>CM060425.1:221922591-223264379 GCA_030545235.1 Helianthus tuberosus
ACAAGTTTGATGAAGTCATGAAGAAACACAGTTTTATGAAGAATGAAGTGGATCAATGCACCTACCTCAAGATGAGTGGGAGTAATTTTACTATACTTGTCCTTTACGTAGATGATATTCTGTTGGCAAGTAATAGTTTAGACATGTTGCATGAGTTGAAGCGGTTACTCTCGCATAACTTCGACATGAAGGATCTCGGAGATGCTTCTTACGTCATTGGCATCGAAATTCACCGAGAAAGACACAAAGGGATCTTAGGATTGTCTCAGAAGACTTACATAGATCGTGTTCTTACACGTTACAACATGCAACAGTGCAAACCCTCAGTCACTCCAGTAGTTAAGGGAGATGTTTTCGGTTCATTCAAGTGTCCGACAACAGAGGTTGAAAATGAGCAAATGAGCCAGATACCTTACGCGTTACTAGTCGGGAGCCTGATGTATGCTCAAGTCTGTACTCGCCCAGATATCGCTTATATTGTTCGAATGCTAGGCCGTTATCAGACTAATCCTGGCCTAGATCACTGGAAAGCAGCTAAGAAGGTCCTTAGATATCTGCAAGGGACGAAAGACTATAAACTGACTTATAGAAGAAGTGATCACTTAGAAGTGGTAGGTTATTCTGATTCTGACTTTGCCAAATGCAAAGATGACAAGAAATCCACTTCGGGCTCTATCTTTATGTTAGCAGGCGACCTATCTCATGGAAGAGTCATAAACAACAGTTAACTACAACTTCCACAATGATGGCAGAATACATTGTTGTTTACAACGCAACCTGTCAGGGAAATTTGCTTAGAAATCTGATCACTGGACTCAAAATCGTTAATTCCATTTCTAGACCATTGAAGCTTTACTGTGATAACTCAGTTGCCGTTAGTTTCTCGAACAGTAACAGTTCGACTGGAGCTGGTTTATATCTCGATACAAAATATTTGTTCATACATGAACGAGTTGAGGAAAATAATTTTTGTATTGAGTATATTAGTACTAAAGATATGCTTGAGCATCCGATGACTAAAGGTCTCCCACCTAAAGTTTTCGAAGAACATGTATCGAATATGGGACTTACTAAAGACCTTATTTAATGGCATATTGTACTAGCTTGTGTTTTTAATTAATGAAATTTCCTCAGTTTGATTTTGTATGTCTCTAACATATGTTCTGCCGGTGTAATGACATATAGACAAATATAAATACAAATCAGACGCTAAAGGGCTTATGCGTATTTTGATCGTAACAGTTAGGTTTTAAATTGAGGCTATAGTATGACTAATGGGGGTCCTGAGTCGAATGATGATTCAACGGCTGTATTTCTCTGCTATGGTTCTTGGTTTAAGGCTAAAATGAGTGTTAACTCCTGGCTAGGCTCATCTAATACTCATGATAAATGATTACTCGGCTAAGTAGGAGAATGTAAGATAAAATATATTATTTATATAATATTTAATCTTGTAGCCATTATAATCATTTATATTATATAGATCAAAATATATTAATAACCTATTAATAATTAGTTGGTAATTGTTGATGGACCATATTACCCTTATTAACTAATTAGGTTTCCTCTTGGTTGTATATATAAGGAGGTTATTAGAGAGTTTAAGGGTTAGACAATTACACAATTCACACAACCCTAATAACATCACTTTCGGCTCTCTTTCCTAACCGAAACCTTCCCTTGTTTCGGTCTCATCACCATCATAATCTTACACCCTAAGGAGGAACCAGATCATCCTGACAAGTATGTCAAACTCAATAGCTGCATCTCTGACTGGATTCTCTGCTGGCCTGTCTGCTGTAACAGGTATGTTACTCATGTTTTCCATTATGTTTTAACAGAACTGATCAACATGAAATCAAACTGAGGAAATTTCATTAATTAAAAACATAAGCTAGTACAATATTCCATTAAATAAGGTCTTTAGTAAGTCCCATATTCGATACAAGTTCTTCGAAAACTTTAGGTGGGAGACCTTTAGTCATCGGATCCGTAAGCATATCTTTAGTACTAATATACTCAATACAAATATTATTTTCCTCAACTCGTTCACGTACGAACAAATATTTGGTATCGAGATATAAACCAGCTCCATCCGCACTGTTACTATTCGAGAAACTAACGGCAGCTGATTTATCACAGTAAAGCTTTAATGGTCTAGAAATGGAATTAACGATTTTAAGTCCAGTGATCAGATTTCTAAGCAACATTCATGTTGATCAGTTCTGTTTAAACATAATGGAAAACATGAATAACATACCTATTACAGCCGTCAGGCCAGCAGAGAATCCAGTCAGAGATACAGCCATTGATTTTGACATACTTGTCAGGATGATCTGGTTCCTCCTTAGGGTGTAAGATTATGATGGTGATGAGACCGAAACAAGGGAAGGTTTCGGTTAGGAGAGAGAGCCGAAAGTGATGTTATTAGGGTTGTGTGAATTGTGTAATTGTCTAACCCTTAAACTCTCTAATAACCTCCTTATATATACACCCAAGAGGAAACCTAATTAGTTAATAAGGGTAATATGGTCCATCAACAATTACCAACTAATTATTAATGGAAAATTGATTTTTAATAAACCAACCTTTGCCCCATTTGTAAATAATAATCCTACCTACGTAATTGCTATACAATAATCCTACCTATCAACATGTTGATACTCAATGAACTTCCATTAATTTTTTTTAACCGAAGTTAGTTTTTAAGTTTTAATTATTACACAAACAGTCACTGTAGTTATAATTTACTAGTTTTAACTATTTTGTAAAACAAAAAAAACGTCAAGGGCCATGTAATTAAATTTTATAAAATAGTTAAAACTAGTAAATTACAACTACATGGACTGTTTGTGTAATAAATAAAACTTAAAAACTAACTTCAGTTAAAAAAAATTAACGAAAGTTCATTGAGTACCAACATGTTGATAGGTAGGATTATTGTATACCAATTACGTAGGTAGGATTATTATTTACCAATTGGGCAAATGTTGGTTTATTAAAAATCAATTTTCCATTATTAATAGGTTATTAATATATTTTGATCTATATAATATAAATGATTATAATGGCTACAAGATTAAATATTATATAAATAATATATTTAATCTTACATACTTAGTGTGTTGGAACTTTGTTGAATGTATATTTGGAAAATTTATAATTTAGTGAAATTACAAATATTAGTTAGATTCTTCATGTGGTGAATAAAAGAGAGACTCTTAAGTAGAGCTTCTTGATCACACTTAATTAGTTTTATTAGAGTTTTAAGTCTCTAATTAAATGACTAATTAAGTGTAACCTTTCACCAATCCTTAAATCTTGTATAATTAGTAGGCTATGTGCCTCATTTGTTACTACAGGAAAATTACATATCTATATACATGAAGAATACTTGGAGAACGATGAACACTTGAATACCAACTAGAGAGAGTTCCATAAGTTCAAACATTACAATTTTACTCGGTGTAACCTCCGGCGCCTGAGCCATTTCCGGCAATATAGACTGTTTTGGCTTTTGGTTGTTGTACACTAGGAGACAGACACGCCGTCTTTAGTAGAGGCGCGAAATCACTTTAAAGGGAAGCGGGTTGAACATGTGCCCCAGCCACAACTGTCAACACTAGTTTGTTCTTTCTTACAGTAAGGCAGAATACACAAAGATCTTGTTAAAGACTACACAAAGAATCGTACAAGAAGACGCTACTCATGCTCTTGTCGAATACAACGGTTTGAATTGATATATTTACATATGTTGTGTTTCATATTTGTTTTCGTTTGGATTTGTACACTGTTCATGTACTACAATATCTCAAATGTTTAAAGAGGGTATCTTCATTACTTTTTATTAGTTTTGTTAATAAAATTATGACTCGTGTTCTAAAAACTTACAACAGATTTTGTGAGATTGTTGCTACAATATTAAAACCTTATTTATAAGGATTTGTGCTCACAAAATGGTTTAGAATAAAATAAAAATTTATTTAGAGATTGTGATCTTATAAATACAATTTTTTGGGGGAAATATGTATGCAGTGTGGTGTGCGTTAGATGTGTTATGATTTTATTGATATTTTAAGCTCATTTTACGCATTAGTCAAGTTTTAAATTTATAAAACACGATATTCTACTAACACTAAACACACACTTGGGCAAGTGCACCCATCATGAGCGTAGTATAGCGTTGGTAAGATACCGAGGTCGTCCAAGTACACAAGAGCTTTATTACCGGTTTATCCTTAACGTTTAATCAAGCTATTTTTTTTAAAAAGGTTTTAAACATGAAAAATAAAACTAAAAATGCAGAAATAAAAATAAAATAAAAACAGATAGACAAGATGAATCACTTGGATCCGACTTGCCTTTAATGTATCCTTTGATAATTTTCGCACTTTTTAAGAGATTATCTTAGTTATAGTAGTAGGCCCCTCTTTTGAAGATGACGTTACCCTCAACTCAGTAGTTTGAGTCAGCAAGGACACAATCCCAAAGGGTCGGAATATTGAAAGATAATTAATAAAGTTATTAATGCGAAAAGTGGTAGGGCCCTCTTTTGAAGGTGACGTTACCCTCGGCTAAGTGGTTTGAGTCAGCAGGGATACAATCCCAAGTAGTCGGTTTAATGTATTAATCGTAGTTTACATATGAGGGGATCAAGCCATTCGCACCCCCGTCATCCATTACCAGTGGGTATTGAAGGAGGTCCTAGTAAGCTTGACCCAGGTCCTTGCAAGATCTATACACTGAACAAGGCAAGAACCTTACCAAACCATTCCCTTAACCCCCGACCAGGTAGCCAACATATCTCTATATAGACCGTAGAGATATGAATGGTGTAAATCTTTTACTTTATATAGACAGTAAAGTAAAGTAATGCCAAGACACCACGAACAAATGATAAAGCACCTTCAACATAAGAAACTAGTTATTAAAGTCATTAATACAAAACCAAATAAAAAGTGCAAAAAGATTAAAAATCAATAGTAATACATTAAATGCTTGTCTTCACCAAGTGATGTAAGAGACTTAGACAAACATGGCCTTTGATTAACAAGAGCTCTTACTATCAATCTTGGATCCCGAGACTACTACACACACTCTAAGATGGATGATGGATGATGGTGGTGGATGTAGGTGTTGTAGTGGTGGTGGAGTGGTGGCAAAGTGGGAGAGAGTTGGTTTGCCAAGGGATGCCTTTAAATTGAGCCAAGCCCCCCTATTTATAGCCTGAACAGAAGCCCGGCCACGGCCCCGTGTCCAGCGGACACGCCCCCGTGGCAATCCCTTTCTCTTCCTTCATTAATTGCTTTTGTCAGCATAGGGCTCCACACGGCTAATGTTCGTTGGGCACGGCCCCGTGGGCATAAACGTATCTGTACTACCAAGATTTTTGCAAGATTCTACGTATCTTAGCATTGACCATGCCCCGTGCTGAGCTGGGCACGCCCTCGTGGTACGCGTAGAAGCTTCCACAGCTTTGTCCTTTCTTCAGACACCTGACCACGCCCCCGTGTCCAGTGGGCACAGCCCGTGGTCAGTCTTCTGTTTCTTGTTTTCGCTCTTGGGGATGATGTCGAGGGTTCGGGCATGTCACGTTTATTCCTTTTCTTTGTATTTATGTTGGTTTTTGCTGTATATTTGTTCCTTTTTCTCGTTTAAGCTCATTTGGTCCTGTAAATTCAAAAGGAAGACAAAAACACACTTTTTCCAACATTAGTACTAAAAAAAAGGTTAGTTTTATGCCTCATTTGATGTAATTTATATGTTTCATTTTGCACACATCACAGTGCAACATGTTGTGTTTGGATTTATTGAAATTGTTCAACCACTTGGTTTAAAAACAATTTTGTAATCGCTATTTTCTAACTTGTGTGTTAGTCCGGGCTTATTTGTGTAAACCATAGTTCTTGAAATAATAAGGAAACTTAGTTATGAAACCCTTTATAAAAACTTGAGTAAGTTGAGGGATTAAAGTTGACAAAACTAAAAATAGTTTTAATTTAATAAAAACAAAACACCAAAACACACATTCAATTGTGTGCTCTGGTCATGAATTCCATAGGAGCTAAAGAGGGCTCTTTCACTTGAACCCTAACTTACACAAATCAACTAAATCAAATAGGCAAATCAAGTCCAAATCGAAAACCAAGCTAAAACTAGTGATCACCCAAGTGAAAGGATCACAAGGCAAGGTGATTGAATCTTCAAGCGGACAAGTCGGAGCAGACACGCGCTTGAAGGAAAAGCTTTGAAGGTACGTAACTTGTTGTTTCGTTATATTGTTAGATATGCTAGCCGTAATTATGTTAATGTTGTCATAGCGTAATGTATGAGTTTGGTATGTCATTGAAGTGACGAAGCTCACTCGACAACCAAACGGGTCAAAATAAATGGTTAGAACATGTTTGGCATGTCGTTGAAGTGATGGTTTTCACTCGACAACCAAATGGGTCAAATTGATGCTTAAACGATAGTGTTTTGAAGTGACTTGAAAGTCACTCAATAAATTGGTTTAATGAGTGCGTAAGCCAAGAAACGGACATGCCAAATTGATTTAGTGAACCCTTGGATTTGGGTCAAAAACTTAGAAGGTTTTGATTAATTGTGCTTGCTTAGAATTATAGACAATAAGCATGATGATAATGCGTGAGCAAACCATGTGCTAGGAGCGAAAACGCTAATATTTGATAAGCCCGGGAATGGGTAAAAAGGACAAGAAACAATCATTGCTTATAAACACATAATATGTTGATAAATGAAACGGGGTCGAATAATGGCATAAAGGATTTATAAGTTGTTTGCTTATAAATCAGTTTTTTATTTGAATCAAGATGATAAACGGATCCGTAATTTAATTACGGTTACATACGAAAAAGAATCACGTAATTTGGATAAGTAGATCAAAAGTTATGCCACTTTGAAGTTGGAATTTTTGGTTAAAAACATAGCCGGGCAAAACGCAGGTCTCAAAAACGGACCTGCTGGAAAAAGGTAACCATCGCGTCATGCTAGGGAGTAGATTTGCTGGGGCGTGACACGCGATAGACGTCGCGGCACGCGACAGACGTCGCGGCACGCGACAGACGTCACGGCACGCGAAAGAACAAACTGAGCCTCTCGCGTGGCGCGAGAGGCATAAAAGCTGGCAATTTTTTATTTTGTTTGTCTGATGCTTAAAACTTGTTTAAACTTGTTATTAAGCTATCAAAACTAACTTTTACTTTGGTTTTGATTTTAGGTGAACGTTGTAAGCATCCGGATGAAGATCAAGCAATGAACAAGAACCGAACACATGTCCAAATGAAGCTTCCGCGTTGATCTTATTTTGTTTCCTTTAAAAGTGAACTTTGTAAGCACTTTAAACTCTATTTTGAATGTTTTAAACATGATGGTCACTAGATGTAAAAAATTTTGATAAGTGGCATTTTGGTATAAATTGTCTACTTTAATGTTATTTTATTAAGAAATTGGAACGGGTCTTACAAGTTGGTATCAATTTTTTGTAAACATTTAATTCTCTAACGTGTGTGTTAGGTCGAATTTATTTTATATACAATACGTTTTTGTAAAGGTTTTATTTCCTAACATGCATGTTAGAAATGACTATGTTATATAAAATAATATGGTAAAAAATGTTTGTCTAAACGTCTCGTTAAAAATAATTTATTTTTATATAAACTAATAAGACTTATAATGATTATAGTAATTATTTATTTCTAAACGAGCATGTTAAATCAGGTTATTTATATAAATCGATAACTTTTATAAGGATTTATGTGATCGTTTATTTCTAATGAGAGTGTTAGAACATATTTATTGATAAGTTTTATAACGATTTTTGTAATCGTTTATTTCTAACGAGTGTGATAGAGCCGATTTATTTTATACAAATCGATAAACTTTATAACAATTTTTGTAATCATTAATTTCTAACGAGTGTGTAGAACTGATAACAATAAATAGTGATAATTATTATACTAAATAATAAATGATTAGTATATATTATAATAAATCTAATATAAGTTTCCAGTAGATTTCAAGTTAACTTCAACTTTAAGTCAAATCCTCTCTACTACTAACCCTTATCGACCGTAACCGACACACCGAGGATCATATAAATCCTGAGCCTCAACCTAACATTTCCTGCAGTCTTTCAAAAACTTCCAAACCCTAAAACAAAATCTTACACACTTGCTCGAACAAATTTCACGTCCCTTTCAATTGTTCACCAGTTCATCTCTTCATTTCTTGTCACTGCTATGAAGACTTGACGAGACAATTTTCTGATCAGAAACCTCTTCAATTTCTTGAGGTAAATCACTGATTTCTTATTCATGTTGTATTCTCATTATGTTTATACTTTAATAGAATTACTAACACAATAGAGAAAATTATTTATTTATTTACGGGGCTGGGTTTTTAGAGAACGAAAATCGGGACCGATATTTTATAGTTCTAATTTAGGAGAGTAAGAACTCGTTGTAGATTTTGCTGATATGTTGCAACACTAGAAGTTTTAGACACTTGTTCAGGTACGGATGTTCCACGATATTTTATTTATGTGCTAAATGTTATGCTACTATTGAAAACTCGATCTGCGTATCTATGAATCATTCATATGATCCGCTTCCTTTTATTGAGCTAACTTGTGTGCTATTGAAACGCCGTGAAAACCTTTGCGATTTTTTTATGATAAACTGTTTGAAAATGTACGAGTCACTTATGTACTATGATTACAATTATCTTAGGATCTCTATGCATGGTCAACATATTTTAGGTGTGGGTTGAATTATATGTTCACTTGTGTGACCATAGTACCTTATATTTGTAGACAGGAGATAGGGATACCGAGTCAACTACCTATGGGGGTACTATAGGCATGTTGTTGTGGTGCCAATAGCATGACACTATTCGTGTGTGATCAATTCACGTCGTCTCCATTTTGCTATGTGATTGTGTGTGTGGATTACTTATGCTCGCAGGAGATCCTTTGGATTATTTGGGAGGCGTATGGATACATCCTTGGATTTGGTTTGATATGATTATTTTGCGGTCGAGTGGTGTAGTGCCATACACACCTTCTGATATATGTGATGAGATATGAGTTATGATATGTTTGGCACCGTGGGTGTGCACTTTGAATATTTTGTTTTGTAGGGTACTCGGTATCAATAACCATAACCCTCATTGTTTCAGACTTATATCTTTCTAAGTATTCTCGTGTAGGTGGAGTAATTTGATGGGGAAATTTGTAACTAAAAATATGACTTCTTAAAATTCGATTTCCTTATTATTTGAAATATTATATTTATCAACTATATTTTGCATCTGCACACTGGGCCATAAGCTTAGCTGCATTTTTCTTTTCGCGACATATAATTAGGGTTGATTGGGTTTGTGTGAAAAGAGCAACTAGGAGTTGGAACTAATGAATTGAATACTTTTTATTTTTACTAGTTTTGAACTTTCACATTAGTATTTGTGTATTTCGAGTTGGTTTTAGACTTGTAATTTAGATAGTCTATTTACGATATCGTACTTTGGTAACTCAAGTTTGTCGTTTTGGATTTAGGATGTTCTGTTGCTATTTAACATGACCTCTTGTTCCGTATTGGGGCGGGGGTGTTACATTAACGGTTCATAAAAGTCATCAGTTTGAAAACGATTTATCATCATTTATTTTCTAACATGTGTGTTAGAAATGGTTTATTTATGAACCATACTTGTGTTAAAAATTTTGTACTAATATTTTAATATTTTGCTTTAGAAATCGTGATAATATTCTAACATGTGTGTTAGAAAACATTTATCAATAATACGAGCCTAGATACGATTTATTCTATAAAACAGAATATTTGTAAATGATTCATGTGTGTGTATGTATGTGTATATATATATGTGTGTGTGTGTGTTCTTTAACGTGCGTGTTAGAATCGTTTAAGTTTTAACATATTAGTTAGAAATGGTTTATTTTATAAACCATAAATGATCGAAAATGTTTTATGTAAACATTTTATTTTTTCTAGTGTGTGCGTTAGAAACCATAAGATGTGGTTTATTTATAAACTATATCCTTGGAAAACATTTTATGAAAACGTTAAATTTTGTAACATACACGTTAGAATTTCCTCCATTTTAACATGCGTGTTAAGAAGTCTTAGAATATAAATATTTTAAATGTTTTGTGAAAACATTTATGAAAAAAAAACATTTTTTTCAATACTTGCGAGTAGGAAAAGATTTATCTCGTGAAACTTGTTGTTTAACATGTGTGTATCAATGACTAAGTGTTACAAGGGGTTATTTTACACAATAATCAATTTCCATATATATATATATATATAAGTGACCGCTAAAATGAGAACCACCTCGAGTTGTAAGAACCGTGAGAACTTTTTGATCCGGGGAGAGGTGGACCAAAATTTTTTTCATAAACGTAGATGCGTGTATTATAAACACATTTGTAAAAAAAATTCAAAAAAAATGTCGTGTGTGTAGTTTTGAGCACCACAAGTTTGTTTACGGGTACCGTAAATTTTCCGGTAAGATTTACGGTACCCGTAAACACAAACTTGTGGTGCTCAAAACTACACACACGACATTTTTTTTGAATTTTTTTTTACAAATGTGTTTATAATACACGCATCTACGTTTATGAAAAAAAAAATTGGTCCACCTCGCCCCGTACGATGTAGTTCTCACGGTTCTTACAACTCGAGGTGGTTCTCATTTTAGCGGTCCCCTATATATAAATTTTAACTTTGAGTTCTTTTCATTACCATTTAAACCTTTGGGGAGTTAATTCCATTAATTCAAAACGTATGCCAAAAATTAAATTTTAAAATTGTTTTATTGTATATGTTATCAGTAGTAGTTTAAAAATGATACTAAAATGGACGCTTGTATTAATTTGAAAAATTAGAACGGTTGCTACTCTAGGGAGATGTAGCATATCTTAGTCTTTGGTAGATTATTTATGGAAAACAACTTAGTGTTGTTGTAAACAAATTTAATTGTTTTAGTTTACTACTTAAATGCAGTCTTCATAATAACTTGGGATTGTTTTGAGCAGAATTGTCTAAGTTTAGAGTTTCAAGATGAAATGGGGAATTTGTACTTACGAGTGCATGGAGTCTTATTGAGGGAGTCACTCAAGACATGCCATGAGACGATATTGTTGTGAAGATTCCGGTCAGATGATAAAGTGTTGAAGATAATAACACTTTAAATTTGAAGATAATAGAACTTTAATATTTGATAAAGTGTTGAAGATAAAGTGTTGCACTAATTTTAACGTTATTTTACTACTTTCGTGAAAATAACGTTAAAAGCGGCGGATAGTTGAAGATAAAGTGTTGCACTAATTTTAACATTATTTTACTACTTCGTGAAAATAACGTTAAAAGTGGCGGATGGTTAATCATGCATCATGTGGTTGCGTTGATGGCCGAAAGACAAAAGGGTACATGCACTAATTAGCCTTTGTCCCGATTGTGGGATTTACTGAGTATGATGATGATGATGACACCGTCTATGTTTCCATTTAAATTATTTAAAAGTGTTATGTACTTATGATTTAATTTCGAATGTATTTTATTGTTGTGTTCAATATCTTCGGATAACACGTGGAATTTTTTACAAAGAAATAAATCACTAATGTGTGACGTATGAATAATTTTGTGGAAAATAATTATAACGTCAACTATACATTGTTTAAAATAATATGGTTTTAAACGACTAGTACAAGAAAAAATTTGGACACAAGCAACTTGAGAGTTGTTGCATTGACTAAAAGTTAAAGACGAGACATTATATGTATAACCACATCATGAGAGAGTAATGAAAGAACGTAATGAGTGTATCGAGATGAAATACACAAATGGGATACATGTCGACATACATCGTTAGAAGTCATTGGAAAATTCACAAGTGTGAATTCTAACATATGAAAGTAAAAGTACTATATGTTCTTGTATACATTTGATAAATCTTTTGAGATTCGTTCCGAGTGATCTATATGTAGATGCGTCTACCACTTGATTATTATTAAAACTATACGGAGATTTTACCTTCTTTTTGGTAGAGCATCCTTAATATACGTATCTCCCAATGAACAACAATAGATTTTTGCACATCACTTATGGCAAAATTATGAATGCCATGTTGCTGAGTCTCGATCTAGGTGAATCTTCCTCATACATAATTGTGATTGTAGACGAGGAACATTCATCTTGTTAGTAATGAATGTGTTCACCAAAGTGACTTGGATTCAAACTTATGTTTAAGTCCTTATGAGTCAATGGTAAAGCGTTGAAGATCAAAGGTATACAAGTTATGTTCCTTAATTGAATGATAAAAGTTAGCTATGTGCTATATACAATAATTAGTGAGAGCTTCCTAAATACTGGTGTTTTAAGTCTTATTATTTTGTCTTAACAAGGGATGAATGTTGCAAAGTGATATTATGATATCCTTGGGGCTGTGAAGAATCAGAATGATACATCTTCTGTTCACATGCTAAAGTATTGTAGTCTAAAGCATGCTAGACTAGTACTGGGTTAACTATGGTTCTTAACGGAGATTAATTAACTCTAAACATTCAAATGTGCGTAAACACAAAAAGAATTTGTGTATAGACAAAGTTGAAGAAGAATTTTCAGTCATTATGAGGAAAATATACGTAACTTTTGAAGAGCTTGTTCCAAAAGCTAATGAGGATAACTCATTGTCTAGGATTATTCTAGATGGTAAATTAGAATCATTCTAGGTTGGTGACAAACTTATAACAATGGCATGTATTGCTTTGGTCAGCTCAGAAGCTTATGTGAGCGAATGCAATATGAGTTGAATTCACTGATATAATGAGGTTGGTCTCATTCAATCATAGGTGTATAAATGTCGTCATAAGTAAAGTTATGAAAATGTTTATCAAATGGCAAGAAATGCGGGAGAGGAGCCATTTAAGAAACATCTAAGGGTGTGTAGAAATAGTTTTAATTACCCCATCGGGATGTGATGTGTCTGAAAGACGACATGTTATTATAGTATAAAAACCTGCATTTTGATAGTTGTTTTGACGTAAATATTTCATAGAATAGATTAAATGTTTGTTTCTAGGTGTTTTATAAGTTCCTAAGTGAAATGGAGGATTTCGGGCCAGAATTAAAGATTACTGAAATTATGTAAAAGGCAAGCCCAATTTTGTTGTTTACAGGCCGTGAACTGGTATGCGAGCTACGAGTCACGAGCCTCAAGTTAGTGCACTGATCTATTGCTTGGAAACCCTAAAACGCTAAGGTGTAACTTGACTTGTTTATGGGTCGTGACCGGATTCTTGTTGAAGGGTCGTAACCCAGCCAAATTACACACGGTCCGTATAAATAGAATAAGAAGTCATTAAAACCTTAAGAGTAGACGAAACCAGAAGAAAAAAGCAAAAAAAAGGGGGGTTGTTGAAGTTCAAGGATTCAAGATAAGAGATTCGGAAGAAGAACGTACAGGAGGACAAGAGATTGTTCCTTACTGAGTTAGCACCCTTCGTATTATCATTTCCTGTTGATTCATATCATGTATTCAATGAATTCTTTGCCTTTGTTTGTTACTATGAGTAGCTAGTCGTGCCATAGCCGGTTAGGGTCGGATGATTCTTGTTACTTTGCATTTAATTGGTTGATTTTGTTATGAAAGTGTGTTTTACAAGGTTTGCTTATGAACTTATGATTGTGTAATCTGTATGTTGAGTATTGATGTTTAAACGAGTTTATATGGATGATTTAGGTCTTTCCATGAGGTTATGCATGTTAGATCTGTTTTATTTATCTTTAGGCTATATATCAATCATTAGTCTAGGGCTTGATGCTTAGTAAGCAAAGGATAAACTTGTTTGGATGTTGGTAATTCACATGGGTCAACCTACGAGAAGAATCTGAATAAAAGGGTTTGGAAACTAGATAAGGGTTTGCTTTAAATTGAGTAGTCTAGATAGTAATTCGCTCGGTTTGTTAATCTAGGTTGCTAGAACAATATAAGAGATTCTTATATTACAATGGATGAGTAAATGTCTTAGTTACTTAGAACCAGATAGTTGGTTGTGTCTGTAACATGGTTATTTGGGGACATGGGGCTAACCCGTGGGGGCTCTAGCTTTTAAAGACTACACCCTCGTTACTAGTGTCAACTATGACGAGTTTTTCATAATAACCATAATCAACTATTTTGCAAAAGTAATAAGATGATTTTGAACCTAATTGGTTATTTCTTCATCACTGTTTTCTAAACTTGATTAAATAGGTTTATTAGTGTTTTCTGATTATTAAAAGTTACTTAGGTTACGAAAGAGATAGGTTAATAGATCTTAGTGTCCACTGATTGATACTTGGGTACTTACCTAGTCCATACTATATATCGATAAGTACGCTTGCCTAGAACGTTTGTAGTTAGTATTAATGTTTTTATCCTTAAAATTCGGTGTTCTATGTCAACTTATTTGTTACTATCAAAGCACGTCATGATGTTATCCAATAACACTTAAATGTGGGGGTGTCTTGCTTCTGTATCATAAAAAGTTTGGAAATAAGGATTGTGGAATCTAATCTAACATTGCAAACACACGAATAAGTGGAGGACACGAAGGTCGTAGTGCATAATGGAGATATGTTTGCCATAAATGATATTTGTATCTTTCAAAGACAGATATTATAACCAGATTCAGGTGGCCACTAAGGTTATAGTCTTAGAAGTTAACAATAGGAAAAATTAACTTACGAGTTAAGAACAAATCATGACAACTGATCTCGAATGTGCAAAGTTATCTGTAGTGACTTGACAAAGTCAAATATGAAATTATGTATCCAACAACCTAAAGGTTTAATAGAGATCAAGTTGTGGAATGAGATAAAAACCCATGGAAAAAGGGTGTGGAAAGAAATCCAAAGTTAGTTTATTAGAGATCCCAAGATCTAAGTTCAATAGGACAACTAATTCATATGCCTAAGGGTGATCACTGTTGGGGTATGACTAATAGTTATAAGCTAGTATATATGGTTATATATATCCCCGTAAAGTATAAAAGAGTGTTTTAATACGTCCTAGTCCATTCCTATGAAATTCAGTGACAAATTGTGAGGCTAAACATATTTTGTGGTAAATGATTTTGGTTAATCTTGGTAACCACAATTCTTTTAATGATTTAAGGAGAATTACTTATGTTGGAGAGAAATTGGGTCGCTTCGAATGGAATTGGGGGAACAATTCCTAGAGCTCTCGCAGAACCAGGAAAATGTTTCACGGCCATTATTGGACACGACTACGAGGGGATGGCCCGACTAAGGCAAGTATTGTTTGAAGTGTATTGTCGTCTACACAAATATGGGTTTGTTCAAGGACATAGCGTCTACAAATCTCTAGGAAGCTAAGTATGCTTCACAACGGAAAGTTCAAAGGGAACATCTACTTATCCAACAATACTCAACTATTGAGGTTCCATTAGAAATTTTATATGTTTTAAATGTCTCCATTCATGTGGGGGATTGTTGGAAATTTGATAAATGGATATTCAGTAAATTTATAATTTAGTGAAATTACAAATATTAATTAGATTTTCATGTGGTAAATAAAAGAGAAACTCTTGAGTAGAGCTTCTTAATGACACTTAATTAGTTTTATTAGAGTTTAAGTCTCTAATTAAGTGACTAATTAAATGTAACCTTTCACCAACCCTTAACTTTTGTATTATTAGTAGGCTATGTGCCTCGTTTGTTACTAAAAAAATACATAACTATATACATGAATAATACTTGGAGAAGGATGAACACTTGAAGACCAACTAGAGAGAGGAGTACTCTCTACTCATTTTCTACCACCATCACATCCTTATTCGTTCCATAAGTTCAAACATTTCAATTTTACCCAGTGTAAACTCGGACGCATGAGCCATCTCTGGCAGTACAGACTGCATCGGCTATTGTACCATGGGAGACAGATGTGTCGTCTTAAGTAGAGGTGTAAAATCTGTTGTAAGGGAAGCGTGTTGAACACATGCCTCAACCACAACCGTCAACACCCGTTTGTTCTTTCTTGCAGCAAGGGAGAATACACGAAGATCTTGTTAAAGACTATGCAAAGAATCCTACAAGAAGACGCAGCGCAAATTCTTGTCGAAGACAACAGTTTGAATCAATTTATTTACATATGTTGTATTTCATATTTATTTTCGTTTGAATTTACACATGGTTCATGTATTACAATTTTCCAAATGCTTAAAGAGAGTATCTTTATTATTTTTTATTAGTTTTGTTAATACAAATGTGACCCTTGTCCTGTTAGTGTGCATAGCAAATTTACAATGATCATATTCATATTGGAACATGTATAAATACTCTTTTTTGTTTAAATTTAGTTATTTCGTAATTTCTTTTTGGTTCTTGAGTATTGTTAGAGGGGCAGTTTTGTATCTAGAGCAAAGTGTTGATCAGTTCTGTTTAAACATTATGGAAAACATGAAAACATACATGTTACAGCAGACAGGCCAGCAGAGAATCTAGTCAAAGAAGCAGCCATTGATGTTGACATGATTGTCAGCTTGATCTGGTTCCTCCTAAGGGTGTATGATTATGATGGTGATGATCAAACTCTAGGGTTTGAGTTTGAATATGGAGAGAGAGATAGAGATGGCGCGATTTTGATGATGATGTTATTAGCATATATGTCTAACCCTTTAACTCTCTAATTACCTCCTTATATATACACCCAAGAGGAAACCTAATTAGTTAATAAGGGCAATATGGTCCATCAACAATTACCAACTAATTATATAATAGGTTTAATATATTTTAATCTATATAATATAAATGATTATATGGATACAAGATTAAATAATAAAACAATAAATATATTTAATCTTACATTCTCCCACTTAGCCAATTAATCATTTATCATGAGTATTAGATAAGCCTGATCAGGAGTTAAAACTCATTTTAGCTCTAAGCCAAGAACCATAGCAGAGAAATAAAGCCGTTGAATCATTATGCGACTCAGGGCCCCCATTAGTCATACTATAGCCTCAATTTAAAACCTAACAGTTATGATCAAAATACGTATAAGCCCTTTGGTGTTCGATTTGTATTTATGTCTGTCTATATGTCATTACACCGGCAGAACATATGTTATAGACATACAAAATCAAACTGAGGAAAATTCATTAATTAAAACATAAGTCAGTACAATATGCTAAATAAGGCCTTTAGTAAATCCCATATTCTGAACATGTTCTTCGTAAACCTTAGGAGGGAGACCTTTAGTCATCGGATCCGCAAGCATATCTTTAGTACTAATATACTCAATACAAAGATTATTTTCCTCAACTCGTTCAAGTATAAACAAATATTTTGTATCGAGATATAAACCAGCTCCAGTCGAACTGTTACTGTTCAAGAAACTAACGGCAGCTGAATTATCACAGTAAAGCTTCAATGGTCTAGAAATGGAATTGAAGATTTTGAGTCCAGTGATCAGATTTCTAAGCAACATTCCATGACAGGTTGCATTGTAAATAGCAATCTACCCTGCCACCATAGTGGAAGTTGTGGTCAACTGTTGTTTATGACTCTTCCATGAGATGGGTCCTCCTGCTAACATAATGATATAGCCCGAAGTAGATTCCTTGTCATCTTTGCATTTTGGAAACTCAGAATCAGAATAGCCCACCACTTCTAAATGATCACTTCTTCTATAAGTCAGTTTATAGTCTTTCGTCCCTTGCAGATATTGAAGTACCTTCTTAACTGCTTTCCAGTGATCTAGGCCAGGATTTGTCTGATAACGGCCTAGCATTCCAACAATATAAGCGATATATGGGCAAGTACCGACTTGAGCATACATTAAGCTCCTGACTACTGACGTGTAAGGTATCTGGCTCATTTGCTCCTTCTCAACCTCTGTTGTCGGACACTAGAATGAACCGAAAACACCCTTAACTACTGGAGCGACGGAGGGTTTCCGCTATTGCATGTTGTAACGTGTAAGGACACGATCTATGTAAGCCTTTTGAGACAATCCTAAGATCCCTTTGTGTCTATCTGGGTGAATTTCGATGCCAATGACATAAGAAGCATCTCCGAGATCCTTCATGTCGAAGTTATGCGAGAGTAACCGCTTCAACTCATGCAACATGTCTAAACTATTACTTGCTAATAGAATATCATCTACATAAAGGACAAGTATAGTAAAGTTGCTCCCACTCATCTTGAGGTAGGTGCATTGATCCACTTGATTCTTGATAAAACCTTGTTTCTTCATGACTTCATCAAACTTGAGGTACCAATGACGTGATGCTTGTTTTAACCCGTAAATGGATTTCTTCAACTTACAGACTAGATGCTCCTGACCTTCAGGTTTAAAGCCTCCAAGTTGTTTCATGTAAACATCTTCTTCTAAGTTTCCGTTAAGGAAAGCGGTTTTAACGTCCATTTGATGCAACTCTAAATCAAAATGAGCTACTAGGGCCATGACGATCCTTAATGAATCTTTACGAGAGACAGGTGAAAACATCTCTTGATAATCAATTCCCTCTTTCTGAGTGTAGCCCTTTGTAACCAATCTCACTTTGTAGCGTTCAACGTTCCCATTCGGATCCAGTTTTGTTTTGAACACCCATTTACATCCTACTGGTTTGACACCGTTGGGTAATTCTACCAAATCCCAAATGTCATTTTTCTTCATGGATTCAAGCTAATCAATAATTGCTTTGTTCCATTCAGAAGACTGATCACTGCTAATGGCTTCATTGTAAGAGATAGGATCATTGAGCTTTCCGGGATCCATTTCAGTCAGGAAGGTAACATAATCATCCCAATTAGTAGGCCTTCTGGTCCTAGATGACCGCCTGAGTTGATTATCGGGTTCAGCGTTGTCTTGGTTTTGAGCGTTTGATGTGCCTTCATCATGAGGTATAATGTGTTCTGATTGTAATCGGAGTAATGGTAAGCGATGTGTCCCCCCCCCCCCCCCCGCGTCTTGTACTTCTTGCAATTCTTCGTAAGGGTTGGTACTGCTCCCACTGACCTTGAAATCCTCCAGGAACGTAGCACGCTTGGTTTCAACAACTTTCCTTAAGAAAGGATTGTAAAGTTTTGCTTCAGCAATGCAGCCCCATACTTTCATATTTTTAAGACTCGGTTTCCTTCCTGTCCAGAGTTCATAAGGAGTTTTAGGGACAGACTTAGAAGGAACTCTATTGAGTATATGAACAACTGCTTTTAACGCTTCAGACCAGAGGAATAATGGTAAATTAGTGTTGGCTAACATACTGTGCACCATGTTCATAAGGGTACGGTTTCTTCTTTCAGCGACACCGTTCTGCAGAGGTGTACTAGGCATGGTGTATTGGTTCACAATCCCCTGGCCCTTACAAAACTCATAAAATGGACCAGGAGCTTGACCCACATCACTACTGTTTTGGTAAAAAAATACCGAAGCAATTAAGTGATCAAATTAGTTAAGTGAGGTAGTGTGCTAAGAATATGTATCAAAAGTATGTTGACTTAGTTGTTTGCAAAACCAGTTTTCAGGATATGACTCAGTATATCGAGCCGTATCTACGATCAAACAATGAGTAAAACTGTAAAGGGTGACATAGGATGTACGAGGAAAGCCCTTGATCAATCTAGATCGCCGGCACAAAACCTCGGGAGCTGACAATCATAGCTGCCTTGTTCTTCTTATTGCTTCAAATATCAGGATACAGTGCAGGATATGATGCGGATCAACTAAGTGTTACAATGTGATTTCGATACAAGTGTAAGTGTAATTGTGTTGTAAGTGTTTTGCAGCTAGAGAGAAAGAGAGCTCGAGAAATTGTGTGCCCTTATCTGATCAGATCACTCCTATTTATAGCAAAATAAAACTAACTAACTAGCCTATAAATCCGGGATATATCGAATATTCCCTTTGTGAACGTTGTAGTCCACGTCTTCCGGCTTCAACATGCTTAATTCAACAGATTTGCCTGAGTCTTTGGGAGAAGAAGTCCACTTGAACGTTACAGACTTGTTCCAACAATCTGCACGTGAATTAATTAGTTACTACCAGGATATTGTATCAGGATGTTACCAATATCCTGACCCGGTATCCTGGTCAAAACAAAAGAAACATAGTCAGAATATTAGTCAGGATATATGAGCAGAAAACCACCCACAAAAATTCCCAAAATATATCTGTTGGTATACCAATTCCAACTGATATATTTTAAAGCTTATCTCGTGAACCGATGCAATTAAATTGAAGCGACGGTTGAAGTGACATTGTGCAACTTCCAAGGCGTTTTATACTCAATGGCTATCCATTTAGCCCCTATATCTTCTCTTTTTTTTTGTTTGATAACCCACCAACTTCACCAGAATTCTCAGGTAAATTCTTTCTTCTCTTTCTTCTCTATTTTTCTTTGCCGGAATCCTCCATGGCCAGTAGAACGAGATCACACACAGGTGATTCAATCCAGACCTTCGAGGACCAAAACCTTCTTAAAGAACCCGAAAAAGAGATCTGTTCGTTCGACAATGCTGACATCGCTGCCCTGCAAGCCTCCGGTGCTTTCCCTGATGGTGCGATTATCCGTCCTTTTGACAGAGAGATCCGATCAGATTTTTCTTCCAGCGAATGGGTGTGCTTCTTAGCTTACCCCTTTTCCATAGGACTCCGATACCCTTTTCCGTCTTCAATATCTCGTTTCTTTGAACTTACCGGTCTTAGTTATGCCCAAACCATGCCCATGGTTTGGCACGTGCTAGTGACCTTGGACCAAATCAAATCTCGTTTCATTCCCGACCTCTGCATTGAGGATCTTCCGGTTGCCTATCGGCTTCGTTCTCACGGCAACAACCGTTTTCTCCTTTTTTTCAACCTCCAAAAATCCTCTCATCCTCAAAGCCACAAAAAATGAGGATAAATGGCAATGAAAGTTCTTTTTTGTAAAAATGGATTCCATTACTGGGGGTTTTGACCTCCCTGTGAAGTGGTTAACTTCTGGTAGGATTTAGGGTTTTAGGAATATCCCCAAACGTATCATGAAGTTATATCCTGAACTGATATCTTTATTTCTTGTGCAGCAATTTCAGCGAACTAGCCCCTCCAAGCGCTGAATCAGATCCGAGGATCAAAAGCATTTATCAACTCCCGGAGAGTGTGAGAACTTTTTCTCTATCCTTCGCAAGTTCAAGCCAAAAATCCAGCTCCGACATGTCTGGTAAGGGTTATTCTGTAAATGATTGGTTAGCTTTATATAATGAAAGAATAGAAAGGATTTAGAACTCCTCTTTTTACGCAGCACCAGCCAAAATTCCAGAGGTCTTCGACCTCGACGAGTTGGACAGCTATTCTGATCCTATCTCGGTGAAGAAATAACCAAGCCCTAAAGCCACCACGTCTTCCAAGCCCACTGGTTCGAAAGCTGCTACCACTCCCAAGCCTCCTCCAGCCACCAAGACTCGGGCATCCAGTGCCCGAAAAAGGAAGGAAATGGACTCTCCGGCTACCTCCGAGACCTTCCCTTACGAGAACCACGGATTTAATGAAGCCAGTGGGTTCATGACGCCATTCCTTAATCAGGTAAAAATTCTCACCTGGTATCCTGCATACATATGTTGAATTATTATCTTGGATAGCCTATTTATGTCGATACCTGTACTTTTGATCGCAAGGCCTCAAACATCTCATGCATTTATATGAAGAAGCTTGTGGTCTCAACAAAATGCTGGAGGTCAAGAAAGCCAAAGTCACCATTGCTGATCAATGGATGATTGTTGCCGCCAGGTCTCAGGACTACGAAGACAAATTTAAGGCGATGACCCAGGAGCACCAAGCTGCCATTCACAAGGCTAATGAGGATGCCCATGCCAAGCTGGATGTTGCCCATCTCCAATACCAGCAGGATATGAATTCTTACCGGGATAGCCTCAAGGGATCTGTTGTAATTTCCCTTCTCCAAGCTAGGTTAAGGATGGCCTATGAGGCCAAAGCCTTGGGCTTTGAATGCCCCTCCTAGAACGTTAATGCTTGGGAGGCGAAATTAAAGGATCTCGGAGGCAATCCTGTGGAACATCCTACGAGGCATACTGGTGAGGAGCCTTCCAAGGTGATAGAAGAGGCGGCTGATGCTGAGAAGAATCCTGAGGGTGATGCTGGTGCAAGTGCTGGGGGAGACGTTGCTGGTCAAGAAGGTGCTGCTCCTTAAAAGCAGCGAAGTGGGCAATGATGGATGTTTGTGCCTAGGCCGAAGCCCACTTTTTTAAGTTTGATGGTTATGGTTTGTAATCCCTAAACAATTTACTTTTCCTGCACTCGAACAATTTACATTTCCTGCACTTAAAACAATATGATGGCCAAAGGTGGATGGGTCCGGAGTTTCAGGATGAAGCCCTTGGTCATCAATTAGTATTGTTTACTTTGAACAATATAACAGTTGGAGGTGGATGGGTCTCGGTTTGAGATGAAACCTTCAACTGTTAGGTAAATATGATAAAAACTAACTGTGCTTTTGGCGGATGGATCTCGGTTTGAGATGAAACCAAAAGCACAACTTTTGCTATGTTAATAATATAACCTTCTTTCGGCCCTATTTATTGTTGTCTTTTTTCAATTCTTGTTATGCATTGTTTAGTTTGAATATAATTTCAATCTTCCATACTTAGTGTAATTTTTTAAATGTCCTAAACGAAAATATCTTGATCAGGATACTCGCCAATATCCTATTAAAACTTTTTGTCAAATAGGGTTTTTACAACTCAAATAATTTAGATAAAGTTTTTAAAGAAAAAGGATAGTTCATTTTTATTCTACAAAGCTTGTTTCGATAACAGATGTTTGACTCAAGCATAGCTTCAATTTTTCAATCCAATTACCATGCCTTAAATACTCTGAGCAAATTCCTTGAAATATATCCTGAACATATATCCTGAAATATATCCTAAGGATATATCCTGAAGATATATTCTGGGGATATATCTTGATCAGAATATTTTCAATCTAAGCATTATACTCATAAATGTTTTAATCAAATTTCTGTCGAACGAGATTTCAAAGATTTAAACAATAAGGTTTTCAAAGAACAAAATAGGAAAGATCATACCCAAAATAGAAGACATCTCAATCCTTTCGTTCCAGTCCTTTTGCAACCTTTCCACCGAAGATGTCCCCAGTACGGGATATTTGGTGAATTATGCTCAAACTTGATCCTTTGAGCTTCTTCACAATGCCTTAGTGGGAATGTCCCCTGTGCATTAAATACTTAGAAATTTTCTGGACATCCACTGCAACTGTTTGTATAATTTTTGTATTACAGGGGGTAAACCCTAACATATCCTAGAGATATATCCTTAGTGTTCTGGGGATAAACCCATATGTTTTCTAGGGAAAATCCCAAGTTTTCAAGCGCTACAGGCGGAAGTGTATAAACTACAAGACTTAGAAATGTGAAAACCTTTAAACCTTAGAGAGTATGAAAATACCCTTTCGTGAGAGAGGGTGATCAATCCTCATATACCTTAAGGATCCAGGATATAGCCAATGATAACGAAATTGACAACCACTTTTACATGAACTGGTCCCGCCATCTTGAACTATTCCTGGATAACTTGCGCTCCAGGCGGGGTGTTTAAACCCAATCCGAGAGAAAGGTGAATACCTTTAAACCTGTGAAGGGATCAGGATTCCTTAAACGTGAGAGAGGGGGCCAATCCTCTAATCTTTCGAAGTATCCTGAGTGTGTATCCTAGAGCTATATCCCGAAGCATATACTGCAAAACAACTGTTAACTAAGGTGGGTGTTAGCCAGGCTAACACCCCTCTGATGCTTAAGTCAGTATTGGGTTCAAAAGGATAAATAATATCAATTATATTAAAAGAGATAGAATTCATACCATCCCGAGTTAGAAATTAAATTCTAAACTCACTTGAAATAGAGCTTTAGGTGTATAGCATTCCAGGATCTTGGTAGCATATCCCCCTCCATATTCTTGAGTCGGTATGCTCCTTTCCCTGATTCCGATTCAATCTCATAAGATCCTTCCCACTTAGGAGCCAACTTTCCATCAGCAGGATTAGTAGTATTCTAAAAAGCCTTTCTTAATACCCAATCTCCAACCTGAAACCTTCTAGTCCTTATATTCTTGTTATATGCTCTGGACAGTGGCGGAACCAAAACTTTTCAACCGGGGGGTCGTAATAGATTTTTAAAATTTTTTGGTATATCAATAATTCAACTTATTTTCGAACTCTTTCGTTACTAAGATTATCATTATTTAATGGATTTAATGAGCACTTATGTTTAATTTTAGATATTTTTATCTAATTATTTTTCTAAAGTTATATCTCTACTTTATGGATATATAATGTTCTGTACTTGTATATTTCTAAATAAAATATGATAATTTTTTTTGACGAAACATATATAAATATTAAATAAAATATGATAATTTTTTTGACGAAAGTTATATAAATAATTACATGAAATGCTAATACAAACTAAATGATAATATATAATAAATAAATCAAATAATATAAAAAAAATACTAACGCAGTGTTATTTTTTTATTGCAAAACTAATAATAATATTAAATATTAAATTAAAGTAAAAAATAAAAGGACATGATTGTGAATGACACAGAGCAGTGAGTTGTCACGTGTATATTTATTGGGTGTTAATATTCCCACACCCCTCAACTCTATCTCACTCTATATATACATAGATACATTTAGAGAGAGATAGAGTGAAAACCATGTGGGAATAAGATTTAACCATGTGGGAATAAGACACCCCTTATTTTTTATTAAATACTAGACATAAAAAGGCACAAAACCCAAAACTTGTCTTCTTCCCTTCTCTTCACCGGAAAATTACTGAACTTGCTACCAGTCGCCGTAGAGTTTCATAGTTGTTGATTTTACGCTTAAACTGCTTTAGAATATACATTTTGAAGGGTCAAGCTATAAAAATATTTTTTCGTTGAACTTACAGGTTAACATGAAACTTGGCCGACCGGAGGGTCAATGGACCCTCCTGACCCCCCTGTGGTTCCGCCCCTGGCTCTGGATATCCTCTGTTGATATGTTGACATCCTTAGCTTTGTTGCATCTCTTGTCTCATCAATAGTATCCAATTCTTGGTATAGCGCTTCAGGATTCTGCTCAGGATCCTAGAGGTTAGATCTTGCTGTAGGTATCACCATTTCTGTTGGGATCACTGCTTCTGCTCCAAATACTAAGGAGAATGGAGTTTGGCCAGTCGCACTCTTTATTGTTGTTCTATCAGCCCACAAAACAAAGGGTAATTCTTCTGCCCATCTTCCTTTCTTAGCTCCTAGTCTCTTCTTCAAGTTGTTGACAATTATTTTGTTCGAGGATTCTGCTTGTCCATTTGCTTGAGGATGTACTGGGGTAGACGTGATCATTTTGATTCCCCAACTCTTGCAAAAGTCAGTAGTCCTCTTACTTATAAACTGAGAACCATTGTCATAAATTATCTCGGCTGGTACCCCAAACCTAGTCAGGATATTCCTTTTTATGAAGGATACTACTTCCTGGTCTTTGACTTGAACAAATGCTTCAGCTTCAACCCATTTAGAGAAATAGTCAGTCATTGCCAGCATGAAGACTTTTCCTCCTGGAGCTTTTGGCAATTTTCCTACTATGTCCATCCCCCACCTCATGAATGGCCAAGGGGAAGCAATAGGATAAAGTGGTTCAGCAGGTTGATGTAATATGTTACTGTGCCTTTGAAACACATCACACCTTCGGGCATATTCTGCAGCATCGTTCCTCATCGTTGGTCAATAGTATCATGTTCTTAATACCTTTGAGAATAACGACCTGCCCCCAGTATGGTTACCACAATCTCCTTCGTGTATATCCTGAAGCACTTCTTTAGTTTCGGGATGATCCAAGCACCTTAGGTATGGTGTTGCAAGAGATTTCTTATATAAAACATTATTTATAATACTGAATCGTGATACCTTCATTCTAAAGGCCTTAGGATTCTCATCCTTTGGGATGTGTCCTTCCTTGAGATATCTCATAATTGGAGCCGTCCAGGACTTAGGATCCTTCTCGGGATACTCATCATCAGGATCCTGGATACTTACTACTTCCTTATCCTGAGATTTGAGAAGATCCATCGCAGGATACAGGATATGTAGTATTGGTATTTGGGTTCCCTCCGGTATCCTGACTGATGATCCTAGATTTGCTAAAGCATCAGCTTCAGCATTATCCTCTTTTGGTACCTGCTCAAGTGTAAAAACATCGAAATATCCTGCTAATTTTTTGAGAATTTCGAGATACTCGATTAACTTCTCACCTTTAACTGCATAGGATCCATTAAAATGATTAGTAATTAACAAGGAATCAACATACACTTGCAAACTCTTAATATTCATGCTCTTAGCCAATTCTAACCCTGCAATCAAAGCTTCATATTCTGCTTCATTATTAGTGGCAGGAAACTCACATCTAATAGCCTGGGGTAATACGTCCCCCTGTGGCGATTTTAGTAGTATACCCAAACCTACACCTCTTATATTAGATGCACCATCCGTATATAATGTCCAGGATTCTAAATTTTCTCCTAGCTGTTATACTTCTAGGTCTACTTCATTTTGAATATCACTACTGAAATCAGCCAGAATGTCAGCTAGGGCTTGAGATTTTATGGCATTTCTAGGTTCATATACTAGATCATAGGCACTTAATTTTACTTACCACTTAGCCATCCTACCTGACATCTCGGGTTTCCTAAGCACATTTTTAACATGATAGTTGGTTTTAACATGAATCCTATGTGTCTCAAAATAATGTCTAAGTTTTGTTGATGCCATAACTAAGGCCAATATCAATTTTTCTAAATGAGAATATCTAGTTTCAGCATCTAATAAACTTTTGCTAACATAATAGACAGGATATTGCTGACCTTCATGATCCTTTACCAGGACAGCACTTACCGCATTCCTTGATACTGCGAGATACAGGGATAATGGTTCACCATCCTCAGGCTTCATCAATAGAGGTGCAGTTGAAAGATATTGCTTCAGATCCTGCAAGGCTACTTGATGCTTCTCTCCCCATTCAAATTTCTTATTCTTCTTCAGGATATCATAAAATTCCTTGCATTTTTTCGAGGATCTTGAGATAAATCTGTTTAATGCTGCTACTCATCCCGTCAGTCTTTGTACCTCTTTCATGTTGGAAGGTGACTTGATATCCAAGATGGCTTTGATCTATTCTGGGCTTGCTTCTATCCCTCTTTTTGTCACCATATATCCTAAAAACTTTCCTGCCCCCACTCCAAAATGGCATTTAGCAGGATTTAGCTTCATGTTATACTGATCCAGGATATCAAATGCTCCTTTAATATCCCGAAGATGATCCTCAGCCTTCTTAGATTTTACCACCATATCATCGATGTATACCTCCATGGTGTCTCCCAGCTTGTCTTTGAACATCATGTTCACCAACCTTTGGTATGTTGCACCTGCATTCTTTAAACCAAAAGGCATAGCAGTATAACAATAAATACATGTTGGTGTCATGAAAGCAGTATCCTCCTGATCCGAGGGTTCCATTTGGATCTGCTGGACTCCTGAGGAGGCATCCATAAAGGTTAACATCTCGTGACCGGCAGTAGCATCCACCATTGAATCGATATGAGGTAGGGGAAATGTGTCTTTGGGACAAGCTTTGTTTAAGTCTGTGTAGTCTACACAGACTCTCCATTTCCCATTTTTATTTTGCACAACCACTACATTTGCTAGCCATCTGGGAAATTTCACTTCCCTAATCATCTTGCTCTTTAATAATCTTTCAACTTCTTCCTGAATGATAGTGTTCCGTTCAGGAGCAAACTTCCTTCGTTTCTGCTGGACAGGCTTGAAAGATCTATCTATTCCGAGTTTGTGAGTTATGATATCCTTGGAAATACCTGTCATATCCTCATGTTTTCATGAGAATGTTGACATCCTGCATTTCAAAAAGTTAGTCAATTGATTTTCAATATCCTGAGGGATATTGATTCCTACGAGCACCGAGATATCTGGATTATCCTGATCCAGGATAATTTCTTTACATCCTGCTTTGAAGCTTCCACGATATCCTGGGCTCGCATCTTTAATTGCTATGCTGCATTAGGCTTTGTCGAGAACTTCATCGATGAAGAGAAACACTCCTTTGCTTCCTGTTGATCACTTTCCACCTTGACTACCCCCCAAGGGGTAGGAATCTTGATGCACTGATGGTAGGTTAATGGCACGGCTTTCATATCATGGATCCGTGGCCTACCCAATATAATATTGTAGCAAGATAAGGAGTCCATGACCCAAAATCGTTGCATTGAGTTGAAGCCTTCAACATACACAGGCAACTTTATCTCTCCCATGGTATTCCTGGCTTCTCCACTGAACCCAACAAGCACAGTGGATTTCGAAGTAATATCCATCGGGGATACATTCATTCTCTTCAGTGTTTCTAGCTGAATTATGTTGACGGGGCTGCCATTATCCACCAGTATCATGCGCACAAAATGATTAGCAACATATAAAGTTATTACCAAAGCATCATGGTGAGGATCCTGGACAGTATCCCTATCATCACTATCGAACGTGATCACTTTATCAGTTTTGAGGGTTAACATCCTGGTCGGCTTATCTCCCCTCTCTGCCTTAGCCTCCTTTGCATGTCTTTTTGCTGCAGAATAAGAGGTCCCACAGATATCGGATCCTCCTGAAATAAAGTTAATTATCTTGGCATCTGCAGGAGGTGATGCTGCTTGTTCAGGATCCTTGTCAGTATCCTGACCCTTATTCTTCTTTCTTCCCAGGAGATCCTTTAGGTATCCTTTGCTCAGCAAATACCTTATTTCCTTCCTCAGGGCAATGCAATCTTCTGTAACATGTCTAAAATTCTCATGGAAGGCACACCACTTGGATTTGTCCTTCCAATCAGCTTTCTGTTGGTTCTTCCTAGGCCACCTTGCTTTATCTCCTAAACCCTGCATAGCATACATCAGTTCAGGTATATTAACAGAAAAACAATATTCTGAGAGCTCAGGATACTCCTCAGGATCCTCATCTTCAATGGCATTCACTTTCTTGCCGTCATTCCTGCCATATGGCCTGGAGCGATATGGTTTGTACGAGGATTCTGACTTCCTGTTGGTTGAGTCATAGGTTATGGATGAATTCATCCTCTCTTGCATCTTTTTGTCATCCTCCAGCCGAATATATCTTAAAGCCCTGTTACGAGCTTCATCCAGGTTCCTACAGGGATTCATCACAAGATCCTGGTAAAATTGAGAATCTTTTTGCAATCCCATTTTGAAAGCCTGCACAGCTGTTGCAACATCAAGATGTGGGATATCAATAGATTCCCTGCTAAACTTGTTCACGTAATCTCTCAAGAATTCCTGAGGTCCTTGAGTTATCATGTAGAAGTCACTGGTTAGTTTTTCAAAACTTCGACTGCAAGAAAATTGACTATTAAATAAATTGACTAAATGAGCAAACGATGTAATTGAATGAGGAGGAACGTTTAAGAGCCATTTTAAGGCTGATCCTGTTAAGGTAGAACCAAAACCCTTGCATAGACATGCTTCCTTGAGATCCGGATGGATAGGGTTAATTTCCATCCTTTCTCTATACTGGGCAATATGCTCTTCGGGATCCGTGGTTTCGTCATAGAGCTTCATGTTGGGGGTTTGAAATATTTTCGGGATTTCAGCATCACAAATAGGATATGCAAACCGAGAAATCTTGTGGCTATCCTGGGATACTTCTGGGATTGGATGGACTACTCCAGGTACACTGAATATCATGTCCTTTAACTTCTGAAGCTCCCTGGAAAGTGCTGATGTCATACCTGCATCTTGCAAAGATCCAATACTATTAGTAGCAAGAGTATTATTATTATTAGATATTTTACCAGTCTGAGGATTCTGGCCATATCCTGAAGCGTATCCTGAGCTTCTCATAGTTGACACCCTGACCGAAGAGGGTATCTCAATAGTATGATTCTGGGAATGGCTAGGCACAATATTCCCCCTGTTATCCTCAGTGTATGCTGCAGAACTGAAGTTTAAAGCTCTGGGTTGCAAGGGAGTGACAGTATCCTCAACGGGCCTGCTTGAGCTGGATTTCAAGAGTTGTATTTCTCTTATCAGCATTTGGTTTATCTCCTGCTGTTGCCTCATCTGTTCCTGTACACTACCAAATAAAGTTAGAATTTCCTCATTAGAGGCCAAAACAGGACCAGAACCCTGAATATTGCGAGCGGGAATAACATCCCGAGCCATATGAATATCAGTTCCTTGTGAAGATGTTTGCGTTCTTGGAGGAGGTGGTGGAAGCACCGAACCAATTGTTGCAGAGGTTGTAGCAGACACGGTAGAAGAGCTCATGTTTGATCACGAGGCCATTGAAAATGGTGTAGCAAAAAGTTTTGAAAATAGATAATCAAGTAATGATTTTGCAAAAGCTTTTAGTAGAAATAGCACCACTTGCCCCACGGTGGGCGCCAAATTGTTTTGGTCAAAAATTACCGAAGGAATTAAGTGATTAAATTAGTTAAGTGAGGTAGTGTGCTAAGAATATGTATCAAAAGTATGTTGACTTAGTTGTTTGCAAAAACAGTTTTCAGGATACAGTTTAGGATATCGAGCCGTATCTACGATTAAACAATGAGCAAAAATGTAAAGGGTGACATAGGATGTACGAGGAAAGCCCTTGATCAATCTAGATCGCCAGCACAAAACCTCGGGAGATGATAATCGCAGCTGCCTAGTTCATCTTATTGCTTCAAATATCAGGATACAGTGCAGGATATGATGCTGATCAACTAAGTGTTACAATGTGATTTCGATACAAGTGTAAGTGTAAGTGTGTTGTGAGTGTTTTGCAACTAGAGAGAAAGAGAGCTCGAGAAATTGTGTGTCCTTATCTGATCCGATCACTCCTATTTATAGTAAAATAAAACTAACTAACTAGCCTATAAATCCGGGATATATCGAATATTCCCTTTGTGAACGTTGTAGTCCACGTCTTCCGACTTCAACGTGCTTAATTCAACAGATTTGCCCGAGTCTTTTGGAGAAGAAGTCCACTTGAACGTTATAGACTTATTCCAATAATCTGCACGTGAATTAATTAGTTACTACCAGGATATTGTATCAGGATGTAACCAATATCCTGACACGGTATCCTGGTCACAACAAAAGAAACATAGTCAGAATATTAGTCAGGATATATGAGCAGAAAACCACCCATAACAACTACATCAGTATGTCTTCCATAATATTCATCGCCTCTATCTGATCTAACAACTTTAATCTGACGATCTAATTGCTTTTCAACTTCAGCTTTATAATCTTTAAAAGTTGTAAGAGATTCAGATTTCTCCTTAATAAGATACAAGTACATGTAACGAGAATAATCATCAATGAAAGTAATAAATGAAGTATGTCCTGTTATGCCAGCGATTTGGTAGGGGCCACTAATGTCGGTGTGAATGAGTTCTAATAAATTAGAGCTCCTAGTGGCACCTTTCTTATTCACTAATGTCATTTTACCTTTAAGACATTTGACACATGTTCCAAAATCAGTGAAAACGGGAGGAGGTAAGACTTCATCCTTTACGAGACGATTTAATCGTTCTCTTGAGATGTGGCCTAAACGTTGATGCCACAACATGGATGAAGTCTCTAAGTCTCGTTTCTTTTCCATCTTTATGAGTGATTCATTAATATTATATGACAACAAAGATTTGGAAAAATTATCATCTGGTTCTAATCTATAGAGACCACCCTCCAGAATACCGGTACCATAAACAACGGAATCATAGAGAATAGAGAGTTTGCGATGACCATGGGAAACAACAAAACTGTCCATGTCTAACTTTGGTCCTGATACAAGGTTCCGAGTTACCTCAGGAACATATAAGGTATGATAAAGTTTAATGCATAAACCAGTTTTCAAAAATAATTGTAATGTTCCTATGGCCTTCACTTCTAATTCTCGATCATCACCCACTTTAAGTGTTCTTTGGTTTCTTCGTAGCTTCCGGATTGAAAGGAATCCCAAAATAGAATTTGTTACATGAACCATAGAACCAAAATCAAACCACCAAGAATTAGCAGGAACATTTAAATTATAGGACTCAAGTATCATAAAAAATCGTTACCTTTCTTGGCCAGCCACTCCTTGAAGTCAGGGCATTCCTTCTGCTTATGTCATGTCTTCTTACAGAACTTGCAGTAGGGTTTGCCTAAGGAGTTCTTAGAGCTGGAAGGTGCACTTGTATTGGGATTTGGCCTTTGGACTTTGGAAGCATCCTTTATTTGATGATTGTTCTTCCTCTTCTTAGAGTTGGGGGTGGTGAAGTTAGCAACATTAGTAGTGCGATCCATCTTCATACGCTTTTCCTCCTGTACGCACATAGCGACCAGCTCACTCGTCGTCCATTTATCCTTTTGAGTGTTGTAATTGATCTTGAATGCTTCATAGGATGAAGGAAGCAAAGTTATGATGAAGTGAACAAGAAAACCATCACTGATTTCCATTTCTAGCCCTTTCAGCTTATTGGCCATGTCATGCATCATCATGATGTGCTCGCGAATCCGCTCCTCCCATCATACTTAGTCGTCACCAGCTTGAGGATAAGAGTGCTAGCATGTGCTTTAGACGTCCCCTTGAATTGCGCCTCCACAGAAGCCAGGTAGGTTTTAGGGTCATCAGAATCAGGAATATCTCCCTGATTTCATTATATATGGACTGCTTCATGAACATGAGAGACATGCGGTTACACCTAGTCCATTTTCATGAATTATCTGCTCAACAGCAGTACTTTGAGGACTAAGGTCCACTGGCTTATTCTCTCTTAGAGCATAATCAAAGTCCAGCAGTCCAAGCGTGAGCATGAGAGAGTCCTTCCAAGCAGCAAAGTTATCACCAGTCAAAGGTGGAATCCCGCAATTGGGTGCTGATAGTGGAAATAAGATGAGCAAGTTATGATACTAAGAAAGAAGTCTTAACGTGATCTAAGGGCATGTTATACTAAGGCAGGCATAAATAATGACCATTTTAATTATGAAGCTGTGATATTGTCTATTACTAACATCAAAATAATAGACTTAGTTAAAAAAATTCTACTTAAACAAAGACAAATCAGCTTTGGCCAGAAGTGTAACCATTTAAGCATGTGTGCAAAGTGATCGTGAAAAATCAGCTTTGGCCAGATATTAAGACATTCACGTTCGTAATGCATACTCAACATGGCTTTTTATAATACTTGAGCAATAAATAGATGTATCAAATCAGTTTTGGCCAGAAGTGATACATCAGAAGCTCACCCAAGTTAATCCGTTTTGGTTTTGTAAAACATTATCCGATTCTGATTAATTAACTAAGCATTTACAAAACCAATTATTTAATAGCAAACCACCTGTCAGCGCGGATCGAACAGGTCTTGAGCAAAATTTAGTTCATATTAACTGCTTAATAAAGTAATGGGATTTCGAATAGGTCTTGACACTTTATGAACACTCATGATTTCAGATGGATTGTGTCTTGTATTCATCCAAGATGAATGATTTTGAATCATCTCGGACTGTCCGAGATGAGTGATTTCGAATGATCTCGGATGTGTTCAAGACATGTAAGCCGAATGATCTCGGATTCATCCGAGATGGTAATGTTTAGTCCGAGATAGTCCGAGATGGTTAGTTTGAGATGATCCGAGATGATTAGGTGATTATTCATCCGAGATGGATGAACAGATGTTCATCCGAGATGATGATCTTGGATTCTTCCGAAATGTGTTCCTCAAGCTTCGAAATCCTTAATTTTGGCAGTTAATAATTGATAAGATTGAAAATACGATATTTTAGGGATTATGGGATTAAGTTTCCTGTTAAATGCTAATTATATTTATCTGTTTATTTCGAAAAATTATATCTATTAATAGAAAAACAGATTTTCGAAAATTTAGTAGAAAAAATTAGATCAAACAGGAACAAACACCCAATAATCCGAATTCATTCCAAAACAAGGGGATTTTCAAATTTTCTCATGAACATGTGATGAACCCTAAAATTAAAAACTTAATCACTGCATCCGAAATCTGGAAATCATTACATATTTGAGTAGATTTCTGAACAGTAGTTTGACATGGGATTTCGGAACAGTAATAATGGATAAATATATGATCTGAGACGTATCTCGGACATAATAGCTTGAAAATATTCATTCGAGATGCATCCGAGATGCATGATTCAGATCCGAGATGGGATCTCGTATGGTAAAAAACGAATTTCAAGTTCTGTTTTCCAGTTTTATTCCAGATTTATGGATACTGTGACACCTGTGTCACTTAAACCATCAAACAAATACCAAACCAATGAAATATTGTATTTCATGCTTGGTATTTATAAAAATATGTTTATCGTTTGCACATATCAACTCTTGTTCGATTTCAAGCTTTAAATCGCTTTCTGGAGGGTTATACGCGCTCTGATGCGTAAATATAACCAGTTTAATGCAACGAACACTCCGGGATAGTAAAAGAGGCTTAACATACCTTAAATAACCTCCTCATCACTTAGAAATAAGTTTTGGATGGTTTGGTGTGTTGAAATCAGGTTTGTTCGATCGCAGGGACTAATTGTGTCAAACTGCAAAAACTATACCGATTTGTATAGTAATGAACATTCCGTAACTTGATCATAAGTTAAATATGCCCTAAATATCCTTCACATAGCTTAGAAATAGGCTTTGAGGTGTTTTGTGCGCTAAAATAAACTTTCATGATCAATAGGGACTAAAAGCGTCAAAAAGTGCACAAGTTTGCATTTTCGCACATATCTTACATTCTGAATATATCCGGACATCCAAAAATTTATGTAATCATTAAAATATTATGTTTTAATTATTGGCATGATAAAAATCCATTCGTCGCTTAATTTGGATCGTTTTTGCGTTCGTTACGATTTCCGTCGTAATTTACCGAACAACGCAACCGTACGACCAAACGAGCCGACATCCGAGATATTTTTGAGCACATTTTAAGTTCCCTATACTTTAACTTCATTTTATAGCTTTGAAATGGGGTTAACGGGGCTTAAACGTGTCAAAAATGCATCGAAAACCAAGTTTGGGGCTTCAGGGACTAAAACAGCCAATTTTGAAAGTTGCTGACCTGCAAGGTCCTTACGGTCCGTATGGACCTTTGCTTACAGTCCATAAGCCATCCCCAGACCAGCAGAATGTGTTTCCAGCTATTTCCAGCTCAATCCAGCTCTTGCAAATGATTTTTGATCAATCTATGGGCCAATTTTGATGGTTTTTTAGTGCCTCTTGTATTCAAATATCATGTGCCCACTTGTACGGATGAGATCAAAGCTCAATCTTCGAGAAACGATCCTAACGGCTCTTGAATTCCTATAAATACCCACCCCCATTTCATTCACCCAACTCACACTTGATCTGATTTTGGCATTCTAAGTTGAAGTTTATACTTCATACCTGAAGGTAAATCAGATCAAGAGTTTGCGGGGACCTTTTGTAAGTATTCTTTCGTTCTTTTATCGCTTTTCGAGTCTGAAAGTCAAACTGAGTTTTACTTTCTGCATTGACCAGTTTATGGTCAATGCGAAGTTCGTGTGAACTTCATAACGTGAGCGTAATCACGATGGTTATAGTCCCTAGTGACTATGCCTACTGATTACCATGTTATCTAGGTTTAGTGACGAGTCGTAGTTTCGGCCAAAATGCGTATTCTCACGTATTTTGTAACCAAACTACTTTTAGGTATCAAAACCATTTGTTTTGATACCAAACTTGTTTTCAAACTTTGTTAAACATGTTTAGCTCGTCACTTTTAGATTAGTGCTTATGTAGGGTCGTAAGGTAAGCGATCTAAACAATCGCTTATACTTTCGAACCCGACCCATTTGGTCGATCTTTAGGATCTGACCAAACGCTTTAGGTGACCATAGTTGTATAGGGAATAACCTTCCGAGATTATACCTTATGGTCACTTCGTTTAAGTAGTTGTATGATAGGTAGTTTATATGCCTTAGGAAAATGACCAAAATGCCCTTTTTATGCATAATTGATATTTAAGCATATGTAACCCAAAATTTTGTCATTTAAATGACTATGCAACATAATTAAACATGTTAGGGCATATAATACTTGTCGTAGGACTAGTTAGACGGGCCGAACGCGTTTTACGCGAACGACGCGTTAAAGTAGCGTATGCTACCTAAACGGGTCGTAATGGGTCGTAAGCACTTAGGTTAGGTTTCCTTTTAGTATGTAGGCCTTGTTAAACCATATCATTTGAGATCCCACACTCATTTGGTTTACGAGACCTCATCCTATCCGACCCTCCGTTTTAGGTCCGGTTTATTTATGTAGTTACCTATATTAGGTGCAGTTTGATTTCCGGGACTCCTCTAGCTTGCTTGGTAGTTGTTCAAGACTTCTAAGCACCCTCAAGTGAGTACATAGTTTCCCTCTTTTACTGTTTCCAAATCTTTTGGGGTGAAGCATGTGTACCTATTTGTTATGTTCTTGTTTTCAAAAGTATAATTGATTATACATATTAGTACTTATCTTTTTACAAACTGAAGATTATTTATGGTTTAAACTCTAATTTTTCCAAAGATTATAAAATTAAATTGTTGGATAGTACTTATTTTATGTTCACCAGACCGGTTGGTAGTATGATATAGCGCTATAGGATTTGACACCCCATTCCTGTTGTCATGGAATGTCTACAACCAATTTGTTTCTCCATCCAAATAGGGATTGCCTTTGTGGTATCCCTATAGTCTCAAAGGTGTATTTTGATGCACTAGGTCTGAATGAATTCTTAAGTCACATTATTATTGTATATTAAGTTATACTCCCAAAAGTATAGTTTGATATGCTCTCATATGTGATATCGTACAAAACCAACATATATTTTGTTAAAAATCTAAAACATAGTTTAATATGTTATTTATAAATCCAAAGTATACTTTTGATATATTACTGAAAATTATTATTTTAAACAACTAAGATATATTTAATATACTATTTGTCTAACGATTGGGTTTTGGTTAGTGTTTAGATAACGGGACGAGTGTGATGTGATGAAAACATGGTAGATATGTCGCTGGTACTTCTTATATATAAGTGTTTTCATCACATTACATACCGTGTTGTTATTTAGTACACTTGGGTTAACAATATTGGAACTGAAATATATTTTAATATATTACTTATTCGACTTTCTTAAAAACCAAAGTATATTTTTATATATACTGTAAACTTTTTTTATCAAAATATTGTTTTTCAAACAATATATTCTATACAAACTCATTTTACTTACGTATTAAATTTTCTATGTATTATTATTTTAAACCATCTGATTTCTTATAAATGATTTATAAAAGAAAACCTTTTACAAGGATCATGACTACTTTTATTAAAACTTTTCTTAAAACTCATAAGTCATGAATCCTAATTACAATAAAACCTATGTATCTCACAAGCATTTTTATGCTGACGTACCTATTTTTACACATGTTTCAGGTGCTGCTTTATGAGGATTGTTGATACATACTACACTTAGGATGGACCTGTGCCTTAGCGACTTTAAAATTTGAAAGACAATATTTGTATTTATCTGATTTGTAATAGAACAAAGATTGCAATGATTCAATAAAACAAAATTATTTGATCCATGGTTGTGAAACAATGCTTCTGTTACAACACTCCCCGACGTTTCCACCACGTCTTGTTGTTTTACGTGGTCGGGGTGTGACAGAAAAGTTGGTATCAGAGCCAATGGTTATAGGGAATTAGGTTATTAGTAATGCTTTGACCTAGACTACAACCTTCCTAGGACCCTAACACAAGTTTTCTTGTGTTTAGTTTTAAAACAATACCGTCACTTATTCTTAGGTGACAACCACAATAAGAACACAAATTTCAATCCTGCTTTGAAAACTAATCATCTGTTCTAGGATGATTGATTGTAAGTGTTATGGGTCATTTTCTGAGCGCACATATCCTGACTAATATCCTACTTTTGGTTTTTTGCTTGTGATCAGGATACTGGATTAGGATATTGCTAACATCCTAGGCGATATCCTGGGGTTAACTAAATTAACCACGTGCAGGTTAGATGCTGTGGGTTACTAACGGTCAGATAGACTTCTTCTCCTCAAGACTTGGGCGTATCTGTTATGTGAGAGACGTTGAACCCGAAAGACCAGGTCTACAACGTTCGAGTGGGGAATATTCGCCGGATCCCGGTTATTTAGGATAGTTTATTGCATTTCTTTTACTATAAATAGATGGGGGCGGATCAGATTAAGGCACGCAACTTTCACACACACTTTCGAACACTTTTTCTCTCTAGCTCACTGCGAACACTATACACAAACACTTGTATTCGAATTACATTGTAACACCTAGTTGATCCGCATCACATCCTGCACTGTATCCTGATATTTGAAGTAATAGAAGAACAAGGCAGCTGCGATTGTCAGCTCCCGAGGTTTTGTGCCGGCGATCTAGATTGATCAAGGGCTTTCCTCGTACATCACGTGTCAACCTTTACTTTTTCGCTCATTATTTGATCACATATACAGCTCTATATCCTGAGCCGTATCCCGAAACTGTTTTTACAATTAACTTGGCTAACATATTTTTCACACATATTTCTAGCACACTACCTCACTTAACTAATTTGATCACTTAATTGCTTCTGTAATTTTTGACCAAAACAGTAAGGTTTTGAACCCTCTAAGTTTTCGAAATCCCGTCAAAGTTTGGTCTAAATAATGTGAACACGTGCAAACTGGAAGGGTGGGTGCATGTACCCTGAGCTTTCTATCTAAGGCTAGAGTGTTCGTACAAATCCGCAATATCGGACCAGTCACTCTTACCTGGGAACTCTTGGGGTAAGTGTCCACTTATAGGCGAGCATGTCTTCGCGATACATTATTTTTGACCCATTTACTTTGATTAATCGTTGTGTGTCGTTTGTTGCTTCGTAGTAACAAACAAATGACCACCATCTTTGCTTTCATCAAATTTTGTCTCATTTCATTCTTTTTGTCTAATCCTTTCACTTGTTTTCCTTCCTGTTTTCCCTTTTAGAATGCCTCCTCAACGCGAAAATCCGCTCCCAAATGCCGAAATGGCACATATTATGGCACAGCATATGGCTGCTGTACTCCCAGATATTTTTGCTCAAATGAATCAAGCCATCAATAACCAGAATGCTCCATGCAATTTCAAAAGCTTCAATTCAGCTAACCCACTCAAGTTTAGTGGTTCTGAAGGAGCTACTGGGCTCCTATAGTGGTTCGAGGGTATTGAGAGTACGTTTCGTCACGTTCAATGTCCTGAAAATCGGAAAGTCGAGTTTGCCTCCAGTGTATTTCAGAAGAGGGCTCTTACGTGGTGGAACGGAGTTATGAGGGATCGTGGTGCTGAGGTTGCATTAGCACAGACTTGGGCTGAGCTTAGGGCTCTTATGATGAAGGAGTTTTGTCCTCGTCATGAATTGAGAGCTTTAGAAAGGGAATTTGATGACTTAAAGCAAGACAGTGGTGAACATCGAGCCTATACTGACCGTTATGAAGAATTCAGCCTGCTATGTCCTGCTATGGTTACGCCTGTGGATAAGGCGATTGAGAAATACATTGATGGTCTTCCTGACCTAGTTTAGGATATTGTTACTGGCAGCAACCCTACTACTGTCAGACAAGCCATTGAATTATCTGCCACCCTAACTGAATCCCACATCAGGAAGGGTAAGCTTTTTCGAAAAGGCGACCCAAGACCATCTGACAAGACTGCTCAAGCTGAGCCAAAGGAAAAACAGGCTGAGGTATCCATGAAGAAGAAGTGCAAGGCCTCTCAAAACTGCGCCATAACTTCTCAAGACAAACAGGTTGCACCAAACCTGCCAGCACAACCTCGCAAATGGCAAAACTATGTTGGTACCGCACCTTTGTGCAATAAATGCAACTGTCATCATCTGGAGCAAGAGCAATGTCACAAATGTACCCACTATGGGCGGTTGGGACATTTGATCAATGTTTGCCGTTATGCAAATCAAGCTGCTGCAAACCCTGCTGCTGTTCAAGCACGGTTCCCACTGGGGTCATGTTATAACTGTGGAGACATTACTCACTACAGAAACAATTGCCCAAGACTAGTTAACATACCTCCAGCGCGTGGACGAGTGTTTAACATCAATGAGGCAAACGTGAACAATGATACAGCAGTGAACAATTAGTGTTTTGATATTTCCTTTGGTTGTTATCTTTTGACATTTAAAGACAAGTCAGTTGTTATATAAATAAAAATTCGTCATTTTTATTTTTGCAAAACTGATACGATTGTGTGAATGTTTGATACAACCTTATGATGCCAACACAGAGATAAACTACTCGTGTGGTTCTGTCATTTTTTTTATCACTTGTGATCTCCCCAAGAATCTTAAATACTCGTTTCTTTTAAGAAACAAAGCCAAACTCCTCTTAAGATCTTTCTATCTCCATAGTTAGATTCTTGTGTTTAAAGTGCCAAATGAAATCCACGGATTGGATTCCTGGTATGCTTTAAATACCCGTATCCAAAGATAACAAATTAAAAATCAAGTTAATTAATTATGTGATTATGTGCTTATGTGTTCTCTTATATGTTTTGTGTTTATATGTGATCCATCCAAATCCTCATAGAATCTTCCATATCTCATATGAGATATTCATAATAGGATATCCAAAGGTACTATCTTAAATCCTTAATGGACTTCAACATTGTAGTTAAGTCCCTTGGGTTATAAGTACTATTCTACAATTGGACCTCTTGAATGGTCTGGTTAAATAGATTGATTTTGAAAATCTGGTTAGGAATATCATGAGATGATATAATTGAAAAGATCCCTTTAAAGTGGTCTATTTAAAAAAATTATACAACGGTCTAGTTAAGAAGATCATGTGTTGATCTAGTTAAAAAGCTCGTTCGTTGATCTAGTTAAAAAGACCCTTTGGTGGTCTAGTCAAGTCGCTTCATGTTTATTCAATTGATTTTTCCCCTACGCATTATGAAATGAACTGTGTGGACTGTGCAAGGAATTACGTAATTATGGAGGCCTACATAATTATGGAATTCAGTGCACAGAAACCACAGGAAGTTTTGTCGTGTGTTAAGACCTATAGTGACAAGAGTAATGATACGGGAGAAGTCTTGGACCTTGACCGATGTCATTTTATCTTACACTCCCCAATCCTGATTTCAAGCACACACCAAGTTTCCTATAATGAGTCTTCATAAGAAACGTTCTTCTGTCTGTAGTTCGAAACTCCATGTTTTGTTACTACAAGGACTTCATGTTTTGTTACTACAGGGACTTCACATTGATAGTTGGCAATTTCGCTAAGAATCTTAACATGGCCCGAAGTTTTACTTAGGGTTTGAGGGATTCGTCCGAAAGCGAAACCATCACAGTTGTCTTCACAAGTTTCCTCTAAAATTAAATTTCGGGACGAAATTTCCTAAATTAGGGGAGACTGTGACACCTGTGTCACTTCAACCATCAAACAAATACCAAACCAATGAAATATTGTATTTCATGCTTGGGATTTGTAAAAATATGTGTATCATTTGCACATATCAACTCTTGTTCGATTTCAAGCTTTAAATCGCTTTCTGGAGGGTTATACGCGCTCTGATGCGTAAATATAACCAGTTTAATGCAACGAACACTCCGGAATAGTGAAATAGGCTTAACATACCTTAAATAACCTCCTCATAACTTAGAAATAAGTTTTGGATGGTTTGGTGTGTTGAAATCAAGTTTGTTCGATCGCCGGGACTAATTGTGTCAAACTGCGAAACTATACCGATTTGTATAGTAACGAACATTCCGGAACTTGATCATAAGTTAAATATGCCCTAAATATACTTCACATAGCTTAGAAATAGGCTTTGAGGTGTTTTGTGCGCTAAAATAAACTTTCATGATCAATAAGGACTAAAAGCGTCAAAAAGTGCACAAGTTTGCATTTTCGCGCATATCTTACGTTCTGAATATATCCGGACATCCAAAAATTTATGTAATCATTAAAATATTATGTTTTAATGATTGGCATGATAAAAATCCATTCGTCGCTTAATTTGGATCGTTTTTGCGTTCGTTACGACTTCCGTCGTAATTTACCGAACAACGCAACTGTACGACCAAACGAGCCGACATCCGAGATATTTTTTAGCACATTTTAAGTTCCCTATACTTTAACTTCATTTTAGAGCTTTGAAATGGGGTTAACGGGGCTTAAACGTGTCAAAAATGCATCGAAAACCAAGTTTGGGGCTTCAGGGACTAAAACAGCCAATTTTGAAAGTTGCTGACCTGCAAGGTCCTTACGGTCCGTATGGACCTTTGATTACGATCCGTAAGCCATCCCCAGACCAGCAGAATGTGTTTCCAGCTATTTCCAGCTCATTCCAGCTCTTGCAAATGGTTTTTGATCAATCTATGGGCCAATTTTGATGGTTTTTGAGTGCCCCTTGTATTCAAATACCATGTGCCCACTTGTACGGATGAGATCATAGCTCAATCTTCGAGAAACGATCCTAACGGCTCTTGAATTCCTATAAATACCCACCCCATTTCATTCCCCCAACTCACACTTGATCTGATTTTGGCCTTCTAAGTTGAAGTTTATACTTCATACCTGAAGGTAAATCGGATCAAGAGCTTGCGAGGACCTTTTGTAAGTATTCTTTCGTTCTTTTATCGTTTTTCGAGTCTGAGTTTGACTTTCTGCATTGACCAAATTATGGTCAATGCGAAGTTCGTGTGAACTTCATAACGTGAGCGTAATCACGATGGTTATAGTCCCTAGTGACTAGCCTACTGATTACCACGTTATCTAGGTTTAGTGACGAGTCGTAGTTTCGGCCAAAATGCGTATTCTCGCGTATTTTGTAACCAAACTACTTTTAGGTATCAAAACCATTTGTTTTGATACCAAACTTGTTTTCAAACTTTGTTAAACATGTTTTAAACATGTTTAGCTCGTCACTTTTAGATTAGTGCTTATGTAGGGTCGTAAGGTAAGCGATCTAAACAATCGCTTATACTTTCGAACCCGACCCATTTGGTCGATCTTTAGGATCCGACCAAACGCTTTAGGTGACCATAGTTGTATAGGGAATAACCTTCTGAGGTTATACCTTATGGTCACTTCGTTTAAGTAGTTGTATGATAGGTAGTTTATATGCCTTAGGAAAATGACCAAAATGCCATTTTTATGCATAATTGATATTTAAGCATATGTAACCCAAACTTTTGTCATTTAAATGATTATGCAACATAATTAAACATGTTAGGGCATATAATACTTGTCGTAGGACTAGTTAGACGGGCCGAACGCGTTTTACGCGAACGACGCGTTAAAGTAGCGTATGCTACCTAAACGGGTCGTAATGGGTCGTAAGCACGTACGTTAGGTTTCCTTTTAGTATGTAGGCCTTTTTAAACCATATCATATGAGATCCCACACTCATTTGGTTTACGAGACCTCATCCTATCCAACCCTCCGTTTTAGGTCCGGTTTATTTATGTAGTTGCCTATATTAGGTGCCGTTTGATTTCCGGGACTCTTCTAGCTTACTTGGTAGTTGTTCAAGACTTCTAAGCACCCTCAAGTGAGTACATAGTTCCCCTCTTTTACTGTTTTCAAATATTTTGGGGTGAAGCATGTGTACCTATTTGTTATGTTCTTGTTTTCAAAAGTATAATTGATTATACATATTAGTACTTATCTTTTTACAAACTGAATGATTATTTATGGTTTAAACTCTAATTTTTCCAAAGATTATAAAATTAAATTGTTGGATAGTACTTATTTTATGTTCACCAGACCGGTTGGTAGTATGATATAGCGCTATAGGATTTGACACCCCATTCCTGTTGTCATGGAATGTCTGAAACCAATTTGTTTCTCCATCCAAATAAGGATTGCCTTTGTGGTATCCCTATAGTCTCAAAGGTGTATTTTGATGCACTAGGTCTGAATGAATTCTTAAGTCACATTATTATTGTATATTAAGTTATACTCCCAAAAGTATAGTTTGATATGCTCTCATATGTGATATCGTACAAAACCAACATATATTTTGTTAAAAATCTAAAACATAGTTTAATATGTTATTTATAAATCCAAAGTATACTTTTGATATACTACTGAAAATTATTATTTTAAACAACTAAGGTATATTTAATATACTATTTGTCTAACGATTGGGTTTTGGTTAGTGTTTAGATAACGGGACGAGTGTGATGTGATGAAAACATGGTAGATACGCCGCTGGTACTTCTTATATATAAGTGTTTTCATCACATTACATACCGTGTTGTTATTTAGTACACTTGGGTTAACAATATTGGAACTGAAATATATTTTAATATATTACTTATTCGACTTTCTTAAAAACCAAAGTATATTTTTATATATACTGTAAACTTTTTTTATCAAAATATTGTTTTTCAAACAATATATTCTATACAAACTCATTTTACTTACTTATTAAATTTTCTATGTATTTTATTTTATACCATCTGATTTCTTATAAATGATTTATAAAAGAAAACCTTTTACAAGGATCATCACTACTTTTATTAAAACTTTTCTTTAAACTCATAAGTCATGAATCCTAATTACAATAAAACCTATGTATCTCACATGCATTTTTATGCTGACATACCTATTTTTACTCAGGTGCTGCTTTATGAGGATTGTTGATACATACTACACTTAGGATGGACCTGTGCCTTTGCGACTTTAAAATTTGAAAGACAATATTTGTCTTTATCTGATTTGTAATAGAACAAAGATTGCAATGATTCAATAAAACAAAATTATTTGATCCATGGTTGTGAAACAATGATTCTGTTACAACACTCCTCGACGTTTCCGTCACGTCTTGTTGTTTTACATGGTCGGGGTGTGACAGATACAAAACAGAACCGATTTATCAACATATGCTCTGATACCACATGTTGATCAGTTCTGTGTAAACATTATGGAAAACATGAAAACATACCTGTTACAGCAGACAGGCCAGCAGAGAATCCAGTCAGAGTAGCAGCCATTGATGTTGACATGATTGTCAGCTTGATCTGGTTCCTCCTTAGGGTGTATGATTATAATTGTGACGGTCAAACTCTAGGGTTTGAGTTTGAATATGGAGAGAGAGAGAGAGAGATGGGGCGATTTTGATGATGATGTTATTAGTATATATGTCTAACCCTTTAACTCTCTAATTACCTCCTTATATATACATCCAAGAGGAAACCTAATTAGTTAATAAGGGTAATATGGTCCATCAACAATTACCAACTAATTATATAATACGTTTAATATATTTTAATCTATATAATATAAATGATTATATGGCTACAAGATTAAATAATGAAACAATAAATATATTTCATCTTACATAAAGTAATTATGTTTTTAAAACCTCACTATTAATTTAGATGCTCTTACGATCCTTCTTATGGCCTATAATTATTTGATGTTACAAGTGGTTAGATTTCCAGTTGTCTTTGAAAGAGATTTTAAAGAAAACTAAGCCGTTCTTTCCATATGATTTGGCCCCTTTCATAAAGTGAATGCGTGATCATGATAACAAATAAATTTATACTTATTCGATGTTATATCTTTGATATTGATACGTGTGGAATAAATGATTCTGATATAAGATAACACTGATTTCATTCATAAATTTTAAAGTAACAAAAGTCAATATGCTATGTTGTAGAATTTTGTAGAGTTTATGTTCTAAAATACTCATGTAGTCATGTTCGTAAAAAAAATATATAAAATAATAAATAATAAAAGTCACTTAAATATGTATTTCAAAACCGTACGAGCTGGGTACGTACATATATGTACAAAGCAACATGCATGAGAACAAACTGTCAACATAACTACAAGAGTTAAATGCCATTTTAGTCCCTGTGGTTTGGGCCATTTTGCCTGTTTAGTCCAAAGGTTTCATTTTTAACCTGTGGCTCCAAAAAGGTTTCACCGTTGCCATTTTAGTCCACTGGGTTAAGTTCATTTATTTTTTCTGTTAACGAGAAGACCAATTCGGTCATTTTATATGGCCGAATTGCCTTTCTAGTTAACAGAATTACATATAAAATGACCGAATTGCCCTTCTCGTTAACAGAATTAATGGATGAAGTTAACCCAGTGGACTAAAATGGCAACGGTGAAACCTTTTTGGACCCACAGGTTAAAAATGAAACCTTTGGACTAAACTGGCAAAATGGTCCAAACCACAGGGACTAAAATGGCATTTAACTCTAACTACAAATACAAAAATGAAACAAAAGGACACAAGAGATTTATAATTTAGTTAATTAGTGGTTCTCGGTTTTTTTTTCTTTTTTGTTTCTTTTCTGTAAACTTTTTTTTTACTGAACAACATTAATTAGCGGACATAAATTATATTGGTTACTACAAAAATGATTTGTTTAGGCAGTGTAAATGAGGATTATGAGCGGTTTTGTGACTGCCTAAACAAATGTCGTAGGAAAAAAAATAATTAATTTCAACGGTTAAAAACCCGTCTAAAATAAAACAAATTCCGCCCAAAAAACATGTCAATAATTTGTGATTTTGAGCGGTGGTTTAATATCCGAACGGCCCAGAAAAAGTAATGCCTAAAACAAAAATGTTGGGTTAAAATAATGGGTAATGGGAGAGCTCAAAATAATGGCTAGCTAGAAAAGTGTATACACAGCCAAAACTTAAAACAAACAAAACTCAGCCATCTCATAGAACCTATTATTACATAATAACTTCCAAAATTTACAAAAGTTGTTCTAAACATAATAACTTCCAAAGTTGTTCAAACAACTACACTAACCTAACCTATAGCAATAAGCTATCAATCTTAAAAAACTGCATCATGATGTATTCAATCAACCTACACTCTTAAAAAAACGCGTCAAGATGTTTTCAACCAGCATGCCGATTTCCTCTTGTGTTACGCTTGTTATCTGGGTCTAAATCTAAAAAGAAATAAAATAACATATATTAGTTAACCCAAAACACCAAAAATAAACACAAAACCCGAATAATACAACCTTAAACTCGGATCGATAACCCCAACATGCTAAAGTCAAAATAGGTAAATTCTAAGGTTCTGTTTGTTTTTTGGCCAGAAGTACTTCTGGCCACTTATGTCTGCGCGACGCAGACGCGCGCAGACGTTTGATGTCTGCAGCTTGTTTATTTTCTCGCAGACCTTTCATTAAAAAGGGTCTGCGAGACCTCTTCTTGGAGCAGACATAGACCCAAGTCTTCTCCTCGCAGACGTTTACCTCTTCTTGGCACCACCTGCACCTCCGACACCACTGCTCCGCCACCACCTCCACCTCCGACACCCCTGCTCCGCCACCACCTCCACCTCCGACACCCCTGCTCCGACAAAACCCCCAAATCGATCTGTTATCATCATCATCATCATCGATCTGTTATCATCATCATCATCATCATCGATCTGTCACACCCCTGCTCCGACAAAACCCCCTGCTCCGACAAAACCCCTGCTCCGACGAAACCCCCAAATCGATCTGTTATCATCATCATCATCATCGATCTGTTACACCCCTGCTCCGACAAAACCCCCTGCTCCGACAAAACCCCTGCTCCGACACCCATCGACCTCCACCTCCGAAACCCTAAATCGATGGCAAACAAAACACCCCAAATCGATCAGAAACAAAACCCCCAAATCGTGGAGGTGTGAAGGCGGAGGTGGTGACGGTGGTGGTGATGATGGCGGTGGTGAAGTGGTGGCGATGGTGATGATGGCGGTGGTGCAGATTGTAGAGAGAGAGTAGAGAGAGATCAGTGTGTGTGACTGTGTGTTGTGTGTGTGTTTTAAACCTAGAAGAGGTTTTATATAAAAAAAAAACAAACCCTCTTCTCCTTGCAGACTGCAGACATTTTGTCCACCTCTTCTCATGCAGATGCCTGCAGATGTGGTCCGCAGACTGCAGACTTTTTCCTACAGAAAAAACAAACAGCACCTAAAAGTAATACTTACATTGTTTGGAAAACGAAATCGCTTCTTTAAAACAAACTGGAACATAAACCAAATCACCATGAACCCACACTCCCAAGAAACGTCTTATTGCTTACACTGCATTAGATTTAAAAGAAAAAAAATCAATTACTAAAATAATAACTTAATTGTATAACATAAGAGTTAATAATACTAATAACATACTTGAACCATGGTCCATGTAAGTCCACTTCCAAAAGAAGATTCTATTGCTCTCGAAAGAGGATAATCATCTTTATTCTTGTTGGCCTTAACCGAAGTCGAATCCAAAATCCAAACACTTTGCTCCTTGGGAGAATCGATAAACAAAACCCAATGGACGCTAGAAAAAAGAAAGGTATAAAAAGTAGTGTAATAAAATAAAGAAAATTAACTTGAATACACAAAAAAAAAACAATAAAGTATATATTACCTATAAAAAAGGGTGGTGCAAGAAAATATTTTGTGCCATTTTTAAGTTTGTAGACACTTAACAAGTCTTCTTTTACACTTGCAAAATTTGTCTCGCACTCTTTCCCAGTTATAAAATACTATTTTATACAAAAATATGATATCAAACAAGAAAAAAATTACAAGGTTAAAATTCAACTGTGTTTAAAAATAAATTTATTGTACGAGATAAAAATAATAAGAAAAAACTTACATTTGAAACCAATGTAAAAAGCAAGCCTCAAGCAACCCGTTCGCCAAAAACTGTAACATCCCCTCATATTCGATGGATTCAACTTGGATATCTAACGAAGACTTGGGGTACATCTCCTTAGGCACATTAATCTCAAGGCTCATCTTTCACCCCGAAAACGGGTTTGGTAATCAAACCACGTTAATACTAAAAGACGGGTAAAGTACCGTTAGTGGTAAAATTTACCCGGTGAATATTAAGGTTTCTAAATAAATAGATCTAATGTTAAATAAAAAGGGGTGAAGGAAAGTTTATGAGAAAATAAAGTTACGAAAGGCACGAGTTAACGGGACATAGAATGAAACGGGTTATAACCCCGGAACCTACTAAGTTAACTAGGAATAATTAACCTAGTTCTTTATGTGTAATCAAGTGAATGAGTAAAGATCAAGATTTTAACCCTCTTTATAAAACTTCTAAATATGAGGGACTAAAAGTGGGCAACGTAGGAAATGTTTTAATTAAAAAAAATAATAAAAATCAAAACACACACACACACACATGTGTGTGTGTGTATTCGATCGACCAGAAGCAAGAACAAAGGGCTCAACCCCTAACTTCAGCAAAATCAACAAATTGAAGGTCAAATCCAGCCCAAATCAGATGCATGAACACAAATTCGTGATTACCTAGTCATGGGGATTACAAGGTATGTTGAATTTTGCTATTTAGTGATACTTTGAAACTATGATGAGAAATCATAGTCGAAATTCTGGAATGAATAATGAATCTATGAGCGTTGTTGTGATGAAATTCATGTTTAGAAACAAACCCTAGTTGAAAACTTGATGAATTGGTGTCAAAACTAGGGATTTGATAATTACCATATTATGTGCTAGGTGGGTTTTATGATAATATGATGAACACTCGGATTAGAGTGTTAAATTGATGAATATTGATGTTATGATATAAGTTCTAGTTGTAGCTCATGAACGCTAGACATAGAGGGTTGATTTTTGATGTAAATTTTGGTAAAAATAACTAGTTATGAACTAGTTAGTAAATATGTAAAATTATGCACATTGGGTGTTTGGTAAAATGCCTAAATGAGAACTAAAGTGTTGAAATTTAGAGTGAAAACGCGTATTTGAATGATATGGCAATTATGCGTAATATGAAGTGATAAGGGTTCTAGACATCATGTCGATTTAGACTTAATGTTGTAAACCATGTGATTGAAAATAGTTAACTTTGATAAACTAAGTTAACTAATCATGAAGTCGAATAGTAGCTTTGACATAGAAAATAAGTGAGGTGGAATAGTCGTGATTGTTAATGACTAATTTAACTTGTAAATGATTGACAATAGTTTGACACTTAAACGAGCTAGGTGGAGGCTTGGGAAAGAAGCGGTCAAATAAATCAAGTACGAGAGGAGAAGCGTAAACCGGATGAGAGGTAAGTGAAACTTACACCCCCTTGTAAAATATTTGCTTATTTTATGAGTATAAATGCGATAAATATAATACGGGAAACATCGATTTCCGACGCAATTGATGCGAGTCGGACTAATATAAATAATAAAAATCATGGGTTATGGTAAAAAGGGGCGAAATGGTAACTTGGTCATAAAAGGACTAAGAAATCATGAGTTTTCGATAAGATTACCTTGTAATGTAATCTAACATTAAGAAAAAGGGCAAAAATGGAATTTGGTCAAGTGTTGACTAATGTAAACCGAAGTTAAAAAGGTACTCATGGCGTAAGCCGAAATGGGCTAAATAAGTACGGAAAGGGATTAATGAAAGGAAAAATCCGAAAAGGGTCGGATGGGAAAATTGGTGATTAAAAACCATGTTTTTGCTATACATGTAAAGGTTTGGCCGTATAAGCCAAACGGGTCAAACGGTGGTGGTAACACCATTTGACAATATCGACTAATGTGGTTGTCGAGCCTTATGTTAACAGGAACGATTAGAAATTCGGATGATTTCGTCGCCATAGAAATTGTGATAATAAAAGCAAGGTATAAATCGGGTCAATATGTTGACCCGAGTCAGGTACGTATAAATATGAATGTAGTTAAACGTACAATTTCGGTTAAATAAGTAGCCAAAATCCTTCGTCGTAAAGCGAGGGATTAAAAATGACCATAAAGCCCTTGATGGGTAAACCGGGTAAACAACCCTTAGAGGTTGTTTAGAAACTTATATTATGATTTTGTAGCCTTTAGATGCGTATAAGATTTAAAGGCATATACTTTCAAGGGTTGAATGCCTTAAATGCGTCTCGCCGTAGAATGGCATATCTGAGGGATAAAAACTCAGAATAAATAGTCTATTACTTTAAATCCACCACAATCATAGTTGTGGTGGAAGACCAATCAATATGAATGGTTGAAAGTATGAGGCATACGAGAAATGAGCGTGATTTATGCTTAAAAGGACATAAATACCCTTAATGGGTCAAAGTAGGATTATAAGTCAAATGGGTAAATAATGCGTAGGAACCCGTGACTGGAACCTAATATGATAGACAATGTTGGAGATAAAGGGTTCGTGAAAAATGGGGGTCAAACAAACATGTTTGTTTGATAAACACATAGACGGGTCAAAATTTAGTAAAAAGGATAATAAGTCGAAGGCTTAAAATCTCAAATTTATTTAATCCGGATGTCGGATTTTAACTCCATGTGATGGAGAATTAAATTATGATCACGTAGGAAAAAGAATCGTGTAAATCGGATCAATAACGAAAGAGTTATGCTCGTTTTCGTAAAATCAAGCTTGGCTGGGAATATGCAGCAACTGATGCAAATATTCTGTCAAAATGAAGTCGTGGCGTTGCGCCACGGCCAAAAGGCTTTGCCGTGGCGCGCGGCGACGGGGTAAATTCTTGAATTTTTTTATTATTTTGTTTATTTTTTATTATTTGACCCAATTACCTTGTTGTACTTGTTATTTAACTATCAAAACTGACTTCTAAGTTGGTTTTGATCATAGGTGAATGTCGAGAGTCCCGGATGAAGATCAAGCGTTGAGCAAGAACCGAACACAAGTTAAATGAAGCTTCCGCGTCAAATCTTGATTTGTTTTGTTATAAGTGAATTATGTAAACACTTACAAATATGTTTTTGAAATGTTGTAAACATACGGGAATGTAAGTGTGACAAGTTTTTATAAAGTCACATTTTAGCATTCAAATGCGTATTTTAATTATTAAAATTTGATTAATTTAGACGGGCGTTACACTTTCCATTAAAGAGATCCTTTAATCGTGCAGCCCATAACCTAATAATTAAACAAGGCATTTTGTATTTCTTGTTCAGCCTTTGACCACTTTGGAGCGGGAGGTTCTTCATTGAACTACATAATTAAACAAACGATTTTCAGAGTATATATATATATATACACACACACACACACATATATATATATATAACATGTTTGAGTTGTTGATTACCATCGCATCGAGTCATTCCTACATGTGTACATCATGTTGATCGGAAAAAAATGCGCCAGAAACAAACTACATTAATTGAAAAACTGATTATTTATACATTGTTTATATATATATATATATATATATGCATGTATGTATGTATGTATTTGAATGAGAATTTGAGTTGTTGATTACCTAAACCGTATGCCCATTTAATTTACACCCAAATTCTTATCTGTTTCAAATTTTACCTAATTTCCCTTTCAATATTACACTATAATACATTTCTCATTTCGCTTTTGTCAATCTCGCATGTTTTCATTATTTAAACTTGACTATGCTTATTATAAATTTTCAATTAACTATTATTTTGTTTCTAATTATCCTTATATTAAAAAACGAAGTGAATGAATAGTACAATTACCAAATTTGTAAATTGGTTGTTTAACCAATATAAAAAGAAAAGAAAAACCCTCACCAAAATTTAATTAAATCATTAAGAATTTACTATATCAACCACGGCACGGAATAGTGTTTTCCTGTCATTGGTTGAAATGGGCGGCTGTCCCTTCCTTATTGGACCAACCAGTTTATTATTTTATACACACTTTAAAATTACGTTTTTTCCCCAGAATAGTGTTTCCCTGCCATTGGTTCAAATAAGCGTCGAGCAATACCCATTTGACCAACCAGTTTATTATTTTATACCCACTTTAAAATTACGTTTTCGCCCCCATTATCCTTATATTAAAAAACGAAGTGAATGAACAGTACAATTGGCAAATTTGTAAATTGGTTGTTTAACCAATATAAAAAGAAAAGAAAAACCCTCACCAAAATTGTATTAAATCATTAAGAATTTACTACATCAACCACGGCACGGAATATTGTTTTCCTGTCAATGGTCGAAATGGGCGGCTGCCCCTTTCTTATTGGACCAACCAGTTTATTATTTTATAAACACTTTAAAATTACGTTTTTCCACGGATTAGTGTTTCCCTGCCATTGGTTCAAATGGGCGTCGAGCAATACCCATTTGACCAACCAGTTTATTATTTTATACCACTTTAAAATTACGTTTTTGCCCCCCAGTTAAAAAATACGGTTCGCCCCAACTTCAAAATACATTTACCCTTTTGCCCCAAGCGAAAAAAAAACGATTTCGCCCTTCGTAAAAAAATTATGCTTTTACCCTCAGCCAAAATTACGTTTTCTCTCCCGTTCAAAATAAAATTTTGTCCCCCCCCCCCCCCGCTCATTATTTTATACCAACTTTAAAATTACGGTTTTGCCCCCAATTTAAAATTACGTCTTTGCCCGCAGTTCAAAATAAAATTATGCTTTTGCCCAGCTAAAATTTACGATTTTCCCCTCGGTTCAAATTTACGATATCATCCTCAATTCATAGTTACGTTTTCGCCCCCAGTTCAAAATAAAAATATTATTTTCCCCTAGCTAAAAACTAGGATTTTAACCTTGGGAAAAAAATTGATTTTTCCCCCATGTAAAAATAAAATATGACTTTGCCCCCGGCTAAAAATCGTGTCAAAGAGCTACCTAACACTCTTTTTATTTCTTTCTTTCTAGCAAAACTATAGTACTATTTTTTTATTGGTTGAGAATTATTCGGCCATCGCCCCGCAACGCGGGCGGGGCTTCACCTAGTTTTTTTAACTAAGAACATTCACAGCAGGTTCTCTATATATGTGTAACTGCCAATGTTGAAAATTAAGATATGAGATTAAAAAAAGAGTTAAATTAAAAAAACCAAAAAGGAATGGATACAATAGCTAATCCCATGCCTTTATATATATATGTGTATATATATAGGCTAAAGCTAGGTAGAAAATCCTAAAAATTTTAAAAAACCCTAGAAGACCCAACCTCCCGACATTTTTTTTTTGAAAAAAATAACACATGTAATATACATGTTTTTAAGAGTTTTGGGCCAAAAAAACAAAAAAGCGCCGAAGGATTATTTAAAAAAAATAAACAAATTTCTGCAACTTCGGTGACTAACATGTGTTGGACAAAAAATGCTGAAACTTGTTTATTTTATTTTTTTAAAACATTCCTTCGGCTCTTTTTTGTTTTTTTTTTTTTGCCCAAAAATCTAAAAAACATGTATATTACATGTGTTATTTTTTTCAAAAAAAAAAGGTCGGGAGGTTGGGTTTTCTAGGGTTTTTTAAAATTTTTAGGGTTTTCTACCTAGCCCTACCCTATATATATATAGAGAGAGAGAGAGAGAGAGAGGCCGGTTAACGTACAATACCTCTTATCCTACATTATGTATGTGATGCCCTCAGCCGTACGATCTTCAATCGATCAAACGCGGGCGAAACTAATTTAAATGATTAAATTAATCATTTTAATATATCTAAATCATACCAGGAAGGTTAGAAACGTCATTGCGAGGTCATAAATCTCTGTAATTGACCGATGATAGTTCAAAATCAAACCCTAAATCAAATTCAAAAACCTGAAAAATCTTCTTCCCCAACCTCCTTTCGTTCCTTTTGGTGCGATATCGATAATAAGAACTACTGATTTGGGGAAGAAGATGAACAGTAACACACACAGATTATACACATGCGATTTGTTTTCTTGAAAAAAAACAAAAAAACAGTAAGTCATACGTGCGAATTCATTTTGTTTTGGATTGATATTATTAAATTCATTATTAAGTTATTCGCATGTGACTGCATTATGAATTCAATATAATAGAATTATCATTTTCGCATGATACATGAATTCATTTTGTTTTGGATTTTCGCATGATATTATCAAATTCATTATTAAATTCGCATGTGACTGCATTTGGAATTCATGTTGGAATTCTCATTTGCTTTGGATTTCGCATGATATTATCAAATTCGCATGTGACCATATGCGAAAATGTTACAAAAAACCAACATGCTATTTCATCAAAATTATCACATGCGAAATTGTTACCAAAAAACAACATGCGATTTCATCAAAATTTATGACATGCGAAAATGTAACAAAAAATACAACATGCGATTTTCAATGCGGGGAGATGATCTGACGGCTGAGATTGTAGCGTACGTAATGTACGATAAGGGCATTTGTACCGTACTCTTTACCTATATATATATATATATATATATATATATATAGTGGGGATCCTACGGAAAGTGTGTTTTTCCTAAAAAGTGTAAAAAGTCATAAAACACAATAATTTCAGGCATAAAACACACCTAAAACTCATAAATAATAGAATGAAGATTACTAAAACACCATATTCAAACTCTAATAGTCCATAAAAACTTCAAACACACCATCGTAGAACTATGAATATAAAACACAAAATGCTAAACAACATAAAACACAATAATATTTGTCATTCCATAATCAGAGCCTTAACATCTAAAACACAACACAAAACCCACATACATGATGTTTTAGTAATCTTCATTATGTTATTTGTGGGTTTTTTGTGTGTTTTATTGTTGACATTTTGGTGTTTTATGACGTTTTACACATTTTAGGAAATTTGGACTTTCTAGCTAACTCCTAGCCATATATATATATATATACATATATATATATATATATATGTGTGTGTGTGTGTGTGTGTGTGTATAATAACTAGGTTTATCACCCTAGCCGCGTTGCGACGGACTTCTTTTGTTATTTAGTCTGTGTTTACATGTGTTTTGAAATCACTACGAGCGTGTTGTACGCGAAACCACTAACAAGAATAAAAAGAAAATGAAAAACAGTAAAAATTAATCGAAAGAAAATCAACCAAAAAAAGTTGTATGTTAACGATGTTGTTCGTATGAAACCCGTGGTCAGAGATGAGCAAATAATACTGGGTACCGGTACCGAATTTCCCAAACCGAAGGATCCTAAGTACCAATTCGGTACCGACTTTTGGCGTTCCTAGTACCAGTTCACTACCGATTTTTACCTTCATATGTTGGTACCATAACCGGTATATTCGGTATCGGTTGCCACCGAGCTCATCCCTACCCCTGAAACTAAAAAAAAGAAATCATTAAAAGTTGAAGAAAAGCAACAAGAAAAAGTTGTATGATACCGTTGTTGTTTGTACGGCACCCGTGGTCAGGGATGAGCAAATGATATCGTGTAGCAGTACCGGTTTTTCCGAACTAAAAGATTTTTAAACTCAATCCGGTACCGACTTTTGGCGTTTTCTGTATCATGTTGGTGCCGATTTTTACCTTCATGTACCTATAATGAACCGGACCGTGCTTGTATTTTTGATACCAGTATTGATTGACACCAAACTTATCCAACTGAGAAAGTAAAGAAAGTAATAATAGTTATTATTAATATATTATTATAATATAATAAAATTACTATTCATTTCATTTGTATTATTTTAATTAATTAATTAATATATAATATATAATAATAATAGTAATAGTAATAGTAATAATAATAATAATAATTTGTATTATTAATATATAGTAATAATGTGAGAACCGTTACGTAGCAGATGCATGGTGAGCACCTAGGGATGGCAATCAAACCCGAACCCGATGGGTAAACCCGAAACCCGACACATTTGGAACGGGTTTGGGGTCGGTTAATCGGGTTTGGGAATAGTTTTTATTTTTTTCGCGGGTTTGAGACGGGTTTGAGATTTAGTGATATACCCGTTTACCCGACCCAATTACCCGATAAAGTGTACCCGTTTACCCGATTGTATGCCCGATATAATTATATATATATATATATATATATATATGATGCATCCATTTTTACACATTTAGGTATTCTATTCCGTATACATTGTAGCTATTTGATATATATTTTTATAATAACAATACAAAATGTAACCGGTTAGTAGTTACCCGATAGTTACCCAATGGGTTTTGAGATGAGTATACCTAACGAGTAAACTTTTTAAATTAACGGGTTTACCCAAAACCCGCGGGTATACCCGATACCCGATGGGTATTTACCCGCTAGAAACCCGACGGGTTTTGGGACGGGTTTGGGACAAGCTTATCTAATCGGGTTTGGGTTTGAGATTACCTAAACCTGTCCCAAACTCGACCCATTGCCATCCCTATGAGCACCTGAGTTAAACAACATGTCTAAATTGTTCTTGACACACCGCTATAAGTAATTGCTCATTAAGGATTGGATTAGGCGCATTATTTTAAAAGTTTATTATTTAAAATAACAATACTGTATTCAAATTAAAGAGAATAAAATCCTCGATTTTATTGTGTAATTGAAGAAACACTGGATAAATGACTGGAATCAAATAATCCAGGGGGTTAGGTTCTGCATAAATAGGGTTGATTCTCTCTCGTTTGATTCGAAGGGACATACCTTCTCTTCTTCTCGATAGCTGCAAAACAAAACACTTTCAGCCTCGTCACGGGGAGAATGGGGGTTCTCTCCGTGACCACCCTCCGGCGTGAGAATAAGTATCGGTATTTGAAGAAGAAGAAGAAGAAGAAGAAGAAGTATAAGTGAAGTGAATGTAACTTGAAGATCATACCTGAATTACTCTTCTATTTATAGCCGGGAGTTTGGGCGGGAAAACCTGTTATTGAAATGTTAACGGAATATGCTAACTCCGTAAGCGGTTATTTCTTTCCCAGTTAATCTTCTTGTTCTGACGTGAGAGCACACGGATCGCTACTAAGATCAACGGCTGGGGTATTGCCACCTGGAAAGTGGGCAAGTGGAGGTTTCTCTCCAATTCCATGATATCGTTGTGACTTCAAGGTAGCCTGGGATGATGACACGTGGCCCAGACGGTTATAACCGCCTGGTGGTGCACGATTGAGTCTTCTAGAAGATCATTGCCATAATCCGGTGTGACTCCTTACCATGTGGTATCAGTATAAATAATATCCAAGTCTGGGTATTATTTAAGCGGAAGTGCTTAACATGGTTTTATCCCTTTGTTATGCGCAAGGATTCATTAGTTTCCTTTGGGCGCGTTGGTGTTATCTGCTGCCTTTCTTCTAAGCTCTCTTTGTAGGACCAGTGCACGGCCGCGCAAGGTTTAAAAGAGGGTTAAAAGATAAGATTGTGGTATGGTCCCAAGTCCTTAAGGTAAGGTTTTTGGGACCTTACCCCTTCAGTAATGTATTAAAAATATATCTAAATACGAAAAAATATTTGTATTCAGAAAATATTGATATTATATAAAATATTAACAATTATGGTTTTTTTCTCTTTTGCATCTTTTATTAAAAAAACTAAGGGCATGTTTGGCTAAGCTTTTTGAAACAACTTATTGACTTATTGGTTTTTTGAAAAGTCATAAGCTCCAAAATGATGTTTGGCAATGGGGGTGTATGTGAGGTAAAAAAGTCAATAAGTCAATAAGTCACTCTATACTGACTTTTCTAAAAAGCCAATAAGGGGACTGGGGGTGGTCCGTGATGGCCACCCCATCACTCGTTTTTTTTTTTAACACCGCCGCCACCACCTTGGTAACGCATGATATGATTAACGCGTTGAACTGATCACGCGTTGAACATTGATGATTTCGAACGTTGTTTGATGCCTTTGTGACCGTTTTGTAACGATATTATAAAAATAACCTTTAAACCTTTTATATATACTTCTCCATTTTAAACCATTTCACCCACACCAAAACACAAACACATTTCGCACAATCTACATCATTCTCAAATGGAGTTTCCTACGGATTCGACGTTTCCGATGTCTAGCGATAGCGATACCGAGTCGTCTTCCGACAATGAGACGCTAAAATATTTTTGTGTCGGTGTATAACGAACTTGATACTAGTTCGTCCCGCCCAAAGAAGAAGATGGTAGACCGTGATCGTATACGTGCCAACGAAGTGTTAATGAACGATTATTTTGTGGAGAATCCGCTCTACAATGCCGAAACGTTTAGAGATCGGTTTCTTTTACCAAAAGAATTATTTTTAAAGATTGTTGGAGACATCGAAGCAAGTGAGGAATGGTTTCAAGAAGGTTACGATGCGAGGGGCAAACCAAGTTTCACAGCGATACAAAAATGCACGTCCGCCATTCGCCAACTAGCGACAGGTAACCTTCCCGATCAATATGATGAATACCTAGCTATGGCGTCCAGAACTTCCCGTGAATGTCTGCAATTTTTTTGCAACGCGGTCATTAAGTTGTATGGTAAAGAGTTTTTACATAAACCGACGAGCCACGACATCTCACGTATTTACGCCGCACATGAGGCTAGATGGCATTTTCCAGGGATGCTCGGTAGCATCTATTGTACACATATCGAGTGGAAAAATTGTCCAAGAGAGTTGCGAGGGGCGTATGTTAGGGGTGACATCAAAAAACCAACAATCATACTAGAAGCGGTGGCGTCGAATGATTTATGGATTTGGCATTCAAATTTCGGTGTTCCAGGTTCAAATAACGACATCAAGGTGTTGCACACGTCGCCATTGTTTCAAACCGTAACGGATGGTACCGCACCGTACTCTCCATTCTATGTTAACGGACGATATTACAGACGAGGCTTCTTTCTTGTGGATGGTATCTACCCATCATGGTATGTTTTTGTGAAAGCTCCTTCTTTTCCTGTCGAGGCTAAAGAAATCGTGTTCAAAAAATTGCAAGAATCGACAAGAAAAGATGTTGAGAGGGCTTTTAGTGTTTTAAAGGGTAGATGGGGTATACTACACCGACTGGTTCGTGCGATGAACAAGAAAGCCATACATAGCATAGTTTATGCATGTATCATATTGCACAATATGATAATCAAAGAAGACGGACGTGCAATATCTCCGGATTGGGTGCCGGATCCTCCTACACAAGTTCCACAAAATATCCAACAAGAATTGCGTGATGAAGAAACTCACTTTCGGTTGAGATACGATTTAATCGAACTAGTAGATTTGTCACGGCCCCCGACCCGGTTTGACCCGTTTTAGGAGCCGCGGGACAGAAATCCCGTGGTATTTAATTAATTGAGTTTAACAGCGGAACTTTATTATCAGGATCTTTTTAAAACTGAAATATTTCCCGATTATTTTATTTCACAACGCGAGATAAAGCCCCGGTAATTTACAATCATTTGATTTCACGAAGAAATCTTTTATTTTACAAAACATGTTTCTTTATTTTATCATGAGCCACTTTCTCAAGCTTGTAGTGCTTCACGGCACTTTTCCTGGATCATAACAGATCACCTGAAATGTCACACCCCGACTTTCCACGTGTCACCGGTGGGCCCGGTGGGGGGTATCGTGACGTAGTTGATATCATCATAGTCAAACACACAATATATAAATGCACAGCGGAAGCAAAAGATAAATATATTACAATCCGAATATAAAGTATTATCCAGTATTACAACGGAAAGTAAAGGATCCACAGGCGGATCTTAAAAAGAATAACATTTGTTCAACAGACTTTAGACGCCTAGAACTTGCAAGATTCCTTATTAGCGCCATGAGCTGCTTCCAGCCTATTACGTACTTGTACCTGTCACTTAGACTTTTGAAAATACGTCAGTTTTCACTGGTAAATACACTCAACTGACTCGTTTGAAAAGAGTTTAAGAAAATTGGTTTAGATGCACCAGGCACGAAATATTTTGACACAATGATTAACATGCACAGAGGCAATATTAATCTTTTATACTTGATTAAAATGCACAGAGGCAAAATTAATCTTTTATACTTGATTAAAATGCACAGAGGCAAAATTAACTTTTTGTAACTTGTATACTTGGGACAAACTATATTTCATGTTATCAGTTTTACATAACTTGCTCTACATACGGGGCCCGGATCTATGCCGGTTCATGATTAACAGACACACCACTATTCCCTTATTGTGAATCCCTTATTGGGTATAATTTATTAATAAGCATATAGCATCTGCGCAAACTTTTAATTATTTACATAAACGGCTACACTTGATTAACAAGTGGCTCATTTGTGAATATAAAACCATAAAAGGTTAATTAGAAACTTATTTTTGGTATGATAATACTTCCAGTTCTTTCATAATCAAAGTTTTCGATTTTTCGAAAAATTAGTCCCTTGAATTCAATGTTTGACCTCATTAGGGTTTATTACACGTGTCAATACTTCATTGGACGTGATTTTACGAGGTGTTACATAAAACATGTTTGAAAAAGGTTTTGTCAGCGGGAAATACTGAGTGAATCATTCTATTTACATAAAATGATGCTTAGTTATCAATTACAGCATAAGAGCGATTACAATGGCTTCTATCTTATTTTTATCTGGCGCTGTGTCACAATGGTGACATGTCACAGTGGTGACGATGGTCATACCACTATTAGGTCAATGAACCTAACTGGGAGAGATTAGTAATGTGCACAATACCCCACTAGCCAGTGATTCAAGATATCCACGACTTAGTCCCTGTAATTATAACTTTTGAAAATAATTTGAGGTATTGTAAAATAGTTGATAAAAAGAGAATGACTCACATTGCAGATTTAATTTGAGCAGAGCCTAGCCTACTGATTAGCCTTTTTAACCTAAATTTAATAACAGGCACACAATTCTGGGTTAGTAATCAATACAGCATTTACGATAACTCACGAGATCAAACCCTCACAACGAATAACAAAGTGCAATCACTTAAACATCCATCGGATTCACAACGAATGACAGAGTATTCCCCGAGTTCAGGTGGTACTCAAACATCCTGTCAAAATCACAACGAATGACAAAGGATAACCCTAATGTGGGCAGCACTTAAACATCCATTGGATATATTGATCGATCGGACAATGAATCGTAATAGCGATCGAGTTGATACCCTGATTGCGGCGTCGATTAGTGATCCGTGTATGTTAATTGTGGTAAACAGAACGTAACTCAGTGCCTAAAACGAATTTCTTCGTCGAACGAACAACAGAATGCAAGTGCAAGGCCCTTCTATTTATACCCAAAGTTTACACCTCCCGCTAGTCGCGGAAGAATCCATGGCACGTGCCGCGTATCGCCTGAGATGTCAAAATAGGGTAGGCCTGCTTCATCACGTATCTAGCCCTGATGAGTCGACAACTTCGTAAAATTCGAATTTGACAGCGTTTTATAAGGATAATCGTTAGTAGGGTTTTACCCCCCCCCCCCCCTGAGTTTTAGGGGGCCTGATTCTAATTCCAATTATTCTGAAAATTTTAGGGTTTATACATAATCACTTGGGTTTCTTAATTAGGGTTTCCTATTGAATAAAATAATATAATAAATAAGACTTTTGATACGAGTTGTTACATTCTCCCCACCTTAATAAAAATCTCGTCCTCGAGATTTACTGGAATAATTGAGGATACTTTCGCTTCTTTTCTGATTCCAATTCCCAAGTGTATTAGGGTCCTATCTTTGAATCCCACTTTACTTGAACTAACACTAATCGTTTGTGTTTTGAGAAATTCGATCTTTCTATCTTTTATCTGAAGAGGTTTCGCCACAAATTTTAACTTTTCGTTTACCTCTATATCTTGGAGAGGTACTACCAAAGATTCGTCAGATAGACATTTCTTGAGATTGGATACATAAAATACATCATGTACTCCAACTAACTCTCCTGGTAATTGTAAACGATATGCAACTAGTCCTATACGTTGGATCACTGGAAATGGTCCTACGTACCTTGGATTTAGCTTTCCTTTCTTACCGAATCTAACAACTCCTTTCCAAGAAAATACTTTTAATAGCATTTTGTCTCCAACTTAAAACTCCAACGGCTTTCATTTATTATTTGTATAACTCTTCTGGCGATCTCTAGCCGTCTTCAGCCTTTCCTTCGTGATACTGAATATCACAGTCGTAATCACTTAGGATTTTCATCCATCTCCTTTGCCTCATGTTTAATTCTTTTTGCCCAAATATATATCTTAAATTCTTATGATCCGTATAGACAGTAAACTTACTTCTATACAGATAATGTCTCCAATCTTAAAGGCAAAAATTATGGTTCCTAATTCTAAGTCATGAGTGGTATAGTTTTCTTCGTGCTTTTTCAATTGCCTTGATGCATACGCAATTACCTTTTTGCGTTGCATTGACACACATCCAAATCCTAGCTTTAAAGCATCACCGTATACTTTAATATCTTCTGTTCCTTCGGGTAAGGCTAGGATTGGGGCATTTGTTAATTTATGTTTTAAGATCCTAAAGGCTTCTTCTTGTTTAGGTCCCCATTCAAACTTAACTGTTTTACAAACTAACTTAATTAATGGTATAGCTATCTTGGAAAAATCCTTAATAAACCGTCTATAGTATCCGGATAAACCTACAAAACTCCTAATTTCCATTGCAGATTGCGGAATCTTCCATTTGGTAATTGCTGCTATCTTATCAGGATCTACGTAAATACCTTCATGATTCACCATATGACCTAGAAATTGCACTTCTGGCAGCCAAAATTCACACTTCGAGAATTTGGTATAAAGCTTCTCTTTTCTTAACAAAGTTAAGAGTGCATGCAAGTGCTGACAATGTTCTTCCTGACTTTTGAAATAAATAAGTATATCGTCGATGAAGATAATTACAAATTTATCCAATATAGTTTACATATCCTATTCATCATTTCCATGAATGCTGCAGGGCATTCATTAATTCGAAGGGCATGATTGTAAACTCGTAATGACCATACCTATTCCTGGAAGCAGTTTTAGGTATGTCTTCCTCTTGTACTTTTAATTGATGATATCCGGAACGTAAGTCGATCTTAGAAAATATCTATTTCCCTGGAATTGATCGAATAAATCATCAATTCTAGGTAATGGGTATCGATTCTTAATTGTAACTTTATTCAATTCCCTATAATCAATCAAACCATCCTTTTTCTTAATAAACAACACTGGTGCCCCATACGGGGATAAACTAAGTTGTATGAAAACTTCACTTAATAATTCATCTAATTGCTTTCTTAGTTTTAATATTTCTGTGAGTGCTAACCGATAAGGTGCCTTGGCTATCGGTATAGTTCCTGGAATTAGATGAATCCTAAAACTCTACTTCCCTATCTGGTGGTAATCCTAGTAACTTTTCTGGGAATACATCTGGGTATTCTGAAACTACAGAAATTTCCTTAAGTTCTTTATCTTTAGTATTAATGATTACTGAAATCATATATACTATTCCTTGTTTTCGTTCATAATTAGCAACTTTCATTACTGATATGAACTTTATGGTTTTACATGGCTTATCTCCTGTAATCATTATTACTTTTCCAGTGGATGCACAAATTTCTATGGAATTCTTATCACAGATAATTCGAGCATGGTTTGTTTACTAACCAATCTATTCCTAACACAACATTGAATTCAACTAATTTTATATATAATAGGGTTGCAGAAAATTTATGACCTGAAAGTTCTATTTCTACTTTTTGTAAAACCTGATCTATTTTAACTGAATTTCCATCTGCGGTTTCTACTATAGAAATTTTCCTAATACTGATTAAAGATAAGTTAAGAGTTTGGCAGAATGATAATTAACTGAATTAGATGGTTTGATCCGGTTTGGGATTATAGCAACTGTTTACTGAAATTAAGGAAACCTTGAAACTGTTAACTGTTAAGGTCAGGCAACGAACCTCGGGTCGACGAAGTTTCAGGTCGACGAAGGTTCAGGTCGACGAAGGATCTCATTCTTTGTCGACAAGTCTTTTGATGAACCATCTGTTCTTCGTCACAATTGTTTCTGGACGAAGTATAGACCTTCGTCATGAAGGTTCTTCGTCGCGTAGGTATCCCACTGTGTATGTTGATTATGATAATGGATATTGTGTTATGAATACTATCTGATACATGTTAACAAAGTTAGTTATGAATAAGAAACCTGATTGACCTGTGTAGTTAGAACACTCACCTGTTGTGTGCTGTTATGTGACATTCAAAGGGGATATGGACTTGTATGAGAATCGGATATGCGTTACATGTTGCGTAGTGATCTTTGTGATGAATGTAAACTGTGTAACGTGACTTGGTTGATTATGAAACTGATCTTGATTGGTAACCACGGTAGGGTTCGGTTGATTAACTGGAACAGGTAACTTTATACACCGAGCAAATCTAAGGTGACTTCACTGCTCTTTTTCAAGCATGCGTCCCGGGGAGGGACATCTGGTAGGTATTCCGGGGAGGAATACTGGGTTAATGGGTTTGAGTGGAATGTTAAACTCGGGATGTTGGTTAATACACTCATATCTATCATTAAGTCCCATCATATACCGAATTGGTTGCCGGGGAGGCAACGGGGTTATTAGTTGATAGCGCTATTAGGTTTGGCACCCTCACACCGCACCGGGGAGGACGGGCGTGAACTAATTACCTTAACCACTCGACCAATGTTTGATAGAGCATTGGGGAAGGGCAAATAATCTGGATCCATCTGCGGTAATGGAGTTATTAACAACATCGAATCTCTGAAATGTTTTAAATGCATACCTGGTAACTAAACGTGTTAACAAACTTTGAACTTACCAGCGTTGTCTGATACACTTGTCTGCATGCTTGCAGGTTGCTAGATTCATGGTTGGAACTTGCTATCTGGGAGTGCCGGAGTGGTCATGGGTCGAGTCTCTTGGATACATGTTCTTTGGTTTCGTACACTAGTTTTGAAACAATTGAATAACGATTTACATTATGCTTCCGCTAACGTTTTGGTTTAAGTTATGATTTGAAACTATATTATGAAATAAATGGAATCTTTTATTTAATATTTTGTTATAGTTCAATGTGATTAGTGGCTGGATCCTGGTACGTCACACATCCTGCGGTGTTTCCGCATATGGTAATTTGGGGGTGTGACATACACACCTTCAAATTAGTTTAATGATTTTTTTTCTGTACATAAGATACATATAAATGTGTATATATATTTTTAAAAGTACATATATGAACTGGTAATAAGTGAATTAAACGATTTAGGTATAATTTTTTTTATTTTTTCAATAATCTAGTGTCAAATGAACCTTAAACACACACACATCTAACTACTATAATAAAAGAAACCAACTTTTGGACACGTGTCATTCATTGAAGGTATCCTCAAAATAAATAAATAATAAATAATAAATTAATATTAAATCTTATCATACTTTAATAAAATATTATCCTCAAATCTAAATTGTTAATTTAATATATTTTTAAAACAAATACCTCTCTTATCTACTTATCTTATATTAAATATATAAATAATAAATTAATATTAAATGTTATCCTAATTATTTAAAAACATAACTTTTTTTATTATTTTGTATACAAAATTATGTTTATTCAACTCGAGTAAAACGCGAGGTTTTTAAGGATATAATTTTTTTTATTTGGTAGATTTTTCAACCCGACTATACACGGTTTTTTTTAAAGATACGGCGTTTTTAGTATTTAATATACAAAATTACATTTATTTAGGATATAATTTTTTTATTATTTGGTAGATTTTTCAACCCGACTATACACAGGTTTTTTTAAAGATACGACGTTTTTAGTATTTAATATAAAAAATACATTTATTTAATCTGTGTAACACACATGGTTTTTAAAGATATAACTCTTTTTTATATCTATTCAACACATGTAATATACGGGGTTTTTAAGGATGTAATTTTTTATTATTTGGTAGATTTATTCAACCCGATTATACACGAGTTTTTTTAAAGATACGACGTTTTCAGTATTTAGTATACAAAATTACATTTATTTAATCTGTGTAATACACATGTTTTTAAAAATATAACTTTTTTATTATTTGATATATAAAATTACATTTATTTAATCTGTACAATATACAAGGTTCATAAAAATATAAGTTTTTATTATTTAATATATAAAATTATATTTATTCAGCCCGTTTAATACACGGGGTTCTAACCTAGTACATACATAATACAAAATAACAGCATTTAGTCAATCGGAAATCAATACCAAAATAAAGACGACAAAACCCATCAGCGAAGTCATTCATCATATTATATTCTTTTATCTTATTGTCAATTAAATGTATTTATATATTATAAATTATAAATTAGCAAGTTTTTTGTGCATAACAAGTTGTACATTGTGCTTTGGACAATTTTCAAAAAAAAACTTGATTTTTTACTTTTAACCCAAAAGTTTTTACCTTTTGCAATTTTAACCCTTCATAATTTGTTTTTTTTAACTTTAAGCCAAAACTTTTCATTATTTGCAATTTAACTTCACAACTTTTCTCACTTATACTTTTCATCTTTCGCAAATTTTTGTTTTACGTATAGTTCTAATTTTTTTGAGTTAATACGAAGCAACGTGCATGTGTGGTTCAACGTTTTTACCTCTATTTTTCCATGTTTGGCAGGTTCGTTGCAACACGCATATCCTAGGTCGAGTCAGTGTTGGTAGTCGATGACGGTTGTGTGACATTAGTACTATTTGACACCGTTTTACGCTCCGCCGCAACACGTGGTGTGCTTTGGGGGTTTTTCAAAGGAAAAATGGTTATGCATATGGTTGTCGTAACGTTGGCAATGAGGGTTTTCCAAAAAAAAATGATTTTTTTTTTACTTTTCCCCCAAAAGTATTTCATAAATTACTTTTAACTCAAAACTATTTTTTTTTTAACTTTTAACCCAAAACTTTTTATCTTTTGCAATCTATACTCATAACTTTTTTTACTTTCAACTTTGGTCCTTTATAGTTTTCATTTTCCGCAAATTTTTCGCTTTATGCTTGGTTCTAAATTTTGTGAGTTAACACATCGCAACGTGTCCATGACTTTATAGCCTAGTGGCATCTTGGGGGTGGGATAAGACTTTGGGACCAATAGGTCCTGAGTTCAATTCCCACAAAGGAGGTTTTCCCATATTTATTGTGTTTCCTCCTGAATTGGTGTATAGGCATTATACCTAGTGGGGATGGATATGATCGGGTGGTTCCGCTGGTGGCACGATGATACTCCAGTGTTCCGTCAGTGATCCAAATTTGCCGTTCAAAAAAAAACACATCGCAACGTGCGTCTTTGGCTTAACGTTTTTACGTTTCGTTCTAAATTTTGCGAGTTAACACGATGCAACGTGCGTGTGTGGGTGAACGTTTTTACATCGTCTATTTTTCCCCGTTTGACAGGTTTAACATAACGTGCGGGTCCTAGATCGACTTAGTTATAAATAAAGAATCCCCGCCGCATTGCGGCCGGTCGCAATCCTAGTTTTATAAAACTATTAAATTTATATTATTTTATATAAATACAATTTAAATAAATCAAGTACTATCTTCAAACGTACGTGTGTCGTATTTATTTTTCATTTTCCCATATTTTTGGTGTTATAAAATGTAACTTTTATATTTATCTCCAAATGGAAACATATCTTATATAATTATTGATTTTTATTTCTATAATTAAATTGAACACAACCTAAGAAAAAGGCGAAAAAGCTATAAACATTTAATAACAAGGTACAGTTGAAATTGCCCTTTATGACAAGCCTCAATGTGTTTTCGATATCTGATTGGGTGAGGGGCTGATCATCGTACTACTTAAAACGATAAATACAAATTCCCAATTTTACCCCTACATTTTTTTTAAACATCAAAAAATAGGGAAAAGATCAAATAGGAAGATTAATTTTGCTAAGAATGATAGGAAGCAATAAGGGGATGACATGTGGCAACAATTAAAATAAAGAAAAAGGGTATTTTAGTCAATCCAACCCTTTCTTCTTCATTTTCAAAACCCAGTAACTTCAAAACCCACCATTTTCAAAACCCACCATCTTCAACCATTTCTTCACTTTCTATCTCAATAATCACTACATTATAGTGCGATTTTCATCACCAATCAATGATTCAAACACCCGATCAACGTGTTCTTCAGCTTTTTTGAAGAAAACCCAGTTTAAATTCAAACAAAATCTCGTTTTTTCCGGTGATTTTGAAGATAATTACTCGATTCGTTCGATTCGAGAGCTGATAAGTGTTTCAATCATTCAAAATTCGTCAATTGTTGAAGAAATCACTTCGATCCATGTAACAAATTCTTTAATTTCATTTTTACGAACTGGGTTTTTGATTTAGTCATTGCGTTTTACGATCTTGGCGGGGGTCCGGGGGCGGCAGCCCCCGGTAGCGGGGTCCCAGGGGCGGCAGCCCCTGGCGGGGTCAGAGCCCCTGGCTGGGGTTGAGCTGCCAGGTCAGCTCGGGAAATTTTTTTTTCACTTAAATTGCTGTACTAAAAACGCATCAGAAAAATTAATTTTTCAGAAATTGGCTCATTTCGAAGACAGTAATTCGTAGACAATTCAGACAGTTCACAGACAATTTACAGACAGTTCTCAGACAGTTTTATGTGTCCATTGCGTTTTAGAAATAAGAGAGTTTTATGTGTTTTCTAGCTATGGCGTTTTAGAAAAAACACATTTTTAAGTGTTTTTAGTTATTGCGTTTTAGGTAAAACACATTTTTGAAGTGTTTTTAGTCATTGCGTTTTAGGTAGAACATATTTTTAGGTGTTTTCAGTCCATTGCGTTTTAGAATGAGTAATTTTTAAGTGTTTTCTGGCCATTGCGTTTTACAATTAAGACATTTCTTTGTGTTTTTTGTGCATTGCGTTTTAGGTAAAACACATTTTTATGTGTTTTTTGGTGCATTGTGTTTTAGGTAAAACACATTTTTATGGGTTTTTAATCCATTGCGTTTTATAAAGTACATTTTCTTTTGAGTTTTTAGGCTATTGCGTTTTAGAAATAAAACATTTCTTTGTGTTTTCTGGCCATTGCGTTTTACAAATAAGTAATTTCTTTGTGTTTTTGGTGCATTGCGTTTTAGAAAAATGTCATTTTTAAGGTTTTTTTTTTCATTGCGTTTTACAATACTGGGGGTTTTTCTATTGCGTTTTACGCAACTGGGTTTTAAATTTTTTTTCAAAATATAGCAATAGTATACTCGTTTTAAAGATAAAAAAACGTTCGTTTTTTTGGTGCAATTTTTATAAAAAAAATAATGCCGTATGAAAGAGTTATTAACGTTTAAAAAATGGGGGGGAATTGGAGGAGAGAGAAACTATTGGCTTACTTGACTAGAATGCCCCTGAAAAAAGTCACGCGCCTCTTTTCTTACTTTCAATTTCTCTGATTTTAATCTTAGCCCTTGATTAACTTAATGGATGGTCAAGATCACTTCCTAGCCTTCCTAGCCAAATTAACTTCCTATTGTATCTCCACCCTCAAAAAATATATATATGTTAATATAGGCAAATTAGTACATTACTCTTGGATAGTAACCAGAATATGTATCAGGGGCGACCCAAGTAATGGGGTGGGGGGCGGCCGCACCCATTGAAAAAAAAAATTATTGGTATTTTTCTCGTAAAATCCAGACCGCACCCCTTGGAAATTTTCGTCCGCACCCCTTAGAAAAAAATGTTAGGAATTTATGTAAAAAATTGTGAACACGGATTGAAACCCGATCAAATTATGTAAACAAGTTAGCCTACTAATCCCTTTAATAAAACTTAAATTCAATCCATCAAGCCCAATAACTTAATACTCATTCAAGTCCAACCCAACTACTAGTTTTGTTAAACAAACCCGTCCACGTAATTAAAAAAAAACTCAAATCGCTGCCACTTGCCAGCGACTCCCGCCCTCCCTTTGCCTCACTTGGCAAACATGTTTGTTGATTATATAATTGTTGGTTGGCAAATAATAATTACTAGGGCTTGAAATTCAAAATTTTAAATTGAAAATTACGGAACATGGGCTATGGTTGAACACTTGAAGATCCTTGGTTTATTTTGTATGTGATAGAATTAGGAAAGAACAATGAGTAGGGAAGTTATGGCGCGATTTCTCAAGAGGAAAGGGGTTGAACCACTTTTTTTCGCCGGATTATTCTAGTTAAAGACCAATGTATGTTATAGATAAGTTTTTTTATTCTTTTATTGAATGATTAAGAGAAATAAAAGTAGGGATGGTTTGAACTTTGATGTTTTTTTTGTTTGTTAATGTGATAGGAAGTTAGGAACTAGGGTTTGATTGTTTGAGAATTGAAATGGACCCGACCCGATCTGATTCGACACGCCATTAAACTTTGTTTGTTTGTTTTTACTTGTTTTACATGACCCGACCCGATCCGACCCGCTATGAACCGATTTTTTTATATAGCTAGGGGTCTAAAATCTTTAAAAATTTCCACACCCCCAGGAAAAAAATCCTGGGTCCGCCACTGATATGTATTATGTTGTCATAACCTTAATTAAGTTTATGGTGAACTAATTTGATTTGAACCGGATTGTTTCTATAAACTCGTGTGTTGATTTCTGATAGTATTTATTGTATAATACAAATTGTATAAACATAAATGTATTATTTAAGTAAAATTTGAAATGAACATTAATTTCATATAGTTGTATAAACATAATAAATGGGGCTGTTTGGTAGCCTCTGAATGGTCATTAAGAGGCTACCTCTTAATGGAACCATTGAGAATTTTACCAATGAAAAGGTAGAAGAATGTGACATGTGATGATTTACCATTCAGAGGTTACCTCTTAACCATTCAGACTTGAGGTTACCTCTTATTCATTCAGAGGTTTTAAACCATTAAGAGGTAGCATCTGAATAGTCATTAAGAGGCTACCAAACAGCCCCTACGTATCTAATATAATTTAACTTATAATAAAAGACTTCAAATAATGGCACATGACATTCTCTCCTTCAACCTCATAAATTTTATTTATATTTGTTTAAGAAATTTCTTTTAATATTAATATTAGTTAATAACTATATATAGATATCACTTATTTTTATTCTTATCTTTATCTAAAATTAGTAAATAAATTCAATTTTACAATTTAGACCCTTTGTTTTTTACTTTTAACCCAAAGTTTTTCATCTTTTCCAATTTAATCCCAACTTTTTTTTATTTTCAATTTTGGTCCACCATACTTTTCATCTTTCCCAAGCTTTTCGTTTCGTTCTAAATTTTTTGAGTTAACGTACCGCAACGTGCGTGTGGAGTTTAACATTTGTTCGTATATTTTTTCCTGTTTGACTGGCCCCACATCTATTTTTCTGCGTTTGACAAGTTCGTCCAACACGCGGGTCCTAGACATAGTTATTTTTTTCTATGTTTTACGTTTTGGTTTAATTTCTCAGCAACGAGTGTGCGTGATTCAAAGATTTTACGTCTGCTTTTCAGTCGGCGTTATTTTTCTCCGTTTTTATTTATTTTGTTTTTACGAGCTTTTCCGGTGTTGGTGGTTGCTGACAATGGTATAATATTGCTACTACTTAACACAATTTTATGGCAACCGCTGCAACGCAAGGGCTTAATACTACTATAATAATAAAAATTGAGCCAATGAAGCAATTTACGAGTTGGGTCGAGTTGAATACAAGAAGAACTTCCAACTCAGTTTGGATATGATGTCTCGAGCCAACTTAATTTGTGTTGTTATTGAACTCGAGTCTCAATTAATATTAACTTACCTCAAAATTGTTTACTAAACACTTTTTTAGTTGTTTTTAACTTGTTATTGTTTAGACACAATATTTTATGCTATTTTATGTTCTTAGGTGATTTACTAATCACCTCTAACATTAACTTAGCTCTAAACATTAATATTAAAAAGTAATTTCCAAAACCTAAATTTATATGTTTTTCAGTAAATAATATATGAGATGGTCAAATTTGAACAATACAACACTTTTATTAACGCTTATATATCAAGTGCTTAGCAAAAAGAATTATTTATATATCAAGTGCTCAGCAAAAAGAATTCTTCATAAATAACATTTTATAAGAAGAATATCAAGGAAGTAGTTATTTTTAGTAACATGTGTTATATAGTTATGCAAAAGAACAATTAAGCACGTATAAACATATCTAGAGGTGGCAATTTTGACCCAAAGCCTTTAAAGTGAGTCAGTTTAGGTTGCTTTTAAAATTATATAGGTTGGTTTGGGTAAGATATTTTAACTAAATGGGTCACAATGGGTCACTTGAAATTCCTTCTTGTTATTTTAGGGTCAAAGCGGGTCGACAACATTAAAAAAATGGGTCGATGTGGGTTAGTGTCTTAAAGAAACGGGGAAGGTTTCGGATCGGAATGGGTTTCGAGCCGGCACAAGTATCCGCACGAGACGGGTTACGGCACGAAACGGGTTTTGGATCGGAACGGGTTCAGTTCAAATTGAGTTTCGGGCCGAGACGGGTTTTGGCACGACGCAGGTTTTGGATCGGAACGGGGTCGGTTCGGGTCGGGTTTCAAGCCAACACGGGTTTCTGCACGGGACGGGTTTCGGATTGCAACGGGTTTTGGGCCGACACGAGTTTCCGCACGAGACGAGCTTCGGGTCGGGATGAGTTTCGTTCCGTTTCGACGCGAACCGTTTCGACCCGTACCGTTTCGAGCAGTACCGTTTCGACCGGAACTGTTTCGAATCGAACCGTTTCGACGCGAACCGTTTCGACACGTACCGTTTCAACCAGTACCGTGTCCTCAATATCCGAAGACCCCGGTCTTTCAGTTAAAAACTGCTCCCAAAACACATCATTAACCCGAGCCTGAACGTTTACAGGTGCTGCATTATTAGCCCAATACATATATTCATGTGTAACCTGCACTATATCATGACGATAACTATCATCAAACTCCAAACATTTCCATCTCAATTTTAGTAGCAATCCCCCACGCATCAATTTAAATCACCAACACTTACACTAATTAACATCAACAACCCTACTAATTAACCTTTTTAGAGCATTGACAATGAAAAGCTTAAAAATATATAAAGGGAGTTTTAGTTATATTATAAGAAAATATTCAATAAATTCAAAATAATGTTCTACATATTTGAATTTAAGATATCTGGTTGTCAAAGAAAACAAACTCTAAGCCAGCTTATACCATTCCAACAACTTCTAGTTTTAAACAACAAATCTTACAAGTCAGAACGATGAAATATAATCAACTAAGCTCTTTAATCAAACCGAACCGACCCAGACCCCTTTCAACCCGACAAAATTGCCCCTTGATGTACAATCTCTCTCTTTTTTTTTTAAAAAGCATTTTTTAACAAAACCAACCCGACCCGAACCCGTTTAGACCCGAACCCGTTTAGACCCGAACCAAAACAACCCTTTTTTTAGTTGACCCGTTTTGACCCATGACCCAACCCGACCCGTTTGCCAGGTCTACAAATATCATACACATTCGACTGATTCGCGCTGTGTAAATCGATCATCCACAAGCCCAAGATGCTCGGCCCAAAGAGACATTCGGTATCCATGTATCTAGGAAAACATAGCAACATATACATTCTTTTTTACATAATTAAATCCTTAAATTACCAGCAAGTCCCTGAAATAATAATAACTAGTGTGATTCTCACGCGCTTCGCGGCTGGAATTCAATCGGTATCAGTTTGGTTCGTTACGATATCAGCACTCGTTACAATAATCGGAAACGAAAACATTACATCAATCGAAAACAATAAAAACGAATATCGATATCAGTACTGATGTTGTTCAGTTGATATCAGTCTGATTCTTCTGTATTCTATGTTTTCTATTTTAACATTGCGATTTTTTTTTTTGAAAATGGATACTGTGTTGGTGTCGTACCAGACCAAATCGGACCGATTGAACAACATTTGTATCGGTATTAGTATTTATATATTGCTTTTGCTTTCGATAAACTAACACTGCATCGCTACCATACTGTACCAAACTGAACCTTACAATATCAATATCAATATCAATATACATTAATTTTTATGTTTTTTTCTTTGATGACTCATCGTATCATAAAAGTTATATTGGAAAAAATATATGTTTAAAATCAATTAGAGTAACAAAACAATAAAATAATAAATACTTTGAAACTTTGAAAAACATTTTTAAGTTACTGTTCATCGACAGATTCTATTAATATGTATAAAAAATCGGACCGTTTGAACAACATCTGTATCGGTATTAGTATTTATATATTGCTTTTGCTTTCTATAAACTAACACTGCATCGCTACCATACTGTACCAAACTGAACCTTACAATATCAATATCAATATACATTAATTTTTATGTTTTTTTCTTTGATGACTCATCGTATCATAAAAGTTATATTTGAAAAAATATATGTTTAAAATCAATTAGAGTAACAAAACAATAAAATAATAAATACTTTGAAACTTTGAAAAACATTTTTAAGTTACTGTTCATCAACAAATTCTATTAATATGTATAATAATAAGAACAACTTATTGTTTTGAGGATAAATGTGCTCTTAATACTTTAAATCTGAATGTTTGACTTCAAAATGTTATTATGCATGCTCTATTGTAATTTGGAGTGCTTGTGTAAGAAACATACATGATTTTACAACTAAATTGAACTTTACAACATATATTGCCTTCTAGAAAATGTGGGTGAATAAATATGTAACAAGATTTATAAAAGAGTAAAATGTCATTTTCATCCCTGGGGTTTAGCTAGTTTTGCGACTTTCTTCCAAAGGTTGTTTTTCCGCATCTAAGTCCAAAAGGTTTGAAATCTTGTCATTTTCATTCAACTCGTTAACTCTATCCATTTTTATTGATTAAATGACTAACGTGATAAGTGATATGACCCACATTACTCATATCACATCTTTTTTGTAGTTTTATGCTATCCGTATTGACGACGGGCCAATGGTGAATCCCATTTTTACTCGTTCTGGGCTGTCCATAGGCGGGCCCAACAGAGCATGAGCCCAACTAGAGCCTAACTTGCCCATTAAGGTTTCTCCTTCATAGAAACGAGCGGGAAACAAGAAGTCAGATCATGCAGGGGTTCATTTATGGTTGATAAGAAGGGCATCATGGCTGGCATCGACTTTCTCCTCTGAAATATTAAATGTCGCTGCTAATCCAACCGTTAGGGATCAGACACGTGTCTGAGCCCCTCGAGGTCTTCCTAAATCCGTCGGATCATCCTAACGAAGAGTTTACATGCACGATAAGGTCTGGGACTTATATCAGGGGCAAAGAACGGTAACAAAGGCAGGTATCATCTCCGGAACTATCTCATTTACTACACTCTCATTTACTTTCCTCTCATTAACTCTGACCAATATTCCCTTACATTTAATACCACACACGTATTTATTAGATTCACACCAAAGAGGAAACCTTCCGGTGATTCTGCTCATCGGGAGAAGCTCCTCTCGTTTTCCGGCAAGTTTACTTACTCTCACGCCGGAGCTTGGTCACGGATCCCCCTCCCGGGGTCCCCCGTGACGAGGCTAACGGTTTATTCTTTTGTAGCTTCAAGGAGCGGGATATCTTGACGTCAGCGAAGATCCATTTAACGTCAGCCGGGATTTGGGTATTCGACATTGGCGCCATCCGTGGGACATCAGCTCAACCGGTGTCTCCACACTTAACTCCGACGTCATAGATAACCCGTCTTAGGAAAAGCAGCATGGACACCACACCCGGTTCACAGGTCATTCAAACGGTGCAGAATGATCATGACAAAGTTACGGTGGAGGATATAACCCATGAGGAAGAGAATGAGAATCAGACGGAATTGTTGGAAAAAGAGGAGACCATCACACCGGATTTTGTGGCCATGCACAGAGAGAAACTGAGAAAGTGTCTGAAGGACTTAGAAAGACAAGAGAAGCTCGACAGTATCAGGGCTAAGTTGTCGTTCGATACACCCTCTAATCAAGAGAAGGCAGACCCCCAGAACAAGGGCAGTGGAAGTGACCCACTGGAAACATTCCTGACAACCCTTAGACAGATGTCCTCGGAAGAGAGGGAGGATCTCATTACGGGAAAGAAACCGGAAGGAAAAGAAAAGGAAAAGGAAAAACCAAGCAACGACGGCCTGGATCAACCCTACCTCCCACGGGACTTAGCTGAAGTCTCTAAATTTACCCGGAGGATAGCAGAAGCACCAATGCCCCCTAAGACAAAGCTACCTCCAAACTTTGACCGATATGATGGGACAAGAGATCCTGAAGATCATCTCCATGCTTTCAAGGGGGCAGGGCAACTGGGACGGTGGCCCATGCCGGTCTGGTGCCACATGTTTGTGCAAACCTTAACGGAGGGAGCCCGACTCTGGTTTGACAGCCTCCCTCCGGGGGGAATCGATAGTTATGAAGAGTTAAGCGAGAAGTTCCTCAGGAACTTTGGTCAACAAAGAAAGGTGGTCAAGAATCCAAACGAGATCCTTCACATAAGACAAAGGGACAATGAGCGGATAGATCAGTACATGGAGAGGTTCGTCAAGGAGAGCATGAACATCAAAGATGTCCCGGAGGTCATGAAGATTGGCAGTTTCATAAACGGGCTAAAACATGCCCAGCTGTGTGAGAAACTGGGGGAGGAGTTCCCCCACTCATTTGACAACCTTATGGACAGGGTCAGAGCCTTTGTCAGAGGGAAGGATACAGTCAGCAAAGCCAAGGAAATGGACGTCACACCCCGGAGAATCGCCCCAGTTGCAAAGCCCCCTGACAAAGGTACACCCTACTCTAGAAAACCCACTTTTAATAGAATGCTGCATGACAGAGCAAGGCCCTCTTACTCCCCGTACAGACCTCGGGGGAGGGGTCCCCCTCCTTATTCTGATCATTTCACCCCTCTCACCAAAACCCCAAGTGAGATACTGGCCACTGAGAGGGTAAAGAACTCCTTCCCGAGGCCACCGCCCATAAAGCCCGGGCCAAAAGCACAACCAAACGAATACTGTGAATTCCACAAAGGTTTCGGGCATAAAACCGATGACTGCATGTATTTAAAAAGAGAAATAGAGACTGCAGTAAAGACGGGAAGGCTGGCCCACTTGGTTAAGGAAATTAAAGAAGGGGGAGGGGACCGCAAGGGAAGAGATGTAAGGGAGCCTGGGAGGGCAGATGTTGATATGATTAGAAGGAGGAATGAATTCGATACCACCCGTAGTGTAAAAGGCAGGATCCTGGGCTCCCCGAACTGCATGAAAGCTCCCATCCTTATGCCGTACCTGGAAGAAAGCGAAGTGCAACGACTTCCCCTAAACATCTCGGCCATAATAGCTGGCCATAAGGTGTCTCGGATACATGTGGACGGAGGGTCCGGTGTCGAGGTGATATACGAGCATTGTTTCCTTAGATTCGACAGAGATGTAAGAGATCGGTTAGAAGAAGATTCCATCCCCTTGGTGGGATTCAATAACAGCATATCACACCCCTTGGGAGATCAGGCTCCCATTCACAGTTGGGGTAGGGGATCGGGTCCGAACGATAAATCTGACCTTCACAGTGGTCCGGGCACCCTCAAAGTACAACGCGATCTTAGGAAGACCTAGGATTGGAGACTTACAGGCACAGGCATCCACCCCACACGGAGCTTTGGTATTTCAGACACCGAAGGGTCTAGCATGGGTTAAATCTGCTTATGAGGTAATCTCTTCCGTATCCAAAGAGGAGGCACCTAAGAAACCCCAGAAAAAGGGAGTAGAAGAATGGGTCCTTAACGACAGGTTCCCAGAACAAACGGTCAAAGTGGGAAGCCACCTAAGTGACAAATGCAAAAGTGCCCTGAAGGAGTTGCTTCTCCACAACATAGATGTGTTTGCATTTCAACATGGGGACATGACAGGAGTCCCCAGGAGCCCGACCGAGCACCGGCTAAACACTTACACATGGGCAAAACCAGTGAAACAGAAAAAGCGAAGCATGGGACCCAACAAGAGACGGGCTGCCTGTGAGGAAACCAGAAAACTGCTCAGGGCAGGGATAGTTAGGGAGGTGAAGTATCCGTCTTGGATCGCCAATCCGGTTATGGTTCAAAAGAAAGACGGGGGGTGGAGGATGTGCATAGACTTCCAAGATCTGAACAAAGCATGTCCTAAGGACTGTTACCCCCTCCCGGAAATAGACGTCCAGGTAGATTCTCTATCTCAGTACCCCCTGAAATGCTTCTTGGATGCCTACAAAGGATACCATCAAATCCAAATGTCAATAGAGGACGAAGAAAAAACTGCCTTCATCACAGACGAAGGGACATTTTGTTATACCAAAATGCCCTTCGGTCTCAAAAATGATGGAGCCACATACCAAAGGTTCATGAACAATAACACCCTCTTCAGGGAGCAACGAGGAAAGAATTTGGAGGTATATGTTGACGACATTGTTATCAAAAGTTTGACGGAGATGGCTATGATAGACGATATAGCCGAGACTCTCAACACTATGCAAGATGTGAACATGAAGTTAAACCCTAGGAAGTGCTGTTTCGGAGTAGAGGAGGGGAGTTTCCTGGGAGTAGTGGTCACTAAAGGAGGAATCAAAGCAAACCCTGAGAAAACCCAAGCTGTGGCCGAGATGCGATCTCCCGGGTCCCTGAAGGACATTCAGCAGCTAAACGGGAGACTAATAGCGTTGAACCGTTTCTTATCAAAGGTAGCCGACAGAACCCTTCCCTTCATGAAAGTGTTGAAAGACTGCCTCCAGACAAACAAGTTTAAATGGACCACAGAGGCTGAGGCTGCCTTCCAAGAAATGAAAGCTTACATCTGCAAGCTCCCAACGTTGGCCACCCCAGTACCCGGGGAGTCGTTGCTCCTATACCTGTCCGCCTAAAAAACGACCATAAGTGCAGTCATGATGGTAGAACTGGAAGGGAAACAGATCCCCATATATTTCATTAGCAGAACACTTAAAGGTCCCGAAGAACGCTACATGCCTCTAGAGAAACTAGCATTGGCCCTAGTCTTCGCATCTCGAAGGCTCAGGAGGTACTTCCAAGGGCACAAGATTACCCTGATGACTGACCAACCCCTTCAAAAGGTACTCAGGAGACCGGAGCTGTCGGGACGGTTGGCTAAGTGGGCTGTGGAGCTAGGGGAACACTCTCTGGAGTTTAAGCCCAGGACGGCCATGAAGGGGTAGATACTGGCCGACTTTTTAGCAGAGGTACCCGAGGATGAGGAGAAGGAGCTTTTAAAATGGGAAGCCTTGGAGAAAGAAGAAAAAGAAAAGGAGGACAAGGCTGTGTGGAAACTACTCACCGACGGGGCCTCTAGTGAAGAAGGGAGTGGGGCAGGCATCACACTGATAAGTCCCGAGGGGATTGAGCTGACCTACGCAGTGAGGCTGGACTTCGAAAACACCAACAACACTGCCGAGTATGAGGCCCTCCTGGCGGGAATGAGACTGGCACAAAAAATGAAAGCAAGGCACGTAGAAGCTAGCACCGATTCACAACTGGTAGTAAAACAGTACCAAGGAGAGTATGAAGCCAAAGACAGCATCATGGCCCAGTATGTGGCGAAAGTGAAAGAAATGACCAAGGCATTTAAAACTTTCAGACTGGAGTACATCCCCCGAGGAAGAAACAGAAAATCTGATGCTCTCAGTAAATTGGCCTCGGTGGCATTTGACCACCTCGCAAAAGAAGTTAAGGTGGAGGTCCTGACATCCCCTTCCCTTAACACGAAGGAGGTAGCTACAGTTGAGAGTACTCAGGAAACATGGATGACACCGATTATCAAGTTCCTCATGGATGGAGTTTTACCCGAGGGGGAATGGGCAGCCAGAAAGATAAGGGTCAAAGCCCTGCAATACGAGCTGATTGATGGGGAGTTATATCGAAGATCATATCTGGGTCCATCCCTGAAGTGTGTCGATATGGAAGAAGCTGAATATGTGGTCAGGGAGATGCATGAGGGGATTTGCGGAATGCATTCGGGCCCAAGGACGATAGTGACGAAGGCAATGAACGCAGGGTTCTACTGGCCACGAATGTACGAGACAGCATCCGAGGAAATCAAGAAATGTGATAACTGCCAGGTACATGCACCAATGACTCACCGACACAAACACCCCATGATACCGGTCTCAACATCTTGGCCATTCCAAAAATGGGCTATCGACATAATTGGGGCATTCCCGGAGGGCCCGGGAGGGGTCAAATATGTAGTGGTGGCTATTGATTATTTCACCAAATGGATCGAAGCGAAGCCCCTGGCCAAAATCACTGGAGAACAGATGCGGCGATTCGTGTTAGACAACATCATCTGCAGGTATGGGGTTCCAAAGGAGCTGGTAAGCGATAATGGCGTCCAATTTGCTGGAAGACCTTTTAAGCCATGGTGCGAACAGATGCACATTCAACAAGTGTTCACTTCCATCACCCACGCCCAAAGTAATGGATTGGTAGAGAGAGCTAACCAAAGCGTCATCAAGGAAATGAAGGGAAGACTCGGGAGGAAGCAAAAAGGTTGGCTGGAAGAATTACCATTCGTGTTATGGGCATACAGAACAACTCCTAAAGGTTGTAATGGGGAGACTCCTTTCAGCCTAACCTACGGGACAGAAGCTGTTATCCCAGCTGAGATAGGATCCCCAACGGCCCGAATGAGGCTCCGGGAGGAGGAAAATAAGCAAGACCTCCGGACGAACTTGAACCTCTTGGAAGAAAGAAGAGAAATAGCGGCAGTCAGGGAGGCCAGGTACAAGAGACAACTGGAAAGTTATTACAACGCCAGGATGAAAAAGCTCAACCTCATCCCCGGAGACCTAGTCCTAGAAGCAAATGAAGCCAGCCTGCAGGAAAGCACCGGAAAGCTAGGCCCCAACTGGGAGTGGCCCTACCGAGTCATATGGGTAAACGGCAAAGGAACTTGCAAATTGGAAACACTCGAAGGTAAGGAGGTCCCCAGGACCTGGAATCTCATGCAGCTTAGGAAATATTATGTGTAAGGGGCCCACCCCCAAGGAAAACGGCCAAGAGCCACTTTTGTAGTAGTTAACTATTAATCTGGGGTTCCCCCAAAGACAGATCTTTTGTAACAATTTATGACGGGAAGTACAAATCCCTAGAAAGTAAATGGAAAACGGACGGTCAACATGTCCTCTTTTGACAAAACAATGGGTATTACACCTGGGCAGACGTGCCCAGGAAAATCATTAAACCTGATTAACAGGTAAACACACGTGTATAAGGCATCTCAAACATGCCAAAAGCCCGGCCGTGGGGCAAATAAGGGTCTTGCTAACCCAAAAGAAAACGGGCAAGACAAGTCAAAAACATAATACCACATTATAAACTTGCCCATCGATTGGCCTCGAACAGACAATCATAGTTTAACGAACAAACAAAAAATACAACATACTTTTGTAAACAAAACCACAAACGGAAGTTTCCTTTATTTAGAATAAAGTACATACACAAAGAAAGGCCTCAGTAACCCTTGGCAAGAGTAAACAACACACGAAATGACAAATATAGCAAAACGAGACAAAGGTATAGCTCCTCGCTAAGACAGTCTAAAGGTCTCCAGGGAAGCACCGAGCTGACCTTCGGTAAAAGCCCCTGCAAAACAAACAGCCACAACAAGAAACAGACAAAAAAAAACAAGGAAGCAATACACAGTCATAAACTACATGATTAGATACTAAGGAGGCCCCCGACACAAAGGACCTCCTCCCAAGCAACCAAACAAAATTCAAAAGTGTCCTAGAGCAGGTAAGTTATCCATATTACAACCATATCGAAAGATGTTAAATGTCTGAAATTCAATGGGGATCACCCCCGGATAAAGATGGTGGAGACGAAGGGCCGGCAGAGGAAAACAGGGCTTTTAATTCATCAATAGATATCAGGGGATGCTCCAGGATTTTCTCAAGGATGGCCGGGGTTTTACGCCCGAACTCCTCATTCAGCTTGGACAACCTCTTCTTTGCCTTGGAATTGTAAAGAGGAGTCTCCTTTCTCCCCAGGCCCTGAGCGGAGTAGGCATAGCCATCCTTCAATCCTGACTGGTAGCCAACATCCCTGTATGACCTGTACACCTCCTCCAGACCGCTCTTGAAATCCTCTGACTGAGCAACAGCAGCAAGGAAGGCTCCAAAGCCTTCAGTAATTAACCAGTGCTTCTCCCTTGCCAATCGCTGATTATCGTCAGAGGTTATCCCATAATCCGCATACATGGTGTTAAGTTGCTCCTGTGAAACGGAGCCAACTTCCTTCAAATACTTCAACTCGGCAGCCAACTCTTCTTTCTCCCCCATCAGCACCGCCATCTCCTGCTCCCAAGCTCGTTCCTTCTTCCCCAGCACAGCTCCAGCCCTCTGAACAAAAGGTCAGTCTATAAAAAAAAAAAAGGGAGGAAGGAAGGAAGGACTATATACCTTCTCATCCTGTAGCTTCCTCTCAGCTTCAACTACCTGGCACCTAAGACCAGCAGCAACAGATTGGGAAGCCTTAAGCTCAGCTTTGAGTCCTTCATTCGTCCTCCTCAGGTCATCAATCCTCTGCAACATCCCAGCACCCCTGAAGAAACTTTCACAAAGAGACATGCCATATTGATCCTCGAAAAGATCGTCCCTCAAAGCAGAATTTACGAATTTATGTGAGGGAGGAACAGCATGACTTAGAAAGTCCCTAGCAGCCTCGGGAGTCCCTATCACTGAGGAATGGGTAACTTTCCATTTAGGAGCATAAATAAAGGGGAGGGCATCAGCGAATAGAGGAGCCAGAGGGGACCGATGGGCAGGACCCTCGGGTTCAGAGGGCTTACTGGTCCCCGTGGCATGAAGAGGAGAGAGCTCGAAAGCAGAGGTGAAGTGAGCCAGGCCTACTTCGGGGGTCTTGTCCCGTACACGGGAAGAAGAGAGACCCGTGGGAACCTCTATGGGATCGCAAAAACTCCCCTGCACCAAAAGGAGCATCAGAAATAAGGACAAAAGTTAGACAGAGCAGAAAAAAGGACTCACCGATGGAGGTGCACTCACAAGACTCGAGGATCTCAGATGTTTAGACAAGGAACCCTTGACCCCGGCGGGGGGGAGTTCAGAGGTAGCCTTCGAAGGAGGGGGGGTTTCTGCCCGCTGGCACTCCGGAGTCGCTGCCGGATATCGCGGGGAACACGGGCTGGCTGGGGACTGGTAGCTTTCCTTTTGCGAACTAAGCATACTTCCACATCTTCATCACCACTCGGATCAACAGGGGCGGGCTCGGGGGAACTCTCCTCCCCATCAGAGGAGGAGTCCTCACCTCCCTCTACGGCGACGGAGCCCCCTGCTTGGGCAGCCACCTCAGTAACTTGCACCGCCCCACTCCGGTTCAGGCCCGGAACAACTTCACCATCAATCACAAACTTCACATCTTTGGAGTCTCCCTGGAGCAACTTCCACAAAGTCAACTCTGCGAAGTAAAGACACTAAAGATGACTATACCGGTACCAAGTAACAAAAGTAAGTAAGGGCAGGATAAAGAGATACATTTTTTACCAAAGAAAGCCTTGGGTTGAACAGGATGGGCAGGACTCAATCCCCCCATGGCCAAAATACCTTCAGAAAAAGTGAAAGCCCTAGTAGGATTCTCACACATGCGCTTCCATTGAACGGTTTCATTAGCCGACAGGGTAGGAACCACATCTTCAATAGGGGCATCAAAGTCCCTAGGCAAAGGGGATTCTGACATCATAGCAGCGGAGACGAAAATAAACCTACTTTTCCAGTCCTTCGGATAAGTGGAAGTTGGCATGAAGGTGTCGCAGGGTTGTGATACATTGTTCTGCCTCTTGGCAAATGTAAACCAATCTCCGTCGGAAATCAGTTTGTAAAACATACAGAACAAAGGAATGGAAGGTTCACCGGAGACAGCTGCACAGGACAACTCGAAGTGCACCACTCTCATCAACCCCAAAGGATGCAACTGGGAAAAGTGAACCCCAAAATAACGGAGCAGAGCAACCTTGAAAGCAGAAAGAGGATACCGGACACCGCAAGAGGAGAAAGCTAAAATATAAAGAGGGATTCTGTCTGGTGTAAAAATCGTCGGTTCGTTGGGGCCGGGAAAAGTAGGGGAAAACTGTTCAGGAATATTGTACGTCTTGACAAAGGACTCCAAGTCCTTCACCGTCAAGACGGATTTGATAACGGAACGACCGGAACGACTCATAGTCGGAAAGAAACGTCAATCGGAGAAATTATGATGGAGAAGAGGAAAGGAACAAGAGGGATTAGGGCAGAGAAGTGGAGAAGAGATTGAGTATTTAAAGGGGGTAACTGACACACAGTAACCGTCCCATCGTTTGTCGCTTCAAAAATTTAAAAAGAAACGCACGTGTCCCCAGGGTATTAATTCCTGCCGTCAGAGAACAGTTTAATGATGGCCTGAAGAGATAGTCCATGATGGTAAATTAGGAGTGGGCCCGCATCTGAAGCCCAAAAAAGTGAGCTTTCTTTTTGAAACAGTTATGATTCAGCCCCGGATCATGAGCCTCGGGTCTCAGAACCAGGGACTAAAGATGACTTGACGACGGGCCAATGGTGAATCCCATTTTTACCCATTCTGGGCTGTCCATAGGCGGGCCCAACAGAGCATGAGCCCAACTAGAGCCTAACTTGCCCATTAAGGTTTCTCCTTCATAGAAACGAGCGGGAAACAAGAAGTCAGATCATGCAGGGGTTCATTTATGGTTGATAAGAAGGGCATCATGGCTGGCATCGTACTTTCTCCTCTGAAATATTAAATGCCGCTGCTAATCCAATCGTTAGGGATCAGACACGTGTCTGGGCCCCTCGAGGTCTTCCTAAATCCGTCGGATCATCCTAACGAAGAGTTTACATGCACGATAAGGTCTGGGACTTATATAAGGGGCAGAGAACGGTAACAAAGGCAGGTATCATCTCCGGAACTATCTCATTTACTACACTCTCATTTACTTTCCTCTCATTAACTCCGACCAATATTCCCTTACATTTAATACCACACACGTATTTATTAGATTCACACCAAAGAGGAAACCTTCCGGTGATTCTGCTCATCGGGAGAAGCTCCTCTCGTTTTCCGGCAAGTTTACTTACTCTCACGCCGGAGCTTGGTCACGGATCCCCCTCCCGGGGTTCCCCGTGACGAGGCTAACGGTTTATTCTTTTGTAGCTTCAAGGAGCGGGATATCTTGACGTCAGCGAAGATCCATTTAACGTCAGCCGGGATTTGGGTATTCGACACGTATGATTCTATACAACCCTTATTGAGTGACTTAACCAACTTTAGAAGATTGATGAATGTTTTTAGTTGAAATTGTTAATATTGAAGAACTAATTGATAGTAACACATAACTTATCATTGAACGAAAGATGATGTATTGATGTTAATTTGAAAAGTGGAGTATTTTTTTCTAACCTTTAATTGTTAAATTAATTAAAAAAATTACACGTTTGCTATGTTATCCGAGGAGAGACGTGTGATGTCGTGAAGCCACTCATTCTAGAATTTTCTATATATTGTCTATATATTAAAAATAAAACAAAATGAACAGTGTTTTTAGAATATTATAATATAATAAAGTTTTAATATTATAAAATTGTTATTTTCTTACTTTTTAGGCTTATAAGTTTGGTGTCAACCAGTACTTGTATCGAAAATACCAGTTCGTTATCGGTACATGAAGGTAAAAACCAGCACCAGCCTGATACATAAAACGCCAAAAGTCGGTACCGGATTGAGTTTGATAGTCTTTTAGTTTGATAAGTTTGGTACTGCTACCCAGTACCATTTGCTCATCCCTGATCACAGGTACCGTACGAACAACAACGGTCGTTATCGGTACATGAAGGTAAAAACCAGCACCAGTCTGATACATAAAACGCCAAAAGTCGGTACCGGATTGAGTTTGATAGTCTTTTAGTTCGATAAGTTTGGTACTGCTACCCAGTACCATTTGCTCATCCCTGATCACAGGTACCGTACGAACAACAACGGTATCGTACAACTTTTTTTTAGTTTCAAGGGTAGGGATGAGCTCAGTGCCAACTGATACCCCGGTTACGGTATCGGTATATGAAGATAAAAACCGGTAGCGAGCCGGTACCAGGAACGCCAAACGTCAGTATCGAACTGGTACTTAGGTTCTTTCGGTTTAGGAAATTCGGTATCGGTACCCATTACTATTTGCTCATCTCTGACTACTGGTTTCTACCGAATAACATCATTACCATACAATTTTTTTAGTTGATTTTCTTTCGGTTATTTTTTAATGTTTTTTTCTACATTTTCTTTTTATTCTTGTTAGCGGTTCCGTGTGCAACGCGCTCGTAGTGATTTCAAACACACATAAACACAAACTAATAACAAAAGAAGTTCGCCGCAACGCGGCAACCGTTTTTATAACTAGTTCTTTTTATAAATCATGTTTAGTCGTAGAGTTTTTCTCTCACCCACAAGGCATCTAGAACACGTTAATAATATATGATTTCAAAATTTATTAGGAACTTTACGTTTGTTCTTTCTACAACTGATAAAGTGTAACTTTATTATAGCTATTGTTTCCATCAACACCACCACATTTAAGTAAACAAACTAATTACATACGAGAATGCGACGAAGCTTGTAATGATCATAACGTGCTTAAAACACGCTTTTTTTCTCATTTCCAAATGTTAAATTCTTGCAAAAGAAATTTTCAATTACGTTTTGAATTGTATGTAGTATGTTTTAGAAAGGTGATGACTGTTTGGCAACTTCTGAATGGTTAAGTGCTGAACCAGTAAGAGGTCAGAACCATTAAGTGCTGAACCAGTAAGGGGTCTGAACTGTTAAGAGCCAGCATAATGCTTAACCCTTCAGAGGCAAATGTCTGACCAATTCAGATTAGAGGTCTTAATCATTCAGACTCTGTATAATACTTAACCATTCAGAGGCAAATGTCTAAACCATTCAGACATCTGCTCACGAAACAAACAGTCTGAACCATTATGTGATGAACCAGTAAGAGGTTTGAACCATTAAGAGCCTCATTAAGAGGTAAATAAACAACCTCTTAACCTATCGGAAACAGTTTTTCAAGTGCTCGGATGTCTCTAACATGACATCAAAACTTCGGTTCATGTGGGCCACATAACCAATTATAGTTTTTCATTGCAACAGGTAAAACTAAGAGATACAGTGAGGCTTTTTAAACAATCATGGCCACAAAATGGTTTTTTAACGTAAAAATATGAACAGTACAAACCAATAAAAATGTATGGTGGATGGAGTGGAGTGCTAACAATTTCTTGACAAAGTGCAATTTAAAATAACTTTGCATATGGTCTTCACCAAATGTGCTCACTATGTAAGAGTGTAAGTCAATAACATGGGGGAAAAAGACTTGATCATGTGTAAACGTCGTTATGCATAGATTGTCCATATCCACGGTTGTGTCTATTATATTTCTTTTCCGCGTATTTAAGACAATAAAATACAATACAATACTTGAATTTGCTTTTGAATGTATGAAGTTCAAACAACAAGAATTGTTAATCTATAGCTTGTTAAAACCACATAAAAAATATATCATTATGTATTATGTGTCTTCAATCCAATCATATCAAAGATTTTAGGACCATAATATCAATGGTTGGTGTGTCCATAACGTTCTTAACTTATCAGAATGTTATAGTATGAAATGTTGCATCATGTTGTAGATGTTCATGACACTAGACAGAAAATGGTTATTCTACGTCTCGTTTCGTGCTTCGTTATATAGTGTTGGGTCTTCTCTGCCCTGTTAAGATATGTGAGATCATTGTCTGAAGTTAACCGGAAACAGTTTGCAGCTGATGAGGTGTCAGAAATGAGGGGACATTTACAAAAATACCCTGTTGATGTGGATCAGGTGGCGGGTGTCAAAGTGTTAGGTGTGGGTGGCAACGGGCAAATGCCGATAGTTGGGGGTGCTAAATCCAATAACCCTAAAAAATAATTTAACTAAATCAAATTTAAATGAGAATAAAAAGAGTTAATTACACAAATGGGTCCTGTGGTTTATAGCTAATTTCGCCTTTGGGTACTAACTTTTTTTTTAACATGTTTAGGTCTTATGGTTTCAGTTTTGTAACACCTTTGGGTACTAACACCAAAATTAGTTAATTAATGACCAAAATGCCCTTGCATTTTTTTAAGTTTATCAATGTAACACATTTGGGTACTAACACCTAATTTTATTTAAGTTTAAATCAATTTTATAAAATCTATTTATTTTTTTTATTTTTATCTTTTTATTATATTTCTTTATTAACATAAAGTCTATTTATTTTTTTATTTTCATATTTTTATTAAATTTCTTATTTAACATAAAATCTATCCAAAATTTATTATTATCAAAGATATTTATGAAAGATATTTATTATTATCAATTATATCTATCCAAAATTTATTATTATCAAAGATATTTATTATCAATTATTTTCATGAAAGATATTTATTATTATCAATTATATCTACCCAAAATTTATTATTATCAAAGATATTTATTATTATTAATTATATCTATCCAAAATTTATTATTATCAAAGATATTTATTATCAATTATTTTCATGAAAGATATTTATTATTATCAATTATATCTATCCAAAATTTATTAGAGTTAATTACATAGTTAGTCCCTGTGGTTTGCACAAAATAACATACTTAGGTACTAATAGTTTAAAATCACCTTCTAGGGTATTAACTTTTCATTTTGTAACGTTTGGAGGTATTAACTTCTAAGGTAATAACATAGGTAGTCCCTGTGGTTTGCACAAAATAACATACTTAGGTACTAACAGAATGTGATTTTAAGCCTACAAATAAGCTTAATACCCCCAAACGTTACAAAATGAAAAGTTAATACCCTAGAATGTTATTTTAAACTATTAGTACCTAAGTATGTTACATTGTGCAAACCACAGGGACTAACTATGTAATTAACTCAAATTTATTATTATCAAAGATATTTATTATTATTAATTATATCTATCCAAAATTTATTATTATCAAAGATATTTATTATCAATTATTTTGGATAGTAATAAATAATAGTAAATATCTTTGATAATAATAAATTTAGGATAGATATGATTGATAATAATAAATATCTTTCATGAAAAAAAAATTAAGCCTTTATGTAATTAAGCCTTTACAATTAAGCCTTTAAAAATTAAGCCTTTATGTAACAACACGTTACAAAAAAAAACGAGTTAAAAAAAGGTTTAATTTTTTTCATGAAAGATATTTATTATTATCAATTATATCTATCCAAAATTTATTATTATATCAAAGATATTTATTATCAATTATTTTGGATAGTAATAAATAATAAATATATTTGATAATAATAAATTTTGGATAGATATAATTGATAATAATAAATATCTTTCATATAATTAAACCTTTTTTTAACTCGTTTTTTTGTTCATTTACATTTTACTATTTTAGAACTTATACAGTTTTTATATTTATTATTATCTATCCAAAATTGAAAACGAGTAAGGTTTAGATTATTTAAAACGAGTAAGATATTTAATTTACATAAAACTATATAGCTTGTAGATTTTACTGGTGTAACTAGTAGATTTTATGTTAAATAAGAAATTTAATAAAAATATGAAAATAAAAAAATAAATAGACTTTATGTTAATAAAGAAATATAATAAAAAGATGAAAATAAAAAAAAATAAATAGATTTTATAAAATTGATTTAAACTTAAATAAAATTAGGTGTTAGTACCCAAATGTGTTACATTGATAAACTTCAAAAAATGCAAGGGCATTTTGGTCATTAATTAACTAATTTTGGTGTTAGTACCCAAAGGTGTTACAAAACTAAAACCATAAGACCTAAACATGTTAAAAAAAAGTTAGTACCCAAAGGCGAAATTAGCTATAAACCACAGGACCCATTTGTGTAATTAACTCGAATAAAAATTTATATATTTGCCTGGTTCTACAAAGAAAAAAAAACTTCTTCTATCTCCTACATACAAATTATATATTATTATTAACTTGAAGTTTGAGAATAAAAAAGTTATTATCGTATCTAAATTATATTTAGTTAAAGGGTTATTGGATTTTATCACCCCTAATTGTTGGCTATTGGCCGCGGCCACCCGCAACTATCACTTTGACGCTCGTCACCCCCAATTTAACACTTAGTATGTTCTGTCACCACGCCGTTAACTGATCACTAACTTTCGATCTTGGTACTATACTTTTGGGGGTGTCACATGGATCTTAGGAAGGTTTTAGGGATCTTATGACACACCAAAAGTATAGTAATAAGATCAAAAGTTAGTAATTAGTTAACGGCGAGGTGACAAAACATACTAAGTGTTAAGTTGGGGGTTACAGGCGTCAAAGTGATAGTTGAGGGTGGCAGCGGCCAATAGCCAATAGTTGTGGTGATAAAATCCAATAACCCTTAGTTAAACTATTGTTTAATAGGAAAAAAAATGAAAAATAAGATAAAGGACATATACATGTAAAAAAATCATTTATTAGTATTTATTAGTATAGAAAGATTTTTTTTGGTTGATAAAGCAAAATCATGGATGCCATGGGCTTTTTTATCAAGGCCCTTTGCCATTTTTGCAAAGCTATGGGTTTAATCATTGTGTCCTGGCTTTTTTTTTCATTTTCTTTTAATAGCAAGAAGGACCCTTGTTTATACAACAAGAAAACTAAATGGGGTTTATATAAATAATCAACAAGTGCCATGCCTTAGTCAATCTCCATCAAGCCCAAATCACTGTCTTCTATGCAATAAACCGAGCCCATTAACATATTTTCTGCCTTCAAAGTTCAAACTAGGCCCCGAAACCCAACAAATTAAGCTCAACTTAAGCAACGTAAATTATTACAATTTACTGCTCTATATATCCTAAAAAGAATATATATTATTATCTTGATATGTAAATCATCACAACTTCTTTTTTTTTTTTTTTTTTGAAAAAAGGTTTCTAGATTTTTACATTGGGACCCCAAAATAGATCATGTTGTATTAACAATCCAGCCAAATGCCCTTTATTTAATAAGATTTTAAAATGAAACTAAATGTAAACCACATGTTATGTATTTAGGTTTCCTTACTCATTCATGCTAGAGTTGTACAAACCGGTTAATTTTCATAACTGGTTCAGTTAACCGGTTATGACGGTTAATTTCAACATTTTACTTTAATCGGTTATTACCGATTCCTATACTAAATCTCTATGACCGATTATTAACTGACGGTTAAAATTAACTACTAACCAATTAAATTTCTATTGTTTAATAACTAGTTTTGGTTAATAACCGAGTGTTAGGATATAATAGAAAGTTTATTTGGCTAAGAAGGCTAGGAAGTAATCTTGACCATCCATTTGGTTAATCAAGGGCTAAGATTAAATGAGGGAAATTGAAGGGAAGAAAAGAGGCGCGTGGGTTTGTTTAGGGGCATTCTAGTCAATCCAAGGTAATAGTTTCTCTCTCCTCCAATTCTCCCCCCCCCCCCCCCCCCGCCATTTTTTAAACGTTAATAACTCTTTCATACGACATTATTTTTTTATAAAAATTGCACCAAAAAAAACGAGTGTTTTTTTATCTTTAAAACGAGTATACGATTGCTATATTTTCGAAAAAAAAAATTTAAAACCCAGTTGCGTAAAACGCAATGCACAAAAAACACAAAGAAATGTCTTATTTGTAAAACGCAATGGCCAGAAAACACAAAGAAATGTCTTATTTCTAAAACGCAATAGCCTAAAAACACAAAAGAAAGTGTACTTTCAAAAACGCAATGGACTGAAAACACATAAAAATGTGTTTTACCTAAAACGCAATGCACAAAAAACACAAAGAAGTGTCTTATTTCTAAAACGCAATGGCCAGAAAACACTTAAAATGTCTGTTTTCTAAAACGCAATGGACTGAAAACACATAAAAATGTGTTTTACCTAAAACGCAATGCATCAAAAACACAAAAAAATGTCATATTTCTAAAAAGCAATGGCCAGAAAACACTTACAAATGTCTCTTTTCGAAAACGCAATGGCCTAAAAAAACAAAAGAAAGTGTTCTCTCTAAAACGCAATGGACCGAAAACACCTAAAAATGTGTTTTACCTAAAACGCAATGACTAAAAACACTTCAAAATGTGTTTTTCTAAAACGCAATGGACTAAAAACACCAAAGAAAGTGTCTTCTCTCTAAAACGCATTGAACCAGGACAATAGTTTGTCTGTGAATTGTCTGAACCAGGAAGTAGGAGATCAAAAGACTGTCTACGAATGCAGTTTTCCAAAGACAATTTACAGAAAATTAAATTTTCTGATGCATTTTTATTAAAGCAATTTAATCGGAAAAAAAAAATCCAAGCTGACCTGGCAGCCCCCAGCCAGGGGCTCTGCCCCTTGGACCCCGCCAGGGGCTGCCGCCCCTGGGACCCTGCTACCAGGGGCATTGCCCCCGGACCCCCGCCAAGATCGTAAAACGCAATGACTAAATCAAAAACCCAGATAATAAAAATGAAATTAAAGAATTTCTTACATGGATCGAAGTCGGTTTCTTCAACGATTGACGAAATTTGAATGATTGAAACACTTATCAGAGATCGAATCGAACGGATCGAGTGATTATCTTCAAAATCACCGGAAAAAACGAGATTTTGTATGAAATTAAACTGGGTTTTCTTCAAAAAAGCTGAAGAACACGTTGATCGGGTTTTTGAATCATTGATTGGTGACGAAAATCGCACTATAATGTAGTGATTATTGAGATAGAAAGTGAAGAAATGGTTGAAAATGGTGGGTTTTGATGTTACTGGGAAGAAGAAGGAAGAAGAAAAGGATAAGATTGACTAAAATACCCTTCCTCTTTATTTTAAATTTTGCCACATGTCCTAATCCTATTGCTTCCTATACTTTCTAGCCAAAATAAACTTCTTATTTGATCCTCACCCTAATAACTGATTCTGGTTATTAACTATTTACCTGGGTTTTTGCCCACCTCTAATTTATGATGTTTTTAAACGTTAAACTAGGTTTATAAACATCGCCGCGTTGCGGCGCGCTCAACCGAATTGTTCTTGATGTGATAGCATTTACGTTTTACATTACAACTCAGCACGATTACGTTATACCGAATCATTCTTGGTGTAATAACGTGATATGCCAAATTTAATTTTCACAAACGCGGAAATGCATTTCTGGTTCAGCCGGCCATGGTTGAGAACTATGATAGACTACCTCACTACTTCAATGTCGAGTGTAGACTCCCTTACAAAAATATGTAAAAAACTTTTTAATTTAAAACTATCATTCTAATATGGCTGAAATACTAAAAGAAGATACATTTTCATAATATCCTCTTCCTGTTTAACTTAATCATTATACAAAGGATTGATCGATTGGTTCAGCTTAGATGTGTGTATATACGTGTCTGTGGCTCTGCGTATCTCTATATTTTTTGCAAAATTTAATAATGTAAACTTTTTCAAAACAAGTAAAAAAAAGAAATATCCTGATCATCATAATCTTTCAAGAAAAGAAAAGAAGGCAGATGAACAAAATGAAACCCATGTTAGGACGAAAGTTAGTTGCATAGTTTAATTAAAGGTGTATATAAGTTCAAATGCATACACATCCGAGAAAACTTTTTTAACAGAAGGATAAAACAAATAAATACTCCAGATCTTAAATAAATAAGTTTGAACAACGAAATTATCCAAATTGAACATCGCAATGGAGACTGCTCTATAAACTCACTTAATTGTTACAGAGAATAACTTACTTGTCTTCCGTCCTAAACCCATCAATAAGTTGCCGAGGCCGCGGAAATGAGTACATGTGGTGGTGATGATTGTCGGCGCCGGAGGCGCTCTCCAGCTGCTGAGCAGCAGTGATTAAAGGAGGTGGTGTTTGGTGTATCTTGGAATATATTCAGCCCATCACTCTAGCAATGACACCAAAATCATTGTTGGGTCAGTTCCTTCACAACCACATACCACTGTGTAAACGAACCGTAGGTTACCAGAACTTACCCCATTCGTCGGAGATGCACATCAACTGTCATCTTCAATTGCCAATCACTGATAGCTCGGCTCTTGCAGCCGCCTACAACCATTGAACGCCCTAAGAACCAAACCCTTGACACCTCTTTGTCGCCATTACCGCCATATCGTGTCGCAGTTCCTTGTTCTTGTCTTCGAAACCCTCAATTGTCGTCCAGGACTTATTTTGGCTTTCCAACAACCTACCGCTGCTCATCCAAGTACCTGTAATACAACTACAAACAATAAGTGATGATCTAATCTACTTTAATTGGGGATAATATAAACTAACAAATAGATTGGAATACGGAAAAGCATCGCGGTTTCTATGTATCAGTCTTATGATTTATGTGTGATTTTCGGTCAACCACTATATGTGAAGACATTCTGTGCATATGAAGAGAAATTCCTTCTCTCAGTACTGCCAATTGATTTGCAGTAAATAGTTAGCGGAGTTAAAAGTTATGGAAAAATAGCTTTCTTGAATATAGACTTTAAAGAAATCAGTTTGAGAAGTTAAGTTTAAACCATACTGCAAATTCAAAGGGTTTTTCTAGAATTCTTTTTGAAAGAAAAAACTACAAAAATAAAATTCCAACTTTAAACTTTGCGAGACAATTTACATGTTTCTATCTAGAAAGTGTATAACCACTGTTGACACCTGAGGTTGCAGGAATGATTCTGTTTTATTTTTATAAATGCTAACCTTCAAGATCACAGCGACAACCATATTTTATAATTTACAAATTCAGATGTAACAGATTTAGTTTATATTTCATCGCTAATGGATCAAATCGGTAACATCGAATAATTTTGCTAATGGGTCGATATGGATTGATAACCAAAACACTTTCAACACTAATTACCAAATCATTTAGTCCTATGTCTGTAAAAATATAATAAAGCTAAAAAGACTGAAACCCTACCCACCTTTTCTGGAAACAGCGCGAAACTCTGCTCAAAGTTGTCTCATCTGAGAGAAATCAAACCAAAAGAACATATTTAAATTACGAAACAATCAAACACATGGAATAAAAAGGTTAACTAAATTCAAGAGTTTGATAGAGTATAATCGAAAAACATACTCGAGAGGAAGAATTAACTACCTTAAATCGCTACAGGAGCACATCTGACCACCACAAACGTCGTCGCAAACCTAATCTTCACCAGTGCAGCCTCTGTAACTCTACATCATCGCCAACCACATCCTTAAATGGCAATCAAACAGTTTACTTGCATACCACATGTCTGCGATACACAAATTCTTCTCAAAAATAGGCCATACGTTTGTTAAAATAACGGTTCAGATAGTTAGAAGCCATTGGTAAAAGCAAAAAAGTTGAATATCAAAAGCAATCGTATGGCCTATTTTTACGAATGGCCATACAAATTCTTCTCAAAAAGTTTTAACTCTAGATTTTAGCAACTCATATATAATTGACTGCAATCTCACCGTGAAACTATTAATGCCAATCGATACTATTGCCATAACTCACATCTTGAAGACTTCTGAGATCAGGCACTTTTTCAGATTATGTGGGTATAAACTAAAGTAATTCAAATAGCAAAACTCTGGAAAAAAACCATAAAATGGGGATGATTTCTTTACCTGAGATACAAACCCATTACTATTTAAAACCGCCAAATCCCCACAACGAACTTCCTCGCTGACATGTAGTGGTGGTGGCGATCGACGGGATGAGAGGTTGGGTTGGAAGTGAAGGTGGAAACTCATATGAAATCAGACTATATAATTAATCAACAATCATACCTGATGAAAACCCTAGACAATTTATGATCGTGTTTAGGCTTCTTTATGATCGAATCACCAGCCTCCGGCATGTCGATATCAACTTCCGTTATAGTACAACATCACCAAATGAAAACCCTAGACAGCTTTTAAACACATATTAGCGGTGGTGGTGCGACCGGAGATGATGACGGTGGTGCTGTACCACCTGGCGTCTCTCTCTGTTGGGAAGTGGGATTTTCTGGTGAAATTGTTGTGGGAATAGGGTTAAAGCCTAAAGGAGTGTGGAGAGGTGCCCGGATTTGGTGGTGCTAGAGATGGATGATGGAGCGGTGTTAGGGTTTCTAAGATGAAATTGGGGTGGAGAGATATTCTCAAAAAAGAGAAATGAAAGACAGGGATCGAACTGGCGCCTTTGTAATGAGAAAGGCTGTACCAACCACTTTACCAAATAGCCTAATGTATGAAATTATGAAACAAAACATGTATATATACAATAACATTATCGAGTAGCTACTGTTTACTTTTACTATTCATAGGCTTCTGTTTTTAATATATATATAACTAGTGGAAATCCCCGCGCTTCGCGGCGGACGTTTGGTTCGTCATAGTATTAGAATCCAAAGCAATTACATAAATTAGTAATTGTTGTTAAGTTAAATTTAAGTTTAGCACTAAAAAGAAAAGAATCATCAAAATCCTTTAGAAACATAAATTCAGTGTTAAAAACTCATATTCAGAAACATAAAACTTCTTAACCTTTCTAGAGCATGACTTGGGATGGTCAATGCATAGAAAAAGAATTTTGTTGTTGTTAAATTCTCAATGACAACCCTCCTTATTGAGTCTCTCATCTCTAACTCTCTCAGTCTCTCTTTATCAAGTACCTCAACTCTCTTTTTTTAACTAATAAAGTCTGATGGCAATAATGTAAATAGCACTTTAAATCTGACCAATTTGTATACTATTCCTAAGACATCTCATGTTTTGTTATTATACAAGGTAAGCTTACAACAATCAAGAATCCTTCTTCGTCTTCGTAGATAGTCTTGGCACCTGTCACGGGTCCGTATGCGTTTCTCATAACCCCAGAGAATTCGGTCAACCAATGTGGTTCTGCGTGATGGATATCAACAATCCCATCAGAAATATCGTCATCATTACCATGTGGGAAGAAGTTTTTCTTTCGTTTACTATTACACCCAACCGTAAGATCCATCCCGTCTATCCATCTTTTTCTTTCTTTTTCATCTGACCCTGTTAAATTTGGTGATCGAACAACCTCAATCCCATGAACACACTGAGGATTAGAAAGTCCCCTGTAATGTTTCCTTTGCATTCTATGTGACCGAACAAACCCTTTATCAGCACTGAACGGAAACGGTTTTTCACCTTGTCGAGAATGTCCATTCATATAACTTCTTAGCTGCATCTTCCCCAACGCGTTCTCAGGCCGCTCTTTAAAAGTCCACATATACATATTCTCCATATCATGCTGAACCAAGAAAACATCCAACTTCAAATCCGACTTATCATACCCATTTTCTCGATTAACAACTTTATTCTTCGATTTCTCATTCAAAGCCGGCTTAAAATAAAAATTAAAGAAGAACCAAGCCCCCCACACGCTATCAAGCCGTTTCGCACACTTTTTCCCAATCTTCCTCACATTAATATTCGTTTCCACCTCATAATGTTGAGGACCCAATCCAACATCCAACATATCACAAGTATCATTCCACGAAGACGGCGGAGGGCTAGGCTCCGCCGATAGTGGGAGATTAATACCGGGCGGTAGACTAAGTCCACCGCCCGATTCAACTCCCGCTCCATCTCATCATGTACCGATAAACTCGAATCCATCGATAACATCGTCGATAGATGATTATTATCCATAGATAAAGTTGTCAACAAACCCCCACCATGTTTTTCTTTAGCAGGCATTATCGCGTTGTTCGTATCCTCTTTGGTGGAATCGTTAGTCCCACCACAATCAGCAGTCAACAGCATGAGAAGAATCTCATACAATCAAACCCAAAAACTAAACAAAAACTAAATTAACCCTAAATCAAGAAAAATCAAGATCCCCTTTTTATACACATACTCCCCAAATCAATCACAGTACCAAAAACCCAAAAACCCACTATAAATACATTTTTTCATCATATAACCAAGAAAAGATCAAAAATTTCTCAACAATTTGAAGCAATTTCAGGTATCGAAAGAATCGATGGGTGAATAGGGCGAATTTTAGGATAAAGGGACGGTGAAGGAAACCCTAAGTGTGGAAAAATCGATATATTGAATAGAAATTAGGGATAGAATGGAACGGTACCTGTGGAGACAACGCATTTGATCAACCACCGCCGCTGCTGCCGGAGGCATGGCATCAACCACCGCCGTCTGCGTTATCAGCCGCTACGCTCCGCCGGTGGTCCACCGTGCCCACCTCCATATTCTCTCCTTTATCTACCAGATTTGTGTCTCAACGTCACCATGGCGGCTGGCATCCCCCTCTGGAGGCGGCCGTTGCCGCTATCAACCACCATCATCTCGCCACGACCACCCTTATCGGAGAAGACAATCCCCGTCTCTCTCTTTCCATATTATGTTACTTTCCTTCTTTGTTTCTCTAGCAGGTAAATAATCCGAGGGGGAAACCGGCAAAGAGGGGGGATAGATTAGAAGATAGAGAAGCAGTTGGAACCGGCGGATGTAGGTAACGTTTACCTACAAACCGGAACTATTCTTAAGAGGCTTCATCTTTTGTTATATTGTATAACTAGTGGGATTTCCCGCGCTTTGCGGCGGGATTTCTGTCAATATCGGCATAGTTCTTTAAAGTATCGGCTCGGTTCTTATAGCAACCAAAAGAAATACACCCAAAGGAATATCGACACGTGTTCTACATCGATCGAAAACAATCTAAACTAATATCGATACTGGTAGCTACGTTTCTCGGGCAGGGCATCAATTTGGTCACCGACACTTGGTATAGCATACAGTACTAAAAATACTCTATTACCACACAACTTTATTTTCAATCACTTTTATAATGCCACGTCGAGAAAACATAAAAAAACGAATACGATACCAGTATCGATATAGTTCGAACAATATTTTTTCAGTTCGTCACGTCAAAGAACAAAAAGAATTCCATTTGATTAAAAGATTTATCGAATTGTATATGAAAATAAACATGTTACAACAGTATATTGAAAATTTTATATTATCTTATTCAAAATAACAAAAAAAAGGTAAACTGTATGACTGTATATAAAAAATACTCAACGATATTTTATATCTACATGTTGAAAAAACCATAAAACCAAAATTTTGCAACAATTATATTAAAAAATAACTAAAAAAAACTAAAAACATTTAATGGACACCAAACAATTTACTTTAAGTGTAATTAAAAAATAAAACAAATATAGGAAATTGACCAATATAACAAAGTACTGTTCAAGTACTTTGAAAATGTAAGATATAAGAATAAGAATATAATGTATAATATAATTGTAGCTTATTTTTGGTCCGGATACATGGGCTTCCATAATTCAATAGAAATTTGGGCCTCTTATAAGGTTGTAAATTATAATATCTGCCTTGTTATAATACGAGTAAACCGACTCCATGGTTTCTTTTGTCTTTATTTATATTACTAGATTCTTGTCGAAGGCCGTGAGTTGCAGCGGCTTGCGGCACGTTATGTGATGCATAACCATATAAAAACGTGTGTTTTGACGTATTCGATCTAAAGCATTGTGGTTACAAAAGAAACGAAATTGAACCCGAGTTGGTCCGTTTAGTGAGCGTTCCACCTAACCACTACATCACCCTTACCTTTGCATCAAGACTTAGTGGCGTCAAAATATACAATAACTCGAATTGATACTGTCGAATGAAAATGTATTATATTTGAACAGACACGTTTTCGAACACAATTTACGTCAAAACGTAGAACAACCGAAAATGTACGCAAAAATAAGCATGAAAACGTATTATATTTAACCAAACTCGTTTCCGAAAAAATTATGTTGAACCGTGAATTTATACGGACCCTTAGATTAAAATATCAAAACATAGGCTAACTAAAAACAGGGGCGAAGGATAAGAGGGGCGGGGAGGGGCGCCCGCCCCCTCGAATTTTTCGCTCAGTAGTGTTATATATGTAGTTTTCGTATAAAAATTTGTGGGTATATACGTTTTCGCCCCCCCCCCCCCCCCCCCGGTTCTATAGAAATTTTTTGGTATATACGTTTTCGCCTCCACGGCCGAAAAATTCAAGCTTCGCCACTGACTGAAAAGTACATAAAAATAAGCATTAGAATGCATTATATTTAACTCTACTTGTTTCAGAAAAAAAATTAAGGCGAAACATGAATTTACACCGACACGTACATAAAAATAACCATGTGAAAAATACTTTTTCTTCATTTATGCTTAAGAATGAAAATACGGGGGTAAATTTGAAAAGTTAGAACTCAAGGGGCGAAAATGATATTTTATAAAGTTTTTAGAAAATATATAGGGTATCAATGTTAATTTCAAAAGTTTAAGGGCTATTTTTATCAAGTTCTAAACTTTAGAGTTTGGTGAAGTTGAAAACTTGAAGAAATGTTGTGTATTTTGGTCCACCGACCTTTTGTTTTAAGGTTTATATAATATAATATGTCACATCACGTATACTATGCACGTCGAGATTTGTAACCGACATTGAAAAATAAAAAATCAACTAGGATTTTGCATACCGCGCGTTGCAGCGGCGCGCGACGGGTGGAAACATATAGTAAGACAAAACACGATTCGTAAAACGCAGTGCGTAAAATACAATTAAAAAAATGTAAATCACAAAGTGTACAACACAATGCCAAAGTATAGGGGTAAAAAAGCAAAGTCTAAAAAAGACAAAGTGTAAAAGTATAGGGGTGGTGGCAGAAATGTGTAAAAGATAAGAGTGTTGGTGAAAATGTAAAAAAAGAGGGTTGGTGGCGTAACTGTGTAAGAGCTAAGGGGGTGATAGTGGAAAACCAAAGTAAACGGTTGGTGCTGACAAAGTTTAAAAGATGAGGTTGTGGTTTTGGAAATCCAAAGTAGAAGGTTTAGGGACTAAATTTGTCATTTTATGAAACTTTGAAGATACGAAAGTCAAGGGGCTAAAATTGCAACATCATGAAAGTACGGGGGCAGGGAGGAAAAACCGGTGGGAAACCCGTGCGCGTTGCAGCACGAGTACATTGCAAACATCGAAGAGATTAGTCGAAGCGTTATGTAATGCGTTAAACATGTGAAAACGCACATTTTAACGTATCCAATTTAACTCAATAGCATTGTAGCTGGATAAAAATGTAAAGTATATCGTATTTATATGTGACCCGACTCATACATAGGAAACGTACAAAAAAACATAAAATGTGTATCAACGGAAAACTAACACGTGTAATAAAAAGTGATATTCATATCCACGGAAAAAAATATACCCTTAGCGTGTTGCTGTAGGGTCGAAACGTAGAATTAGAAACGTACATAAAACAATCAAAAAACAAAATATATTTGACCTGACTTGTTCCCCAAAAAAGTTTACATCGAAACGTATACCAACTCGAATTTATACCGACACATAAATTTTAATATTTATAATACAACCCGCGGGCGATGCGTCGTGGGCACGTTGCAAACAGATTAGTCCAAGCGCTATGTCATGCGCAAACCATATGAAAGCGCATGTCTTGACGTATTCAGTTCAACTCAATGTATGGTTGAATCCAAACGTTTAGTTTTTTAAAAAAGAAATTAGCGAACGAATATAATTAAAGAAAGCAATAAGCTAAAAATATATAGATATACGGTACAAAGAAAAAGTTGAAACATTATAAAATTTTGAGATTAAACCTCAATGGTCTAATATTGCAATGTAATTGAAGTTTAACTTGGAAAGGAAATGAACTCAAAACACAATTTAACAAAAATAAAAGCAAAGGGCCAAAATGTATTTTACTCAAAGTGTAGATGAAAAATTTAAGTTTAACTTGGAAAGGAAAGAGACTCAAAACACAATTTAACAAAACTAAAAGCAAGGGGTCGAAATGTATTTTACTCAAAGTATGGGTGAAAGAGGAAATATTGAAATGGACTCAAAACACAATTTAACAAAGCTAAAAGCAATGGGCCAAAATGTATTTTACTCAAAATATTGTGTGGAAAAGAAAAAATGACACATGCATGACCGACTTTGTGTTTTAAGTAAGTTGATAATATGAAAAAACCAAAAGATAGATACATACGTGTTACATTTGAAAAACAACGTGAAAAACAAAAACAAATAAGTATCAATTCGAAAAACAACGTGAAAAACAAAAGTATCAAAATTGAGTACATTATTATATCCAAAAGGTTGTTGAAGGATGTTGATACAACAAATATAAGACCAACGGTGGTAGCTGGACTGGCTAGGCAAAATGGTTGAAGGGTTCAACCTTGCCTAACGCAGGTCGTGGGGTCCCCCCACGTTTACAAGACGTGGAAGGAGGTTTACTAGTTTATTCACTTATTGTTGTTCTTTGCTATAGATCCTTCTCTGAAATGCACTCAGATTCGGAAGTGGTAGCAAAGGGAATGTGTGTGTTGGATGTGAAAGGGAGTGACTTGTATGAAACAAGCACTCAATGCGAATGACCAGAGATTAGAGAATCAGGGCTGGTCAGGAGATGTTTTCTGAAGTAAATGAAGTGTCAATTTATAAGAGAAGACATCTCCCGAAGTAGAATGTATTAGACTAGTAACCTTGCTTGCAGTGGAGGGTTTCCCCTTTCGGGGGTTGAAGGCTTTCGACCCCTGGATAATAGCGTGCATTGTGCAGACCTGCTTTGCTTTTGCGGCTGTGAGTTGGTGAAGCGATCTCCGGATGTGACTGGCCACTGTTTCCGTATTGCTTTTCCCATCTTTCAGCTTTTCAACCGTTGAACCGTTTCCATTTGAGCGTTTACACATTTAGTCATTTTATTTAGTCTTGGGCTACCCCCGTCATCAGCCCCCCAAGTCAGAGGTTTTTGGGTGATGAGCTCAAGGACTTCTGACTTTTATGTGCGTGTTTTGTTTGCCTGAAGGTTTCAAGGGTTCGTTGCTTGAAGGTTTGAAAGGTTGAAGGCAGTTACTATTTTGAATTTGAATTTTAAATAACTGACAATTGATTTGATTGATGTATGGCAGTTGATAGGGTGGCGGTTTTGCAGAAATTACTGTTTGCCATTATTACCCCTATTGTGGGTTTATATTTATTTTATGTTTGTAATTCTTATCCATTTTCTTCATAACTTTTTCAAGTTTCTCGCCATTTTCTCCCTCTTCTAAGGTTAGTTCCGGTTTCTTTACATCTTGCATTCTTCATTTTCTGTTTTCAAAAATGGGTGCTCGTAAGGACTTAGCAAAATCTTTTTCCCGGTTAACACAAGAGGAGATAGATTTATTTTGTATGGAATATGGTATTGATAGGAAGTTTAACCCAACTGCCCCTGCTTGTGATGTTCCTGTTGATAAACCGTCTTCTGGTTCGATTGCCCTTTATTGTAGTCATTTTGAGTTCTCGAACCTTCGTTATCCCTTTTCGTTTTTTGTTTTGAACTTGTTAGAGTATTATCGGGTTTCTTTTGGGCAAGTTCATCCAAAGGGGATGGCTAGGGTTTTGCATTTTGAGGTTTTGTGTCGTGCTCTTGGGTATGATCCTTCCCTTTTACTCTTTCGCCGGTTTTTTCACTTGGCTAAGAATGGCGATTGGTTTACTTTCGAAACATCCAAAGTTGATACCTGCCTTATTTCGTCGATGGTTACTACGCTTAGGGCTTGGAAAGATCGCTTTTTCTGGGTTTCCAATGCTATTCTCCCATTTAAAATGGTGTGGAGGAATCCGGATGCCGTTCTCAATGATCCGGAACCTTCCGAGTCTGAATTGAATGCTGTTTTTCTCAACGCCATCCGGGGGTGCCCTTCGAGGGTTCGTCCCTTTCCTGAACACTTACTAGTTCTTTTAGGGGTTAGTAAAATTTGGGGGAATGTTGATCGGGATCCGGTTCTTATGAGGAGTGGCATGGGTATGCACTTTCCTTTTTTGGCCTCTTTATGTTTTTCTTAACTTATGACTTATATGCTGTTGTTTTTTGCAGTCATGTCTGCTTTGGATTTTATTAAGAGCGACGATACTTCTAATGTTGTTTTTGAGGATGCTCCGTCTGTTCCTGGTGAGAATGTTGTGGTTAGAACTGTTGATCAAAGGTTTGAGGGCTCAGGTTATGTTAGTGCTGCTACTGCCAAGGGTTTTTCTAAGTCTAATGCTGTCGGTTGTTGAAGACTGATCCTCAATCCACTTCTACTGAACCAGTGGATTTGAGTGATGATATTGAAGTTTCGGAAGATCAAGGTGTTGAAGCAGGTGTTGAGAAGGATAAAGAATTGGTTGTTCATGGTAAAAAGGTTTCAGGCAAGAAGGTTGTTGCCACTCCTGTTCAGGAATCTTCAAGCAGGGACGTTGAAGGGTTGGATCCGGAAGGGATTTATGTGCATGCTTGGTCGGTGAAGAATGATGACAGCTTCAAAGATGCTGCTGTTTGTGAGGATGCTCTGAGTCACATTGCTCCTCCTTCAGTTCACAAGACCATTGCTGGGATGGATGATGACCTCATGTTGTCCCGTATGATTTTGAGTACTTGCAACCTTGCTGCCATGCTTCCTCAAGGCATTGCCCGTTTTCGTCAAAGAATGCAGGAATATGAAGAATTCTCCAAGAAGAGGGACAAGATGAAATCCTCCATGGTTGTGATGAAAAAAGGAGATAGCTGGTTTTACCGAGAAAGAAGCAGCATGGGAAAAGAAGGTTAGTGATTTGAAGAAGATGCATGAGATTGAGATGAGTGATTTGAAAAGGAGCTTCGAGGCTGATAGGTTGAAGCTTAGGGCTGACCGGGAAACTTTGTTTGTTTAGCAACAGGCTTTTGGTAAGGAGAAAGAGGGGTTGAAAGCTTCAGTTGCTCGTTCTACCGCTGACAATCAGTGGTTAATTGAGCAAGGTTTCTAACAGGTTGTTACTTACCTTCTACATTCCAAGGAGTTCAATTCTGCCCTTGGTGACGTTTACACTAAGCTTCTTAACCTGGGGAAACACCAAGGCCTCATTGCTGGGTATAAGCATCATGAATCCGGCCATCCTTTGGAGAAGTCACCTCTGTTCCGTCCCGAAGCTTCTGATGTTTTTAAAGGCTCCGTTGAGCAAATGGAGAAGTTGACCTATCCTTACATCCATCAAGTTTCTGCTTGTTTTGATAAGCCTCTTGCTGTGTTGCAGGACTTGAAACCGGAGGGTCTAAATGAAAAGGTTTGTGCTGAAATCTTGGGTTCTCTTTCAAGGAAGAGATCCTACTCGGGGGATAGTGATGATACCCCTTCCGGTCAGCTGGATGTTCCCAAGGATGCAAGTTTGGAGGCTTCAGCGGTTGGTGGTGATGGAGGTTTGAAGACTAAAAAGCTGAAGAAAACCAAGAAGGCCAAGGGCGAGGGTTCTGGAGTTTCCAAGCCTGTTGATGCTTAATTCGTAGCTTTCTTAGCACTGAAAACAATTTATGTTTTGTAATGTTAACCTGAACAATATTAGGTTTTTAGGAACCCTTAAGGTTCCTGTCTGGTTGTGTTTTAAGGCCTTTGTGGCCGCTGGAACAGTAGTTTAAGCTTGCAAGTTATTAGGACTTGCTCTAACTTATGTTTGAAAGTCTTTTGGGGCTTTCCTTTATATGATGTTATGTTTTAACTATTTTCCTTGTATTATGGTTTTATGCTTGTGCCTTTTTGGACAAGGCAGTTTATTTGGCTTTTATCCTTCCAAGCCTTTTAGCTATCTGTTAATAGGTTGAGGCCTTTAAGGCTTCGAGATATTGCCCGGGTGGTTTGAAGCCTTGAGGGCTTCTTAGTTTTGCGTTATGACTTGGTTTGTATCTTTGTGATTCTTGTCTGAGTGATTTTGTTATTTTAGATTTGTTTTGTTCTTTTGTAACTTTGTCTTTGTCGGGTTTGTGCTGCCCTTATGTTTTTTATACCTAAAAGGGGTCAGTGCTGCAGACACTTAGCCTTGGCATTTTTAACAAGAAGAGATAGCACCTATCCTTTTTATTATTTCTTTTGGTTTTTTAGCCTCTTTTGTGGACTATATTTTTAAGGCTTAGGGAACATTTGGTGTAGGCTGCTCATACCCGTCTATGAGACAATTTTATTTTTTCTTAACAAGTCCCATGGAGTTGTATTGATTTAGGAACTCACCCCTTATATAGGCCCATTCAACCCTTGAACCTATTGAGCGATGTGGCCTGGGAGCTCATCCCCTTACATGGCCCTTGCCATGGAGTTTTTTGCTAGTTTCTCAACCTGATTTTGGGATAGAAAGACAAGTTTGATAAAAACAACTTCATTCATTAAAGCAATACTTGCTTTTTACAAAAGGTATTCATAATCTTGCTTGAAATACATTTTGATACAAACCGAACTTTCCCGTTTAAACATGGAACCTTTTCAGGGTTTTGCCGTTCCAATGCCTTGGAAGCGTTTTGCCTTCTGAATCAGCCAGCTTGTAAGATCCACCTTTGTGTGCTTCAAGGATGGTGTATGGGCCCTCCCATTTTGGGCCAAGCTTTCCTTGATTTTCTTTCTTGCTGGCTTCGTTGTTTCTGAGGACCAGGTCCCCTGGCTTGAAACGTTCGTTCTTGACTTTTTTGTTGTAATAAGCTTCCATTTGTTGCTTGTATTTGGCTTCTTGAATTGCGGCTTGATCTCTTGCTTCCTCTAGGAGTTGTAAATTCAACATGGTCTCTTTTTTGTTTGTTTTGGGATCCATGTTGACAATTCTTTGGGATACAACTCCTATTTCGGCAGGGATCACAGCTTCGGATCCAAATACCAAGCTGTAAGGTGTTCTCTTATGGCTTGTTTTTTCTGTTGTTCTAATTGCCCATAGGACACTAGGCAATTCTTCAAACCAGTTGCTTTCGTATCTTCCCAATCTTGTCTTGATGCCTTCTACTATGCTTCTATTTGTTCTTTCAACCTGACCGTTTGATTGCGGATAAGCTACTGAGCTAAAAATCTGATCGATTTTGTATTCCTTGCACCAAATGCTGAAAGGCTTCTCAGCAAATTGTCTTCCGTTGTCGGTTACAAGTACTCCCGGCAACCCATAACGGCAAATGATGTTCTCCCAAACAAAGTCAATGACTTGCTTTCCTGTGATCTTAGCAAGCGGTTTGACCTCGGGCCACTTAGTGAAGTAATCTACTGCCACCAGTAAGAATTTCACTCCCCCTTTGCTTGGGGGGAATGGACCAACGATGTCCATCCCCCATTTATGGAATGGCCAGGCCGAGGTTATAGGGACTAAGTCATGCTTGGGACTTTTTGGAATTGGTGCATGAACTTGACAAGCATCACATTTCTTCAATTCTTCGGCTGTATCGCGATGCATTGAAGGCCAGAAATATCCGAGGTTCATGAGCTTTGCAACTACCGACCTAGCTCCAAAGTGAGCTCCGCATACACCTTCATGAATTTCCTTGATCAAATACTTACTTTGCTCGGGACCGACACATCTTAGTAAGGGAGCGAGGTAACCCTTTTTGTAAAGGGTTTCTCCTTGTAGTATGTATTGCCTTGCCTTGATTTCAACCCTTTTGGCTTCCACTTGATCATTGGGTAATTCACCATTTTTGAGGAACTTTCTTATGGGAGTCATCCAGTTTGGATCTTCTTCGGTAACCACGTCTTGAACCTCCAATTCATTAATGGATGGGGCCTTCAACACTTCTACCAGTACCTTCTTGGTGAGGTGGGCAAAAGTGAGAGATGCAAGCTTGCTTAGGGCATCGGCCTTTTTGTTTTGAGATCTGGGGATCTGTTTGATGTTACACGCTTGGAAGGTACTAATCAGTTCCTTGGATTTTTCTCTGTATTTTTTCATGTTGGGCTCCTTAGCTATGTAGCTATCATTCACTTGGCTTGAGACCAGCAACGAATCCGTGAACACTTCAAGCTTTTCAACCTTCATTTCTTTGGCCAGCCTTAGGCCGGCTATTAGTGCTTCGTATTCAGCCTCGTTATTGGTGGTCTGAAAATCAAAACGGAGAGCATATGTGAATTCCAAACCTTTTGGGTTGATCAAAATTAATCCAGCCCCTGACCCTTCAACGCTTGAAGCCCCGTCGGTAAAAAGCTTCCAGGCTTCAGGGTTGGAAGGTTCAGTGGTGGTGGTGTTTACTTCAGTGGCTGTTTGGTTTGGGACTTCCACAATGAAATCAGCCAAGACTTGGGCCTTGATAGCTTTTCTTGGGACATAGGTGATGTTATGTTCACCCAGTTCTATGGCCCATTTGGCTAATCGCCCCGAGTTTTCAGGTTTTTCAAGCACACTCTTAATAGGTTGGTCGGTGACCACTTGCATGGGGTGTGCTTGGAAATACCTTCGAAGCCTTCTAGCTGTTTGAACTAGGGCTAGGGCAAGTTTTTCAAGGGGAGGGTATTTTGTTTCAGCTAATTTTAAAGTTTTGCTGAAAAAATAAACGGGTACCTGGGCCTTGTCTCGCTCAATGGTGAGGACTGCACTGATGGCCTCGGCTGTAATTGAGAGGTACACCGATATTAACTCCCCGGTTTTTGGTGCCGCAATATCTGGTAGGGAAGCTAGATGTTGCTTCATTTGGTTGAAAGCTTCGTCAGCTTCTTCAGTCCATTTGAAATCCTTCTTATCTGAGCAGTTCTTGAGCGTTTTGTAGAAGGGCAGAGATCTTTCGGCCAATTTTGAGGTAAAACGCTTCAAGGCTGCAAGCTTCCCGTTCAAGCTTTCAACCTCCTTCTTGGTCTTTGGTGGCTTGGTTTCAAGGACTGCTTTCACCTTGTTTGGGTTGGCTTTGATACTTTGCTTTCCAACAATGTGACCCAAGAATTTTCCTTCCTCAAATCCAAACGAACATTTTTCAGGATTGAGCTTCATGTTGACTTTTCTGAGGTTCTTGAAAGTTTCTTGGATGTCATCGAGCATTTGATACCCCGTCTTGCTTTTGATCACCAAGTCGTCGACATATGCCTCCATGTTTTTACCGATTTGGCCTGCAAAGGCTTTGTCAACGAGTCGTTGGTAGGTTGCTCCGGCATTTTTGAGACCAAAAGGCATCTTTTGATAACAAAAGATCCCTCTGTCCATGTGGAAGGCTGTTTTTTCCTCATCCTCTTCCTTTATGAGGATTTGGTGGTAACCTTTGTATGCATCTACAAAGCATTTGAACGAGTATCCGGTGAGGGAGTCAACTTTGAGATCAATTTCCGGTAGTGGATAACAATCCTTAGGACAAGCTTTGTTAAGATCCTTAAAGTCTATGCACATCCTCCAAGAGTTGTCTGGTTTCTTGACCATAACCGGGTTTGCAACCCATGACTGGTACTTGACTTCTCGGAGAATACCGGCCGACACAAGCTTTTCAACCTCTTGGCAGGCTGCCAGACTTCTCTCAGGTGCCAAGCTTCTTTTCTTTTGGACCACAGGCTTGACATCCGGTGGTATTCTCAACTCATGCTCGGCAATGTCCCAGGGGATCCCGGTCATATCTTCTGGGCACCAAGCGAATACATCGTTGTAGTGTGTTAGCAATTTTTCAAGGTATGAAAGTGTCTCTTGAGAAAGGTCTGGGTTGACCCTTATTCTTTGTTCAGGGTACTTAGGGTTTACGACCAACCTTTGCCTGTCTTCTTCACTGTTTGAACTTTCACCTTCAACCATGTAGGCTTCCCGAGAGGGTTGAAGGGTTGCTATGCCCCTCTCGGTAGGGAATTTGACTGTGCCGTGGCCAACAGACACGGCCATGTAAAATGCACACTGTCCTGGTCTTCCAATGATCACATCATAGCTTGAGGGGATGTTGATAACCACAAAGGTTAGTGGTTGGGTCCTTTCTTTCAAACTATCGCTGAAACGAACATTAAGTGTCAGTTGCCCTAAAGGCTTGAGAGGTATATCAGCTATACCTTTTATGGAGGTTCCAGAGGGTTGGAGCCTTGAGCGTTCTTCATTACCCAAACGGTTGAAGAATTTCTCGAACATGATTTCCGTGGCAGCCCCAGTGTCTATGTATGCCCTGCATGTTTGCAATGTTCCCACGGTAGCTTCTACCACAATAGGCCTAGAGATAGGGTCTTTCTCCGTAGGGGGGAAACAGACACACTGAAGCTCCCAAGCTTCCAACCTCTGCCTCTTATGAGGAACCCTTCCATCAAAATCCACCATATTGACTTCCTTACCTTTTCCTTCAGCCATTTTGTCCCGGACTCCCTTTACCAAATGAGCAAGTTCTCCGGACTTAACAGCTTCTTCAATTCTTTTCTTGAGTTGGAAGCAATTATTGGTGTGGTGACCCTTTTCTTCATGAAACTCACAGTATTGTGTGGAGTTCTCATTTTTTCTGCTTTTGGGGAGAGGCCTAGGAGGTCGAAAGTTTTGTTTAACTTCTTCTGTTGCAAGGATTTCTTGAGGGGTCTTTGTGAGGGGTGTGAAACTTATGCCTTTTTCCCTGCTTGAAGGGTTCCGACCGTCAGACCTTCGAGGGTCTGAACCCTTTGACCGTCTGTCATAGGAGTTGAAGTTCCCCCTCTTTCTAGCTGGGCTATTGCTTCGCCAGCCGGATCCTCTTTTTCTTTGTTCTTTAATGTCTACTGCCTCCTCTCCCTGAATGTGGGCTTCAGCCCTTTCGAGGGCTTCTTCCAAGGTCTTGGGGAAGGACTTGTTGAAATCTCTTGTGAGATACTTGGAGGTGATGGCGTTCATGAAACCGGCCACTCTCATTTTCTCATCCACCCCTACATAAGTCAGACCTTCCTTCTTGTATCGTTCAATGAATGCACGTAGACTTTCGTCATCACACTGTTTTATCTGGAAGATTACTGTTGCGTCTTTAACATATCGTCTTTGTTGAGAGAAGTTGGCCAAAAAACCCTTGCTAAGGTCGTCAAAGCTTCGAATGCTTTGAGCAGGTAGGTCATTAAACCAAATTCTAGCGGACCCAACAAGAGTTTGCATGAACATTAGGCAACATTCTGCGTTTGACCATTTCTCTATCCTTGCTGCACCGGTGAAGATTTGAAGATGATCTTCAGGATCTTCAGTCCCATCATACGTCCTGATGTGGGATGGCATCTTGATCTTTGCTTGGAAATCATAATCGGCTATCTGCCTTGAAAAGCATGAAAGATTACTTGGCTTATATGGTTTAGCCAAGTCCTCTTCAGCCCTTGCATCTACATTATTGTCGTTGCCGTTATTTCCCTGGGAGGCTAGCACCTGGTTGATGAAGTGTTGCCACGGGAAGTTGGCCATCATCTGGGTCATCATGTTTGGCATAAGGTTGAAGCCTTGGAGGCTTCCGGGTACAGCTGAGCAGCCTACTCCAAGGGGAGTTGATGTATAAGAATTTATACATCTATTAAACGTCAAATACGCCCCGTTTATGCGATAACTCTTTGTATGTTCATTGATTTTGGTACTCATTTGAGTTGTTTGTGAAAATACAGGTCCGGGCTTCGGCCCGGTGATGAAACGAAGGCTTTTGGAGCAAAATGGAGCAAAAATGGAACATTCCAGGAAACTGCCAGATATGGCATGACCGTGCCAACCATGAGCACGACCATGCCAGGCCTTTCGACACCGGCACTCTCGACCAGCACTAGCATCTGGCACCAGCACCATCAAAATTTAGAAACGGCATGACCGTGCCAACCACTGGCATGACCGTGCTAGGTCAAATTGAGCCCCAGATCAGCATGTGTTCCGAGAAATCATGATCGGCATGACCGTGCCAACCACTGGCACGACCGTTCCAGGTCATATTGAGCCCCAGATCAGCATGTTCCGAGATCGTTGCCGGGTACTATTGGCTGGCACGACCGTGCCAACCATGAGCACGACCGTGCTCGATCCAAATCAAAGCCAGATCAGCATGTTCCGAGATCGTTGCCGGGTACTATTGGCTGGCACGACCGTGCCAACCATGAGCACGACCGTGCTCGATCCAAATCAAAGTCAGATCAAGTCATTCACGAGATCACATCAATCATCATCGATATGAACACGGCACGCACGATCGTGCCGATCGCTGGCACGACCGTGCCAAGTGGGGTCAGATGAGCTGGTAGACAAGAATTAGTGGGGCGGCGGATCGATCGCACTAGGCACGACCGTGCCAAATGGTGGCATGGTAGTGCCAAACGCGCAGATGTTAAATACGCACAGCAACCTCATTTACACGGGAGTTGGAGCATTTTTGTGAAGTTTTCTCTCAAAATTCTGGTCTTGGAAGCTTGTTGGAGCCAAGGAGGAGCTAGGAAGAAGGCTATATCACATCAATATCCACTCCATCATACCCTAATCTTGTCTTAAATTTGGGTTTGATCACTTTTATTATTATGAACAATTTCAATTCTCTTGTATTTATTTCAGCAATTATGAGTTTTGTAGGCTAAACATTTGTGTTGCTTAAACCTTGTTGAAGCTAATGAATATGTGATAACATGGAAATGGATGTGATGATTGTTTTTGTTAATCTTCATAGTAATATTTAGTCTTGTTCTTGGAATCTATATACATGTCTAAAGTCCTTGTTCTTGAATGTTTGGTCATAAGTATTTACATGATGTGTTGGAAAGCCCATGTAGGAATTATGATTATTGAATCTTGTTAACTAGTTAGTATGATTCATAACATGAAACTAGGAATGGTAATTGTTAGCATGATTAGAATGAAGAGTTGAACATGTGTATGGATTCTAGCTTTTAGATTTGGAAAAGATCAAAAGAATATTAATATGGATTCTATAGTTGAAATCATGTTAGTATAATGACTTAGGCCAAGATTATTATTTAGCATGATCATACTTGTGGTTCATATCAAGAACATGATAAAGATATTACTTACATAAAACCAAGTTAGGGTGATTAATTTGTGTATGACCATGCTTGTGGTTCACATCAATAACATGATGATTAGCGTGTTTTTCATATTAGTTTTCCCTAATTTGTAGAGTTAGGAGTTTTGACAAACAAATAACTCATTATTAAAGATTAACACCAACTTAGCAAGTGAGCTTAAAAGAATAATTGTTAGGCGATTAGAATGTTAATTCATTTTGAGTCTTCCTAAGAATTTTAGACTAGAAAACCTTGATTGGGGACTTAGTTAAATTTAGAACTTGCATCATCACAATTCCTTCCATCTTGTTGTCATATGTTTGTTAGTGGAGACTTGGTTTAGGCAACCCTTTCTTAGATATTGTTCTTTGTTAGAATTTTTAGTAGTTTATTTATTTGCATGATAATTTAGAAAACCCAACTTATTGTTTGAAACGGCTTTAGAGTAACAAAGGTTTAGTATCAGAAGATACCGTGTCCATGGATCGATACTTGGTTCTTACCGATGCTATACTACACATACGATAGGTACACTTGCCTATGTGTGTGGTTTAGTATTGAGGTGAAAATCATTTCTATAAATTTAAAACCGAATTGTGTGAAAAATCATTATTAAATATATATATAATTCACGCACGTCAGGAGTGCTCATAACAGCACTTCATGCCAAAGGGAGCACGGACAGAGCTTGCTCCCATGTGGTTGTTGTGGATGCTGGAAAGCTTGTTGCTGGGGATTGTAGGAGCTGGTCAAGAGTTAGCTCATGTCCCAAAGGAGCACCACTAGTAATTGGTTGGGACGAGAAGAAAGGATGTACCGTGGGATTTGTCATTGTGGACAGATACGGATGAGGGTTAGGAGCACTGCTGGGACCAGCCTCATTTCTAGTTGCTAAAGGAAGGGGAGGTGGCCCAGGAGACAACGTTGGTTCAGGCTCATCATAATCTAAACGGATCCTCACTTCTTTTTCTCTTTCTTTGCTCACATGTTGGTTGAGAAGGGATCTCAACTCAAGGAAATTGTTGGCAACCCCTTCCGGGGTAAGTTCAACACGTGCCGGGGTGTCAGAGACGCCGACATTGGGTGAAGGAACTCCGGATCTGGACGGAGTTGGTGTGTTGAAGGTGAGGAACTCGGGTGTGCTCCCCGGAGTTGAAAAAGAAGTTGGTATAGCCACGTGAGCTTGGCTACTACCCGGAGTAGAAGTGTTTGGGATCTGATTTACTTCCCCTGGGGATCCACTTTCAGACATGGTGGTTTTAAGTGAAGAGAGCTACACTACTAGGCCTTTTTTGAGAAGAAATAGCGGCGTAGCCCCACGGTGGGCGCCAACTTGTTGATGCAACAAATATAAGACCAACGGTGGTAGCTGGACTGGCTAGGCAAAATGGTTGAAGGGTTTAACCTTGCCTAACGCAGGTCGTGGGGTCCCCCCACGTTTGCAAGACGTGGAAGGAGGTTCACTAGTTTATTGTTGTTCTTTGCTATAGATCCTTCTCTGAAATACACTCAGATTCGGAAGTGGTAGCAAAGGGAATGTGTGTGTTGGATGTGAAAGGGAGTGACTTGTATGAAACAAGCACCGATGCGAATGACCAGAGATTAGAGAATCAGGGCTGGTCAGGAGATGTTTTCTGAAGTAAATGAAGTGTCAATTTATAAGAGAAGACATCTCCCGAAGTAGAATGTATTAGACTGGTAACCTTGCTTGCAGTGGAGGGTTTCCCCTTTCGGGGGTTGAAGGCTTTTGACCCCTGGATAATAGCGTGCATTGTGCAGACCTGCTTTGCTTTTGCGGCTGTGAGTTGGTGAAGCGATCTCCGGATGTGACTGGCCACTGTTTCCGTATTGCTTTTCCCATCTTTCAGCTTTTCAACCGTTGAACCGTTTAACCATTTGAGCGTTTACACATTTAGTCATTTTATTTAGTCTTGAGCTACCCCCGTCATCAAAGGATGTATTATCTTTTTTGTGATCATGATTATCTTAAAAACCTAATGATACCATACCTCTTAGTTTTATTAGTTGTAGCGACAAATTATCATTATGTGATATGTCCAAACCAAAAATACCAGTGTTGAGTTTGAAGACATCCAGGCCAAAATTATCATTATGTGATATGTCCAAACCGAAAATGTCCAAACTGTTTTCGGATGGAAAAAAACTCTGAACGTGCCAATGTTCCGAAACATGCTACCTATAATTCAAATGCACTTGAAAATGTTCTTTGAAACTTAATAAAATTTAACATTTGAAAATGAGAGGAAAAAGAGTGTTAAGCACATTATCATCTTTACAAACTTCATCCGACTCTTGTATGATTTTAGTTTTTTTTACTTAAATGTGGTGGTGCTGATGGAACAATAATTATAATGAAGTAGAACATTAAGTGAATCTTAGTTTAGTTTTTAAAAAAGGACATATGTAAGGTTCAAAAGAAACGGTTGAGCTTAAATATTATCAATGCGTTCTTGATGTCTTGTTCGGATTAAAAAAAAGTACAAAATGAATGGCTTCGCGACATCACATGTCCATGTTCGGATAAAATACAAAGGTGTAAAAAAAAGCAACTGTTAAAAGTTAAAAAAATAACCAAATTTCCAATTAATAACATCTTTCGTTCAATGCTAATCTATTTTATATATTAAAAATAACCAAAGCGAATCTTTTGATACTACCCGGGTTGTCGAGCTTTGTTAGACGTTAAAAAAACGATTACATTTGCATGAATAGTAACCCCATTGACAGTGGCGGATCTAGAAAATCTTTGTAGCGGTAACGTTTTATGAGAAAAACGGTAACGAAATAAAAAAAAATACGTCAATTTTTTTCAAACTTTACACTACCGCCGAAGCGCCAAGCGGTAGCGGAGGCTACCCCTTCCCCTAAGGTAGATCCGCCCCTGCTCACTGGTAAGAAGATGCCATACAACTTTTATTTAGTTTTTATTTAAATTTAAATTTCATCTCTTATACTCACTGGTAAGAAGATGCCATACATCTTTTATTTAGTTTTTATTTAAATTTAAATTTCATCTCTTATACTGTTACTAAAATACACTTTTAAACCAACAATTATTTTTTTCTACAAAAATATTATTTTCTAATATTGTGTTTGTTAATTTTAAAAATTTTATACAGTTGTGTTTAATTTTTTTTCAGTATTCTGAAATAAATTTTATTAAAAACAAAATTGTATATGCAATAAAATACTTTTTAATATCATAAACTATACCGAGTATTGATACAATAACTAATATTACTGATACCTACCAAACAATATCTATATCACTAAGGCTAAACAGTGATAGGTGTCATGTCACCCAACTTTAATTCATCATCAAAAACCATTACCCTAAGACTAATGGGTATGGGGGTCGGCTAGCCCCGGCCCGGTCCGGCGCCGAGCCCCCACACCACCCCTCTCCGGCCAAAACGTCTCCACAGAGCCGGCGGCGCCGGTCCCCTTTCTTCTCTCTCTCTCATCTTGGTCTCTCCTCTCTCTCTATCTCTCTCTAAAGCCGGGCCTCATCCTCCATCCCTCTCCACCCCTCTAGGTTCATCCCATCCAAGCCACTCCTACGTGGCGCCTACGTGGCGGCTCAACCCATCCGAGCCCATCCTCTCCATACCCTTTAGTCTAAGACTAATGGGTATGGTTAGGATAGGCTTGGATGGGTTGAGCCGCCACGTAGGCGGCTCGTGGGGGATGAGCCTCCATCATATTTGAGGGGGATGGAGGCTCGTGGGGGATGGGGCCCCACCTCATTATTTTATAATTTTATAAGTTTTAATTTATTAACTTAATAAAAACTTTATAAAAATTAAAAAATACAACATAAAACAACATAAATAATTTCATTTCATAACATAAAAAAAAATTACATTTCCTAAAAAAAAAAAATTACCGAAAAATAAAAATAAAAAATTAGATTTCCTAAAAATAAAAAAACAACCTACGACGACCATTTTTTCATCACTTCTTCCTTCATCTTCTGATAAACCACTCGTTCCGCCTCCGGAACCGAGTCGAGATCCAACCTCATAATCCTAAAATCTTCCGCTCGAGCTTGGTCGGCCGACACGGTTTTCTTGTGAGTGTATTTTTCGGCCGCGAACTGTTTGAACTCACGGAATTCGTTTATCAAGTCGTCCATTTTCTCCGATGCCTTCGAGCCGCCCCCTCCACTCGAGCCGGCCCCTTTGCGCTTTCTGGCCGCCTCTTTTTTTGCTTTGTCCCTCCCGGTGGGACGTTCCGCCTCGTGAATGGGCAACACGTCCTCGTCATCTTCCGGGTCGTCGTTTATGTTGATTTGACAACGACTGGTGGAGCCTCCCGCACTATAACTTCTGGACTCGGAAGTTTTAGTCCGTTTGGCGGTTGCTACCTCATTTGGAATCGGCGTCCATTTTTGTTGGTTCTTTACTACGTTCCATGCTCGGAAGTGCGGGAAAGGCTTTGCATTTTGAGAGTCCCACTTAGCGATAGCAAGGTTAAGAATGTCCGTCTCGTTACTCCCGCTAGGAGGATTCATCCTAATTTGGTTATAAATTGCGTTAAAGTTATTGATGACCTTGCTCATTTTACGCCACTTGCCCGAGACGGCTTCTACATCACGATCCGAGCTATGCTCCATAATCGCATGAAATCTAGCCGTTGCCTTCTTCCAAAAACTTTCACCCTTTTGATTGTTTCCTAAATTTTAAAAAACAATGCATTATAAAAAATAAAAAATATAAACTTTTAAAAAATTTAAAAAAAAAATTAAACTTTCGTTCATACCGACTATCGGGTTAGTAGAGGACTTAGTAAACGCCATTGCTAGCGCCTCCTCCTCTACTTTCGTCCACGGTCTCCCCTGTTTTCTCGAACCGCTTTTTGACGCGGTTTCGGGTACGTTTTCAACCTTCTTCCCCTTGTTTTTTTTTCGGTTGAGCTCTTGCGGTGGCGATTCGGGGACGACTTCATCATCATCATCGTCAAGGTTAACCGGTTGCGATTGGAGTTGTTCAAACGAGTTGCGTTGCATCATTTGTTGTAGCGCTTGGTATTGTTGGAGTTGTTGAACTTGAGACATTTGTGAGAATGCGTTGGGTGTTTGTTGGAAACCCGAAAAAGGAAATTGCGGAGCACCCCACGAATTATCCATACTCGGATTGTAAGCGGGAGTCGAAAAAAAGTTAAGTTGGTTCGGGTTTTGATTATTCGGGTTGGGGTTGTTTGGGTTGGGGTTGTTTGGGTTGAAAGGATTCATGATTTAGAGAAAAAGGTATAAAAAATATGGAGTGTTTTTTTATAAAAGGGAAGATAGTTGGAGAAGAATGGGAGTAGAAAGGATAGAAATGTATAAAAATGGTTGAGATATTGGGTATTTAAATTGAAAAATGATTTTTTTTTTTTTTAAAATAGCCGTTTGCAACGGCTAGTTGCATATGTGGGGCCTCGACTGAATCGGCGTGGGGGAGACGTTTGGGCCGGGCCGGGGCTAAGGGGGGCAGTGTGGGGGCTCGGCGCCGGACCAAGCCGGGGCTAGCCGACCCCCATACCCATTAGACTAAGGGTGAGAGGGGCACTCCCCTAAGAGGGGAGCCCCTCTCTTACACACCACGAATCAGATAGTGCCACGTCAACTCCCCTCTTAAACTCCCCTAACACCCCATTTTGATGGCGGCACTCCCCTAATAGGGGACTTGAGTTTTTTATTCAAAAAAAAAAAAAAAAAAACAATTTGATTGGTGGGAAACGGGACCTGACACCAGGGGCGGACCCAAGTTAGCCCGTGGGTGGGCGGCCGCACCCCTTGAAAAAAAATAATTTAGTGTTATTTTTCGCGAAAAATCCCGACCGCACCCCTTGGAAAATTTCGACCGCACCCCTTGAAAAATTCTGACCGCACCCCTTAGAAAAAAATGTTAGGAATTTATATAAAAAAAATTGTGAACACGGATTTAAACCCGACCCAATTATGTAAACAAGTTAGCCCACTAATCTCTTTAAATAAAACTTGTATTCCTATAACCCAATATCAAGCCCAATTATATAAGTTTATGTTAAAGTCCAACCCAAATAACTAAATCAATTTAACAAAACATAACCCAATCGACCATTCATCTCCTCCGGCCCTCCCCTCTCTGCTGCCAGCGACCAAGAAACAGAAACATCAGTGAGTGTAGACTCTGTTCGATCGATCAGCCACAGCCCACAAATCTCGCCGCACAGTACCGCACACCGCACTCTTGAATTTATAGAGGTACTTTGATTTCATTCTTCAAAAATCTAAATAAGGCTGTTGTGTTCCCTCGGATCATCTTCTGTTAGAAATTGCTTCTACTCTTTGAATATGAAGAATATCAATTCAAATAGGCAAATTGGATTTAAATAATCCCAACTCACTGTTATTGGCCAATAATAATCCCAACTCATTTAATCACCAATAATAATCCGAACTATTCACTTTTGTTTGTAAAATACTCCCAGTTAAAAAGACACTAACTAGGTTAAAAAATTGTTGATGTGGCATGCCACGTCACCTGCCACATCAGTTGACACGTCATCAAAAATGCCACGTAGACTGCCACATCAGCTGACACGTCATCAAAAATGCCACATCAACTGCCACGTCAGCAAAATTGCTGATGTGGCATGCCACGTCAGCAATTTTTTAACCTAGTTTTTAACTGGGAGTATTTTACAAACAAAAGTGAATAGTTCGGATTATTATTGGTGATTAAATGAGTTGGGATTATTATTGGCCAATAACAGTGAGTTAGGATTATTTAAATCCAATTTGCCATTCAAATAAGGCAATTGAACACAGCTGTAATATTTAATAATGAAATCTAAATATTATTAAATATTAAAGCCAAACCGCCATTCATTATTAAATAATGAAATCACTTTTTTGTTAATTTAATTGTTGATTTCATTATTAAATATTAAAGCTGTTTATATTACTTGTGTTTTTTAATTATATTAAGGAATATTGTTTATTTTTCGGCAATCAAGAATGTGAAGACCGACTTGCGTAATCGGATTGGCGATGAGAATTTAAGTGATAGTTGTATATGTTATATAGAGAAAGATTTGCTTAAGAAAATACTTCTAGATGATGTTTTGGATAGATTTCAAAAAATGAAAACCTGTAGGGCGACATTTTAAATATGTTTGTAACAACGTTTGACGTGTTTTGATGATTATATAAATTTTAGTTTGATGTTCTTTTTTTACATGACCTGACCCGAACCGACCCGACCCGAACAATTTTTTTATGTATATATTTAGACGCCTAAAATTTTTAAAAATTTTCCGCACCCCCATTGAAAAATTCCTGGGTCCGCCACTGCCTGACACCCTCCTTCTTCATTCTTCATCGCGGTGAACAACCACCGAAACCCCTCCCCGATTCGGGTCCCCGCGGTGATGGCGGCGGTGTTCCCGATCGGGGAATGGGGTCACCGAAGCACTCCCCGCTTGGTGCCCCGGACACCCTAAGGGTATGGTCATAACACAAACCACTGTCCTTTTTAATTTTTTAATATATTTTTGTCTCAAAAAGTGGCCCATGTTAATCGTGGTTCAATCTACGCCAACCATCATGAATCATTGAGTGGATGATGGATCCTTCTATTCATATTATTACGTGTTAGATCATATTTCAAGTTTTCAACCATGACCCAGACATCTGGTGACATCACGTGTGTGGAAGTTTCTCTTCCAAACCCAGTTAAGCAACAAAACAAATTTACCAAAATGCCACTAGGCAGTTGAAATATTGTTTCGTCAAGAATTCAACCTTCTTGAATCTTTCAAGATATACATCACCATCTACTTCCCCAACTCAATTAATTCGTTCACCTACAATTCCAAGTTTAGATTGCTTCCATTCATACCAAAAGAATACAACTTTGCAACAGTTTCAATCACTAAATTCTGCATCTTTCTTCGCAATTCCCAAGGTATTTTCTTCATACACCTCTGATCTTTCTTCAATTACAGATCTTTACTAAAACCCCCAATTAAAGATTCATTAAGTTCTTGTTTTGATTGAAGATCAGCATCAGTTTGAAACCCTATAAACCCTAGATACCCTAATTTTGTTTGTTGTGTGTATATGTATCTGATAATATCATTAAACTATTATCAGTATCATTCTTGTTAAATGGATCATAATTACAATCCATACGGATACCGACCCAATTCAGCTCCATATCCACCTCCTGTGAATTATAATGAATACCCACCACCCCCTTCAAATTATACTCAATACCCACCTCCCAATTCAGATCCTTATGCACCGTATCCGTATCAACCGCCAGTTTCCGCCCAGCCGGAGTACCATTACCCCCCTCCACAACCCTTTTCCGGTGTGCCGCCAGGCCCACCACCGGGCCCGCCACCGTATCAGTACAACGGATATGGGTACCCGCCCCCGCCCCCATCGCTACAACATTATCAAGAAAGCTCTGCTCCGCCGTTACCGTCTGTGGAGATGCACTTGAATAGTTTTAACTACCACCAAGAAAGTGGCGGCGGTGGCGGTGGTGGTAGTGGAAGCTACCCTGTCAGTCGCCCACCGCCACAACACTATCAAGAAAGCTCCGCTCCGCCCTTACCATCGGCGGAAATACAATCGAATAACTATCATCATCAAGTAAGTAGTGGTGGGCCCGCCATGAGCCATGGTGTCCCTCACCTTTCTTCGGTGAGCAATGATGGTTATTCGTCGAGCAGTTCTACCCCGTTGTACCCTTCGATAGATCATCAATTTGCTAATTTGTCTGTGGCGGAAAATGTACCGTCTGCACCTGCTTCTCCACCTGCACCAGGGGCGGTGACACCGCCTGTCGGCCCAATGTATCAAAGTGCGAGTGCGAAGTATGAATCCGATAGTTATCATGGGCATTATCATAGTGATTCTTTTTCTAGTTATGACGGGTCGCTTTCTCATAGTGGATCTCTTGATTTATCTCAACATCCTACTTTTACGCATTCGCCGTCATTTGTCGATCCACAAAGCAATCAACAATACCAAATGGTCCCATTCACGTCTTCGCCTTCTAAAAAAGCGTTAAAGGTTCTACTTCTACATGGGAATTTGGAGATATGGATACACGAGGCGAAAAACCTTCCGAATATGGATATGTTTCATAAAACAATGGAGGAAGTTCTCAATTATTTACCAGGAAACAAAAGTAAAACAACTAGTGATCCATACGTCTCTGTCGCTGTTACAACTGCCGTGATTGCAAGAACTTACGTAATTAGTAACTCTGAAAACCCTGTTTGGAAACAACATTTTAACGTCCCCGTTGCGCATAATGCTGCCGAAGTTAATTTTCTTGTTAAGGATAGTGACGTTGTCGGGTCTCAACTTATCGGAACCGTAACGATCCCGGTCGAACAACTATACTTAGGAACCAGAATTGAAGGGCTTTTTCCGATACTTGGTGCAAACGGAAAACCATGCAAAGCGGGAGCGGTGTTGGGACTTACGATTCAATACTTTTCGATTGAAAAGTTGAGTTTATATTATAACGGGATTGGAGCGGGCCCGCAATATGTAGGAGTTCCCGGGACCTATTTCCCGTTAAGGCGAGGTGGCAGGGTGACGTTATATCAAGATGCACATGTGCACGACGGGTCTCTACCTGATATTAGGCTTGATCAAGACAAGCATTATGTGCATGGGTCTTGTTGGAATGATATATTTGATGCAATAAGTAATGCCCGACGTCTTATATATATAACGGGTTGGTCTGTGTGGCACAAAGTGAAATTAGTCCGTGGGATGGCACAAAGTGAAAGTAGTCTTGGAGATCTATTGAAAATGAAATCACAAGAAGGTGTGAGAGTTTTGCTTCTTGTTTGGGATGATCCTACTTCTACGAACATTTTGGGCTACAAAACGGTAATTTTTGTTTTTTTTTTTATTGTCATTTACAAGCTCTGTGTTTAGATGTTTCATTTTAGAGTGTGAATTGTAGGGTTGCTAACGAGCCGAGCCGAGTCCAAGCTCAACCAGGCTGAGCTCGGGTCGTTGGTAGTTTCTCAAGCTTGAGATCGGCTTGGGCTTGGCTCGTTTATTATTTATTAATTAATATATTAAATAAAAATAATATTAATAATAGACTCGTTTATGCTCGCGAGCTCGATAAGTGAAGCTCAGGCCCGGGCTCGTTTACTAAAGAAGCTTATTTTTAGGTTCGGGCTTGGCTCGTAAACAAGTTTAAAGAAGCTTGGCTTGGCTTGTTTACTAGACAACTTTAAATAAGGGGTAAATGTTATAAAATATTAATAAAACTAATATTACACTAAGGCTCGATGAGCCTGACGAGCTTCACATGCCAGACTCAAGCTCGGGCTCGATAAATAAACGAGCTTTATTTTAGGCTCAAGCTTGGCTCGGGCTCGATAAGGCTCGGCTCGTTCACTGAACTGTGACAGCTGGTTAGCTAGGTATATTTATAGAATTTCACATTTATTTCTATATTTTCAGAATGGACAAATGGCTACCCATGATGAAGAAACTCGGCGATTTTTTAAGCACTCTTCAGTTCAAATAATTCTTGTTCCTCGTATAGCTGGAAAAAGACACAGTTGGATGAAGCAGCAGGTAAAATCCATGTATATTTTTCATACTCTTGCTATACGGTATTCAACACTGATAACTTATAATCAGTAATTTTTTAAATTCGAGTGTTAAGGTAATTTCATATTTGTTCACTTTTCTAGTTTTCATTTTTTTTAATTTCTTTCAGGAAGCTAATATCTATACACACCACCAGAAAACTGTGATTGTCGATACGGATGCAGGATATGGTAAAAGAAGAATTGTAGCTTTTGTTGGAGGACTTGATCTGTGTGACGGCCGATATGATTCTCCAGAACATCCCTTGTTTAGGACTTCACAAACAGTTCATGCGGATGACTTCCATAATCCTACTTTCACGGTAATGACTTTGTTCTTTTAGTTCCATTATTTCAAGTTTTTTTTTTAAATTGCAGGCTGTTATTTTTTCTTAGTATATTTAACTGGCAGAACAAATTCTTGTATATTAGGTCTCTAATCCTGCTACCTTAAAGTTCCAAAATAAAATAAAATTATGGTCTATCGTTAATGTTATTCTACAATCAAGATCATATTTTTTCTACTTAGACGCAAAATTGGAATCATAAATACCAAAATTATATAATCTTTACTACCATAAAGATCTATTTTTTTTGTATGCAAATTTGGAACTAAGTGGGGATAATTGGGTTACTAGTTTCAGCCAAATTTAAAGCAAACCGAACCATTTAAGATATGAGTACATGACATGTTTGGCGAGATTAACATATATTCTCCATTTTGTAAAATGCTAGATATATTAGGGTTTTAAATTCATGTTTACGTCTATACAATGGCGGAGCTTGAACGAAAAATGGGGGGGGGGGGTCTCAAAATCTAAATCACGGTGCCTGTACCGAACCGGTCATTTCGTTATTGACTTATTGGTACCAGTATCCATTTTTATGTTTTTCGGGACCGGTACTGGTTCGGTACAGTACCGGTATTTTGGTTGATTTACCGGTAAATACTGGTACCGTGCCCGTCATTTTAGTTATCGGTACCGGTACCCATTTTTTTCGTTTATCGGGACCGGTACTGGTTCGGTACGGTACCGGTATTTTGGTTGATTTACCGGTAAATACTGGTACGGTACATATTATTTTCGGTGCCGGTACCCATTTTCCCATTTTTCAGGACCGGTACTTTCGGTTCTGGTACCAGTCCGGTACCATGCTCATCCCTACTCAACCCTCCTGACCCACCCATTTTGTTATTTTTTTAACAGGGTAATCTTGCGGGTTGTCCAAGAGAACCATGGCATGACATGCATAGTAAAATCGATGGTCCAGCAGCATATGATATCTTGACCAACTTTGAAGAACGATGGCTAAAGGCCTCAAAACCTCGTGGTATCAAAAAACTAAGAAGTACATATGACGATTCTTTGCTCAGACTAGAAAGGTTGCAAGATCTTTTGGGTATAAATGATCAACCTTACCATGATGAACGGGATCCTGAAGGGTGGCATGTACAGGTAAATAATTTGATACTAATTTGATCGGCATTTTGCATTTATGTTTTGTACATCATAAATTTCTATACCCGAATTATGCAGATATTCCGTTCAATTGATTCGAACTCCGTTAAAGGATTTCCAAAAGATCCAAAGGAAGCTACAAGCAAGGTGTGATATAACAACTCTTTATCTGAGTCTAATGTTTTTAATAAATAAATTAATTAATTAATTTTGATTACGTAGGAGTTTGGTATAATAATAATAGTAATAATAATAATCTAAACCGAGTAAGACGGGTTATGATGCATTACATACTGATTTTCGGCGACTTCCAACTTGTTTGACACGTTCCCCTTTTAGCTAATTTTGTTCATTTGACCCATTTAGTAAAACTAGTGGGTTACCACCCGCGCTCCGCAGCGGGTTTGAAACGTAGATAAAAATAAGCAAATAACGAGAGTTAATGTTGTTTGATGTTTAGTTGAGGGGTTAAACATGTCATTATTAAAGTTGAGGGGTTAAACATGTCATTATTAAAGTTCAGGGGCTAAAGTTGTTTATTATCAAAGTTGAGTGGCTAAAGCTGTTTTATTTAAGGGGCTAATCATCTCATCATTAAAGCTGAGGGGCTAAACATATCATTATTAAAGTTGAGGGGCTAAAGTTGTTTATTATTAAAGTTGAAGGGCTAATGTTGTTTATTGTTAAAGTTGAGGGACTAAGGTTGTTTATTATTAAATTTGAGGGGCTAAACATGTCATTACTCATTACCGAAGTTGAGAGGCTAAATATGTCATTATTAAAGTTGAGGGGCTACAGTTGGTTAATGCCAAAGTTGAGTGGTCAAAGTTGGTCGATGTGAAAAAATGGCATATTTTATAGTATATATAATGCAACCCGATTACCCGAATTGATCCTTTCATAAGTAAGTGGGCCAAAGTTCCAACCTCGAGCATTAAGTACTAAGTCGTATAACTTGCTACTTCCAATGTCCGTTATTGTCTTCATCAATCAATAAATTTTTCACCCGTAAACTTCTATGAACAGAATTTGGTTTGTGGGAAGAACGTGTTGATTGATATGAGCATACACACAGCATACGTGAACGCTATCCGTTCCGCCCAACATTTCATATACATCGAGAACCAATACTTTATCGGATCATCATTTAACTGGAATTCACATAAAACCCTAGGTACGGATCATTTCTTTGACATATACTCCACTTCAGATTTTGTTAATCACGGTTTTTCGTATTTGATTACGTCTCTTAGGTGCCAACAATTTGATTCCAATGGAAATTGCCCTGAAAATTGCTAGTAAAATTAGAGCACGTGAACGGTTTGCTGTATATATCATCATCCCCATGTGGCCAGAGGGTGTCCCTACAGGCTTTGCTACGCAACGTATTCTATATTGGCAGGTATACACATAATTTTGACTTTTGACTCTACAGTTTGACTTTAAGGTCAAACATATTGCATTTCAGATTCAGTTTTTTCATACATCTTGTTAAAATGCCATTTTCGCCCTTGAGGTTTGGCCACTTTTGCGACTTTCGTCCAAAGGTTTGTTTTTCCGCATCTGGATCCAAAAGGTTTGAAATCTTGCCATTTTCATCTGGCTCGTTAACTCCATCCATTTTTCTTCGTTAAGTGAGGTGCATTTCCGTCTATTTAGACACTATAAGAAATAAAGATCCACCTCTGTTGACTTTCTCCCCACCCAAACCCCCATTAATCATCATAAAAAAATGTCTAAAAAGATGAAAATACCCCTGACTTAACGTTAAAAATGGATGGAGTTAACGAGTTGGATAAAAATGGCAAGATTACAAACCTTTTGGATCCGGATGCGGAAAAACAAACCTTTGGATGAAAGTCGCAAAAGTAGCCAAACCTCAGGGACGAAAATGACATTTTACTCAAAAATTTATTTACCTAGTTTTTTCATATATGTTGTAAAGTTCAGTTTAGCTAGAATTTTTTTTCTTCAACACTAAAGAATCTATATAGTCTTAATGCTTGAAGTTTGAATGTTTGACCTCAAAACGCCAATAATATGCATGCTCTGTTATGGAATTTGGAGTACTTGTATGTAGTGAAATATTCATAACCTTTTTAATTTGCAGAACAAGACAATGCAAATGATGTATGAGACTATTCACAAGGCATTGGTAGAAGTTGGGCTCGATGGGGTATCTTCACCGCAAGATTACTTGAACTTTTTTTGTCTTGGGAACCGTGAAGCCATGGGCCCACACGATAACGTAGGCGGCGAGAGCCCTGGTTCAGGAAATACTCCACAGGTAGGCCCTCACTTGTCTTATGTATTAACAATCCCTTTATGCTTCCATCAAGTGAACTTTTCTGTAAGCTATTTTAAATTTATTATTATTATTTCAGGGACTTGCGCGGAAGAGCCGCCGGTTCATGATCTACGTTCATTCAAAAGGCATGATAGTTGACGATGAGTACGTAATTATTGGATCTGCAAACATTAATCAACGGTCTATGGAGGGAACCCGAGACACAGAGATTGCGATGGGGGCGTACCAACCTCATCATACTTGGGCTACAAGACTCTCGAATCCACGGGGACAGGTATTTGTCCTAAATTTGCAACATTTTTTTATATTTTATAGCGGGCATTATCGAAGAAATCCTATGGATTTTCTATGAGCTACCACATAAGTCCTTAGAGTATGTTTTTGCATGGTTTAGCCCCTGTACTCAAAGTCGTTATTTGACGTTCTTTGACAAAGTGAAATAAAGGTTAGGGATTAAATCATGCAAAAAAAAAGAACCCTTTTCGTTAAATGTTGAAAGATCCTTTTAATCATGCAAAAAAGGACTTTGCAGGGGTTTTACCTTAAGTTATACAAGTATTAGGGTCTTAGGGATTCAATTATACAAAAGTAAAGTCCATAGATTTTTTAAACAGTTGGTCCAAACTTCAGGGACTTAGAGCATTCACAGCAGGTTCTGCATATATTTGTGAGCGAGTTCTGCATATTTTAGTAAGTGGTTGTGAGTGGAGGAGAGAGAAAAGGTTATTGTTCATCTGTATATTTTGGAAGACACTGTTCCCCCGCATTTATTTTTTATATTTATTGAAAGTGGTTTTGAGTGGAAGATAGAGAAAAGGTAATGATAAAGGTATAAAAAAGTATTATTTATTTGAAAATGAAAGAGAAAATGTAGTGATTTTTAGTTTTTTTTTTAATGGCAATGCTTGATTGGGATTGAACCCAAGATCTCCCACTAAGAGACAAGAGTCTCAACTCTCAACCAAGTGGGCTAGCCCCACATTGGCGATTTTTAGTGTAATTATGTGGATAGGGTTAGAGAAGCTGCTGTGAATGCTCTTAATCATGCAAAAAGGATTGCATTCTTTTCGCTGTCTTTTTATAATGGCGAATTGGATTTAAATAATCCAACCTCGTTGTATTTGCCAATAATAATCCCAACTGAGTTTATTCCCGACAGTGGTCCAACCTCTTTCATTTTGTTTCTATAATGGTCTGCCATTAAAAATAACTTAACGGAGTTAAGTTTTTTTCCGAATTACAAACCGATGTTTTAGGGCTTTTGATCAGAACGAGGATGTGAGTCGATTTATGTAAAACTTACCTCGTAACGGTGCTCCAAACGGCTTGATTTTTGTTAATTGGAAGTTTAAACACCCGAATTGAAGCAACATTTTCGTCGTTTGGAGCATTGTTTCGAGGTAAATTTTACATCAATCGACTCATATCCCCGTTCTGATCAAAAGGCCTAGAACATCAGTTTGTAAGTAATTCGGAAAAAACCTAACTCTGTTATGTTTTTTTTTAACGGCGGACCATTCTACAAACAAAATGAAAAAGGTTGGACACTGTCGGGAATAAACTCTGTTGTGATTATTATTGGCCAAAAACAGCGAGGTTGGATTATTTAAATCCAATTTGCCTTTTATAACTAAAGGATCTAATCACGTAAAAAAGAAAGTACATATTTCGCTGTGTTTTTATAACTAAAGGGATTTAGTTGATATAGATAATGAAGTTGACTTATGTTTAAATTCGTAAAAAATTGATATTGTTTTATCAACACACCCCTTTTACGCAACAGCTAGACATTTGCAATGAGCAGCCAAATTTAAGTCGGCACCGCAAGACCAAACGTGTTCTTATTTTTATGCCTTTTTTTCCTAGATTTATGGATACCGAATGTCTCTTTGGGCCGAGCATCTTGGGCTTGTGGATGATCGATTTACACAGCCCGAATCATTGGAATGTGTAAGATATGTGAGATCATTGTCTGAAGCTAACTGGAGACAGTTTGCAGCTGATGAGGTGTCAGAAATGAGGGGACATTTACTAAAATACCCTGTTGAAGTGGGTCCAAGTGGCAAGGTAACTTCTCTTCCGGGATGTGTAAACTTCCCAGATGTTGGCGGTCAAATTGTCGGGTCGTTCACTGTGGTTCAAGAGAATTTGACTATTTGATTAGTGTTTTTGGGCAATTTTGACTTTTCAAGATTAGGGTTCTTGTTGTTGAGTGGTGGTGTTTATGATGTTAGTGGTTGCAAATAGTTTGATGTTGATGTTGTGTTTGCATATATGTACATTTGACTACCTTTTGTTTTATTCAAATGACACCAAAACCCTTAATTCTCTTGTTTTTTTAGTCATGTACATGTTTTGGTTTGACCGGCTTAGGCCATTAAATTGGCGAAACTTGGAAACTTGCGCGTTGAATCGTCCAAAAACTAGCTTCCTTAGATGTGTTTGGAGTTTGGACCGAGTTTGTATTCTTATTTTTAGTTTTCACAAAACAAATGTTTAACCAAATCCCTGTTTTCGTGTTTTGAGCGACTTGCATGCAAACCAAAAGTTCGATATAAGTTTTAATTACAACACATGTTCTTGATGACAATGTTTAACACTCACGGGTTTCATTAGTCGCAACCTTTTACATATTAGATCCACATTTATGAAAATGATCACATAACAACCTTTCTAGTTTAAATGACGATGAAGGTGATTTATAGTCTCGTAGACTGGTATTCGTTAAATAATCGAAACCATTGTGCATTGCACAATGGAAACACTAATCAAACCATTTATGAAAGTAACCATTCTTTTGATCTTAGTTGATTTACTTCATATCTAATTAAATGTAAAAGTTACCACATTTTTTAAGTTCTTATTGGTGATTTTTTTGTGAAATGAAGAAAGTAAAAAAACAAATAATGTTGAGAGTGGGATTTGAACCCACGCCCTTTCGGACCAGAACCTTAATCTGGCGCCTTAGACCAACTCGGCCATCTCAACTTTGATGTTATAATCTTTAAATTAATTAATAAATAAATTAAATGTTTAATTTTCATGTTATATCTTTAAAGTAATAAATAAATCAAACGTTTAATTAAACTGCATTTCATGAATTTTGGTAAACATGGTTTAGTTTAAGGCATCTACATTTACATTTTCGAGAATGAAAAATACAATTCAAATCAACATCAGAATATTTTCAAGACTAAAAAAGTGTCTATGTTTGAAAAGTTCTCAAGTCAAGACACAATGGCATTCGATTATAAGATAAACATGTCTGGGTTGGGTTTTTATAGGTTCGAGTCAGAAATCGGCCAACATGTCTCGGTTAGCGTGTCTCATCCTTCTAAGGTTTTGGATTGATTCGGGTTGTCATGGTCATGCTATTTTTTACCATAAGCCCGTTTAACCACTAAACTAAAAATGACGAGTATTTTAGATTTTAACGTTTGTATATCTTTTTCATATACATTGTCATTAGTATATGACCCGTCTTACATGATCCAATTATACGGGCCGTTGCTAAGTTATCCACGTCATAACATGTTTTTGTTCAAATCTAACATACTAACATGTTCAGGTCGTTTTATAATCGGTCCACCAACCCAGTCATGACCCAAAGTGCCACTCATTTTTCAGGATCTCTTACCATCCTTAATCACGGTAGCTACTCGATAACTAACATCTATCAGAATCTCTCGATAAGAGACAATACATCCTCCATGAATGATCAGTTTACTCAACAATTTAAACAGTCCAGTAACAGAACTTTCAAAAGCGCGAAAAGCTCCAATGACTGTAATCTAAGCCGATTTAACAAAAAGACGAGTTATACAAGATTATGCATATTGATGTATAAAAAATCTTGGTTGCTATAATATTTTAATTGTTAATAGGTTGTTTCCCTTTTCTCGCCCTTTCTAGTTCAGATTCGGCTTCTTTAAGTTGTTGTTGGAGCCTTGAGACTCTTTGTTCTAGCTCTTCTATTGTACCCTCAGTAAGCATCGGTTGATACGGTTTCAAGAAATGTTGTGAAAACGCTTTTAATGCTTCGACTCCACAAACCTGTCAAAAAACCAATAAGTTTGTCATAGAATATCAATAAACAATTCACATGGATTTATATTTTTTTAGTTTCAAAAGATCTTGACGATATGAAATGTAAGAAGACTATCAATAAACATTTCTTAAACTGTAAGAAGAACATTTCTTTTTGGAGTTAACTGCCAGTTTCGTCCCTGTGGCTTGTCCAATTATGTCAGTCCAGGCCAAATTTCAAATTTGTACAATTTCTGTCCCTGACATTCTTAAAACATGCAAGTTTCGTCCAAAAAGTTAACGGTCGTTAACTTTGACTGTTAAATGACGGGTCATCATCATCATCATCATCATCATCATACTCAGTAAATCCCACCAATAGCAAAGAAAAGGTAGGGTCTGAGGAGGGTAAGGTGTAGACAGCCTTACCTCTACCCCGGAGGAATAGAGAGGCTGCTTACAGTGAGACCCCCGGCTCGATAGTAGTTTTGCATCAAGCCTTGGACATAAGGCACATAACACTCAGCAATCGGGACAAAGACCGATTAGTGCATGTACCCTTTTGTCTTTCAGCTATCAACGCCACCACATGATGCATGATTAACCGTCCTCAGCTTTTAACGTTATTTTCACGAACTTAGTAAAATAACGTTAAAATTAGTGCACTTTCACTTTTGCCCCCCGATGGCCCACACATATATACATTATATGCGCATACCGCAAGCGGGGCGTAAAAAGGTAATATTACCCCTTTTAGAGTTAACTGTCGTTTATGTCCCTGACATTCGAGTGGTTTGTCTACAAGGATGGAAATGGCATAAGGGGTAATATTACCTTTTACCCCTCATTTAACGGTCAAAGTTAACAAGTGTTAAATGAGGGGTAAAAAGGTAATATTACCCCTTTTAGAGTTAACTGTCGTTTATGTCCCTGACATTCGAGTGGTTTGTCTACAAGGATGGAAATGGCATAAGGGGTAATATTACCTTTTACCCCTCATTTAACGGTCAAAGTTAACAAGTGTTAACTTTTTAGACGGAACTGGCATATTTCAAGAATGTCAGGAACATAAATGGTACAAATTACAAATTTGGCCTCAACTAGCATAATTGGACAAACCTGTGTTTAAAAAAGCGCGCTTGAAGCGAGCTTGAAGCGATGAAGCGCTGGAAAAAACGCTTTTTTGGCTCTGAAGCGTTACATTACGTGAAGCGAGCTTTAAGCGGCGAAGCGATGAAGTTGTGAAGCGACGCTCCAGCCAATCAGATCACCATTTGGGCCATTTTTTAAGCCCAACAGTCTTTACAAGGTACATATCGACCTTATATCGACGATATAGCGACTTCCTATGTGAAATCCGGCGACGGAGTTGCTTTCAGCCGGAAACAAGGAAGAAGGGGGAAGAAGAAGAAGAAGAAGAAGAGAGATGCGGCTGCGTATCTTTTAGGCTTTTAGGGTTTTTATAAGTTAAGGTTTTTAAACATTTAACCCCTCTATCTTTCATTAGTTTACATTCAGTCCCTTCAGTCCCTGAAACTTCTAACTTTTTACTTAAAAAGTGTAAAGATAGTTTGTCTATTTAAACATTTAACCCCCTCTATCTTCAGTAGTTTACATTTGGTCCTTAAACTTTTTAATTTATGCATAAAAGTACAAAATTAACATTATAAAATACATATATTTAATATGGATAGCTATCTTTTATACATATATATAAAATTAACATTATATATAATTATATATAATATGGAGCGCTTCGTATACGTGAAGCTCTCGCTTCGCGCTTGAAGCTTCGCTTAAAGCTTTTGGAACCAAAACGCTTCGGAGCGCTTCGCGCTTTTTTAAACCAAGGGACAAACCACGGGAACGAAAATGGCAGCTGACTCTTCTTTTTATAACTCTTTGAAACTTAAAAGGTTGTCAAGTGACTCTAAAAAGGTCAAAAGCTTATGACTTCTTTTTAGATGAATCTAGTACGTTATACAAGTTATTGATCAAGAAAATCATAATCCATAATTAGTAAAGAATCATTTACCTCTTGTGGCAGCAATGGCAACTTTGTAATAAGAAAATCATCATACAACATGTAGAATTGATCCAAGTATTTTTGTTGCATTTTCATTCGAGCTTTGAGCAACTTTGATTCCACACCTATAACAAGATTATAAGCCGAAGTAAGCTTCACCTATGCATATACCACGTGTTCCGTTCTGTGGGTTGTATTTATATAGATACGGGACCCATTAAATCAAGAAGATAATTTGGCTAAATAAATGAATCTCTTATTCATACGAAAAGCGTACCTTCTTCATCAAAAAGCACTTGGTTGATGATGATATTATGTGTATCGATCTCAAACTTAGCAAGTTCTTGCACAAGTCTCTCTGTCTCGTATAACGAGAGGAATTCAGGGATGCACACGCATACAAAAGTTGTCAAATCCTGCATTGGAGAATATAATTTTTAACTTTTCAAGTTTTCATGGTGTTGAATGTTTGGCAAATTCTGATTAAATCATTAATTCGACGACACGTTAATATAATAACATAACAATAAGCAGAATTTTGCAAAGCATACTTTCATGTTAAATTTACCTATTGGCTCATGTTCAATTTCACAAGATCTTTTGTTACTACTAAAGGGTATTTTAGACATTTCACCAATAGACACATACCGGATCTTTAAACTGCTTGTTCACTTGCTCGATAACGTCTTTCATGCCCTCCAACTTTCCAAGAATTGCATCCTCACCAAACTCTTCTCCAACACCAAACATACGCGTCATCTGCCATTAAATATCACCGATTCGTTAATAACCCACAAACGTAAAGGTGTATTGACCGCAAAACCAGACCTATTTCGTGGGTCCCATTTACTTGATCTCAAAACAAATGACGATTAGACATAGAAAATGAGTAAATTTTGAGATTATATTCATTTACACACTTCACCGTTCTCTAATAAGTGGACCTCATATCATATATAATACTTAACCGGGGCCCACACTGTCATCGTTCCTTTCTACCTCAGCTACACGGGATCCACAATCATGTCTTCATTTCTTGTCAACGATATTGTTAAATTGTGAAAACAAAATTGGACTTACTATTTTGTCATGTAATAAAATCTAGTTTTAAATAAAAAATACCTGACCCAACAAGCCACCGAATTTACTCTTTAGGCTCATTATTTTGTCAAGACCTTTCTCTAATGTTGAAGGAAATTGTAGCAACCGAAGTGTATGACCGGTAGGAGCAGTATCAAAAACTATCACCGAATAATCCATAGTTTGCACTAACCTAACACCAAATATGACGGAAATAAAAAAAAAATAATCTCAGAAAAATATATTTCGTATCCAATAACAATTCAAAGATATATGTTATTCACGGATTTGAATATCAGATTACCTAATTGCCATTCTCATAATAAAGATGTCTATATTGAAGGGTATTTTACACATTTTACTAATAGATAAAAATTGATAACAGATGCTCACTTTAGCATCTCCGCAAAACTCATAGCCTCGTCGATTCCAGGAATTGAGTTTGCTAAATCTGATAGGAAACCGTCCATTCCATCTGAACTACCGGTATCTTCATTCTCCACAGTGGGGTCCACCTCCTGCAAAATGAAACGGAGTTTTGATCCACTAGTGTTTGTATCTCTAATTATCATATTTAAGGAGTTTTAACACTGGTTAATAGTCGGATTTCATCCTACAATTACTCAACAAACACGTAACTACAAGTACAACGGACAAATTATGCATTAAGAATATTATCAACAAATGCAATAGATTTTCACGAACAAAGACAATGATACAAATGAGGTGAATTTCTAATTATTAACTAATGCACGAGTCTTCAATGAATAAACACAACCAACAAACTACATTGTGTAAACAAGCTCGAATGATTGACCGTTTGATAGAAATCGCCCAAACAAGTTCACCTGACCGGCTGACCTTGTATAGGCCAAAGTTCATCATAGGCTCATAGCATGCAAAACCATTAAAATATTAATCAAATTCAGGAGACTTTGCGAAAAGAAAAAAAACAGAACTGAAAAGCTATAACTGTATCACTATTGCAAACAACCATGTTCAAAATAGACCGTAAAACTATCAAGAAACAATCTTGATTCTTTTTAATAACTGACTTAAGTTCATTAAACCCTAAATCCCATCCCGAGAACTAAAATCTATGTAGCACGGGAACGGGTACGGGACTGGGGTACGGGGACGATACGGGTACGGGGAACGGCAAAACTAAAAAATCCTAGATACGGGTACGGCAATCAGTATTTTATTAATTTAATTATTCTTTTTGGTTTTCTATTCATTTTTACATATTGCCAATACATACATAGAAATACATCAGATTGTTTAGTAGGTAAAAACAAATAGATGTATGCTCGAATTCCAACAACCCCATAAAAGTAGATATATCAGGCCTTCGGGTTTATCATATAATATTAAACAAATAGAACTTTCTAAACCACACGATGAAGATCCCTGTTATACAGAACCCTAATATACGTCGGTGATGAAGATCCCAAAAATATTTCACTCTCCAAAACAATATCGGACAAAAGAGGCAGAAGTGCACGATTCTTGGTGTTAAATCTACACAAAATCATCAGCAAATTATGGGAGTGTGATGTTGTCACCGGTGTGAGGATGAGGTGGTCGCCGGCATAGGGCGAGTGGTGGCAGGTGGTCGCCGGCGTGAGGGTTGTGAGGGAGAAAGATGAGGCATCTGAATATGGGAGTGTAGGTTGGAACTTAATAAGGAAACGTCCCTGAAACGTGGAACTGCCGTACCCGTATTCCCGGAAGCGTAGCGTTGCCGTCCCTCTAATCGCAGAAACGTCCGGGGGACGTTCCCATGCCGTTTCCGTCACGTTTCCGTCCCCACGCCGTCCCCGGGACGGGTACCCATAGCTCCATGCCGTCCCCGTGCTTCATAGACTAAAATCAATCAAGAATCATAATCATAGCATACAAAATAAAGAATCTATAAACTAATGCATGATTCTTCACTGAATAAACACAACCAACAAGCTACATTTGTACAAATTAGTGTCAACAAACTCGAATGATTAACCGCTTGAAAGAAATTGCCCAAATTCAGGAGTCTCAATGGATATCATTATTGCAAACAACCATGTTCACAACAGTCTATATTTAGTTTATTTATCTAATTAATAGGCCATACAAGTATAAAGAAACAATCTTTCTTTATTTAATTAACATTATTAACTTAACCTCAATAAACCCTAAATCCCACCAAATTCACATAAACCCCACCCAAATACCAAAATCAATCAACAAACATAAAAAATTAACTAACAAAGATTCATCAAAGAACATGATTATTAGGTAAACAACCAAAAATCAACAAATTAATGAATCAAGAACTGAACTTTATAGAAAGTAAGCATATAAAACTCTAAAAAACAACCAATTGGTGTAAACAAACTCGAACGAATGACCTTTTGATTGAAATCGGCAAAAAAAATTCGCCCGACCCTATATAGGCCAAATGTCATATAAAACTGTATAAAAACAACAAATTTCAGGAGTCTCAGTGAATATAAAGAATTGAAAAGCTACAATTGTATCATTACTGCAAACAACCATGTTCACAACAGTTCGAATTCTATATATTCACCCAATCAATAGGCCATAAAAGTATAAAGAAACAAACTTCATATATATTTTTATAAATAACTTAAGCTCAATCATCATCATACTCAGTAAATAAATCCCACCAATAGCAAAGCTAACGTAGGGTCTGAGGAGGGTAAGATGTAAACAAGCTTACCTCTACCTAGTAGGAATAGAGAGGCTGCTTCCAGTGAGACCCCCGGCTCGATAGTAGTTTTGCATCAAGCCTTGGACATAAGGCATATAACACTCAGCAATCGGGACAAAGACCAATTAGTGCATGTACCCTTTTGTCTTTCAACTATCAACACCACCACATGATGCATGATTAACCGTCCCCCGTTTTTAACGTTATTTTCACGAAATTAGTAAAATAACGTTAAAATTAGTTCACTTTCACTTTTGCCCCCTGATGGCCCACACATATATACATTATATACGCATACCGCAAGCGGGGCGTAAATAACTTAAGTTTCATTAAACCCCAAATACCAAAATCAATCAACAAACATAAAAATTACCCAACAAAGTTTCATTAAAGAGCATGATTGTTAGGTAAACAACCAAAATTCAACAAATTGATGAATCTAGAACTGAACTTTAAGGAAATTAAGCATGAAAAGACTAACCATAGCAACAAGAGTAGGAGATTTAGTAACCAATATTCAACAAATTGATGAATCAAGAACTGAACTTTATAGAAATTTAGTATGAAAAGACTAACCATAGCATACAAATTGGTGAACCCATTAACAAGAGTAGGTGATTTAGTGAATCTTTGTTGAAAAGCATCACTGAGATTGTGAGCAGGATCGGTAGAGATGATAAGAACAGAGGGTCTGACAGAAGCCAAAAGGATTGAGAGAATGGAGCTGCAAGTAGTTTTGCCAACACCCCCTTTGCCACCAACAAATACCCACTTCAAAGTTTCTTGTTCCAGTACGTTTTGAATGGTTCCTTCTGGTACATCTTCTTGTTCAGCCATTAAACTGGAAAAGAGAAAGGGGGTGAATGGTTTCTGTTTTTATGAGTTTTGATTTTGAGTGATCTTACGCAAACCCCTGAAACTGGAAAAGAGAAGGGGTGGGTGGTGATTTGGGATATTTGATAGATAATAGGTACTGAAAATCCTTAAAAACAGGTACTAGTATTGAAAATATCTGGTATGATACGGTTTGAAACCGTTACTGATTATTGGTACGATATTCGTATTTGAAGGTAAAAAAATATCGATACCTTATCAGATCGGCACCGAACCAATACCGGAAACATCAAAAGTGGGTACCAAATCAGTACCGAAAATATGCCGATCTGAGAAATTTAGTACCGGTACTCGGTACCATTTGCTCATCCCTAATTATTGTTCGGTGATGGAGTTTTGATGATTTACGACTTCAAAAGGGGGCGTTTTGATTGTGGTTTTTGTGAACAAAATGAAAAGGGATGAGCTCAGTATCGTACCAATATCGAAAATACCGATCTAAAAAATAGTTGAAGATAGGTTTTGTTACCAATACCAATACCAAAGTTGTTCGGTATTGTACGGGTACGGTATGATATTTGAAGGTAAAAATCGGTCAAATGTTTGTACCTTACCGAAAGTACAAATTCTAAAAACTCTAAAATGTGGGCAGGTACTGATTTAGTTACGATATTTGGTATCATTTGCTCGTCTCCTAACAGAAATGGATATAGAATGATAGAAGCCCTTTGGTGTTTATGGATATGGTATCCATACAGGCCGGCCCATCAATGTATAAGAGTGAAGCTATGGGCCCAAAAAATAGAAATCATTTTTTTAAAAAGTTATAAGCTGGGCTTGGGTTTGGGCTGTAGATGAAAGTAGGGAGATCAATCGTTTATTTATTTTTCTTCTGGGTGTCTTGACTGTCTTCCTTAACAAAATTTAATATGATTTGGGTTGAATTTTTTTTTAACGACAAATTTGGATCACTGACGGACTATCGGAGTATCATCGTGCCACCAGCCGAACCACCCGATTATATCCATCTCCACTAGGCAATAATGTCTATACACAAATTTAGAAGGAAACTTAATAAATATGGGAAAAAAAACCACTTGTGGGAATCGAAACCAGAACCTAATGGTTCCTAAGTCTTATCTCACCCTCAAGATGCCACTAAGCTATAATACAATGGGCCGATTTGGGTTGAATTACCTGTCCACTTTTAAAGGTATCTTGTTATATGTAAGATGTGATCCTTCCTCCGGAGTATTGCTTGAAGTTAATATAGGGCTGGTTCACTTGGTAGAGACACATTCCTTTTAGAGGGGGGGGGGGGGGGGTCTAAGGTTCAAATCTGGGCAACGGAAAATAGTTTAGGATTATTGGTGTTATGTATAGTAGGAATTAGAATAAACTTATAATGAATGAACTCAAATTTCATAATGATACAAAAATTACATAAGAATGGCAAGTAAATATGCAACAAGTTGCGCCGCAACTCCATTTTGAATAGCAAATCCAATTCAAAGAAAAAGTGTTGTTGGAATCCAAGTAGTTTATTCATTGGTTATTCACTTATTCTGGCTGTGTGACTATGTGGAGTAGAGTAAGATGATAAATGTGAAATTTATGCACGTTACTTTTGTGAAAATGATTTAATGGTTCACCTCATTGTGCTGTTGTGTTTATTATAAACCTTTAGAATAGTTTGTGCCATTGCAATATTAAGTGAAAAATTGAATGTGAGCTTTTGAAGTCTTTTTTTTTTTAGTTAATTGATCAAATTCATCATTAAAATGCCAAAGTAACAAATTACAAACAAGTGGCAGGTAAACGGGCAACAAGTTGCGCCGCAACCACCTTTTGCATTGCAAAACCAATCCTGCTAAATGAGTATTTGGATGAAATACTCGGACGGTAATTCTAAATGGTCCACATAGTCATGTCACTTGATTGCTAAGTATTTGGCCAGTTAAGATAGTCGTCTTGTGTCGTGTGAGCTATCATAATTCACAAGCTTCAAGTTTGATAAAATTGCAGATGACTATTGAGCTATCATAATTCACAAGCTTCAAGTTTGATAAAATGGCAGATGACTATGTGAAGCGCTTGCATAGCCAATTAAGTGGCTTCATGAAAACATGGATTTTTCATAAAAAGTTAATAGGTTATGTAAGGATTTCTCACATAGTTGTTGCAATTCTTTTATATAAACATGAATTTTCCAAAAATAAAATACAAAAAACCAAAGGTTATGTAAAGATTTCTTTCATAGTCGTCTCAACTATTTTTCAGAAAATTCCTTACAATTTTTCAATATAGTTTTTTTGTTTGAACCCATATAAATCACTTAGCATTGCTAAATATATGATGTATTTGTTTAAGTGAACTCAAAATAGAGGTGTAAAAACACTGTTGGGTTCAAACCGGTTAGGTTTGTAAACAAGCCCCTTTTTTTTACCTTGCGCTCAAACTGGCTCGGATTGTAAACCGATTTTAGGGTAGAAAACCCCAATCCACTCAAATCGATTCGGATCGGGTTCAAAACCAGTTTGGAGTGTTAAACCGTTTTTTTTTTTTGGAGTAAACCCATATCGGTCCAGGTTGGAACTTGTTCTCAAAATAAAAATCTTAAACCTATGTCAAACGTTGGGTTGGATCGGGCCCAAACCGTTTTATTTGGGCTATCGTATCAGGCTTTGAACTGGTTCATCGGGCTCAAACTGGTTTTTTACACCTCTAACTCAAAATGATGGTAGTAAGAGTAGACAAAATCCATCTCCAACCCATAATCCATATTCACTTCTTTGTACTCCTTCCTATATTTACATGAGCAATTTAATAATAAAGACTTTCAGATTGGTATATTCTTCTTTATAGTCAATACGAGTTCTCGATTTCTCTGTAAGAAAAAGAGCAAATAGGTTAAAAATTAAACATGCAGACACAAGATTTTTAATCAAAAGAAAGAAAAATCTATAACGCGCTCATCTATTGTCCATACCACACAACTTTTGTCAAAATCGAACATAAAATAATATAATATAACATAAAAGGAAATAAGCCAATAAGAGAGAACAAAACATAAAGTAAACGATGATCATATACCATTAATCTTTTTAAGCCAAAAGCCTTTGTTGTTCCTCGGCATTTTCCATTCGATTATTTTTTGTTCTCGTCACCAAGTGAAGAAGGAAACTTATTAATCTTTAAATAAGTCACTTTTCACTATTATTTAATGCCCACTTTCATTAATATATTATTTATTTTTAAAAACTCAAGACGCAAGTGGACATTTTTATTCGATAGACTTAGCTTATATATCTCGAGACACACTTCATGTAAACTTTTTTGTGACACAGTCGTACCGCTAAATGTTGCTACGTATTCGTAATTTGTAGTAAACGACATTATCACACAAAACATAAGACAATATAAACCAACAAGCAAAGGAAAACCGAAAAAGCAAAAAACACAACCAACAATGTATTTAATAAAGGGTTGCCCCCACCTCCCACGATGCAGGGTTCTTACATAAACACATAAAACATGTTGCGTGTTTGTTCACAACCTTGTAGGCTACAACCACTTACACTATGTAACCACCTAGACTACATAATGTATAACGTAAAGTTCAATTTTTGTTTACAAAATTAATTGTCTATTTGATGTTCAACTAAAGAAACACTAGATAAATGATCGGAATCAAATTATCTAGGGGGTTTGGATCTGCATAAAGGGGGTTGTTCTCTCTCGTTTGATTCGATGTGACTAATCTTCTTCTTCAGTGAACTCTGCAAAACAGAACACCGTTAGCCTCGTCACGGGGAAAATGGAGGTTTTCTCCGTGACCCGACTCCGGCGTGAAAATAAGTAGGTGTTTATGAAGAAGAAGAAGTATTGACAAAGTGTGTGTAACTTGAAGTTCATACCTGAATTATCCTCATATTTATAACCGAGAGTTTGGGCGGGAAAACTTGTTGATGAAATATTAACGGAAGATGCTAACTCCGTAAGCGGTTACATTTCCTTCCGTTAATCTTTTTAATCCGACGTGAGTGCACACAGATTGCTGTTTAGATCTATGGTTGGGGAATTGCCACGTGGAAAGTGGGCAAGTGGAGGTTTTCCTCCAATTCCATGCCATCATCGTGATTTCAGGGAGTCCTGAGATGATGACACGTGTACCAGACGACGGTTATAACCGTCTGGTGCTGCACGATTGAGCCTTCTAGAAGGTTATTGCCATAATCCAGTGTGACTCCTTACCATGTGGTGCCAGCTGAGTAAATAATTCCCAAGTCTGAGTATTATTTAAGCGGAAGGGTTTTAACTTAGGATTTTCGTCCTTTGTTTTTGGAGGAAAGCGCAAGGATTTATGATTTCCTTTTCAGCGCGCAAGTTTTGTCTGTTATCTTCTCCTGAGCCTTCTTTGTAAGACCAGTGCGCGGCCGCGCAAAGTCGAAGAAGGGCTGAAAGATAAGGATGTGGTATGGTCCCAAGTATTTATTGCGAGGTTTTTGGGACCTTACCCCTTCAAGTCCCCCCAGTCTAGTGTTGCTCTTGTGCAAATAAGTGGAGCACTGGACTATGAGAGAGATGCTTGTGGGGTTTTTTAAGCGCGAAAATGAAGAATCTTCTAAGAGAAGATTTCTTTTATTAAAGCCTTTGGGGGAAGTTGTGATTTTTCTTCTGTTGTTCTGACCATTTGTAATCATGATCTGACGTTTGGTGACGTCACTTTTAATAAAAAAAAAAAACTAGTATTCGTGATACTTTCCTTCCTTCTTGCCTTGGGATACGTATCGACGCCCTGTCAGGTTTCATTTATGGGGATATGACACTTGGTCCTGTAGCGTCGTTTAGAAGAGACATTTGACAGTTAATGATTATTAACCTTTTCCCTTCTCCCGGAGTTTAATTCTTCTGTATATATGTTTGAGGATTCTTATTCTTTTGTTTGATTTGGAAATATGAAGGTGAATCATTCCTTTCGTACCCGAAGATTATTGGATGTTTTGAGGATTTACGAGGCCGCTGAGGGTCTCTTGCTCCTTGCCGGTTCACCGCCATTAGTGGCCACCAGAAAAGGAAAGCCGCTCCACTCTGATCCCTCCATAGTTGCAGTTTCTGATTCTAAAGCTCTCCGGCCAAAAGACATAGTTGATGAAAAGGTCGATGTATTATCTGCTGACGACTTGATGACACGTTTTTCGACGATTCGGAAGGGTGGATGACAACTGGTGTACCGTCGTCGGAAAAATCGTCGTGCCGTTCTGGTGCCGGTTGTTGATGATGGGTTCGCTGCTGATTAGGTTAAGTTTAGGGAACAATGTATACCTCTTTTGATGTTTGTAAGTATGTCTGTCTTGCTACTGGAATTTTGGAAGAACACTGTTGTCCTCTGTAAATGGTTGTTTGAAGTGTCGTTGTTACACTTAATGATATATTTTGATGCACTATCGTGCATGTATGCTTTTGGTGATTTATCGGTTTGTGTTTGGATTACAATATGTTGCATATGTTTTAATTGCTTTGTGTAGGTAAAGCGAATGAGAATGGTATTGAGCTCATGTATGAACGTATGTCTAAATGTATGTAACGTTGGCTTATTTAGACTGTTCATGAGGCGTTCAATATTTACCATATTGTTTTCGCGTAAACCAAAAGAATTATATGCAATTTGTAACAAACAGTAACATGTGTAAGGATGATGCTTGTATTTAATAGGGCGCAGGGCCAAGAATTCAAAGTGTGATAGAAAAGATACACTGCTTGTATAATTTCATTTTTGTGGAATGGTTTGGCTTACATATAACACCTGCGCAGCTGCTGCGCGTTCCAGGTGCGAGGAACTAGTGTCCCATCAATTCTTTTCAGGGTGTACGCCCCTTTGCCTAGGACTTCATTGATGATGTATGGTCCTTCCCATTTTGACGCTAATTTTCCTGGTTTTTCCGCATTAGAAGCTTCATTGTCGCGCAAGAGGAAGTCTCCAGGAATGAAGGTACATACGCGTACGCGCGCGTTGTAGTATTTCTGAAGTTTGGATTTGTACCTTGCCTCTGTGATGGCGGCGTTCTCGCGCCTTTCTTCGAGAAGGTCTAAATCCAGTCTTCGTTCTTGTTCGTTGTTTTGCTTCTTCATGGCAAGCATGCGCGGTGATGGGAGGCCAATTTCAGCTAGGACTACCGCCTCAGATCCGTAGACAAGACCGAATGGGGTTTCTCTTGTGCTGGTCTTTGGCATGGTACGATGGGCCCATAAGATGCTGGGGAGTTCATCAACCCATCCTCTGCGAGCTGTCCCGAGTCACGCCTTAATGTCGTCGACTATCTGTTTGTTGACACTCTCGACTTGGCCATTTGCTTGTGGGTGTCCCACAGAAGCAAAGTTGTGCTCGATCTTCATTTCCTTGAACCATTTCTGAAGATCTTCCGAGGCAAAGTTAGTGCCGTTGTCGGAGATGATGCGCAATGGTAATCCGAATCTGCAAATAATATGTTCCCATATAAATTTGCGAATTACCATTGCTGTTGTTGAGGCTAGTGCCTTGGCTTCGACCCACTTTGTGAAATAGTCGACTGCTACGATAATGAATTGTACTGCGCCTGGCGCGTCAGGGAATGGGCCAACAAGATCGATGCCCCATTGTTGGAAGGGCCAAGCGGACGTGACCGGTACGAGCGGATTCTTTGGTCAGAGTGTTTTTGGCGCTTGGCGCTGATAGGCTGCGCATTTCCGTAGTAACTCTACCGAGTCCACGTGCATTCCCGGCCAATAGTAGCCCGCATTCATTATTTTTGCCACCACCATGCGTGTTCCAGCGTGTATCCCACATAAACCTTCATGGATTTCCCTGACTAAATATTGCGCGTCTGTTTTGTCAATACAGCGTAGTAACGGTCCCATGAATGACTTCCGGTACAAAATCCCGTCCGCCATTTCATAGTTTATTGCCTTGTTCTGGATTTTTCGAGCTTCTGCTTTTCCTTCCGGAAGTTTCCCGTGTTGTAGGTATAAGATGATCGGAGACATCCAGGATGGATTGCCGATCTCTATAACGTTTACTTGTTTGAGAGGGACAGAAGGATAGGACAATACCTCGATGCGCACCTCTTTTGCTAAGTGCTTGAAGCTGGTAGCGGCCAATTTGCTTAGTGCATCCGCGTGCTTGTTTTCGCTTCTGTTTATATGATTAACATTGAACGTCTGGAATTGGCTGATTAACATGTGCGCTTGTTCAAGGTATAACGCCATAGCCTCTCCTTTTGCATCGTAGTGCCCATTAACTTACTCGGCCACTAGTTTTGAATCAACATTAGCTTCGAGATTTTTTGCCCCCATTTTGAGCGCTAAGCGAAGGCCTGCTAAGAACGCTTCATATTCTGCTTCGTTGTTCGTGCTTCGAAAATCCAGGCGTATAGCATATGTAAGTTCGTGATCATCTGGGCTGACCAATCGGAGGCCTGCGCCTGCTCCATCGTCGTTAGAAGCTCCATCTGTGTGCAGAGTCCAGACCCTATCGTCGAAAACAGGAAGAGGGTTCTGGATTGCCTCGCATTCTTGGACTTTGTCGATGGGAACCTCTGTGGCAAAATCTTCTAGAACTTGCCCCTTGATTGCTGGTCGCGGTCTGTACAGGATATTGTATCGTCCTAGCTCAATAGCCCACTTGGCCAATCTTCCCGCCACGTCAGGTTTGGATAGGATTTGACCTAAGTGGTAATTAGTGAGAACTATGATGATATGACCCGAGAAATACCGACGTAAGCGTCGTGATGCGTGTACTAGTGCTAGGACCAGCTTTTCTATCATTGAGTAGCGTGTCTCTGGGCCAGTGAGCATCTTGCTTATATAGTAAATTGGAGTCTGGATGTTTTCTCGTTCCACCATTAATACTGCGCCTACCGCTACTTCCGCAGCAGATAAATATAAGATCAGTGGTTCTTTTTCTCGCGGTGCTGTTAGTGTTGGCAACTGAATTAAACATTCTTTCATTTGCTTGAAGGCTGCTTCCGCTTCGGGTGTCCACCGGAAGTGGGTTTTCTTGGCGCAGTTTCGCAGTGTACTAATGAATGGATAAGACTTTGCCGCATGATTTGCCAAGAATCTGTTCAAGGCTGCTAGTCGTCCGGCGAGTCTTTGCATTTCTTTTATTGTTGCAGGTGATGGCATTAGCTGGATGGCCTGCACTTTCTCCGGGTTTACTTTAAACCCATCTCTTGTTACTATGAAACCCAGAAATTTCCCCTCTTGCATCCCGAAGGAACACTTCGTTGGGTTGAGCTTTAAGTTTACACTGCACAAAGAATCGAATGTGCGTTGAATATTTGCCAGCATCGTTTCCTCCTCGTGGCTCATGATGACGAGGTCATCCATGTATACCTCGACTGTTTTACCAATGTCTCCTCTGAAGACTGTGTCCATTAGGCGCTGGTAAGTTGCGCCTGCGTTGCGTAAGCCAAAGGGCATTTTTGTATACCAGAAGATGCCCTTGTCTGTGCGGAATGCAGTCTTGTCCTCATCTTCTTCTTTCATCTGGACCTGATGATAACCCTTATAACAGTCCAGAAAGCACTTCCATCGAAACGATGCTAGAGAGTCAACTTTTTTGTCTATCTCAGGAAGCGCATAGCAATCTTTTGGGCATGTTTTATTCAGGTCTTTGAAGTCGATGCACATTCTCCATCCGCCACTGTGCTTTTGAACCAATACTGGGTTGGCGACCCAAGTATGGTATTGAACTTCGCGCAAGATTCCGGCGTTAAGTAGCTCTGTTACTTGCTCATTCATGGCTTCCGCTTTCTCAGCGCTGAGACTGTGCCTCCCTTGAGCAACAGGTTCTGCAGAAGGTCGGATGTTCAGACAATGTTGTGCTATATCGCGCAGAACCCCAGTCATGTCTGCTGGGCACCAAGCGAATATGTCTTTATTGTTGGATAACAATTCTTTTAATTGTATTCGTGTTGCTGGTGAAATGGCGTGTCCTAACAGGATGGTCTGTTCTGGATATTCATCGTTTAGGACCCATTTCTCCGGCTCGTTTGGTGCTGAGGGTTTGGCCACTTTCGCCGGTGGCTCGTCGTCTACGTACATAACCTCTTTGCTTGAGTATAGAATTGCGACTCCAGTTTCTGTTGGGAACCCGCATGCAGCATGTGGAACAGAAGTGATCATGCTGAATTCTCTTTGTGACCTTCTTCCGAGCAAGACATCATGGCGTGATGTTGCCGGCATGACCATGAAATTTACTGTGACTGTGCGCGAATGCTCGCCATCAGATAGAGTCATAGGGAATGCTATTTGCCCTAATGGGAATACAGCTTCATTACAAAATCCAGTGAGAGGGAAATTAACCGGCTATAGACGTGCTTTGTCTTCTGGATCGAGTTGTTTGAAGCATTGCTCGTATATGATATCCATCGAGCTCCCTGGATCTATAAACATATAGTCCGTTCGGTAATGGCCGAAGATGCCAGTAATAATTACTGGTCGTTCTTCCTGAGGGCCTCCAGGGACAACAGGAAACACAACTTGCTGTTCCCTCCAGTGCTGATCATGGTTTCGTTTATTTGGCTTTCGTGAAGGACCTCCTTGCACCATGCTTATTTGTTTTGGTTCGGCTCCCTGATAATTGATATTTCCTAATTGTTGAAGTATCTCAACATAACTGTGAGAATGGATGTCCCACTGACAAGGCGTCTGTGGGTCCAATACTACAGTGTCAATTTCACCATTGTTTTCTTTCGGAGTATCAGATCTAATGTTAGGGGACTCAGATCTGTTAATTTGTGTAAAAATTGCGTTTAAAGCAACCTGGAATCTGCCAAACCAGTACTCTGGAGCTCTCTCTATGAGTTGATCTGAGGAGTCCTTTCCGTCTGAATGGCTGTTACTTTTGTTGATCCCCATGATTCCGTCAATCTGGGTATTTTGGGTTGTATAACCCTCGAACTCAGATCGAGGACCTGATGGGTAAGATGATGAATTCTCTACCATGTGAAAACAGAGAATGAGGGAAACTGAGTCGAAACGAGACAAAACTGATAAAACAGAGAAAACGGTGGGCGCCAATGAAGAAACACTAGATAAATGACCGGAATCAAATTATCTAGGGGGTTTGGATCTGCATAAAGGGGGTTGTTCTCTCTCGTTTGATTCGATGTGACTAATCTTCTTCTTCGGTGAACTCTGCAAAACAGAACACCGTTAGCCTCGTCACGGGGAAAATGGAGGTTTTCTCCGTGACCCGACTCCGGCGTGAGAATAAGTAGGTGTTTATGAAGAAGAAGAAGTATTGACAAAGTGTGTGTAACTTGAAGTTCATACCTGAATTATCCTCATATTTATAACCGAGAGTTTGGGCGGAAAAACTTGTTGATGAAATATTAACGGAAGATGCTAACTCCGTAAGCGGTTACATTTCTTTCCGTTAATCTTCTTAATCCGACGTGAGTGCACACGAATTGCTGTTTAGATCTTTGGTTGGGGAATTGCCACGTGGAAAGTGGGCAAGTGGAGGTTTTCCTCCAATTCCATGCCATCATCGTGATTTCAGTGAGTCCTAAGATGATGACACGTGTACCAGACGGTATCTGGTGCTGCACGATTGAGCCTTCTAGAAGGTTATTGCCATAATCCAGTGTGACTCCTTACCGTGTGGTGCCAGCTGAGTAAATAATTCCCAAGTCTGAGTATTATTTAAGCGGAAGGGTTTTAACTTAGGATTTTCATCCTTTGTTTTTGGAGGAAAGCGCAAGGATTTATGATTTCCTTTTCAGCGCGCAAGTTTTGTCTGTTATCTTCTCCTGAGCCTTCTTTGTAAGACCAGTGCGCGGCCGCGCAAGGTCGAAGAAGGGTTGAAAGATAAGGTTGTGGTATGGTCCCAAGTATTTATTGCGAGGTTTTTGGGACCTTACCCCTTCATCAACCAACAAGTCTTGTGCACATTTTACTTCACAAAAGTATTTCTTGTTTAGCTTCACAGCTGCTTGGAACCTTTCCTAGCACCACGGCTGCAATCAGTAAGGAAAAGAGAATCTGAGTTAGCATCTTCAAATGTTGTAGTGCATGTGCTATGTGTTACGTTGACGTATGTCAACGCCAACCAAACTTATTTACCAAACGCGCAACACATATGTCAGGATTTCTCCATAGGTTTCAGGAAGTTTTTGTAATATACAATGAACCTAACCAAAAAGCATTCTTACTCGGTGAGTTTGTTGTTGTCCTTTTTAGCGTGCTTGTTTTTGGATTGGGTGTTGATGGAGGCTTGATCACCATTTTTGTCGAATGTGCACTTGCACCAACAGTCTTTTGGTGTATCACTTGAACCTGCTATCGACTCTTCTACAATGTTTGTCACCATATACTGACCATTCCTTAGTGTTATTTGGTCTGGGAGTTTCTTTTTGTAAACCCTTGCTTCATCACCATGTTTTCACAATATGCATTCACTGTGATAAGCATATTGTCGATAACTCCATCGGATGAAGAGACGGATGACATTTTTATAAATGATTGGAGAGAATTTGTAGGTTTAGTAAATGAGTTTGTGATTGGTTTGTGTAATATATGTATATGTATATATATATATATATAAGGGTAAATTACACTTTTCATCCTTAATGTTTGTACCGGATTGCAACGGATAACTTTTAACTTCAATAGTTACAGTCACAGTCCTTTTTTTGTAAAACTTATAACACCTGACGTCCTTTAGCACTAACTAAGTTAAATTTTTCAGTTAAATATGACATGTGCCTTGCACATGAGGGTAAGTTAGTAATTTTACTATTATACTTGAAATATATTTAAGAAAATAAATAATATCTCATCCTCCACCTCTCTATCTCTATCTCTTATCTCTCTAATCTCTCTCTCAAACCAGCCCCCACCACCACTGTGACAACCACCACCAGATCCACCACACCACCGCCTCCATATAGATCCACCACACCGTCACAGCGGCTCCATCCAGATCCGCCACACCGCCACCTCCATCCATCCATCCAAATCGCCACACCGTAGAGTCTCAACAACTCGGCCCGACTCTTCTCCAGAACAAGAACCGAACCAGATCATCCTGAACAACCCACTGACACAACACATGGTAGTGATGAACGAGTTAACGCAACCGGGTCAGCCACCGGCGAGTCAGGCGTCGATCGACGGTTTACCGACCACTGAGATTAATTGTACGAACGAGATTGAAAGTGGTTGAAGATTCATGGGTCGTGTCCGGTTTGTCTGTTTAAGATGCCGGTTGATGATGGTTCCGGTGAGAAGATTAGGGGTGAGTTTGGTGTTTGGTGGTGGTGTGAGACGTCAATCTAACTGAGGGTTTGGATGATGAATTGTTGATTTAGTCGTGAAAACATACTTTGATGATTACTGGTACATTCAAATTTTAGGGTGGTATAGTGGAGATGAATGAATCATATGACAATAGTAGTTTGTTGTTTTTAGTTTCTTAGTTTGTTCATCTTAGAACTTGCAGTTATGCTTTTAGTTCGAACGTTATTCTTAGATCTGTAAAGGGTTAGGGGCGGTGGGTGTGGCCAGAGTTGTGGCGGCAGGATGAGGTGGTGGTGGCAAGATGTGGTGGTTAGGTTTAGGAAATTGGGGATGAAGCTTATATGCAATATTTTTTGTTTTATTTATTAAACATTTAAATAAAAACATGAATTGACCAAAATACCCTTAAGTGAATAAATTTAACTGAAAATTTTAATCTGGTTAGTACTAAAGGACGTAGAGTGTAACAGGTTTTGCAAATAAAGGACTGTGACTGTAATTATTGAAGTTAAAGGCTATCCGTTGCAATACAGTACAAACATAAACGACGAAAAGTGTAATTTACCCTAATAAAAATGTAAAGTTTTTTTCTAAAAGAAAAAATTCGATCGTTTCCAAACGGTCACATTTGACCCCCTCTCTTGAAATCAAAATGTTTGACACCCATTATTTGCTTGGCTAGGAGAAAGATAACCCTTTGATGATTACTCATACATTCAAATTTTAGGGTGGTATAGTGGAGATGAATGAATCATATGACAGTAGTAGTTTGTTGTTTTTAGTTTCTTAGTTTGTTCATATTAGAACTTGCAGTTATGCATTTAGTTTGAACGTTATTCTTAGATCTGCAAAGGGTTAGGGGCGGTGGCTGTGGCGGCAGGATGAGGTGGTGGTGGCAAGATGTGGTGGTTAGGTTTAGGAAATTGGGGATGAAGCTTATATGCAATATTTTTTGTTTTATTTATTAATTAAATAAAAACATGAATTGACCAAAATACCCTTAAGTGAATAAATTTAACTGAAAATTTTAATCTGGTTAGTACTAAATGACGTAGAGTGTAACAGGTTTTGCAAATAAAGGACTGTGAATGTAATTATTGAAGTTAAAGGCTATCCGTTTCAATTCAGTACAAACATAAAGGACGAAAAGTATAATTTGCCCTAATAAAAATATAAAGTTTTTTTCTAAAAGAAAAAAATCGATCGTTTGCAAACGGTCACATGTGACCCCCTCTCTTGAAATCACTTTTATCTGTTATGCCAAATCGTTAACGATCTCATTTAATCATTTATATCTGCTAATTAAAATGTTAAATAAAATATAAATTTTTATTCTTTCGAAAAAAGAACTAAAACTTATGTAAATACCACGCATATAGCTAGTAGACTATACATATAATCTTCTTTCTTCTTCTTTTTTTTTCTCCATTCGAGAATCCCCTTAATGCTAAAAGAAAAAAAAAACTGTAAATATCAAACTTTTCGTCTTTTAAATCCCAACTCCCAACCTAACAAAGAAATTCTAAACAACTTTAAAAATTAATGTTTTCTTTAATAAGAAAAAATATTTAAATAGTAAAAAACGTTTTTCAAAACTTTTAAAAAGCAATGTAAAGGAAATACTTTAAATTAAAAAAATACATTTAAGAAAAAGTTATCTAAAATATAAAATAAAAGACTTTAATAAAATAACAATATAAGATAAAATATAACAAAAGAAACAAAAAGGTTACAATTGTAGGGGATGGTTCAAATGAAAACCATTTTTAATGTGAAAATTCGAAAACTAACTAAAAAAAAGACTAAAACACACACTAATTTTTTTTTTACAATTTTTTATTAAAAATCGCTAGATTTTGTATATAAAAAAAACTTTTTTTCAAAAAAGAAAAAAAATTGTAGTACACATGAATACACATGTGTAGTGTTAAACATGTGCATTATAATTTTTAAAATTTTTTTTATATAGTTTAAATAAAGAAAATTAGTAAAAAAAAATTGGTATGTTTTTTAGGGTTTTTTTAATTAATTTTCAATTTTTCGCATTAACTAATAGTTTTCATTTGAACCTTCCCCTACAATTGTATTACTATGAAACTATATATTCAGTAAAAATAAAGGATAAGGGGTATGTTTAGGATCACCCATTTGTATATCTAAAAAAGAACAAAAGTAAACAATAATTGGGTGAGGACATCACTGAATAGACCCTCCATCACAGCTCCGGAGTTCCAACTGTCCACCACCTGGCCGGATTTCTCTCTCCTTCGTGCATTTTTGTTTTCGAAGATCCATTTTGGGGGGTTTAAGGATTTGCTAGCTTAATTTGGGGGGTTTGTAAGTTCTCTTGAGAAATGGAATCTGATGTTCCGGCAAATCATTCGGCGGAGGAGGAACTGATGAAGTTGGGAGACGTGGTCTCCCTCTTAAGAAAACGCCAGAGGCGTTTCCGTCGTATTGCCGATCTCGAACAGCGATCTCAGCAGGACTTACGTCTTGAAGTCGAGGTAATTATAACCAATAATCCGCTCCCTTTTGACACACTCGCGTGCCTCTACATAGTTTCTGACAAATATATGATTCGTTGGATTTGGTAGTTTCCTGGTTAATTTTTAGTCCAAAAGAACGATTCCTCGTTTGATCTAATTATCTGTATTAATACGTTAGGGTTAATTTCATTTCCACCGGATCCCACATCTATATACATACAACACAACACAGCTGTGTTAGGAACCATCCTTTATTGCTAGAACCGCGAGAACCGATTTGAACACAACCAAAAATACCTAAAAAATTCGCTACTTTTCGTCATCAAAACATTTTTTTTATGACGAAAAGTAGCGAATTTTAATAAAAAATATAAAAAAAAATTTGTGTGTTTTTTAGATTTTTTAGGCATTTTTGGTTGTGTTCACATTGGTTCTCGCAATAAAGGGTGGTTTATAACGGATCCTTCTCCTATATGTGTATATATATGGGAGAGTTTAAATGAGAACGCTAAATATCGCGAGAACCGTGAGAACGAATGAAAAAACCACGAGAGCTTGGTCAAAAACAATTCAAATTCAAAATTTCTTTTTACGATTATCGTTATTATTCGAATGCAATGTTAGAAATTTAATTTACGCGTTTAAATTTACGTGTTTAAATTTACGTGTATTCATAAATAAAGAAACTTTACACATGTGTAAAAAAGTTATCAAGAGTGATTTTGAGAGAATAGATGAATTATTTAAAGAGTAAATTCTTTTGTAATGTTGTATAAAAATTATAATGAGGTTTGCATTAACAAAATGATTTTGATTGGTTTTCTCCTTCGTTTTCACGGTTCTCACTATATATATATATAATAAATTAATAATAAAATAACTCAAATCGAGCTTTCTTGGTTTGTAAACGAGCCGATTTAGAATGAGTTTTAAGCGAGCTTCAAGCTAAGAGCTATTTAAACAAACTCTAATTTCAATGGGTTCATACTATTTGGAGAATTCAGAGTTCAAATTTCACAACCCTTTTCAATTCAGTGACACCATCACTTTAAATAGCTTCTGGTGACTCATTTGAGTGACTGGTTATTGAGAACATGCTTATGTGAACTTATTGAGAACATGCTTATGTGAATGTGTTCGTCATTATGGAATCGACATATATAATCGAGCCAAAAGCATATATAAAACAGTACTTGCTTTTGCAGGAGAAGATAAAAGTTTTACTTTCTGCACACAAGGGGTCACTACATTTTAAAGACGGCATACAGGTACTAATGCCTTCAACTCTTGCTACCTTAAAATAGACAGTTTGTAACCTACTCAAACTAGAAAATTGCAGTCACAAAAGGCTATATACCTCTTCAGTTAAAACTGATCTTAGTTATGCATTTCTTAAACACACATTTTGATTAAGAGAAATTATATATCATTCTACTAGTCATCCTAATTATACTTGACATGAATTAATGAGATTGTTAGATCATAGGCCTTCTCCAGATGTCATATATTCAGGTCATATATCACTTAGGTTTTGTAGGAGAATGCATCAGTTCTTTTTGTATGAAAATGATATGTACTCTTTCGTTGTTCATTTTCAAATTAAATATTATATATTTTATCATTCATGAGCATTAGTTTAGTATTCCAAGTGACCATTTCAATTTGTAGCTTAGGTGTAATCCGGTGGTGGACCCATGAATTTTTCCTGGGGGTGCGGAATTTTTTTAATGATTTTAGCCCCCTAGCTATATAAAAAAAATTCAGTTCATAGCGGGTCGGATCATGTAAAACAAGTAAACATAAACAATCAAAGTTTCATAGCGGGTCGGGTCGGGTTGGGTCAATTTCAATTTTCAAACAATCAAACCGTAGTTCCTAACGTTCTATCACATTAACAAACAAAGTTTCTAGTAAAACAAGTACATATAAAAAACCATCAAAAGTAAGTAAAGTTTAACAATAAAAAACCTTCAAAGTTCAAACCCTCCCTACTTTTAATTCTCCTAATCATTAAATAAAACAACAAAAAAACTTATCTAAAACAAACCTTGGTCTTTAATTAGAAGAATCCGGCGAAAAAAAGTGGTTCAACCCTTTTCCTCTTGAGAAATCGCGCCATAACTTTTCTACTCATGGTTCCTATCACATATAAATCAATCCATAAGTTCATAAAACAACACTAAAGTACTAAACATATGAATCGCTCCATAAGCTCATCGCTCCATAAGTTTATCGCTCCATAATTTTCATTTTTATCTTTCAAGCCCTAGTAATTGTTGATTACTTGTCTTGGAAGTTGTAACAACCAAAAATCATCTACAAAATCACCATACTAAAGTCTAGAACAAAAAAAATATTAAAAGACATAAAAATCAAACCTTTTTATCATCTCTATAACTCCGTTTCTTCTAAAAAACATGAAACAACAATATTACATTAAAAAACGAAGGTACCTTGTATTGTTTGGATTCCGGTAAGTTGGGTGGTCGGATATTTGCGATTTCCGGCGAGAAATTGGAGCTTGGCTGGCTGCGGTTGGCTGTTGTCATCGCTCGCTGGGGATGATATCGCAGACGAGAGAGAGCGGGAGAAACATAATAGGAAGGGGCGGTTTGGGCTGGGTTATTTTATTATACCTCAAATTTTGTTGGGTTGGATTAAGTGGGCTTGGGCTAAATTGTTTAATCAAATTGAGTGGGTTACAAGCTTATAAATGAGGTTATATTTTTATAAAAAATAGTGTTTAGGTTATATTTTTATAAAAACAAATGTTTATTACAATTTTTTTTTACAAATTAAAAATATGATTTTTAAAGGGGGGCGATTGACATTTTCCAAGGGGTGTGGGCGAAAATTTACAAGGGGTGCGGTCAAGATTTTACCGGAAATTTAGCGCTAATTTTTGTTTTCAAGGGGTGCGGCCGCCTACCCAAAGGTGTGGGTAGGTCCGCCCATGGGGTAATCCTGATGAGTTGTGAGAGTTAAATGGTTGAAGTTGCGAATTAGCTAAATAAGTTTAAAAGAGTTGATGGATACGCTTGAGTTTATTGTAAATAGTTTACTTAATAAGAGTTTGAATTAGAACAGGTTTATTAGTTGTTCTAATTAAATTACGAGTGTTACTTGGAATTCAAGATCTAAGAGGAACAATATATCGATCAAGGGGGAAAATGATGGGTTAATCTTGATAAGTTGCGAAGTCAAAGTGTTGAAGTTGGGAAATGGCTAAAGAAGTTTAAAAGGGTTGGTGGATAAATTTTAATTGATCTTAAATAGTTTATTTAATAGAAATTTGAATTGGAAGCGGTTTAAATAGTTGTTTTAATTAATTATATTTAAAGAAGTTTATGCCATAGTAGGAAATAGATACGGGTTACCTTCATCAAGTTTTGTTAGCATAAATAGAGGGTTTAGATCATATGTGTGGTTTTCGCTCTTAAAAATATTGAAAGAGTTGTGGGAGTTCCCATAAAACATCGACGTGCTTATTATGATCGATCAAAGTGCCTCTAAAATATGTGCCATACCCTATAAATAATTAAATTTGCGGTTGTTATGATGTATAACTAGTTCATAGATATATGTTCATGAGGCTAGAGGGAATGGAATGGAGCCCTTAGGGGCTTGATTGTGTCACCTCAGCTCCACCTCACCAATAACGTCCCCCTTTAACTTGGAGGGTATGGGATAAAGCCACCACTTTTAATAGCGCACCTCTTCACACACAAACATCTCGTTATTGCTTGCTATTGGGATGGCTAGCATTCAATAGCACCCCCTAATAGCACTCATGGTATGTGGGAGGGGCGCTATTGATGGAGATTTTACTGAGGTGGCTAGCCTGAAAAGTACTATGTTTAGTATACCATAAGTCATTATTTCATTTGATATATTAGCATATGTTTTGTGTAATTGTGTTAGTTGTTAGTTGGTAGTTGTATTAATTAGTAGGCCCCTAGTATGTCATTTTTATTTATTTGTTAGTTTCTCTCTCCTCATATATATATATATATATATATATAGAGCCCTTGCTTGTACAAACAACACTTACAACTAATACAAATCAGATTTCCATTTCTATTTCATAGCCATCTCATTTACATGCAAGGTTTAAAAAAACGGAAATGAGTTTCGAGGAGTTTTCCCTTCGCCTCACGAGGCGTAAGCCTCGAGGCGAACCGAGGCGTAAGCCCGAGGCGGAGTTAAAAAATGAATTTAAATATTATATATCTTATAAAAATAGTTAATACTAACTAAATTCATCATCAAATTCATCAAAATAATAAAAAACACACATAAAAAAGACATAAATTGTTTGAAATTGACACAAAAACTAAAAAACATCAAAAACAAATATCAAAAGCCCCTGAGGCGCAGCCTTTTTAGCGCCTCAGCCCCTCTGAGGCGCACATACAGTATAAACCCCCTGAGGCGCGCCTCAGAATCGTTTTTTGGCCGTTTCGCCTCAGGCGCGCCTCGAGGCTCACGCCTCAACCGTTTTTTAAAACAATGTTTACATGGTATTAGAGCTAAATGTTTACATGGTATTACATGGTATTAGAGCTAAATGTGGTCACCACCATTCCGGTAAAAAATCATGTTTTTAGTCTCTATACCCAGTTCGAGATCCGCACCACCTTCCTTAGTCAACACCACTACCTAAAACAACCGCCAACACCGCCATTTTTCAGATCCAAGCAATTTTCCGGTGAGTTAAACAACACCGCTACTACCACTAAGCTCGGAATCACCCAATCTAAAAAACCCCCAAACCGCACCACGAACAACCGGCTCACGCGCCCCCACGTGCCGGCGCGTGAAGGTACGTGGCTCCACCGCCCCCGCCATCTTCTTTCGGGTGCAATCGGAATTCACTGCTCGTCAGTTTCGTCTAGTTAGTTTTTCGATTGCCTCGGTTCGCGTGTTCGGGTTTCAATTTTGTTTTTGTGTTTCAACATCTTTATTTTAAATGGGAGACAAACGAAATCACACAATTACATGCACCAATGAGGAGTATGATTTGCTTCAACGGTTTTTTCCCTTCTAGTCATGAAGTCCTCAGACCAACTCTGTACACCCAAGTACGTTTTCTAGCTTTGACTAATCCAATACGTTTTTTAGCTTTGACTTATCTTGGATTACTGATTCGAGCCACACATCACATGACTGGGAATCAAGGAATTCTTACTAGCCTATGTCATACTTCTCACTCACCGGTTCGACTTGGAGATGGTTCCTCATGCCCCATGTGCGAGATTGGATCCATTCACAACCCAGAATATCTAAACATGTCTTCTGTTCTTCTTGTTCCCAATTCCCTAGGAGCCTCTTAGAGCATTCACATCCCGTCCACCAAATCCTGTGAGAGGGTCCTCCATGTTATAGATAGTGGCTATGAGGCGTTGTGAGAGGAGGAGAGAAAAAATGTTACTGTTCATTTGTAAAATTGTAAATATGAAAAAAAAAACACTGTTTACCCCTATAAATTTTTAATGAGTAAATTACTATTTTGGCCCCTGTGGTTTAACCAGTTTAACCCTTTTAGTCCAAAAAGGAATCTTTTGATATCAGACCCTTAGATTGAATTTTATAACGGTTTTGGCCCCTAACACTAACCATGTTACTTTTTTCTAGTTTAACCTAAGGGTATTATGGTCATTTTATAGCTTAGGGGCTATTTATGTAAGTTATAAAGTTCTTTTAATATTTTTATTTGTGTAATTACTTAATTTTTTTTTATTTCTTTATTTCACGATTATTATTTAACGAAATACGTTTTAAATATACAAAAAATACATATTTCTTTAACAATTTGTTTTTTATAAATTTCGTTTTTAAAAAAAATTCGTTTTAACCTTTTTAAAACCGTGTATCGTTTTTAAAATCATTCCATTTTAAACCTTTTGTTTTTAAAATCGTGCTTTATTTAAGAACTCATTTTTTTATAACTTGAACAATTCATTTTTTACCATTCTTTTTAAAACCATATGTTTTTTAAACTTTTTAATTTTTTTTTAAAGTTGTTCATTTATAAAACCGTTTATTTTTAAAGCGTTTCCTTTAGAACCGTTTTTGTAAAGCGTTACTTTTATTTTTAAATCGTTATTTGATTGTTTATCCTTTTTAAAATTCTCTATTTTTTATCTGTTTGTTTGTTCGAAATTTGTTCATTTTTAAACCTTTTGTATACTAAAATCATTCGCTTTTTAAAACCTTATATTTTTATCATAATTTTTAATACCATTTGTTTTTTTTAATAAATGTTGTTTTTTAAATCTTCGAAAAAACGTTCATTTGTTTAAAATTGTTCATTTTTTTTACCTTTTTTTAACAATCGTTTTATAAACTTTGTATTCTGTAATTTATTTATTGCTGATAGAAAAATTAACTTCAAAATATGAAAGATTTTTAAATCAAAGAAATTTAAAAAAGAACAATTATAAACAAACGAACAATTTTTTCGAAGATCTAAAAAACGGCGTTTATAAAAATAAAGCAAAAGGTACTAAAAATATGTTAAAAATATAAGGTTTTAAAAAGTGTATGGTTTTAATAAATAAAAGGTTTAAAAATGAACGAACTTCGAACAAACGAATGGTCCAAAATATGGAAGATTTAAAAAGGATAATCGATTCGAATAGCGCTTAAAAATTAAAAGGAACGCTTTAAAAATAAACGGTTTTAAAAAGCGAATGATTTTAGTAAACAAATGGTTTAAAAAATAAACGAATTTTGAACAAACAAACAACCCAAAAATGGAGGATTTTAACAAGGATAAACAATTCAAATAACGCTTTAAAAATAAAAGTAACGCTTTACAAAAATGGTTCTAAAAGAAACGCTTTAAAAATAGACGGTTTTAAAAATGAACGACTTTAAAAAAAGAATTGTTTAAAAAAAGTTTTAAAAACATATGGTTTTAAAAAGAATGGTAAAAATGAACTGTTCAATTTATAAAAAAATGAGGATTTAAAAAAGAACGACAGTTTATAAAGGAACGATTTTAAAATGATAAACGGTTTTAAAAAGGTTAAAAGCATTTTTTTTTAAAACAACATTTATAAAAAAAAACAAATTGTTAAATAAATATGTATTTATTTTCCCTCTATTAATTTACAAGTTTTCTCCTTCCTCTCATGTTACTGTTCAATTTTGGTGGCTAGCCACATGTTAACTTTTTAGTTAGTCCACGTCACTCTACTTTTTTTCACTATTTTTAATTTATTCAACTTTTTTTTGCTATTGGTCCACATCATCTAGCATTTTGTAATTTCTTGAATGTGGGTCTAACTTTGATAGTCAACATATCACCCATCACACTTCCCAACCTCAAACCTTTGCACCGGTAAAGAACAAGTCCCGTAGCCAGAACAGGCACCCACCGGCGGTGGCTCCCTTCTCTCTCGACTTTCTTCGTCAGCCCACTACTATATTATGTGACGGTGGAGGTGAACATCCTGGACGGTTATAACCCTAGCAAGCTAGGCCTTTTCCTGCGGGAGGTGGTGGTGGAGGTGGATTGAAGTTTTGTGTAGAAAACGGCGGAGGTAGAGAAAGACGGATCTGGATCAGACAATGGTGGCTGGTTCCAGAAGAGATGGTGGTGTTTGTTGACGGAGGAGATGGGCGCTCCTCGCCGGAATAAATGGAGACAGATATAGAGAGTTAAAATTACAGTGATGTTGGCAATTGAAGAGGATCTTTTATGATTCTCTAAGGTGGTCTGTAATATCCCCCATTTAGCTGTTGTTAACAGAAAAAAGAAATAGCTGCTGGCTATTGTGGTTGCTTTGAGGGTAGTTGGTTTTGTGTTGCTGTGAAATATATATAAAAGTAGCTTCGGTTTAAAGTAAGTCTCTTCACTTGGGTTGTATATACTGCTAGCATTTTTTTTATTATAAATATATTATGTTACATGTGAATTTTAAATAAAAAAAACCGTTTTACAAAAGAATACCAAATCTCAAATCTAGATGCGTATATTATTATAACTAGAGTTAGAGTTAAATATTTTTTTAGTTTTTATTTTCTTTTTTGCGTGAGTTTTTATATTTCGACTTAGTTATTCTATTTTTTTTTATAAAGCTTTACATTTCGTTTCGAATTTTACGGCTTAACACACTACAGCGAGCATGAGTGGTTCAACGTTTTTATGTCTATAATTTTACGGTTTACCGGCTCCATTGCAACGCGCAAGTCCTAAGTCGACTTACTTATTCTATTCTATGTTTTACATTTCGATCTGATTGTGTGAGTTAACACGCCCTAACATGTCGTTTATATTTTGTTCGGTTCAACGGTCCCGCCGCAAAGCACGGGTTCTAAATTCTGGTTTGTAATTTAAAACGTATTTTGTTAAATAATAATCGTGAAATAAAGAAATAAAAAAATTAAGTAATTACACAAATTAAAATATTAAAAAAACTTTATAACTTACACAAACAGCCCCTAAGTTATAAAAGGACCATAATACCCTTAGGCTTAACTAGAAAAAAGTAACATGGTTAGTGTTAGGGGCCAAAAGCGTAATAAAATACATTCTCAGGGTCTGATATGTCAAAAGATTTCTTTTTGAACTGAAAGGGTTAAACCACATGGGCGAATATTTAAATATATACATATTTTTTGTTTCAAAACAATAAAATGTAATAATTACCTTCTCATTCATATCTATCCCTAATTTCTTTTCTCTTCTATTTACATAGAGATTCAGACTTAAAGAGGTATTATCTGCAACCAACAACTTTTCTCATGAAAATCTCATTACGGAAGGCGCATTAGGAAAGGTCTACAAAGGACGACTCTTGTGGGATGGGAATTTGATGAATTTTACCGTACGAAGGTTAAATTGTATGTATGGGTACGAAGATGAGTCACATACTGAGATTTCAACACTTAAGAGCCTCAAACATAAAAATATCATCTCTATTTTTGGGCGTTGTGATGAGAATAATGAAGCAATCATCATTTACGGGCAAGCATTTCACGGAACTCTTGATCAACATATAAGTGATCCAAACCTCACATGGTCCCAAAGACTTCAAATATGTTTAGGTGTTGCACGTGCACTGCATTACATACATTGTGATATCATACATTGTGACATTAATAGCTCTAAAGTGTTTTTAGATCATGATTGGGAACCCAAAATATATGGTTTTGAACTTTCCACAAACAATCCTCAAGGTTGGAGGCACCGTCTTCTCTACTCTCGCTACTTTGGCACCGACAATGTGACACTCAAGTATGATGTTTACTGTTTTGGTGTGTTATTGCTTGAAGTCCTTTGGGGGAGGAAACAAGTGATTACAAATGATGTCATTCAGGAAGCACAAAATGATTCTTATTTATGGAAACGGATGGACAAAGAATCGTCTCAATGGTTCAAAAACTTAGCAGATAAATGCTTGAATCAACAACTTATGAGACGTCCAAGTATGGACCAGATTGTCAAAGAACTTGAGGAGGCGTTGGAACTTCATTGGAAGCATGCAAATCTTGTAAGCCTATACTTTTGTTTTTGTTCTTTCATCAGTTTACATTATTACTTGTGTTTACGAATTCGTTTTCCATTGTGGTAATTTGTGTTGAAGGAACACCCAAAAGCTATAGATGAAGCTACAACATCCGACAACTACATGGTAATTACTTTCTTTTTAATCAGTATGTGATGGTTGTGGTAAATAAATTTAGTTTTTTCAGCATAGTGCAACTAAATTTGATTTTCTAAACTTTTGTTGAAGTTCCTCGAATGTGAAGTTTTATGATTGGACTAGTTATTTTATTAACAGAATAAATGCATTGGAAAATGATTACTAGAAAGTCTCCCTGCTGAACAAAACTAAACCAAAATAATAAGAACACCATTTATCTCAACACTTTTCCAAAGTGCACAATTTTTAAGAAGTATTTGCTCATTATATTAATACATCACAAGTTCTAGACATGTATTTAGTTCCTTCCTAAATTATTTGTCATTGTAACTTCTATAAATTTAAATGAATCATCTCTTGAGATTTGTCATTATAACTTCTATAAATTTAAATGAATCAATCTCTTGAGAGGAATGTACAATATATAGAAGTTACAAGGTCCTGAGATGTTGGTCCAGCAGTTAAAAGGCATGTCCTCCCTAGTGGAGAGAGACATCTGGGTGAAGGGACGAATCGGGGCTTTAATCCCGGTTCAAACTAGACATGGGTCAAAGGTTTACAGATTCCATCCGGTTCCCGCGCATCAGGGTGCATGGTCTCATGGCGGTCGAGGAGACGACCTTGGACATAACCCCGAGTAGCGTGGGTTTACACGTGAGATTCTTTGCCGTTCAAAAAAAAAAAAAGAAGTTACAAGGACAAATAACTAATGAAGGAACTAGATACAAGATTAGTCAAGAACTAGTTATAAATGTGATGTATCAATACTCATGTTGTGTTTCTTTTCAAAGAAAAAAAAGTGTCGTTTTTAACCATTCAATAAAGTTTTAAGTACATGTCTTCACAAGCTATTGATGTTTGCCACAATATAATACGAGGGAACGTTAAAGTACAATAGCCCCTTAACGTGCGGCGGTACGTAAGTGAATTAGGCATGTTTATTTTTAAAATAAGCACGTTATAATACATAATTATGCACGCTATTTAAAATACGTACGTTATAATAACATAATTACTCGCACACCGTCGCACGTTAAGACCCTTTCGTATTTAAAACTTTCACTATATATAGGGTAGAGTAGAAAAGAATCTACACCCTTTGATCTATAATCTAATTGTTGAGATTATAATGGTAAAATTGTAAATAGTGTTTACCATTAAAATAATTAATTTTCTATATTAAGGGTATAAAGGTAAATTTGACATTTTTAAATTCAAAAACTTACATGCAATGCACATGCAAGTTCCCCCGTCTTTTTTAAACGTCAATAATTTTTTATACGTAACTTTTTTTAAAAAAAGCAAACATAATAACGAATGTTTTTTATCTTTAATATGAGTACCATATTGCTATACTAAGAGCATTCACATCTAGGGCTGTAAACAAATCGAACGAACACGAACAAGGCCTTGTTCGTGTTCGTTCGTTTAGGAAATAATTGTGTTCACGAACGGTTCATGAACAATTACCGAACGAGATATTGTGTTTGTGTTCGTTCATTAAGGAAATGAGCGTGTTCGCGAACGGTTCACGAACACAAACGAACACAAATAAATTTGGCGAACGCGACGAAGGATAAAGATAGATGGCCCAGAGAGTAGCACTCGAACTTGAATCCCTTATTGTGGAACGGGGTTCGGTCGTATTCGCCGGTGTAAATAATGAGAAATGAAAGGGAAATAGTGCATAAACAAGGTGAAAGAGGGTTTCCTAGTTTAATAATATAAAAAGCACACATAAAATATATACAAGTATAAAGATCTTCAATTAAAGCACAAACATACGAACATAAAAGAACGCAAATCGACGAATGTTCATGAACACGTTCACGAACACCTTACTGAACGTTCACGAACACAATCGAACGAACGAGACCTCTGTTCATGTTCGTTCGTTTATTAAACGAACGGACATAAACGAACTTTCCGCCGAATGGTTCACGAACTGTTTGCTGAACGTTCGGTTCGTTTACAGCAATCACATCCATTCCACCAAAATATATGAGTGGAGTTTTTATAATATAAAGAGTATACAAATTGGTTGTAAGTGGAGGAGAGAGAAAATGTTACTGTTCATCTGTATATTTGAGGGGACACTGTTCACCCCCTATAATTTTTTAATATATTTTGAATTTGAATGTGGTTGTGGTTGTGAGTAGAGGAGAGAGAAAACGTAATGATAAAGGTATAAAAATATTATTTAATTGAAAAGGGGAGAGAAAATGTAGTGTTTTTAGTGTAATATAGGGTAAAAAGATGATGAAATGGATGTGAATGCTCTAATATAGGGAAAAAATTACGTTTCGATCGGATGTTTTAGTCCATGGTGTTTTGTCTATGTTGTTTTACTTGTATATTGATTTAAGGCGTTGTGTTTTACACTAAAACACAATGAACGTATATAAGACACCATAACATTGCAAATAGCCAAATACCATGTCGCTTTTTGTCGCTATTCGCTATCGATAACTATGCCACCCGTACATCAGCTACAATTGACTCGACCTGAGCCAGTCTCTCCTCCACCCCCGGTGGTGGCATCACACGTGGTCTCACGCTCCGTCGCTTCTACGGGCGATCAACCTGTACATCCTCCACACCCATCTGCGATCTGTCGACTGCAACATGAGCTGCCCCCTCTACCCGCCTCCTCCACCTCCCTCTCCCTTGCCTCCCTCACCCCCGTCACCCTCACCCTCAACATCACTCTCGCCTCCCTGGCCCGCTTCCCTCTGTAGTGGCTGCCTTGGGTACCACTCGGTACGACCTTCATCAAGCGACCAAATCACCCGGACCTTGTCCGGTAACACCTCGTGAGCAATCTTCATCGAGCATGCTGTGGCCCTACCTACCGGATCAACCTGGTGCGAGACAGTCATATCCAGAGCCATCTGCGGGGACCAGAGGCGCGACCAGTGCTTCGCTAGACGGGTGATGAAGCCGCCATAGCTAATGTGGCTAGAGGTACGCTTAAAAGCGTACTCGGCGCATCCAAAAATGCCTGAGATACTGACTCATCCTGTGAGTACAGACCCAAGGCAACAACAAACTGGGGGAGCGTCAACCGGCGACTCTCCCCGCAAAGAGTAAAAGAAACCGCGGTGGTATCCAAAAAAATGCTGTAAACCCTTACCCCGGGTGTCCGTAAATGCAAACGTACATAGAAACTCTAAAGTAATTTCCCTGTTGGCCCGCTCTTGGGCAGCCTCAAATAAACGGGCCCACATGGAGGTAGCTGGCATAAACTCCCGGACCCGACCGATCGATCCAATCTCGGTCAAAAATGCAATATCAATGGTCTGGGGCGCATCCAACTCCATCTCGCGTAATCTACCCAAAAACCTGTGGGCAGCAGTACCTCGGGGGATAGCACAAACAAACTGCGCAGCCTTCGCAAAATAGTCTAGAACCTCCTCCTGTCCTCGTCCACGTCCGCGCCCCCGGCCTCAACCTCGACCTCGTAGAGCTCTACGTGCTCCAGCCGCTAATGACTGCAATATCGTCTGTAAACAATTACAATCACTGATCGGTAAATATTATACGATTAACGTTCACGTATTATACGTCCCGTATACGATCCGTACACAAGTATACGTTTCGTATACGCACGTATTATACGTCCCAGATCGTCTGGCACAGCCTTTGTCAGTTCATTTTATTCTATACGGGCCATATACACTATGCGAGAATAAGATTATACCATGTGTGATTATTAGGACCCTAAATAAACGCTATTTTTCAGTTTTACATTTTTCCATTAGTGCGAAATGTATGTCTTTTGCAGTTGTCGTGGCTCTTAATATGCTATTGACTCTGACAAGAACGCATCTGTGTGTGTATGTATGTATATGTATATATTTGGTATAAACTTCAATTCAATTTTTAAAGTTGACGCCCCATTCACATATATTTTGTATCAACTTAAAACAAAGGATTTACAAGCTCCTATACTCCCCGTCTCACTTAATGCATAATTCTGTAGATGGATTTGTTGAAGATTCCATTAAGCGAAATAAAGCAAGCCACAGAGAATTTCAATGATAAGTACAGTGTTGGGGATGGTGCCTATGGTAAAGTGTACAAAGCAGAACTTGCTGTTATAGATATTCAAAGTTTGTCATCAATGGAAGGGAACTATAAAGATGAAATGCGCAAGATAAACAAAACTGTAGCTATAAAACGTATATACAGTAGACAAGACGAGCAAGGTAAACAAGGGTTTTTAACAGAAATTAAATTGCTTACAAGTTGTAAGCATCCAAATATAGTCTCTCTTCTCGGCTATTCTAGTGAAGCTAATGAAATGATCCTTGTTTACGAGTATGCTTTTAACGGAAGCCTTAGTGGTTATTTGGGCGATGTTAAAACGGTTAATCTTACTTGGGGACAAAGAATGCAAATTTGCCTTGATATAGCACATGGAATTGATTACATTCACACCAACATGGAGGGAAAACCAAGGATAATACATCGAGATATAAAGAGTGATAACATTTTATTAGATGAAAATCTGAATGCAAAGCTTGCTGACTTTGGGCTCTCCAAATTCCACAGTTTGAAGCAACCAGCTAGCACTGTCTATACTAATAATGTTGCTGGCACAAACTTTTATATCGATCCGGAATATAGGTCTACATACAAGTACAAAACAAAATCAGATATTTACTCATTCGGAGTAGTTTTATTTGAGGTCCTGTCTGGGAATGTTGCCTATGATGATCTTTACATTGGCGAAAATGAAATGGGGCTTGCAGCCATTGCAAGGCGACGCTACCATGATGGAACGTTAAAGGAACTGATTGATCCTAAAATAAAAGAAGAAGATAATGATCACACATTTACTCTCAACAGAGGACCCAATCAGGATTCTTTCGACGCGTTTTCAAATATTGCATATCGTTGTTTGGCAGAAACTCAAGCGAAGCGTCCACCAATTAAAGTCGTCATCACGGAACTTGAAAATGCATTGAACTTGCAAGTAAGTCAACATTTCAAAAAAGTTACAATATTATTCTTCTTGTTATTGATCCCTTATAAAAACTATCGCGCTCATTCTCACTCTAGTTTAGAATAAATAACTCCCCAATAAAGATTTCGTATGTACAGAAGTACACAAAGTATATGAAATTGTATTGCATACCTTTAAACCATGAATTTTGTGTATTGGTAGAATAAAAAATTTGATCACTATAAAAATTACATATCTTATCATGTATAAGTACTTAATTTGTTTGAAGTTTTAGCGAATATATTGTGTTTTCTCAGTGGGTTCTTCTATGCAAGTTTATAAAGAGCTGAATGTTTATTTTTGGGGGGTTTTAAAGTTCCATTTTTAACATCAACTTTATCACCAGTTTTTAGATTTAACCATATTTCTCATATGCGTGCATGCGTACATGCCTTTTAAATCCAACATCCTTACCTGCATGTACAACATTTCATTTATTTTAACAACCAATGTTGCAGGGAGAAACCATGGTACTCTCAAGGTTTCGACTTGATGATATAAAGTCGGCTACCAAGAACTTTGCTAAATCATTTTGCATTGGTTCAGACGCAAATGCTATGGTGTACAAAGCTAAACTAGATCATTTTGGAAACAGTAATTTGCTGGCAACAGAAGGGGAGAAAAAGGGTGTACCGTCCAAGAAACACATGACTATAAAACGCATCACTAGTAGAAAAGGTATCCAAGGAAAACAAGAGTTTTTTGCAGAACTTGAAATGGGCATTGATTATAAGCCTCACAACGCAGTCTCTCTTCTTGGCTTTTGTGATGAAGTTGATGAGATGATCCTTGTCTACGACTATGCTCCTGAGAGATAATAAAGTCTTATTTTTTTTTTTATCTTGCCTAATCTTTGGACTAGTTTATTATGTTATGTGTTAAACAATTAATGTGTATTTGGGAAAAAAAATGTTAAGAGTCATGTATTATGTAATGGGCTTGTTGCAAACCATAGCCCAAGCCGTTAGTTTGTTGTGGCCTGTGGTTCAGCATGGCTGCAATTCATGTATGTGTTGTTGGAATGATGTGGAAGGTATATTGGATGTGAAACGCCAACATTCTAGTGGTTGGTATTAGTGCAGATATATAGTCGGTTATATAGTTAGTTATATAGCACTAGAGTTTATCCCCCACCCTAGCTCAGTTGGTTAGTTGGGCTGGTGTTCTCCTTGGAGACGCCGGTTCGACTCCCGGCTGTAGCAAAAGGTGCGGGACGTCCCAATGATGGATCGTTTCCTACCGAGGTATGGTTCGATCCATAGGGCAACCCGGTTTTACCCAGCTGTTACCCCAACGAGGTTCTCGTGTGGGGGCAGTATGGTTTCCGGGCGAAGGTCAGTTTGCGCAGCGGTCGGGGCCCGATAGAACATCGCGTCCGGAGGCGGGGCTGACGGGGGATTGTCTTTGACTTTTAGTTGGGGGGGATTAACCTTTATCGTGAGAACCAATGTGAATACAACAAAAAATAACTAAAAAAACCTAAACACCCCCCCCCCCCCCCAAACAAAACCTAAACCCCCCAAGACCGTACTATGCATATCATCATGAGGCATTAAGCCTTAGGTGTAGTCCTGCTTTCTTGGATACAATAAGACAGTTTATAGAAGCGCATATATCGGATGTCAAAAGCATGGGATTTGGTCCTGTTCTTGATATAAAGGTTAATCATATAAGTATACATCTAGGTTTTTGGCTCCTACGAAACTATGACGAGCAATACAGCACACTAAACATCGGAAATCATAAGATACGAATCACAAGAGATTCAATATATGATGTGTTTGGTATTCCAAAAGGACCAAATCCAGTACGTGAAAAAAATAAGCATCGGAAAGGTGCGATAGTTGAAAAAAAATACTGCTACTGATGGGGTCGAGACAACTATTGATGAGTTCAAAAACCAGTGGCCTGACAACAACAGAATTACTCATTCATTGGTTGCAAAAACTATGAGAAAACAAACAAATGGCGACATATTATTCAAGTTAAATTTTTTAGCCTACTGGAACACGTTGTTTGTAGAGATTACAAAGTCAACAACAGTTAAACAAAGTTTTCTACTTGCCATTGACAAAGAGGAAGACATTTCGAAGCTGGATTGGTGCTCGTTTGTTTTAGAATCACTTAAACGAACTAGGCAAGGTTGGAAAAAACTGGACTCACAATACAATAGGCCTGTTGCATTTCTGACGGTATATTTTGTGAACATCTTTAAAATGTTAGCTAAAACATCATTGTTAGTAGTAATTTGATTTTTTTACACATTTATATGCAGCTTCTGTACACCCATGAATACAACAAAAGGCACCAAATTTTCAATGAAGTTGTCGAACTGCCTATCATAAAGTATATAACGTCTGGTATGATCGACGACATGGAAGCATATATATACAACGATGGGCCGCTGTCAGATGTTGAAGATTATGATGAATTTGACAAAGATGAAGAAACGCATGGCAATTGCCAGGATCAACAACATGCGACAAGCTCGGACAACATCATTACCGATGATCATCAAAATGAACAGGCTCCGACAACGCCATTAGAAAACATAAATCAGCATGATCAAAGGACTTCGACGTTATTGACAGACCTATTCAATGACAACATCCCATTACACTAGGCTGCTGCAGTACAAGAAAACCTCATCGCATTAGAAATGATAGATCAGCCTACAACAGATGAATTCACAATACCACCTGTGGATACGACAAAGGTCTACAGAAGAAGAAAAGAGGCTGATAAAGATTCAATCGACGAATGTTACATACCATCAACTACTGATTGGTTCGAGGGCGGGAATCCTAGTGATGATATTTCAGAGTTGAACCTAGTTATGGGAATCGGGTCACAAACACAAAAAACTAATTGACTACTGCAGCACTCCGCTTCAACTAACCGGGGTAAGCTATGATGATGGTACACGGGAAGCCTCCAACAAAAATAAGAAGGCACACTCTTTTGAATTAAAAAAATATTAACGCATGGTATATAATAGTACACATAATTTAACATAATAACAAATGTTTTATGTAGTAACAAGTGTTACAGAAATAACACATGTTTAATGCATAATAACGCACGTTTAAAGACCCCATATTTTATTAGAATACTTGTCCGAGTTATAAAAAAATAACGCATGTATAATGATAAAAATCACGCTAGTTTAAGAATTAATAACACATGTTAGAAATGCACTTTCCTAGCGTAAAAAATCACGTTAGTTTAGGAGATAATAACGCATGGTCTTATTGAAATTCCCATCCTGCAGATGTTGTTGAAAACATGGACAAGAACATAAATAAATACATATCTCTCGTTACGGAAATGAACAATATCGTTACCGACGCAAAGGAAAAGTGTTACTGGGATCCAGATATAATGAGAATGTGTAAAAGATGGGATGATGTAGTTAAGAATACTGTCTCAACGACGACTGATCAAGTAACCTCTGGGGGTGATGAAGCTTTTCTAAACAAAGTTGGAGAGGGTGGCGATAATATTCAAGAGTTAGGAAGGGATGAAGATGCAACCGTACAAGAAGAAAACACAGGAAAAACAAAAGGTGGAGAAGAATTTGTGTTATTTGTTAAGATTAACGGTAATTTAAGTTAAACGATGGGAAAACGTTTGTGATTCTATAGGTTGTGATGATGTTGATAATGTTATATATGACGATGGGGGTATTTCAGACTCATGGTTGGCTGCATTACAAACCATAGAACTAGGTGTATACAACCAGACGAGAGAAGGTAACAACTCCGATCATTACTATAAGATTAATCGTCTTCTTAATTGTTTATACCCAAAAATAACCTACTTCATCATACAAACAGTGATACAAGCAGCAACACATGTGGTACACCAAATGGACCAAGATGTAAATTTAGCAGAGTCCAGTCAGCAAATATCACAAAGACAGAATACAGTAAACGAGTCGATGTTGAATGAACTAGAAAAGATAAACCCTGACGTCTATGGTAAGGAAATGCCTCCCACGACATCCGTTGAAGAAACAGATGAAGTGACGGATGCAGAAATGCAGTCGGTGGAGACGTTTTTAAGATTGGCTCCCATCCTACAAACACCAACTGACAGTAAGCAAAAATCTCCCGTGTCTGCTAACGAAGAAAAAATGGATGAAGAGAGAGAGAGAGAGAGAGAGAGAGAGAGAGAGAGAACTAGTCAGAACGCGAATCAAAATGTGGAGGGATAAGAACGAAAAACGAATGGCAGAATTAGGTGACGCATACCGATCACCTTACTGCAACAGGATAACCAGCTTATATGAGCCACTCCTGGAACGTGACCAAACGATCATCTGTTACCTCTTAGCTCCGATCAGAAATATTAGGTAAGATGAAGGTTTTGTTTCTTTTAAAACGCTTAAATTATTGATCTATTTATGTTCACCATTTGTTGAAAATGGTCCTTTTTGGTTTTAAACAGCAACTCATTGATGTACAAGTCTGAAAGTGGAGTGGAAACAATAAAAATCATTTTTGAAAGCTTTCACCCATCGCAATTCGTAGCTTCAAATGGAGTGGACGCGTTTGTAGATGTGTTGAACTTTGAAGAGAAAAAAAGGGACAAAAAATCATCGCCATACAGGCTGTTCTTTCCAAGTACACGCATGTAATGTATGTATATATGTTAATCACGCATGTCATATGTTAAATCACACATATTGAATGCTAATCACACAGTTTATACGTTAATGACGCATGTTTTATGTTAATGCACACATATTTAAGGTTAATCACTCAAGTTATATGTTAATCACGCTTGTTTTATGTTAATGCACACATAGAGTTTAATAATAACACATATACATAATTTTTGCAGCCTGACGTAATGTATGGGCCTAAATACAATGACAATGATCGATTGAAAGTATTTGAATCAAACCTAGAAGATATACTGGGTAAGTATGAGGTCAATAAACTTGACACAGTGGATCTTATCTTCATTCCAGTACTACTATCTGATCATTTCTGGTGCCTATGCTTTCACTTGAAAAATGGCGAAATTGAGTTAATTGATAACTCTAGGTTTAAGGAATCGTTTAGCAAACACTACCGTGGGCGCCCGGAAAAGCTGGTAATTCTGGAATATTGAGCTTTATATACAAAAACGACTGTGTATTATAATGAGTATGCACTAATATGATTTGTTATCTTATAGCGAAAAGTTCTAGTTCTATACCTGAAAGACAAGATACGAAGAAAAGAATGGATAAAAACTTGGAAACGGCAAGTATAATAAGCAAAGAAATGGATTGGAGAACTCTTCAAAATGGAGTTGATTGTGGTGTCTTCACCATGAGACATATGGAGATGTACAAAGGCAAATCACCATGGAATCCGGGGTTTGTGAACAAAGATAAAAAGACCATTCAAGATTCACAACTTCGATTCTTGAGGTACCGATATCTTAGTAAGATTGTATTGTCAGACTACAATGTTATAAGGAAACAAGTCTATGACAAAGCTAAGGAATTTGCGAAGACCGCAAGCACCGTAGATGTGTTGAACGATCTAGATAACAAAATTAGGGACCGATTGGATCTGTTCTTCAAACTTGAAAAAGTGAAAACAAATGCTACGTCGTCGAACTACTTTGTTACAAACATATTTGACCTGTTCTTTTTTATTTTATTTTAATTTTTTTTATTTTGCTTATTACTCATTTACAAACAACATGAAAAATGTAAACACAATGGGTATATTTCCTTATTCAAACACATATTCGATACAAGAAAACCACTTAGACAAACATAATAAACAACATGGTGAAACTACCCAGATTCATGAAACAAACAGAAAATGCTTCATAATACAAACACACATGCTTGCACCAGTCAGAAAAAGGACTCTAAAAACTTGATCTTCGTGTCCATAGAGCATCTTAAAACGGTTATTGCATCCGCAAGCTCCTTTAACTGTTTCTCATCCTGCTCTCCTAGATCAACCATAAACATCATAGCCACCTGTCGGACACTGACTCTTTCATACCAGACAACAATTTGGATATCTCTTCTCGCCTTTTCATGTTCTCTTTGACCCTAGAAATGTTGGTCTCCAACAAGTCTTTACAAGACTTGTCTTCAGCAATTTGTTCCTCGATTCTCTTTTTGAGATAAACACTCATAGCTGATGATGAAGAAGAACCACAAGATAAATTACAAGAATCTGCCATCTTTGAAGGTAATATTTGAATGCTCTTTCAATGATATATAAAAGGAAAGACCTAATAAGAGGACATCCATAATTATTAAGCATGACAACTGTATGGTTCAGAGTTCACTGTTGATGTTTTTGGGAGTTTTGTTGGTCTAGTACAAATATTTATAAAAATTACGCAAGTTAAAAAATGGGTTATTAGATTTTAATAATCCTAAATTTCACCTGTTGGCCGATAATAATCCCAACTTTAAAAATTCCCTCCGATAATCCCAACTTGTAAAAGTTTGGCCGCCACTGATCCTTTTCAAACATATAAGAATTTGGTCTCCTCAATAGATTCAATTACATCTAGAGACTCCTTAGTTGATTTAAGTGCACCTATGTTAGAAAAGGATCAATGGCGGCCAAACTTTTACAAGTTGGGATTATTGGAGGGAATTTTTAAAGTTGGGATTATTATCGGCCAACATGTGAAACTTAGGATTATTAAAATCCAATATCCCTTAAAAAATCGGGGATGTTCAATAATAACCCACTTTCTATATGTGATGCATACATAATCACGCATGTTCTGAAAAAGAAAAATGCATATTCTTAAAAAAAATTATAAGAAACTAGTACAGTGAATTATGTAAGATATTTAATTTTGTTAAAAATAGTAAACAATATGCAATTTGATTTAAAATATAATAATTCTAATAATAATGATATCTACAAATAGCCTTCCAAATCGACATGACTGGTAGTTATGTAAGATATTTAATTTTACTGACCAAATCTCCCACAACTACCCTATTATATCACAATCTTCATACATATTTGATAACCCCCATTCGATTTTTGCCAAAAATTACCAACTCTGAATAAGTTACAGAATTGTCTACTGATCTGGCAAGCACAACAATCAAGGAGCTCCTCTCTAGCCGCACGTTGACAGAGCTTGCATCTGATGTAAACTCCACTAACAGTATTTTTGATGTGCAGAGGAAGGTCCTTGAACAGCAGAAGATGAACCAACAAGTGTGGGGAAAACTACTTCAAGAACCAAAATCTTCGTTGAGGGACAAAGGCATAAACCTCATGAGGGATCAGGAATCTGCTGATCACTTGGTTTACTCCTATCTGAAGGATGCAGTGGAGACGGTGCAAGAGAAGATGGAGACCAGTGACAAGGAGCTTGGGAAGATATTCACATCGAAGTAGGTGGTATGTCTGTTTTATCAACGTTTCTTGATGATTTTTAGGGATCTTATAATCTTGGTATTTTGAAAACTTACAACTGTGGTGGTTTTTGGCAATCGAAAATGATATGTGGATATATTTAGAAATATCATATAAGCATAATTTTAACATGTTTGATACCTTTTCATACATCTATGTATGGTGTTTTGGAGTGTCATGTATGAATGGTAAAGATTATCACGCATGTTCAACTTGGGAATATATTCACATCGAAGTAGGTGGTATGTCTGTTTTATCAACGTTTTTTTGATGATTTTTGGGGATGTTATAATTTTGGAGTGTCATGTATGAATGGTAAAGATTATCACGCAAGTAGTTAGATACACCAACATAAATAACGAATGGTAAAGATTATCACGAATGTTCAACTTGGCCTGCCGAGAGTCACGCATGTTAAATTTAAAAACGCTAGTTATGAAAAATCAATCTGTGTTCTGGATGTTATTTGGTATAAAAAGGCATAAAAAATGTAAAAATGAATGCAATCACTCATCATCATCATCATCATTAAGCTCTTCCCATTCATCAGAATCGCTATCATCGGCTTCGTCTACCTCGTCATCCTCTTCCTCTCCGTCAAGATTTTCTATCTCATCGTCCTCTTCGTCTACTAAACTAGGATTAGTTTCTAAATGAACTACTCTTCTTTTCTTTCCCTTCTTTCTGGCAGCACTAGCTTCACCATTTAAAACTTTACAAGTTCGGATATCATGCCCTTTAACATTACATACACTACATGTCCGACTTCTCTTCCCTTTTCGACTGATCATCTGTTCTTTCTTTGATTTGATCCGCTTGTGGCCGAACTACGTCCTTTGTTCCTTATACCGGTTGGCACACAGACTGTAGGTGGAGTATCCTTGTTCAGTTTCTCATAACCGATTAACCTTGAATATCTGTCAAACTTAGGATCAATAGGCTTAGTTATGCGAAGTTCATCAACCTTTTCTTTCAACTGTCTCATTTGATCCCTGACTAGAACTAGGTGATCAAAATCACTGATCAAGTTACTAACAAGATATTCTCCGGTATGCATTATCTCATAGGCAACCTCCTTAGCCTTTTTATGCTAATCATTAGCATAAACTTTTAAATCAAATGTGTTATTTAGATCATTCGGCACCACGTCTTTCGTCCATCTTCTTATAATATATTTATTGGAAATTTCTTTCACTTTGAACATCTTGAACACAAAGTATATATGTTTGTACAATAATCCATATTGTTCAAACCTACCGCAACTGCATGATCTAGTTACATCTTGTCCCTTCTTGAAACAAACCTACATAAAAAATTGAAAATTAATATTTATGGATAATTACGCATGTTCTTATATAATAACGCAAGTTGTCCTATCAATTACTCCTACACACCGATGTTACCTCTAGTAAACCTTCGCCATAGGCTTTGAAGTTTTTTATAGATATCTTTAACATCTCCCCTTCGATTTTAGTCTCCATAGGAAGGCACTCAGACAGAGTAGCATATAACTCTGACTGTTGATCACAAAAGATGGACCTCGTGTAAATTTTCATAGCATCGTCCTCTAACGTAGTTTCAGACCAGTTATCTGGGGTTGTATTTCTAGAAATATGGTCATTTTTCCGATGGTTGAACCTTTGCACGTCCATTATGTCACACCCCGACCACGTAAAACAGGAAAACGTGGCGGAAACGTCGGGGAGTGTTGTAACAGAATTATTGTTTCCCAACCATGGTAATTAAAGCTATGTTTTATTTATAAACACAAAAAGATTTCATTGTCTTAAACAAAGATAAACAAGAGTACATCACATAATTATACTAGATCTAGCTTCGTTTTAAGTCACTAAGGCCCAGGTCCACCTAAGTGTGTCTCGATCATCCTATGCAACAACTCCTGAAAACACATGTGAAAATAGGTACGTCAGCATAAAAATGCCTGTGAGATACATAGGTTTTGTGAAAATAGGATTCATGACTTGAGTTTAAAGAAATGTTTAATAAAAATTAGTCATGAATCTTGTTTAGAGTGTTTTCTTTCATAAAACGTTTGAAAAGCGATAATAAAATAACGTATGGTTAAATGAATAACCAAGTAAAAATGAATTTGTATATGTTAAGTTATTTGTAAAATGATGTTTGAGTGAAAATATGTTGTAAATGTAATATGTCTAAACTGAAATGGTTTAATAATGCTACGATATGTAAATCACTTACCCAAACAAACCACCAAGGTGTAATGTTCAAACAAATGTAGAAATGTTTATCGTATAATCACATGTTTATTGTTAGATGTAAATCATGAAAAGTGTAACAAATGTTATGTATGGTAAGTAAAATGTGACAACTTAAACCATATGTAAAAATGTACAAAACAAAGTATTTTGAATAAATCAAAAAGTCATGTTTTGTAAAATAAATGCATGCTTTACTGATACAAACACTTATGCGGTAATATTAACGTATACATTCAAGCCTTGAGACTGTAGGATAACCTTAGAGTAAAGGTTATTAAAATGTTTTCGGATTCAGTCATTCCTTACATCCAAACAAACCTAGGATATCAGGAATGGGAGTTGTCAAGTCGTATGGTACCACTACTTACTACCGAGCGGCGTAGCTAATGTTAATGAACGTATTTTAGTTCGTTAAACAGACCAAATTTCATACCAAATGTAAGCAAGTTTTATTAAAAGAAAGTGTCCATATGCTGAGTAAACATATGCAACAGAAATGTAATGTAAAACAATGTGTCCATATGCTGAGTAAACATATGTAACAGAAATGTAATGTAAATCAATGTGCTAGCATGCTAAGTGAACATACATAGCAAAAATGTAATGTAAAACAATGCACTAAGTATGCACTAAATGGACATACATAGCGTGAAATGTAATGTAAAACATGTACTATATGTGTACTAGTGAACATAACAAGCATAGGATATGAAAACATGGAAAGCATGAAAGTAACAAGTAGGCACATGTGTTTCACCCCAAAACAGTTTGAAAACAGTAAAAGAGGGGTCTATGTACTCACTTGAGATTGCTTAGAAGTCCTTGAGTAACAACCAATCAAAGCTATAGATCACGGAGACCAATCACACCTAATATAGGTAACTATGTTAATAAACCGGACCTAAATCGGAGGATCGGATAAAATGTGGTTTCGTAAACCAAATGAGTATAGGAACTCATGTAATACGGTTTAACAAAGCCTACATTCTAAAACGGAACCTATCCTAAGTGCTTACGACCCATTACGACTCGTTTAGGTAGCTTATGCCACTTTAACGGGTCGTTTGCGTAAACCGCGTTCGGACCGCCTAACTAGTCCTATGACAAGTAACATATGCCTTAACATGTCTAATATTGTTGCCTAATCAGTTTAGATGTCAAAATTTATGTTACATATGCTTAAAATGGATTTATGCGCAAAAAGGGCATTTTGGTAATTTACCTAAGGCATATAAACTACCTATCATACAACTAACTAAACGTCATGACCATAAGGTATAACCTCAGAAGGTTATTTCCTATGCAACTATGGTCACCTAATGTGTTTGGTCGGGTTCAAAAGTCTAAGCGGGTGTTTAGTCCGCTTACCTTACGACCCTAAACAAGCACTAGACTAAAAGTGACGAGTTAAACATGTTAAAACATGTTTAACTAAGTTGAAAACAGGTTTGGTATCAAAACAAAAGGTTTTGATACCCTAGAGTAGTTTGGTTATAAAATACGCGCTTAAGCATATTTTGACCGAAACTACGACTCGTCACTAAACCTATTCAACGTGGTAATCAGTAGGTATAGTCACTAGGGACTATAACCATCGTGATTACGCTCACGTTGCGAAGTTCAAACGAACTTCGTGTTGACCATAAACTGGTCAAAGCAGAAAGTCAAACACTGTTTGACTTTCACGCTAAAAACGCGTAAAAGACGAAAGAATACTTACAACGGGTCCAAGAACCGAAGTTTTGATCCGATTACTCTCAGGTATGAAGTGAATACTTCAACTTAGAGAGCAAAATCAGATCAAAGGTGTGAGTTTTGAATGAAATGGGTGTTGCTATTTATAGGAAAATCAAGACCGTTAGGATCTTTTCTTGGAAAACGTGCTTCGATCTAGGCCGTCCAAGTGTACCCCCTGATTTCTAAAACCATGGGAGCCCCCAAACCAGCCCACAGGAACCCTAAAACCATTTGCAAGTGTGTGGAACAGCTGGGACAAGCTGTTTTCAAGTTTTTGCACATCTGGCAGGTTCACATGGCCAGCGTAAGGCCCAAGAGAACTCTTCGCGGCCCGCCTGAGGTTCTCAGTTCAGGAACAAGTTTTGAAAATTGCAGTTTTGGTCCCTGCAAGTGTTTAAGCTCATTTCCGACACATATAAGGCCCGTTAAGCCAACTTTAAGGGCCTACAATGATGCCTAAACATAGGGGCATGAAACATGCTCAAAAATATGTTGGATGTTGGTTCGTTTGGTCGTACGATCACGTTATTTGGTTAATTACGACGAAATGCGAACGAACGCGAAAAACGATCCAAATCACGCGACGAATGGATTTTTCTTATGCCAATCACTAAAATAAAATATTTTAATGATTACATAAATTTTTGGATGTCCGAATGTATTCAGAACGTAAGTTATGCGCGAAAATGCAAACTTGTGCACTTTTTGACGCTTTTAGTCCCTGAATGATCTAAAAGTTTATTTTAGCATACCGAACCCCTCAAACCCTATTTCTAAGCCATGTAAAGGACATTTAGGGTATGTTTAACTTATGATCATGTTTCGGAATGTTCGTTACAGTACGAATCGGCATACTTTTGCAGTTTGTCGAAATTAGTCCCTGTAAGCGAATAAACTTGATTTTGCCATACCAATGCCTTCAAAACTTATTTCTAAGTTATGGAAAGGTTATTTAAGGTATGTTAAGCATAAATTGATGTTCCGGAGTATTTGTCGCGTTAAACTGGTTACGTTTACGCACCAGTTTGCGTATAACTCTCCAGAAAGCGATATAGAGTTTGAAATTGAACAAAAATCAAAACATGCAAAATGTCAAACATAAACAAACAAATATTGGGATCAAATAAAATTATTTTATTGATAATTGAACTGTTTACAATGATTTAAAGCACATATGTCACAGTCTGTCACGGCCCCCGACCCGGTTTGACCCGTTTCAGGAGCCGCGGGACAGAAATTCCCGTGGTATTTAATTAACAGCAGAAGTTTCTTCAGGATCTTTTTAAAACTGCAATATTTCCCGATTATTTTTTTTCACTATTTGGGATAAAACCCAATAATTTACAACACTGAGATTTCACGAAGAAATCTTTTATTTTCAAAACATATTTCTTTATTTATACTGAGCCACTTTCTTAAGCTGATAGTGCTTCACTGCACTTTTCCTGGATCACAACAGATCACCTGAAACATGTTTGAAAAAGGTTTTGTCAGTGGGAAATACTGAGTGAATCATTCATTTTACTAAAATGACACGTTTATAATATACAGTATTAAGAGCGATTATAATGTCTCTATCTTTTAAATTAACTGATCCAGTTGTCACTTGACCGGACTAGTGACTGTGGACATATCACTTGCTGGGTCCGTTCACCCACAAGTGATAAATAATTAGTAGCTATGTGCACATCCCCCCACATACTGGCAGTAATTTCAGATTACATAGACTTAATCCCTGTAATTATAACCTTTGAAAATAACATACTTTTGTAAAGTAATTTGATAAAAAGAGAATGACTCACATTGCAGATTTAACAGAGCTTATTCTACTGATTAGCCTTGATAACCTAGTTTAAATAATCAAACACACAAACTAGGTTAGTAACTTAATACAGCATTTACGACAACTCACGAGATTACAACCTTCACAACGAATGACAAAGTGCGATACTTAAACATCCATCGATTAATCGACGAATGACAAAGCATAAACCCTAATGTGGGCAGCACTTAAACATCCATTGGATAGTTTAATCGATCGGACATTGAATCGTAGCAGCGATCGAGTTATTACCCTGAATTGTGGCAGCACTTCATGAGCAGTGTGTGTTTTTAGACTATAACTATTATAACTCGAAGTGTAATTTGAAACTGAACGTCGCATCAACACAAAATTGCATCAAACAGACAATCCTATTTATACTTGAAAAATCGCCCCCTCGCGCCACGCGAGGGGTTCTCCTGTTCCTGTCGCGTGGCGCGACAGGACCTATTCTACTATAGGCTTGCTTCGTGTCTCAGTAGCTTAGCTGAGTTGGTTTCGTGTGATTTCTAATTTTTGACAGCAAACTGTGTGGATTTTACCAAGTGGGGTTTACCCCCCCTGAGTTTTAGGGGCCCTGATCCTGATTCCGATTGTTCTGAAAATTTTAGGGTTTGTTCAGAATCACTTGGGTTTCTCAATTAGGGTTTCCTATTGAATATTTAAAATACTAAATAGTACTTTTTGATGAGAGTTGTTACATTCTCCCCACCTTAATAAAAATATCGTCCTCGAGATTTACTGGAATAAGTGAGGATACTTTCGCTTCATTTCTGATTCCAGCTCCCAAGTGTATTCAGCTCCTCTCTTTGAATCCCATCTGACTTTGACTAAAACTAATCGTTTGTGCTTGAGAAACTTGATCTTTCGATCCTCAATTTGTAGAGGTTTCTCAATGAATTTCAGTTTTTTGTTTACCTCTATATCTCGAAGAGGTACTACCAGTGATTCATCTGATAAGCATTTCTTGAGATTGGATACATGAAATACATCATGTACTCCAGATAATTCTTCTGGTAATTGTAAACGATAAGCTACTGGTCCTATACGTTGGATCACTGAAAATGGCCCTACGTACCTTGGACTTAGCTTTCCTTTCTTCCCGAATCTAACTACTCCTTTCCAAGGAGAAACTTTCAATAGTACTTTGTCTCCCACTTGAAATTCTAACGGCTTGCATCTATTGTCTGCATAACTCTTTTGGCGATCTCGAGCCGTCTTCAGCCTTTCCTTGATTTGAGTAATCTTATCAGTCGTCTCTTGCACTATTTCAGGACCTGATAATTGAGTTTCTCCTATTTCTGCCCAACAGACTGGAGTTCTGCACTTTCTTCCATATAGTGCTTCAAATGGGGCAGTTTCAATACTTGAATGATAGCTATTGTTATAGGAGAATTCAATTAATGGTAAATGATCATCCCAACTTCCACCAAAATCTATTACACATGCTCGGAGCATGTCTTCTAGAGTTTGGATTGTCCTTTCACTTTGTCCGTCTGTTTGGGGTTGATATGCAGTGCTCAGATTTAATCGAGTTCCCATAGCTTGCTGGAAACTTTTCCAGAAATGTGAAGTAAAACGACTATCTCTATCCGAAACAATGGAGAGTGGAACTCCATGTAAGGATACAACTTCATCTACATATAATTTAGCCAGTCTTTCCATGCTAAAGGTTTCTTTCATAGGTAAAAAGTGGGCTGATTTGGTTAATCGATCCACAATTACCCAAATCGCATCATTACCTTTTCTGGTTTTGGGTAACTTAGTAACAAAATCCATTGTTATAAGTTCCCATTTCCATACTGGCATTTCTAATTGTTGTAGTAATCCTGAAGGTTTCTGATGTTCTGCTTTAACTTGTGAACAAGTAAGACATTTAGAAACATATCTTGCTATGTCCTTTTTCATTCCTATCCACCAAAAGTTCTTCCTTAAATCTTGGTACATCTTATTGTTTCCTGGATGCATAGTATACCTAGATTTATGAGCTTCTTCTAAAATCTTAGGTCTTAAGTCTCCCTGCTTAGGTACCCAAATTCTACTTTTGTGGAATCTCCAAATTCCATCTGCTCCTTGTTCTAATTCCTTGATTCGTCCTTTCATTCCTTCAGCATCATCCTTGATTGCTGTAGTTTGAACATTCTTCAATTGTTCCATTAAATCTATTTGTAGATTTAATCTGAGAGCACGAACCCGTCGTTGTTTCTCATAATACTTCCGACTTAAGGCATCAGCAACTACATTTGCCTTTCCTTCATGATACTGAATATCACAGTCGTAGTCACTTAGGATTTCCATCCATCTCCTTTGCCTCATGTTTAACTCTTTTTGCCCAAATATATATCTTAAACTTTTGTGGTCTGTGTAGACAGTAAATTTACTTCCGTAAAGATAATGTCTCCAAATCTTAAGGGCAAAAATTACAGCTCCTAATTCTAAATCATGAATCGTATAGTTTTCTTCGTGCTTTTTCAATTGTCTTGAAGCATATGCAATCACCTTTTTGCGTTGCATAAGCACACATCCATATCCTAGTTTTGAAGCATCACAATATACTTCAAAATCTTCAGTTCCTTCTGGTAAGGCTAAGATTGGTGCATTTGTTAATTTCTGCTTCAATATTCTAAAGGCTTCTTCTTGCTTAGGTCCCCATTCAAACTTAATCGCTTTACAGGTTAACTTAGTTAATGGTAAGGCTATCTTGGAAAAATCCTTAATAAACCGTCTATAATACCCAGCTAAACCTATAAAACTTCTTATTTCCATTGCTGTTTGTGGAACCTTCCAATTGGTAATTGCCCCTATCTTAGCAGGATCTACATGAATACCTTCGTGATTCACCATGTGTCCTAAGAATTGCACTTCTTGTAACCAAAATTCACACTTCGAGAATTTGGCATAAAGTTTTTCTCTTCTTAACAAAGTTAAGAGTGCATGAAGGTGTTCACAATGCTCTGTCTGACTTTTGGAATAAATAAGTATATCGTCTATGAAAACAATTACAAATTTATCCAAATATGGTTTACAGATCCTATTCATCATGTCCATGAATGCAGCAGGTGCATTTGTTAACCCAAAGGGCATGACTGTAAACTCATAATGACCATACCTAGTTCTGAAAGCAGTTTTAGGTATGTCTTCTTCTTGTACCTTCAATTGATGATATCCGGAGCGTAAATCTATCTTAGAAAAATATCTAGCCCCCTGAAGTTGATCAAATAGATCATCAATCCTAGGTAATGGATATCGATTCTTAATTGTAACCTTATTCAATTCTCTATAATCGATACACATTCTCATTGAACCATCCTTTTTCTTTACAAACAACACTGGCGCTCCCCAAGGGGACGAGCTAGGTTGTATGAATCCTTTACTTAGTAATTCATCTAATTGCTTTTTCAGTTCTAACATTTCTGTGGGTGCTAACCGATAAGGTGCCTTGGCTATCGGTGTAGTTCCTGGTATTAGATGAATCCTAAATTCTACTTCCCTGTCTGGAGGTAATCCCGGTAAATCTTCTGGGAATACATCAGGATATTCGGAGACTACTGGTATTTCCTTAAGATCTTTATCCTTAGTGCTAATGATTACCGAAATCATATACACTATTCCTTGTTTTCGTTCATAATTAGCAACTTTCATTACTGATATGAACTTTATAGGCTTACGTGGTTTGTCTCCTGTGATCCTAATAACTTCTCCGGTGGGTGATTGAATTTCTATGGAATTCTGATCACAAAGGATTCGAGCATGGTTGGCTACTAACCAATCCATTCCTAATACAACATCAAATTCAGCTAAATTCATTGGCAATAGTTTTGCAGAAAATTTATGTCCTAAAAGTTCTATGTTTCCTTCCTGCAAAACTTTATCTATTTTAACTGAATTTCCGTCTGCTGTTTCAACTGTAAAAATCTGCCTAATATTGGTTAAAGGTAAACTAAGAGCTTGACAGAATGAAGTATTTATAAAACTTTGGTTGGCACCAGAGTCAAATAATACTTTTGCGTATACGTTGTGAACTAAGAATGTACCCGCTATCACATCTGGGATGAGTTCTGCTTCTTGAGTGGTCAGCTGAAATGCCCTGGCATTCTTCTTAGTAGTTCCGTCGGTTGTCTTGGTTTTGTTGTCTGCTGGTTTGATCACTTTAGGACATTCTGTTTTGAAATGTCCTGCCTCTCCACAATTATAACAAATTATGGATTTCTTCCTGCAATTTTCTTCACGATGCCCTACAGTTTTACAAAAATTGCAATATACTTTGCATTTTCCAAAATGTTTCTTTTTGCGATTTTGACAGAATGGCAAAGTTGAAGATTGCCCTGTTCCTCTTTTCTTGAAACTGTTATTATTACCCATCCGAAATCCTTGGGTAATTTTTTGAGCTAATTCCTTCTTCCTGTGTTCATCTTGTGTGCGTACTAATTCATCGGTTAGGGTATTAGCTAATTCCACAGCATCGTCAATAGTGCGAGGTCTCGCAGCTTTAACAATATTGCGGATTTCACTAATCAATCCCCAAATGTAGCGAGAAATGAGTACCGGTTCTGGCGAAGCCAGTGTTGGTACCACTCTAGCATATTCAAAGAATGTCGAAGTATAACCGCGACAATCTACACCCATCATCCGATGATTTAAAAACTTATTTGTCATCTGTTCCTTTTCATACTCGGGACAGAATTTCCTTTCTACTAAACCCTTAAATCCTTCCCAAGTCATAGCATAAGCTATTATTCTTCCTTTTGATTGTAACACAGTGTTCCACCATTCAAGTGCTCCTTCCTTGAAGAGATTTGATGCATACATGACCTGATCATCTTTAGCACATTTACTTATTGCAATTACTGCTTCGGTTTTCTCTAACCAACGCAGTGATGCAGTTGCTCCTTCATTGCCTGCAAATTCAGTGGGTTTACAAGCAAGAAATTCTTTGAAAGTGCAACCAGGCGTTGCAGTTTTCATTTTCTTAGAAAATGGAGCTTGATGTGGTTCTGCATTATGATTGACATTATCATTTCCTCCGTTTACACTATTACTGAAGTTATCTTCAGTAATACGTTTACTTGGAACAATTGGTTGCGGTTCGATCGGATTCTTTATAGCAGCAACGAATGCTGGAATAGCATTGGCTATCCCTTGAGCAACTATTGCTGGAATAGCGTTGGCTATCCCTTGAGCAACGATATTTTCTATATCCTGCCTAGTCATATATTGATCCCCAGGTTGTTGTTCAGATTGATTAACCTCATTAACTGGTTCATTATTAGCGTTTTCCATCTGATATCTAATTTATAGATAAATAATTAGTATAAAGGAAATAATTCAATGTTACAATTAATTGCACATAATCACGTAAACGAATATACAAACAAAATTGTAACTTTCTAAAATTTCATTTTATTTTATAGATTATGTCATGCTTCTATATACAACCGTTTTATTATTTATTTTACACATACTGATTTTACTATTACTATTACACAACCACAGTTTCATAATCCCCTATCCTTAATCAGGTGATATTCTGGTAACGGCGTTCCTTCTCATCGTATTTCCAGGAGATCTGTCCCAAAATCTCTTGGATCCTATTCCAGCATCCATTAATTCTTTGTTAAAATAACAGAGTTCAGCCATATTCTCGTTACTCATTGATGGATTTGGTAAAGGTTCTGGTTTGAACTTAGGAAAAAGCTTATAGGGATGGTTTTGTAACAGTATTTCATTATTCAACCATTCGTCTATTTGCGAGTGGATTGAAGGGTTTGGAATAGCTTGTTCTAAGTTTATTGGTAGTTGTGTTTCAAGAGAATGAATAAAATCATTTTCATTAACAGGCTTAATAGTATCATCGTTTGCTATTATAAAATCTAGTTCTTCTTGAGATGGTAACCCCTCAATTTGCCTAGAGCTTTCCCCAATTTCCATTTTCTTAGGCTTAGGTTTCTCGAGAGGTAAAGCGTTGAATTCTATAGGTTCTTCTATGTCTGGAATATACCTATTGAAATCTCTGGAAACCTCTATTCTTACTGGATAGAGATTTAATTTCTGGAGGACGTCAGACAAGTCACTCATGCTGTTATGCAAAATACCCAAAAATACTAAGTTAAAGATTATATCAAATTTCATAGAAAACCTTTAAATATTATTTCATATTGGGTAACTATGAAACAACTGAATATGAAAACATACTAGGTTTTATTTATAAATTTATTTATTTACTGAATACGGTTTATAGACTGTAGATAATAAAGATGCTAAAACTTTGAATCATATTATTTTTAAAGATTTATACTTACTGCTACAGTGGTTAGCATATAAAAATCTGCTCATACTGTACAAAATTAGTCAGATAATAAAACACATAATCACAAAATAGTAATTAATAAAAATTATTAAGTATTTATAAATACTTAATTGGCTTAAATCAGTGGCTCGATAAGTGGCTCTGATACCACCTTATTTCTGTCACGGCCCCCGACCCGGTTTGACCCGTTTCAGGAGCCGCGGGACAGAAATTCCCGTGGTATTTAATTAACAGCGGAAGTTTCTTCAGGATCTTTTTAAAACTGCAATATTTCCCGATTATTTTATTTCACTATTTGGGATAAAACCCAATAATTTACAATACTGAGATTTCACGAAGAAATCTTTTATTTTCAAAACATATTTCTTTATTTATACTGAGTCACTTTCTTAAGCTGATAGTGCTTCACTGCACTTTTCCTGGATCACAACAGATCACCTGAAACATGTTTGAAAAAGGTTTTGTCAGCGGGAAATACTGAGTGAATCATTCATTTTACTAAAATGACACGTTTATAATATACAGTATTAAGAGCGATTATAATGTCTCTATCTTTTAAATTAACTGATCCAGTTGTCACTTGACCGGACTAGTGACTGTGGACATATCACTTGCTGGGTCAGTTCACCCACAAGTGATAAATAATTAGTAGCTATGTGCACATCCCCCCACATACTGGCAGTAATTTCAGATTACATAGACTTAATCCCTGTAATTATAACCTTTGAAAATAACATACTTTTGTAAAGTAATTTGATAAAAAGAGAATGACTCACATTGCAGATTTAACAGAGCTTATTCTACTGATTAGCCTTGATAACCTAGTTTAAATAATCAAGCACACAAACTAGGTGATGGAGAGTGTGAGACATGAGTGTTTAAGGGCTTATCTTACATGTTTTGTTCGGTTTTATATGACTATATGATTGGAATTGGATTATTGCGAGTATTTGTATTTTTTGCAGGTAAGACGCGTAATTCGGTGACGTTAGAGTGTTTAAAGAAAAAGAAAAAAAAAGCAATACATGTGTTCGTTTGGAAAAAGAGTTAAAAGGGTTTAACCTTAATTATAAAAAGATGCATATAATATAATCATGGAGTTGGCAGCCAACAACACTAATGATCATCATCATCACAACATCGTTTTAATATACATACACATGTTGGACGATGGGATTTGATAAAGTTGAGAATTGACTTTTGTGCATGGTGTTCACAAAAAGAAACATACAAATGAAGTTGGGACTTCCAATATATCACGAAAGTCAAGGAAACTCATGAAAGTGGCAGCCATTATCTCGAATTTTAGGAGCAACTTTATTATTAATTTGCAGCCCAAATCGGCCCAACATCATCATTATTCACCATCGATAATGGGCAGCAATTTAAACACTTTTTGGGCTTGATAATAGGCAGCCACTAAAAAGACTTTTGGGCCCATGAATTCCGGAATTCACCTTCGAATTTTTGGCAGCCGTAGACGAGAGGAGGTCGCACAAGGCTCAAATCTCATCAACATCATCATCATCGACCATCACACATTCCCACCTCTCAACCAAATCGATCATGCCTTCAATCTCATCTCAAGCCGGTGATCGCGTCCACCCAACCATGAACGGCTAGTCTCTGCGGATTCACCCCGGTGTAGGTAGTTGTATTTTCTAGGGTTTATGCATTTGTTCTTTGATTCGACTTTGTGACAATTTGTATTGATTTTTGAAACCATTGACAATAGTGTTACATTTGTTTCGTATTCGTAAATTGTCGAACGATGTTAAAAGTTATGACTTTACGAAATGGTTATGTGTAGTTGTGCATTGTCGTGGTTAGGTTTTACTTGTGTTGATTACAAAGTGCATTCTTGTCCGTTTCTCGAAACGTTGATAGTTATTGGCACCTAAGTCACGGTACACTAAATCCGCTAATTGTATACACTTGAGTTGAATCTAAAACTTGTAGGAACCCTAGGACTTACAATTACCGAAACCGGGTGTGATCCGTATTATTAATTCCTGTTTTCAATTAAGTAGTTTAGTTTACAAGTTTAGTTAATAAATCATTGTTTTAAATAATAGTCATTTGTCGGTTCACCCGATTTCTTTTCAAAACAAATAAACAAAATAAAATTAGCAAACTTCATAATCACTTTGTACATTGTTTGTAAATAGTCTAACTAATCGAACGGGTCGTGCAATACTGACCACCTGCTCTTCGTGGATTCGATACCCGACTTACCCTAGCTACCTAGGTTTAATTGGGTTTTTGACTGATCGGGACGACACGGTCACGTCACTAGGTTAGTAACTTAATACAGCATTTACGACAACTCACGAGATTACAACCTTCACAACGAATGACAAAGTGCGATACTTAAACATCCATCGATTAATCGACGAATGACAAAGCATAAACCCTAATGTGGGCAGCACTTAAACATCAATTGGATAGTTTAATCGATCGGACATTGAATTGTAGCAGCGATCGAGTTATTACCCTGAATTGTGGCAGCACTTCGTGAGCAGTGTGTGTTTTTAGACTATAACTATTATAACTTGAAGTGTAATTTGAAACTGAACGTCGCATCAACACAAAATTGCATCAAACAGACAATCCTATTTATACTTGAAAAATCGCCCCCTCGCGCCACGCGAGGGGTTCTCCTGTTCCTGTCGCGTGGCGCGACAGGACCTATTCTACTATAGGCTTGCTTCGTGTCTCAGTAGCTTAGCTGAGTTGGTTTCGTGTGATTTCTAATTTTTGACAGCAAACTGTGTGGATTTTACCAAGTGGGGTTTACCCCCCCTGAGTTTTAGGGGCCCTGATCCTGATTCCGATTGTTCTGAAAATTTTAGGGTTTGTTCAGAATCACTTGGGTTTCTCAATTAGGGTTTCCTATTGAATATTTAAAATACTAAATAGTACTTTTTGATGAGAGTTGTTACACAGTCTCCCCTACTGGTGGAAATTTCGTTCCGAAATTTATTTAGAGGAAACTTGTGAGAATAGATGTGGATATTTCTCCTTCATTTGATCTTCACATTCCCAAGTAAATTTTGGTCCATGTTTAGATTCCCAGCGAACTTTGACCAATGGAATGCGCTTGCGTTTGTGCCACTTGACTATACGGTCCATGATTTCCACAGGTTTCTCAACAAAATGCATCCTGTTATCGACACGAATCTCATCGAGTGGTATGTGGAGGTTCTCTTCAGCTAAACACTTCTTGAGATTGGACACGTGAAAGGTTGGATGAACATTCCCAAGTTCAGGAGGTAACTCAAGTCTGTAGGCTACCTTACCGATTCTTTCGACGATCTTGAATGGTCCAACGTATCTAGGTGCAAGTTTTCCTGTCTTTCCAAATTTGATCACACCTTTCCAAGGTGAGACCTTAAGTAATACATGATCACCGACTTGAAATTCCAAGGGCTTGCATCATCGGTCCGCATAACTCTTTTGACGGCTTCGAGCTGTCTGAAGGTTATCGCGAACTTTCTTAACCTTATCTGTTGTCTCTAGAATGAGGTCAGGTCCAGTAAGCTGAGCCTCACCGATCTCATTCCAGCAGACTGGTGAACGACATTTTTGACCATAGAGAGCCTCGAAAGGAGCCATATTGATGCTGGAGTGATAACTATTATTGTAGGAGAATTCAATCAATGGAAGATACGAATCCCAACTACCACCAAAATCGATCACACAAGCTCTAAGCATATCCTCCAAAGTCTGGATTGTTCTTTCAGATTGACCATCCGATTGTGGATGATAAGCTGTGCTCAAATTAAGTTGGGTTCCCATAGCAGATTGCATGGTTCTCCAAAAACGAGATGAGAATCGAGCATCTCTGTCAGAAATAATGTTCAAAGGAACACCATGCCTAGCTACAATTTCATCCACATAGATTTTAGCAAGCTTGTCAGCAGATAGATCCTCACGGATCGGTAAGAAATGTGCTGACTTTGTAAGACGATCAACAACTACCCAGATGGCATCATAACCTTTCTTAGTGCGCAAAGGTTTGGTAATAAGATCCATAGCAATGTATTCCCATTTCCAAACTGGAATCTATGGTTGCTCCAATAAACCAGAAGGATGTTGATGTTCAGCCTTAACCTTAAGACAAGTAAGGCATTTTGATACGTATAAGGCAATGTCTTTCTTCATACCAGGCCACCAATACTGAGTACGAAGATCCTTATACATTTTATCTAAGCCAGGATGAATAGAATAACGAGACTTATGAGCTTCATCCATAAGCAAGGTGCGAAGATCATCTTGGCTTGGGACCCACAAACGGTCCATGAAATAATATGATCCATTGTCCTTCAATTCAAGATCAGGCGTAATGTGATAGGGTAATTCCTTACCCATCAATCCTTGTGAAAAACAAGTGTGTTGAGCTTGAGAGATGCGGCTTTGGATATCAGATCGAGCTTGAATATCAAATTGAACATGAACACAATGAAGCTTGACACGTTCTTTACGACTCAAAGCGTCAGCCACGACATTCGCCTTACCAGGATGGTAGCGAATTTCGCAGTCATAGTCGTTTAGAAGTTCAACCCACCGTCGTTGCCTCATGTTGAGTTCTTTCTGATTAAAGATATGCTGAAGACTTTTGTGGTCCGTGAAAACCACACATTTTGTACCATACAAATAGTGTCTCCAGATCTTGAGAGCGAAGACAACTGCACCTAACTCAAGATCATGAGTGGTGTAGTTCTTTTCGTGTATCTTCAACTGCCTCAATGCATATGCTATGACTTTGTTCCATTGCATGAGAACACAGCCAAGACCCAAATTTGATGCATCACAATACACGACGAAATCATCATTGCCCTCAGGCAAAGATAGAATAGGCGCGTTACAAAGTTTCTGCTTCAAGGTCTGAAACACTTCTTCTTGCTTGGTTCCCCATTCAAAGGGTTTGTTCTTCTGAGTTAGAGCAGTTAGGGGAACTGCAATCTTTGAGAAGTTCTCGATGAAGCGACGGTAATAACCCGCGAGACCAAGAAAAGAACGAACCTCAGTAGGAGTAGTAGGCGCATCCCAATCCTTAATCGCACTGATCTTGGAGGGATCTACATGAATACCTTGTTCGTTGACGATATGCCCCAAAAATCGAACTTCCTTAAGCCAAAATTCGCACTTGGAGAACTTGGCGAAAAGTTGTTCTTTCTTCAGGAGTTCTAGAGTAAGACGAAGATGTTGCTCGTGATCAGCTTGCGTCTTAGAATATATCAAGATGTCATCAATGAAAAAGATGATGAACTTATCTAAATAAGGCTTACAAACCCTATTCATCAAGTCCATGAAAACAGCAGGAGCATTAGTCAAACCGAATGGCATAACTGTGAATTCATAATGCCCATATCGAGTGCGGAAAGCAGTCTTGGGAATATCTTCTTCATGCACACGAAGTTGATGATACCCAGAACGTAGATCAATATTTGAAAAATAAGAAGCACCTTGTAATTGATCAAAGAGATCATCAATGCGAGGTAGGGGATATCAATTCTTGATGGTAAGCTTGTTAAGCTCACGGTAATCGATACACATCCTGAAAGATCCATCCTTCTTCTTGACAAAAAGAACGGGAGCACCCCAAGGTGAAAAGCTAGGACGGATAAAACCTTTGTCAGAAAGCTCTTGAAGCTGCTTAGATAATTCTTGCATCTCAGACGGTGCAAGACGATAGGGAGATCTGGCAATGGGATTTGCACCAGGTACAAGATCAATACGGAACTCGACTTGGCGTGCCGAGGGTAAACCAAGTAACTCTTCAGGAAAAACTTCAGAATAATCCCGAACAACTGGGATATCTTGAATAGACTTACCTTTGCTTTTATCTGCTACGACATGTGCCAAGAAGGCCACATAGTTCTTTCGCAGATATTTCTGAGCTTGAAAACAAGACATGAGCTTGAGACTACTAGCAGGTTTCTCCCCACGAACCTGTAGGATCTCACCTGTCGAAAGAGGAACACGAACAATCTTCTCGAAACAAACTACCTCTGCGTAATGCTTGGCTAACCAATCCATACCCACTATAACGTCGAAACTCCCAAGTTGCATTGGCGTGGGGTCGATAGGAAAAAGATGGTTGTTAAGGTTCAACTGGCAGTTACGAAGAACAGAATCAAGAATAACGGGATCACCACTAGGAACTTCTACTGTCAAAGGCTTTCCTAGTTTCGTTAAGACATGCGAAGCAATGACTCAAAAGATAACGACACAAAACTCTTATCGGCACCTGAATAAAAAAGAACAGATGCAGGTTGACTATTTACAAAGAACGTACCGTTGACCACTTCATTGTCTGCTTGCGCCTCTTGTGCATTCATGTTGAAGACTCGCCCACGAGCCTGAGCCTGATTCGGATTTGCGTTCACCAATCTTGGACACTGATTACGGTAGTGGGTCAGATCCCCATAGTTATAACAAGAACCAGGTGGGTAGTGAGGTCGTACAACTTGAGCCTGTTGTTGAGCAGGAGGCTGAGCCTGAGCTGCCCGATTTTGATTAGCAGGGAGACGACATGTGGTAGCGAGATGACCAGATCTTCCACAGTTATTACAATAACGACACTGGATATGTGGCTGATGATGACCGTTACACCTGTTGCACAGAGGTGCATTGCCAAGGTATGGTTTCTTGGCAAGTGGTTGTGCAGGCTGATTTGGAGCAGCTTGATTGGCCTGTGCGGTAACGGCGAAGTTTTGGGAAGTCTTGCGCTTCTTAGACTTTTTAGCAGACTCAGCTTTCTTACCCTCTTTGTTCTTACCCTTATCAGACGCCTGTTTCTTACCCTTGTCACCCTTCTTGTGAAGCTTACCCTTTCTGATCTACGACTTAGTCAAAGTCGCAGATAGCTCGATTACCTGACTTACTGTGGTAGGGTTACTACCTATGACGATATCTTGAACAGAGTCGGGTAAACCGTCGATGTATCTATCGATAGCTTTGTCGAGTGGGGTAACCATGGTAGGGCAAAGCAAACTCAATTCTTCATACCTATCAATGTACGCACGGTGCTCACCGCTATCCTGTTTCAAGTTATCAAACTCCTTATCTAAAGCCCTCTGTTCATGTCGAGGACAGAATTCCCCCATCATGAGGGTCCTAAGCTCGGCCCATGTTTGTGCTAAAGCAATCTCAACACCACGATCTCTCATAACCCCGTTCCACCAAGTAAGGGCCCTCTTTTGAAACACGTTTGAAGCAAACTTGACTTTCCGATTTTCAGGACACTGAACATGATGGAACGTACTCTCAATGCTCTCGAACCACTGTAGGAGCCCAGTTGCTCCTTCAGAACCACTAAACTTGAGTGGTTTAGCCGAATTGAAACTCTTGAAGTTGCATGGAGCATTATTGTTATTGTTGGCTTGGTTCAATTGAGCAATGAGATTCGGGAATGTAGCAGCCATTCGCTGCGCGATGATTTCTGCCAGTTCGGCATTTGGTAGCGGATTTTCGCGTCAAGTAGGCATTCTAAAAGAGGAAACATGAGAGAAAACGTGTGAGATGATTAGCTGAAAAGAATAAGATGATACAAAAATCGACAAAAGCAAAGATGGTGGTCATTCGTTTGTTACCACAAAGCAAACAAACAACACCTAGTGACTAATCAAAGTAAATGGGTCAAAAATAATGTATCACGAAGACATGCTCGCCTATAAGTGAAAACTTACCTCAAGAGTTCCCAGGTAAGAGTGACTGGTCCGATTATGTGGATTTGTACGAACACTCTAGCCTTAGACAGAAAACTCAGGGTACAGGCATTCACTCTTCCAGTTTGCACGTGTTCACATTATTTAGGCCCAAACTTTTGACGAGATTTTGAAAATTCAGAGAGGACAAAAATGAATCAAACTGGAAGGGTTCAAAACCTTATAACAAAGGGTTCAAAACCTAGTAATCAATCATCCAGAAATAGATGATTAATTTTCGAAGCGGATTCGTTATTGTGTTCTCGTTGTGGTTATCACCTAAAGATAGGTGACGGTATTGTTTTTAAACAATCTAAATGCAAGAACACTTGCGTTAGGGTCCTAGAAAGGTTATAGTCTAGGTCAAAGCATTACTAATAACCTAATTCCCTATAACCATTGGCTATGATACCAACTCTTCTGTCACACCCCGACCACGTAAAAAAGCAAAACGTGGCGGAAACGTCGGGGAGTGTTGTAACAGAATTATTGTTTTACAACCACGGTAATTAAAGTTATGTTTTATTTATAAACACAAAAAGATTTCATTGTCTTAAACAAAGAGAAACAAGAGTACATCACATAATTATACTAGATCTAGCTTCGTTTTAAGTCACTAAGGCACAGGTCCGCCTAAGTGTGTCTCGATCATCCTATGCAACAGCTCCTGAAAACACATGTGAAAATAGGTACGTCAGCATAAAAATGCCTGTGAGATACATAGGTTTTGTGAAAATAGGATTCATGACTTGAGTTTAAAGAAATGTTTAATAAAAATTAGTCATGAATCTTGTTTAGAGTGTTTTCTTTCATAAAACGTTTGAAAAGCGATAACAAAATAACGTATGGTTAAATGAATAACCAAGTAAAAATGAATTTGTATATGTTAAGTTATTTGTAAAACGATGTTTAAGTGAAAATATGCTGTAAATGTAATATGTCTAAACTGAAATGGTTTAATAATGCTACGATATGTAAATCACTTACCCAAACAAACCACCAAGGTGTAATGTTCAAACAAATGTAGAAATGTTTATAGTATAATCACATGTTTATTGTTAGATGTAAATCATGAAAAGTGTAACAAATGTTATGTATGGTAAGTAAAATGTGACAACTTAAACCATATGTAAAAATGTACAAAACAAAGTATTTTGAATAAATCAAAAAGTCATGTTTTGTAAAATAAATGCATGCTTTACTGATACAAACACTTATGCGGTAATATTAACGTATACATTCAAGCCTTGAGACTGTAGGATAACCTTAGAGTAAAGGTTATTAAAATGTTTTCGGATTCAGTCATTCCTTACATCCAAACAAACCTAGGATATCAGGAATGGGAGTTGTCAAGTCGTATGGTACCACTACTTACTACCGAGCGGCGTAGCTAATGTTAATGAACGTATTTTAGTTCGTTAAACAGACCAAATGTCATACCAAATGTAAGCAAGTTTTATGAAAAGAAAGTGTCCATATGCTGAGTAAACATATGCAACAGAAATGTAAGGCAAGGACCACACCACTTTTCCATCTTATGTGGCGTTGACACCAACGAGACTATCCAGAAGCTTCCGGAAGCTTCTGGAAGATATATAGGTGGCACCAAAGATGCTCCATCCGACATAAAGGACAACACGTGTCACCAGTCATCAAGCGCCAAGTAGGCCTGCGACGAATCCAGGAGCAGTCCGACAACACCAGTACGACGTCTCCAAAATAGGCAAATACAGGCGCGCCACGTGTACCACTACACTGACCACAGCAGAGGAGACCAAGAGGATATTCTCTTGGTCGGACAGCTGGCCCGCGTCTGCAGCTGGCACCACTGCTCCTCCCTCTTTCACCCTCCGGCTATAAATAGGACCATTCATCATTCAGGTTAAAGGACCTTGCTCTCTATACTCTCACACTTAACACACACTGTTTTATTCTCCCTCAGGACAGTACTTATTCTCACGCTGGAGCCTGGTTAAGAGGGAAACCCCCATATTCCCCTCTTAACGAGACTAACGGTGTTGCTGTTTTGCAGGAACCGAGCCATTCCACGAGTAAGAAGAGAGATTGAACCCACGGAAGAAATAACCCCACAGATTAACCTTAGTGTTAACCTGTGTTTCATCATTATGCCTTCTTGTGAATTTGAAAGAGAATCGGGGGATAATGCTGAGGAAGCTGAGTCGTTGGGTGATTTCGTTAATGAAATGAACCAGTGAAGAGAAGTTGAAGCAGGGGATTTGGATGACGTCATCAAAAGAAGGCTCAAAACATGCTTGATTCTCCTATTTCGATGAATACTATGAAGGAATATTAAACGGGCTAAAATTTAGCAATTTGAAATGAAACGGGTCACGAGATGGTTGAGGTGTTGAGCTAAACGTCTTTGCTGCAAGTTGGTGCTCTAATACGTATTCAACCATTGGTAGTTTGCTAAAGTTGACTTTTAAGTTGTCTGTCAACCATTGCTTTCGATTGCCGTTTAATAATAGCATATCTGCAACTCTGCAGGTATCAAAAAACTATTAGGAATAAATGATGGATGGGCGGTTCATACTATGCCGGTTTAATCTGGGGAATTGATATTAAACAAAGAGTCACAAGAACAATGGGCTAGACAAAACAATATCATGAAAATTGAATGGTCATACTGCTGCAATTTTTCTTGAATTTTGGGTTTGACTTCTGAAGTTAATCATGTTACCTTCTGAGTTCATGAAGGTCTCGTTTTAATCAATAGTATACATTAAACTTCGTAGTCATACAATGACATCTCTTGTTGATTTAATTGCTTCATATTAATGTTGGACTTAAAAGTTAGACAGTTTGACTTAAAAAGTCAAATTGTTCAGTGCTTTTTTATTGAATTTGCAGAATTAATATGAACTCCATAACACAATAATTTTCTTATTGATAGTATTTTTTACAGTTAAACGTATTTATTGAATAATCCCTTGGACATTTATTGATTCTGTGACAATTCTGAACTTGGAAGTTAGTCTAGTACCTAAAACTCAACTTATGAAACAAATTTCCACAATTCAGAATTTGTGACAAATATGACACTTACCCTATTTTACAAATAGGTATTTAATGAATATCAATATTCCTTGTTTTTTTTTAAAGGCCAAATATCAATATTCCTTGTAATCTAAAGATTTCACATCAGTTTTGGATTTCAAAATAATCTACGTTGCCTTAAAGTCAAAGTCATAAAGGATGCTGTTCATAGCCCTAATACTTACCAGATCCACATTTAACTTGAATTTTATGACAAGACTCAACCCTGTTATTGAAAGTTTCAAGATATATTATCAACTTTGGATTTGGGTCTATAGTATGTTTGACCTAAAAAAGTCAACACTAGCTGTATGTGTTAATTATCTGAGCAGTAACTTGAGTGTAAACATGTTAAAAAGAAACGGGTCAAACGCCCCACAATATAATGAATTATTATTAAAACATCATTGCTGCAAGTTGGTGCTATGATATGTATTCAACCATTGGTACACACAAATATATTGATATGTTATTCAACCTATAGTGAATTAATTTATTCCAACCATCGCTCTATAAAATTAGCAACCAATTTATGAACATTTTACATAAAATTAATCAAAACAACAACAATATCATGAAATTTTTAATAGATAACCGTAACCTATTACAAAGAGTCACAAGAACACATACATAGCCTCCTGAATAAATGGCTATACTGCTGCGATTCGAGCTCAACAAGAAAAAGGACTATGATGCACAATCGCAGCACCATTTTGAACTCTTGCAGCCTATTATTATATCTTAGAGTTGTTGAGGACTCAGTTGGATTTGCAGCGGAATCAAGTGGGGCATTTGGTTTCATGTTCATGATTCACGATAACAAGTATGTTCATTTGGTTTCAAACCAGGATATGAAATTGATAACACACTCAATTAAGACTAGATAACTCCCAATCTTATTACCAAGAAAAATAGCTCAAAAACTTAGTAAGGTATTGCCATACATCATGACTCGATATATGCCAGATTATATAGACTGGACTTCAAACACTTCCAAATCTATAATAATAAACTAACTTGAGACCCAACCAACTTGTTGGTATCCCATACAATCTGCCAGAAAATGAGGAAAGCAAGTGGGTGGAAGACAAAAAGTGGAAAGACAAAATGGGTGGAGGATAAAGTTGATAAAGGAGGGAATTAGGCCAACAATCACCCCCCTAATTCCCGAACCGGGATAGAGAGAGACCTTCCATACCAAGTAACCCACGCATTTCCATGAACTTGACTCGCGCAAGTGCTTTGGTGAGAATATCGGCCCTTTGCTTGTCTCCGCTTACATACTCAATCTTCACCAATTCCTTTTCAACGCATTCACGAATGAAATGATATCGCGTATCGATGTGTTTACTCCGACCATGAAACACGGGATTTTTCATCAATGCTATGGCTGACTTATTGTCCACCCAAATCAGTATCTTTTGCATCTCACCACCTATAATTTCACCATACAAACTTCGAAGCCAAATCGCTTGACATGCCGCCGAAGTTGCTGCCATAAACTCGGCTTCACAAGATGACAATGCTACCGTATTTTGTTTTTGAGAACACCATGAAATGGGTGTTTCACCAAAATAAAATATGTGCCCCGTAGTACTTTTCCCGTCATCCTTATCGGTATTATGACTACTATCACTATAGCCCATGATCTTGTGACTTCCTCCCCGTTTGTACCGTAACCCATAACTCGTAGTACCGGCAATATAGCGAAGGATTTGCTTAACCGCAACTAGGTGAGAAACCATTGGAGATTGCATATAACGACTCACAATTCCAACCGCATAAGATAAATCCGGTCTTGTATGTAATAAATAACGAAGACAACCAACTAATCTTCGGTAATTCGTTGGATCAACCGGTTCACCTTTCTCGTCCTTTGATAACTTTAAACCTGGATCCATAGGACATTTAGCCGGATTACACTCGAGCAAGCTTGTTTCTTTTAGAATCTTCTTTGCGTACCCTTCTTGCTTGATTGTAATGCCTTTCTCGGTTTGCATGACTTCAATACCTAGATAATAAGATAGTAACCCGAGATCGCTCATCTCGAATTTCTCCTCCATTTGCTTCTTGAATTCTTCGATTTTCTTAGTGCACGAGCTTGTCACGATTAAGTCATCTACATAAACACCCGTAATAATTAATTCATTTCCCTCATGTTTGGTGTAGATTGCTTGTTCTTTCGAGCACCTCTTAAAACCAAGAATCTTCAATGTACCATCAAGCTTGAGATTCCAAGCTCGTGGCGCTTGACGAAGCCCATACAATGCCTTAGTTAACCGGTAGACTTTTTCTTCATGGCCATTCTTAATGAAGCCTTCCGGTTGACTAACATAAACCACTTCCTTTAAATCACCGTGCAAAAACGCCGATTTGACATCTAAGTGGTGAACTTGCCATCCTTTACAAGCCGCATGTGCAAGTAACAAACGCACCGTTTCCATTCGAGCCACTGGTGCGAAGACCTCGTCAAAATCAATACCAAATTGTTGAACATAACCTTTTGCGACGAGTCTTGCCTTGTATTTTATGATATCCCCGGATGCATTACGCTTAACTTTATAAACCCACTTTAAACCGATTGGTTTAATATTACCCGGGAGTTTTGTTAAAGTCCAAGTTTTATTTTTTTCAATGGACTCTAACTCTACTCGCATTGCTTTTTCCCAAAACTTATTTCCTTTAGCTTGAGAATAATTTGTCGGCTCATCTTCTGCTGCGAGTAATAATTCTTCCGGTTCTTCTCGATTAACCCCATCTTGGACATGAAAATCTTTAAACTTTACCGGCATCCGTTTCTGCCTCGTCGATCGTCGTGGGAAAGTTTCAACCTCAACAAAGTCGGGCATAGGCTCACCCGAGCCTGTCTCCATTGAAGCTGAACTGGCAGCCAAAGCTGCTGATGACAGAGGGCTGCTGTGCGCAGCTGCTGAACTCGTTGAACTGCTGTCAGAAACAGCAATTTGCTGCTGAAACGCAGCAGTGTTTTGCTGCTGATTTACTGTTGCAGATGCGCCTTCTGGAGTGTTTGGGTTAAGGTCTGACTCGGTAGTCGTCTCGGATGAGTGTCCGTCATGATCCGAGTGAAGAACGACTGTAAAGAATTCCGGGTCAGACCTGTTTTGCTTCCATTCCCAGCCACGTTTTTCATCAAATCTGACTGTTCTTCGGATACGAATCTTGTTCTCGACCGGGTCATACATACGAAAAGCTTTACACCCCGGTTCCGAACCAAAATATACCATCGCTCTTCCTCTATCATCAAGTTTATGTTGATCAACTTTGGGTTCTGTCGCAAAGCCCACACAACCAAACACGCGCAAAAACTCTAAATTCGGTTTCTTTTTTAATAATGCCTCGTATGGTGTTTTTGTATCAACCGCTTTCGTAGGACTCCGGTTGAGTACATAAACTGAATGTTTAGCCGCTTCACCCCAAAATCTTTGTGGCACCTTGGTTTGTTTTAGCATACACCTCACCATACCTATTACAGTTCGATTGCTTCGTTCAACGACCCCATTTTGTTGTGGCGAATATGGAGCCGTAAGATGCCTTCGGATAGCATTGCTTTCACACCAATCATTGAACTCAGTTGATGTGAACTCGCCCCCGCGATCAGTTCTAAACGTGCCAATCTTTAGACTCAAATCCTTCTCAACCAAAGCTTTAAACCGTTTGAATGTCTCGAACACTTGATCCTTGGATTTCAAAAGAAAACACCACATATAGCGTGAGAAATCGTCTACAATTAAGAACACATACCTACAACCTCCTGGTGTAGATGGTGCGATAGGACCACAGAGATCACCATGTAGAAGCTCGAGTGGTCTAGTGGCCCGAAACATGGCTTTGGTCGGATACGGTTTTTGAGTCTGTTTCCCAATCAAACAACAATCACATATGTTTGATGGGTGGTTAATAACGGGCATACCACGAACCATGTTCTTTGACCCAATCTTCCTCATTGAATCAAAGTTAAGATGCCCTAGACGGGCGTGCCAAAGCCAAGAAACATCATCAAGCTTAGAAAACAAACATACCGGAGAACCAACCACGAGCTTGATTTTATACATCCGGTTAGTTTCACGAAACACCTTCATCATAAGAGTTCGTGCTTTGTCATACACTAGCAAGACATCGTCTTCCATCACGACCTTGCACCCCGTCTCAGTAAGTTGTCCCAAACTGATGATGTTGGAATGAAGGCTCGGAATATAGTAAACTTCCGTTAGTATTCTATGTTCACCGGTTTTAGTTGTGAACAAAATCGAGCCTTTTCCTTCAATTGTAACACAAGAATCATCACCAAAACGTACCTTGCCGGTTACTCGTTCGTTTAGCTCCGAAAAGAATTCTTTGTTTCCCGTCATGTGGTTAGAAGCTCCGTTATCTAAGTACCATAAATTCTCTTCCCTATGCATGGATTTGAATTTTTTCGGGTTCACATTCTCTTCATTCAAGTATACCGTCTCGCTTGAATTCATCATCATAAACAAGGTTGCATCGGTTTCTTCAGTAAGATTTGATTCTTGTTCTTGCTTCCGTTCTGGACAAGTCGAAGCGTAGTGACCAAACTGGTCACATCTATAACACTGAATTTTAGACTTATCTTTCTTTGGTTTTTGTCGGTTGTCGTTGTTTGTTTGACCCGAGCCCTTTGACCCACCACCTTTACCATTGTCTCGGTTTTGGTTGGTGTATTGTCCCTGACCCGAACCACGTCCACGACCTCGTCCCCTCCTTCCAGGACCATTACGACCATGACCTCCATTATTGTATTTGTGGTTTGAGGACGATTCCCCTTGAGAAAATAGTAACTGTCCTTGACTACCAGCCGGATCTTTTTCCTCCTTAATTCGTTCCTCGAATGCCTTCAAACGACCTACCACATCATCAAAGGTAATAGTTTTCAAGTCGACCACTTGCTCGATCGAGGCCACCATGTGAATAAACTTTCTCGGTAAGCCATTTAAAAACTTCTTGACTAACTTGGGTTCATCGATCTTAGTACCCAAAGATTCCGCCTTCGATGAAAAACCTGATAATAATGAAGCAAACTCGTCCACCGTGCTTTGTTCCTTCATCTTCAGATTTTCAAAGTCAAACATTAGAGTTTGTAGCCGTGCCTCTCGAACCCTATCTGCCCCGAGATTCCGGGTTTTCAACGTATCCCACATCTCCTTAGCCTTACTCAGATTTCCGACTTGAAGAATCTGATTTTCCGGAATGGATTGAAACAACAAAGCGATTTCCATGTTTTTCTTCACATCAACTGCTGTACCAGGTTCAATTTGTTCCCAAACTCCGTGTACGTTAAAGATAGCTCTCATCCGCATGGCCCATATTGTATAATTTGTTTGAGTCAACATGGGGCACGCGAGTGAGGAAGTAGAAGCACCACCTGGTTCTTTAATTGACCCCGATTGACTACCTTCAGTGTCTGCCATCTTCGATTTCTTCTTGTAAACCAGCAAAGGTGTACTACCTTGATGTTCCAGCCTCGAGTCCGCTTTGCTGCTGTTGCAAATAACTCGAACCAGCCTGGTTCAAGCCTTCAAAAACTGAACTGCCTGCTACTGTTACCCTTCTTGGCTGAACAGAACAGAGAGAAAAACAACCCAGATCAGCAGACTCGTTGCTTGCTGCTGATCGGATTTACTGCAGGCCCTTGCTGATGTTTCTATCTCACTGGAAACGCTCCTGATTGCTGAAAAGATCAACTTAATCGAAAAGGAACTGAACCTGCTCTGATACCAATTCAAAGCAGGATATGAAATTGATAACACACTCAATTAAGACTAGATAACTCCCAATCTTATTACCAAGAAAAATAGCTCAAAAACTTAGTAAGGTATTGCCATACATCATGACTCGATATATGCCAGATTATATAGACTGGACTTCAAACACTTCCAAATCTATAATAATAAACTAACTTGAGACCCAACCAACTTGTTGGTATCCCATACAATCTGCCAGAAAATGAGGAAAGCAAGTGGGTGGTGAAAGTTATAATCCCTACACATCCTTAAGTTTGAGGGTTGTTGGGTAAATAGTTAATAGATAGTTTATGTTAGAATTAGATTAGTGATAGAAGTGCGGGGACTAGATGTGACAAATCGAAAGTTAATAACCTACAACAAGATGGAGCGACACATCCAGGGGACGCATCTCTTCCCAATCGACTCCTACACCACAAGATCATCAGACGCGATGTTTCAAGAAGAGACACGTCCTTTCACTCGCATCTATTCAATTAGTATAAATAGGCTTGTAGTTTTCAATTGTAATACATCCCTGTACACATTCAGAATCACATGTAAAAATATTCAGTTTTATATTCAAGTTCGATTCATGTCTAGAGATCAAAGATCGGTTTTGGGGCCAACAATTGGTATCAGAGCGTCAGGCTCTAGGCATTGGGAATCGCAAGGCAACGAATCGGCGGGAAGTCATTCGCGATCAGGTTTCATCATTCTATTTTTTTTCAATTCGCAAGTTTCAATTCAGAATTTTGTTTAAGGGTTCGGTTCTAGGGTGATACGGTTGAACCGGGTTATTGGTTAGGAATCTAGGTTTTTTTTTGATTCCGGGGTTTAGTGCGAATTAGATTGTTTGATTATTACGCGTTTTGGGTTATACGCGGGTTAAAGATTTGAGAGTTTGTTGAATTCAAGGGAATTGAATTTTACCAGTACAATGGTTCGTATTGGTGGTCAGGAAATTTTAGAAACAAGAAAGTAAGGATTGTGAGAATTCTAAGTTAGCAATCAGACTAGGGTTCGTGAGTGAATGAAACCGAGTACAGGAGCACAAAACAGGGTTGTTTTCTTGTTTCGTTGGAGTGCTAGGAAGAATCAGAATTTAATCCGGTGGTTATTCAAAGTTTAAAATACATCGAGCGAGTCGATCCGGAAGAAGAAGCCGGTGAAGAAGGAATCGTTCGAGTAATCCGAAATGTGTTGTTAAGATCAAGTGATTCGAAGAAAAGCGATGATCGCTATTTAAAAGAAACGTGTGATTCTGTCCGAGATGATCCGAAAGAGCCTAGGGTTCAATTATGTTCAAGATTTTCAACTCACTGGGCGTTCGTGATTATCTTCGATTCAGAAAAATCGACAGTTGCAACAAATCGATTCAGAAAAATTGATTCAGTGCGAAGGAAGAATATCAATCGATTCTGAAAAATTGATCAGAAACCCAGAAGTCAGTCATGAAGGCAATCAAAATCAATTCAGAAGAATATTGATTCAGATAATTCGTTTCAGTCAACATCGAATCAGTATTGAAGGATAAGGAAAATCGATTCGGTATAACATCGATTCAGAACCAGAGTCACGAAGAAAGAACACATCAGAGAATAATTAAAAAATTGATTTAGGTTAAATCGATTCAGTCTCAGTTCAAGATACTAAAAAAAAAATCGATTCAGAAGTCACAAGCCACAAATCGATTTCAGAAACAAAAGTCGAGAGAAGCAATAGAAGGGTTGTGAAGAAACAAAGTGCTATGGAAAGAAAGTGATGCAGTGAATGTCGGAAACAAGAAGATAATTTGCAGTGAGTGCAGAAAAGGTGCAGTGGATGCAGAGGAAAATGAAGCCGTGAATACTAGATCAGGTAAAAGTGGAGAATCCGTGAGGGAAGCAATCAATGAAGAAGAACTGTTGTGAGAGACAACTGTGAACAAGATAAATCAAGGAGAAGAGATGTGTGCGAAACATACAAATAATCCTGTGACTGGGTCAGAAGAAGGAATTGTTGTGTGATACAACCGCTAGAAATTTGAGTGAGTCAGATTATATAAAATCTATGCGAGATGGTTTCAAATCATGTGATATGGTGGGCAAGTTAATCAAGATCGGTGGAGTTCGTGTTGAGACAACTACATAAGAAAAGGTTCGTGTGATACAAATCAAGTGCGGTCAAGACAAGTATGAAGCAAAGTGTTCGCGTGAAGCAAGTTTCACGAGGAACAAGGTTCGTGAATAAGAAGATACATGTGAAGTGTTGGAAACCGAGAAGATTCGAGAAGATAAAGATGCTCAGAGACAAGGATCTACAACAACTCAAGGAAGTTCGAGATTAGGGGGGTGAATGAAAGTTATAATCCCTACACATCCTTAAGTTTGAGGGTTGTTGGGTAAATAGTTAATAGATAGTTTATATTAGAATTAGATTAGTGATAGAAGTGCGGGGACTAGATGTGACAAATCGAAAGTTAATAACCTACAACAAGATGGAGCGACACATCCAGGGGACGCATCTCTTCCCAATCGACTCCTACACCACAAGATCATCAGACGCGATGTTTCAAGAAGAGACACGTCCTTTCATTCGCATCTATTCAATTAGTATAAATAGGCTTGTAGTTTTCAATTGTAATACATCCCTGTACACATTCAGAATCACATGTAAAAATATTCAGTTTTATATTCAAGTTCGATTCATGTCTAGAGATCAAAGATCGGTTTTGGGGCCAACAGGTGGAAGACAAAAAGTGGAAAGACAAAATGGGTGGAGGATAAAGTTGATAAAGGAGGGAATTAGGCCAACAGAATAAATGGCTATACTGCTGCGATTCGAGCTCAACAAGAAAAAGGACTATGATGCACAATCGCAGCACCATTTTGAACTCTTGCAGCCTATTATTATATCTTAGAGTTGTTGAGGACTCAGTTGGATTTGCAGCGGAATCAAGTGGGGCATTTGGTTTCATGTTCATGATTCACGATAACAAGTATGTGCAGGAAACAAGAGACAAAGAAATGGACAAATTGAATGAAATTCAGAATGTCTTGGTACCGGCAAACGTTGCCGGCAAGAGTGAATATATACATGAGTTATGACGGTTACACGGTGGTTAATTTTGGAGGGAACAACCGCCACTTTGAAACGGTGTCACTAACCAACATAACCATCCGCTAATTATTGACATATACACACATAAACATAAGTTTAATCATCCGGATTATACATAACTTGAGTGTAATATTTCCTATTAGCAGCATTAAACATGTTAAAAAGAAACGGGTCAAGCATGCCACAATATAGTGATTTATTATTAAAGCATCATTGCTGGAAGTTGATGCTATGATATATATTCAACCATCATGTACACACAAATACCTCGATATGTTATTCAACCACATAGTGAATTAATGTATCCAATCATTGAGCTAAAAACATGCTGCAGTTTGCTAAAGTTGACCTTTATTTTGTTTATCAACCATTGGTCTATGAAATTGGCAGCCATTTCATGAACATTTACATAAAATTAATCAAAAACAACAATAGTATCATGAAACTTTTATTAGATAACTGTAACATATTACAAAGAGTTACAAGAACGCCTACATATCCTTCCTGATTGAAAGGCTATACTGCTGCAATTTCAAGCTCAACAAGAAAAAGGGCCATGATGCACACAATCTATCTTCTGCAGCACCATTTTGAAGTCCTGCAGCCTTGTATTATATCTCAGAGTGACATAGACATAACTGATAACAAAAAACAACAAATCACTACATGTACTCCACGAGTGTTGTGTGGTGGATGAAAATTTCATACTAACCTTGTGCTGGGTTGCATTGGAAGGAGCTGATGAAAACCAATTTTAGGGCATGATGGGTTTTAAAAAGACGTAACTTCATTAAAAGTTATCAATCCGTTATTTTACTTTTTTTTTTTTTTTAAATTGAATGTACTAATTGCATTGTTTATTATGTTAATTAGAACTAGGTTTAAAGAAGTTCGCCGTGTTGCGGCGAATTTCTTTTGTTATTTAGTCTGTGTTTACATTTGTTTTGAAATCACTACGAGCGTGTTGCGAACAAAACTGCTGGCAAGAATAAAAAGAAAATATAGAAAAAAACACTAAAAGATAACCGAAAGAAAATAAACCAAAAAAGTTGTATGGTAACGATGTTGTTCGTATGAAACCCGTGGTCAGAGATGAGCAAATTGTTCTGGGTACCGGTACCAAATTTGCAGAACCGAAAGATCTTAAGTACCAATTCGGTACCGACTTTTGGCATTCCCGTTACCGGTTCACTACCGTTTTTTACCTTCATATACCGGTACCGTAACCGGGATATCCGGTATCAGTACCGATTCTGTATCGGTTGGCACCGAGCTCATCCCTACCCCTGAAACTAAAAAAGAAAAAAATAAAAGTTGAAGAAAATCAACAAAAAAAGTTGTACGATACCGTTGTTCGTACGGTAACCGTGATCAGGGATGAGCAAATGGTATTGGGTAGCCGCACTGAATTTCCCGAACCAAAAGATTTCCAATATCAATTCGGCACCAACTTTTGGCGTTTTCTGTATTAGTGCCGGTTTTTACCTACATGTACTGATACCGAACAGGACCGTACCGGTATTTTCGATACCAGTACTGGTTCGATACCGGTTGACACCAACCTTATCACAACCCCTGATATTAAAAAAGGATTAAAGTTAAAAAATAAAGAAAATAACTACTCCATCCGTCCCACTAAAATTGTCCTATTTTGAATTTTCAAAGTCTTTATTTATAAACTTTGACCTTAAATAATTTTGTTTGTGTTAGATAATACTTGATGAAAGTTATATGATTTGAGTGTGTTTTACAAATGTTTTTATCGGGTTAATTTTCATCAAGTTTTATATAACACAAAAAATATATAATTAAAGTCAAAGTTTATAAATAAAGACTTTGAAAATTCAAAACATGACACTTTTAATGAGACGGAGGTAGTATTATTATAATATTAAAATAATAAAAGTATTAAAAAACTATATATTATTATAATATTAAAATCACTAGTTCCTTTATTAATATATAGTAAAGTAATAATAATAATAGTAATAATAATAATAATAGTAACAATAATAATAATAATATATAGTAATAATAATTATTAATATATAGTAATAATATATAGTAATAATAATAATAATAGTAATAATTGTTACAAATTTGAAAATATAAAGTGACTTTCAGTATTGGACTTAATGAAAATTTTGTAGAATACGTTGTTGATCTGGATGTTACCTAGATATGGCCTAGTTCAATTTCTGAGCACTTAGGCACATCATTTGTTCGATTGTTGACTAAGAACACGATTCGGTAACGTACTTTCAAGACCGCCGCCAAGATTCCTCAGAAAATTTTGGGCTCGTAGAAAAATAAGAGGGCCCCTATTAGGCCAACTTTAAATGAGTTTAAACTTTAACCTGGGTTTTATTTAAACTACTGGGCCAATTTTAAATGGGCTAAACTTTACTAGTGTTTATTGACGAGTAAAAGAGTAATTGGTTTTAGTGTTTTAACCGGAGTTTAAGCGTTTAACAAACTATATATATTTTTCTATTTTTTAATACATATATATAAAAGTATAAAAAGAATTCGGACCCCAGGAGATCGGGCCGTCGCTCACCCCACACCCCGGGGGTCACCCTTGCGTACTATAGACTACTATAGACTATACGGCTAATAGTATGAAATTAAACACATGCAAAGAATTTATCACATTCGCCTGGTGATGCTTACAACCATTCATATGAATAAGTTCTTCCAACTAGAATCACTAGCCCTCATCCTAGTTGAGACTGCGGGGTTTGTAGTCTCAGGTTACGTGCATCGTTTATGTTTGTGAAAACCACTTGTAAACATGGTTGCAAAAGTCGCTAGGCGCTCCCTAGTCGGTCGACCGGGGAGTTGAGAGTACTCGGCCTAGGCGGAGAGTACTCGGGGAGTATTCGGACATGTTAAATTATAAAGAAATTAGTTTTTGAAAATTAAATATATGTCAAATAACATAAATTTACTAATATCTATAACAAAATACGTGAAAATGCTATTCATTCTTTAATACGATAGGTATAGAAATTATGTTTTATTATTTTTTAAGTCAAACTCGGCCCAAGTTGACCTACTAGATACGATTTTGGTGGAGGTTGACCGAGTTTGACCGATTCTGAGTAATTAGGCGGAGTCAAAGAAAGTCGCCTCGGCAGCCTACCTTGTAGCGACTACTCGGGGAGTACTCGGCCTTGGAAACCTTGTTTTACAACCATGCTTGTAAACCAACTTTTGTGAGGCGAGTGTTGACTGTTGACCAATGATAACCATCACCGGCCAATTATAGGATGTGTTTAGGTTTAGTTGATCCACGTTGACTCAACACTACACGATGTATACGGACCCCCACTCAAGGTTACTTGACGCTACTACTGTTTTGCTTCTCGCCTCGGCTCCATTTCTTCTAGTGTCAAGCATAAAAGCGCCAGTGAACCAAAACCAAATTAACCGATAAAACCAAACCAACTTATTACAACATAACTCCAAATCTTCACATAGAACATAATATATTAAAACATAGGTGGGACTTGCATGAAAAAATATATTTATGTGATATCATTTTTGCAATTGTGTTTAAAGCCTTTTAACAATTTGGTGCTATGAACCGGTGCATACAAGGAGATTACACCAGTCCGTTTGGTGTAACAGAAACCGACAATAACCGCTATGCGTTTGACTTTTCGTTTCTGCCCGGTGACCAATATTATATATAATTCTTTCTAATCTAAATTTGTTCAATCCAACTCCATATATACACAAATTAGATAATCCTAACTTTAGTTTATAGCTTAACAATAGATGCACGACAACATTGATTATAAACTCCTTGCCTCTTTCATTGATAATAATTGAATATATATAGGTACAATAAGATCCCTATTTTAGGGGAGAGATAATTATAAAATTTTACAAGATACTATCTCTATTTTTATGTATATCCTATATCTATTACACCCCCGCAGTCGAAGCGTAAGGAGGCCGAATGCTTAGACTGGATCTGAAGTCATCGAACAAGACTTTGGGCAACCCTTTTTGTGAAGATGTCTGCCACTTGGAAACGTGCTGGTATATGAAGAACTCGGATGTCGCCACGTTGCACAAGATCACGAACAAAATGAATATCCAGTTCTATATGCTTTGCCCGTTGATGTTGAACCGGATTTCCTGACAAGTAGATGGCACTGATGTTGTCACAATAAACTAAACTAGCAGACGTAATAGGTTTGTGTAACTCCAGTAACAGATTTCGGAGCCAACACACTTCGGCAACAACATTTGCAACTCCCCCGTATTCAGCTTCAGCACTTGACCGAGAGATAATAGCTTGGCGTTTAGAGGACCAGAATAGTAAATTAGGACCGGGATACACACAATAGCCAGACGTAGATCGGCGTGTGTCTGGGTAACCAGCCAAGTCTGCATCCGTGTAGGGGCGTAATGAGAAGTCCGAAGAAGAGCCAAGAGTTAAACCATACGAAGAAGTGCCTTGCAAGTATCTAATGATCCGTTTCAATGCATTCCAATGATCAATTTGAGGTGAGTGCATATACATGCAAATCTGCTGAACAGCATAACAAATATCCGGTCTCGTAAAAGTTAAGTATTTTAAGACACCTGCAAGACTTCGAAACAGTGTTGGATCCTCAAACTCAGGACTGGAAGTTGCACTAAGTTTCGGTTTTGAGTCTACTGGAGTTGCCACTGGTTTACAAGAAGACATACCAGCCCTATCAATGATGTCTTTAGCATACACTTGTTGTGTCAAAAATAACTTATCATTTTGCCTAGTGACATGGACCCCCAAAAAATGACTAAGAGGACCAAGATCCTTCATATCAAATTCACTAGCAAGTTTTGACATAAGATGTACCCGTAGCTTATCAGTAGAGGTGGTAAGTATGATGTCATCAACATAGATGAGAAGGTAGGCTGTCAATTGTTTGTGATGATAAATGAAGAGAGAATTATCACACTTACTTTGACGAAAACCCAATGTAAGGACGGAATCCGTGAACCGTTGATACCACGCACGTGGTGCCTGTTTTAAGCCATAAAGCGATTTCTTTAACAAGCATACATGATCCGGAAAGTGCTGATGTCTAAATCCCATAGGTTGGTACATATATACAGTCTCGTTAAGATTACCATGAAGAAAAGCATTAGTGACATCCAGTTGGTCAATGGGCCAAGACTGAGATAATGCAAGGGATAACACGGTTCGTATAGTAGTCGGTTTAACAACTGGGCTAAACGTTTCACCACAATTAACCCCAATCTGTTGATTACTACCATCACAAACTAACCGAGCCTTATAACGTTCCAATGTACCATCTGACCTGAATTTATGCCGAAACAACCACATGCTGCGAATAACATTCATATGGGGTTGTCTAGGAATCAACTCCCATGTCTTATTTATAACAACCCTCCTAAATGTCCTAACACCCCTATAGGTCCTAAAATACATCCCGTATACGAGAAGTGGGCCCCAAATACTTTAATTTAATAAAAATAAAATAAAAACAAAATTTAATGGTCTCTGGCAGGGCGCGGCAGAGCCACTGAAGGCTGTCGCGGGGCACGAGCGCCTGGCCACCCGGCCTCTCCCCCTACTGCCACGTGTCGAGGCTATGGGACCGACTCAGCAAAGCTAGGCCCTACACCCCTATCTCGCGGGCCGCGAAGGACGACCCTTAGTTGGTCGCGGGTGATACGTGGTCGAAAAACGATGCTCGTTATTGTTTAAGTTTGGGTTTTTATTTAACTTTTAATTCCGAATAGCCTACTTTTATTTAAAATTGTGTTTTGCAGGTTTAATGGAGCTTAAGGTGTTTTTCGAGAGCTTTACGGGTCACCGGGATGGGAAACAGACCACCGAAACACGAAACAGTACAACCGGGAACTCAAGACGTGAAAAACAGGAACTGAAGAATGCACACACCGTCGCCGACGCCCTCCTGGGCCGTCGGTGACGCACCTTGGAGATCTCCATCGCCCTTTTTGATCGTAGACAGTAGTTTAAGCCATCGCCAGCTTTGGTGTTTTCTGGAGCCCGTCGCCGACGCCACACAGGCCCGTCGGTGACGCAACTTGCAAATGGGGATCGTGAATTTTTGATTTCTTTGTTATTGGAACGAATCAAAACACATGGGGGTCATTAATTTCGGGAGTTACACAACATTTTGAGTTTGGAACTTGATCTTGGAGCCAAGAACCACCACCACTTCATCTTGAATCCATCTATTCCATCCATCATCATCCATTATCAACCGAATTAATTATCCAATTCACCACTATCACCATCATTCAAACCCCATTCTACCATCCATTCAATTCCACCATTAAAAACCCTAATTACCATTCCATCATTTCTAAGCTTCAAGATGATCAAGAGCAAGCTTCCAACATCCGGTGATCACGTCCTTTCGATCATGCGCGGCTAATTCCTTGGAGGTTTCACCCCGGTGTAGACTTTTGTAAGATTTAGGGTTTATTATGTTTTGATGTTTGAGTTGTGACAACTTGAATTACATTTGAATCTTTAGACAATTGTCCTACGTTTGTATTGAATTTGTGAATTGTCGAGTGAATGATTAAATTTGACTTTATGAAACGAATACACGTATTTATGCCTTGTCTTTTGATAGGATTTGTTAGTCTAAGGTAACGAAGTGCATCGTGGTCCGTTGTCTATAACGTTGATAACGATTGGCACCTAAGCTTTATGATTGTTGACCCGTTAATGAATTAATTCGAGTAAATCAAATTAAAACGCGTAGTAACCCTAAGTTTTGCATTTGTTGAAACCGGGTGTGAACCTTGTTATTCCTTATTGTCTTATTATTCAAAGTTTCTTGGAATTGTTAATCTTTCATCATTAATTAATTTAATCAATTTCATTATCTATTTCACAAACTTCTCAATTAAACAAATCCATAAAAATAACTTAGCAAGCTTCATAAATTGTGACATTTGTTTGAATTCAATCAAGTCCATTCGCAAACCACATACTCTTCGTGGTTCGACCCCTTACTACCACTAGCTATTGTTAAGGGTAATTAGGGCTTATAAATATTATCTTTGATCGAAGCGCGACACTTCGATCAAATTTTGGCGCCGTTGCCGGGAAGTTAGTGCGCTTTGTGTTTGGATTATTGTTTGAATTTTTTTGTGATTAACTGTTTAATTTGTTCAGTTTCTTTTTGCACTTGTCTATTTCCTTGTTACGCGGGGTGTGTTACTTGTGCAGGTTACAGGTAGTGCATGCATACGCGGAACTCCGGGAGGACTTCACCGTTAGTCTACGAACCGGAAATCGAAAGAGTTGCAAGAAGGAATTTAGCAAGCCGGTTAGAAGCAACACTTGTTTCTAACCAAGTCACCCAAGATTCACAATCCACGCTATCCATTGAAACCGATTCAGTGGCAAACCAAAACCTCAACCAAAACCAAAATCCAAACCAATTCCAATACCAAGGCAATCTCCGCCCAGCTCAAAATGTCCAACAACATATACCCCAAGATCAACCAGGTGGTGGTAATAATTCAAGACCACCCACACCACCTTTTCAAAACTGAGGCCCAAATAATAACCAAAGAACACAACCTCAACAAAACCTCAACCGACACAACTCCCTACCTACTAACCTTGATGACCGGAATGTTAATTCCGATCGTAGAGGCAACCGAGATCGTGGCAATCCCACGAACAAAGACCCATTTTTCAACATCGACGACTTGCGAAATGCCATCCCCGATGATGAGCCGTTTAGTGTTCCCGGTTACCAATCGCCGGAGTACGTGAGTATTCACTCGGAACACTCGGATGATGGGGGTAATTATGATGACCGGGTTGATGATGACGGTTGGGGGTATGTGAACAGGGGGAATATCTACAATGCAAGGGGGTTTGATGATGATGAGTTTGGCTATCAAAACGCCAACTTTGTGGGGAATGAAAACTATGGTTATGGGAATGCTCGAAACGACGGTTACGGAAACAACCGCCAACCACGAAACAACAATCAAAGGAACCGGGATGATGGTTATTATAATAATAACAATAACGTGAATAATAACCGTATTCATCATTTCGTGGGAGGAGGTAACCAAGGTGGAAATCGAAGGGGTGATCGAAGGGATAATCGAAGACCAGTTGACCAAGAAGTTAACTGCCCACGTCGTCGTCAACAACCTCCAAGGGGCGTTAATGACCGTTTTAGGCCGGTAGTCACCGATAATGACTCACCAATTGTGTGCGAGAGAAGAATGTTCGATTGCAAGCCCCACTACATCATCCTCCCCCACTTTAATGGGAGGTCCAATGATGAACCATATACTCATTTGGCGGAGTTTTCGGCCATATGTAGTACTATTGGAGGGCATGATTTTGCATTGGAAGAGGTCAAGCTTCAGTTGTTTCAATTCTCGCTAAAGGATAAGGCGAAACAATGGTTCCTCACACTTCCGGCGAATAGTATTCGTACATGGGCCGAAATGCAACAAGTCTTTCTTGACGAGTATTACTCGATGGCGAAGACCGATGATGCTAGAGATGAAATAAGGTCTTTTCGTCAACTTTCAAGTGAACCATTGCATGAAGCTTTCACAAGATACAAAGAATTGATCCGTAAATGCCCACATCACCAAATAAAAAAGTGGGAATTGGTTAAGTGCTTTGTAAGAGGGTTGGATGACGAGACATGGAACCACCTCGAGTCAATGAGCAATGGAACATTGTTGAGTAACCATGAAGATGACGATTGGGAATTTCTTGAGCGGATGAGCAAACGGTCAAAGTCAAAGGAGTCGGCCGATAGAGCTAAAAAAACATCTTGTTTCCAGGTCACTTCCCGATCTTGACTCTAACTCTAAGGATCAGATTTCTACTCTAGAACTGGAGTTGGCTCGTATGAAGAGGAAGGAGGTGAATGCAGTGCAATTTGCGGTTTGTGAAGATTGTGGGGAGATTGGCCATCGGACCGATCAATGTCAAACGGGACCGGGTGACTACACCGAAGAGGTAAATCAAGTGTATGGGGATCGAAAACAGTATGATATGAACTCCAACACTTACCATCCGGGTTTGAGAAATCATCCAAATTTCCGGTATGGTAATGCTTCGAATCAAATGAACCCGAACTTCAATCGGGCAATCAAGGCGGGCAAGGTGGTTCTTATAATAATCGCCAAGGTGGTAATCAAGGGGGTAGCCAAGGATACCAAAACCGTGAAAACAACTACCAACGTGGCTACAACCAAGGTGGAAATGGGGGGTGGTGCTTCAAACTCTCAACCGGGCGGTGATGACTCGATAAATTCTAAGTTTGATGCACTCATGAATGCTATGAATGCCCTCACTACTTCAAACCAAGAGATCAAATCCGAAATGAAGAAAGAGTTTGAAGTAAGAGATAAATCCCACAAGGCATTGGAGAAGCAAGTGGGGCAACTGGCCCAAGAGATGGCCCAAATTCGTGGAAGTGGAGGAAGACTTCCAAGCGACACCAACGTGAACCCTAAGCATCAAGGGTCAAGCTCGAAGAACGCGAACGAGGTACCAATTAATAAAATTTCCTTACGTAGTGGTCGAGTGATAGATAATGGTGTTGAGTCACCACCACCCAAGTTTGTTGAAGGGGTGGTGGAAGATGCTAGTGATGATGAAGTTAGTGGCGGTTAAACGAATAAAAATAAAAAATGATGTAAAAATTAATAACAATACACCCGTTGTGACCGTCCCCGTCCCAAAAGTTAAGGACAAGGGTGTGGAGACTAATACCGCCCCTTATGCCGAAGCTTTACCATCCAAGAAGGTGGTAAATAAACGTGGCCCACAACAAGAAGAGATGTGGGAAATTTTTAAACAAGTTAAAATCAATTTACTACTCTTAGATGCAATCAAGCAAGTACCTTCATATGCTAAATACTTGAAAGATTTATGCACCCAAAAGCGGACTCACAAGTTTCCAAAGAAACTTGATTTAACCAAAAATGTGAGTTCGATTCTTTCGGGTGCACTTCCACCAAAACTTCAAGATTCGGGGGCGCCCATAATTTCAATACAAGTTGGTGAATTTAAAATGACTCGGGCACTTTTGGATCTTGGGGAAAGTGTGAGTATCTTGCCAGGTAGTTTATATGACCAATATGATTTTGGTCCACTTCAAATGTCGAACACCACCGTGGTGTTAGCTGATTTGACTCCTAAACTACCCCGTGGGTTAGTCACGGATGTAATAGTCAAGGTCGAGGACTTTTATTATCTGGTGGACTTTCTCGTACTTGATTATGTTTCTTTGAACCGAACCAAGCAACCAACGGTTATCCTAGGTCGACCATTTTTAGCAACGTCAAATTCTCAAATAAATTGTAAATCTGGCACGGTCGACATGACTTTTGGTAATCGTCGGTTGCGGTTAAATGTCTTTTCAGGATTGACGGATCCTCTAGTCGGCGGTGAATGCTATATGGTGGACATTGTTGACGAGTGCATACCTGTATGCGACATTAATGTCGAAGAGGAAAGCACAATAGAGGAGTGTTTCATGTTTGACAGGTTGCAAATGGAAACAAATAGGAGCATGGATGAAGAGGTGAAAGAATTGGAAGTATTGGCGGCTAGGGAAGGAAGACTCACGTGGACACATCAAGTGGAAAGCCTCCCGGAAAGCATTGACACTAAGTTAAAGCCGTCATTGGAAGAGCCTCCGGTTGTAGAATTGAAGGCATTACCCAAGCATCTCAAGTATGCTTATGTGGGTGAGAGTAGCACACTCCCGGTCATCATCGCATCCAACTTAACCGGGGAGCAAGAGGAGAAGTTGATGAAAGTGTTGGTCACCCATAGAGCCGTTATCGGGTGCACCATTGCGGATTTGAAAGGAATTAGTCCCTCGGTGGTAATGCACAAGATCATTACAGAAGATGGTACCAATCCTTCTTGCGACACGCAACGGAGACTAAATCCGAACATGCGGGAAGTGGTTAAGAAAGAGGTATTGAAGTGGCTAGATGCGGGTATTATATACCCCATTTCTGATAGCCAGTGGGTGAGCCCAATGCAAACAGTTCCTAAGAAGGCGGGTATTCAAGTTGTCACAAACGACGCAGGTGAAGAGGTCGCCACTCGGCCGGTAACCGGGTGGCGTATTTGTATTAACTATAGCAAGTTAAATGCTGCAACTTCCAAAGATCATTTTCCTTTACCGTTTATTGACCAAATAGTCGAGAAATTGGCCGGACAAAATTTTTATTGTTTTCTGGATGGTTATTCCGGTTACAATCAAATTGCTATTCATCCGGAAGACCAAGAAAAGACAACATTTAGTTGTCCATATGGCACCTTCGCATTTAGGCGGATGCCTTTTGGACTATGTAACTCCCCGACCACCTTTCATAGGTGTATGATGAGTATCTTTTCAGATATGGTGGGGGAGTCTTTGGAAATCTTCATGGATGATTTCTCGATATTTGGGTCATCATTTGATACATGCCTTGACCAACTCGAAAAAGTTTTGAAAAGATGTGTTGAGAAAAATCTAGTTTTGAGTTGGGAAAAGAGCCATTTTATGGTTCAAGAAGGGATTGTGTTGGGGCATGTGGTGACAAGTCATGGGATAAAGGTGGATCGAGCAAAAGTGCAAGTCATATCCACTTTGCCTTATCCCACAAGTGTTAAGGGTATTAGGTCGTTCTTGGGACATGCGGGGTTTTATAGGAGGCTTATAAAAGGTTTTAGCGATATCACAAAACCCCTATGTAGTTTATTGTTAAAAGATAAACCTTTTGATTTTGACAAAAATTGTCAAAACGCTTTTAACATCTTGAAGAAAAAATTGGTTGAGGCCCCAATCTTGCAATCACCGAATTGGTCTTTACCATTCGAAATTATGTGCGATGCAAGTGATTATGCGGTGGGGTCGTGCTGGGTCAATGGGTAGACAAGAAACCGGTTGCCATATACTACGCAAGTAAGACTCTTTCGAATGCACAATTAAATTATACAACTACCGAGAAAGAGCTACTTGCGGTGGTATATGCGTTGGATAAATTTCGTGCTTATATATGGGGTTCTAAGGTCATTGTGTATTCTGACCATTCTTGAGTTAGGTATCTCATGGACAAGAAGGATGCAAAGCCGAGATGAATCCGATGGGTTCTCTTGCTACAAGAATTTGATTTGGAAATCCGAGATAAGAAAGGAAGTGAGAATGTGGTTGAGGACCACTTGTCTTGATTGACAGTGCAGGAGGATTCTTCTCGTGTGGAGATTAATGAGAATTTCCCAGATGAGCAAATTTTGAAAGTTTCAATATTACCATGGTATGCTAACATTGTTAACTATTTGGTTACAGGCGACTTGCCAGCTCATTGGGATGGAAGGAAGAGGTTGCACTTCCTTTCTCAAATCAAGTACTACACATTAGAAGAACCAGACTTATTCAAGATATGTCCGGATCAAGTCGTTAGAAGATGCATACCCGACAAGGAGATTCCTAGTGTCTTGATGCACTTGAATTCATTTGCTTGTGGGGGCCATTTCAGTGGCCACAAAACGGGCACAAAGTGCTCAATAACGGTCTTTATTGGCCGACTATTTTTAAGGACGCATTTAATTTCGCTAAAAACTGCGTCGAGTGTCAAAGATTTGGGGGTATTTCAAAAAGGGATGAGATGCCCATGCAACCGATCCTTATTGTAGATATTTTTTATGTGTGGGGGATCGATTTCATGGGCCCATTCCCTAATTCGCATGGCAATTTATATATCTTGGTGGCGGTTGACTATGTGTCAAAGTGGGTCGAAGCGATTGCCACCAAGACAAACGACCATACCGTGGTTTGTAATTTTGTGCAAACCAATATTATTTCTCGATTTGGAATCCCTCGCGTGATCATTACTGACGGGGTATCTCATTTTAATAACTTTAACTTTGGTAAGCTATTGAAACGGTATGTCGTTGACCATCGAATTGCTACCCCCTATCACCCACAAACCAGTGGTCAAGTGGAAGTTTCCAATAGGCAAATAAAGGAAATTTTGCAAAAGACCTTTCGACCGGACCGAAAGGATTGGTCGACAAAGTTGAATGATGCTTTATGGGCTTATCGAACGGCTCATAAAACACCTATTGGAACTACACCATATCGTTTGGTTTATGGGCGGAATTGCCACTTACCAGTTGAACTTGTACATCGTGCATGGTGGGCCATTAAAGAGGTTAATATGAAATACGATGATGCAGGTAAAGAGCGAAAGTTAAAGCTTTGCGAGTTAGAAGAGCTTCGGGAAGAAGCATATGAGTGTGCCTCAAAGTATAAGGATGATATGAAGAGAGCACATGATGTGAAGTTGAAGCCGAAGGAGTTTGAAGTGGGTCAAAAGAGTAACTGGATGGGCCCGTACGTGATTACACGGGTCGGAAAGCTTGGAAATGTTACCATTGAGGACCCTAAGGATGGGTCGAAGCAAACGGTTAACGGTCACCGTCTAAAACCGTTCCTTGATGGTAACGAAGAGAAAAAGGAAGCGAATGTGGAGTTAGTAATTTTCGTGGTAAGCGTGCCAACTTATGAGGTCAATTAAAAAGACCAGTAACACCTTTTGTAGAGTTTGTATAATTCATTTAATTGTTTGAGTATTTTGGTTATAGTTGTTTTCGTTTCGTACTAACCCCTTTGATTGTGTGAAGTCCGGATATTCCGAACGGGTCATAAAGACACAAGGTATGTTTTTAGACTTTATTATGTGCATTGAGGACAATACACGATTTTTCGGAGGGTGGTAGGACCGTAAACGGGTTGTTTATTTTTAAATTTTAACTTATAAAAATTTGCAAAAACATTTTTAATAATTTTTAGGATTTTTATTAGCATAGGGTCCTTTTGTAAAAAAGTATACATTTTTCTCATATTTTTCAAAAAAAAAAAAAAAAACTTAAAAATTGAAAAAAAAAATTAAAACTGAGGAACCCAGCCCCGTCGACGACGGGTGTGTGGTCCGTCGGGGACGGGTCACCAAAAGGGGCGTCGGCTAAGAATGTCTGTAAACAAAGGAATAGGGCGTCGCCCATGTTGGATTTTTTTGGATGCGTCGCCGACGACGGGGTGTGCCGTCGCCGACGGTGTCCCATTTGTCTCCCAGCGCTGATTTGTTCTAGATCACTAGCCTCGAACCAAAACCCCTTTAAACCTCTCCAAACTTGTTAGGATCTGAATTTGATTTGATTGTGGTTTGTTTAACAAAATGAAGATGAAATAGTATTAAGTGTAGCGGAATTAGATGAATAAACTTTCAACACAATCAACGAGAGAATTAGTTTCAGCAAACATGTTTAACATAGAATCGAATGATTGTATTTATTACAATAATCAACACTATTGCATGCATGCACAGATCTCCTCCTCAGCCTGAGCTCACAGTGATTGTTCATATAGAATGACAAGTGATGAAGAGAGCTAATAGAACAGGACAGATCACTGTTCTATTTATAGTACTGAACAAACCACTGTGGCATCTTTGCTGACGTCACCATGAAAGTGACATCTAACCTCCTAACAACTCTAACAACTGTTCTAATACAAACACTGCTATCAAACTACTGATTACAATTACAATAAGAAAGTAAACTACTGATTCTTCATTCCACTGCTTCAGCCCCAGCAGTGCTTTGGTCTTCAGCAGCACTTGAGTCAAAGCAGTACATTGAGTATCAGCACTTTGGTCTTCATCAGTCTTTATAATACATCAGTTGTTGTAGACAGCAGTTGTTGTAGGAGGGCAGTACATAGAGGTCAGCATGTGTTAGAGCAACTTGTCAAGGGGAAAGATTAAGTACAAACATCTGCTTATTCTGGATCCACTGCCCTGATCCAGTTTTGGCTTTACATCAGCTGTTCCTCTATAGGGTTCAATCCCAACAATCTCCCCCTGGAACAGATGATGCCAAAACTCTTCATTATTTAGGATCTTTATTGCCTCATCAACAGTTCCCTAACTTGACCTTTAAATTGGAGTTCAAAGTCCATGGAATCTGTATCATCCTCATCCCTACAAAGTGTAAGCTCAAGGTGTCACACCCCAACCGATGGTGGAAACAATGGGGTGCGGCACTGAGCAAAACAGTTTGTCAAAGAGAAATTCCATAACAACTACTTTACCAAATAGTTAATATTATGTCCCATACCATAACCTATTAAGCAAGTAGATTATTACAAACAGCGATATCTCAAAGACGAATAACATGTTCCGACAACTCAGATTTAAATAGAATAAATTGTCTTTGTTTCTAGACTCTCAACCCTGCTTGATTCCACAAAAGCAGGCATCCTAGCAGATAGCATCTTAAACACCTGTCACATTCGTTAAAGTAAAAGTCAATACACATAGTGTAAAGGTGAGCATACAAGTTTGATAGTATAATAGAGTTCGAAATCGTTTACGCATAACCAGCATATACAACGTATAATGTGAAGCATGTAAGTTATCGGAAAAGATCCTATCAATACCAATGACTGCGGGTTGACTGCGTGTAGCGAGTCCGCAACACATATTCACCACTGTGAACACGTGAAGTAATGGTCCTTAACAACCCCTGAGTAAACAGGTGCTGAGTCCAAACTATAGTACTATCGTTGCTAAGGCAGGTAGACAGCAATCAATGTGTAAACATAACAAACAGGCATTCATCGAGTCACGTATAACATGCAGTAGCGGTTAGCGTTAAAAGTGTTAAGTTGTGGGTTCGATGTGATTTAGAATAGGTAACGTATGTAACACCCAAAAGTGCGTTAAGCAAAAAGGGATCGAGTATACTCACAGCGATGATGGATTGAAGGGAGCGCTAGAGAGTAATTAGCCTGAACAGTTACGATAGCATAAGCGAATGAGGGGTGCGTTAAATGATGCAAAGTGAAACAAGTGACGAAGTGTCATCTGATCGGATGGCTATCCGATCGGATGGTGATCCGATCGGTTGGCCATTCGGTCGGTTGGTCACTCGTTTGGGAAGAATGTGTTTGTGTATGATGGCTTTGAAGTTTTTGTTGTAGCATTTTGAAAACAGAGGAGTATCTCTACCTTTCAGGTCGTTTGATCGAACGACAGTTCGATCGGATGGCGATCCGTCCGGTTAGACACTATAGCCACCAAAACTAAAGTGTGGAGATTCAAGTGCAATCCGATCAGATTGCCGTTCGTTCGGATGACTATCTGATTGGATGGCAATCCGATCGGACGGCGGTCCGTTCCGACAGTCTGATCGTCTTGATACTTGGTTGTTTTGAAAAGTTTTGCGGTTTGACTGAGACAATATGACAACGTGTTAAACAATGGAAACTCCAACAAGTCCGGGTCATCCGATTGGACGGGAACCACCCCAATCTGATCAGTCGACTGGCCTTGATGGTTGTTCGTGTTCAACCCGAAATCGGTTGTCTTTTTGGTAGTATGCAGATCTTGAACTGACACATCACTAAGAATAAGTAGAAGGTCAGAACGAGCTCCGATTCTATCGGTTTTGAGTGCATTGAGTGTAGAAGAGTTGAAAGAAAGCTAGAAATCATCTTTCAATCCTTCTTCACCTTGAAAATGTTTAGATTTATACGAACACGTTGTTTAATCATGTGGAAATCTATCAGATCCGAGTTATTCTTGATGGAATGAAGCCGAACATTGAAGTTCATAAGAACTTCATGATGACATCACCCTAGAACACCTCAAATCCAATGATTTCACAGTTAAAAGTTAAAATTCAAAGGTGAAAAAGATGAAGAATCATGCATAGATCAAAGAAGTACAAGGATTAGGTTAGAAACTTACAAGAATCGGAAGAAATCGAGAGAAAAGAGAGCTTGAATGGCTGGTTCGAGTGAAGGAGCTGTCACATCAAATGATGTGACAGTGGGGGTATTTATAGGGTTTCCCAAAATGGAAAGGTTGTGCGCTGACACGGATCGGATGGCCATTCGATCGAACGGTCATTCGATCGACTGGTCGACGCGAGTTGGTTTTCGTGTTTTCGTTTCGTGCGTTGAGCGTTGCGATGCGTTTCGAGTAAGCGATGTGATATTGTTACACAATAATCTAACTAACACACAATCATAAACCTAAACAAACCACTTACCGTTTCGTATTACGATTGAGATTGCGATGTGATAGAGTTGCGATTGCGTTTCGAATAATAACCACCAAAACATAAGTATACATGCACGAGTAACAAGTAAGTAACACACACACGTAAAACAATATCAAGAACCTATAATTCACTGCGATTCGTATTGCGATTAGATTACGTTGTGATTAGCGTTAAGTAGATTAGCGTTAAGTTAACTTTATCACATTGTTGCTTCCTATCATTCACAGTCGTAACGCGATTACCGGCGATTCGTATAGATCGATTAAACTGCGATTATTAGCATATACTCCACATAATACAACTAAGTCAAATACATAAAAGAAGTTGATTACAAGTCAAGTCGCGCGATCGGTCGTTTGGCATGGAGTAGTAGACACAATTAGCAATATTTTCTTCCTTTGACTTTGACATTGACTTTGACTTCTGGAAACACGGGGTGTTACACAAGGAGATCTTGTAGATCTTTAACACCCAAGCCAAGTGCTTCTTCCCTTGATATGTGCTCCACTACACCATTGGATTTGAGCAGAGTCAATACGTGGGTCTATTTGTCAGATTTCCACTTTAGTATCTTTGAATTCAATGGGTTTCTTGGGAGAGGTTTATTTACAGATGAGTTTGGAGATGGAGGCCTGGTAATCCCTGCTTGGGCAGGGTCTGCAGCTTTTGCTAATTCTAGATTTTCTGCCATCATTTGCTGAAGGACCATCTTTATGATGTAATCCCCTTATGCTAAGACCTGTTCTGTTTCTGCATCCATCTGTTTTTGTCTCCTTCTTTGATAAAGGATGGCAGCAGGTGGAGCAGTGGATCTCTTGATGGGCAGCTTTTGTTGTCTGACTGGAACAACTGTTTCAGGATAATTTGGCTTTTGAGGAACCTTGGGATCTTTCTTTCTCAATTCTTCCAACCTCTTGTATGTAACTATCACTTTCTCCTCTTTCCACCTGGTAACCTGATTCTTTGACCCATAATCAGCAGCAATCAGCTCTTCTTTCATTCTCTTCAGCTTTAAGGCCCTTTCAGGTACATTTTTCTTGTACTTAGACCAAACAGGAGGAGTGTGTTTTACTTTATCTTTGGTCATCTCATGAATTCTTTCCAACTCCTCTTTCAATTCACCAATGGTCCATTCCCTGTACTGAGACTTTTCTTCCTTGTACTTTTTGAATGCCATCTCATGAATTCTTTCCAACTCCTCTTTCAATTCACCAATGGTCCATTCCCTGTACTAATCTTTTCTTGAACTTTCATCCTCTCTTTCAGATAGTTTCTGACAAAGATCTTTTGAAAACTGCTCTTTCAACTCACCAATTCACCAATGGTCCATTCCCTATACTAATCTTTTCTTAAACTTTCATCCTCTCTTTCAGATAGTTTCTGACAAATATCTTTTGAAAACTGCTCCAAAGTTCTGACTTGTGTGAGCAGGTATTGAAAATTTCTTTGGATTTCTTTGTCAGATTTTCCTTATGTGTTTCTTTTAGAAATATCCTCAGCTTGTTGAGCTTTTAACTTCAAGTATTCTTCTATGTTGTTGGGCCTTGGATATCCTTGAAGAGATGGTAAATTCCTTTTAGCAGGGTCATCTTCAGAGTAGAAAGATTTTATCTCCCATCTTACTGCAGGAAGATCTAATGGGTACGGGACACCTGCAGGAGTTATGGCAGTGTTTGGATCATGAGCTTTGACTGAAGAGAGTGGAACAGGGTTTGGAATAGTAGCCAGGGTCAGAGGTTGTGAAGTTGTTGGAGGTGGTGAAGAGTCATCATCCAAAATTATCCTTCTCCTTTTTGGTTTTCGGGAGGTTGTTGGTGGATTTGTGGGTTGAGTAGTGGTGATTAAAGTGGTAGGTGCCTGACTAACAGCTGTTGAAACAACTGGTGTTTCAACCACTGTTGTCATTACAACTGATGATGTGTCATCAGCTGTCTTCTGCTTTTTAGCAGGTGGTTTTTGGGTTGGTGGTGATGTAGTAGTGAGAGCAGTTGATGTAGTGGGGATGTTAGTGGTTGTGGTAACATCTGTTGGCTTTGAGGTTTGATGAGAGGAGCTTTTAGGTGTTTGAGGAGTGTGTTTGGTGACTTTGGAAGGTGTGGTGGCTTTGGGTTGGCTTACTTTTCGAGTAGGCTGTCTTCTTTGTGGTTTTGAAGTACCCTGCACTTCCTTTTTCATCAAAACTTCCTTCTCTTTTTTAAACCTTGAAACACCTTTTGCTACCATATCCCTTTTCATCCTAGGTTTTTCACCAGCAAAGGCATTCAGGGTTTCATCAACCTTCTTTGACCCATCTGGCTTTGGGATTTCCACCACAGGTTTTGCATGTGGGTCTGGTGGTAAGTACAACCCATCTTTACCCTTCTTTCCTTCTTTCTCCCCCTTTTTGGCATCATCAGGGGTTTCAACATAGACTAGGGTAGGAGTAGGAGTGCCAGTGGATTACAACAAATGGGCCTTGATTGCCTTGATGTCAACCTGTGTGTCTTTAAACCTAGCTTCCATCATATTTCTAACCTTTTGAATCTGAATTACATGCTGCTGATCAGCATATTGACGTTGTTGATGAAGCATATGTTGAAATAGTTCCCATAATGCAGCAGGGGATGGAACAGATGTTGCAGATGAACCAGTTGGTTTTGCAGCAGTGGGTGTGGATTTTTGAGATTGTAACAACTGTTGAACATAGTTTTGATATCTGCAACAGAGGTTTCAATTCTATCCACCCTCTCCGTCAATTCTTGGTACTTTAAACCATCACCCAAATGAATGTGATCATCTGATTTCCCACCAGCAGGGGTTGTATCAGCGGTTGACTTAGGAATTGCTTCCCAAGAGTCATCCTCTAATGCCCATTTTTCTTGGTACTGGGGACTTCTTTCTTCTGTTGTGGAAACCTTGGAAATCTCACCAGTGGTTAAAGTAAACACACTAGTGGATACCTTGGTAGCCATGGAAGAAATTGCCTTCAAGGGAGTCTTATTTATGAAACTACTGTCCACATGTAGATCAGTGGATCCAACACTTGTAGTAGCTGCTCCACTTGAACTACCACCAAGAGTTACATGTAACTCAAGGGGTGTAACCTCCTCAACTGTTGATGGGATAGCAATGGATATTGTATCAGACCTAGTCACTTGTTGGAGCATATTATCAGTGATAGGTATAACAACCCTCCAAAATATTTTCCGACACCCCTAATATATTTATATTATCCCTATATGTCTTAAAGTGTATCCTATATGCGAAAACCAAGCCCAAAATACGTTATATCATTAAATATAAAATAAAAACAATTTTTATTAGTGCTTGGCGGGCCGCGAAGATCACCCCTTGGTCTTACGCGGGGCGCGACAGCCAGTCACCAGGGCGCAGCCCGGTGCTGCCACGTGGCAGCAACGTGTTGGACTTAGTATGATGACCCGGACAAGCTAGACCCTACTTCCACTATGTCGCGGGCAGCGAAGGGTAACCCCTCGGGCTACGCGGGCCACGAGAAACCGTGAATCAAGCCCTATAAATAGAGACCTTTGTCCTTCAGTCCCAACTCGCACCACACTCTTTTCTTTCTCGAAAATTCTGAATAATAGGCATTATACTCGGGCATAATACCCTCTAAATAACGAAGTTCTGCCCTTTTGTAAGTATCATAACCCCGGTTACGTATTAGATACGCTGCCCGATTGATCCAGGGTTCGTAACGGCTGTCGTGGTTCTGCCCGACGTAGTCGTTGGAATGCCGTCTCGGGGAGGGTATTACTAATGTAAATATTGGGTTATTATACTAACGCGTGTGCATTTGTGTAATTAATAGATAATCACCAGGAAATCCTAAAGGAAAACCCTAAGACAGCAATATGAGTAATCTCCTTTTTACAAACTGTTTTTACAAAACCTCACATAATTAATGATATGTTAAACAGTGATTGAGTATTTGTATTCTACAATTATCGTCGGTATGTTGGGGTTTTGTATACAAAATGTGTTACTACCTTGCGAGGAGTAACATGACCACAAGTCGGGTTGACAGTACCGTGGGTGATAATTAAAGTAGATGGAAACAAATGTAATTGCGAGATCGCCCTCAATACTGTAGACTGGTTTTATTAAACTTGATTAAACTGGTATTCACTCACCAGTATTTCCCACTGACAAAATGTTTTTAAACGCGTTTCAGGTAACAAAATGTGAGATCCAAATAGAAGCCAGCTGGATAGCACTGAAGGCTTGGAGAAGTGGCTATAAAAGTTACCTAAATAAATAGATGTTTTATTTGAATAAAATAGGGTTTATCCCTATGAAAATGTGTGTAATAAGAACTTGGGATTTTCCCATGTGTTTGATATTAGAAAAGCGTGGTATTTTACTCAGATAAAATATTTTACTCAGATAAAATATTTCCTAACTACGGTCCTGATATAAATTCCGCTGCCAAAATGATTAAACATACAGATACCACCAAGACTGGCCGCGACCGCTCGTTCCCAGAGTAATTAGGGGACGGGGGTTGCGACAGAAGGTGGTATCAGAGCTAAGCCACTGACTCAGCCACAGATGTGTTCCGCTGATACCAAGATATTATTCAAAATGTTAGGAAATAAATTATGAGAGTACGTGTATATCTGCATTTTATTGTTATGTGTTATTTGACTATTTGTTAGTTTACAGTATGAGCTACCAAGGACCTTCGGACGCTTATCGTCAGTTGTCCAGCTCACCTAAGGACGAAGGCACCTCTTCACAGCCATCCCTCTCAGGGTATTCGGCTGACAATGAAGATGGGATATTCGTGTTCAAGGCCAAATCTGAAGAGCCATTCCCTTCCAAGAAAAGAGGATGGTTCAGCAGAGGAGCGCATGAACGTAGAAAAAGGATGAGAAAGTTACAACATCAGCGTGCCTTAGCAGCTATTAAGAAAGAAACAGATGCTCACACCCAGGATATGCTCAATAGGAGTCTAGCAAATTTACACATCTTAGCAACTACAGTTGCAGACCCTAATCTAGAGCAACTCATAGCACCCCAGCCTTTACCACTGCTTCCCACCCAGCCATTGGAATTTGAAGCCAACCTAGAAAACCAAATCCCAATGATTGACGCTGACCCAGCTGAGATACCTAGAATACCAGCACCCAATCCAGCCGACCCAAACTATGACCTGTGGTTTGATGACCATAGGGATTACCAGCAACGCTACCCAATACCTGAAAACGAACCTATGCCAAACCTAGCAGCTTACCCAGACTTGGACCCTCTAGATCCCTACTACGATAATGACCCATACATCAGGGAGATTCTAGAGAATCCGTATCCTTACCAAGAACCCCTGCCCCAGTTCCCAAACCCAGTACCAGCCCCTGCACCACCAATGAGCACTGAGAATGTGCAAGAACTCCGAACCTTCGGTGAGGAGATTTTAGAAAGTAGTGAGAGGATGAGGCAAGTTGGAGAACGACTCGTCTGGAAGTATGACGAGCGTAATATGGAGTTCTGGATGAACCCATATCAGTGAAGGTGATGGTGGAAGTAGTAATAATACTAATAATATAATAATAATATATAATATGTGTGTATGTTGAAAAAAAATTGTTTTTATAATAGTAATATATTGTACTATAGACCACCCTGTGGTTAGTGATGCATAATAGTATTGTAATTTTATATTCCAGTTCCAGTTTATACTAGACGCATAATATATAAGAAAGAGTAAAAGTCGCAATGTTCGACAATTTTGATCAATATGCGTATTATGTGATCATTTGCATTAAACATTATTTTGTGATATTAATATGTAGCAAATGTTTACAATTCAGATGGACAACGAAGTGAACCAGGAAAACCAGAATAATGACAACCAGGATAACGATAACCCGAATAACAATAACAATGGAAATCAAGTGAATAACTGTGCCATCCAACACATAGTGGCACAAGGAATCATAGATGCGATGCCATTTATTATCCAAACAGTTAGGGAAACTGATAATAAAAGTAATCATGACAGTAAACGACCAACCAATGAACTCAGTCACAGCGTAAACAATGGACCAATACTTCAAGTGCCCATTCCCAAAAGAAGAAGAACCATGTCTTATGGTTGTTCTTATAAAGAATTCTGGTCTTGTAAACCAATAGAATTCTCGGGCAATGAAGGAGCCATTGCAGCTTTACGTTGGATAGAAAAGACTAAGGCTGTTTTGAAAATAAGCAAGTGCGCGGAAGAGGATAAGATAATGTTTGCTTCCAATCTGTTTAAGAACTCAGCTTTAGAATGGTGGAACACTATCCTCCAATCTAGAGGAAGTGATAGGATTTTGTAATATGGAATGGTAAGAATTTAAGAATATGGTGGAAAGGAAATTCTGCCCTCCCAATGAAAAAGAACAGATAGCGAATAAGTTCCTAAACCTTAGAATAACTGGAGTAGATAGTAAGGGTTACACTACCTTATTCTTCGAATATGCTAGAATAGTGCCAACCCTAGCATCTCCTGAGCCAGTGTTAATCTCCCGTTATATATGGGGATTAATTGGTGAAATAAGGCATGTAGTCAACGCAGGTAGACCTCAAACCATAGAAGAAGTTGTAGAACTAGCAAACAACTTGATTGATGAATTAGTACGTACACGAGAAGAAGACCAGAGAAGGAACCTAGCTCAAAGACTTACCCAAGAATTTCGTTATGGAAATTCCAACCGTGGAAAAAATATAGGTTCTACCTCTGCACCTTATTGCAAGTATTGCAAAAGAAAGCATTCAGGAAAATGCTCCACTAACTGTAATTTCTGCAAGTTACCGGGACACAAGGAAGAGGATTGTAGGAAGAAACCTAATAATGGAATGTGCTTCAACTGTGGAGAAAAATGTCACATCAAGCCGAATTGTCCGAAACTAGCTCCAACCACGAAAAACAAGACTACTAAAAATGCTAGAGCATTTTTTCTGACTGCAGAAGAAGCCAAGATAATTTCGGACGTGATAGCCGGTACGTTTTTAGTTAATGATATTTTTGCTAAAGTATTATTTGACTCTGGTGGGAACCAAAGTTTTATTAATACTTCGTTTTGCAAACTTCTCAATCAACCATTAACTAAACTCCCACAAGAATGTCTAGTAGAGACAGCAAATGGGGAAACCATTAAGATTTCTGAAATCTTGCAGGGAGCAAGAATAGAATTTCTAAATCAAAAGTTTATTGCAAACCTTTATCCCATGAATCTGGCAAGATTTGATGTTGTGTTAGGAATGGATTGGTTAATAGCCAATAAAGCCAGTATTTTATGTGATCAAAAGTCAATCCAAGTAAATTCACCAAGAGGTGAAAATATCACAATTAAAGGAGATAAGCCAATTAGATCCACAAAATTCATCTCTGTGATGAAAACTGCAAGTTATGTAAGAAAAAGATCATTAGTGTATTTGATTTCTATAATCATTAACACTAAAGAAAAAGAACTGAAATATATTCCTATAGTATCTCAGTTTCCAGATGTGTTTCTAGAAGAACTACCAGGATTATCGCCAGATAGGGAAGTTGAATTCAGAATCCACCTATTACCAGGGACAACACCAATTGCCAAAGCACCCTATCGCTTGGCACCAGTAAAAATGCAAGAACTGAAGAAACAATTAGATGAATTGTTAGAGAAAGGATTCATAGAGCCAAGTTCATCACCATGGGGAGCGCCAATCTTGTTTGTCAAGAAGAAAGATGGATCGATGCGTATGTGCATTGATTATCGGGAATTGAACAAAGTCACGATTAAAAATCTGTACCCATTACCAAGGATCGATGATCTGTTCGATCAGTTGCAAGGAGCTCGATTTTTCTCAAAAATCGATTTGCGCTCAGGATATCATTAATTAAAGGTATAGGAAGAGGACATTCCTAAGACAGCCTTTCGGACAAGGTATGGCCATTATGAATTTACAGTCATGCCATTTGGTTTAACCAATGCCCCAGCTGCATTTATGGACATGATGAACCGAATATGTAAGCTATATTTGGATAAATTCATAATTGTCTTCATAGATGATATTCTTATTTACTCTAAGAGCATAGAAGAGCATGCAGAGCATTTACACGCACTTCTAAGTTTATTAAGAAAAGAAAAGCTTTATGCAAAGTTTCCTAAGTGCGAATTTTGGTTAGAACAAGTACAGTTTCATGGACATTTAGTTAATCATGAAGGAATTCATGTAGATCCCACCAAGATTGAGGCAATTACCAAATGGAAAACCCTTGAGTCACCAACCGAGGTTAGAAGTTTCTTAGGATTGGCCGGTTATTATAGAAGATTTATCCAAGATTTTTCTAGAATAGCCATTCCCTTAACTAAGCTAACCTGTAAATCTGTTAAGTTTGAATGGGGACCAAAACAAGAAGAAGCCTTTAGAATTCTTAAGCAAAGATTAACCAACGCACCCATATTAGCATTACCCGAAGGAACTGAAGATTTTGTAGTCTATTGTGACGCTTCTAAGTTAGGTTATGGATGTGTGTTGATGCAACGTCAAAAGGTCATAGCTTGCGCATCTAGACAACTTAAGAATCATGAAGAAAACTATTCAACCCATGATCTAGAACTAGGAGCGATAATTTTTGCCCTTAAGATTTGGAGACATTACCTTTACGGTAGTAAGTTTACCATTTTCACTAATCATAAGAGTTTAAGGTATGTTTTCGGGCAAAAGGAGTTGAATATGAGACAAAGACGCTGGATGGAGATTCTTAGTGATTACGATTGTAATATCCAGTATCATGCAGGAAAGGCTAACGTAGTAGCCGATGCTTTAAGTCGAAAGTATCACGAAAAGCCAATAAGAGTACGTTCTCTTAAATTAAATCTACAGGTAGATTTAAATGAACAGATTAGAAAGGCACAGGAATCAGTAATCAAAGATGATACTGAAAAGTTAAAAGGAATGATTAAGAAATTAAAACAAGGAACAAATGGAATTTGGAGATTCCATGAGAAAAGAATGTGGATATCTAAATTAGGAAACCTACGCCACCGTATATTAGAAGAAGCCCATAAGTCTAAGTATACGATGCATCCTGGAAATGATAAGATGTATCAGGATTTAAGAAATAATTTTTGGTGGATAGGGATGGAGACGGATATAGCAGGTTATGTTTCTAAGTGTTTAACTTGCTCGCAAGTTAAAGCTGAACATCAGAAACCCTCGGGACTGCTACAACAGTTAGAAATGCCAGTTTGGAAATGGGAATTGATAACAATGGATTTTGTTACCAAATTACCCAAAACAAGAAAAGATAATGATACAATCTGGGTGACTGTAGACAGGCTAACTAAGTCAGCTCATTTCCTACCAATGAAGGAAACATTCAGTATGGAACAATTAGCTAAATTATATGTAAATGAAATAGTTTCATTACATGGAATTCCTTTATCAATTGTTTCTGATAGAGATAGCCGTTTTACCTCTCATTTTTGGACAAGTTTCCAAAAAGCAATGGGAACCAAGTTGAATCTAAGCACAACTTATCAACCTCAAACGGACGAACAAAGCGAAAGGACAATTCAGACAATGGAAGATATGCTTAGAGCTTGTGTAATTGATTCCGGAGGTAATTGGGATGATCACTTACCATTAATAGAATTTTCTTATAATAACAGCTAGGGCTGCAAACGAACCAAACGTTCGGCGAACAGTTCGTGACCCGTTCGGCGGGAAGTTCATTTGTGTTCGTTCGCTAACTAAACAAACGAACATGAACAAGAAATTTTGTTCGTTTAGTTAAATGAACAAACATGAACAGAGGTCGTGTTCGTTTGTTTATGTTCGTGAACGTTCGGTAACGTGTTCGTTTGTGTTTGATACTTTATTTGTGGTTTAGTTTTTGTATTTATTTAAATACTTCAAAATTCTGACAAATTAAATATCTAATAAGTGTCGGTGTATTATTTATTCTGTTCATGAACGATTGTTTGTGTTCGTTTGTTTCCATTTATGTTCATGAAAATTAGTTTGTGCTCATTTGTGTTCGTCAATGTTCGTTGCCTAAAATTAACAAACTAACACAAACGAACAAGTTCATTTTCTTAACAAACAAACACGAACATAAAATCTCATTCGATAAGTGTTCGTGAACGGTTCGCGAACACATATATTTCTTAACAAACGAACATGAACAAGGTCTTGTTCGTGTTCGTTCGGTTCGTTTGCAGCCCTAATAACAACTATCACACAAGTATCAATGCTGCACCATTCGAAGCACTTTATGGACGAAAGTACCGAACCCCAGTCTGTTGGGCAGAAATGGGAGAAAAGCAACTATCCGGACCTGAGATAGTGCAAGAAACAACTGACAAGATCATTCAAGTCAAGGAACGACTGAAAGCAGCACGTGATCGACAAAAGAGTTATGCTAATAACAGACGGAAACCCTTAGATTTTCAGGTAGATGACAAAGTGTTATTGAAAGTCTCTCCTTGGAAAGGAGTGGTAAGATTCATCAAAAGGGGAAAGCTAAGCCCCAGGTATGTAGGACCATTTGAGATTATTAGGAGAATAGGCCCTGTAGCCTATCAGCTACAACTGCCAGGGGAAATGGCAGAAATACATGACGTATTTCATGTATCTAATCTCAAGAAATGCTTAGCTGATGAATCATTAGTCATGCCTCTTAAGGATATAGAGGTAAATGAACAGTTAAAATTTGTAGAAAGACCTCTACAGATTGAAGACAGGAAAGTCTAGAATCTCAAACACATGAGATTAGTTCTAGTCAAAGTAAAGTAGGACTCCAAAAGAGGACCAGAGTACACATGGGAGATTGAATCAGAAATGCAAAAGAAATATCCACACCTATTCCAGTAGACCTCGAGGACGAGTTCTAAAACAATGTGGGGAGGATATAACAACCCTCCAAAATATTTTCCGACACCCCTAATATATTTATATTATCCCTATATGTCTTAAAGTGTATCCCATATGCGAAAACCAAGCCCAAAATATGTTATATCATTAAATATAAAATAAAAAAAATTTATTAGTGCTTGGCGGGCCGCGAAGACCACCCCTTGATCTTTCGCGAGGCGCAACAGCCAGTCACTAGGGCGCAGCCCGGTGCTGCCACGTGGCAGCAACGTGTTGGACCTAGTATGATGACCCGGACAAGCTAGACCCTACTTCCCCTATGTCACGGGCCGCGAAGGGTAACCCCTCGGGCTACGCGGGCCGCGAGAAACTATGAATCAAGCCCTATAAATAGAGACCTTTGGCCTTCAGTCCCAACTCGCACCACACTCTTTTCTCTCTCAAAAATTCTAAATAATAGGCATTATACTCGGGCATAATACCCCCTAAATAACGAAGTTCTGCCCCGTTGTAAGTATCATAACCCCGGTTACGTATTAGATACGCTGCCCGATTGATCCAGGGTTCCGTAACGGCTGTCGTGGTTCTGCCCGACGTAGTCGTTGGAATGCCGTCTCGGGGAGGGTATTACTAATGTAAATATTGGGTTGTTATACTAACGCGTGTGCATTTGTGTAATTAATAGATAATCACCAGGAAATCCTAAAGGAAAACCCTAAGACAGCAATGTGAGTAATCTCCTTTTTACAAACTGTTTTTACAAAACCTCACATAATTAATGATATATTAAACAATGATTGAGTATTTTTATTCTACAATTATCGTTGGTATGTTGGGGTTTTGTATACAAAATTTGTTACTACCTTGCGAGGAATAACATGACCACAAGTCTGGTTGACAGTGCCGTGGGTGATAATTAAAGTAGATGGAAACAAATGTAATTGCGAGATCGCCCTCAATACTGTGGACTGGTTTTATTAAACTTGATTAAACTGGGATTCACTCACCAGTATTTCCCACTGACAAAATGTTTTTAAACGCGTTACAGGTAACAAAATGTGAAAGCCAAATAGAAGCCAGCTGGATAGCACTGAAGACTTGGAGAAGTGGCTATAAAAGTTACCTAAATAAAGAGATGTTTTATTTGAATAAAATAGGGTTTATCCCTATGAAAATGTGTGTAATAAAAACTTGGGATTTTCCCATGTGTTTGATATTAGAAAAGCGTGGTATTTTACTCTGATAAAATATTTCCTAACTACGGTCCTGATGTAAATTCCGCTGCCAAAATGATTAAACATACAGATACCACCAAGACTGGCGGCGGCCGCTCGTTCCTAGAGTAATTAGGGGACGGGGGTTGCGACATTAGGTGATTGAGAAGAACTGGTTTTTGTCTGATCCAAATCTAAAGCTTTCAACAGAGGTAGCATATATTGTGGTAATTTGAGGGGTGAAGGCATTGGAGTTGAAAGAGACATGTCCTTGGGATTAGGACTGAGGAAGATGGATCCAAGTGGACCCAGAGCTTCATAATGTGGGGTCCCTGTGCTTATAACCTGTTCCTTTTGTGAGGATGCAGGAGGAGTTTTAGGCAAAGGTGGAGATCTTTCTTCCAACTGCTGTGTGGAAGTAGCAGCAGTGGTTTCTTGTGACTTTTGTGATGTCATAGGTAGTTGCTCTGGAATCTCATCTTTCAGAGTTACCTTTTTGGTGGGTTTGGGGGGCTTTTGTAATTTTTTTTTCTTTTTGGGCTTTTTGGTGGATGTAGGTGGGGGTTGCACAGCAGTGGTTGTGCTGCGGTGTTCACCTTGAGCAGTGGGCTCAAAAGCAGGAGCCTGAGGAGCAGTGGTAGCTGCTAAATTCTGCTCAAGTTCCCCTGTTTGTGTTTTAGAAACTTTTGACAGCCGTGTAAATGTTTCAGAAGTTAGGCTGTTGCAATGAACTGGAGCACCCTGGATAAGCACATGGGCGTTATCCTTTGAAAATTTCTTTTGAAAATAGTAGCTCAAAAACCTTGGAAATAATAAAAATGATTTTTTATTAACATGTTTCACCATATCATTGAAAATCTCTTAGGAATAATTGAAATTTTCATTATTTAAAAAAGCATAACCCAGGTATTGTATTGTTGGTGCATGTTTGTGACAACAGCTTAGATTTGGTCTTTGGATATCTTGTAATTAGTTAAACGATAAACAGTTAGCGGGTGTAGCTTTGTATTAGTGAGTTAATAGAGTTTGGGCTAAACAAAACCCACATTGGGTGATGGGGGACGATTTGGGCCTAGCCCATGTAGCAAACCCATCCTAATGTTGCAACCTTGTGTTATATAAACAATGTTAGGCTTTAGGGTTTAGGTTAATCAGCCAAAAACAGAGTTTGTGTGGAATTTCGTGAGAGCTTTAAGTCTTGGACGAAATTAGAGTTGGTTAGGGATCTTGATTGATTGTAATCACTTTGATAGATAATCAATAAAGATCCGGTTTGAAAGTGAATTGCTGTTTCTGTTTCCTACACGTTTTCTGCTATATTCTGATCAAGAGGATTCCGCACTCTTGATTAGATTGACAATTCTATGAAGATCCATACGTAAAGGGGACCTACAAGTGGTATCAGAGCATTAGGCTCTTGAAGGCTCGGTTCAGAATTGTGCTTGGAGAAACAGGGAGATTTTCAAAATTTTTGAAATTAGGGTTTTGAAATTTTTGAACTTTTTGATAAAAAATTTCAAAATTTGTTTGGCTGTTTTGATCTTCTGGTTTGTTTGATTGCTGTTTTGCAGGTTTCAGGGTTTCCAAGAAAGTTTTTGGTTGATTCTGGATGAATTTTTGGCTGAATTTCTTGAAGATCCGAAGACTTTTCTTCGTGGTTTTCCAACTGTTCTTCAAAATTTTCGAAACTTTTGAGCTGATAAGGTTTGCTGATTTTGCAGATTTGTGTTGGAGAGAATCAGGAAAATCTTCAGAATTTCGAAAAGATTAGGTTTCCAAGTTTACTGGTTTAGTGAAGTTAACAAGTCAGCGAATTTGTCTGACCGGCGAAATTAACTGTTCAAGCATACTTATCGGCGAAGTAAATCCAAAGGTGATTTTTGTAACCGTATAATTTTCCTCAGCGAAATTACTACGGTTTTCGGCGAATTTACAGGTCGTCGTAATCGCGAAATTGACCGGCGAAGTTGACAGTGAATTTAACCAGCAAAATTAACCTTTCAGCGAACCTTGATCGATCAGCGAATTTAATTGACTAAGCAGCGAAATTAACAGCAAAACTAGCGAAATTAACAGCATAACCAGGGAATTTAACAGCATATTTAAGGGGTGGAATTTTGTTTGGCAAGCGTCGATAAAATTTCACAGTTTTGCAAATAGAAATTGATCCGTAACTCATCTGAAGAAACCGTCTGCACCGTTGCATTCCTCGCGTTTTTAGGGCAAAAAAAGACTCTGGAAAATCCCGAATACGGTTTTTGACATTATATATCATTGGATTTGTCTTTTCGAGACGATTCTAAAGGTGTAATTTGGTAACCACTGTTTTCGGAGATATTTTGTACAGTTTTACCAGTCTGTTTGCGTTAAAATGTCGAACATGACAAAATTGAATGCACCTAAGATGATGAAGGTGGAGAATTATCTTACATGGAAGGACAGCTTCAAATCCTTCATTGAATCTCAGGATGCACGTATGTGGATCTGTATTGAAGATGGGTACATAAACCCAACACACGATTATGAGGGTAGACCACGTCGAACAGACTATGTGAACATGAAAGAGGATGATAAAAAGACGTATGAGGCTGAAAAGAGAGCCTTGGCTGCGATAAAGATGTCCTTACCTGATAGCATCAAGCATACCTTCACAAAGTACACTAATTCAAAGGATATGTGGGATGCATTACAAAAGCGATATCAGGGGAATGAGAGTGCCACTCAGGCATTCATGGCAGAGATAGTGCCAGTTGATGAGGCTGAAACTACTGTGAGTGATGCTGAATCTGAAGTGAAGAATGCTGAACCAAAAGTGGATGCTGAAGTAGAGAAAGAGAGTGAAGCTGAACAAGTTGTTGCTGATGAAAATTCAGAAGTTCATGAGAAAGAGGTACAATCTAATTCTGTGTGTTTAAGATGTCGTGAACTACAGGGTGAGGTTGACAGGTTGTCAGCACAAAATCAAAGTTTGGTAAGCGAGATGTCTAACATTAAAGAATCAAACTTTTTTGCTAAAAGAAATGAATCTACATACTTGAAGAAGATAAGAGGTTATGAAAGTGAAATTGAAGCTTTAACATGCAAGTTAAATGAAAAACTTCAAGTAATAGATTTAGCTCATGACATGATGGCTGAGAAAACAAAAGAGATTTCTGAAAAATGCAAAGAGTTGTCAGATGCACAACTAAAAATTGTTGAACTTGAAAAGAAATTGAGTCAATTCAGAGATTCGTCTTTTGTAATGAAACACATGATGGGTGGGTTAAAGAAGAGTAATGACAAGACCAGTGTGGGCTTCCAGGGCTTTAATGAAGTTCCACCTCCTCTTAGTCATGACTATTCATTCCTGCCTAGTGAAGATGAGCTAGCAAACTTTATGGCATCTGCACCAAGTAGTTTCGCATCCACATCAAGTCAAGGTGATGGATCTGAGAGTGATGATACTAAGGAAAACAATAACAGGGAACCTTTGAAAAAGAAAAATTCACCGCCTAAGAATAAAAATCAAGCTTTTGTTAAAAAGATTAATTTTGTTCAAGGTAGTGATATGAAAAATGAAACAACTGTTATTGAAAATGAATCAAATGTAGAGTTTGCTAAAAATAAAAACAATATTTGTGAGGAATTTCGTGAGAGCATAACAGCTTGGACGAATTTGATAGTTGGTTAGGGTTTGATTGATTGTAATTCTTGTAATCGATAATCAATAGAAACCCAGTTTGAAAGTGATTTCTGTTTCTACACGTTTTCTACTATATTCTAATCAAGAGGATTCCAAGAAAAATCTGAATCCAAGCAAACTAAACAAGGTTCATCCAAGGGATCATCACCATCTGATAAGGGATCTACCACAGAGACTCCAGCTAAGAAGTCTTCGAAAAAGAGATCGTGCTTCAAATGTCACACCAAGGGACATGTAGCAAGCTGTTGTCCTAACAAAAAGAGTGAAGCACAAGTGAGTGAGAGGAAGATAGAGAAGTCACCTGAGAAGAAAGGTGATAATGAGGAGAAAGTTGCAAATTATCCAAAGAAATCTGCTCCTAAGCAACTAGAAAATGTTGCTGTTGGTGAAGATAAGGCTGAAAAAGGAACTCCACAAGTTCCTCGTTTTCAAAGAAATCAACCAAGATTTCAGCCTAGATCTCCACCAGGCAGATATGAGAGACCTAGAAGCTGTTCACCTAGAATGAACAATTATAATTCTAATAATTTCAGAAGTCAAAGTCAATATCAAAATCGATACCAGAATAATGGTGGTCGAACCTTTTATAACAATGGCTTTAGAAATTACAACAATAATGCTTCTTGGAATCAAAATTCAAGGTACCAAAATCAAAATTTCCAAAGGTCAAATAGTCCAAACACATTTAGGAACCCTCAGGACCAAAGACCTAGCGGAAATAAAAATCAAATTCTATCAACAGGTCTGAGATCCAAGACTCCAGTTAGGAGTAATGGATTTTGGATGGAAGTTCAAGTAGTTGGTGAATTTGGACGACCCAAGACCATTAAGGCTTGGGTCCCCCAATCTAACTAATCTTTTGGTTGGTGTGTGCAGGAGCTGCTAAGGAGGATTATCAACTTGTGGTATGTTGATAGTGGCTGCTCCAGGCACATGACGGGGGATGCGAGATTGTTGACTGAATTTGAAGATTATGATGGTGGAAATGTAAATTTTGCGGGTGCTAAAGGTGGTAGAATTACAGGCCGAGGAAAAGTGACCAATGGGAAGATCACACTGGACAAAGTGAACTATGTGGAGCAGCTTAAACACAATCTGATGAGCGTGTCACAAGTCTGCGACAAGGGTCACTCGGTCCATTTTACCAAGAATGAAGCATTAGTGTTGAAACCAGGTTTGAAGATTCCGGACGATTGGATAGTGATGCGCGCGCCAAGGAGAAATGACACTTATGTCATGGACATGGGTGCTAAGGATCCGACTGCTGTAGTGGCGTGTTTACCATCAAAAGCATCTGAAGCTGAATCGATGTTGTGGCACAGACGCATGGCCCATATTCACTATCGAAAAATGAATTACCTTGTTAAAAATGAGCTAGTGAAAGGGGTTCCAATGCAGAGGTTTCAAGTGGAAGATAAATGTCTTCCATGTCAAAAGGGAAAACAACACAAGAAACCTCATAAGTCTAAAACAGTAATTCCATAGATGCCCCTTATGAATTACTTCACATGGATTTATTCGGTCCAGTGAACGTAAGGAGCATAGGTGGAAAGTACTATTGTTTAGTTGTCACTGATGATTATTCACGTTATTCATAGGTTTTCTTTTTAGGTACAAAAGATGAAACAACAGAGATGTTGATAGATCTTTTTACAAAATTGGAAAACGTCCATGATGCAAAGATCAAGAGGATAAGGAGCGATAATGGCACAGAGTTCAAGAATCGTATTCTGGATCTCTATTGTCTTCGCAAGGGAATTGAACATCAATATTCTGCTCCTTATACGCCTCAACAAAATGGAGTTACTGAGAGGAAAAACAGGACGTTGATTGAAGCCGCTAGGACGATGCTTTCAGATTCAAAGCTACCAGTTCTTTTCTGGGGAGAAGCTGTGAATACAGCTTGCTACGTCCTAAACAAAGTTTTGACTGTTAAACGTTTTAATAAAACTTGTCATGAATTGATGTTTAACAAGAAACCAAACTTAGAAGGCTTTGAACCATTTGGATTACCCTGCACCATTGTGCGAAATAAAGATAAACAAAAATTTGGTAAGGTGGCTGACGAAGGCTACTTTCTAGGTTACGTACCTGGCGCACCGAATAAAAGGGTTTTTAATCTAAAAACTGGTAAAACTGAGGTTGTTTTTAATGTAGAAATTACTACCTACAAACCTCAACAATCAACGAGTGGTCCAACTATATTATATGATTATGAAAGCACTTTTAAATCATTTAATATTCCTGAGTTTCCAAATGCAGATGATTCTCAGTTGATTCAAACAATGATTGGTGGAGATGATGAAGGCGAGTTCATGCCTAGATCGAATGTTGATATGACAGATGCTACGGAAACTTCCCAAGGTGCTGCTGATCCTGATTCAAGCGATAGTGACTCTGAACCCATTGAGGGGGAGGATTTCATTAATCCGTTTGCAAATCAGAACATTCAAGGGGAGGTTGGATCAAACCTGGGTGACAATTTAGAAGTTGATGCTGTTGCTACTACACGAGCAAATAGAGATCATCCAGTTGACATGATACTTGGAGATCCTAATGCAGGTGTTCAGACGAGAAGAAGCATAGCAGCGAATTCTGGTTTATTTGTGTCGATTGAGAAGACTGGGATAGTGAACGAGTGCTTGTATAGTTGCTTTATTTCCCAAGAGGAGCCGAAGAACATTCATATGGCTCTTAAAGACAATTCATGGGTTGAAGCTATGCAAGAGGAATTGGCCCAGTTTGCGAAGTTGAAGGTTTGGGAGTTAGTTGATCTTCCTAAAGGTGAAAGAGAGATAGGCACTAAGTGGGTGTTTAAGTGCAAGAAGGATGACAGAGGGATAGTGACGCGAAACAAGGCTCGATTGGTGGTAAAAGGTTTCAATCAGCAGGAAGGAATTGATTACAATGAGGTGTTTGCACCAGTGGCAAGGTTGGAGGCAATTCGTTTGTTTCTAGCTTTCGCAACATTCAAGGGCTTCAAAGTTTACCAACTAGACGTGAAGAGTGCGTTTCTTTACGGGAAAGTCCAAGAAGTGGTGTATGTCTCACAACCAGATGGGTTCGTGGATCCAGATTATCTAGATCGGGTGTACAAACATGATAAGGCTTTGTATGGATTACATCAAGCTCCCAGGGCATGGTACGAGACACTGTCTACACATCTGATCAAGAATGGTTTTGAAAGAGGTCAGATTGACAGTACACTTTTCATCAAGAGGAAGAAGGAAGATTTTCTGCTAGTACAGGTGTACGTGGATGACATCATCTTTGGGTCATCAGATGAAAACATGTGTAAAGAGTTCGAGCAGGTGATGAAGAGCAAGTTCGAAATGAGCGCTATGGGTGAGCTGTCTTACTTTCTGGGATTACAAGTTGAACAGAAGGAGGATGGGATGTTTATTCATCAAACAAAGTATGTGTATGACATTTTGAGTCGGTTCAAAATGAATGATTGCTCTACTTTCAACACACCCATTTGCGAAAATCACAATCTTGGCCCAGATCATGAAAGTACTGAAGACGTTGATCCTACTCAATACAGGGCGATGATTGGTTCTCTAATGTACTTGACTGCTTCAAGACCCGACATCATGTTTGCCGTATGCTTGTGTGCCAGATATCAGGCGAATCCAAAAGAGTCACACATGAAAGCAGTGAAGCGTATTCTTCGTTACTTGAAGGGGAAACCTAAACTTGGGTTGTGGTATCCAGCTGATAGTGATATGAATTTTGTTGCTTACACTGACTCTGACTTTGGGGGATGCAACTCGAACAGAAAGTCTACAACAGGTGGTTGTCAGTTCTTAGGAGACAGGATTGTGTCTTGGCAATGCAAGAAGCAATCTTGTGTGTCTACATCTACGTGTGAAGCTGAATATATTGCTGCGGGTAGTTGCTGCTCTCAGGTTCTCTGGTTACAAAAGCAGATGCGCGATTACGATTTGGATTTCACTCGTACTCCTATTATGATAGACAATAATGCCACAATTTCTATAACTAATAATCCCGTGAAACACAGTCGCACAAAACATATTGACATACGTCATCATTTTATACGGGATTGTGCTGAAAAGAGACTAATTGAATTACATCGAGTTGACACAGAAGATAACCTGGCAGATCTTTATACTAAAGCTTTTGACAGGGCTCGCTTTGAACATTTAGTCGAACTCAACGGGATGAGGAATCCTGAATAACTGGTTTTTCATAAGAATTTTGTAAATAGTTTACTGTTTTCTTAAAAATCAAAAATACAAAAACATTGAAAAATCAAAAACATAAAAAAAAAATAGAAAAATCAAAAATGAGTTATCACTGTGTGAAAAAGAAGAAATGATAGTACATCAGCAAGTTAGAATGTCACACTGAAATTGAAATAAAATTGCTTAACTGTGATAGCAGCTTCATCATATGATGTATCAGTAGGCAAAAAGCATGAAATAATCAACTTACCAACGTGATATAAACCTAAATGAACTGTGTATGAGTGGGGAACACATCAGTGGTGTATGGTTTAATGACCTTAAATCTTGCGTTGATAGATTGCCAAAATCTGAAGTTTTAGGTCTTTATACTATTATTTCATCTGGGGATATCAGGGGTGTCCTTCTGCTGCATTCAGATATATGCTGACCTAGACACACCTAGGATATCTTAAAAGAGCTAAAAAATGCCAAAACCCTTAAATGAAGAAGCTCTCAAAGAGAGTCATTCAAATGTGCAAAATGCATAAATCGTACCAAAAATGGTATTTGTCTTAGCCCTCGTTAGATATATTGGTCTCTTTGCTGTACGGAAGTACTGACCTGTTCACCAATTATCTAAACGTTGAAAAATAAAACGGATGAATTCAGTATACTCACCTACTACGATGAATCTTTGTGCATACCTTGATAGCGGGGGTATATCCTGAAGTGGGACACACTAGTATATCAGAATAAAATTACCTTAACGTATCATACGGTAATGGTACTTGAAATGTTCATGCATTTTGTTTAGGTGGACGAACATATTGGTAATCGTCTTGGACTGCTTTTCACGAAAAATTAAATAAAGAATTATCTAATTGTGTGAAACAGTTTGATTGTGCTGATATGATATTCTTACATGTGATTCTCACAAAAATAGAGTGTTTATTGCTTTTGTTATTTACTTGCTTTCAGAAAATATAAAAAATCCAAAAATAGTGTCTTTTTCGGTTAAAAATTCTTAATGTACGGAAAACTGTTATTCTTGGAGGAATTGTTACTGATAGGGGGAGACGGTGTTAGAAAGTGAGTTCAAAATTTTAAATCATGCGGGTTATAGGGTGTGTGATTAAAAAGTTTTGCATGTTGGTGATAAGTTGAGAATGCTTAATCTGTGATACAGTTTAATTATCTCTTGAATAATAATAATTTATTTAACTTTGTTGAAAAATTCTTATGGTTTCTCGAGATGTTTGTTTTATAGTATACAGATTGAAGCAGTTTGTTACTGAGAAGTTGTTGTGAAGATGAGAGTTTGATTGGATGCATGGTAGAACCTCCTTTCTACATTGCAGACAAGATTGAAGAGTTTGAAGATTGCTATACATATGCTGAACTGGAGTTTACTCAAACGCTAAAGTTTTTGAAGATTTGGTGATTGGATGCATCAGCTTAGGGGGAGTCTGTTGCTGACAGAAGCTATTGAAGCTGAAGCTATCCAAAGACCAAAGACAGTACAAGATTACATGAAGATTGCAAGAAGACTGAAGACAAAGTTATTTTATGAAGCTATTGTCAAGGGGGAGTTTGTTGGTGCATGTTTGTGACAACAGCTTAGATTTGGTCTTTGGATATCTTGTAATTAGTTAAACGATAAACAGTTAGCGGGTTTAGCTTTGTATTAGTGAGTTAATAGAGTTTGGGCTAAACAAAACCCACATTGGGTGATGGGGGACGATTTGGGCCTAGCCCATGTAGCAAACCCAGCCTAATGTTGCAACCTTGTGTTATATAAATAAGGTTAGGCTTTAGGGTTTAGGTTAATCAGCCAAAAATAGAGTTTGTGAGGAATTTCGTGAGAGCTTTAGGTCTTGGACGAAATTAGAGTTGGTTAGGGATCTTGATTGATTGTAATCACTTTGATAGATAATCAATAAAGATCCGGTTTGAAAGTGAATTGCTGTTTCTGTTTCCTACACGTTTTCTGCTATATTCTGATCAAGAGGATTCCTCACTCTTGATTAGATTGACAATTCTGTGAAGATCCATACGTAAAGGGGACCTACATGTATTTTCAATGGTATCTCATTGAAAGCTGTGGTTTTGTTTGAGACACACATAAGGAGGGTATGAAATAAAAACCTTGTGGCAGGAGGAAAACTGCCTTTTTGTAAAGTATCTTTTCTCATTTCCTCATCATACCCTCTCTCAAGAAAATCATTTTGATACTCTGTTTTTGGGAACGAGCTTTTACCTAAAATACCGTTGAGTTCAAAAACGTCGGAGATGGTTTGAGGTGTTATTGTAACTGGAATACCCTTTATTGAAGAGGTGATAGCGACAATCTTGTTGTCTTTTGTATCAAGTTTTGTATTTTTCCAAAATTCCCTTTGAGTATCCAGATAGATGGTTACATCGTATGTCAGCAAAGTTCTATACTTTGTGGAAGCAAGGGTATCGATTATGGAGTGAAAAGCTGTGTTTTGGTCTGTTTTTTTCAAACGTACACAAGTACTTATGAGGGCTTTTGAGTGGGAGAGCCATGGTGATTCAAAGATGTTTGTGAGTGAGTGAAGAAGATGATTGATTTTGAGAGAGAATGATGAAAACTGCTTTTGAAAGGAATTTTGAATTCGATTCGACAGTGAAAACCCTGTGTGGGGGTTTGAGCAGGGTTTTAAAGGGTGAAAAAGTGTATGCTGACGTGGCAGCGGTTGCAAAGATCTGACGGCTAAAAACGGTCCACGTGACAACCTCTGATGGGAATGGAAGACAGTTGTTTAGGAAACCACTGATGGATCAAATATCAGTGGTTTACAATGGTAAAATGAAAACAGTGGCAGACTTTTAACTATCAGTGGATAGCCTTGTCAGTGGATTGAAACACTGGAGTTTGACAACAGTATTTACCAAGTAATGAAGGAACAGAGGTTGACTTTCAGCAGTGGATAGCATATAACACAACAGATGTTTGAACCAAATCAGTGGTTATGATAGACTTTTAAGGATTAATGAAAATTTTCATTTTTAGCTTTGTTTAAGGATGAGATTTTGATTTTCTGAAAACATTTTAATGCTTTTATTCATAGAAAAACAGGATTTTGTCTGTTATTCCATGTTTAGCATGCCAATCCTTGAGATCAAACTTTCAAAGGTGGATGTGTCTAATGCTTTTGTTAGCACATCTGCCAGTTGATCTTGAGTTGGAACATGATGCAGAGAAATCAAATCTTTTTCATAGCAATCCTCACAAAATGATGTCAGATGTCGATATGCTTGGTGGTTGAATGTGAAACTGGATTCTTTATGATATTCTCTGCTGCTTGACTGTCTAACATAAGTGGTGTTTTCAAGGCAGTGATACCGAAATCCAGCAATTGGTTTTGAAGCCACAGGAGTTGGGCTATACAACTTGCAGCAACAATGTATTCAGCTTCAGCAGTGGATGTTGAAACAGCTGCTTGCTTTTTGCTTTGCCAAGATACCAAGCAATTGCCTAGAAATTGGCACCCTCCTGATGTGGACTTGACGAGTGGTCCATAGGACAACCCTTAATGGTGTTAAAAGATGAAATTATCCCTCACTTGATCGTGTAATTATCTTGAATTAGATAACTACGAATGCTTATGTTTCAGGTGCGGTTTGGGAGCTAAAAAAGGATAAAACGCAGCTTTGGACGTTTTGGAGATGAACGGGTCATGCGTGGAACGAAAGAAGAAACAAAACCCAACATTCAGGGCTCCACCGTAAATTACGGTGTCCCTGAAACTTGCATATTTCTCCACCGTAACACAGGCTCTTCCCACCGTAAATGTTTGATGTCCACCGTAAGTTACGGTGGTACCGTAATTTATGGTGGAGGCTGCAGAGAATTTCGTAACTGCCTCATTTAATCTGTTTTTGTGGTGCCTTTTCATCTTATCTCATCATTGGACGTTTCTCTGGAGTTGTGGGGCGAATTTTGGCTTTTGGCAAGTGTTTGTGAACAATTTCTAACATTCGGTTTATCTTTTGATTCATATGAACTTCAATCTTGATGTTATGATGATCCACCAAACAATGTCCGGCTAAACTTTCGGTGATCATCTTAGGTGAAGGTTTCTTTATGACTTTTGTGTGATGAATCTTTATTTCTAGAATAATAGACTTGGTATGTTGCTATGTTTATTATGATGCATGAATGTTTGGTTGTAAATTGTTAATTGATGTTTTGTTGCTAATCTAAATCGTACGTTCTTGGTGTCGTTGACAATCGAGATATCACGGGAAGGGTTAGGGTTGGATATTGGTTAATTGATCATCGGGTAACAACCTCGCGTTTACACAATCCGATTACTTCGTTCCCTTTTATCACAACAAACGTTTATGCATGAGTTATGTCTATGTAACTCTTTCTAGTTTGATTTATGCACAATTGTTATTGGAAACCAGAACCTAAGATGGTCATTTTCTCTTAATCTGTTAAACACCCAATTTTGATTTGCAAGTAGCTAGTAATTTAGTTTTCTAAAACAACAATCCAAATCATTGATCTTTAATTTCTTTAAATTAGGTTAATTTTAATTAAAGTGCAAAGCTATAAAATCAACACATTTTCCACATACTCCCTGAGTTCGATACCCATTTACCACTATCTATAGTTGTTATTTGGATTAAATTTGCGTGTACTACGACAGCACGTCAAATTTTGGCACCGTTGCCGAGGAGTTGTGCGCAACGTGTGTCAGTTTGTTAGTTTTGCTTTGTTATTTTCGGGTTTACACTGGTGTGTTAGTGTGCAGGTTCTACAGGTGCATGCATACTAGAGGCTGTCACAAGCCGTCACCATTGTCATTTGATTCGGAGATTGAAAGAACATTAAGGCAAAACCATGTTTTAGTAAGAGAAAACAGAATTATTGGTTCACCTACATCACCCATCACACCACGAAACATCATGCAAGAATCACAAATACCACCCACAACGGGTCAAACGACCTCATCATTTATACCTACTTCCACACAACCATCACCAAACACAACCATACCAAATTCCACTACAATTCCTACTCCACCTCATGACACTACACCAACCAATACTACACAACCGATCACTAATCAAGTTGAACCCAATCTTACCTTTAGTCCTTCATCCACAATACCACCATTTTCCCATTTCTTTCCCCCAACTACGGGTCAATCATCCTCTAACTACCCAATACCACCAAACTCAACAATTGTCCATGCTACTTCAACATTTAGACCATCGAACCAATCGGATTTCCATTATTCCACTCTTCCCTTTGGGCAATCTTCGGGTATTCAAGGGGATGGATATGATGACGGTTATAAAGATGAGTTTAGGGGGTATGAAGAGGAAGGTTTCTATTATGGGGGCGATGGAGGATACTTGGGACCTCAAGGAGGAGTGGGTCAACAAAGTCAACCAGTTCAACAATTTCAAGATACAAGTAGACTACCGGTTGGGGTGCAACACATTAGACCGCAAGGGCCACAATTGCAACGCCCTACACCGCTACAACAAGTGCGCCCTCAAAACATGCAACCACAATTTCAACGACCGATTCCACAACAACCACAAATGCCACAATACCAATTTCAACCACCCTTTGCACCTCAAGGACCTATGCAAATGGGTCAACCAAGAGCACCATTGGGTACACCTCAAAGACATCATCGGGAGGTTGTATGGGGAATTGAAGCTCACTTCCGGCCTATTATCACTAACAATCCTTCGCCGGTAGTGATTCCACATCATGCGGATGTAAGAACTTTTGAAGTAAGAACAACCGCCCTCCAAAGTCTACCAAAGTTCAAGTGGTTAGCAACGGAAGAACCCTATTTTCATTTGGAGACATACGACTCCATTTGCAACACTATTGGGGGTCAAGGTTTTTCTTCGGATGATGTCAAGTTGGTTCTCTTCCAATTTTCTTTGGAAGACAAGGCAAAGAGATGGTTTCACACGCTACCTTCCGCATCGATCTTTACATGGGCCGATATGCAACAAATATTCTTAGATGAATATTACACCTCTCAAAAGACTAATGATGCAAGAAGAGGTTTGAGGAGCTTTCAACAACAATCGGGGGAGATGTTTCATGAAGCCTTCGAAAGGTTTAATATGATGTTATGGAATTGCCCTCATCATGGGATCCAATTATGGGAGTTGTTGAATGCATTTCATGAAGGGTTGAGTTCGGAGGATGCACGGGATTTAATGTCGATTACTAATGGTACATTCGGTACGAATTATGAACATGTTGATTGGGCATTTTTAGAACAAATGGCGGTGAATTCCAAGAGGAAGGCTCAATCTTCGAGACGGGCTAGGCACATGATTCAAAGGCCCCAAGTGCATGGAGTAGAGAGTGGCAATGTTCAAACCACAAACCAAGTGTAGAACATGTGCACTAATTGCAATGAAATAGGCCACACGGCGGAAGTTTGTGCAGTGGGAGTGGTTGATGAACAAGTAGAAGAAGTGAATGCAATTCAAGGAGGGGGTGGTCGAAATTTCAATATGAACTCCAACACATACCACCCCGGGTTACGAAACCATCCTAATTTCCGTTACGGGAACGCAGCGAACCAAGCTAACCCAAACTTTCAAGGAGCCCAAGGTAATTTTGCACCTCGTCAACAATACAACCAAGGCACTTATCGGGGTGGAAACAACTATGGTTACCAAGGGCAATTTCAACAAACGGGTCAAAGTGGTTCGGGTCAACCTTCGTCCAGCGGGAATAAAGTCATGGATATGCTTCAGGCTATGCAACAAGATATACAAAAACGGAATTAACTCGATGAAGTCCGGATGCAAAACGATGAGGTTCGTGATAAGAGTATTCAATCACTAACAACCCAAATGGGTCAATTGGCAACCGATGTGGCGGAATTGAAGAAAAGCAAGGGTCAACTACCTAGCGACACCAAGGTAAATCCTTCACACGGTTTGTCACGAGGTAATGTTAATATTAGTCATGTTAGTGTTTTGAGAAGTGGCAAAGAATTTAAAGCAAATTTGTCACCGGGTTTGGTCGAGGGGGTAGTTGAGGATGTTACGGGTAATGAGAGTGATGATGATGATGTTTCACCGGTCAAACCTAAAGAATCAAATGTTAACAAACCGGGGTTGGGTGAAAATGAAAAAAGTGAAAAAGTTGAGGGTGAACCGAGTCAAGTCCCGTTTCCATCGGCTTTACTTGACCCGGGTAGGAAAAATTTTATTGCATCAAGAGGTCCCCAAAAAGAAGAGTTGTGGGACATGTTTAAACAAGTAAAAATCAATCTTCCACTACTTGATGCAATAAAACAAGTACCCACTTATGCTAAATTTCTAAAGGAATTATGTACACAAAAAAGGCAACAAAAGAAGAAAATGCCTAAGCGGGTGGATTTAAACGGGCAAGTGAGTGCAGTTTTGAATGGGGAGCTTCCTCCTAAGCTCCAAGATCTGGGTACGCCATTAATTAACATACAAGTTGGTAATTTTCAAATGGCGAAGGCGTTACTAGATCTTGGAGCCAGAGTTAGCATTTTACCGGGGGGGCTTATATGACCAATACGACTTTGGTCCATTAGCTAGGGTGGAGACAACGGTTGTTTTAGCCGATTTGTCTCATAAGTTACCTCGGGGGATGGTTCAAAATGTAATTGTTAAAATTGATGAGTTTTATTACCCGGTTGACTTTCTAGTCTTGGACTACTCGTCCGCGGACCCAAAACAACAACAAAATGTCATTTTGGGTCGGCCATTTTTTAGCACCGCGCATGCTATGATCGATTGTAGATTTGGTACAGTCGATATGACTTTTGGGAATAAAAAAATGCGCTTAAATGTTTTTACTAACAATTCTAATGCTAATGGTGTTGATGAGTGTTTCATGGCAGATTTAGTTGACGGATGCAACCCGCATGAGTATGAGGAGGATGGTATGGATGTTTGCTTGTGTGATTTTTCTGAACAGGTGCATGCTTATGCACTACGGGTTGAAGAGGAAAAACAGGATGCCATGGCCTTGAAAGAAGATCGACCGCCATGGACTCACCAATTCGAAGGCTTGCCGGTGGAGATAAATTCGGGTACTAAACCATCATTAGAAGAACCACCGAACTTGGAACTCAAAGACTTGCCGAGCCATTTGAAGTATGTTTTCTTAGGGGATAATGACACTCTACCGGTCATTATTGCCTCTAATCTAGAGTTGGCGCAAGAGCAAGCATTGTTGGAAGTTTTGAAAGAAAACAAAGGAGCTATTGGATGGACGATTACCGATCTCAAAGGAATTAGTCCATCAATCGTCATGCACAAGATTATTACCACCGAAGATGCAAAACCAACAAGAGAAGCTCAAAGGCGATTGAATCCGAACCTAAGGGAGGTAGTAAAAAAAGAGGTAATCAAATGGTTGGATGCGGGAATTATCTATCCGATTTCGGATAGTGCTTGGGTGAGTCCCACCCAAGTTGTGCCTAAGAAGGCCGGTATTCAAGTAGTCAAAGATGAAAATGGTGAACAAATTGCCACCCGACCGTTCACCGGGTGGCGTGTATGTATTGACTACCAAAAGTTGAATGCCGCCACTTATAAGGACCATTTCCCGCTACCTTTCATTGACCAAATTATTGAAAAATTATCGGGTAAAAAATATTACTGTTTTTTGGACGGGTATTCGGGTTACAATCAAATAGCAATACACCCGGATGACCAACACAAGACCACCTTCACTTGTCCATATGGCACCTTTGCCTTTCGACGAATGCCATTTGGCTTGTGCAATGTACCGACAACTTTCCAATGATGTATGATGAGTATCTTCTCGGACATGGTTGGAGAGTCGCTAGAAGTGTTTATGGATGACTGAATTTTTGGCACTAGTTTTGAATCGTGTCTCAGTGAATTACAAAAAGTTTTAAAACGTTGTGTTGAGAAAAATTTAGTGCTTAGTTGGGAGAAAAGTCACTTTATGGTGCAAGAGGGCATTGTGTTGGGTCACGTAATTTCGGAAAGGGGAATGGAGGTGGATAAGGCAAAAATACGTGTAATAGCATCTTTGCCACCTCCGAAAAATGTTAAGGGTGTAAGGTCATTTTTGGGACATGCGGGTTTCTATAGACGTTTCATAAAAGGTTTTAGTGTTATCACCAAACCTTTATGCAACTTGTTATTAAAAGATGTCCCATTTGATTTTAGTAATGAGTGTATGCAAGCTTTCACTGTTTTGAAGGAACACTTGGTCAAAGCTCCTATCTTGCAACCACCGGATTGGTCAAAGCCGTTCGAGATTATGTGTGATGCAAGAGACACTACTATTGGTGCAGTTTTCGGTCAACGGGTTGATAAAAAGCCGGTGGTGATTTACTATGCAAGCAAGACTTTATCCGAAGCGTAACTCAATTACACCACAACCGAAAAGGAGTTATTAGCGGTGGTGTATGCTTTGGATAAGTTTCGTGCGTATATTTGGGGGAGCAAGGTGGTGGTTTATTCGGATCATAGTGCGGTCCGATATTTGATGGAGAAAAAGGACACGAAGCCTCGTTTGATTCGGTGGGTATTGTTGTTACAAGAATTTGACTTAGAGATTCGAGACAAAAAGGGGATTGAGAACGTAGTGGCGGATCACTTGTCTCGGATTCCGGTGGAAGGAATTGATGATGTAAGTGAATAAACGAGAGGTTCCCCGATGAGCAACTTTTAGCCGTTTCCACTTTCGTTGCACCGTGCTATGCTCATTACGTAAATTATTTAGCCACGGGTGCCATCCCAAGTCATTGGACCAAGAAGCGACGACAACAATTTATGGTTCAAGTAAAGCAATACATTTGGGATGAACCAGATCTCTTCAAGATTGGGCCGGATTAAGTCATTAGGAGGTGTGTGCCCGAAACGGAGGTATTGGAAATCTTGACTCATGCCCACTCATCCGCATGTGGAGGTCACTTTAGTGGGCATAAAACGGGTTACCGGGTTCTCTCATGTGGGTTTTATTGGCCCACAATTTTCAAGGATGCATTTGAGTTCGCTAGAAATTGTGTAAACTGCCAAAAGATGGGAAGCATATCGAAGAAGGATGAGATGCCATTGCAACCAATCTTGGTTGTGGAAATATTCGATGTTTGGGGTATTGACTTTATGGGTCCCTTCCCAAATTCCAATGGGTTCTTATATATTTTGGTGGCAGTTGATTACGTCTCGAAGTGGATTGAGGCTATTGCAACAAGAACAAATGACCACTCGGTTGTTTGTAAATTCGTTCAATCCAACATCTTTTCTCGTTTTGGCATTCCAAGAGTTATCATAAGTGATGGTGGTTTGCATTTCAAGAACTTCAATTTTGGGAAATTGTTGAAGAGGTATAACGTGAATCACCGGATTGCCACACCTTACCATCCGCAAACGAGTGGACAAGTCGAAGTGTCCAACCGTCAAATCAAAGAAATCCTCATGAAGACGGTTAGAACGGATAGGAAGGATTGGTCGAGTAAGTTGGATGATGCGTTGTGGGCATATCGAATGGCCTATAAAACTCCGATTGGCACAACACCTTACCGGATGGTTTATGGAAAGGGTTGTTACTTGCCAATGGAGTTAGCGCATCGGGCACATTGGGCTATCAAGACGGTAAATGCGGATTATGATGAGGCGGGAAAGATGAGAAAGTTGCAATTAAGTGAGATCGAAGAGATTAGAGATGAGGCGTATGAGTGTGCATCGGCTTACAAAGACAAGCTCAAGAAGGTACACGATGCAAAGTTGAGGAAGAAAACCTTTGAAGTGGGTCAAAAGGTTTGGTTGTACAATTCAAGACTCAAGATGTTTGCGGGCAAGCTTAAAAGCAAATGGATGGGCCCGTATGTCGTTCGGCGAGTTGGGAGGTTTGGTGATGTAGATATCCAAGATGAGCAAACACTGAAACAACAAACGGTGAACGGTCACCGGTTGAAGCCATACTTGGAGGGGAACGACATCAACAACTTGGAGCTTGATAAAGCGGGCTACATTTTACGCCCGGTCGATGAGGAACAACCGTGAGAGGCCCAGGTTTGGTAGTGTAAATAGTTAGCATTTCATTTTGTTTGTTTTGTATAGTTTGCATATTTACCGTACTCGCTTGAAGCTTGTGTTTGAAACAAGTGTGGGGACATTCGGGTTACGAATTGCTCTAACATTGTGTTGAGGACAACACGGGACTTTCGAGGGGGTAGGGTAATTTTTACATGTTTTTTAAAAATTTTAAAAACACAAAAAAATTGGAAAAACTGAAAAATATATAAAAATGACACTTAAAATTGCACTTTTAAGCGAAGCAGGGTTGCCCAGGTACCACCGTAATTTACGGCGGTACCGTAAGTTATGGTGGAGGTGGAAAATTCTTGGTCCTTACGGTGATTCGCTACTGAGTTACGGTAGGAATGTTTGCCAGAAGTCCACCGTAAATTACAGTGGCCACCGTAATTTACGGTGGCTCCTGGCGATGTAAGCGTCGGTTTTTGTACAGCAGTTAAAAAAAAAACAACAATCAGTCACGAGAAACAACCCCATCCACTCATTCCCCTTCACTTTTCTCATCCATCATTCTCATCTATCACTCTCAAGTTCCCCACAAAATCCCCAAACTCCATAATCTTCCAAGCTTCATATCTCATTCAATTCTTAGCCAAATCCAGTGAAATCTAGGTCTATCTTGGCTAATTTTCACATACTTTCTGATTTTGAGAAGAGATTTGCGAAAAAATGAAGCTTTCGGGTCCGAATCACAAACCCTAGGTCCGAAAAATTTTGGGGGTTTTTGAAGTTTTTGTTTCACAAGTGTTCTAGCATACTCAAACAAAGGTATGGAAGTTTATTTGCTATGTTTTGATGATGCATTGTGAAAAGTAAGGTTATTTGTGTTATTTGTTCATACCCACTTGCTTATTCTTAGATTTTGTCATAAAAATTGTTACTTGAACATTGTTATGGGTTGTAGATGTAGGATTGATGGTAAAGTAGTGAACTTTTGGGAACCTCTATGTTGTAGAGGCATAATGCCCAATTTTTTTGAGAAAATAATTTGTAAAAGTTTTGGTTCACTAACATCTACAACCATAGTAACAAGCAAGTGTGGGGATATTTTGGAGAGAAGGGTCTAATTTTTGTGTTTGGTTGTGTTGTTTGCCTTAATGTGTGTAGGAAAATGGTACAAACGAAAGAAAGAGCCGGAGCAAGTTCATCTTCTTCGTCTAAAGATAAGGGCAAGCAACCGGAACAACAACCTAGAAAGAGGCAATATTTGGGTCGAGTTTATGAAAGTGGAAGCGAGGATGAAGAAATGGAGTTGGACCCGGCTGAAAAGCCAAGATGGGAGTCGGATCCATTGGATGACCAACCGGAACATTGGCAACCGACACTCTTTCATGACAGTATGAATCGATTGAAAAACAAGGCTGCATCATTTATTTGCGAGAGGGAAGTTCCTGAAGTTGAATTTAGCCCGTTTGGTGTGTTTTCCAAATTATGCGCTATAGGATGGGAGTCGGCACTTAGTTGTTATGATAAGGATAGCAAGAACTTGTTCATAACCGAAATTCAAGAATGGATGGCAACCCTCAAGTGCAACATATACGACAGGCCATCGCAAATGAAGTTGATAGGTGAAGTGAATGGGATTAACGTAGAGATGTCGTTCGATACACTAAAGAAATTGGGGAAATATGACAGTCTACCGGCTCGAGATTACATGATACCTAGTCTTGATGACCTTTTGCTTAAACCGGAGAAGCATGTTCGTTGGAATGATATGTTAGCGGCGTTGTTTTTGCCCGGTACTTACAGTGGCGTTTCATACCGGAGGAATTTGAAGATAGAAGCAAAGTTGTTGTTAGCAATTTGCATTTTGAACGTCATTCCGAGAAGAGGGGATAAGCAGCAAGTGAGGTACCCGGAAGTACCCGTCCTCTATTCGCTACTCAATGGGTCTCCGCGTTTTCCAATCCGATATTTGATCATGAACCAACTCTGGATTTGCCGAAACGAGTTGGGAAGAGATATTATCCCGTATTGCCGAATTATCACAGGATTGATGAAGCAACAAAAGGCAATCACGTCAGAGGATAAAGGAGCAACAAAAAGGCATCAGCCTTTTACTTTAGACAAGATGGGGATTGGTTGGACTTATACGCAATAGGAATGGTATCATAAGCTCAAGTCAGAGGGGCAGAGATGGAAAGCATTGAAGGTAGGTGCAAGGGATCTTCTACCGGGTGAAGCGGATGAGCCGGAAAGTGATGTGGAAGCTCCGAGTGGTGATGATGATTATGCGCAAGAGCCGCATGGTGGGGAGAATGTGAATGTAGGCCAAGGGGGCCTAGGTAGGGGTTATGGTGGTGCCTTTTACGATTACACGGAGCGTTCCTATGAGCCAAATTGGGCTTACAATGGCACTATGCAAGAGGTTATCGAGAACCAACGTCCTCCGACACCCGTTTTTGAGTCATGGTCGGGTTCGGAGTGGATGTTATTTGATCAACACATGATGATGAGTGCAAGCATGGAGCGGTCTTTGAAGCATAACTTCGATCGTCAAGAGGCGTGGAATCGCACACACGCGTATTCCCATGAATTGGAAATGAATAATCGATACCATGATGACCAAGCAAGAAGATTGCATGCAGATTGGCATGCCGGGCGGTCGGTGGTTGTGGATCCACAACATGTGGATTATGCGTCTCTACCACCTTACGATGGTAGTTTATCGTATCCGACCCCGTCGCTCCATCATTCACAATGGATCGACCCGCGCCAACAAGAAGGAGCTCCGCAATAAGGTGGGAGTAGTAGCGGTACATTTGCATTTGGAGAATGGAATGACATGATGTCTTCCATTTTTGGGCCTCCGCAACCACGCTATTACTAGTCAGGTCGTGTTCCTTTCTTGTATATTTTGTGAATATTTATTTAGTTTGATATGTTTATGGTTGGGTGGAGTTTAGTTTGTGATGTTATGTTTGGGTTGGAAGAGTTGGTGGTGTGATGTTTTAAAAGAAGAAAAATAAAAAAAATATATAAAATGAAAATTACCAAAAAGAAATTTGTGGTTTGAGTGTTGAGCTTTTGGGTGATGTGAAAGATGTTTAGTGATCAAATCCTCCTAAAACCATACATTGGGGTCAATGTATCCCAAGTGTGGGGATGGGGGGAAATTTTTTAAGATTTCGAAAAAAATTATAAATCAAGCAAAACAATGTGAGAATTTGAACACCCTAGATTAACCCCAAATGATGCACCGAAAACCTTTATTACCCTTTATTCTTGGTGAGAGTTGAAGCCACACATGTAAATAAATAATACTTGTCTTTGATGAGAGTGGCTATGGGTGGAGGTGCATTAGAACTTGTGCCTTGATACGGTTTGAGTCCTGAGTTGGATATGAATGCGAAAAGGATAAGGGCATTTAGGTAGCCTCGTCTTTAGTGTGTGTGTGGGATTTGGGGGGTTGGACCTCATAAATTATATATATGAGCATGGTTGCGAGAGGGGCGGGGGTTTGGACATTTAGTTGCCCAATTTTGTGCCTAAAAGCTTATCATTTGTTACCCTTAGCTAGTTACCTAAAAATTTACCCAACTTGACCCGGTTTTATAGTGTTAGTGCTTGTTTAGTATTATGTAATTTTATTTGATGTTATTTTGAATGTTTGTCAAAAAAAAAAAAAAAAAAAGAGAAAAAGCAATGAAAATGAAAAAAAGTGATGTTTAGTTACCTTGTATATAGTAGTTAAGTTTTATAGTTGTTTGTTTGTTTCTTTGTGTAATAAAGGACCGGGTTAAGTTTTCGCTACTTCATATATATTCCATTTCCTTCCCATACACCTAGCCACGTTACAACCTTGAAAGTCCCTTTGATTTGCATTCATGTTTGGCACTTGATAGGAGAAGGATTGATTTAGGTACAAGCCTATAGTTGTGCAACCGCCCGTTAGCCTTTGTGTGTCTAGCTTACAATTGCTAGTGTTTACTTGTTACCGAGAGGAGAGACATTGCGAGGGGTGCGTTATTTTGGGTGTTAAAAAGGGGTTAGTAAAAGGACTACATGTTTATGCCTGGTTTACATTGATCACTTGTTTTGAAAATGGTTTGATGAGTTGCTTGGGACAAGCAACGGTTAAGTGTGGGGATGTGACGGGTGGTCCATAGGACAACCCTTAATGGTGTTAAAAGATGAAATTATCCCTCACTTGATCGTGTAATTATCTTGAATTAGATAACTACGAATGCTTATGTTTCAGGTGCGGTTTGGGAGCTAAAAAGGATAAAATGCAGCTTTGGTCGTTTTGGAGATGAACGGGTCATGCGTGGAACGAAAGACGAAACAAAACCCAACATTCAGGGCTCCACCGTAAGTGGCCACCGTAATTTACGGTGGCTCTGAAACTTGCATATTTCTCCACCGTAACACAGGCTCTTCCCACCGTAAATGTTTGATGTCCACCGTAAGTTACGGTGGTACCGTAATTTACGGTGGAGGCTGCGAAGAATTTCGTAACTGCCTCATTTAATCAGTTTTTGTGGTGCCTTTTCATCTTATCCCATCATTGGACGTTTCTCTGGAGTTGTGGGGCGAATTTTGGCTTTTGGCAAGTGTTTGTGAACAATTTCTAACATTCGGTTTGTCTTTTGATTCATATGAACTTCAATCTTGATGTTATGATGATCCACCAAACAATATCCGGCTATGTAGGATCGAATTCCGACCTGAACGAGTCGTGTAGAAGAGTTTTTCACCAAAACAAGAGGCGGAAACAAGTGTTTCGATGTAATTCAGCACGTATACACTTTTAACTGTCGATATTATTGATATAGAAGACGTTTACAACCTGTCGACACTTCGGCAGCACTTCGTGGCTCACCGGAAGACAATCACCTAGAACTATGTATGTGGTTCGCTCATAAGACCTATATATAGAAGATCTGGCCCGCTTTTACATACATGAACATATAAGCGGACCTCACCTTTGACATATAAGCGGACCTCACTAAATGACATAAAAGCGAACCTCATCTAGACATATGAGCGGTCCAATTACCATGAAACATTTTGACCGAACTCTAATCTTCACATTCTAAATCTTTGGACTTTAGTGTGATGATGTCATGATGACTTAATCATTATGATGTCATCACATAAATGATGACATCATCCTTTATCAAAACCGCACCGAGACTAAGACTCGATATAAGACGTAGACGACAGACGTAGTGCACCAACAAACTCCCCCTCGGATGTTGACGGAGTCTTCAGTGTCGAGTCTTTGCATCTTTAGTCTTTATCAGTCCTCTCTAACTCTTTGAAGTGTCTGACATTGTAAGTATCCTCAATCTCTATCTTCTCTTCTCTTTTCATCACCAACATACTCCTTCCTTAAAGAATCTTCAGACTCCCCCTTTCAATATGCTGGGATCGCAGTCTGGCTTGATGAAAACACAAAGTCATCAGATATCGGAACCTGACACTCTATCTTCAGGTTTAAGATCGAAACCTGGCTATACCTGCACATGCTCTACCCAAAAATAAATTTTCTGATGACCACTTGTTGAGCAAATTTTAAAATGATTCAACATTTATAGTCTCAGATGAACCACTTGCAGGACTTATCATTTTCATTTTCAAAACAACGCACTCTCCCAAACCATCTGTTCATCATGTCTAGCACTCGGAATTTTGAAAATTAGCTCTCCAACACCAGTTGTCGAAAATCTTTTTGTATTTTCAAAAATTTATGCTAAAACACACTAAAATCTTTTTGGATTTTGAATATAAAGAAATGCAGTAGAGAAATATGTACAAACAATATTTTTGTGAGTTTGTGTAAGAGGATCATATCAGTTTTTGAGACAAATCACCAACACCGTTAAGCTTCATTTCATTTTAAGTTTCTAAACGATTCACTTAGATTGTCAGTATACTTGTCCACTTAAATTCTCACACAAAGTTCAACTGATCCGAGATACGATATTAATGTTTTAAGCACTTGAACTTATCCGTGTGTCCCACTACTTGAATATACTCCCGTATCCAGATCCCAATATTCAGTCTTACAGGTGAGTATACCACAGATGATATCTGTCAGGGGAATAAATTATAGTACGAGGGCCGTGAGAGCTCAGGTCGATCTTTCGATACGCAGAGAGATGACGGCTTCGACTTTTAGTGTGTCCCCTTTAGAGGATCTTTTGCATTACAACAGCAGCGACTATCAATTTTATTGTTTCATCAGCTTGCTGAGGGCGATGCTATGTTTCAAGCATTTGCAGAAAGCATTATCCGGGTACTAGGTCAGAAATTTCTTTCAGCAGAAACCATTTTCTCATTAGGATTTCAAAACACTTAAGTTTGTTTTAATCAAAATGATTTTTCCGGAAAATAAGTTTGTTTTTATCACTTGTAGAGTTGGGGATGTGGTTCATCATTTTGTGTTCAACCACTTGTAGAAAATCAAGTACAACTTAATGTCCCTGATTTCCCACTTGTACTAAAAACACAATCAAATACACAGAATGATGCCGATTCCTGATCCACGATTACCAACTTGGGATCTCCGGCAAGTCCACAAACTTACTGTTCATAGTATGAGCCATCCCAGTCACAAACCAGGGATGGTTCAACATTATCTTTCTTCGTCTTCTTCTCATAGAACTCTTTAACCCCTTTGACTTTTCGATCAATCATTTTACCAAAAATATGTTTCACAGTGGGGTTAAAGGCCTTTTCGACATCAAATTCCTTCTTGTCATCATAAAATTGGTTTGAAATTTCAACATTACCAATTTTCTTTTTAAAATTTTCAGCCTTCAATGGTGGAAAATGAACATCATCCATTGGAGGAACTGAAGTTTTCAATTTTAACTCAACCTGTGGCTCCTCTGATTTTGTGGAATCAGATTCATCGCCAGAAGATAGCTCCTCTGATTTTGATCTATCAGAATCATCACTAGAGATTTCAGCAGCTTTCTTAACAACCCATTTCTGGTTGTCAGATATGGCTCTCTTCTTGTAAAACTTGTTTGAACATTCACCAATTTCAAATGTAGAATTTTTGAAAAGTTTGGTTCTGTCAATTAGTGGTTCAAACTCAACCCTTTGTTCTTTCAGTTTACGAGAAACTCCCTGTTTTGACTGTATTGCCTTTGAACAATCTTTGGCAATATGTCCAACATTGTTGCATTTGAAACAGGTTCTTGTTTCTTTCATCTCTTCTTGCTTCTTTGCAAGAAATTCTTTGTTCGATTGTCTCCAGAATTCTTTCTTTTCTTCTTCTTCTGATGAAGTACCTGAAACAAATGTCATCTTTGATTTAAAATCACGAACATATTTTTCATTTTTCTGTTGGAATAAATCCAAGACCTTTCTTTTTGAAATTACAGTTAGGGTTTGGTTTCTTGTGAAAACCAGAACTGTAACCCTTTTTCTTGTTTAATCTTTGTTGTACTCTTGAGGTGTAAATTTTAGGTTTACCGTTAAGATTTAAATCTTTTATTTCAGAAATATTAATTTCTGTTAGTTTGAAAACCTTTTTGATCAATTCAGTTTTAACACCTCTTATTGGAAATTCCTCATCAGAATATAATTTGTCGGAATCATTCAATGTATATGCAACTTTGAATGTTTCGTCACTCAAATTAGATTTTGATAACAGGAATTCTTTATTATAAACTCTTTTAACCGAAGAATTTGGACTGTTGACTGTCGAACTCGAACTTTCAGAACCAGACTTTGACTCTGACTCTGACTTTGACTCTGAGTTTGACTCCAACTTTGACTCCTCAGTTTCATCTTTATCCAACACCTGATCGACGACTTTCTTTATTAACTCGGACTCATGATCAGTGTCAGATGATGTAAACACAACGTCAATATTTTCTGGCAAATTGACTGACGACTCCGACTCCCACTGTAAATTTGTTGCTTTTTCGACTCTTTCCTGATTTGGATTCCTGGGCAAATATCCATTTTCTAACGGGGGTGGACACTTGTTGTAACCTATATCTTGTTTCTTACCAGAATTCTTCTTTTCAGTTTTTTTCTTTAATTCATTCTTCTTCTTGTTCTTCTTTTCTGGAGTCTTTTCTTCAGCCACTTTTTCAACATTCTTTTCTTCAGTTACTTCATCCTCTTCAAATGCCTTCATGCCTTCAACAGTTGGATAAATCCTGTCAATGACATAAGAAGTACATGAGTAACTTTTCAACAATCGATTAACTCTTTCAGTTTCAATTCTTTGTAATTCCAACTTTTGTTCTAGCACAGCACACTTCTCAATGTAGTTGTTCACCACTTTTTGTTTTGTCATAAAAGCTCCTTGAAGTGTTTTCATCACTGTTGCTTGTTCTTCACTTGTTTGATTGTATTGGTTCATTGCTTTGTTCAGTACATCATAAGATTCCTTCAAACTATTCAAGTTATAGATCAGTGTACTGCTCTGCTTCTTCACAGCTTCACAGTTCTCACACTTCACTGGAATCTTCTTTGCATCAACTTCTTCATCAACTTTGAACTTCGCAACTTCAACCTTTACTTTCCTTTTGATCACTGGAATTTCTTCGTCATCACTGCTCACTGGAGTCTTGACCTTTTTCTTCTTTTTAACCTTTTCATCTTCACTGTCACTTTCAGCAATCAGTTTCATATCAGCTTCGAATTTTCTCCTCCAATACTCAGTATCATCATCACTGTCCTCTTCAACTCGAGCTACAAAAGCTGTGTGAGCTTTAGCTTTATCAGGAATATAATCATCCCAAGTAAAATTCTCCCAGCTAAAACCCTCAGGTAACTTTTCGTCATTTTGATCTATTATCAAAGCACTACCATTTACTCTCTTTAAAGAATCTTGATTCACTGCACAAGCTCTCTTTCCAGAGTCTTCAAAAATTTGCATTCCATGTGCAGTTTGTGCTTGATGTTGATGTTGTTGAGACAGTTGTTGAGCAACTTGATGGTAGATGGCCTTTCGATAATAATCATTGTTGTTATTGAAAGGATTCTGAGCTCCACTTGCTTTGCGATTGGTGCACTCCCTCTTGAAGTGTCCTATCTCCCTGCAACGAAAACAAGTGACTTTAGATTTGTCAAAACCTAAAGCAGAAGTACCAGCCTCACGAAGATCATCTCTTCCAGTGATTTGCTTGAATTTCTCAGCTCTCCTCAACACGCTGGCCAAGCACCATTTTATGTCCATCAGCTCCATCTCTTCAGCATCAATCTGGTCGTAATCTTCCTTTGTTAGCATTGGATTCCCGATACGACCTGCAACAAAACTACCATAAGATTCAAGAACAGTTCCCAATAAAGACATATGGCTTTTTGCTAACTCTTCAGAAAATTCCTGATCATTTTCAATGTTCAACACAATGTTGCATTGAATCTTTTTGCCATTTCTTGTTGTTGACACATTTGGATCAAATGATGAAAATGATGTAAAACTTGTTTTGCTGTTTGATCCTGATGATGAACTTTCGGAAGAATTCTTGGCATTGTAAGCAGTTTCTATTTTTGGATATAAATTTGTAGACTTCTCATTCATCCCTGCTTTGTAATACAACCCAATATCCTGTTCAGCATCGAAATCTTTCATTCGAATAATCTTTCGTTGCTCCATTTCTTGAGCTTCCAACTTCTCAATGAACTTGCTTAGTGTCAAACTGCTAAAACCTTTCTTGTTTCTAAGCATCATGAGATATGTGCCCCAAGTCTCGTGTGGCAATGAATCAGCAAGCTTTTCGATCAACTCTTCATTGTCTTTCTCGATGCTCAATCTCTTCATATTTGCTAGCAGATTGCAATATCTTTCAATAATCTGCTTTGTGCTTTCACTCTTCAAACCACGAAACAAATCGAACTCTTTCTTCAGAAGTGACTTCTTGTTCTTTATCATTTCTTGACTACCAACAAACTTTGATCTTAACGCTTTCCAAATCGAGTAGGAAGTTCCATTATGTTGTAATAACACCAAGATGTCTTCTTTCACAGCTTGTTGTAGAAGACTCAGCATCATTTTCTCATCTTTGTATTTCTTTCTAGCATCGGTGCTTAGATCTTTAATCGGAACCACTTCTTCATCATCATTCATTGGTCGAATGTATTTTGTCTCAACACATTCCCACGCATCCAAGTAGTTAGCTTGTACCCAATTCTCGAAACGACCTTCCCAACCCTTATATTCTTCGATGTTCATTAATTTGGGCGGTTTTTGCATTGTTCCCGTTTCGTTTTCGAGCATTGTGTTCTGTGCAACAGTGATTGAGGAAACCGGAGTAGCGAACGCGTTGTAGAATTCCTCGTCCATTTTTTTCAAATGAGCTTTATCACTTTGTAAAAATTCCTGACAAATACCTGTCGACACACAAACAACAATCAGTTTAAAAATTTATCGATTAACAAAATAAGACTGGTACTCAAACTGATGATTTTCTATGCGGACTGAAAGTTGACAGACTGTGCGGACTGCTATGACCCGGATGCAATTTGAACGACTTGACCCTTTGAGACCTTTGAACTCTAAACCGTATAAAGCTTTCAAATGACTTCGCAAATTTGGATATAGCACTTTAGACTCAACAATATCACATGTATCCAATTCAACTGATTTGCCCTCAAATAACGCTCAATGGGCCGCAACTTGTATGAATCCCTTTGATTGGGCCGCAAAGCACATGGATCATTCAATATTTATTAACTTTCAAAACAATATGGCCGACAATCTTTCAATAATGAAACAAGTCTATTGGACCTCCAAACTCACTGATCAGATCACATGTAAACCGATTTTTTTTTTAATTTTCTGACAACAACTTTGTATCACAAGTTTACCCTAATTGACCTCAAATAACCACCAAACCGACAACTTTTAGTATGTTAACACCTTTTAATTCAAATCACATGGACACCTACACAAATCACATGATCTCTTATCCCAACCATCCGACAACTTTGAATTCAATGTTGCACAATTTTCAATGAACAATCACGTGAAATACTGACACTTCTTAAACTGTTATACACAATTCGATTCACTTTTCAAACGGTTCACGCAACTTGATGTACACTCACGTGAAGACTAACGTCATTAAAGCGGAACCTTTAACTGTCACTAAGAGCGGATCTCAAATGTCACTAAGAGCGGACCACAACTGTCACTAAAAGCGGACCACAACTGTCACTAAAAGCGGATCACAACTGGTTCAAATGAGCGGACCAGAAGTTGTTCAAATGAGCGGACCAGAAGTTGTTCAAATGAGCGGATCAGATGATGATGTCACTTTTTGTACGAAACCGTAAAAGCGAACCCTCAAAAATTCGATGTTTTAGGTCGATTCAAGCTTTGAAACTTTCCAGGATTTACTAATACATGATTCCGAACATACTGTGTGAATTTAAAGCGATTCTGACCGTAAAATTTTTTGTTTTTCGAAAAAGAAAGGTGTAGAAACAGAAATATCCGCTAAATTAACAAGAACTCTTCTTCACTGGCTCTGATACCAATTGTAGGATCGAATTCCGACCTGAACGAGTCGTGTAGAAGAGTTTTTCACCAAAACAAGAGGCGGAAACAAGTGTTTCGATGTAATTCAGCACGTATACACTTTTAACTGTCGATATTATTGATATAGAAGACGTTTACAACCTGTCGACACTTCGGCAGCACTTCGTGGCTCACCGGAAGACAATCACCTAGAACTATGTATGTGGTTCGCTCATAAGACCTATATATAGAAGATCTGGTCCGCTTTTACATACATGAACATATAAGCGGACCTCACCTTTGACATATAAGCGGACCTCACTAAATGACATAAAAGCGAACCTCATCTAGACATATGAGCGGTCCAATTACCATGAAACATTTTGACCGAACTCTAATCTTCACATTCTAAATCTTTGGACTTTAGTGTGATGATGTCATGATGACTTAATCATTATGATGTCATCACATTTATCAAAACCGCACCGAGACTAAGACTCGATATAAGACGTAGACGACAGACGTAGTGCACCAACAGGCTAAACTTTCGGTGATCATCTTAGGTGAAGGTTTCTTTATGACTTTTGTGTGATGAATCTTTATTTCTAGAATAATAGACTTGGTATGTTGCTATGTTTATTATGATGCATGAATGTTTGGTTGTAAATTGTTAATTGATGTTTTGTTCCTAATCTAAATCGTACGTTCTTGGTGTCGTTGACAATCGAGATATCACGGGAAGGGTTAGGGTTGGATATTGGTTAATTGATCATCGGGTAGCAACCTCACGTTTACATAATCCGAGTACTTCATTCCCTTTTATCACAACAAACGTTTATGCATGAGTTATGTCTATGTAACTCTTTCTAGTTTGATTTATGCACAATTGTTATTGGAAACCGGAACCTAAGATGGTCATTTTCTCTTAATCTGTTAAACACCCAATTTTGATTTGCAAGTAGCTAGTAATTTAGTTTTCTAAAACAACAATCCAAATCATTGATCTTTAATTTCTGCAAATTAGGTTAATTTTAGTTAAAGTGCAAAGCTATAAAATCAACACATTTTCCACATACTCCCTGAGTTCGATACCCATTTACCACTATCTATAGTTGTTATTTGGATTAAATTTGCGTGTACTACGACAGCACGTCAGGACTTCCTTGTGGTGTTACATCCAGTAAAGTCACTGTCTGAAAAGCCTGAAAGCTTGATATTCCCATTAGCTGGATACCAGATACCAAGTGTGGGAGCACCTTTTATGTATATGAATATCCTTTTTACAGCAATAAGATTTGATTTTCTGGGAGCTGATTGACTTCTTGCACAGACACAAGTTGCAAACATAATGTCTGGCCTAGATGCAGTCAGGTACAATAAGGACCCAATCATGCTTCTACATAGAGTTTGGTCAATTAGCTTATCCTTTTCATTAGACATGACTAGCTTATTGGTTTCCATGTGTGTACTACATGGTTTACAGTCATTCATATCAAATTTTGTTAAAAGTTCTTTTGCATATTTGCTTTGATGAATGAATGTTCCATTTTGCATTTGCTGAACTTGGAGACCAAGAAAGCATTGTAGTTCTCCCATTGCACTCATTTCAAACTCTGCTGTCCTGAGTTGCCTAAACTCCTCACACATTTTATGACATGTGCTTCCAAAAATGATGTCATCCACATAAATCTAGACAATCATCAAATCCTTTCCTCTCCATTTTAAAAACAGTGTTTTATCAATTGTACCTCTTTTGAAACCAATGGAAAGTAAAAAGGTGGAAATAGTTTCATACCAAGATCTAGGTGCTTGTTTTTGAGGCCATACAAAGCTTTGTTAAGCCTGTAGACATGATCTGTATAAAATGGATCCTCAAAACCTGGAGGTTGACAGACATACACCTCTTCTTGAATTGTACCATAGAGGAAAGCACTTTTGATATCCATTTTAAACACCTTCATGTTGTGGTTGACAGCAAAGGCAAGGAACAGTCTTATAGCTTCCAATCTTGCTACAGGGGCAAAAGTTTCATCATAGTCAATGCCCTCTTCCTGTCTGTAACCTTGAACCACGAGCCTAGCTTTATTCTTGACAACAATACCCCTTTCATCAGTTTTGTTCTTAAAGACCCACTTTGTGCCAATAGGACTCACATCCTCTGGCAGTGGTACAAGCTCCCAAACTTGTTGTCTTTGAAACTGTTGGAGCTCCTCTTGCATGGCCTCTACCTAACTATTATCTTTTAAAGCATCTTGATACTTGACAGGTTGATGGAGTGATAGGAAACCAGCAAAGAGGCAAATGTTTTGGGATTGACTTCTTGTGAGCACCCCTTCATTTATGTTGCCAATGATTTGATCAGGTGGATGAGACCTCAGGAAGATTAAATCTCCCTTGTATGGTATGATGGCATTTGTTGGTGAAGGCTGTAGATGTGAATCATATGAGCTAACAGCTGTTGAGGACTTTGAAGACTCAACATCTGTTTGGAAAGGTGGAGGAGGAATAGGAGGTAATGGTGTGGAAACATGTTGATTTTTATCCACTGTTGGCATTTTTTGACCAACAGTGGTTGTGGATGTGGAAGCAGAGGTTGAAGGGCTACTTTGGTCAACAACTATTGAGGTAGCAGTGGTTGGACTTTGACAGATGTTTTGAACATTTGTTGCCCCATTGTATGATTTGAATTTCTGCTGTGGGATCACAACTTCATATCCATATTCTTGTGGAGGTGATTGAGATGGACCTGCACTGTTAGTCTTGACAGAAGTATTTTCAAAGGTAAATTTATCAAGATCAAATAATTCTGCAGGATTTGCAGGGATTTTCATTGATGAAAGTTCATTAAACTTCACATTCAAAGTCTCTTCCACTGTTTTGGTCCTAGTGTTGAACACTTTGTAGGCCTTAGCAGTGGTTGAGTATCCCAAATGGTATCCACTGTCTACTTTGGCTGCAATTTTGAAATGGAATCTTTCAAGTTTAAAATGAAACATGGGCAGCCAAATACTTTGAAGTATGAGATCAGTGGTTTGATTTTATACAGAATTTCATAAGCAGTCTTTTGATGCCTAGGGTTTATTAAAACTCTGTTCTGGACATAGCAGGCAGTGTTTACAGCCTCTGCCCAGAAAGTTAAAGGCAGACCTGAATCTGCAAGCATGGTCCTGGCTACTTCAATCAGAGTTCTATTCTTTCTTTCAACTACCCCATTCTGCTCTGGTGTTCTTGGAATGTTGTACTGCCTTACAATTCCTTTTGACACACAGAAGGCATCCAACTCCTTATTTTTGAATTTTGTGCCATTGTCACTCCTAAAGACTTTTACTGGCAAGTCAAATTGCTTTTCAACCTGTGTAACAAAGTCTTGCAATATGCCTGCAGTCTCATCTTTGGAATGTCAGAAGTAAGTCCATGTAAACCTAGAAAAGTCATCTACTATCACCAAACAATACCTTTTCCTCTTAAGACTCATGACTTTAACTGGGCCAAACAGATCCGTGTGCAGCATTTGCAAACACTTGGTTGTTTTGGACACTTCAATGGACTTGAAGGAGCTTTTATGCTGTTTTCCTTTTAGGCAGGAAACACAATGCTCAGGACATGAAAATGATTTTTGTGGAAGACCTCTTACAAGGCCATTTTTTGACAAAGCAGTGATTGTCTTGATATTTGTGTGCCCTAATATTATGTGCCAAAGTTCTGTCTCTTTGTTAGAGGCAGCTGAGAACAGACAAGCATCAGTTCTGGGGCTCTCTTTTGACAAATCAACCACATAAACATTGCCACTTCTTTGAGCAACAAGTTTAGTTTTTCCATTTTTAATTATTTCTTCAATCTTTTTGACCATTTCTGGCCCAACAATCCTACAACAATCTTTAGTGAAGAATGACCCAAACCCTTTGTCACTCATTTGTGAGACACTAAGAAGGTTGAATTTTAGATTGTTTATCAGATTGACATTTTCAAACCTAACATTTCCAGACTGAACTGTACCAGACCCCATCACCTTTCCCTTACTATTGTTACCAAAAGATATATCACCCCCTCCATGAGTTTTGAATTCTTTTAGAAGGGCTCTACATCCTGTCATGTGCCTAAAGCCTCCACTATCTACATACCACAAACTATCTAAGCATGCAGAAGCTCCCTGCACATCAAGTAAATAATTAGTTCAGGAGGGTCTCCAAAGCCAAGATAGCTTTGGATGGGGTCTCAATAGTGTCTGTGTTAAGTTCAGGTGGATGGACAGTGGTTAGCTCAGGGGTTTGGTCAATTTTTGAAACATTTTTCTCTAACCACTGCTGGGGGTCATTCCCCATCAAATGTTGAAAACCAAAGGGATGCCTGTTCACTCTGGGTTTAGAAGGCCTTTTGTAAGCCTCATAAACGTCTGGAACCCTTGGGTATGGCGGTTGACCTTTACCTCTTTGGTATTGGTTAGCAGGGGGTGCATCAGTCACCTGAACATCTCTTTTAACAGAGGTTTGGTTCAGTTGTGTTGTAACAACTGTTTGGACTGGCTGGAATTGTGGTTGTTTCTTGACATGTGATTTTGATGAACTCATTGGTGTTTTTGAAATGTACTCTTCCTTTTTGACCTCAAAGGATTTTAGGTACACACACTGCTGAGTAGAATGGTTGGGTTTACCACAGATGGTGCAGCTCTTCGAAGGCTCAATGATACTTGTTTTGTTAATGGCATAAGCTTTCAAATGAAAACAATCTTTGGTCAAATGATTTTTCTATTCACAGAAATCACAAAACAAGTTTTTAATCTTTTCTTTTCTTTTTTTCAGACTCCTTAGCAACAGAGTTTTGAACTACTGTTGGGATGTCCTTAAGAGGAATCACTTTTGACTTAGGAGCTTTGACACCATCTATAGTTGTGAAGTCCATGGGTTTGAAGTTTTCAAGGATGTCACACTCATCAGACCATGTGGGTTTGAATTGATATTTCTCAACTTCCTCAAAAGTTGAGGATCCCACAGATCTTTCCAGAGTGATTTTGTTACCAAGTTTGTCAGTTATTTTAACTTCTTGGCCATCCTTGTTTGTGGGGATGATTTCAGCAGTGGTTTGAACAGATTTATTTAAAGCATTTTCTTCAATGTCATCATATTTTCTATATCTAACACCAAATTTGATATTGCTTTTAATCTGCTTTTCAAGCTCCTCATAACCTTTACAAGACTCCACCCATCTTTCACATGTAATCTGGGAGGATTCCAACTCCTTTTTGCAGGCCTGATATTTTTCTATTATTGCCTGGAGTTGGTCTTTGGTTATGTTGTGCTCATTTTTTATGTTACTGATTTCATTTTCTGATAGTTTGTTTTAAATCTTTTAAAGACTTTTCAAACTTCACTTCATCATTTAACAGCTTATCTCTTAGGTTTTCATTCACCTCCTTAATGTTAGCAAATGCTATAATGCATTTGTCTGAACAAAGGTTTTTAAGAACCTGGGGTGATACCTTGGATGTTGCCATCATTGCACAATCACAGCCATGCTCACTTTCTTCTGGCTCCTTCTCTTCTTTCACATCTTTCTTCTTCTCCTCTTTTTCAGCAGACCAGGGGTCGGTCAGTGGTTCCAACAGAGGTTCAGTTTTCTCTTCCAACAGTATTTCACCAGCCACAACATTAACCACTGCCTCAGAAATTTTGTCCAATGTTTCTTCATTTGACAGTCCTTCACCAGTTGACATCCCTTCTTGAATAGTCTCCAATGCTACAAAACAAAAATCATCACTAGAAACATCACTTTTAGCAAGGAGTGCAAAAATTTTCATCACCTAGCTCATCAGGTAAGCTACTCCAGTTAACAAAACCTTGAGTGAAAAAGCTTTGCTGATCTGGTTGAGCCACTGCTGGTGCGGCTTGTTGAGGTGCAACTTGTTGCACCTGAACCTGAGGAGCTGGGGCCTGGACATACTGTATTTGAGGAACATTGGTTTGGACATAATGCATAGGAACAGGGGTTGCAGGATGAGCATAATGAGCAGTGTTTACATGGGCTGCAGGGGCATATTGGGTATAATGCACAGTGTTTTGAGTAGGTTGAGGTTTAGAACTAGGGTGTGTGATTATAGGTCCATTGTTTTGACTCCTACACCCTCTGGCGAAATAACCTAACCTATTACAATTATAGCATTTGATTTTAGACTTATCCAACCCAACTTTCAAGTTCCCATGTAGCCCTGGAAACTTCCTACCTGTCCTTTTATAAAACTTGCTGGTTCTGACACTCAGCAAAGCAAGTTGGTGCAAAATATCCATTTCTTCTAAATCAGTTGGATCAAAATGCTGTAAGTCATTGAGTTCAAAAGAGAGATTGTCAGAAATCTGGTTTTCACTACTAGCTGTGAAAGCGTAGTTAGTAGGGTAAGAATCAGAGTTATTAAAGGCTCCTCTAGCAGTTATGTCAATGTAATGATCATAACTCTGATCCTTCTCACTACCAGACTCCTCTTGACCTAAAAGTGCTGTGCTACCAAAAGTATAGTCATCAGCAACTTTCCCTGACTTTTGTAGCTTCTTTTTCTGGTTCAACTCTCTCTCATAAGTGAGGAGTCAACCATGAAGTTGAGTCAGGGTTAACTCTTTGAACCCAACATAATTTTTGGTTACAAATGCAATTGTGTCCCATTTTTCAGGAAGTGATCTTAAAAACCTGCTGTTTAGTATTGACTTAGCAAATTCAACATTTACAAGTTTTAGCTCACTAATGAGACAACTGAACCGTTCAAATTGATGTGTTAATGATTCACCCTTAACATGACAAAAGGTTTCATACTGTTGGTTTAAAACTTCTTTATTATTTTCAATTACTTCTTCAGTACCACCAAATTGTTGCTTAAGTGCATCCCATAGTTCCTTGGTACTGTTACAGTGTAACAGCCCAGCATATATTTCATTGGAAAGGGCAGATGCAATGATGCTAAATGCCTTGGCATCCAATTCAATTTTCTGAAAGTCCTGATTAGAATAGTTTTCAATTTTCTTAGGCTCAAGGACTTTTGGATCCTCAGCACTCGGCACAGTTGGAACATGTGGTCCAAAGGCAACCGATCGCCAACACCCTGTGTTTTGTTGAGCTAAGATGTGACCCATCCTACGCTGCCAGATATCATACTCAGATCTGACCAGCATAGGTGGTTCGAAGAGTGAACCGATGTTCATGGTGTTGTCCTGTGATTGTGACGTCATTCTGGTTGTTTTACAGGTACTGAATAATCAACTTTCAACGTGATTATACCTTACTCTGTTTTTCAACTAAAAACAAACAATCAAAAGTATCAATGAGACTGAGCTGAAATTTTATGTCAAATTGATTGTTAGATCGAATTTGACTGTCCTATGCTCTGATACCAATTGTTAGGATCTGAGTTTGATTTGATTGTGGTTTGTTTAACAAAATGAAGATGAAATAGTATTAAGTGCAGCAGAATTAGATGAATAAACTTTCAACACAATCAACGAGAGAATAAGTTTCAGCAAACATGTTTAACATAGAATCGAATGATTTTATTTATTACAATAATCAACACTATTGCATGCATGCACAGATCTCCCCCTCAGCCTGAGCTCACAGTGATTGTTCGTACAGAATGACAAGTGATGAAGAGAGCTAATAGAACAGTACAGATCACTGTTCTATTTATAGTACTGAACAAATCACTGTGGCATCTTTGCTGACGTCACCATGAAAGTGACATCTAACCTCCTAACAAACTCTAACAACTGTTCTAATACAAACACTGCTATCAAACTACTGATTACAATTACAATAAGAAAGTAAACTACTGATTCTTCATTCCACTGCTTCAGCCCCAGCAGTGCTTTGGTCTTCAGCAGCACTTGAGTCAAAGCAGTACATTGAGTATCAGCACTTTGGTCTTCATCGGTCTTTATAATACATCAGTTGTTGTAGACAACAGTTGTTATAGGAGGGCAGTACTTAGAGGTCAGCAGGTGTTAGAGCCACTTGTCAAGGGGAAAGATTAAGTACAAACATCTGCTTATTCTGAATCCACTGCCCTGATCCAGTTTTGGCTTTACATCAGCTGTTACTCTATAGGGTTCAATCCCAACAAAACTCAAACCAAACTCAATTTTATTCATATCTATGACCTGCAAATCTTACCATCTCACACCCACTTCCATTTAATCCCAAAACAATCAGATACATACGTTACTTTCTCTCTCCTTCATCTTCATCTTCCCCGACCTTCCACAAAGAACCCTAATCTTCAACCTTCCATAACTCCATCAATTCTCAGCCAAATCACTTGATTTTTAGCCTATTTCGTGTAATTTTTCGAGAAGAACAAAGCCCCTATCATGGTTTTCATTTATTCTTGCTCGTTTGCAAGATTTTTGAGCTTGAATTTTTGGGTTTTTGAAGGGTGTTCATCAAGTTTCTTGCTTTGCATCTCTCTTTAGTTTTTCTTGTTTTTCTACAAAAAAGGTATGGATTTTCTTTAAATTTAAGCATTATTATCATATGGTTAGTTGATTTCTTCCGAAATTTTAAGCTTATTGTTTAAGAGTAGGTTGTTTATCATAATGTGTGATGTTTTAGCATAAATTTAAGGATGATTACTTGATTTGGGTGGGATTTGAACATGGTCTAGTCTTAGTGAGGTGATTACACTAGTAAGTTGCATGATTGAGCATAGTTATGATGTTGAATATTGTTGAAAATGTTTAGATGGTAAAATAAGCGACTTTGGAAGTTTAAAAAGGTGATTTTGCATCTATTTATTAATTGAAACTCAACATCATATATTATGTTCAAAGTTTGAGATTGTTTGAAGAATGGGGTGCACTAATTGTTCTTTTGTCTTATGATTGTAGCCATGTTTGGAAGAAAGAGAAGCAAGACTTCCGGAGAGGGTTCGTCTTCAAGAGCCGGTTTAGGCTCGGGATATATTTAGAAAAAAATGGGAACAACTAAGTAACGTGGAGGAAGGCGATGGGCAGTTGATTAGATATGATTGGGATTGGGGAGAGTTTAAAAATACTCGATCAGCAACCGCATGGAACGATAACAAAAAGAAGCCTCTCTCCAAGTTCCAAAATAGGAAACTGGAAGCGAAGATGTGGAAATGGAAGATGGTGACGGGTGTGTCAACTTCTATGCCGGAGAGGGTAATTTGTGAGCGTGCGGTAAACGTGGAAGAGTTCCGTCCGATTGGTATCGTTCAAAGGTTTGAAGAGCTTGGTTGGGAGAGAGTATTGGATTGGTGTGAGGACATCATCTCACGGGTTTATTTAGCGGCAGTGTGTGAGTGGCTATCTACTTTGCGGTTTGTTAACGCCGACGGGCCAGCGCCTACATGGCAGTTGATCGGCAATATTGGAAAGAATCAGATGATCATGTCGTTTGAATATATGAATGCCATTGCTCGGTTCGATTCAAAGGGGGTTGAGGCATACGACTATTATGAGTTTGATCGATTCTTAGATAACAAAACAAATACTGCTGATCCAGATCAGATGTTGGCGGCTGTATTGCTAGGTTAGGGAGGAATGGGAGAGTTGAGGAATGATTTGTCTTTAGAGGGAAGAATTTTACAGGGCATCTCGTTAGAAAACGTGATGGCGCGGTTCGGAGACCACGGAAAAGTGAAGGCACCCGACTGTCGGGTTTTTCATGCTTTATTATACGGGACGCCAATGTTGTCATGGTGACAAGTTGTAATGATGAATACTTGGGACACCCGGGAATCGTGCACAAGGAAGATGATCCCATATGTGCGGCTAATCAGTGCAATGATTCTGCAACAGAACGCATTGCCACAAGAGTCGTTATGGGTTTCTAAACCCGTTGATCAGTTTAACTTCACTTCAATGAAGCGTCATTGGAAAATAACGATTAAAGTCTTTGGTCATCTACACACGGTGGAAGATGAACAAGGAAACAATTATAATTTTTCCACGGCTGAAGAGGGTGCCCATGATGAGGAGATGGTTGATGAAGAGGATGAAACCGAGCCTGCCGGTCCACGGGGACCAAGGCAGAGATACAGGCGGCCAACTCGGGAAATTTCCGTAGGTGTGGCAAATGTTGTGAATCAGCGACGGGTACCATCGTACCGGGACTTTAACCATGGTCAACAGGAGGTCTTTGATAATGTGTCGGCGGGTATAGGAGAAGGTAGAGAGTATGAGGCGAGAAGGAAGAACTGGGAGGAGACACACCAAGCCCAGTTGCAGGCACAGTGGGACCTTGAAGCGGCCCACCGGGAAAGGATGGAAAATATATGGAGGAGCAACAGTTGTTTCAAGCTCTACAAAGATCACAAATGGAGCAGATGGTACAACAACAGCAGCAAGAGGTGGTCCGAAGACAGGCATGAGAAGAAAACGAGGAGAGGCTCCGAAACAAGCAAAATACATTGGAAGGCCGCCGATGGAGCGCTATGTACATCTCCAATGAATTGGCTATTAATAACGCCAAGTTCCTCCATGATCAGGAGCGACACCGGAGAGATTGGGAAGCCGGCCACCCCTATGCAGAACACGCGGGGTGGCCGACTATTCCAACCTCCCTGTTCCCCGAGGCCCCTCTGATCCATCACCTCATTGGCCCGAGGCAGTAGGGTCTAGCTTCATCCCGCCTTAGTTCCAGCCACCTGCGAAAGGAGAGCCGGGTCCTCTTGATAACTATCGGGATATGTTCGAGGCTCTCACTGGTTATTCATACCACCCGTACCCACCAGTCGATCCGAACGAGCGATACCAGCGGTGATGGTGAGGTTTGTATTTTGTTGTTGTTGTATATTTTTTTTGTTTTGTTTATTTTTATTTCGTTAGTATTTCATTTTTCCTAGTTAAATGAACGTTGTGGGTGTGTTCCCTATATAACCCTCACGAGACCTACTCGTCCTCCCAAGCTATTGGGGGGTTTAAAAGGGCTTGTTGCATAAGCTAAATGCAACCGTGATACATACGAAAGTGAGTTAGAATTGTTGTTGTTGTAAATTAATTTTCCACATAAGTCAAGGTAAATTAACGAATGACTTGGTAATACTTTCATAAAAATGGTAGAACTAAGTAACTAACAAATTTTAATGGTTGTGAGAAGCATGCTTCTACACAAGGGTTAAGATCTGTAGGTACATTGTGTTCGAGGGACGACCGTTTTTGTGAAGAGAAGAAGAAGACACGAGGAACGAGCAAAAAATCAGGTGCATGCGTTTTCGTTTACCTTGATTCTTAGTTAGTAATAAGTGGATTGTAATTGTATTTTATTTTGCGGTGTGAAATTTTTGGGGAATTAGCCGTGTTACATCCCTTGGGCGATTTAAAAACTCTAGTCCTTACACATTGAGGACAATGTTTACCTCAAGTGTGGGGATGGGGGAGTAGTAAAAGTTTTTCGATTTTGACCCGTTCATTTAAACACTACACATTGAGGACAATGTTTACCTCAAGTGTGGGGATGGGGGAAAATTTCAAAAAAATTTCAAAAATGTCTTGGTTCAAAAGCGATCTTAAAAGCACAAGTAACTTAGTTAACAAGGGATGACACAACCCATTTGGTCTTTTGTCATGGTCAAGTTCGAATTAATAGCATGACGGGTATTTAGCAGGTGGTTGTTTGGGAATAATCCGCCTAAGAAACTAGCACATCATGCATGTCACGTACCATACCCTTTAATATGTGAGGTTTTGAGCCACTTTTACATCATAGGATTACATATTTATGTTTCTTTGTTTGAGTGGACCATTAGCCATGTATTGTAGAACTTGCGACTTTCGATATGTTTGAGACCATAGACCGAATACAAGCACGAGAATGATTAAGGCGTTAGGTAAACCTTTTCCTTTTACACCAATTTATATATTCTAACCCAAAAATTTATCCCTTAGTAGCCAACTTTGAGCCTAATCCTTTCGTTTGACAACCCATTTAGCCCATAACCTTAAACCTTTTCTTTTAAACCCGTGTGATGCAAATTCGAGTGTAGGAGTTAAGTTGCATAGTTGTGAATTGTTTATTTGCATAAAAAAAATCAGAAAATGTTGCGAAAAATAATAGAAAATCATTGAGAAAAGAACAAAAATATGTGTTTCTAGTTTGTGGAATAAAAGGCGAAAAATTGTTTCCTTCTAGTTTGATGTTGGTAGTTAGTCGTGTTTAGAATAGTTGTTTTGTAATAAAAATCGAATTTTCATTACCTTAGCCACTTTAAATATCCTATTTCCTACCCTTAGCCTAGCCCCGTTACAACCCTTGCAAAGACCTTATGACTTGTGCTTAGTATTCGTGGTCGGTGGTGGAGAATGATTGAGTTGCAAGCCTATGCGGGTACATGTTCTAATCGGTTTTGAGTGATCATTTTTGAAAGTGCTAATACATCATGAAAATTAGCCAAATTGTAAACCGAGTGGAGAGAACATTGTGAGGGATGTGCATGATTTCTTGGTTCCAAAGGCGGGTTAATCTTGGATAACCATTTGATATGTGATTATTCACTTACCGTTAGATATTTTGTAAATTGTAAAAAGTTTGAACTTGGGCATGACAATTGACCTTAACCTTCATCTCGGGAATGGGGAGTGTATTTCTTGTTCGATCCACATGAAAGTGAATTACAGATTTGCTTGAGGGCAAGCAAAAGACAAGTGTGGGGATGTGATACGTGGTCGAAAAACGGTGCTCGTTATTGTTTAAGTTTGGGTTTTTATTTAACTTTTAATTCCGAATAGCCTACTTTTAATTAAAATTGTGTTTTGCAGGTTTAATGGAGTTTAAGGTGCTTTTCGGGAGCTTTACGGGTCACCGGGATGGGAAACGGACCACCGGAACACGAAATGGATCAATCGGGAACTCAAGACGTGAAAAACAGGAACTGAATAATGCACACACCGTCGCCGATGCCCTCCTGGGCCGTCGGCGACGCACCTTGGAGATCTCTGTCACCCGTTTTGATCATAGACAGCAGTTTAAGGCGTCACCAGCTTTGGTGTTTTCTAGAGCCCGTCGCCGACGCCACACAGGCCTGTCGGCGACGCCACTTGCAAATGGGGATCGCGAATTTTTGATTTCTTTGTTATTGGAACGAATCAAAACACATGGGGGTCATTAATTTCAGGAGTTACACAACATTTTGTGTTTTGAACTTGATCTTGGAGCCAAGAACCACCACCACTTCATCTTGAATCCATCTATTCCATCCATCATCATCCATTATCAACCGAATTAACTATCCAATTCACCATTATCACCATCATTCAAACCCTAACCATTCTACCATCCATTCAATTCCACCATTAAAAACCCTAACTACCATTCATCATTCTCTAAGCTTTAAGATGATCAAGAGCAAGCTTCCAACATCCAGTGATCACGTCCTTTCGATCATGCGCGGCTAATTCCTTGGAGGTTTCACCCTGGTGTAGACTTTTGTAAGATTTAAGGTTTATTATGTTTTGATGTTTGATTTGTGACAACTTGAATTACATTTGAATCTTTAGACAATTGTCCTACATTTGTATTGAATTTGCGAATTGTCGAGTGAATGATTAAATTGGACTTTGTGAAACGAATACACGTATTTATGCCTTGTCTTTTGATAGGATTTGTTAGTCTAAGGTAACGAAGTGCATCGTGGTCCGTTGTCTATAACGTTCATAGCAATTGGCACCTAAGCTTTATGATTGTTGACCCGTTAATGAATTAATTCGAGTAAATCAAATTAAAACGCGTAGTAACCCTAAGTCTTGCATTTGTTGAAACCGGGTGTGAACCTTGTTATTCCTTATTGTCTTATTATTCAAAGTTTCTTGCAATTGTTAATATTTCGTCATTAATTAATTTAATCAATTTCATTATCTATTTCACAAACTTCTCAATTAAACAAATCCATAAAAATTATTTAGTAAGCTTCATAAATTGTGACATTTGTTTGAATTCAATTAAGTCCATTCGCAAACCACATACTCTTCGTGGTTCGACCCCTTACTACCACTAGCTATTGTTAAGGGTAATTAGGGCTTATAAATATTATCTATGACCGGAGCACGACACTTCAATCAGCGGGGCATGAGAAACTCGACGAACATCCCTATAAATAGAGCAGTCGAGCCTTCAGTCCAACTCGTTCAAAACTTTCACTTTCTCTCTCAATTATGAATAGCTAAAATTATACCCGGGCATTATACCCACTAAATTAGCGAAGCTCTGCCTCGTTGTAAGTATTATAACCCCCGGTTACGTATTAGATATGCTGCCCAATTGATCTAGTGCTCCGTAACGCCTGTCGAGGCTCTGCCTGACGTAGTCGTTGGAGTTCTGTCTCGGGGAGGGTATAACTAATGTAAATTGGGTTATTATACTAACACGTGTGCATTGTTTAATTAATAGATTATAACCAGGAAGTCACAAGGAAAATACCTAAATTAGCAATGTGAGTAATCTCCTTTTTGTGTAAACTGTTTTTACAAAATCTTTGTTATTTTACATTATATTGCCAGTGATTGAGTATTTGTAAGTCTACAATTATCGTCGGTATGTTGGGGTTTTGTATACAAAATTTTTTACTACACTGTGAGTAGTAACATGACCACAAGTCGGGTTGACAGTACCGTGGGTGGTAATTAAGGTAGAAAAATAAACAAATTTAATTGCGCGACCGCCCTCAATACTGAAAAATGATAAAACTTGTTTTGATTAAATTGGGATTCACCCACCAGTATTTCCCACTGACAAATGTTTTTAAACCTCTTTTCAGGTAACAAAATGTGAAAGCCAAATAGAAGCCAGCTGGACAGCACTGAAGGCTTGGGAAAAGTAGCTATAAAAGTTACCGAAATCAAGAAGATGTTTTATTTCAATAAAATAGGGTTTATCCCTATAAACAGATTGTAATGAAAACTTGGGTTTTTTCCCATGTATTTATGATTATAAAAATATGGTATTTTACTCTGATAAAATATTTCCTAACTACGCTCCTGATGTAATTTCCGCTGCCAAACTGATAAACACCGATACCAATGAAACTGGCTCATGGTCGCCCGCTCCAGAGCTACAGCCACTGATTTTAGCCACAGAAGTGTTCTGCTGACCCCAAAATTTTAATTGTGTTAGGAAATAATTATGTGCATATCTGTATATTATTGTTTTGTGTTATTTGACAATTTGTTAGTTTACAGTATGAGTGATCAAGTTCCGTCAGACGCCTATCGTCAACTGTCTAGTTTTCCTATAGATGAAGGAACTTCTTCCCAACCTACTCCTTTGGGGTATTCAGCTGATACAGAAGAGGGGATTTTTATATTTAAAGCGCAATCCGAAGAACCATTCCCTACCAAAAAGAGAGGATGATTCAGTCGGGGAGCACACGTAGGAAAAGAATGAGGAAGTTACAACAGCAGAGGGCTTTAGCAGTAGCAAATAGAGAAATGAATGCTCAGACCCAAGACCTAGTCAATAGGCGATTGGCTAATTTTCACATACTAGCTACCACTGCCGCAGACCCAAACCTAGACCAAATCATAGCACCACAACCACTACCTCTATTCCCAACTCAACCGATGGAAATAGAACCGAACCCAAATGAAATCCCTAGAATCCCAGCACCAGTTCCCCCAGAATATGACCCATGGTTTGATGACAATAGGTCATATTCCGCACTATATCCTCAGGACGAACCGATGCTAAACCCAGTAACACCATATACTAACCTTGACCCTCTAGATCCATACTGCGATAACGACTAGTATATTTGGGAAATCCTAGAAAACCCATACCCATACGAAGAACCGATGCCACAGTACCCTGACCTGATACCACCATAACCACCCATGAGTACCGAAAATGTGCAGGAACTCTGCACTTTTGGTGAGGAGTTAGTAGATGAAGGACAAAGGATAAGACAAATAGGGGAGAGGCTCGTTTGGAAATACGACGAGCGTAATATGCAATACCAGATAAACCACTATCAATAATAAAAATCAACTAAAATTGATCACTTAATACCTACTGATGCATAACTAAGTATTGTATTTTAAATTCCAGTTGCAGTTTGTAATAGATATAGATAAAATAGAGTAAATGTCGCAATGCATGACGATTTTGATCAATGTGTTTGTTTGTGTGATTGTTTACATTAAACCTTATTCTGAAATATTGATACTTGGTAAATCTTTATAATCTAGATGGACAACGAAGTGAATCAGGAAAATCAGAATAATGAGAATAATGGAAACCAAATAGATAACAGTGTCATCCAACACATACTAGCACAAAGGATTATAGATGCTATGCCATATATACTCAAAACTGTTAAAGAAGCAGAGAATAAATCTGCAAGTGGAAGTAAACGACAACACACTGAACCAAGTCACAGTGTGAACAATAATAATGGACCTTTACTTCATATACCCATTCAAAAAAGAATAAGAACCATGTCATATGGTTGTTCTTACAAAGAATTCTGGTCTTGCAAACCAATAGAATTCTCTGGCAATGAAGGAGCCATTACAGCTCTATGTTGGATAGAAAAGACAGAGGCTGTCTTAAAAATAAGCAAATGTGCAGAGGAAGATAAGATAATGTTTGCTTCCAATCTTTTTAAGAATGCAACCTTAGAATGGTGGAATACTATTCTCCAGTCTAGGGGAAGTGACCAAGTCTATATTATGCAATGGAATGAGTTTAAGAACATGGTTGAGATGAAATTCTATCCTCCCAATGAAAAGGAACAAATTGCTAATAAGTTCTTAAACCTTAGAATGACTGGAGTAGACTGTAAGGGTTACACTACCTTATTCTTCGAATATGCTAGAATAGTGCCAACCCTAGCTTCACCAGAACCCGTATTAATCTCCCGTTACATCTGGGGATTAATCAGAGAGATAAGACATGTAGTCAAGGCAGCTAGACCACACACCATAGAAGAAGCTGTAGAACTAGCCAATACCTTGATTGATGAATTGGTACTTACGCAAGAAGAAAACCAGAGGAAGAACCTAGTCCAAAAACATACCCAAGAATTTCGTTCTGGAAATTTCAATCGTGGGAAGAATATAGGTTCTACTTCTGCACCTTACTGTAAGGCCTGCAAGAAGAAGCATTCAGGAAAATGTTCTACATACTACAACTTCTGCAAAATACCGGGACACAAGGAAGAAGACTGCAGGAAGAAACCCATCAATGGAGTATGCTTCAATTGTGGAGAAAAAGGACATATCACATTTAACCAAACCATATAGTCGATGGAGACAACGATATTTTTGTCAAAAACTCCATTTTCCAAGCAAAAGAAAAACCACAACCATAATAATATCTATGCTTAAAGATTAGGATATTGATAATTACTGGTAACACCTAGAATAATATTTAGACTTGAACTTAAAATGCCTTAGTATAAAGCTTTGAGATAAGCCAATTACTTGCGTAGATAAAGTGTGATGGTTATTGGTATCCCATGAGGATGATGACTAGAACAGTGCCAGTATGATAAATAAGCAATAACACTTGGCCACTGTTATTTCTTGTTTATTGATACTACTCGGTTCTAGAATATGATCTATCATGAGAATACTAATATCCTTATTCCTTGATACAAGCCATAATAAATGATGTACTTCTGAAATCATTATTTGAGAAAATTCTATTTATGGGAAATACAGTGATAACTACCTCTCCGGCAGGACTGGATATGGAGTGGTAGACTCTCCAGTTTGTCCGGGTAAGATGGGGTTACCTCTCCGGCGAGACCGGGTGAGATGGGGTATATGTTATGATAATGGAATTCCCTAAAAAGTACGATGACCTGATGTCTGACATGTTTTTTTTGGAAATATGAATCTATTAAATACATTGACCTTATAAATGGTATGTATACTACCAGTATGTGAAATATATGATTATATAGACATGTATGTCTATGAGGAAATCCAAAGACCATATTGATTGACAATTAGGGATAAATCACGAACATGTGTGTCAATCATAATTTTAGATTTATTAGGAATCTCTCGTATACTTCTATAATTCCGATATCAAACACTATTTCGTTTGATCATCCGTCTCGTAATTCGTGCCACAAGATGAACGACGGGAACCCTATAAGTTGTGATGCCATCAAAAGTATAAGAATTCCCCTTGAAATTATTAACATATGGGGAAACCTTTAACTAAAAGTTGTGCGAAAACTTACGCTAACAGTAATTTTACCTTCATTAAAAAAAAACCTCTTGAGAAGATAAGAGTCTCAAAACATAGAGAATAGTTCTAGTCAAAGTAAAGTGAAATTCAAAATAAAGACCAGAATATACCTAGAAACAAAACTAACTAAATATTCATCCATATTTTAGGGAATCTCGAGGACGAGATTTAAAACAAGGTGGGGAGGATGTAACATTCTCAAAATTTTTATAAAAACTTATTAAAAGGATGCAACATGGATAAATTGACCGATGAAAATATGAAGTATTTTGGGCAAGCGTAGGAACCATTTAATAATTAAATTATAAAAATACATTATATTTGAACCTACTCTGTTTTTAATGAAACTTGGTTCGAAATATAGATAAAATTATTCTCGTTCTAATGATATAATTATTGTTTTATAAAATGTCATATTTTAGAAGTTATAAGTGTTAAATGAGTGAAGTAGTTAAATTAATTATAATATATAATTAATAAAATAGTTAATAATGAAAATCAAATTATTTGAAAGTATATAAGAAGTGCACGTGTAAGTGCAAGGAATTTAATAATAATAATAAACTAATGAAAAACTACACATATGCTAGAAGGTGTGCACGTGTACACTCAAAACAAATCCAACGAATTTGCATGTTACGTGTTCAAGAGATTTCGTGATCTCTAAGCAATATGGAAGTATAGTATAAATAGGCCATTCCATCAGAAGCTTTCAAAATGCTATCTCATTTCTGTCCCCCCCCCCCCATATCTCTCTCTAAATTCCTAAATATTTATTTTCACCCCATATTATTAATAAGAAAGCCTTGCCTCGTTTTAAGTATTGTAACCCCTGAGCACTGATACCCTGTCCGACTGACGTAGGGCCCCGTAACGTATGTCAAGGCTCTGCCTATATTCGTTGGGGTTCTGTCTCGTGACGTAGGGATAAAGTAAAATTGGGTTACTATACTTAGTGTGAGTGCACTATATATATTCTATTAAATAATCCAGGAATTGTACCAAGATATATCAACCCTCCAAAATATTTCTGACACCCCTAATATATTTAGAATACCCCTATATGTTTTTAAATACACCCCGTATGTAAAAACCGAGCCCGAAATACAACATAACATTAAAAATAAATGAAAAACAAGAAATATTAAGTTGAGGCGGGCCGCGTAGACCCACCCCAACCTTACGCGGGCGGTATAAAGGTTGAAACCAGATTCCGTTGATTTTTAAGCTCAGGCGGGCCGCGTAAGATCCCCGTTAAGTTAACGCGGGCCGCAAGAGTCTCAAAAGGTGGCGCAGCCCGGTGCGGCCACGTGGCCGACGCGTGTTGACCCTACTTGCTGACTCGGACTAGCTACACGTTTGACCAGGGTTGACGCGGGCCACGTAACCCTTGTCTTTGTTTTACGCGGGCCGCGAGAGGACCAGATTCAACAACTATATAAGGAGGCCATCGGATCTCAGTCGAACTCGTTCACAAACATTTCTCAATCTCAAATTCTGAATAGTAGGCTTTATAAGCGGGTATTATACCCCCTAATTAGCGAAGTTCTGCTTCGTTGTAAGTATTATAACCCCTGGATACGTATTAGATACGCTGCCCGATTGATCTAGGGTTTCGTAACGGCTGTCGTGGTTCTGCCCGACGTAGTCGTTGGAATGCCATCTCGGGGAGGGTATTACTAATGTTAAAATGGGTTATTATACTAACGCGTGTGCATTGTTTATTTAACTAGATTATAACCAGGAAGCCACAAAGGAAATACCTTAAATAGAAATGTGAGTAATCTCTTTTTTGTTAACAGTTTTTGCAAAACCTTAACTATTTTACAATGCAATTTAGCAGTGATTGAGTCTTTGTAATTCTTCAATTACTGCCGGTATGTTGGGGTTTTGTATACAAAATGTACTACACTGTGAGTAGTAAGTCGGGATGACAATACATTACCATTGGACAATGAGTTAGCCAATGTGTAATATGACCCACAAGTCAGGATTGACAGTACTAATGGAGTAATTGTGTAGATATAAACATTGTAATCGCTCTCAATACTGTTTAAATTAAATTAATGTTTCTTGATTAAACTGGGATTCACTCACCGGTATTTCTTGCTGATAAAATGTTTTAAACACGTGTTTCAGGTAACTTAGTGTGAAGCACATAAAAGCCAGCTAGAGAGCACTTAAGGCTTAGAAAAGTGGCTATAAAAGTTACCTAAATAAAGAAGATATTTTATTTCAAATAAAATAAAATTTATCTCTATAAACAGTTTGTAATAAGAAACTTGGGTTTTCCCCATGTATTTGTATTTATAAAATATGGTGGTTTACTCTGATAAAATATTTCCTAACTACGGTCCTGATGAAAATTTCCGCTGCCAAATTAGACAATACGCAATACCACCGAAACTTGCTCGCTGCCGCCCGTTCCCTGGGAATCAGGGATCAGGGGTTGTGACAAATTTGCTCCCATTTCCACATGGGTATCTCTGGTTTCTGATACTCTACCTTGACTTTCGAGCATGTCAAACACTTACTCACATAAGTTGCGATGTGAGCTTTCATCTTCAGCCACCAATACAAGACTCTGAGGTCCTGATACATCTTATCCGAACCCAGATGAACAGAGTATCGAGACTTGTGCGCTTCGTCCATCACAAGCTCTCTAAGATTTCCAAACAAAGGAATCCATATTCGTTCCATGAAATAGAGAATACCATCAGATCTCTCTACAAGTCGTTTCTCCATGCCTCGCAAATACTCGGCTTTGAGGTTCTCCTCTTTCCGTGCTTCAGTTTGAGCCGAACGGATCTGGTCAGGTAAGTTATAATGGATGGTGAGTTGTAAAGCACGGACACGTTTGGGCTTCGTTTCCTTTCGACTAAGGGCATCAGCTACAACGTTTGCTTTGCCTGGATGATATTTGATAGCACAATCGTAGTCGTTCAAGAGTTCTACCCGGCGACGCTGTCGCATATTTAATTCCTTCTGGTCGAAAATATGCTGGAGGCTCCTGTGATCGGTGTAGATAGTGCATTTGGTACCGTACAGATAATGCCTCCAGATTTTCAACGCGAAAACCACTGCCCCCAACTCTAAGTCGTGAGTCGTGTAATTCTTCTCATGAACCTTCAACTATCGAGAAGCGTAAGCTATCACCTTCTCGCGTTGCATTAACACACAACCGAGACCCTGAATAGAAGCATCACAATACACCACAAAATCCTCGGTACCTTCAGGTAAAGACAAGATTGGTGCACTGCAGAGTTTTTGTTTTAACAATTGGAAAGCATCTTCTTGTTTGTTCCCCAAGAGTATACAACGCCTTTCTGTGTCAACGAGGTAAGAGGTTGAGCGATCTTTGAGAAGTCTTTTATAAACCTGCGATAGTACCCAGCGAGACCAAGAAATTGTCGCACCTCTGAAGGAGTCTTCGGTGCCACCCAATTTCTGATAGCGTCGATCTTAGCGGGATCGACGTGTATCCCTGATTCATTAACAATGTGGGCAAGGAAGTGCACTTCTCGTATCCAGAAGTCACACTTAGAAAACTTCGCGTAAAGCTGCTCCTTCCTCAGGAGCTCCAAGATAAGACGCAAGTGTCGTTCGTGATCCCCTTGCTCTTAGAATAAATCAAGATGTCATCGATAAACACGATGACGAAATCATCGAGATACGGTTTGCACACACGATTCATGAGGTCCATGAAAACCGCTGGTGCATTGGTTAACCCAAATGGCATAACCAGAAACTCGTAATGGCCATACCGCATTCGAAAAGCTGTCTTTGGTACATCCTCCTCTCAGACTCTCATCTGATGATAGCCCGATATTAAATCGATCTTCGAGTAAAAACTTGACCCTTGCAACTGGTCAAACAGATCGTCGATACGTGGTAAGGGATAGTGGTTCTTGACAGTCACCTTGTTGAGTTCCCGATAATCAATAAACATACGAAAGGACCCGTCTTTCTTCTTCACAAACAGTACTAGGGCTCCCCAATGCGAAGAACTGGGTCAGATAAAACCTCTATCCAACAGTTCTTGAAGTTAATTAGATAACTCTTGCAACTCCCCAGGTGCAAGGCGATAAGGAGCTCGAGCAATTGGAGCCGCTCCTGGTGTAAGGTCAATCTGAAATTCCACTTGACGGTGTGGAGGTAAACCAGGAAGTTCTTCAGGAAATACATCAGGAAATTCACGGACAACAGGTAGATCTTCGATTTTCCTCTCTTCGGACTGAGTGTCAGTAACAAGTGCTAAAATAGCAGGATAGCCCTTACGTAGGCACTTCTGGGCTTTCATAGCTGAGATGATGACAACCATTGCACCACTACAGTGACCTTGAACCAACAAAGATTCTCCACTAGAGAGAGGAATATGCACGATTTTCTCTTTATAGAGAATGTTAGCACGATGCTTGGACAACCAGTCCATACCAACCACTACGCCAAAACTACCGAGGGTAACAGGAAGGAGGTCAATATCAAACACTTGACCCACAAGATCAAGTTTACATCCCATTAAAATGTGTGAGGCTTCAATTGTCTTACCATCGGCTAATTCTACTACATGCTTAGCTTCTAAAGGTGTTGGAGTTAACCCTAATCGTTGACTGAACTCTATGGACACATAACTCCAATCGGCACCGAAATCAAATAACACATAAGCAAACAGATTGTTCACAGAAAACGTACCGGTCATAACATTGCCGTCGTTCCGAGCATCACCAGCACCGATCGTAAATACCCTTCCACGAGCACCATTGCCCCCATTGTTGTCATTATTATTGTTACCAGCATTGTTATTGTTGTTCTGGCGGTTGTTGTTATCATTGGCATTTTGATTCAGCTGAGGGCAACCATGTTTAATGTGGCCCTTATCCCCACACTGGAAACACCCCTTCCTATTGCCTTGGTTCTGAGGGGGCTGCTGCCTTTGCTGTTGCTGATGCTGCTGTTGTTGCTGCTGATTATGTTGTTGCTGTTGCTTTGGGAATGGAGCTCTGCAGTCTTTTGCCATATGACCCACCTTATCACACCTATGGCACGCTCGGACACACGGTCCATGATGATGATAACCACACTTGTTGCACTTTGGTTTCCTACCAACGTAGGAGCCTTGGCTGGGATTACTACTCTGGCCTTGGTTAACAGAGGAGGACTGTCTGAAACTACGGTTATTGTTGTTGTCTGCCCTTTTCTGCATTTGGCTTGCACTGGTCGCTTTGTCAGCATCGTTCCATTTACGCTTGTTATCACTAGTAGGGGTAGTAGTAGCAGTAGGAGTAGCAGAAACACGTGATGGTAGCGAACCACGCTCTACCTCTTGGTCTGTTATCTTGTGTGCTAAACGAATGATCTGAGGCAAGTTGTTAAGATTTGCAGCAGTGACCAAACTCTTAACTTGCGGTGCTAAACCCTTGATGTACAATTCAATTCTTCGAGGTGGCGGTCGTGATAAGTTAGGGCACATGTTTGCCAGCTCATGAGATCGTTTCGTGTAAGCCTCGATCTCTGACCCCTCCATCTTCAAGTTGTAGTACTCGTTCTCGAGTTTCTAAATCTCGTTGCGGGGACAGTACTCCTCCCGCATCAACTCCTTGAAATCATCCCAAGTAGTTGCATTAGCCATTTCGATGCCCAACATTTGTACCTGGGCATTCCACCATGTCAAGGCACCATCCTCCAAGGTGCCTGTAGCAAACTTCACCCGGTCCCCCACGGGAAAGTTACACATAGCAAACACTGACTCAGCTTTCTCAAACCAACGAAGTAGCCCCACAGCCCCTTCAGTCCCACTGAATGTATGTGGCTTACAATCCATGAACGTCTTAAACGTGCAAACAGGCGGATTGTTTTGATTTCCGGGTTGACCAGCCTGACTAGTCGCTAGGGCTTCAGCCTCACGAGTGTTGATCAGATTGGTTAATTCGGCCTGAGTCATAGCAATGTGGCCACGTCCACCGCCGCGGCCTCCTCCACGTCCACCACGTCCACTCATGATTCTATATAGGAAAGGGGGAAATGGTTAAGCGAGGTTGAGTAGGAGTCAACCTTTATTATGACTTCTACAGATTACTGAGTTTTATTATTATATCAGACAGCAGAGCGGAACCCCTTTCACACTCGTCAAGGCTCACTGGGACTCACATACACCCCACATTATTATTATGTGTGCACCCATAATAGCAATGTGATTTGCATGTTTATCTCAGCTCCTCCCAACTTATGCTAATAGGTTCCCCAAATTCGAGTAGCAAGACGAAAGGCATCACAAAACATGAATCATGGAAGTCTAGAGGAATGTCGCGTTATGGCTCTACCAACCACATAACATAGGCAAGTAACACATGAATTCAGTCTGTAGTGCTAAGTGTGCAATCACATGCAACATCATACAATAGTGTACATTAGATAGGCTTTGCAATAAGTAAACGAGAGACGAACCTTGCAATCTGGAGCTGAGTGTCATGGTTGATGTCGAAGTTGTTCGGTTATAGTCTGGTTTTATAAAAACGTTTTAAAACCTAATTCACTATAACCAGTGGCTCTGATACCAAACTGTCACACCCCCAAAATACCACATGCGGAAACACCGCAGGACGTGTGACGTACCAGGATCCAGCCACCAATCACATTGAACCATAACATAGTATTAAATAAAAGTTTCCATTTATTCATAAGTAATTCCAAAACACAACTTAAAACAAATACGTTCAGCGGAAGCATAATGTAAATAGTTTTCAAGTGTTTTGAAACAATGTGCAAAACCAAGGAACATGTATCCAAGAGCTACGACCCATGACCACTCCAGCACTCCCAGATAGCAAGTTCCATAACCATGAATCTAACGACCTGCAAGCATGCAGACAAGTGTATCAGACAACGCTGGTGAGTTCAAAGTTTGTTAACACGTTTAGTTACCAGATATAAGTTTAAAACATTTCAGAGATTCGATGTTGTTAATAACTCGATTACCGCAGATGGCTCCAGATTATCTGCCCTTCCCCCAATGCTCTATCAAACATTGGTCAAGTGGTTAAGGTAATTAGTTCACGCCCGTCCTCGCCGGTACGGTGTGAGGGTGTCAAACCTAATAGCGCTATCAACTAATAACCCCGTTGCCTCCCCGGCAACCTATTCGGTATATGATGGGACTTAAATGATAGATATGAGTGTATTAACCAACATCCCAGGTTTAACATTCCAATCAAACCCATTTACCCGACATTCCTCACCGGAATATTTACCAGATGTCCCTCCCCGTGACGCATGCTTGGAAAAAGAGCAGTGAACTCACCTTGGTTTGCTCGGTAATTGAAATTACTTGTACTCAATTGATCAACCACGTCCTAACATGGTTATCAACCTTAATCAGTTTCGTTTTCTATCAAACACGTATTTAACAGACACATCACATAGCACGTAATAACAACGCATAGCATCATGAAGTCATTCAGCAGTGTGTGAACTACCACGCAAGTCTAATAACACGTACAACCTAACAGTTCATAACATTAAACAAAACCATGTGCGGCCCAGGCATTCGGGCCCACTTGTCTTGTGCGACCCGAATGACCTTGTGCGATCCAAGTGCAGCAGTGCACAACGCCCAACTGGCTTGTACGACTGCCACCCGGTTGTGCGATCAAACTGGATTGTGCGATTCATGTTGGGCTGCGGCCCAATAATGTAACATCCGTAAAAAACGGATATCCAGAAATTCTACCCATTTTGTAACTCGGATCTGAATCATTTGTAAACCCGAATTTAGTTATTTAATTTTTTTTTCATATTATAACTGAATATATTAATTATGTCGGTCTTAAACAAATTCTTCAATATGGACTTTTTTTTCTATTGAATATTTGTTAAAATATTTGATAATCGTTAAAAATCACCAATTTCTAAAATAGTATAGACTATAGTAATTGCTATATAGTTTTGAACATATAGATATTTTAAACCATAATTCTAAATAAAATTTTCATTTGGTTGGCTTTTTCTAAGTAGCCTCTTTTTGACCACCTTTGCTTTGCTAGAACATTATAGTCCATCTATTATATTCAAATATGTCTTCCACTTTCAAAGTTGCCGCGAACACAGCAAGCAACAGCTGTGAACTTTTCTTTTCAACCTATATCGCTAATTTCACGGGATTTATACCCTCTTTACGCGTTTCCTTTCATAGAAATCAACCTCCAATCATTTCCAAACTTGTGAGATTTGTAAACTCTATAAACCCAACCCATTCACCTCCATTTTTCCCCACACAATCTGTTTCGGAAACACACACAACCATCCTCTTTCTCCTTCACTATAACACCCCCCCACTCCCACTCGTCTCTCTCACTCTCTCCGTTAATTATATGGCCGACCACCACCGAGTGGTGGTGGTGGCACACGATGTACGGCGGCGGCCGCTTTTTTTTCGATGTTAAACAGCAACAACAGCGTCGGGGATGCGTGACAGCGGAAGTGGTGGTGCACGACGTCGGAACTGATAACGGTGGTAGTGCTGTGCGACGGCTCACGATGGTGCTCGGTCTGGTTCAGCCTGGTGCACTCGTTCCAGATGCGGATCAGATTCGGGTTTGGTTTCGGGTAGTGATGACAGGCCGGCGGAAAGCTTCTTCCCTTCAACTCGGTATACCTCCTGTCCGAATCCATTTATACGTTTCTTTAATTCTTTTGTTACAAATCTAAAACGGGTAGGATGCAAATCGAGCAGGTAGTTAAATCCAATGACTTCTAAAGTTTGTTGCATGTTTTTTTCTGTTGAGTTCACATGAAAGTGATGACACTTCAATCATTACATAACTAAATTAAAAACCAGAATACTAGTGTATTGTTTTAGTGATTAATCCATTTTCCATTCTCGTTAGAACTGTTAAAAGTTAAACTCATTCTTTTTCTTTTTCTATTTTTAATTAATATTTCATACTTACATCACTTTCGATTTTTATCAAAACTTTTAAAAGTTAAAGTTCATTTTAGTGTTTTTAATTAATAATTCATTTCCTATTTTACTTAGCACTTTTAAAAGTTAAATCAATTACTGTATTGATTAAAGCAAAATGCTTAATTCTTTTTTTTTATTAATACTTTTAAATATAACAATGAAATTCAAATGATGTACGATTTATGCGAGATATCTCCTTATATACAAAACATTTAGTTAAACTTTTAACTAAATTGGAATGTAATTAATTTGTAAACTATAAACATTAGGATTCATATTTTAACGAGATCGGTGTATGGTACTTTCACGTTTAGGGTAATCGTGTTCGCTCTCTTGAAAATTCCCAAATCTTTACTCGTGCGTTATTACAAGAAATCCCACACAACCAATGTGAGTATACTCGAACCCATTTTAATTTTAAACACTTTGGGTGCAACATGTATTCTATATTCAAACACGTGACACTTGAAACTTATTTGAAACATACTCTATCCATTTAAACATGAAACATGAAACTTGTGATTCTTGAGACTATTTTGTGCTATGTGAACGTTTAATCCCTGTGTGTAGTTCCGCCTTAACAATAGTAGCGCTATAGGGGTAATGCACCTCCCCCATTTGTAGTCGAGGGGTATTGTTAGGATGAGACATATTAACCTCCCGCGAAACTTTGGGACAGGCACTTTAACGCATTGGAAACTTGGGCTATCACTTGGACTGCGTGAACTAGCATGGCTGAAACTATTTTTATAATGAATCATGTTGGATATGAGCACTTTTATTCTATGTTATACTATGTATCAAACTTGTATACTCGTCAACTTTTTGTTGATTTTATTTTAATACATGTTGCAGGTTGATAGTCAAGATTATGAAGGAATCAAGTTAGGATGGACTAGATACACATTTTAGTAATAAACCATGTTTGTTGCAATTTATCTTTATTTGAAACAATGTATTTGAATTTAGTCATTTATGAAATTTGATTTAATCTATATTGTCACAAATAATGTTATGACGCTTTTGAGCGATTTGTTCGTCTCATCCCGATGTTTCCGCCATCGGTTGGGGTGTGACAAATAACTTGTGCGATTAGTTCATGTTGTGCGTTCCAACCCAAGCACCCGGCCCAAACAATTATTAGCCCAAGGACTTGTGCGACTGACCCTATAATGTGCGATCCACAATGGCTTGTGCGATCCACAAGCCTTGTGCGATCCACCTTAGCTTGTGTGATCCGGTATATTTGTGCAATCAGTTACAATTTGCCATGAATCTAGCGAAATAATTAACTCATTCCAACAGTTTCCAATTTGCATTTATTCGATCCAATCAAGAGGTTAATCAATAATTCTTATGAATTCTAATTATTCATCAAGATCATCATCATCATTTAATCATACAATTTCTACCATCATCATCGGCCCTCAATCGATCAACCAAATCGTCAAACAGTTCAAGTTTCATGAGACCTTAATGAACATTCATAAACATGAAATCCCTAACTTTCTTGTATCATTCTAACCAACACAATTAACTGATTTGGTACATGTTAGCCATCGAATTCTCATAGCAACAATCCTAGGTTATTGACTCATCAGATTCATCATAGACTATTACTATCATGTTCTAGCCATAGTCAATAATCACATACACCAACAATCACAATAACAAGGATTTATAGATCATAACAGCAAGAATTCAACTAAAGAGATAATAACTAACCGAGTGATTTAGTATTGCTAATAAGAGCACAAGCTTCAAAGGATAAGAGGAGGTCTTTGGTGGGATCAGCTGCTGACGTCTGTCGTTAGTGACATGCAAAAACCTAATTAAACTACGTAGATAGCGTAAGTAGGGTATCGTATCCACGGGGAATCTGTGGTTAGCGTAATTATTATTTGTTTGTAAATATTTGAATTACTTTGAAAACTTGCTAGAAAAATATAAACAATATATTTGAGATTGTAAAAACAATGATAGAAAAAGCGTGGTCACTCCGGGATTCAGATTCTGTAATTACTAGTAACCTAGTTCTGATTTTATTGGATGCTATTGATTGAATAGTAAACATGTCACATCTACCAATTACCTATGCAGTTCAAAATCTTAATATTAATTGATCAGATAAATATTAAAACAAACATACATAGGAATCATTCAATCAACAAAAGCATAATTGGATTCAACACATAATTATAACTCTGACTGTCACTCAGGATTTGTCTGTCACACAAATTATATAATCACGCAAATAGTCGGCTGTCACCCGACTACAAATCCAAATCTCAATACAAAACAGAAACTAGAATTAAAAGTGTCTTACATAATCATTCACCCGAAGTGCTCACAAGAGATTTAGCCGCTCATCACGGTGGGTTGATCTTCATAGGCTCGAGCTACGGTTGAAACCTCCTCTCTAATTGATGTGTGTCGAGTGATTGATTATGATGGAGCCCCCCTAAAAAGTCGATGATGATAATCCTTTATATTGGTAATGTTGAGTGGATTATATCAACCCAAAGTCATGGAGGTTGCTGTTCATAATTCCTCCAATAACAACACATGTGCCACCCACCTTTTTCTTTTTGACTTTCCTTCTATTGTTTTTTTTTTCTTTCATGTGCATTCAAGAGCCCCCAAAATAATGATGATGAATAAATCCTCGTGTGAATATAGCTGCCAACCTTTTTTTCTTTTAGAGTGTTGATGATGATGTATTAAATGTGTTCCCACATGTAAGTTGTTGCTTCCTTTCTCTCTCTCCATTGTAAATGGGCTGCCAATATTTCGTAGGTAAAAGATGATGTGGGGCTGTGAGTTGGGATGCAAATTAATATGATTGCTGCTAATAATCGACAATAAATGCTCCCCTCAAAAATCTTTAGTGGCTCATAATTTCCTTCCAACTTTTCATGCTCCTCACTTTTGTAGAGATTCTATTTTAAATTCATTTTACTAATTCATCATTTTAGCGCACTTTATCTTCATAACCCACAACATACAAAAACCAATTAGAGTAGTATCTTTCATGACAATATCGATGCATTTAGATTATATATAATATCAATTAAAGTGTGCCTAAATTCCACCGATCAGCTGCCGTTGATGATGAGAGGGAATGATTAGGGTTTGTGTGTGTTTTTGTTTTATGATATCATTAGGAGAAAGCTACACACACACCCCTTAGTGTATGCGCACAAGAGACATGGGCCGAAACCCATCCTTGGGTTTCATTTTGGGCCGTGGACTAGCCCATATCCAGGATGAGTTGTGCGGTTCAGTGGATGTTATGCGATTGAGCACACCTTGTGCGACCAAGTTATATATACATTTATGTACTATACATAATTATAACAATCAAACTCGCAACATTCTATTGAAACTAATCACATCACATGATCTCATAACATTCATACAAGTTACACTAAAATACAAAGGAAGTCTAAAATACGAGTTGTCACATTAATGGCTGTGACAACATGGGGCATTGTTGTTGTCCAAATAGCATTGAAAGTTTGCGTATCAAGTATTGCAGTTCGCTTACACATGTTTCCTTCCCAACAGGAGGAGGAGGGCGGAAGCTCAAGTACTGGATATAACAGGTTGTAATAAACTAATGGAAAACATCAACACAAGCATGCCCATGCTTGAAAGCATATCTATTAATGGTTGGACCAATTTGAAATCAATCATGCAATTGGGCAACTTCATTTACCTCATTGAGTTGTATATGTACCGTTGTCCAAGTATTGAGTCATTCCTGACATCCAACTGCCTGTTCTCACCCGTTTGACAATAGTAAAATGTGAAAGCATGGAGTCTTTTTCTACCCTTCAAATGACGAATCTCATTAAAAGAATTGACAATCAGAGATTGTCCAAGTATTGATGTTTCATGTCATGGTGGGATTTGGCCCCCCAATTTGTGTTCTCTTGAAATAGGGAAGTTGAAGAAGCCCATGTCAGAGTGGGGCCATCAGAATTTTCCATCTTCCCTTGTTGACCTATTTATGCCTAAATCATTTACAAAATATGTGATTTATTATGTGCCCTTAATTTTAAGGTATTTATATATTGATCTCCTTTTCATATAATTTGCCTTTAATAGAGAAGCAAAAAAGTATGAGATGTATTGCTTATCTTCGTGACACATATTTTTTTTTCTTTCTTGATGGTCATTGAATAGAAAGAAGAAAACATGTTTGTTGGAATAAGTACACAAGATTCAGACTTGAGGATGACACCAGAAATGGAACTTGTAACATCTTCCATGTAAGAACTTATTACATAATTTACGTCTATTGTTGGAATATTCACATCCATCATCTGGTCTGTCAATCTGAATTCTTAGTGAATACAGGATTACAAGTAATGTATATTTATAAGCACAATCAAAAACTGAAAATGGCAGTTAGTTCAGAGAGTGGAAGAGGCTCGTTAGGAACAAGAAAGAGCTTCTGGAACCTGGTTTGTTTGTTTTTTAACATTATTTTCTCAATTACATGAAAAAAGAGCTTCAAAAGTCAACTTTTTTTTTATTTCCTTTGCTGGTTTTACTCTGTTAACATTTTTTTTCCAGTTGAACCAAGTTATACATCCATGAACCCAAAGGAAGACAACACTATTCAAGGATAGAGACAGCATGAGGAAGAGTGGGTACCGCCAGACCTTTGGTGAAATTGGCTATGAAAGAGAAATGGAGGATAATGATGAGGAAGTTGAGTCGTTGGGTGATTTCATCAAAGACCTGAATCCTGAGATTCAGAGGATAAAAGGCCTGGCATAGGATGGGAACAGCCAGTGGTCCCGGAGACTGGTGTGATCAAAGCAGTTCGCAGGTTGGCATGGCAACAGTCACCAGGGATTTGGATGACCTCATCTCTGTAAACGATCATCAGAAGAAGTCTCAAAGCATGCCTGATTCTCTTATTTCAAAGAATACAGCGAATTAATATAAACGGGTCAACATTTAGTAATTTGAAATGAAACGGGTCATGGGCTGGTTGAGGTGCTCTGATATGTATTCAAGCATTGCTACACTCTTAAATGAAAATACCCTGATGTTGTATTCAACTATTGAACTAAAGATATAAGTGCTGCAGTTTGCTATAGTTGGCTTTTATTAAGTTTATTAACTTTTGCAACCATTTCATGAAGTTACATATATTTAATCAATGTTAATAAACGTAATAAAAGTCATGAATTAGTTGCAAAAGTTATTGCTGGGGATAATGTTGAGGAAGTTGAGTCGTTGGGTGATTTCGTTAATGAAGTTTACAGTGAAGAGAAGTTAAAACAGGGGATTTGGATGGCGTCATCTCCTGTTTCGACGAATACTGTGAAGGAATATTAAATGGGTCAAAACTTAGCAATTTGAAATGAAACCGGCCACAGGCTGGTTGAGGTATTGAGCTAAAAGTATCATGGCTGCAGTTTGCATATTACTAATTAATACAACAGCAATATCATGAAAATATTTTTATTAGATAACCATAACATATTACAAAGAGTCACAAGAACAATTACAAGAAAATGAGCTACAGGGGATTTGGATGACGTCATCTCTGTTAATGATCATCAGAAGAAGGCTCGAAGCATATCCCCGGTTCTCCTATTTCCATAAATATAGTGAATTAATATTAAACAGGTGAAATTTTAGCAATTTAAAATTAGACGGGTCTTGGGTGGGTTGAGGTGTTGAGCTAAAAGTCTATGCTACAAGTTGGTGCTCTGATATGTATTCAACCATTAGTACACACCTACAAGAAAATACCCTGGTATTGTATTTGCAACCATTTCATGAATTTACATATATTAATCAATGCAATAGCAATATCTTGAAAACGATTTTGTTAGATAACCATAACATATTACAAAGAGTCACAAGAACAACTACAAGAAAATGAGTTACACAAAACATAGGAAAATTTTTAACCGCTTGAATACAACCCGTCGTTTTCTCACAGCCTAGTTGTCACCTGTTTGAATGGCCATACTCCAGCGTTTTCTAGCTCTAAAATGCACAATTTATCACTAGTTTCTCTTAGTTAGTATTCATCTCAAAGTTAGTTCATCCTCATGCTTAGCAAATTGTGTGTGTAATTACAAAATAAAAACATAAACAATATTCAGCTGTGAAGCAGGTTAACCCCCTCAAAAGGAGGTTTTTTTCCCCTTCTAAGTGAACTTGAAAAGGGCAGACCACTCTGTGCAACAGATTTAGGCTCATAACAAAACATTATATAGCACAATATAAGAGACTATCAAAAACATACTTCTGTATGAAGAAATTGACAAGTGAAGTCAAAGCAGTTATGATTAGGATATAATCATTGATACTTAATTAACATGTTCTTTATAAACAGTGAATTAGAAAACTTTCCTGCATCATCATTGAAGAATTAGAAACCAAGTGGATAAAAAAAATCAGTTATATGGCAATAGAGACAATCAAAAGAACTAGTTCTGTACCCGTCTGGTGGACGGGTATATTAATGGTATAATGATATAGATGGCTATCGCTGGTGAAGCAAAGAGAAGAATAATCAAATATTTGTTAACTAAGAAAAGCAAAACAACACAAAATAAGTTAAGAACACACAAATGAGGAAGTATATGTAGTGTTATTCACGTGTAGTCAGTTTGGTTCGAGCAATGGTTCTATAAAATTTAAGTCTTTAAAAGCTTCTAGATTTGATATGTCTATACCTTCAAGTTGTTTGTATTTGGTCTACACGATATGAGGAAGTATATGTAGTGTTATTTACCAGGTAACACTACAAGAACAGGGCACCTTTAGCGGCGACAGGTGTCGCCGGTATTGACCACTTTTGTCGCCGCTATTGACTTTTAGCGGCGACATGTCGCCGGTAAATCGTCGCCGGTATTGCTCGGACGCTATTGACCGGTTGTCGCCGCTAAAGGTAAACTGTCGCCGGTATTGATCCTACACTTTTAGCGACGACATGTCGCCGGTAAATCGTCGCCGGTATTGCTCGGACGCTATTGACCGGTTGTCGCCGCTAAAGGTAAACTGTCGCCGGTATTAACCTTCGTCGGTAAAGGTTGAAAGGCAATAGCGGCGACACATGTCGCCGCTAAAAGTCTGTTTTTTTTTAATACAGCAGCTGTATATACAGCTGCCCAGCCAGTTTTACGGCCGAAAAAACAAAACCTGCCTATTTTCAAACAACGCAAGCATACGCCATGAACATAATCAACATATACTAAAGGTAATATAATTAAAAACTACGTTTAAGTCGTACATTATAATCCTACAACGTTTAATTAAATCTAAATCATACATTAAAAACAAGTCACTCATCGTTATCGTTCGGTTCATCGTCGGATTCATTATCGAATAAGTTGTCAGAATCGTAGTCTTTTGACTTTCCTTTTCCCTTTCCTTGTGAAGCAAGATAGTTGTTAAGTTGGTTCAAAAATGACGGGGTTTGGAACAAGCTGTTAACAAAATCCTACAATAATAGATAGCAAAACGTATATTAGCATATTAATTAACGCTACCAACATATATTTAACAAGGAAACATGCGTTCGTTTGTCATTTTATAAATTGCGTAGTTTACCTCGGAAAAGGGTTCTTGCGTCCGAGCTTGCGAAGACGACATGTTAGATGACGAGTGCGAGGACGTGTTGGAAGAAGGTTTAGGCCCCATCCCGCGGTACCATCCTCGCCGCTCACCCAACGCTTCCTGATACGGGACAATTGGCGGACCCTCACCGCTCCATTCACTTATGGCTTGTTGTATATTCCGCTGTATTTTACGAAGATGATTAAATATATATGTGTATATATATATATATATATATATATATTTGTTATAGAAAATAATACTTAAAAGAAATACTTACGTAATTTTGTTCAGCAACCGGATCAACCCAATTCCCTTGATTGTCCGTGTGGGTTTTAGCATACGTAGGTACCCAATCCATTTCCTGTTTAACATTAAACTTAGATTAGACATTAATTAAACAAAACCTTACACACACGCACACATACATAAAACATTACATTTTTATAGGCGGTGCTACCGTACGACGATGTCCCCCCACGGTATGGGAATTGTTGTTTCTCGCGTACTAGTGTGTTGGCCTCGCTTCTTTTCATATATTTTTCTTCCCGGAAACCTTCGATGGTTCTCAACCAGTTATCATAGGGCATATCCGGGGGATGGAACGCCCTTGCACTCTCAAGATCCTTGTAACCTCCCTTGCTCTTAAATAATTTTTTAGCATGGTACTTGCGGTCAGAGTACCGCTTCATAAGCACAGCCCTAATGCCACCCGTCAAGTTTTTGGCCTCTATATCACGTTCCACTTCATCAAAATTGAAATTTTCCTACAAATTAAATAAAAAAGTTAAAATATCATATATAAATTAGATTTGCATGTGCTTAAATATTTGATAAAATTTTATGCATATAACTTATTTACCCGTAAGTGGTTCATGAGGGCATCCTTGTAATGTTGTTCAACGTTATCCCATCCAATTTGATCGAACGGGATGGACCGCCACATAAACAGGCCGGCCTCCCGTGAAAACATATCTCTTGTTTTACCAACAGGGGTATACGTGACCTGCCTGTCAAACGTAAGCGATACAGGCCCCCCCGCTTTTACCAGACGCCTTAGTTTCTCGTTTTTTGCTTTCCCCCTAACCCTCTTCGGGGGAACCGCTGCAATTAAAACAAAAATAATTAGTAACAACATTTATAATATAAAAAATATAAGGACTACAAAATAATTTAGTAAAAGACTTACCGTCTGTCTCGTGTGTGCCAAGAATAATGGTTGCTTAGACAACAGTTCAACCATGATACAACCTGATGACTGGCATGTCAATCGCAATAGAATAAAGTTTGGTTCCCAGCAGAAGCTCCAGTGCCCTAAGAAAGTATTAATCCACCAAATAAGATTATCATTCACTATAATAGCAGGATATCCCGATATCAATTATCTTAACTAATTTACTGGCTAATTAAATCAGAAAAGAAAGGCAAATACCTCTTGCCAATAAAAGCATAAAAATGAGGTAAAGTGTGCAAGTGATACTTAAATGTTTTCATAATTAACTACAATTCAATGAACGTATGTGGAGTAAAAATCTGATAGAATAAAACTAACATTGATTAAAAGGATCATGTGAACCATGCATCAAATTCTTACCAATCTCTTGAGCTGCCTCATCCATATTGATATTGCCTCATAGTCTCTATTAGTAACCTACAAAAGCATATTAGATGTGCATGGTCATCGTGGACTCATATGGTATGCATGTCAGGAAACAACTAATTTACTACAGCTTGTTAGGATCGAACGGGTCACACGAACACAACAACACACACACTCTTCTGATAAAGAACACAAAGATTTATAGTGGTTCGGCCTGGCTCTGACCTACGTCTACTCTCGGTAACTAGGAAGTTTATTATGAAGCTTGGTACAAGTTTTACAGATACAAAGATATCTCTTATATAGAGATTAAGATGAGAAATTGTCAACAAAGTAAAGGGATCGGCGGAAGAAAAATTGTGTCTGCGGCCACTTCTTTTGACAACCGTAACAATGGTTGCGCCTACATCTTTAGCAGGTTTCATACATGTTTTTCTGCCGTTACTTTGACAAACCACAACGGTGGCTTCATACTCAACAATCTCCCACTTGAAGCCACGGAACAATCTTCACCTGTGCTTCAACTGTGGATATGTATTTCTGTAAAAAATTTTGATCTTAGCTCCTTCCTAGTTACCATGGTCTCCTCAACATTATTCCTGGAGACCAGCTGAAGCCACGCATAGCTTCAGCTTATCCAACGTTACACATTTGGTGAACATGTCCGCTGGATTCTTAGCACCTGAGATATTCTTCAAGTTGATTGTGCCATCAGCAACCAATCCTCTCACGAAGTGATACCTTATCCCGATGTGCTTCATCTTCTTGTGATACACAGGATTCTTAGCAAGTTTCACTGCACTTTCATTATCACAGTGCAGCAGGTACTCAGTCTGCTTCTTCCCTAACTCTTCCAGAAAGGCTTTCAACCATACTAGTTCTTTACTAGCTTCAGCTATAGCCATGTATTCTGCCTCTGTTGTGGACAAAGCCACACTTTTCTGGAGCCTGGACATCCAACTAACTGCAGTTCCTCCCACTGTGAAAACAAAACCTGTGGTCCTTTTAAATGTTTCTTTGCAGCCACCCAGGTCAGCATCTGTATAACCTTTGAGAACTGAATCCTTTCCTTTGAAACATAGGCCCGTCTTTGAAGTTCCTTTCAAATAACAAAGCACCCACTTTACTGCTTCCCAATGTTCTCTTCCCGGGTTTGACATAAAGCGACTGACAACTCCGACTGCGTGTGCTATGTCAGGTCTTGTGCACACCATAGCGTACATCAAACTACCCACTGCAGATGCATGCGGGACTCTAGCCATGTCATCTTTTTCTTCTTCTGTTCTGGGACACTGATCTTTAGTAAGCTTGAGGTGACTCCCCAAGGGTGTGTTTCTTGGCTTGGTCTTCTCATTGTTAATACCGAATTTCTCTAACACTTTCCCGATGTACTTTTCCTGGGATAGTGTCAGAGAGCCATCTTTCTTGCTCCTGGTGATACTCATCCCGAGTATCTGTCTAGCTGCACCCAAATCCTTCATCTCGAATTCTTTGGACATTTGCTTCTTTAACTTGTTGATCTCATTCATGTCTGATCCTGCAATCAGCATATCATCTACATACAGAAGTAAAATGATATACGAATTCTTGAATTTCTTCATATAACAGCAGTGATCGGCTTCACATCTCTTGTAACCGGTTCTCACCATGAATTCATCAAACTTCAAGTACCACTGCCTTGGCGCTTGTTTCAGACCATACAGACTCTTCTTCAGCTTGCAAACCCAATTTTCTTTTCCAACAACCTGAAACCCCTCAGGCTGTGCCATATAAATGTCTTCATCAAGGTCACCATGTAGAAACGCTGTCTTTACATCTAGCTGCTCTAGATGTAAATTTTCTGCTGCTACAATGCTTAGAACTAATCTGATGGTTGTCATCTTCACCACTGGAGAGAAGATTTCATCATAATCAACCCCCTTTTTCTGTTGAAAACCCTTGACCACTAAACGGGCTTTATACCGTTTAGATCCATCTTGTTCATCCTTGACCCTGAAAACCCATTTATTATGAAGAGCTTTCTTGTCATGCGGAAGCTTAACAAGAACCCAAGTCTTGTTCTTCTCTAGTGAACTCATTTCATCCTTCATAGCTTGCTCCCACTGGAACGAGTCCTTCAACTTGACAGCTTCAGAATAACTTTCTGGTTCACCATTTTCTGTCAAGAGAATGTAGTTGACAGAAGGGCTGGGACTGTACCTGTTTGGTGGTCTAGTAACTCTGGTTGATCTTCTTACCGAAGGTTGTTGTGGTGACTGTTCGTCTTCAGAACCTGAACTCCCACTGTCAGAAACTTCCACTGTTTCTTCATCCTCACCATCTTCAGTCTCTGGTTCTGTGTTATCATCAGAATCTGCCACTGGTTCTGCAGCAGAATTGTTCTTCTAATTTTTAACACTAACCTCAATTGTTTCCTTCTGAACCTCTAACCTTTCCACATTTCTGTCTTTGTACAGTTCTGCTTCATTGAACTCTGCATGCTTGCTTCAGACTACCTTTCTGTTTTCAGAATCCCAAAGCCTATAACCCATCTTATCACCTCCATATCCAATGAAGATGTACTTCTTTGCTTTAGCATCTAGCTTGTCACCTTCAGGATTGATATCATAAGCACTGCACCCGAAGATTTTCAGGTGATCATACTCAACTGCCTTACCATTCCATTCTTCTTGAGGAATCTTGAAACCCAACGGTACTGAAGGCCCACGATTGATAAGATAGGCTGCTGTATTAATTGCATCAGCCCAGGACATTTTTGGGAGCCCTGCATTCAACCTCATACTTCTGGCTCTTTCACATAATGTTCTGTTCATCCTCTCTGCAACCCCATTCTGTTGCGGAGTTCCTGGAACTGTATTTATCATCTTGATCCCTCTATCAGCACAATAATCTGTAAACTCCTTGCCGATGTATTCACCACCGTTGTCAGACTTCAAGCACTTCACCTTCAAATCAGTTTCAAGTTCAACAGCAGATTTCCATTTCTTAAAAGTATCGAAAACTTCAGATTTATGTTTAAGAAAGTAAACCCATACCTTGTGTGTTGAATCATCAATGAAAGTCACAAAGTAGCGAGCTCCACCGAGTGAAGTTACTGATGTCGGTCCATACACATCTGAATGAATCAGCTCCAACTTCTGAGCTTTTGGTGCTCTCCCTTTCTTCAGAAAAGTAACCTTCATTTTCTTCCCGAGAATGCACGGTTCACAGAATTCAGATTCGACATGCTTCAATTCTGGAAGCTTTCCCCTGGTAACAAGCATCTTCATCCCCTTTTTACTCATGTGACCGAGTCTTTGATGCCATAACTTTGACTTACTCGGCTCACTAGATACTGCATTCATTCCGTCAGTTGGTACTTCAACCATGTATAAAGTACCTTGCTTCTTTCCTCTAGCAACAACCATACTGCCTTTGACAACTTTCCATTGTCCTTTACCGAAGTAAACATCATATCCCTGATAATCAAGCTGACCGATGGATATTAACATCCTCTTCAAACCCGGAATAACCCGAACATCTTTCAGGATCCAGATTGTTCCCAGTGATATCTTCAACTCTATGTCTCCAATCCCTGTAATGTCTAGACTATGATTATTAGCCAAACGAACTTTACCAAAGTTACCTGTTCGTAGATTCTTCATCTTCTTCGTGCTAGACGTAGCATGAAATGATGCTCCTGAATCCATAATCCAGTCTTCAACAGTATTTTCGACACAGCAGATAAGAGCATCTTCTGAGTCTGAGGCTGTGGTAGCATTCACCTCCTTTTTGTCTCTAGGAGGTTTAGTACACTGACTTCTAAAGTGCCCATGATCATCACAGTTCCAGCACTGTATGTCTTTTCTTGGCTTTGCAGGTCTCGACTTGCTTCTTCGTTTAGACGTCGACCTTCCCTTGTTTCCTCCTCTGTTATTACTTCTCCCTCTTCTTTCAGTACTGAGTAACGAGCTTGTTTCTCCAGAGTTCCTCCTTCTGGAATCCTCATTCAGTATTAAATCCCGAACCTTACTGAATGTGAGTGTCTCAATCGATCCAGTGACTACTGTGATCGTTCCTGACCAGCTGTCAGGTAATGAGGACAATAATAAACAAGCCAGTAATTCATCATCTATCTTAAAATTCACTGACGACAAACGTGTCAAATGAGATTTAAATAGATTAATATGCTTAGTGATAGAACTTCCTTCTTTCATTCGAGTGTTGACTAACTCCCGAATTAAGAACACCTTATTTGCAGGAGACGGCTTCTCGTAGATGTTGGTCAAGGCTTCCATAATTCCACGCGCCGTGGTTTGTTCCGTAATGTTATACCTAACATTCATGGATAACGTAAGCCGTATCGTTGACATCGCCTTCTTGTCAATCGATGCCCAATTACTCGGTAATGGAGTAGGAGGAGGTTCTAGAGCAGCATCCAACTCTTTCTGTATCAGCAAATCTTTAATTTGCATCTTCCACCATCCAAAATTCTTCCCATCAAATACATTTACCCTGACTTTTTCTTCTTCAGTCATCATCTTGACTATATCGTTTTTTTTTTCTTAAAAAACGTATGACCAAAAAAAAAATTTAGTTCTTTGAAAAATAAAAGTCTGGCTCGTATTGCCCAAAGATTAAATAAAAAGAACTAAACTCAATTTTGTTTAAAGTTGAGGGGTCCTTTTTGCAAAAATTGAAAACTTCAATTTCCTAACAAAAATAAAACACGTTTTCTTCTTCCCCACTTTAAAAAAAGAACTTTGCTTTAGGATCGAACGGGTCACACGAACACAACAACACACACACTCTTCTGATAAAGAACACAAAGATTTATAGTGGTTCGGTCTGGCTCTGACCTACGTCCACTCTCGGTAACTAGGAAGTTTATTATGAAGCTTGGTACAAGTTTTACAGATACAAAGATATCTCTTATATAGAGATTAAGATGAGAAATTGTCAACAAAGTAAAGGGATCGGCGGAAGAAAAATTGTGTCTGCGGCCACTTCTTTTGACAACCGTAACAATGGCTGCGCCTACATCTTTAGCAGGTTTCATACATGTTTTTCTGCCGTTACTTTGACAAACCACAACTGTGGCTTCATACTCAACACAGCTATCATATTGGAAAAGAAAATTAGGATACGGAGTACTTGGTTGAATTAAAATTCACAAGGAGCTGCAATGAACTCACAACAAAGGACCTTTAGGATCATATTAGCTATTAAACAGGGATATACAGCCAAAAAAAGAAAACTGGGAAAAAATACAAAAGAATGTTATCAAACAAAGTGAAGTGACTTACACAGTTACACAAAATCTCTGGTACTCAAGTCGTACGTACCACATTCTTGGGTGTAGTGAACCCCCGCCAAACGAAACTTCAAAAAAACTGTGCAACTTCAAATCTGCATCGGATTCTTCTATGGGTTGATCCGCATCACGTTCCAAGGTCTTCCAATTCTTGAGCCTTATCTGAAAATTTCCAGCATTACAAATCAATGGATGATAGTACTGTCCATGTCTCCATGACTCCATCAATAATCCAGTATAGTTATTACAAACCGTAAACAATCAAACAAAAAAATACCTTCCATTATGTGAAGAACCATATCAAGATTGATGCCAGAATGAATGGCAGCATATCATTCCTCAGTTGTCTCATGGGGGTGGCCATTATCACTACGAAGATCGACAATATCGAGTATGAAGATCCAACGACTGAGATTAGTCTAAATTGTAGTTGATTTTAATGGGAACATAAGAATATATAATATAATTACAAGCTTCACTAGTTTTCTTTTTATACAAAGATCTTTATTCCACTGTTTATCTTGCAGTTTGCATCAAAAGGACTTCAGAAGTTTCAAGCAAAATACAATATCCCACGTGCATTGTTACTGTCATCAAGTCCCACACTTCTAAAAAAACATAAGTAAATGAAATTTTATAAAAGTCTAAGTTACAATATATGCGCATTTCATCAAACACATGGAATGTAATTCATCATATAACTCATAATCTTTCAATGGTTATTACAGTTATTTAACCCTACCCGACAGTGGCGAAGCTTGACCCGAATGACCGGGGGTCGAAAACGTATATACCCAAAAATTTCTATAGAACCGGGGTCGAAAACGTATATACCCAAAAAATTCCATACGAAAACTACATATATAACACTACTGACCGAAAAGTTCAGAGTCAGGCGCCCCCGGCCCCTTCTAATTTCTATACTTCGCCGCTGCTACCCAAGTTACTATAAATGTAGATTGTGGACCTGGACTAAAAATTCTTAATGGGCTGAAAGTATTACATAGCAGTGGACTGTGTCCACTATGGGCCGAAACTACCAGAGGCCCAAACAATGAATCTAAAAATCGTTGTTCGTATCTCAATGGCATATTCATGTTCTTAGGATTCGATTGATTTTGTTGTTATTTAAGTTTGATTGGTTCACCTTGTTGTGGTTTATTAGGGCTACTTTTTATTTTATTGCTCAGTATGTGTGTATAACATGTCAGTTGTCAGATTATGGTTAACCTAAAAGATCTAAAAAAAAATGTAACGGATCAATAGATCTAACATGTTTGAAATTTATCCAAAAAATATGCATTGAGAAATTAACCCTCCGAAATCTATTTTAATCATAACTTATTATTTAAAGATACAGTCGACAACTTATAAATTACAATTAATGACCGTCCTTTGAATTGGTAAACGATTCCCTCAATATATAAATTAATCCTTTCAATCGATGAACAGCTGTAAAAACTAATATTTAAAATCATCATGATCAGTTTTATTATTTTAAAAAGGGGTTGGCTAAATGCACCCCCTTTTTTTACTAGTCATACCCCTCTTTCTAAAAATATAATTTAAAAGTTGTTAAATTTCACCCATCTAAACAATTTAAATATTATTTTTGAAAACTATTGTTTTTCTATAATTTGAAGACACTTTCTCTTACTAGTATTTTATTATATTTCTATAAAACGTCATTAAAATTAATAAAAAAGACATTTTTTATACAATAAAAAAGTTTCAAAACTTTTTTTTGAAAAAAAAAAGTTGCTTTTATATTTTTTATTTATTTCGTATTTTAGTTCTCTCATCTTTCTATTTCTATTTTTATTAGTATTATTATTATATTAAAATGTTTTTAATATAATTAACAACTTTTATTTATTAAAAGTAATAAAACGTAAAAAGAAAATAAAACGTTAGTTAAGTTGGCTGGCTTTAAAGCTTCATTTAATTTTTTGTGTATCATTGTTTATACAAACCGAATTCGCATACCCACTTCAAGCCGCTATGAACAAAAAAATCCATTTCAAAATTAAAATGACTCGCTTTAGTTTAAATCGTAAGAAAAAGATTATTTTTCAAATAATCAAAAAAAGTTTCATTTTAAATAAAATAACGTTTTAAAAACAAATACTTGTAATAATAATCATTAAAGATTAAAAAAATGAAAGAAAAACAAAAGGGTTTGAATTATATTAATGTAAAAGTTGAAGGAGGGGGGCATTCAGTAGAAAATGGGGTACATTTAGCAACACCCTTTTAAAAATAGTAAATTACGATTTTGGCCTCTTGTGGTTATATCACTTTTACCCTTTTAGCCTAAAAAAGAATTTTTTTAACATCTGAGCCCCCAACGTCTTTTTTCTAACTCTTTTGGCCCCTAACACTAACCACATCCATTAAATGTTAGGGACCAAAAGGGTTAGAAAAAGAGACGTTAGGGGCCAAAAGGGTTAGAAAAAAAACGTTAGGGGTTCAGATGTTAAAAAATTCTTTTTTTGACTAAAAGGGTAAAAGTGATATAACCACATGGGCCAAGACAGAAGGCCGGGGATGAGCAGGGGACACGCCGGAGCAACGAAGGGATTCAAACCGGAGGAATAGGCATCACTAAATTCTTTGTAACTAGACTGCCAGAGAGGTGCAGTACGAATGAAGTGGCAGAAGTGTTGAAAGCTTATGGGGAGGTAAATGGGGTGTATATTGCGAAGAAGAAAGACAAGAAAGGAAACCGTTTCGGCTTCGCCAGCTTCAAGGGAGTCGGGGATGCGGTAGAGAAAGAAAAGGAGAGGAGGAATGTTTGGATGGGAAGCTACAGGCTGATTATAAACTTGGCTAGATTCTCGGCTGAAAACGGAGCGTTGTGGGATGTCGTTGAGAGCAAGAACAGAAACATCCGAGGAAAGAATAAAGACAAGACGGATATCAGATCTTCGAATATTCGAAGCTTCCTGGTAACAGAAGGATCGAAGTCTTATGCTGATGTACTTTTGGGAGAGAACAGAGATGAGAGACCTGAGAAGCTGAAAGAAGTTGAGGTATCCTAATGTGTCAAAGCATTTTCCGAATTCTACAATAGAGCTATCATCGGAAGGACTACCGACATTTGGACACTTAGGAAGATGAACATTTTAGTGATCGAAGCGGGGTATAGAGACGTGGAAATTAAGTATCTCGGAGGATTGAACGTCATGCTAGTGTTTGCTACAACCGAATGAGCCGATTTATTTCGTGCAAACTTTGATGTTAGTGGATGGTTTCACAATACTGAGATATGGAAAGGACAAGCTTTGGCCTTCGAAAGGATTGCGTGGATCAAAATTTATGGAGTTCCTTTGCACCTTGCAGCGAATGAAGTCTTCGAATCGATAGGTAGAGGTTTTGGTAAGGTTATTCACGCGTCGCAAATGCAACCGGAGGATAAGGATTTATCGGTGGATTGCGTTGGGGTGCTTACGGATGTCGGAAGCAAGATTGAGGAAGAAGTCTTGGTGAAGTGGGAAGACAAGAAATTCAGGGTCTGGGTTGAGGAAATGAGAGACGATTGGGTGCCGGATTGTATCGAGGATACAATGGTTTCAAGAGAGGAGGAGAAAGGTTGGGATCTTCTTTCAGAGGAAGAAGGAGATGATAATGAAAAGAAACAAGAGTCTGGGGTGAACTCGGCGCCGGTGAAGGATGCCCCTGGTAAGTAGCGGTGATTCGCCGGGGGAAATTCCCGTTGTGCCACCTCCGGTGGTCACGGTTGAGTCGCCGAAGGTCTTGAAGATACATATCCGAGGCCGGACATGATCCCTCAGGACGAACCGGACTCCAATGGAACGGATATCCCGGACATATCCGTTCCCTCATAACTCCGAGGACGAACCTCCATTCAAGTGCGCCCGGATGCATGACGTCATCTCAGTTGACCACTATAAATACAACATCAAGTACAAAGCCAAGTACGTTTTTCTGAACCTTCGTCCCTACTCTCTCTCTATTTTCTCTCTCTACCAATACTTATCCTCACGCCGGAGGGTGGTCGCAGAGGGGCCCTCCCATCTCTGCGGCGAGCCTAACTGTTTTCTGTTTTGCAGGACTGTTTTCCAAGTTCTCCTACAAGATCCAAACCCTCGATAACAGGCTCCGGCCCTAATACGATTCTTTGGTTCTTCAATTGGCGCCATCCGATTTCATAACTCACAGTCCTTCACTTTGGTGAATTTCTTGAGCAACTAACTGATCTATGGCGGCCTCGGGTTCTGCAAATCCGGGATCCACGATTGTTAGTACGCAAACTACAGCACCGGCAAGCATTGTTTCCACAGTCTCAGCTCCTTTAAGTTCGGGACCAGGAACAACTCTGCCATTCATATTATTGCCCACTTCGCAAGCATCAGAATTCGATGCGGAATTTCTTTCCAAAAATGCAAGTCTTCTGCGAAGGTTAAAAGCTCAACAGGCTAGAGATGAACAGATCCTCGGTTTACGAACCAGGCTCTTTCATGATGAAACTCCGGTAAGGACTATGGGCACTGCAATATTCACCTCTCCTACTTTCTCCACAATTGTTACTTCGGAAACTTATAGTGGATATGTGCAGGGTTCCTCCGGACCATCTCCAGCAATGACAATGCGAAACGAAATACCAATGGAAGTAGTTAATGATCCGGAACTTACCAAGCCATATCATCCAGTTTCCATGACTGCCAAGTCCAAATTTAGCGCTCGCATCACACATGCCAAGCTCCCCCCGAAGCTCAAAATGCCAACTACAGTAAATAAGTATGATGGTACAACTGATCTAGACGATCATATGTTTAACTTCGACGGAGCTGCACGAGTAGAACAATGGCCGATGCCGGCGTGGTGCTTCATGTTCGCACAAACGTTAACTGGGGCTGCGCGGGTGTGGTTTGATGCGTTGAACGAAGGAGAGATCAACAACTTTGAGGAATTCCGAAGGCTATTCCTCCAGAACTTTAGCCAACAACGGCACTACTCCAAAGAAATCACCGAAGTACACAACATCCGGAGAAAGGATGGGGAATCTTTGGATAGTTTCATTGACCGATTCAATTGATAAAGTATGCAGATCAGTAGGGTAGTTGACCAGTTAAGGATCTCCGGGTTCTGTCACGGTGTCCGGAACAACCAGCTGGTCAAAAAACTGCATGAAAATCTTCCAAAGACGATGGAAGTACTCATGGAGCGAGCCAGAGCTTTCGCGCGAGGAAAAAACGCATGCAATCCAGCACCGGATTCAGATCATAAGATGTCCTCCTGGAAGAAAAACGGTGGGTCTGTATTCGATAAAATTCCATCCGGAAGTAGGGGACGACCACACCCTTACAACAGGAACGATAGACCTCAACGAGGGAGAAGCTCCGGATCAAGATTTTACAATTTATCGGATCTTTCCAAAACTCCCAGTGAAATCCTCAGCGCCGAAGGTGCAAGCTTCCCCGTCCCACCAAAGCTCCGAAATCCAGGTGACAAGAACTCTAAAAAATATTGTGATTACCATCATGCGCGAGGCCATAATACAGACGATTGCTGGTCCCTAAAGCAAGAAATAGAAAAAGCAGTGCGGTCTGGTAAACTGTCGCACCTAGTAAAAGAAGGAAAGTCTTCAGGGAATTCGACGGATAATCCGAACAATCAACCAGCGATTTGCATGATCAGGAAAGCAGATAACCAAGGCATCAAGTGGTCCAGTCACCATATGGCCGCTTGGATGCAGCAACCAATCGCTTTCCCTCCCCTCACTCCCGGAGAAATCAAAGACGGACCAATCATAGTGTCTGCGATAATAGCAGGCCACAAGGTCCGGAGAGTTTATGTTGACAGCGGAAGTGCCACTGAGATCATGTACCAATAGTGCTTCCAACAGCTAGCTCCGCAGACCAAAGCAAAGCTGATACAAGTCTCTATGCCGCTGGTAAGCTTCTCTGGAGAAGTGGTACAGCCTATTGGGCAAATCACCCTACCAACAACATTGGGAGCTGGAAGCCTGGTCAGAACTGTCAACTTGACATACCTAGTAGTGGGAGCAAGATCCATTCATAACGTTATACTAGGGACACCAGGGATGTGCGCTTTTGGTATTATCAGTTCTACCATCCATGGGTCGTTAAAATTTCCCACTGAAGCAGGAGTGGCAACTTTGCTCTCCGAATCAACAATGTGCGTAGCTGAAATACGACAAAGCGAGGGTAACGTACAACCTCTGTCCCTCCATACGGAGGAGTGGGCTATACATCCGCAGTTTCCGGAGCAAAAAATTGCCGTTGGGGCCCAGCTCCCTGAACGTACCAAAAAACGGTTGTGGAAGCTTCTGTCTAGCTCACTTGATGTATTTGCGTGGCAAACCTCTGACATGGTCAGAGTTCCTCGATGTTTAGCCGAACATAGATTGAAAGTGTCGCATTCAGTAAGGCCAGTAGCTCAAAGAAAAAGAAACATGGCTCCAGCCCGTAACAAAGCCATCTCCGAGGATGTACGAAAGCTGCTTAGCGCCGGAATTATCAGGGAAGTGCGATATCAAACATGGGTCTCCAATCCGGTAATGGTAACAAAGAAGGACAAAACTTGGAGAATGTGCATCGATTTTTCTGATTTAAACAATGCATGTCCGGAAGACTGCTACCCATTGCCGGAGATAGATTTAAAGATTGATTCTTTGTCTAGCTTTCGTTTTAAATGCTTCTTGGACGCATATAAAGGTTACCACCAAATTCAGATGGCTTTGGAAGACGAAGATAAGACTGCGTTCGTAACAAATGAAGGTCTCTTCTGTTATACCAAAATGCCGTTCGGGCTAAAAAACGCCGGAGCCATGTACCAGAGGTTGATGGATAAAGAATTCAAAGACCAGATCAGAAGAAATTTAGAGATTTATGTGGATGACTTGGTCATAAAAAGTCAAGCCGAAGACAACATGATCGATGACGTACTCGAAACCTTCACTAGGCTTCGGAGTATCAATCTCAAGCTTAATCCCAAAAAATGATCCTTTGGTTTGGAAGAAGGGAAGTTTCTTGGCGTGTGGATAACTCAATCCGGAATCCAGGCACATCCGGATAAAATCAAAGCAGTGATCTCCATGCAGCCTCCTAAAACGGTCAAGTAAATTCAATCACTAAATGGTAAGTTGGTAGCTCTCCATCGTTTCGTTTCAAAAGCGGCCGATCGAACTATTCCTTTCATGAATGTATTGAATAAACGAACCGGAAAGGGCCAGATAGAATGGATGACGGAGGAGGATTCAGCATTCCAAGAATTAAAAGTTTGTCTCGGGTCTTTACCCACTTTAACCGCTCCAATCACCGGAGAAACCGTCACCGTTTATCTCTCCGCCTCGCATTTCGCCATAAGTGCAGTACTTGTGGTGTATCGAAATCAAGCACAAATACCGGTTTACTATGTAAGCCGCATCTTGAAGGATTATGAATCTCGGTACCCGATGATAGATGATGCGTGGTTGAAAACCGGTGACCATAATCGTGTAACTTGATGATTTTACGTAAGTTTTAATTTCGGATAGCTTGCTTTTAATCTAAAATATGTTTTATAGGTTTGACGAAATTAAAGAGCCTTTCGGGAGCTTTACAGGTCATCGGGTCGAAAAACGAAGCACCAGGACGCGTTAAAGATCAACCGGAAGCAAGAAATAACAAAATCAGAAAAGTGATAAACGGGAGCCCGTCGGCGACGGGCAGGGATGCCGTCGGCGACAGGCATCAGAAACTCATTCCGGAACTTTTGTTTTCTTGGATGCTGTTTAATGATTTAAAAGTGTTTTCTTGGTCAAATACGGGGTTTTAGTCTTTGGGGGGCCAAGAGCATTAACTTTGAGCAGACTTTAGAGAAATTACTCAACTCCAAATTCCTCTAGCATTCAATGTTCATACGGAGAAGATGATCAAGGAGGCCACCATCAAGATCATCCAAAAATGCTCTAAGATGTGAATGCTCTAAGTTCTTCATGTCTATATAAACAAGATCATCATCCAAGATGAAGAAGTCGAGGACCATATCCAGAAATTCACAATCACAAACCTTCATCTTGCACAAAGAGTATTCTTCATTCTCTATCCTCCAAGCTCTAACATGGCCTCCGTCAAGTTGCATTTATCCGGTGATCAAGCTCCGTCAACCATGAGCGGCTAATCACCTTGTTTCACCCCGGTGTAGGTAGTTGTTTAATTTATGGTTTTGAATTGTTCTTGCTTCAATTTGTGACAATTTGTGTATGATTTTAGAAACCTTTGACAATAGCTTGCATTTGTTTCGTATTCATGAATTGTCGAGCGATGTTAAAAGTTATGACTTTATGAAATGGTTATGTGTAATATGCGTTGTCTTGGTTAGGATTTACTTGTGTTGATTACAAAGTGTATTCTTGTCCGTTTGTTGAAACGTTGATAGTTATTAGCACCTAAGTCACGGTACACTAAATCCGTTAATTGTATGCATTTGAGTTGAAGCCTAAAACTTGTAGAAACCATAAGTTAGCAATTACCGAAACCGGGTGTGATTCCTTTACTTATTTTTGTTTAGTAACCAAAGATTCATTACAATTGTTAACTAGAAGTTGTTATCCAAGTAAACCAATTTATTTAGTTAAATTCATATCTTTCATCAAAAACAACATTACAAGAATATCATAGCAAGCTTCATAATTTGTGACAATCCTTCTAATTTTAGTAAATCCATTCGCAAACCACATACTCTTCGTGGTTCGACCCCTTGCTACCACTAGCTATTTGTTAAGGGTAATTTGGGCATATAAATATTATCTTTGACCGGAGCGCGACAATCCGATCAAATTTTGGCGCCGTTGCCGGGGAGTTCATGCGCTTTGTGTTTGGATAATTTTTAGAATTTTTGTGATTAAGGTGCTTTGTTTCTTTTTGCTATTTTCTCTATTTTCTTGCTACGCGGGTGTGTTACTTGTGCATATTATACTTACAAGTAGTGCATGAATACAAGGAATTCCGGTAGAACCTCACCGCTAGTGTTCGAACCGGAGGTTGAGCGTTTAGTTCGCAGAAACTTAGCCACTCGATTAGAGGCAACACTTGCCTCAAACCAAGCCTCTCAAACACCACAACTTACACCATCCATTGAAACCAATTCAATGGCAAACCAAAATTCCAACCAAAACCAAAATCCACACCAATTTCAATACCAAAGCAATTTCAATCCCACTCCAAATATTCAACATATGCCTCAAGAACGACCGGGTGGAAACAACAATACCGGACCACCCACACCACCTTTCCAAAACCAAAATCCCAACAACAACCAAAGAACACCCCAACAACAAAACCTTCATCAACAAACGTATCGTGGCAATCCCACGAACGAAGACCCATTTTTCAACTTAAACGATTTGAGGAACGCCATTCCCGATGACGAACCTTATAGTGTTCCCGGTTGTCAATCGCCGGAGCATGTGAGTATTCATACGGAGAATTCGGATGACGGGGGCTACTATGATGATCGGGTCAACGATAACGGAGATTGGGGGTACGTGAATCGGGGTAATATTTACAATAATCCAGGATTTGAAGGTGAGGAGTTTGGCTATCCAAATGCCAATTATGTGGGGATGAATGACGGTTACGGGAATAATCGCCAACCACGAAACAACAATAACAACAATGGTAATCCTAATCGGATTCCTCGTTTCGTGGGGGGGGGGGGTTATCAAATGGGTGACCAAGGTGGAAACCGAAGAGATAATCGAAGAGGTGATAGAAGGGATAATCGAAGACCGGTCAACCAAGAAGTAAACGGTCCACATCGTCATCAACAACCTCCACGGGGAGTAAATGACCGTTTCCGACCGGTAGTCACCGATAATGACTCTCCTATAGTGTGTGAAAGAAGGATGTTCGATTGCAAGCCCCACTACATCAATATACTTCCCCACTTCAATGGGAGGTCTAATGATGAGCCGTACACACATTTGGCGGAGTTTTCCTCCATTTGTAACACTATTGGGGGGCACAACTTCGCATTAGAGGAGGTCAAACTTCGATTGTTCCAATTTTCGTTGAAAGACAAGGCAAAGCAATGGTTTCTCACACTTCCCGCGAATAGCATCCGAACATGGGAAGAAATGCAACAAGTCTTTCTAGATGAATACTATTCGATGTCGAAGACCGATGATGCACGGGATGAAATAAGGTCATTTCGGCAACTATCAAGTGAGCCGTTACATGAAGCATTCACTCGATTCAAAGAATTGATGCGGAAATGCCCACATCACCAAATAGAAAAATGGGAATTGGTGAAGTGCTTTGTACGTGGGTTGGATGATGCAACATGGAATCGCCTCGAGTCAACGAGCAACGGGACTCTTTTGAGCAATCATGAAGATGACTATTGGGAATTTCTTGAGCGGATGAGCAAACGGTCAAAGGAAAAGGAATCGGCCGATAGAGCAAAGAAACATCCCATTTCCCGTTCGCTTCCCGATCTTGATTCTAAGGATAAGATTTCTACCTTAGAACGGGAATTGGCTCGTATGAAAAAGAAGGAGGTAAATGCGGTTCAATTCGTGGTGTGTGAGGATTGTGGAGAAATTGGCCATAGAGCCGATCAATGTCCAACGGGACCGAGTGAGTACACCGAGGAAGTCAATCAAGTGTTCAGTGATAGAAAAGATAATGACATGAATTCGAACACTTACCACCCCTGGTTGAGAAACCACCCCAACTTCTGATATGGGAACGCCGCGAATCAAATGAATCCGAATTTTCAACCGGGTAATCAAAGCAGGTCATCATATCCAAATCGCCAAGGTGGTAACCAAGGGGGTTACCAACGTCCTTACAACCAAGGATGCCAAGGTAGAGATAATAATTATCAAGGTGGGTATCAAAGAAATTACAACAACCAAGGCGGTAATGGAAGTGGGTCAAACAACCAAGGGGGTGGCAATGACTTGAGTGCCAAAATGGATGCTTTGTTAAATATGCAAAAAGAATCTCATAGTGACATTAAGGAGATAAAGAAGACAAACGAGATTCGAGACAAAGCACATGAGGCATTGGCAAAGCAAGTGGGCCAACTCGCGGAGGAAATGGCTCAAATGAGGGGAAGCATGGGGAAGCTTCCAAGTGACACCACGGTAAACCCTAAACATCAAGGGTCAAGCTCAAGGAACACACGTGAGGTACCAATTAATAAACTTACTTTACGTAGTGGTCGAGTAGTGGATAATGGTGTCAAAACACCACCACCCCAATTTGTTGAAGGGGTGGTGGAAGATGCTAGTGAAGATGAAAAAGAGGATGGTCAAACGGGTCAAAATAAAAAAGAATTGAAAAAGAATAATAACACTCCCGTTGTGACCATACCCGTCCCTAAGGCTAAGGAAAAGGGTGTGGAGACTAATACCGCCCCTTATCCCGAAGCATTGAAGGGACCCGTGAAAAAAGTTGTAAACAAAAGAGGTCCACAACAAGAAGAGTTGTTGGAAATTTTCAAACAAGTAAAAATAAATTTACCTCTTTTGGATGCAATTAAACAAGTACCGTCTTATGCAAAGTACTTGAAAGATTTGTGTACTCAAAAGCGAACTCATAAATTTCCAAAGAAATTAGATTTAACCGATAATGTGAGTTCGATTCTTTTGGGTGCACTTCCACCTTAGCTCCAAGACCCGGGTGCGCCTATCATTTCAATTCAAGTAGGCGATTTTAAAATCAATCGGGCACTTCTAGATCTTGGTGCTAGCGTGAGCATTCTACCGGGTAGTTTGTATGACCAATACGAATTTGGCCCACTCAAGTCGTCGAACACCACCGTGGTGTTAGCCGATTTGACACCCAAACTACCCCGTGGAATTGTTTCGGATGTGATAGTAAAAATCAAGGATTTTTACTATCCGGTGGACTTTTTAGTACTAGATTATGTGGCCAAGGACCCAACCAAGCAACCTACGGTGATTTTGGGTCGACCGTTTTTAGCAACCGCAAATTCTCAAATTGATTGCAAAACAGGAACGGTTGACATGACATTTGGAAACCGAAAGTTGAGGTTGCATGCTTTTTTCCGAACTTACGAACCCTCCAGTTGATGATGAATGCTACATGGCGGACATCGTTGACACGTGTATACCTCTTTGCGACACAGTCGTGGATGGGGAAAACACAATGGAGGATTGTTATATGTTTGACAGGTCACAGGCAGAGATGGAAAAGAGCATAGACGAGGAAGTGAAAAGATTGGAGGTGCTTGCGGTTAGAGAAGGAAAATCGACATGGACGCACCACATTGAGAGTTTACCGGAGAGCATTGACACTAAAATGAAGCCGTCATTAGTAGAGCCTCCGGAGATTGAGTTGAAAACATTGCCTAAGCATCTCAAGTATGCTTATGTTGGTAAAGGCAACACACTCCCGGTTATCATTGCATCAAACTTAACCGAGGGGCAAGAGGAGCAATTAATGGGTGTTTTGGCCACCAGTCGGGCAGCGATTGGATGGACCATTGCTGATTTGAAGGGTATTAGTCCCTCGGTAGTGATGCACAAAATCATCACGGAAGAGAATGTCACTCCCATTCGAGATGCACAACGAAGATTGAATCCGAATATGCGGGAGGTGGTGAAGAAGGAAGTGCTGAAATGGCTTGATGCGGGTATCATTTACCCGATCTCGGATAGCCAATGGGTGAGCCCAACACAAACGGTTCCAAAGAAAGCGGGTATACAAGTCGTCAAAAATGACGCAGGTGAAGAGGTAGCCACTCGGCCGGTAACCGGGTGGCGAATTTGTATTGATTATAGAAAGTTGAATAACGCAACTTCTAAAGATCATTTTCCTTTACCGTTCATTGATCAAATAGTTGAGAAATTGTCGGGACAACAATTTTATTGTTTCTTAGATGGCTATCCGGGTTATAACCAAATTGCCATCCATCCGGAAGATCAATCAAAGACCACGTTTACTTGTCCTTTCGGCACCTTCGCATTTAGGCGAATGCCGTTTAGATTATGTAACGCCCCCGCCACCTTTCAAAGGTGTATGATGAGTATCTTTTCAGATATGGTGGGGAAGTCTTTGGAAATTTACATGGATGATTTCTCAATTTTTTGGGTCATCATTTGAGGCTTGTTTGGATCAACTAGACAAAGTACTAAAAAGGTGTGTTGAAACTAGTTTGGTCCTAAGTTGGGAAAAGAGCCATTTTATGGTTCAAGAGGGAATCGTGTTGGGGCACGTAGTGTCAAGTCGTGGGATAGAGGTTGATCGTGCAAAGATACAAGTTATATCCACTTTACCATATCCCACGACTGTTAAAGGTGTTAGGTCATTTTTAGGTCACGCGGGTTTTTATAGATGATTTATTAAGGGTTTTAGCGATATAACTAAGCCTTTGTGTAACTTGTTGTTAAAAGACCAACCGTTTGATTTCAATGAAAATTGTCAAAATGCTTTTCACAAATTAAAAGAAAAGTTAGTTGAGGCCCCAATCTTGCAATCGCCAAATTGGTCTTTTCCTTTTGAAATTATGTGCGATGCGAGTGACTATGCGGTGGGGGCCGTGTTGGGACAACGGATTGACAAAAGGCCCATTGCCATATACTACGCGAGTAAGACTCTTTCGGATGCACAATTGAATTACACCACAACCGAAAAAGAGCTACTTGCGGTGGTATATGCATTGGATAAATTTCGGTCATATATATGGGGTAGTAAAGTGATTATTTATTCTAATCACACTGCAGTTAGGTACCTCATGGAAAAGAAAGATGCAAAGCCGAGATTGATCCGATGGGTGTTGTTGCTTCAAGAGTTCAATTTGGAGATACGAGACAAAAAGGGTACCGAGAATGTTGTGGCGGACCACTTGTCTCGGTTGATAGTTGAAGATGATCCTAAAACATTAGAGATCAATGAGTCTTTCCCGGATGAGTACATTATGAAATTAGATAAGTTACCTTGGTATGCAAACATTGTGAATTATCTTGTTATAGGTGACTTACCGGCTCATTGGGATAGACAAAAGAGGCAATATTTCCTATCTCAAATCAAGTATTACCAATTGGAAGAACCGCATTTGTGGAAAAAGTGTGCGGATCAAGTGATTAGAAGATGCATAGCCGATGAGGAAATTCCAAGCGTGTTGCAGCATCTTCATTCGTTTGCATGCGGTGGCCATTTCAGTGGTCACAAAACTGGGCACAAAGTGCTCAATAGCGGTCTTTATTGGCCGACGATTTTTAAGGATGCCTTTAATTTCGCTAAGAACTGTGTAGAATGTCAAAAGTTAGGGGGTATTTCTAAAAGGGATGAAATGCCCATGCAACCGATCCTCATTGTAGATATTTTTGATGTTTGGGGGATCGATTTCGTGGGCCCATTCCCTAATTCGCATGGCAACTTATACATCTTGGTGGCGGTCGATTATGTATCCAAGTGGGTCGAAGCGATTGCCACCAAAACGAATGACCATACCGTTGTTTGCAATTTTGTACAAACAAATATAATTTCTCGATTTCGGATTCCCCAGGTAATCATTAGTGATGGGGGATCCCACTTTAAGAATTTTAACTTTGGCAAGCTCTTGAAACGGTATGGTGTTGACCATCGAATCGCTACCCCTTACCACCCACAAACAAGTGGTCAAGTGGAGGTTTCCAATAGGCAAATAAAAGAAATTTTGCAAAAGACCATTCGACCCGACCGAAAAGATTGGTCAACGAAGTTGAATGATGCTTTATGGGCTTATAGAACGGCTCATAAAACACCTATTGGAACTACACCTTATCGCTTAGTTTATGGGCGAAATTGCCATTTACCGGTTGAACTTGTGCATCGTGCTTGGTGGGCTATCAAAGAGGTTAATATGAAATATGATGATGCAGGAAAAGAGCGAAAGTTGAAGCTCTGCGAATTGGAGGAGCTTAGAGAAGAAGCGTATGAGTGCGCCTCGAAATACAAAGATGATATGAAGAGGGCACATGACGCCAAGCTGAGAAAGAAAGAATTTGAGGTTGGCCAAAAGGTATGGCTTTACAATTCAAGGCTCAAGTTCTTTCCCGGAAAGCTCCGGAGCAAGTGGATGGGACCTTGTGTGATCACCCGGGTCGGACAATTGGGTGATGTTACTACTGAGGACCCAAAGGATGGGTCAAGGCAAACGGTAAATGGTCATCGATTAAAACCGTTTCTTGATGGTAACGAAAATATGGATGAAAACAAAGAATCGGTAAGCTTCGTGGTAAGCATTCCGGTTTATGAGGTCAATTAAAAAGGACTTGTAACATTTTAGTTAGAATTGTGTATAGTTTTAAATTTTTGTGTATTTTAGATATAATCGTTCTCGTTTTCTACTAACCTTATTTGATTGTGTGAAGTTCAGACATCATAAACGGGTTTTGAAGACGTAAGGTATGTTTTTAGAACTTGTGTGTGCATTGAGGACAATACATGATTATTTTAGGGGGTGGTAGAATCGTTACGATTTTTCTTTTTTTTTAAGTTTTAACTTATAATAAAAATCACAAAAAGAATTTTATATTTTTTTAGGAATTTTAAAAGTACATAGTCCATTTATTAAAAGTTCTTATTTTTAAACATATTTTTCAAAAAAAAATTTTGAAAAAAATACCAGCCGTCGGCGACGTGCTACCAAAATAGCCGTCGGCACACAATGGTCGTAGACAGGAGCTTAAGCCGTCGCCCCATCACCCTAAATCCTTGCCCGTCGGTGACGGGCTCACATCCGTCGGCGACGGGTTACCAATTTTGATCCGGACCAGCTCGCGACTATTGCTTAAAAACCGAACCAAATCATCTCAAAACCTTATAAAACCCAACCCAAACTCCACATTAACCACTAAATTCGACCCACTTTCATTCCATATCATTCAACAACACTAAAAATCCCTGCCATCTCATTTCAAACTCCATCTACCAACTTCATCTTCTCCAAAAACTTCAAGAACACAAAACCTTCAACTTCTCATAATTCCTTCAATCCTCCACCAAATCAACTGATTCTTGAGTCCATATTGTGTAATATTTCGAGAGGAACAAAACCCCAAACACGGTTTGCATCAATTCTTGCTAGTTTGCAAGATCTCTGGACGTGTAACTTAGGGTTTTTGAAAGGGTGTTCATCAAATTTCTTGCTTTTCATCTTTTCTAATTTCTTTGTATCTACAACATCCAAGGTATGGATTTCCTTTAAAAATTATGCTTGATTATCACATGTTTAGTGTTTTTCTTCCGAAATTTTAGACTTGTTAGTTTAAGAGTAGGTTGTTAAAACAATGTATGATGTTCTAGCATGATTTTAAAGTAGACTGGTTGTTTTGAATGAAATTTGAGCATGTTAGCCATAGTGAAGTGATTACACTTGGTATGAACATGATTGAACATGAAGATGATGTTGAAATTTTGTTGAAATTATAAGAAATTATAAGATTAACAAGAAATTGATAAGTTTATGACAAAATGAGCAACTTTGGAAGTTTAAAATGGCGATTTTGCATATGCTTGTTAGTTAAAACTTCAACATCATGTTCAAAGTTGGAGGATCTAGTAAGGATTGGGTTCATGTTGATGATTTGTTGTTTTTGTGATTATAGTTATGGCCGGAGGTAGGAAGAAACAAAAGACCACAGAACAAGGTTCATCAGCTGGGGTAGGGTCTTCTTCAGGTTTATTACCAAGAAAGTGGGAGCAACTAAGCTCCATTGAAGAAGGTGATGCGAGATTATATCGACAAGATTGGGAATGGGCAAAGTACCAAGATAGTGAAAGTGCAACGGTATGGGATGATGATAAGAACAAACCATTATCCAGGTACAATGATAGGAAGTTAGAGGCAAAACTTTGGAGATGGAAGATGGTCACCAAAGTTAATACTTCAATTCTGGAAAGGGTGTTGTGTGAAAGAGTGGTGAACGTTGAAGAATTTAAACAAATTGGAATAACACAAATGTTTGAAAGATTGGGGTGGGAAAGAGTGCTTGACTGGTGCGAAGATAACACTTCGCGGATCTATTTGTCAGAAGTATGTGAGTGGTTGTCGACGTTGAAGTTTGTGAATAAAGATAGTCCTCCAGCTGAGTGGAAATTGGTTGGTAAAACAAGCCGGGGGGTAATGACGATGTCTTTTGAAACAATCAACTGCATTGCACGCTTTGATTCTTTGGGTGTGCAAGCATATGATTATCCAACTATGCAACAATTTTTGGATAATCATATGAATGATGGTGATCCGGAGCAGATGACCGCGACTATTTTACCTTACCATGATAGAGGAGAAGCTAAAAGGAAACACATGTCGATTGAGGGAAAGATTCTCCAAGGGATTTCTGTTGAGAACATTTTGGTAAGGTTTGGTGATCGGGGAAGTGTTAAAGCAGGTGACTGTAGGGTGGTGCATTCTTTGATATACGGAACCCCTGCATTGTCATGGAGACACATAGTGATGATGAATACGTGGGCTACTCGGGAGTCGTCCCAGAGGCGTTTTATTCCATACACACGCCTCATTAGTGCCATGATTGTTCAACAAAACTGTTTACCTCCGAATTCGCTTTGGGTGACCATACCCCTTGAGGAATTTAACCAAGCATCAATGAGAAAGAATTGGTGAATAACTCTAGAGCTGCATGGAGACGATTACGTAGTGACCGACAAATTGGGTCATAGGTACGACTTCCCTGATCCAAATCCTCAAGGGGCTGGGGGAGATGAAGAGATGATGATTGAAGAAGAAGAGGAAGAAGTTGGGCCTTCTGGTCCCCGTCAACCACAACGAAGGTACATGAGGCCACATAGAGAAATCAATGCAGAAGTGGCCAATTTTGTAAAGCAACGACGAGTACCAACGTATGGGAACTTCACCCGCGGGGAACAAGCAAATTATGACAATATCTCGGCTTGCATAGGTGAAGGCCGAGAGTACAACAGGAGGAGAGAAGATTGGGAAGGGGTTCACGGGACCTATTCGCATGAGCAATGGGATTCTCAAGCGGCTTATCGCGAGAGAATGGAAAAATACATGGAAGACCAACGAGCTCAAATGGAACGCTTGGTACAAGCGCAAGAAGAAGAAAGGGCCCGAAGATGGGCATATGAGGAAGAAGAGGCGGCAAGGATAAATGAAGCTAGAGAATTAGAGCGACGTCGATGGAGTGCTCTATATGTTTCTCATGAAATGGCTATTAACAACGCCAAGGTGCTCCACGATCAAGAGCGCCACCAAAGAGACCTCCTAGCCGGCCTTCCATATGCCGAACACTCGGGGTGGACCAATTACCCCGACCTACCCCATCCATTGGGCCCATCCGACCCAACTCCTCACTGGCCCGAAGCGGTAGGTTCAAGCTTCGTCCCAATTCCCTACCAACCACCACCACAAGATGAGCAAAGCCCACTCGATAACTATAGGGAAATGTTTCAAGCCCTCACTGGTTATCCGTACCAACCGAACCCGCCAATGGATCCCAACGAGCGATATCAGCAGTGAAGGTATGGTATGTTTTGTGTTGTTTATTTTGTTTATTTTCTGTGCTTTATTTTTATTTCATCTTTTATTTGTTTTTCCACATAAATAAAGGTAAAATAATGCATGGCTTGGTAATATTTTCATAAAAATGGTAGAACTAGGTAACTAACAAATTTTGATGGTTGTGAGAAGCATGCTTCTACACAAGGGTTAGAATTTGTAGGTACATGATGTTCACGAGACAACCATTTTTTTATGAAGAAAAGAAGGAGATCTGGACATCAAGCAACAAAATCAGGTGCATGCGTTTCCATTTTACCTTGATTATTATTAAGAAGTGGATTGTTTGTTAAATGTTTGAAAGTCGGGGTGAACTTTGGGAGGGTTAGCCGTGTCACATCCCTTATTCGTTTTAAAACTGTAGTTCTTACACATTGAGGACAATGTTTACCTCAAGTGTGGGGATGGGGGAGTAGTAAAAATTTTAGATTTTGACCTGTTCATTTAAATACTACACATTGAGGGCAATGTTTACCTCAAGTGTGGGGATGGGGGGAAAATTTCAAAAAATTTTCAAAAGTTTCTTGTTTCAAAAGCAATCTTAAAAGCACAAGTAGCTAGGTCAACGAGGGATGGCACAATCCATTTGGTCTTTTGTCATGGTTAAGTTCAAATTAATAGCATGAAGGGTATTTAGCGGGTGGTTATTTGGGAATAATTCGCCTAAGGAACTAGCATTTGATGCATATCACATATCATACCCTTTTACATGAGATTTTGAGCCACTTTGATATCATAAATGTACATTTACAAGTTTCATTGTTGAGTGGACCATTAGTCACGTATTGTAGAACTTGCAACTTTTGATACATTTGAGACCATAGACCGAATACAAGCACGAGAATGACTAAGGCATTAGGTAAACCTTTTCCTTTTTCACCAATTTTTTATCCTTACCCAAAATTATCCCCTAGTAGCCAAATTTTGAGCCTAAACCTTTCGTTTGACCACCTTTAGCCCATAAACCTTAAACCTTGCTGTTTTTAACCCGTGTGATGGAAATTCGATTTTAGGAATCAAAGTTTGTGTAGTTGTATTTATTTATTTGTTAATAAATAAAATAAAAAAAATCAGAAAAGGTATGAAAAAGAATGGAAAATCATTGAGAAAAAATAATAATAATAATAATAATAATAATAATATGTGTTCTTAGTTAAGAAATAAAAGGCGAGAGTTTGTTGCCTTCTAGTTTGATTTTGTTAGTTTGTTGTGCATAGATAGTTGCCTTGTAATAAAAGTCGAAATTTTCATCACCTTAGCCACTTTAAATATCCTATTTCCTACCTTTAGCCCTAGCCCCGTTACAACCCTTTCAAAGATCTTATGACTTGTGCTTAGTATTCGTGATCGGTGGTGGAGAATGATTAAGTTGCAAGCCTATGCGGGTACGTGTTCTAATCGGTTTTGAGCGATTATTTGTTAAAGTGCTAATACATTACATATTAGCCAAATGTTAAGCCGAGTGGAGAGAACACTGTGAGGGATATGTATGATTTGTTAGTTTTACAGGTGAGTTAATCTTGGGTAACCATTTGTGTATGTGAAATCACATTACGATTAGATATATTTCGAATTGTAAAGAGTTTGAACTTTAGCATAACATTGGACCTTAACCTTTGTCTCGGGAATGGGATGTGTGTTCATTGTTCGACCCACGCGAAAGTGAAAAACAGATTTGCTTGAGGGCAAGCAAAAGACAAGTGTGGGGATGTGATGCGTGGTTGAAAACCGGTGACCATAATCGTGTAACTTGATGATTTTACGTAAGTTTTAATTTCGGATAGCTTGCTTTTAATCTAAAATATGTTTTATAGGTTTGACGAAATTAAAGAGCCTTTCGGGAGCTTTACGGGTCATCGGGTCGAAAAACGAAGCACCAGGACGCGTTAAAGATCAACCGGACGCAAGAAATAACAAAATCAGAAAAGTGATAAACGGGAGCCCGTCGGCGACGGGCAGGGATGCCGTCGGCGACGGGCATCAGAAACTCTCATTCTGGAACTTTTGTTTTCTTGGATGCTGTTTAATGATTTAAAAGTGTTTTCTTGGTCAAATACGGGTTTTTAGTCTTTGGGGGGCCAAGAGCATTAACTTTGAGCAGACTTTAGAGAAATTACTCAACTCCAAATTCCTCTAGCATTCAATGTTCATATGGAGAAGATGATCAAGGAGGCCACCATCAAGATCATCCAAAAATTCTCTAAGATGTGAATGCTCTAAGTTCTTCATGTCTATATAAACAAGATCATCATCCAAGATGAAGAAGTCGAGGACCATATCCAGAAATTCACAATCACAAACCTTCATCTTGCACAAAGAGTATTCTTCATTCTCTATCCTCCAAGCTCTAACATGACCTCCGTCAAGTTGCATTTATCCGGTGATCAAGCTCCGTCAACCAAGAGCGGCTAATCACCTTGTTTCACCCCGGTGTAGGTAGTTGTTTAATTTATGGTTTTGAATTGTTCTTGCTTCAATTTGTGACAATTTGTGTATGATTTTAGAAACCTTTGACAATAGCTTGCATTTGTTTCGTATTCATGAATTGTCGAGCGATGTTAAAAGTTATGACTTTATGAAATGGTTATGTGTAATATGCGTTGTCTTGGTTAGGATTTACTTGTGTTGATTACAAAGTGTATTCTTGTCCGTTTGTTGAAACGTTGATAGTTATTAGCACCTAAGTCACGGTACACTAAATCCGTTAATTGTATGCATTTGAGTTGAAGCCTAAAACTTGTAGAAACCATAAGTTAGCAATTACCGAAACCGGGTGTGATTCCTTTACTTATTTTTGTTTAGTAACCAAAGATTCATTACAATTGTTAACTAGAAGTTGTTATCCAAGTAAACCAATTTATTTAGTTAAATTCATATCTTTCATCAAAAACAACATTACAAGAATATCATAGCAAGCTTCATAATTTGTGACAATCCTTCTAATTTTAGTAAATCCATTCGCAAACCACATACTCTTCGTGGTTCGACCCCTTGCTACCACTAGCTATTTGTTAAGGGTAATTTGGGCATATAAATATTATCTTTGACCGGAGCGCGACAATCCGATCAATAGAAAAGCTGGCACTTGCATTGGTACATGCTTCCAGACGTCTCCAAAGGTATTTTCAGGCTTTCAATATAGAAGTACAGACTGACCTTCAGATCCAGCAAATTCTCAGAAAGCCGGAGGTTTCCGGACGCCTCACCAAGTGGGCAATTGAACTCAGCGCCTTCGATATTACATACTGAACCAGAGGTCCGGTAAAAGGCCAGGCTGTGGCAGATTTCCTCACGGAGGTACCAACCGGAGAAAGCACTAAAGAAAAGTCTGCCCTCCCAAGGGTGTGGAACTTATATACGGATGGAGCCTCTAGCAAAGAAGGGTCGGGAGCCGGTTTGATCCTAATAGATCCGGAAGGGATAGAATATACTTACGCTCTGCGATTTGAGTTCAAAACTTCAAACAATGAAGCAGAGTATGAGGCTCTTCTCGCAGGACTCCAAACCGCGGCCAAGGCCAGTGCGACCTCCGTACTAGCTCATGTTGATTCACTACTAGTCGCCAATCAGGTTAGCGGAGAGTACGAGGCACGAGAATAAAACATGATCCGGTATCTAAGCCAAGTTAACAATTTGATCTCCTCGTTTGATTCCTGCAAGATAGTTCACATACCACGAAGCAAGAACAAAAAGGCGGATGCTCTAAGCAAACTTGCGTCCGTAGCCTTCTGTCACTTGTCCAAGGAAGTACTAGTTGAAACTTTGCAAGCTCCGGCCATCCATCAGACGGAGTCCGTAATGTCAATCTCTATGCAGGGAAGATCATGGATGACTCTGATCTTAGAATACTTGAAAGATGGCACACTACCGGAAGAAAAAGCTCAGGCCCGGAAGCTAAAGGTAAAAGCATTGCAGTATCAGGTTCATGATGGGCAACTTTACCGAAAGACCTTCCTAGGTCCGCTCCTAAAGTGCCTATCTCCGGAGGAAGCCAGTTATGTCATAAGAGAAATTCACTGGGGAATATGCGGCATCCACTCCGGACCAAGGATGGTCGTAGCCAAGGCTATGAATGCAGGCTATTTCTGGCCAGGCATGCATCAAAGCGCTATTAATGAATTACAAGCATGTGAAGACTGCCAGCGGCACGCTCCCATCAGTCACAAGCAAAAAACAACCTCGTCCCTGTAACTTCGGCATGGCCGTTTCAGAAGTGGGGGATTGACATCGTCGGTCCTTTCCCTGTTTCCACCGGAGGAGTGAGGTTCCTACTAGTGGCCATCGATTACTTTACAAATGGATCGAAGCCAAACCCCTCCGGACTATCACCGGAGATCAAGTGCTGAGGTTTGTTTGGGAAAATGTAGTGTGCAGATACGTAATGCCGCTTTGTATAGTCAGTGACAATGGGAAGCAGTTTGCAGAAAAACCATTCAAGACTTGGTGCGAAAGAATGTACATTGAGCAAAATTTTGCTTCGGTTGCCCATCCCCAGGCCAATGGGTAGGTAGAAAGAGCCAACCGCAGCATTGTGGAGGGCATAAAAAAGCGCCAGGGGAAAGAGGGCGTCTCATGGGCGGATGAATTACCGCACGTCTTGTGGGCTCACCGGACGATGCCGAAGACAAGCACTAGAGAAACTCCTTTTAGCTTGACGTATGGTACGGAAGCAGTCATTCCTGCCGAAGTAGGGATACCCACCCCTCGCATGCAACAAAGCCAAGAAGAAAACAAACAAGAACTCCGCCTGAACCTCGACCTGGTCGAAGAAAGAAGAGAACTTGCGGCTATCCGAGAAGCTAAGTATAAAAAAGAGTTGGAAAAACATTACAACTCAAAGGTGAAGGAGGTTCGGTTCAGGATCGGAGATTACGTTATGCGAAGCAACGAGGCAAGCTTGGCTGAGGGCACCGGAAAAATGGCTCCGAAGTGGGAGGGTCCTTATCAAATTAACGCTGCAGGAAAGGACGGTGCTTACACGCTCAAAAATATGGACGGAAGCCTCGTCCCTCGTACTTGGAATGGAGCACACCTTAAGAGATGTTTCCTTTGAAAAATTTTCATGTTATTTTGAAAATAAATTTGTAATACGGAGGCTACGGTCTCCGTCATCTTTACTTTCCTTGTAACGCGGATGGTTCTACCCGCACAAAACAAATTTATAATTCCAAGAACCGCGGAGGGTTTTACCTGCGGATTATCTTAAATGTTTTTACCGTGTGTTAACCGGAGAAATATAACTCCGGACAAGATAAATAGAATGAAAAAAAAAAATTCTATCACTAACAAAGTTGCAACATAAAAATATCTTCGGCCGAACTAGGGATGCTAACCCTAAAAGGTAAGAATGAACTGGCCTCGTTCGTATTCTTTCCTTCATTTAGAAATTATCCTAAAAAATAAAAAATAAAAAGTAAAACTTATAGGATTCGTGCCTTAAAAAGAACGTTCTAAAAGCAGAAAAAATGTACACACAAAAAGCATGGACGCATGCGTAAAAAAGTGATTGGATCAAAATTGGCCAGACTTGTATAACCGAAAATTACAAAACCATTTACCTCGGATAATTGTCATGAACACAAGTATGGTAAGAACATCATTACATTCATCCCAAATCAAAACAAGGTGCATGCCCCAAACTACCGGACATGTCCACCTAAAAAAGATAAACAAACTAAAGTTTTCACCAAGGTGCATACCCCAAGAAGCCGGGCATGTCCACCTCATTCCTTCAATGACTCTCCACTCGCAAAGAGAAGGGCGTTCTTGATCTTAGAAAGTGGTTCGTTGATGAGCTTCGGAAGATCCTCTACCACCGGGAAGGTAAGAGTATCAAAACAAGCAATTGCTGCATTTAGTTCCTCTGCTGCATTACGGTTTAGCATCGGAACATCGGCATAAGGAGTCTTTTTCTTCAAGACATGGAGGTAGCCATTATGCAGCCCAGAGTTGACACCCACAGCGCTCATCGCATTATTAACAGCGGCAACCACAGCAGTCATCTCCGGGCCTTTATGAATGTTTTTAGCAAGGAGCTTGGCTCCTTCCGAAAGCATCCAAGCCTTAGTAGCCTGAAGATCCTCCACTTGAGCTTTCAAAGCCGCATTCTCCATCTTGATCTCTTCCTCATGCCCTCTCATCTCTTCAATTTGTTCCTTCAAATCGACCTCCCCTGATTTAAGCGTATCTCGCTCTGACCAAAGTGTTAGAAAGAAATGGAAAATTAAAAAGAAATCAACCAAATAAAGTACGTACCGGCCATCATGCTTGCATAAGCCAGACGAGCGTTATTAAAAGACTCCTCCATCTTGGCCAAAACCGTCTTATGCTCCTCATCCTTCTTTTTCATCGATTCGGAAAAGTTCTTTGATTCCGTAGCAATCCTATCACGGTCCTCCGCCGCAGAGGCCGCAGCTGCTTGGGATGATTCATTTTGACTAGTCAGAGCCTTGACTTTCTCCTGCTGTGTAACACCTCAAAAATTCACGTCCTATAATGTGTTGACACGTGTCATAAAGTTTGAACGTGTGAAAGAATGTTATAAAAGGACTAAAGTTGACAAACATGGAAAGTATGTGATTTTACGGGTTCTGAATGTCAACAGAGAATAAATATACTTCATAATAACCCTACATGATGTTTATAACATCAAACAAATAAATCATGGATCATACGAAGCAAAAAGTGAGAGATTACAAACTACAGGGGTTAAATGTGTTAACATGTTTAAAGATATACCTCTGAGTGACCTTTTGACAAACCCGAAGCTTTGTAAATGTTAATTATGCTCACTAGAATGCATGACATAAATTTCATAAAGTTTCGTTATCGTATGAGAAAGTTATGATCAAATTCGTGTGCGAGGGGTTAAAGTACAAACGTTGAAAGTTAAGACTTTTCGGGTTAACCGGAAGTGTCCAGGGACTTGGCAAAGTGGTTATAGGTCCTAAAGCCCTTGTGGGTAATTATAAGAGGGTCAAATTGCAAGAAATAACCTTAGTTGCCCCTTCGTGAAGCCAAAGGTCAAGCTGCAAAACAAATAAAATGAAAAATCTGATTATTCAGGCCCAGGCGGCCCGCGTTGAGTTCTGTTAATCACGAGGCGGGCCGCGTCAGCCTTCCAGAACCAGAAAAACGTGACAGCTGCCTGTAAACGCGGAGAACCGATCTTTAAACGACATTTCTGCATTATGGGCGACCCCTAAACTATCCTAGGACACTAGAGACATGTGTTGATCAATTGTGGTCACTTGTAGAACCATGTGTCAACTTCTTATGGTGAATTGAACACTATATAAATGCCTCATTGTGCAACATTGTTCCTCACACTTCATTCTTGCACTTCTGATCAATTCTGGAGCTCTCAAGCAGGTCCAACTGATCATATCTCGTGCATAGGACTCTTGTAAGTCTGCTAGTCCTTCTTTAATTGAGTTTAGCTTAGTATTTTAGCTAAAAGTCAAACCGTCGTAATTACGGTTTGACTTTGAGATTAGTCAGCAATGGCTCAGTCATATCTCTAATCAAAAGTAGTTATAAGTTGGCATTTATGTGGGTAATAAAACCCCAAAAGGGTTTCCCCTGATCACCACTCTAACTAGTTCAAATGTCGGGTCAAACATGTGATTAAAAAGTCAACAGGAAGCATAAAATCTAATTTATGCATAATTAGCTATTTAGGACATAAAAAACCTGTTTGATCATTGTTATAACTTGGTAATAAGTGTAAGAACATGTCTAAACATGTTCAACCCGACAATTTACTGTAGAGACCCGGTTCGGAACCGAAAGTCGCATAGTTTGACTTTCGCTTTGACTTTCAGTTCTGACCCGCTTTAGTATGATTTGAAAATGTCTTAGAGCTTCATTAGGACCAGGCTACATGTTAGCACAACCCTCTGTGGTTGGTTCATTGATTGACCCATTCGTTTACGCGTTTCCGTTAATTGCTCATATGTTGACCATTATGCCCTTATTATCTTAAAACGTGATTTTTGGAAATGTAAAAGAATAGAAACTTTAATTACTGATATATAAACTTGTATGCAAAGTTTGACATCAGTTTGAAGTGTAGATTAAGAGTTATGCTCGTTAGCGTAAAATGAACGCTTTATGTTAATAAAATGGCGTAATTAGCGTATAGCCTACTTAAACATACTTTTTGATATCAAATCTTTTACCCACTAATGTAATATATTATTTTGGGAATTTTAAAGATTTTTAATTAATTTTAGGCTGAGCATAACTCATAGTCGTAGGCTTAATCCGGTAAATGTCGGTTTTGCCCTTACGGGCCATAAAATGAGTTTTACATATCTAAATGACTCCAAACCTTTTGCTACTGATCACACATGTTAAATAAATTATTTTAAGCCTTCTGGAAATATAAAAATATCAGATTTAAGTATCGAACCCGGAAATGGCCTTTAATCGCCTTATTAAGCGTTTTTAACGCATAGTATGTATTAAAACTATATTGAACATACCCAGGTTGATACCTACTGATATTCTAGGCAAATTATGATATTTTAACAGTAAGCAAAAGTTAATTAACTCAGACTTCAGTTTTGAGCTTTTCGGCTTATGTGAAATTACCAAAATACCCCTACGGGGCATAGTTTGGTTATAATTGATAAATTTCACATATATATTTTATCCTACTGATATAACTTATTAAATTGAGTATATTTGCTGATTACATCAGACCTGTAACTCAGCTTGTTACTTAAACTCTTTTATAACCTTTTAAATGACCAAACTACCCCTACGGGGCAAAGTTTGTGTTTAAATACGTTTTGGGCATAATGAAAGACATCTTACTAATGTCACAACATATTTGAGGCATAAATTAACTTAGGAAACCTGTATATAGCTCTCATGAATACCCGTCACGCTTATCACGCGTACGGTTCGGTTTATGTAACAAGTTTACATAAATTAGCCGAAACGGGTCAAACCTTAACGGTTTTATCTCAAAATCCAGAATGTGAATAATAAACCCATATTAAACAAGTCTGTGAACTTGTCGGGTTTAAATCACATTCTATTCCGGTCTTCGCTTAATCTTGCGTACGAACCGTATCTTCCTGTAAGACTAACCGGTCTAAGCTTAGACTTAATTAAAGACCCGTTAGCATTCTAATAAGTTATTTATACCATCATTCCAGACTAGAGCCTTCCGGTAAATGGTACCTACGCTTACTTAAGTGAATACGGCTGAGTTATTAAATTCTTACTATTTAAGACAAGAGCTAGCTCAGGTAAATACTCTTAACTTATTTTCCCTATACGGGCTTGGGATACGGTACTATAAAAGTACCGCTTGGTCAGGTGTATGTAGTCATTTAAATCGGATTGTGATTGATGTATTTACATAACCTGTTTAATATGTATTATTTGGTGTATGGCTTTTGGGGGTTAATGACCATGTCCCGGATATCCTTGGCATCATTTTACGAAATGGTCACGACCTAAGCACGGGGTGTAGGCATACACCTGACAGATGCATTATGTAAAAACTGGTAATCCACTCGGAGGTATCATCCTTGTGGACATTATACCGGAACTGGTAATCCACTTAGAGGATGATAGCCTGTGGGCATTATACCTGTGGCGTGTCAGTTAATCTAGTCCGGCCCTACAAACCGGCCCTAACGGACGACAAATAAGTAAAACTGTATACAAGATTATATACAAATAATTTTCCCAAGTATAAAAGGTTAATTTTGCCTCTGTGCATTTTAACCAAATTATAAAAGATATTTTGTGCCACGTGCATTCAAATCAATTTTCTTAAACTCTTTTCAAATGAGTTGGTTGAGTGTATTTACCAGTGAAAACTGACGTATTTTCCAAAAAGGTTAAGTGACAGGTACTGAACGTAATTGGCTGGAAGCTCAGGGCGCTAATAAGGAATCTTGCAAGTTCTAGACGTCTAAAGTCTGTTGAACAAATGATATGTTTTAAGATCCGCCTGTGGATCCTTTACTTTCCGTTGTAATACTCGATATTACTTTATATTCGGATTGTAATAATATTTATCTTTTGCTTCCGCTGTGCATTTATATATTGTGTTGTTTGACTATGATGATATCAACTACGTCACGATACTCCCCACCGGGCCCACCGGTGACACATGGAAAGTCGGGGTGTGACAGGTTGGTATCAGAGCCAACATTGAGTGAATTAAACACTAGCCTTATGTGTTTAATCTCAATGACACAGTAGCACATTCCTGAACCTTCTGAGTCTAGACTTAACATAGGAATAATCTCAATCCTAATCTGGAAATTTTTGCTTCCAATTTTTTTTATTGGATACGTCGCCAAACGGAGAAGCTGTAATAAGAATTCTCCACATCCGGAGCCTTGAAATGCTGAGCTTCGTACCGCAGCCAAGGTGAAACGTGCAACCAAGGAGAAAGCATTCAGAAATAAAATGAAGAAGAAACTCCTTTTTGCGGAAGATCGTTTCCTTAATAGTCCTTCTAAGGACATATTTATTTTTTTTCAGTCCCTTCGAGGACAACATTATTCCTTTCAAGTCCCGCTCAGGGCAACTTTATACTTTTATTTTTATATAGTGGAATGATTAAGTTTAAACTTTCATTCTAAACAAGAAATATTAAATAAATGGAAAATAACATTTCCTTTTGCAAGATCTACCATTATAATAAAATGGTAAAATCTAAAAAGGGACAAGACCTAGCTTCGGGTCATATTAAGACCGGCCAAGATGGCAGTTCCTCAATTTAGATTCAGATCCTTATTAACATTTCAATGTAGGAATTGTTCTGCGATAAATATTAAAAGAATCTTAAAAGTGAAACCTAGCCTGAGTGTCATTATAAAGACCTGGCCAAGATGGTAAGACCTGTTTAAAAGATTCGTATCCCAGTTAACATCTGAAAACATGTTAACACTCCCATCAGACGTGATTCGTTGGAAATCACACACGTTATTAAGGATTCTTCAAAAGATTCCTAACCCAGTTTAATGATCTCTGAATCCTGGGTTTACATCATCAATTAAGATGATCATATTTTAACCATACGTGGTAATATAGTGCCTACGGGCCTTGCTCATTTCCACATGAGCCAAAATACAGTGGTAGCTATGACTCCCTGTCAGAAAAAGGTAATGAACTAGGTTCAAACCTCAAATGCTTTGATTCTCTGAAATCATAGCATATAATTTATATATGTCCTTGTGACCAAGCCTGTTGTGCTAATATATTAAAAGGCCTTGATTCTCTGAAATCATGGCTTATGATTTAAAATTGTCCTTGTGACTAAGCCTGTTGTGCTAATATATTTAAGGACCTTGATTCTCTGAAATCATGGCTTACGGTTTAAAAAATTGTCCTTGTGACTAGGCCTTTTGTGCTATTAAATAAAACTGTTATTGTTGCTTTGATTCTCTGAAATCATAAGCTTATAATTTATAAATGTCCATGTGACCAGGCCATTGGGTGCCACAAATAAAACTGTTAATGTTTTATAATTAGGATAAATTATAATAGAAATCCTAAATAAATATGATTAATAAATTAACCAAATATGGTCTCTGCTTACCATGGTTAATGAATTTCCCTAAGGGGCAATTCCGTAATAAACATCCCTTAGAAGGGAAGTGCCTACGGGCTATAGTTGATGTCCTCTGAGACTAAAGACAGTGGTGGCCTATAGCTCCCTGTCAGGAAAAGGTAATGAACTTTGATTCAAACCTTAATGCCGCGATTCTTTGAAATCATGGCTTATATCATCCTATAAAATGATCATGTTATAAACATCCGTTAGTGATGAAGTGCCTACGGGCTAAACTTGTTGTCCGATAAGACAACGACAGTGGTGGTCTTTGGCCTCCTGTCTAAAATATTGGACTATGTCCAAACATAATAGTCTATATGATCAATGCGATCATGACTAATATCATCTAATACGATGATAGGATTATTTAACATCCTTTAGTGATGATTTGCCTACGGGCTATAATATATTGTCCATTTGAGACATTGACATTGTTATCTTTATGATTCCCTGTCCAAGGTAGTGAGCTATGCTCAAGCCTAATAGTCTATATGATCAATGCCATCATGACGAAAATTATCAATACGATGATTAAAAATTTTTTTTTTTTTTAACATCCTTAATGATGTTTTGCCTGAGGGCTATATTATATTATCTAATTGAGACAAGGCAATTGTAATCCTTTGTGATTCTTTGCCCAAGGGGGTGAGCTATACTCAAATCCCATAGTCTATACTATCATTGCGATCCTGATTAGTATCATCAGTATGATGATCAAAATATTAACATCCCTCGTAATGAAATGCCTACGGGCTATACTTTATTCTAGTGTCGGTAAGACAAAGATAGTAGTGATCTTTATGATCCCCTATTCAAAATGGTGTGATTATACCCAAACCTAATAGTCAATATGATCGATGTGATCATGACTAATATCATTAGATACGATGGATATATATAAACATCCATTAGTGATATTGATTGGCTTACTTTTCTGCCAAATGAATCATCTTTCAAGACGATGACAGTTGTAGTCTACGACTCCCTGTCCAAAGGTGAAGAACCACGTTCAAACCTTGAAGCCCTAATCTAATAAGATTGCGGCTAATGAATTAAGGACCTTGGTGATAGACCATCGAGTTATGTTTTAAAGTCATTCATGACAAGCCTATGTGCCATAATTTATCATTCGTGACAAGCTAACATATTAAATGTTAACATTCCTGGTGACATGCCTTGTGCCAGATTTGAAAAATGTCCTTATGACAAGGCCGTTTGTGCCATATCTAAATGACCTTTACGACAAGGCCTTCGTGCCGTATAATCACTTATGTCCTAGTTCCGTTAAAATATAAGGACTCAATATAGTGATAAAAAATCGATTGGTTGCCTCGAAAATCAAGCCCATATTGTGGGTGATAAGAAGCAATTAATTGTCGAGACTCCTTATGAGACAACCCTCATAATTACATGTATCCGTACGATTAATTAATATTAAACACAAAAAAATGGTGGAACTGGCCGTCCCCGGAATCGAACCTGGGTCTAGGCCACACCCTTTCGCGCGCCCAGCCAACCGAGCTAGGTGCCTAGTTTGTGAAATCTCCATTATGATTAAATATAAGCACACGTACAACAACTTCCTTATTTCTTCTATAAGTCACCTACTTATCCTCATTATGTTGACTAAGTATTAGAATCCAAGAGTTTTACCTCTATGTTTTAGTTACTCTTGGCTTGCTTATGTTGACTAAACACTAGAAAGGATGAAGTAGAAACCATTAAGTATATCAGTGGTTACGCTAGAAAGGACATGGTAAGGTATACATCACAGTCATTCGATGGCAATACTCTTAATTAGTAAGGACATTAATGAAATCCTCAAGAAGGATCCTCTTATACGTTATGGAATGGTCCAAGTTTTAAGGACCTTATTAGAAAAACCTAGTATCCGTTTCGCGAAAAGGGAAAAGACGGAATAAGAATTTTCTGACTCTCGCCATAAAAGTTCTAGACAGTCGACAGTATGTCGCAAACTTTAATTCATTGGCTGAGATAGTACCCTATTCGGTATACCCAAAAATCTAAGCTTAAAGCACATAATTATTAGTGGTTTGACTACTAAGGGATACGTTTGGGTTAAGACACTGCTAAGTCTCTCATAAGGTCTTAAGCTTGGCAAACTTTTAGAAATTTTCCATAAAACCCCAGATATTAAGTGTAAAGTAAAAGTTACAGACGAAATCGAAAGAATCATCTCTTTTGTTCCTATCGGAAACCTTCAGTCGTATGGTTTTTCGAAATGTCCTCTTTCTAAGAGGAAGTACGTCAGCATATATAGTTGATATCTATTTAATCTCTATTGATTACGAATACCAAATAGTATGACAAAACCGCCGTATGAAAATTGATGTATCCTAATAAATTCCATAGATTGCTTCCATGCCTGATCAGTATGGAGGTTTAATGCATGGAACCACAAAGATATCCCAATGATCATATGGTACTAAATTCAACTAATAGTATTCAAAGAAGATATCCAGAATAGAATTGTCCAAATAAATATTCCCTGGTAACGGAATATGTGGACTCATAACATGAATGTGTCACTTATTTGACGCAAGCAATGATGAGTGAACTAGAGCCTGAGATTTGGAAAATCTCTGTAACCTCCATGTATCATGATTTTCCTCCTAAGATTACCCTGTTTACCTCTGGGAGGCAGGTAGAGTTAGGTTTAATATCCCGTTTAGGGCTGCATTATTATGAAATCTCCAAGACAACTAGTACCATTATTGGCAGAATCGAAAACCCTGATTAAGTAAGTTTTAAGATATAGATTCATAAAGCCTAACTCAATATCCTGAGAATTCGGTATAGGAAATTTTGAAAGACGGTTCATTTTGCTAAGGCATTGTTTACCGCAACCCTAATTAGACGACGATTAAGAATCGCCGAGCTTTAACGAGCCCGAGCCCAAGCCTGAAATAGAGCTCGTTTAGTTATCGATCCCGAGCCTGAAATACAAAGCTCGTTTAGGCTCGTGAGCCTAAACGAGCACAAACAAAAATTTATTTATTTTATATATAATATAATGATAATGATGATAACATTGGCGAGCCGAGCTCGAGCCGTGCTTTGACTCGTTTAAGCGATGCTGAAGCGAGCTCGAGCCGAGTTTTTAATTCGTCTGAGGTTATTCTTAAAATAGCTCGAGCCGAGCTCGAGCTTTGGGTTTTACTCGCGAGCCGAGCTCGAGCTCAAATAAGTAGGCTCGAACCGAGCCGAGCTCTAGCTCGAGCTTCAAAAAAACATGACGAGCCGAGCTCGAGCCCAGTCGAGCTCGGGCTCGGCCCGGCTCGTTTACACCCCTAAATTGACTACCAAGCTTAATGTATACTATTGATTAAAAGAAGACCTTCATGAACTCAGAAGGTAACATGGTTAACTTCAAAAGTCAAAACCCAAAATTCTAGAAAAAATTCAGCAGTATGACCATTCAATTTTCATGATATTATTTTGTGTAGCTAATTGTTCTTGTGATTGTTTGTAATACTTTATGGTTATCTAATAGAAATGTTTTTACATGAAATGATTGTAAATTTCACCTACCAAAAGTTGGTAAACAAAATAAAAGTCAACTATAGCAAACTGCAGCAATGATATTTTTAGCTTAATGGTTAAATACATTAGCAGGGTATTTTCATGTAGGTGTGTACTGATGGCTGAATATATATCACTATATCAGTGCACCGACTTGCATCAAAAACTATTTAGCTCAACACCTCAACCAGCCTGTGACCCGTTTCATTTCAAATTGCAAATTTTGACCTGTGTAATATTAATTCACTATATTCATCCAAGTAGGAGAATCAGGCATGCTTCCTCTTTGATTATCCACAATGTAAAACACTGTTTTTGTCAACTAATATGAAACTGCTGCTTGAGTGGGTTAGTTTGGTTTGCTTTTAAAATTATATGGGTTAGTTTGGGTAAGATATTTTAACTAAACGGGTCACAATGGGTCAATTGAAATTCCATCTTGTTATTTTCGGGTCAAAGCGGGTCGGCAACTTTAAAGAAATGGGTCGATGTGGGTTAGCACCTTAAAGAAACGGGTCAGATTTCAGATCAGAATGGGTTTCGGGCCGGCACAAGCATCCGCACAAGACGGGTTACGGCACGAAATAGGTTTTGGATCGGAACGGTTTCAGTTCGAATTGAGTTTCGGACCGAGACGGGTTTTGGCACGAGGCGGGTTTTGGATCGAAACAAGTCGGTTCGGATCGGGTTCGGGCCGACACGGGTTTTCGCACGGGACGGGTTTCGGATCGCAACGGGTTTTAGGCCGACACGAGTTTCTGCACGGGACGGGTTTCGGATCGCAACGAGTTTTAGGCCGACACAGTTTCAATATTTTCAGTTTTTTTATGTTTCGTTTCGGTTTCGGTTTTGCTAATTGCATCATTGTGAAATAAATTAAGTTGTGTTTGGTTTAAGTTGGTTAATTACATGAGTTTTGCAGGAGGGTGGTGGAAGTAATATGTAAACAAACTAGGACATGCTATTTAGCTTCTAGCACTTGAATTGTAGCTTACAATTAATTGTATTTTGTTTTCTTTGCAACGAAGTTGACCCATTATTATTTTTTGTTAATTCTGATTTCTTGATTCTATTCATTGGTTGTTTTGTAGATTGAAAAGTTGAACTTTGTTATCAAGGAGCTCGTTAAGGAAAAAGACGAAGAAAAAGAAAGGTTTAATGGAATTATTGCGGGGTTGTTGGTTGAAAAAGAAAAAACATAAGGTGGATAAAGATGCTATGCTTGATAGGATGTCACAAATTGAAGCTATGTTAACATCTACAGTTCGAAGATAAACACTTGGTTTTGAATGTTTAGATGTTTATCTTATTAGGATAATTTTAGTTATTTTATGTTTTAGTTGGTCTTTTTTATATGCTTTTGAAAACGAGATGTTTTATATAATTTTGGGATTTTATTAGACTTTTTTTATATTATTTGTAGTTTTATTGATATGTAATTTTGATGAAAATAGCAGGGAGAAAAAAATCTGAACTAAAAATCAATATTCCAAACCAAACCAATATTCCAGTAGTAATGAGTAAATGGTAGCAGATAAATGGTTGCAAATGGTAGCTAAATGGTGGCAATATCGGTGACTAAATGGTATCAAAACTCGCAAATTGTGTAAAAAAATGGTGGCAATATCGGTGGCTAAATGGTGGCAATATCGGTGACTAAATGGTATCAAAACTCGCAAATTGTGTAAAAAAATGGTGGCAATATCGGTGGCTAAATGGTGGCAATATCGGTGGCTAAATGGTTGCAAATGGTGGCTAAATGGTGGCAATATCGGTGACTAAATGGTTGCAAATGGTGGCTAAATGGTGGCAATATCGGTGACTAAATGGTATCAAAACTCGCAAATTGTGTAAAAAATGGTGGCAATATCGGTGGCTAAATGGTGGCTAAATGATATCAAAACATACAAAAACCATGGCTAAATGGTGGCAATTTCAGTGGCTAAATGGTATTAAAACGCGTCACAACTCGGTGGCAAATAAGGTGGAGCGTAGAAAACATGAAACGGTGGCAAATAATTTAGACCAATTTTGTGGTGGTAAAATAAGGTAGCAAAATATAAAAATGGTGGCTATTTGGTGGCAATAGGGCAATTGACACGGGTGTTTTTGTCACCGTATTTTCGGTGGCAAACTGGTGACAACAAAGAAATTACTACCATTTTGTAACCAAAAATTACATGACAAAAACCATGTTTTCTAGTAGTGGAACGGATCGAGTGATTATCTTCAAAATCACAAAAAAAACGAGATTTTGTATGAAATTAAACTGGGTTTTCTTCAAAAAAGCTGAAGAACACGTTGATCGGGTGTTTGATTCAATGATTGGTGACGGTGGGTTTTGAAAACGGTGGGTTTTGATGTTATTGGGAAGAAGAAGGAAGAAGAAAAGGATAAGATTGACTAAAATACACTTCCTCTTTATTTTAAATTTTGCCACATGTCCTAATCTTATTGTTTTCTATCCTTCCTAGCCAAAATAAACTTTCTATTTGATTCTCACCCTCCAAATATTTTAATTAACCCTCCGAATATTTTAATCATAATCATAACTTATTACTATATGATAAAATGAAAACTGAATGAACAGTATCATTCAGTTTTCATTTTAATTCTTTATTTATTATGTGATATACCTTATATTCATTTATTAGACTATGAGGTATGGGGTGAGGGTTGGCCCGTGGTTTGGGTACAAATGTCCAAGTCACCACCCTGGGTGGGTTTAAATGAAAACTGAATGAACAGTATCATTCAGTTTTCATTTTAATTCTTTATTTATTATATGATATACCTTATATTCATTTATTAGACTATGAGGTATGGGGCGAGGGTTGGCCCGTGGTTTGGGTACAAATGCCCAAGTCACCACCCTGGGTGGGTTTGGGTTTCGGCGTCGCCCCTTGGGCGGGAGTTTCAGCCCGGTCGTTGGGCATGCCTAGCGGTCCTCCGTGGCTGGCTCTCATTGGCTGGGTTGGCTAGGCCATAGCGGCTAGGTTTAAATTTTAAAAAATAACCGTTTGGCGCTAGGTCCTCCGTGGCGGCGTTGCCCCTTGGGCGGAAGTTTCAGCCCGGGCGTTGGGCATGCCTAGCGGTACTCCGTGGCCGGCTCTCATTGGCTGGGTTGGCTAGGCCATATCGGCTAGGTTTAATTTTTAAAAAATAACCGTTTGGCGCTAGGTCCTTCGTGGCCGGCTCTGCATTGGCTTGGTTGGCTAGGCCATAGCGGCTAGGTTAAAATTTTAATATTGAGCAATACCTTATATTCATTTATTAGACTATGAGGTATAGGGCGAGGGTTGGGCCGTGGTTTGGGTACAAATGCCCAAGTCACCACCACGGGTGGGTTTGGGTTTCGGCGTCGCCCCTTGGGCGGGAGTTTCAGCCCGGGCGTTGGGCATGCCTAGCGGTCCTTCGTGGCCGGCTCTCATTGGCTGGGTTGGCTAGGCCATAGAGGCTAGGTTTAAATTTCAAAAAATAACCGTTTGGCGCTAGGTCCTCCATGGCCGGCTCTCATTGGCTTGGTTGGCTAGGCCATAGCGGCTAGGTTAAAATTTTAAAAAATAACCGTTTGGCCAAGCCAAACGGTTCACCCAAGTCACTATAATACCCCCCAACTCCACCTCCTGTCCACATCACTACCCCAACCCTTCACTCCACCTACCCGAACCCGCTACCCACACTTGATACCGGCACAACACGATGAAGGGCCGCCAACCCGGTGAGACCCGTTACTGGCCGGAAGCTTTCGCTAGCTATCGGCACAACGTGGGGAACGACTGGCACAATTTAAACGCGTGCCAACACTAGTGGCGCGAGCTACGACCGAAGCTCGACCGTTTTAAAGCCTACTACGATTGCGTCCCGGGTGGCGATATAAGTCACGAAAACCAGGTGGCGGTGGCCAACATCGAGTTCCGGGGCAAAAAGCGGAAGCCGTGTGACAAGCTCGCCCTGTTCGAAATCTACCTAACGCTTTAGGCTTTTTTTGTCTTAACCGACCCAACCACTCTTCGCGCTTTGTGAGCAGACATAGATATATGTTGACCTAAAGCGTATACTTCTGTTGTTCTCTTATTTAACATAAAGTTCGCCTCCTACTAATCAATGATAAATATCTATATATATTATTATACATAAACATAAACAAACGTTTTTTAACGACGAGATCTATTATCGCTTTTTGCATGTCCTCGGAAATTTAAAGTAGGCGCAAATTCTCCCAATTTGTGTCCTACCATACGATCTGTTATATAAATAGGTAAATGTTCCTTTCCATTATGGATAGCAATAGTATGGCCGACCATTATGGGTATAATAGTAGATTCACCAGCGGGGAGGCTCGAAGTCCACGTGTCAACCCATGCCCCAAACATGAATCCTGTAATTTTTACAGTGATTAAGTGGTGAAACAAGAGTTATGGTCTACGTTCAGTCTTTGCAAGAAGTGAAACAGTTAAAAGAAGAGTTGCAGGATGATGTCGGTCGAAAACACCAATGCCTTTCGCGCAACGCACGTCATTGAAAAACACTAGTTATATATAAAGATACAGTCGACAACTTATAAATTACAATTATTGCCGTCCTTTGAATTGGTAAACGATTCCCTAAAATCTATACTATATAATAAAAGAAACCACTTTAGGGACACTTGTCATCATATTAGGCCTTTTCTTATAGATAATTATAATTTTAGTTTAATCTTTTTTAATTAATTATAATATTATATTATTAATTAATATAAGGATTCCAATTATTCAATATTTATATAATCCGTTTGATTCAATTTATATAATCCGTTTGATTCAAAATTTAAAATATATATTAATAATAAAGATATTAGATAATTAAAAAAATAATAACTTAATAAAATAATAACACTGGCAAAAAAAAGGTAAATACGTAAATTATAATATACTAATTTTATCATGCATAAAAGTTTAATAATAACGTCTTTTTTTAACCCTTTTGGACCCCAACGTCTTTTTTTCTAACCCTTTTGGCCCCTAAAAGTAAATGGATAGGGTTAGTGTTAGGGGCCAAAAGGGTTAGAAAAAAAGACGTTGGGGGCTCAAATGTTAAAAGATTCGTTTTTTGGCTAAAAGGGTAAAAGTGATTTCACCACAGGAGCCAAAATCGTAATTTACTCTTGATATTAACTATATATTTGAACGTTTTGTTTAGTTTGGCATCAAATAGATTTCACGAAACTTAAAATAAAATTAACTAATATTATTTATCATTTCTACATTTACAAGTTTTAAATAAATGGTTAAATTTATTGAGACTTCGTTACATTTACAAGTTATAAATAAAGGGTTAAATTTATCAAGACTTTGTTAACAAATTTTACTACAATATAATAATCTATTTATATCAATATAAATATATATTTATACTATACTATATAATAAAACATTAATTAATGTGTGACACCTGTCATTCATTGTAAGCATTTATTTTTTGATTTTATCGCCTCACTTCCAAACTTATCTTATATTAATTAAATAAATAAATAAATGAATAGTGAGCTAATATTAAATTTGATCCTACTTAAAATTTTTAATACCATTCTTCTATTTTAAATTTTGAATACCATCCTACTTTATTATTTAGTATAGGAAATTACATTTATTCAACCCGCGTAATACGCATATTTTTAAAGATGTAACTTTTTTTATTATTTGTTATATAAAATTACATTTATTCAACCCGTGTAATAAATAAATTTTCTTAAAGATGTATTATTTTGTTATTTGGTAAACAATATTACATTTATTCAACTCGTGTAATACAAGTGGTTTTAAAGATATAACTTTTTTATTTGGTATATAAAATTATATTTATTCAACCAGTACAATATGGTTCTTATTAATATATATTTTTTTATTATTTAATATATAAAATTATATTTATTCAACCCGTGCAATAAAAGAGGTTTGTAAAGATATATTGTTTTATTATTTAGTATATAAAATTACATTTATTCAACCAGTGTATAACACGGGGTTCAAACATAGTAATAATATAAAGTAATTCTCTCAATCGAGGAACAGCTCTGTAAAAACTATTATTTAAAACCATCATGATCGGTTTTATTATTTTAAAAAGGAAAATTGGTATTTAATAAACCAACCTTTAACCAGTTGGTAAATAATAATCCAACCTACAGAACTGGTATATAATAATCCTACCTATCAACATATTGGTACTCAATGAACTTCCGTTAATTTTTTTAACTGAAGTTAGTTTTTAAGTTTTATTTACTACACAAACAGTCCCTGTAGTTGTAATTTACTAGTTTTAACTATTTTATAAAACAAAAAAACCACTCGAAAATCCTCCTTTTTCTCGATTTGAGGTTTATAAAATAGTTAAAATTTGTAAATTACAACTACAGGGACTGTTTGTGTAATAAATAAAACTTAAAAACTAACTTCAGTTAAAAAAAATTAACGGAATTTTATTGAGCACCAGCATATTGATAGGTAGGATTATTATATACCAATTCTGTAGGTTGGATTATTATTTACCAACTGGTTAAAGGTTGGTTTATTAAATACCAATTTTCCTTTTAAAAATAACAATTCTTAATAAACTATCCAAAAACAATTATAAAATCAATATTAACGCTGGCAACTTGTTTTTTAAAACCAACAGCTGTAATAAAATGAAATATAAAATTAAATGTTTACTTTACATTGGCAACTTGTCATTATAATAGATAAAAAAAACATTACACTATTCAAAAGAATATTTAAAAAATAAGAGTAAATTGTCAAAATCATCTATGGGGTTTGGGCATGTTTATAATTTTCATTCAAAACAAATTTTTTGTACCATATAGTTCTTCACTTTTATGATTTTTTGTCATTTTCATCCAAACGACTAATTTGCTTTATTTTTTCTATCAAGATGAAAATAACAAAAAATCCCAAATCTCAGGGACGATTTTGGCAAAAAGTAAGACGTTTAGATAAAAAAAAAAAAATCCTAAAAGTGAATGATTATATGGTACAAAAAAGTTGTTTTAGATAACTTGAAGGACGATTTTGCCAATTTATTGAAAAGAAAAAAAAAAGTTGACCAAGACAATTGGCCATGCCTTGAATAGTTGATCATCTACGCTTGTATTGTATCTCATCTCCACTCATATCTTATCTGCATTCCCTCATACACAACACTCACATTCCCCTTTCACTGTTAACAATGGCTGATTCCCCTGTTTATTCCCACCTCAAAATTATTTTTGAGATGCTAGCTGATGAAGCCTTGTTAAGATGTGCTCACTCCCAGGGAATTGACTCCCAGCTCAAGAAATTCAGGGACATGTTGGTCCAGATCGTGGATTTGCTGAATGATGCTTCTCGCAAGGAAATAACTAGTCAATCTGTTAAAGAATGGATGAATGATCTCCAACATCTGGCTTATGATATCGAAGACGTACTCGATGATGTGGCTACCGAAGCCATGCGTCGTGAGCTGACTCAGGAATCATCGGGAGCAGGCCCAAACAAGGTAAGAGAGCTCATTGCAACTTTCTTGAAAAAACCCTCACCAAGTCATAGGTTGTCTCCCAAGTTAGAAAGTATTACTTCCCAATTACACCATCTATATATAGCCAAAAATGATCTTGGTTTGTCGGCGGTGTCTAATGAAAGGACAATAGTTACCAATAATAGAAGATTTCAAACATCTTTGGTAGATGTGTCCAGTATTGTTGGACGACAAGGTGAGAAAGAGAGATTGCTTTACGAGTTATGGAGGGATGATCAGTCATCTAATCACAACTTTAGCATCGTACCCATAGTTGGTATGGGTGGGATTGGAAAGACCACTCTAGCTCAACTTTTGTATAATGATACATGGGTGAAGTGTCACTTTGAACTCATGGCATGGGTTTGTGTTTCTGATGAATTTGATGTATTCATGATAACCAAAACCATTTTTCAATCAGTGACTGGACAAAACACGGATTTTAAAGATTTAAATCTGCTTCAAATGGCTCTTTTAAAGCATTTGAAGGACAAACGATTCCTACTAGTACTTGACGACGTGTGGAGTGAGAGGTATGAAGATTGGGAAAACCTAGTGCGACCATTTTATTCGGGGGCTCATGGGAGTAAAATAATCATGACAACCCGTAAGGACCAATTGCTCAAAAAGCTAGGTTTTGATCATCTAGTCCAGCTCAAGAGTTTGTCGAATGAAGATGCTTTGTCTTTGTTTGCTCAACATGCATTGGGTGTAGATAACTTTGACTCACATCCAACACTTCGGGCAATGGGTGAAAGCATTGTTGAAAAGTGTGGTGGTTTGCCTTTGGCTTTAATTGCAATGGGAAGACTACTAAGAACAAAAACAGACGCAGAAGATTGGTATGTCGTGTCGGAAAGTGAGCTATGGGATTTCGATGATGTGATTCTTCCAGCCCTTAGGATAAGCTACAGTGATCTTTCTTCAGATCTGAAGCGGTTGTTTGCGTACTGCTCCTTGTTCCCTAAGGACATCTTGTTTGACGTGGAGGAGTTAGTCTTATTGTGGATGGCCGAAGGGTTTTTGACCCAATCAAATCCAACCATGGCACCAGAACGCTTGGGCCATGAATATTTCGAAGAGTTGTTATCAAGGTCCTTTTTTCAACATGCACCTAATGAGGAATCACTGTTTGTGATGCATGATCTCATGAACGACTTAGCCACATATGTTGCTGGAGGTTATTTTTTAAGATTGGAGAAGCATATGCAGACAAGGAAGGAAGCTTTGGCAAAGTACTACCATTTGTCATTTATTCGTAAGGAATATGTAGCTTATCAGGAGTTTGAGAAACTTAAAACAACTAGAAGTTTGAGAACCTTGTTAGCGGTATCTTTTTCGATGAATCAAAGTTGGGGCGCCTTTTACTTATCTAGTAAGATTTTGGTTGACTTACTTCCAGCGTTACCAATGTTAAGGGTTCTTTCATTGAGTCGTTTTGAGATTGGCGAGGTACCTGAGGTCATTGGTAGTTTGAAGCACTTGAGGTATCTTAATTTATCTCAAACTAAAATCAAAGAGTTACCAGAGAATGTCGGCAATCTATGTAATTTACAAACATTAATTGTTTTCGGCTGCCAGAGTTTGCATAAGCTGCCTAAAAGCTTCTTGAAGCTAAAAAAGTTGCGGCATTTTGACACCAGGGATACTCCACTACTAGAGAAGCTTCCCATGGGGATTGGTGAGTTGAAAAGCTTACATATTCTCACAAAGATCATCATTGAAGGAGATAATGGCTTTGCAATAACCGAGCTTAAGGATTTAATGAATCTCCACGGGGAAATTTCTATCCAAGGCTTGCACAATGTGCAAAGCCCAATGCATGCACGGGAGGCGAACTTATCTCGAAAACGGCTTACTAAATTAGAGTTGAAATGGGATAATGGTTCTCAAAGGGGAACACTTTCAAAGGAGGTTTTGAACGAGCTGAAGCCTCATAGTGATTTGAAAGAGCTTGCAATTGTATCATATGGGGGAACAGGGTTTCCAATCTGGGTCGGTGATCCATCTTTCTATACGTTGGTCCGTGTGTCAATACGTAACTGTCTAAAATGTACATCTCTACCGCCACTTGGGCAACTACCATCACTTAAGGAGTTGTTAATTCAAGGTATGGATGGGGTTAAAGTCATAGGTTCGGAGTTAACTGGGACTAGCTATGTTGTCTTCCCTTCACTTGAAATTTTAAGGTTTGAAGATATGTTAGGGTGGGAGACATGGTCATATGCTTCAGATATAGTGTTTCCGTGCCTTAGAGAGCTTTATATAAAAGATTGTCCTAAGTTGATTGATGTTTCAGTTGAAACCCTACCTTCACTAAGGGTTTTACAAATACATAGATGTGGTGATGGTGTGTTGAGACGTTTGGTTCAGGCAGCTTCATCTATCACTAAGTTGGAAATATTATCTATTTTAGGGCTTACATATGAGGTGTGGAGAGGTGTTCTAGACCATCTTGGGGCAGTTGAGGAAGTAAGAATTTATAGGTGTAATGAAATAAAATATTTATGGGAATCAAAAGCAGATGCAAGTAAGGTCCTTGTGAACTTACAGAAATTGTATGTATATAATTGCTCAGCTTTGGTCAGTTTGGGAAAGAAAGAGGAGGAGGAGGAAGACAGTTTTGGTAGCCATTTCCTATCATCTCTTAGGATTTTGGATGTATTGCATTGTAACAACATGAAGCATTGTTGTTGTCCAAATAGCATTGAGAGTTTGTGTATCGGTTCTTGTAGTTCAGTCACACGTCTCTCTTTCCCAACAGCATCAACAAATGGGGGAGGGCATGAGCTCAAGTCTCTTGATATATCTCTCTGCAACAAACAAATGGAAATGATTATCAACACAAGCATGCCAATGCTAGAATACGTATATATTTATCATTGGGAAAATCTGAAATCAATTATTCAATTTAGTAATTCCGTTCACCTCACCCACCTTGAGCTATACGGTTGTCCAAGTTTGGAGTCGTTTCCTGACCTTGAGCTATCGAAGCTTACTTCATTAAAATTTCTCCTAATAGAAAAATGCCAAAGTATGGATTATGCCTTTCCTCAAGGGCTTTGGCCTCCTAATTTGGTTAGCCTTGGAATAGGGGGGTTGAAAAAACCCATATCAGAGTGGAGCTCTCAGAATTTTCCAACTTCTCTTGTTGAGCTAACGTTATTTGGTGAAGATGTGCGTAATTTTAGTAAACTATCAGATCTTCTTCCTTCGTCTCTTACTCGACTTTGCATAGAAGAATTTGGTAAACTGGAATCCGTTTCAACGGGACTACAACACCTCACATCCCTTCAACATCTCGACATTCAGAACTGCCCAAAGATAATTGATCTACCAGAAACCGTGTTGCCTTCCCTTTTGAGTCTAAGAATCTATGAATGCCCAGAATTGAAAGAAAGGTGTGAAGGAAGAGGCTCCCACTACTGGCCCATCATCTCTCATATCCCCTGCATTGAAATAGAACACAGGTGCGTGTTTATTAAACACCCTTTTTTATTGTTTTAGTTTCAATGTACATATATAGATTTTTTAATTTGATTTATACATTTTATCATTTGATTTATCACAAGACGATCAAGTACATATTTCAGAAAATATTTGATTTATAAAATACCTTGTTAAGGTCTTTTATTGTTGCCTTAAATAAAAAAAAATTATCTTGCAAAAATTATGAGATTCATTGGAATCTTTCTAATTATTATTTTTGTTTTCCTGTAGCGATTGATTGATTGCAAAAATTATGAGATACAACTTCTGAAGAATGAGAGTTCGTGATTTTTAGTAAAATCTACAAGTCCTTTGTTGCTCATACTGAAGTAATTTATTTATAATTTTTCTTGTCTTCCATATATGCTCCTAGTATTAATAATCATATCGAGAATATCATTTGTTTGAGCAAAAACACAAAATGTCAATCTTGCAGATGCTGGTTAAACTAGCAAGTGGTATGATGAATTAACCCGCACAACAAACTCTTCACTTTGTCATCAGTAAAAGGGCTTCTTGACCCTTTGCCTGTAAACAAAATGTAAGTTACATTTTTTTACTACGGCAAGTATTTTTCTTCCCATTGATCAGCTAACGTGTGTATTTTAGTCTAAAAAATATATATAGTGTAGGGTTCATGCGAGAACCACATTTATTGCGAGAACCAATGTAAGTTACTTTTTTGATAAAAAAACCTAAATCCTCCCCCCCCCCTCCCCAAGGTAAATGCTAAAAACTAAACCCCCCCAAAAAAAACTACAAATACCTTAAAAAATCTAAAAAACACGCAAATTTTTTTTTTATATTTTTATGCAAAAATCGCAGTAGCAAAAAAAAAAATTAAATTTTTTTTAATAACGAAAAGTAGCGATTTTTGCATAAAAAATATTTAAAAAAAAATTGTGTGTTTTTTAGATTTTTTTAGGTATTTTTTGTTGTGTTCACATTGGTTCTTGCGGTTCTCGCAATAAAGGGTGGTTCCTAAATGATCTTTTTCCTATATATATATATATATAAAGCTAAAAAGCTACTTTGAGTAATAGAGTCAATTAATTCCTTCAATTTTTGTTCATACAACTCATTCAGGTTAAAATTGGCTTAAAGAACTATGTGAAGTGATCGCCTTCAGTTAGATCGATAAGCAATAAACGAGTTACATACACTTACTCTTCATACTAATGCATACAAGGTTGATCTTCTTTCTTCAAACTCTATTCTTGGCATTCTTACACCTTCTTTAATGCTATTTAATTAATTATTTAGTGTTATGTTTTGCAGTCCACAGATACAGATTCACACAAACCGTTCCGTTCTAAGCCATGCCCTTTGAGAAACGTGAATTCCTTGGGTCGTACATGAATCCTGTAGGTGGTACCTGAGGAATTGCTGATGTTTCTGTTTCAGCCAGTAGAAGTGCTGCCATAACATATGTAGGCAATGCATTTTTTTAATTAAATTTAAAATTTTGAAAAATGAGAATTGATTCATTCTATTGTATGTACTAAAGATGAACCCTTATGTTTTTGTTTTTTTTTTTGTTTTTGGAAGGGAACTTGTTCAATCACGTACGAGATACTTCCATGGTTGAGATTAGTTTCACTCTTCATCAGAATCATCTGATAAAAATATGCACCCGAAGGAGTTCAGGAAGCGTTTGATATGGAGTGTGAGTTTGACAGAAAGTAATTTGGGCTTCGACCCCAACATGAACAGACTGATCGTAAGAATCCCTAGCAGTATGAAAGTAATTTGGCATTTTTCCAACTATGTATTTTTTTGTGTAAATATTTGATAATGCAAGATTTGTGTAAATATTTGATAATGCAAGATTTTTATGAATCAAGGGTATTTTCATCATAATAAAATTATATGTGTTTTTTTTAAACACTACGTACATGATTTGAACTCTCAAGCTATTAGTTGTGATTACATCACTTACCACTAGGATGTGGGGTGGTGAAAAATTTGCATTGATGGTTTACATAATTGTTGGGTCTCTCCCAGTTACTTGATGTTCTCATAAGCAAAGCACAATTGCTTATTAATCGTGCGAGGTGGAGTATATGGTGGCTAGTGCAGTCGCGTGTTAGGCGGTTTGGCTAAAAGAACTGATTGGTGAATTACTTGACAAGAAAATTCAAGCGGTTCTGTTACGTGTGGATAATGTATCAGCAGTAACTCTGGTGAAGAACCTGGTTTTCCATGAAAGAAGCAAACACATAAAATCTCAGTTTCACTATATTCGGGAATGTGTAGATCGTGAAGATACCCGGGTGGAGCATGTTAGTGGCATTCATCAAAAGGCAGATATTTGGGGTTGAAGACATGTTAGATACGATTTTGGAAGTCTAGGGGTGATTGTTGGAAATTTCGAATTAAAAATTAATCCTAATCGTGTAGGATTAGGAGAGATTATAGATGAGTGAATAATTATAAATGATTAAGTGTGATTATGATTTAATAATCAATTATAATTAGGGTTATTGGATTTTAATAATCTTAACTTTCACCTGTTGGCCGATAATAATCACAACTTTAAAAATTCTCTCCAACGATCCAAACTTGTAAGAATTTGGCCCCATCAATCCATTTCTAATTGCAGGTGCACCTGAATCTATTAAGGAGGCTGCATGTGTACTTGAACCTATCGAGGAGGCTAAATTCTTATATGTTAGAAAATGATTGACGGGGGCCAAATTCTTACAAGTTGGGATCGTTTGAGAGAATTTTTGAAGTTTGGATTATTATCAGAGACAACAACAGGTTAAACTTAGGATTATTGAAATCCAATAACCCTTATAATTATCATGTCCTAGTTTATTAACAATTCTAGTTATAGTCTAATAGGCATGGTCATGATGATTATTGTGAATCAGCGCGTCTCAAGGTAGCGATCGGGGTATAGCTGAACACATGGAACACTAATCAACTGATGAAGTTATTTGTTAAAAATAGATATTGTTGTAATCATCGTGCCCAGAATCACAAGATGATAGGCTACGATAGATTGTTATTGTGAGCCATAAATTTAGTTTCACACCTAGAATCACAAAATGATAGGCTACAATATGTTGTTATTGTGTGCCATAAATTCAGTTTCACAAGATGATAGAGCTATAGTGGGTTGTTTTTGTGTCTACTAACTAATAGGAGTGTTTCCTAAGTAACAAACTAGTCATCCCATTAGTGCCTTATCCTTCTTGAGTAATGACACTAGTGGCAGACCCAAGATTTATGCGGACCCAAGATTTATTGTCTAGGGATGTGACAGAGGGTTTAACCATACTTTTAAAGGGTGGGATCGGGATTCCGCCACTACTTGACACTATAGCTACTTTCACTGAAACCATGTAATTTGCTCCATTGCTGTAACACCTCAATAACAGGTTTGGTAATTTAAACCTGGTTAATATAAAGGAACGGGTAAAGTACCGTTAGTGGTAAAGGTGAACCCGTAAACAAAATAACTAGGAACAAATTAGCCTAGTAGTAACATGCATATAAGTAACAAGACAATAAGTTTTAGTCTCATATATAATCAAAACGAAACTTGAGGGACCAAAACCGTTAAAAGGAAAACATGAGTTTTGGTGAATAAAGTTAAAACACAACACGCACACATAGCGTGTGTGTGTGTGTATTGATGTCCAGGAAAAAGAAAAAGGATTCAAACCCTAGTTCATAAAGAATCTTCAAAATTGAAGAGAAATTGGAGCTCAAACCTATTATTGAACATGAATTATTGATCACCTACACAAGGGGATCATGAGGTATGTCTTAAAACTTAGATTGGTGATCTTGTATGAAGTGGGTTATGTTTAATCCGTGAATGTATTATGAAATTGAACATGAATGTTGGTTAATATCAATGTGTGGAAGTTGTAATATGCTTAATTTTGATTGTATTGATGAGTTGGGATAAACCCACTTAGAATTTGTAGGAAGATGAAGTTTAGTGAAGATTAATAATGAATTGTGTAATGTTGATGTTAAAGTAGTGTTATAGAAAGTAGTTAGATGAATAATTTGATATAAAACATATGATGCTTGGTTATGATAATGATTTGTGAAAGATTATGTTAATCCATGGATGAACTAGGAAGATGTGCTTTAATTAGTTGTACAATGTGCACTAAATGGTGTACGTACACCAAGTGTATGATGAAATGCCTATGTGACGGTTTTAGATGAAATTGTGTATAAGTGATGGATAGAAATGTCTAGAATGTAATAATGAAGTGATCAATGATAGACTAATATGAGATATGCGTTTTGGTTGATAATTGTAGGAGCATGAGAGCTTTAATCTATATTGAATTGGTTAGGTTATACATATGCATGATGTCACTAGGTGATCATGTGGTTGAATGTGTATTTAATTGTAACACCCCGAAAATATAAAACTTTATATTAAAATTTTAGAGTATAAATAAACGGGAATTTACTAACTAGAAATTTTTAACCTAGTTAGTTAATAGACTAGAAATAGCTTATGAAGGGGTTAAAGGCTACTAAACAATAAGTAGAACAAAGTTGAGGGGCCTAAGTTGACAAAATTGAAACTTAAATTGTTAAAACAAATGAAAATAAACCAAACACCCCCAAAAGAGGTGTTGGTCGATCAGGGGAAAGACCAGGTCGACACCCCCTTAGCTCCAAACCCTAAAATCACTAAAACTCTCAAATTGGAGGTGCAAATCTGGTTCAAAACGAAATCTGAGCCTAAAATCGTGATCCTCATCTCAAGAGGATTAAAAGGTATGTAAAATCTGATGAAATCTCTAAACTTGAAAATCTCATGATTTTGGAAAAATCTGAAGTTAGATGATGCATGTGGGTTATGTGGTTAGATTAGAGTTGATATGGTGTCTAGAAGTGAAGTCTAGCCAACTACATGTGAAATCATGACTAAATTCAGGAAATTCCATGAACACCTTGAAGGTGGGTTGTGGGTTTTACATGATGATGATGAACACTAGGGTTTAGAGTGATTATTCTAGTGTAATTCGATTTTAGAAGGTGATTTCAGAAAAGTATGATGTTTAAATGCTATATGATGGCTTTATTGAAGTTAAGCTAACTAATTAGTAAGCTATAAATATGAATATGAATGATGTAGAAATTCTGCCCTCATAGTGTTTGTAGAAATGCCTCAAAGAAGGCTTAAAAATAGAAATTTAAAGCTTTAACGCTTAATTATGATGTTCGGTATATTATGCGAAGTGAGGTCTAAAGAGAGTTCTAAACATGTCTTAAATTGAACTCTATAGGACAAGATACCGGAACGTCGAGTGGACAAGCCGGTGGTGATTCGCGGTTGAAGGGCGTGCGCTAAGGTATGTAACTTGACCCGTTACATTTAGTAGATTGGATGATTCTAATGTGTAATTGAATTTTTAAATAAGAGTTGTTTTTGAATTAAGCGATGAAGTCGTTATATTAATTGATTGATCAAATTTGGTTGATACTCGTTGGTAGTCGTCATATAGGAGGATTCCTTAGACGAGCCAAATGGGTCAAATAATCAAGTAAAACATGATTAATGCTCCGGAATATAATGGATTGTTCTTTGATATTGGTTAACATACAACATGTTAAAAATACTAGAATTTGATGTAGTGGGTTGTTAGAAAAGCGAATTCCGAGAGTTGGGTTTGAGTGCAATGAACAAAACAAACAAGACATGGATTTCCAGGAACTACCGTAAATTACGGTAGTACCATAAAATTCCCAGAACTCACCGTAAATTACGGTAACACCGTAATTTACGGTGGATCCAGAAACTTTTAATATTTTTTTTATTATTTATTCATTTTACTTGAAGTTGGATTATACGTTTAAGACTTATGTACCAAAGTCAAAACTAATGTTTTAATGGTTTTGACCCTAGGTGATTAGATGGACCTTACGGATGGTGGTCAAGCAACGTTGAAGAACCGAACACGATTTTTGAAGCTTCCGCTATGTGTTTAGTTTTGATTAAACTTGTTCATGGGTTGTAAACAATTATTAATCAACTTTTGAATGTTTAACTTAGACATTAGATGACTAATGTTTATCTATTTGTAATCTTGATACTTTTGAAACTTATGTTAAACTATTATCTTTTGTATAAAATTATACTTATATTCAAGTAAATTTTGAGGGTGTTACATTAATGACATTTGCGTAGTCTATTATGATGACACGAAAGTGTCGAAGTTCATATGATAAACCGTTGACTTCTAAAAGTCAACTGCACGTAAGAAGCATGGTTAGACTTGTTGTCACAATTGTAAGATTAAAGTAAGTCATATGGTACGTGTTATATATATGTGTGTTTAATACGATGACGTGCTGAATTATATGATATTGAAAGGATGTGAATTTGAGTATATGCTTTATGCCTGTTAGAATTGACTAATGTAAGTCAAATGTGAAATATGCAATTGATATGATCGTTAACCTGTACAATTATGTATGCTTACGATAATGTGATTGCGATGACATGAAAGAATAGGTATCGCACGAGCATGGAAGGCAAATGGTCAAAAAGGAAGCAAGGTAACAGATGTACATTCGGACACTAAGGTAAGTGATTTCCGGAAGCACTTCGTAATTTGTTTAAGTAAAGTTACGTACTAGTTATTTAAGCATGATAATTGAAGTCAATTTGTTTAGAAGGGCGTCGCCGACGCCCTTTGATGTGTTAATTCGCTGAAAAATGTAATTTTTGACCCACCATGAGTTCCATGCCTTCCTTAGCTTATCCAGTGACCTTTAAAGAGCCCCGAAATGTATTCCAAACTCATTGTAGAGTGTTTATGAGATACGATGAGTGCGTACGTAAGTTTTTTTTAAGGGAAGGAAATAAGTCTAAAGGCACGTACAAGTATGGGTATGGATTTACCTCCATGTTAGTAATGGAATCCATAGGTAAGCATGTTTAGAAATGAATATGTAAGTAGGTTAATACGTATGAGACTTATTTATATGAATGTTTTTTATTGGGATATGTTAGTATAATCATATAAGATTTGTAAGTAGTATGCAAGAGCTTGTATGTAGGCATGTATGAATATATATATATATGTATGTAGGTACGTAAAATAAGTCTAAAGGCACATACAAGTATGGGTATGGATTTACCTCAATGTTAGTAATAGAATCCATAGGTAAGCATGTTTAGAAATGAATATGTAAGTAGGTTAATACGTATGAGACTTATTTATATGAATGCTTTTGATTGGGATATGTTAGTATAATCATATGAGATTTGTAAGTAGTATGCAAGAGCTTATATGTAGGCATGTATGAATATATATATATATGTATGTAGGTATGTATGTGTGTATGAATATACGTGTGAATGTACGTATGCACGAAGTATGAATTATCGCCCATATAGAATGGTGCATGTATGTATGTATACATGGTTTCAATACATTGGGTTTTTACGTTACTAATAGTGTGCCTTGAGAATGAAATGTAATGCAGGTACATTATTGAAGTCTCACCAAGGACTAGACACCTAGATGAAATGCTTAAATTAGAAGGATAACGGAATGGAAAGTATATGAGAATAGAACGTAACGAGACTCCATGATTATGAATTTTGTTTATATATATAATGTATTCTAATGTTACGAATGTATGTGGTGGGTGCAGGTGGTACATAATCATCGATCAACATGATGGAAGGCTAGTGATTGAAGATCGAGTGATAGAGACATGGATTGTACGGTAATAGAACATACAGATTATATTATTGATTTTAAATAATGATTACAGGAATGTCATATATATAGAACATAAAGACACACTTTAGTACCACTGATGTGCGTAGTGCGTGATAGGATTTTTATGTATATTTTAAGCCCTTTTTAACACTTTAGTTAAGTTTAAATTTATAAAACACGATATTTACTAACACTAAACACACATATGGGCAAGTGCACCCATCGTGAGCATAGTTAGCATTGGTAAGATACCGAGGTTGTCCAAGGACACAAGAGCTTTTAGTACCGGTTTATCCTCAACGTCTAATCAAATCAAAAGTTTAGGAAAAGGGTTTTAAATATGAGAATAAAAACTAAAAATGCTGAAAATAAAAATAAAAAACAGATAGACAAGATGAATCACTTGGATCCGAATCGCCTTTAGTGTAACTTTTGATTATTTCCGCACTTTTGCACTTTTTAAGAGATTATCTTAGTTATAGTAGTAGGCCCCTCTTTTGAAGGTGACGTTACCCTCAACCCAATAGTTTGAGTCAGCAAGGATACAATCCTAAAGGATTGGATTATTGAAAGATAATTAATTAAGTTATTAATGCGTAATGTGGTAGGCCCCTCTTTTGAAGGTGACGTTACCCTCGGCTAAGTGGTTTGAGTCAGTAGGGATACAATCCCAAGTAGCCGGGTTAATGTATTAATAATAGTTTACATATGAGGGGATCAAGCCATTCGCACCCCCGCCATCCAATACCAGTGGGTATTGAAGGAGGTCCTAGTAAGCTTGACCCAGGTCCTTACAGGATCTATACACTGAACAAGGCAAGAACCTTACCAAACCATTCCCTTAACCCCCGACCAGGTAGCCAACATATCTTTATATAGACCGTAGAGATATGAATGGTGTAAATCTTTTATTTTATATAGACAGTAAAATAATGCCAAGACACCACGGACAAATGATAAGGAAGTTTCACCTTCAACATAAGAAACTAGTTATTAAAGTCATTAATACAAAACCAAATAAAAAGTGTGAAAAGATTAAAATAAAAAGTATTACACTAAATGCTTGTCTTCACCAAGTGATGTAAGAGACTTAGGCAAACATGGCCTTTGATTGTCAAGAACTCTTACTATCAATCTTGGATCCCGAGGCTACTACACAAACTCTATGATGGATGATGGATGATGGTGGTGGATGTGGGTTGTGATAGTGGTGGAGTGTGGGTGAAGTGTGAGAGAGGTGGTTTGCCAAGGGATGCTTTTGAAGTGAACCAAGCACCTATATTTATAGCCTGCACAGATGTCCGGACACGGCCCCGTGTCCGCTGGGCACGACCCCGTGTCCATCCACTTTCTCTTTCTTCATTAATTGCAGTTTGTCTGCATTAGTTGACCACGCCCCGTGTCCGCTGGGCACGGCCCCGTGAGCAGAAGCGTATCTGTACTATCAAGATTTGCTTGGATTCTGCGAATCTTAGCGTTGACCACGACCGTGTTGAGCTGGGCACGCCCCCGTGTTGGGAAATAGAAGCTTCTACAACTTTGTCTTTTCTGCAGACACTTGGGCACGTCCCCGTGTCCGCTGGGCACGGGGCGTGTTCAGCCTCCTGATCTCTTGTTTTTTTTGGGAAGATGCTGTCGAGGGGTCGGGCATGTCACGTTTATTCCTTTTCTTGTAATTATGTTAGATTTTGCTGCATATTTGCTTCTTTTGTTCATTTACGCTCATTTAATCCTGAAAATACAAAAGGAAGACAAAAACACACTTTTTCCAACATTAGTACTAAAAAATGGTTAGTTTTATGCCTTATTTGATGTAATTTATATGTTGCATTTTACACACATCAAATATCCCCACACTTGAATCTTTGCTTATCCTCAAGCAAAACTCTTTATAATGTGGCTTACACGCCCAAATGGAATGGGTAGAAGAGAAGTTTTGGGCTTGTCTTGAGTGTCGGGATTCCAAGATCTTTTTTAGGTTTTATTTTTATGTTATTTAAAATCCTATTCGTTATGATTTATTTAGAACGTTTCATAAGATAAATTACTTATTTGGGCATAACATGCCTCTTTAAAATTCCATTTATATAAAAGTTCACATACCTCACGGGAGATCACTCAACACTCGGCCGAAGATGTATTTTTGTGAAACACTCGGGACCGGCATGGAACTTACTTCTACCATATGCTTGCCAAGCAATCAATCATTCTCCTTTTTAACTATACACCTTTGTAAATATCAAGAGGACTTGGGGAAGGGTTAGGCTTGGGTTAAAGGTAGGTGGTTTTGGGTTAGTGGTTAGTAGAAAAGAGCGAAAGGCGTAAAAAGCATCGGTTTTTGTAAAACCTTTTGTTTTTGTGACTTTTTATTCAAACGAAACATTTTTCAAACAAAGTTTCTTTTGATGAACTTGTTTGCTTATTGCTAGACTTCATCAATTTTTTTTTTGATAAGGAATGTCACATGAAGACCGAGCTTTTTACTAAAATAAAGGGTTAAAAATAAAAAAAAAAGGTTTTTGGTGGGTAAAGGGTGTTTGTTTTGTGGGTTTAGAAACGAAAAGTTTTAGGCTCAAAGGGGTTAACTTGGGGGATTTTGGGTAGGTGGTAGAAAAAAGAAAAATAATGGTGTTGAAAGAAAAAGGGTTAGTCCTAATGCCTCCATCATTTACTTACTTAGGTTTAAGTTGGTAAGGACCGGGAATGTATCGTCATGGCAAGTTCTAGAGTCGTAAGAAACTAAGCGGCTATTCACACAAGAAACGAAAGATGAACATTTAGTTTAAGGATGTGTATTTGTATGCTCAATAAAGGCTCAAAACTCACTTTTTTTGTGGGAATGGGTTTTTAATGTGATCAAATATATATAATCAAATTTTAACTAGATTTGTCATGTCGTTTCATAATTTTCTTATGTTGGTTCTTTTTATCATGGCGCTATCGGTCGTAAATTCGTAAAAATATAACCTTTGTAGAACTTGATATTCCCAAATTAAACCAAGACAAGTAAAAAAAATGAAAAGTTTTTGAAAAAATTTGGGGTGATTGGCTGTTCCAATAGAGTTTTGTGTAAGGCTTGTAATTAGGGCTTGCAGAATTCAAGGTTTTAGCATCCCCCTCCACGCTTAAATTACACATTGTCCTCAACGTGTCCCAAAAATAAGTTTTTAGGTTGATTGAATGTGTAAAAGGTGTGTTAAAAACAAAAATTTATGTTACTGGGCATCTGGACACGGGCCCGTGTCGGATGAACACGGCCCCGTGGGCAGATTGCCAGTAACGAGGACTTACAGAAGGTGGACACGGGGGCGTGTCTGGTGAGCACGACCCCGTGCTGGGCAAAAATCTGCATAAATTAGACAAACAGCAGGTCTGGGCGGTGGGCACGAGGGCGTGTCGGCTGGGCACGACCCCGTGTGGACAATCTGCAAACATCTAAAACAGGTTTCTGCTTTCGGTTCTGCTATCCCGGCTTTAGTGGCACTAATGTTTAGTGCTTTAAGCCTCGTAGGTACCTGTTTTACTAATAACTACCATACCAACAATAACAAACATCCTAATTTACCAAAGTTTCATCATCCACGTCACAGGTTAAAAAGAAAAGAAATGCAAAAAATTAAAAAGTGTTAAGAGAAGTAAATTGTTCAACAAGTGGCACGCATGCCACGAAATAGTTTGCAAAAGATAAAGGGTTAACCTGTTAGACCTTCAACCACGTGATGCCACCTCCAACTCCTCCAGCTAAATCTATGTCCTCATCGTCATTGATAAGTGGTTGAAAACCGGTGTTCGCAATTGTGTAACTTAATGTTTTTACTTAAGTTTTAATCTTGAATAGCCTACTTTTAATTAGATTTGTGTTTTGCAGGTTTAATGGAGTTCAAGGAGCTTTTTGGGAGCTTTACCAGTCACCGGGTCGAAAACCGGACAACCGGGACATCAAACGGGTCAATGGGGAGTGCAAAATGGAAAAAAGGGAAAATGGAAGTTGGGGAGGTCGTCGGCGACGCCCCTAGGGCCGTCGGCGACGCCCCGTAGTTAACCCCGTCGCCAGAAAGCTCGTAACCAGTCAATTAGCGCGTCACAGAAAAACAGCAAAAGTAGAGGGCGTCGCCGACGGGGTCAGGGGCATCGACGACGGGCTCTAGTTTCTTCTATCGCGAAAGTTCAATTCTTGGGTGTTTTGACGGGTTTAATGACATGTTTTGACCATGAATCGGGGGTTACGAGTAGGAGGAGGTTACAAGACCATGGGGGATCATTTTTTTTCATGAGCTAACACATTCCTAATCCATCTAACACCACACCCTTAACCACTAACAACTTCTTCATCCTAACCCTAATCAAATCACCATCTCCATCATCCCACCATCACCATAATCTTCATTCACCATTCAAACCATAACCTCCACCACCCCTCAAGGCTCAAGGTCATGGCTCCGTGTTCGTGTTTGTCGGCCGGTGATCACGTCCACCCAACCATGAGCGGCTAGTCTCTTCGGTATCACCCCGGTGTAGGTAGTTAGGGTTTATGCATTTGTAGTTTGATTCGACTTTGTGACAAATTGTATTGATTTTTGAAACCATTGACAATAGTTTACATTTGTTTCGTATTCGTAAATTGTCGAACGATGATAAAGTTATGACTTTGCGAAATGGTTATGTGTAATTATGCGTTGTCGTGGTTAGGATTTACTTGTGTTGATTACAAAGTGCATTCTTGTCCGTTCTTCGGGACGTTGATAGTTATTGGCACCTAAGTCACGGTACACTAAATCCATTAATCGTTATGCAATTGAGTTGAATTAAAAACACGTAAGAGCCCTAGGACTTACAATTACCGAAACCGGGTGTGATCCGTATTCTTAATTCTTGTTTTCAATTAAGTAGTTTAGTTTTTCAAGTTTCGTTAATAAATCATTGTTTTAGATAATATCAATTTGTCGGTTCACTCCGATATCCTTTCAAACTAATTAAACAAATAAAATTAGCAAACTTCATAATCACGTTGTACATTGTTTGTAAATAGTCTAACTAATCGAACGGGTCGTGCAATACTGACCACCTGCTCTTCGTGGATTCGATACCCGACTTACCCTAGCTACCTAGGTTTAATTGGGTTTTTGACTGATCGGAACGACACGGTCACAACAAAATGGCGCCTTTGCCGGGGAGCTAGTGCGCTTAGTATTTCATTGCTTGTTCGATTTTAGTTTAGTTTTTTTTTCTTTTCTTTCTTGTATATTCGTGATTTTACTTTGGGTGGTCGAGCTTGTGTGTGCAGGTACATGTTTTGCAGGAATTACTTTTCAATATGAATTGGGTAGATGATGATCCGTGTGAGTGTTGCGGAAGCGGAGAGCATTATTTAGAGGATTGCTCTGTTTTCCACGAAAAAGTTCAAGCCTACAAGGACCGGGAAGACTACCTCAGCGGACTGTATGAATATAGGAGGGCGGATTATGAAGATTTCAATGATCCATCCTCACATTATCCATACGCTAGACCAGCACCACCACCAGATTATCAAGAATATTACTATTCGGAGCTAGATTACCATTATGAGCAAGAGCAGGGTTACAACAACTATCAACCCGACTTGCCACATTTCCTGAGTTACCAGGAGGAGTATGATGACTATTATCATGACTCCCCTCAGCCGACATACGAGGAGCCTCAAGATTCGTTAAACTCTAAGCTCGATATGATTATGGATATGATGATAGAAATGAAAAAGAAAGACGAGCTGAGAGACAAATCATTTGAGGCTTTGGTTATTCAGGTTGGTCAATTAACCGAGGAGATGGCCCAACTTAGGCGAGACCAAGAGGTTTTGGCTAATGGTACCATGTTTGATGGTGATGTGGTGGAAGAGGTTATGGAACTTCCGGATCAAGTAATTGAATGTTTGAACCGAGTAGAAGACGTAACACCGCAAGACGGGTCAGGGTCAAAAGAAGCTCAAAGTCATATCTCTCATTCTCCCAAACTTATCACTCCAACCAACAAAGTTGGGAATGCGGGTGCGGGTATAAGGATTCGAAGGGTGGCCTTGCAAGATATTGGACAATTCGTCAAGAAACGAACCCAAAGTAGTTTGATACGCATGCCACGTAAAATAAAAAGATAATGGATCCGGCATGCCAACTACCGAGCGTATGTTGGAAACTCGGTAGGCAATTGTGCACTTCGACCACCATGAGAGGCAAATCAGGTATGATTGTTGTAGAGTTTGTATTATTTTCATTTTTTTTCCTAGTTAAATGAACGTTGTGAGTGTGTTCCCTATATAACCCTCACGAGACCTACTCGCCCTCCCGAGCTATCGGGTGGTTTAAAAGGGCTTGTTGCATAAGCTAAATGCAACCGTGATTCCTACGAAAGAGAGTTAGGGTGGTTGTTATTGTAAATTAGTTTTCCACATAAATCAAAGTAAATTGATGTATGATTTGGTAATATTTTCATAAAAGTGGTAGAACTAGGTAGCTAATAAATTTTAATGGTTGTGAGAAACATGCTTCTACACAAGGGTTAAGATTTGTAGGTACATTATGTTCGTGTGACGACCGCTTTCTTGAAGAGAAGAAGAGCAAACGAGGAATGAGCTCAAAAATCAGGTGCATACGTTTCCTTTTAGAGTAAATTGCCATTTTAGTCCCTGAGTTTTGTCCAAATTTGCCACTTTAGTCCAAATAGTTTTTTTTTTTCCTCTGGGTCCCTGACTTTTCCCTTTTGTTGCCATTTTGATCACATACACTAACTCCATCCAAAAACTTCATCTTTAACAAGGGGTATTTTGAGGATTTTCATTTTAAATGTTTTCAATTGCCATTTTGATACAATTCCAAAAAATCAAAAAAATTCCAAAAAATAAAAAAAAATTCCAAAAAATTCTAAAAAATAATAAAAATTCTAAAAAATCATAAAAATTCTAAAACAATTCTAAAAAATCCAAAGAATCCGTTTCGGCGCGAACCGTTTCGAACCCGAACCGTTTCGAGCTGAACCGTTTCAACGCGAACCGTTTCGACCCGTACCGTTTTGACCCGAACCGTTTCGAGCTGAACCGTTTTGACGCGAACCGAACCGTTTCAAGCCGAACCGTTTCGAAGCCGAACCGTTTCAAGCCGTACCGTTTCGAAGCCGAACCGTTTCGAAGCTGAACCATTTCGACGCGAACCGTTTCGACACGTACCGTTTCGAAGCCGAACCGTTTCAAGCTGAACCGTTTCGACCCGTACCGTTTCGAACCGAACCGTGCCGTTTCGAGCTGAACCGTTTCGAGCTGAACCGTTTCGAACCGAACCGTTTCGAGATGTACCGTTTCGACGCGAACTGTGCTGTATCGAACCGTGCCGTATCGAACCGAACCGTTTCGGCTCGAAACGGTTCGGCTTCGAAACGGTCCGCGTCGAAACGGTTCGGGTCGAAAGGGTTCGGTTCGAAACGGTTCGCATCGAAACGGTACGGTTCGAAATGGTTCGCGTCGAAACGGCACGGTTCGAAACGGCGCGGTTCGGATCGAAACGGTTCGGCTTCGAAACGGTTCGCGTCGAAACGGTTCAGCTTCGAAACAGTTCAGCTTCGAAACGGTACGGCTTGAAACGGTTCGGCTTCGAAATGGTTCGGCTTGAAACGGTTCGGCTTCGAAACGGTACGGGTCGAAACGGTTCGCGTCGAAACGGTTCAGCTCGAAACGGTTCGGGTTCGAAACGGTTCGCGCCGAAACGGATTTTTTGGATTTTTTAGAATTTATATGATTTTTTAGAATTTTTATTATTTTTTAGAATTTTTATTATTTTTTAGAATTTTTTGATTTTTTGGAATTTTTTTGATTTTTTGGAATTGGATCAAAATGACAATTGAAAACATTTAAAATGAAAATCCCCAAAATACCCCTGGTTAAAGATGGAGTTTTTGGATGAAGTTAGTGTATGTGATCAAAATGGCAACAAAAGGGAAAAGTCAGGGACTCAGAGGCAAAAAAAAAACTATTTGGACTAAAATGGCAAATTTGGACAAAACTCAGGGACTAAAATGGCAATTTACTCTTCCTTTTACTTTTGATTTTTAGTTAGCAAATAAGTGGATTGTATTTTGTATCTTATCTTCCGGGGTGAAATTTTGGGCAGGTTAGCCGTGTCACATCCCTTGTGCATTTTAAAAACTCTAGTTCTTACACATTGAGGACAATGTTTACCTCAAGTGTGGGGATGGGGGAGTAGTAAAAGTTTTTCAATTTTAACTCGTTCGTTTAAACTCTACACATTGAGGACAATGTTTACCTCAAGTGTGGGGATGAGGGAAAATTTCAAAAATTTTTCAAAAATGTCTTGTTTCGAAAGCGATCTCAAAAGCACTAGTAACTAAGTCAACGAGGGATGACACAACCCATTTGGTCTTTTGTCATGGTCAAGTTCAAATTAATAGCATGATGGGTATTTAGCGGGTGGTTATTTGGGAATAATCCGCCTAAGAAACTAGCACATCATGCATTTCACATACCATACCTTTTATATGTGAGGTTTTGAGCCACTTTTACATTATAGAATTACATATTTGTGTTTTCTTTGTTTGAGTGGACCATTAGTCACGTATTGTAGAACTTGCGACTTTTGATACGTTTGAGACCATAGACTGAATACAAGCACGAGAATGATTAAGGCATTAGGTAAACCTTTTCCTTTTACACCATTTGCTTACCTTCACCCAAATAAATCCCTTTAGTTTGTATAGTTGTGATTTATTCATATATAAAAAAATATAAAAAGAAATTCAGAAAATGTTATGAAAAAAAAATGAAAAAAAAGCGTTGAGAAAAACACAAAAAAATGTGTTAGTAGTTGTTGAATAAAAGGCGAAAGTTGTTGCCTCATAGCTGATGTTTATATTTAGTTTTGTTTAGTTTAGTGGTTTGTAATAAAAATCGAATTTTCATCACCTTAGCCACTTTTAATATCCTACTTCCTACCCTTAGCCTAGCCCCGTTACAACCCGTTCAAAGACCTTATGACTTGTATTTGGTATTCGTGTTCGGTGGTGGAGAATGATTGAGTTGCAAGCCTATGCGGGTACGTGTTCTAATCGGTTTTGAGCGATTATTTGTTGAAGTGCTAATACATTATACACATTAGCCAATTTATAAGCCGAGTGGAGAGAACATTGTGAGCGATGTGCATGAATTGTTGGTTTCGCGGATGGGTTAATCTTGGATAACCATTGTATATGTGAATGCTCACTTTACCGTTAAATATGTTGGAAATTGTAAAGAGTTTAAACTTTAGTATGACAATTGACCTTAACCTTCGTCTCGGGAATGGGGAGTGTATTCGTTGTTCGACCCACGTGAAAGTGAAAAACAGATTTGCTTGAGGGCAAGCAAAAGACAAGTGTGGGGATGTGATACGTGGTTGAAAACCGGTGTTCGCAATTGTGTAACTTAATGTTTTTACATAAGTTTTAATCTTGAATAGCCTACTTTTAATTAGATTTGTGTTTTGCAGGTTTAATGGAGTTTAAGGAGCTTTTTGGGAGCTTTACAAGTCACCGGGTCGAAAACCGGACAACCGGGACATCAAACGGGTCAACCGGGAGTGCAAAATGGAAAAAAAAAGGAAAAGAGAAGTTGGGGAGGTCGTCGGCGACGCCCCTAGGGCCGTCGGCGACGCCCCGTAGTTAACCCCGTCGCCAGAAAGCTCGTAACCAGTCAATTAGCGCGTCGCAGAAAAACAGCAAAAGTAGAGGGCGTCGCCGACGGGGTCAGGGCCGTCGGCGACGGGCTCCAGTTTCTTCTATCGCGAAAGTTCAATTCTTGGGTGTTTTGACGGGTTTAATGAAATGTTTTGACCATGAATCGGGCGTTACGAGTAGGAGGAGGTTACAAGACCATGGGGGATCTTTTTTTTTTTCATGAGCTAACACATTCCTAATCCATCTAACACCACACCCTTCACCACTAACAACTTCTTCATCTTAACCCTAATCAAATCACCATCTCCATCATCCCACCATCACCATAATCTTCATTCACCATTCAAACCCTAACCTCCACCACTCCTCAAGGCTCAAGGTCATGGCTCCGTGTTCGTGTTTGTCGGCCGGTGATCGCGTCCACCCAACCATGAGCGGCTAGTCTCTTCGGTTTCCAAAATGCCCCTACGGTGCATAGTTTGGTTATAAAAGATAAATTTCACATATATGCAATACCCTACTGATATAACTTATTAAATTAAGTATTTTTACTGATTATATCAGACCTGAACCTCAGATTAATATTTAATCTCTTTTATAACCTTTAAAATGACCAAAATACCCCTACGGGGCTTAATTTGAGTTTAAATTCGTTTTGGGCATAATGGAAGATATCCTACTGATATCATAACATTTTTTGAGCATATTAACTTAGGAAACCTGTTCATGACTCTTTTGTTTACCCGTTGCACATTTATCGCGTTCGGTACGGTTTATGTAACTAGTTTGCATAAATTGGCCGAAACGGGCCAAACCTTATCATTTTTATCTCAAAAGCCAGAATGTGTTTAGTTCACCCATATTATACAAGTCCTTAAACTTGTCGGTCCTAAAACACATTCTAATCTGGTCTTTGCTTAATCTTGCGTTAAACCATTTACCTCTCTTTAAAACTAACCAGTCTAAGTTTAAACTTAAGTAAGACCCGTTAGGAATCTAATAGGTTAATTAAAACCTTCGTTCTAGATTTAGGAGCCCAGTAAAAGCTATCTGCACTTGCTGATTGAATACGGTTGAGATAAATTTGAATATTTGCTCAGGTAAATACTTTTAACTTATTTTCCCTTATACGGGCTTGGGATACGGTATATAAAATACCGCTTGGTCGGGTATTGAATTTTTAATCGTATGAAGGTTAAATCATTGAGATAACCCGTTTAAATTGTTTTGTTTGCTTAAAGCCTTTGGGGGGTTAATGACCATGTCCCGGATATCCTTGGCATCATTCATTGAAATGGCCACGACCTAAGCACGGGGTGTAGGCATATACCTGCCGGTGCATATATATAAAAAGGTATAACCGTCTGTTCGAGAATAACTCGACGCGGGATTATATCATGTGGTGTGTCTATTAATCTTTAACCCGGTATTCAGCCCGGGCTACTGAACGTATAACAAACATGTAATTCTTTTAACAAGTTTATTTTTAAATAATTATCCCAAGTTATAAAAGATATTTTGTGTCTTGTGCATTCAAATCAATTTTCTTAAACTCTTTTCAAAATGAGTTGGTTAATTGTATTTACCAGTGAAAACTGACGTATTTTTCCCAAAAAGGTTAAGTGCAGGTACTAATCGAAATAGGCTGGCTTCTCCTAGCATCAATAAAGAGTCTTGCAAGCTTAGATGTTTAAGAATCTGTTGAACAATGTTCCTTTTAACATTGATCCGCCTGTGGATCCCTTTTACAACCGTTTGTAATAATTGATATTACTTTTCATCGGTTTGTAATGATTATTATCTTTAGCTTCCGTTGTGCATTTAAACTGTGATTATTGATTATGATGATATCAACTACGTCACGATACTCCCCACCGGGCCCACCGGTAATACGTGGAAATATTGGGGTATGACAGGTTGGTATCAGAGCCAACGTTTGAGTAAATTAAACACTAGCCCTTAGTGTTTAATCTCAAATGACATAGTAGCACATTCCTTAGACCTTCTGAGTCTAGACCTTACATAGGAATGCTCTCATCCCTATTAAATAAATATTGCTTTTGATTTTATGTATTTTGAATATGTCGCCAAGCACAGAAGCTGTCAATGGAAATTCCCCACATCCGTAGCCTAGAAATGTCAAGCTTCGTATCACGGCAAGGATAAGCGTGCAACCAGTTGGAGAAAAGACCTTTATGGACCTATTCCCAAAACCAAACTTGTTTAAACCCTTATCCAGACTACGGAGTCCATACCAGAAGGTCCCTGAGGCTCCCATAATGAAGATGATACATGTGGATGTTATTAATCCCTATTTCTTACCTCCGAGTTTCGGAATTTCAGACTTAGAATATACCAGTTAGAACCTAATCCGTGATCCTTGTCTTTTTCTTTAATCATTGAATCCTTGGATTCTACTTCCGCAATGGATTCCGATTTGAAATATTACTTTATTCACTAAAATCTTCAGAGTCGCTACTACGTACGATAAATAAAGATGAAGAAACAACCAGAATAAAGAAAGGAAGACATTAGAAGACCCTCCTTCATTATACTTCTTTTTCATTAAATTCCCTGTTTGGGCATTTGATTATTGTAGTCCTTTGTGGACATAGTATTTCATCATAGTCCTTGTGGACCTACGTCTCCTGATAAGACTTGGTATATATGTATGTTTATCTTAGTCCCTTCGAGGGCATTATATTTCAATATAGTCCTTTTATGGACATATTATTTCGTTAAAATCCTTTCGGGGATATGTTATTTCTAATAATCCTTCCATGGGCATGAGATTTCATTATAAGTCCTTTAGTGGGTATGATATCTCCTGGTAACCCCTTCGTAGACCTGATACTTTATTATAGTCCCTTCATGGGCAAAGTATTTTAATATAGTCCCTATACGGACTTATGATATTTTTATAGTCCCTATACGAACATATATTTTCCTTTTAAAAGTCCTCTATGGACAAATATGATACTAAAAGTCCTGTTTAAGGCACTATGGTAATTTCCTAATGATTTACTGGAAGTTTTAAAAAATTATATAGGTATTCAATTCGTCCTTTATCAACCATTAGTATCACTTGATTCGAATTTTATCGATCTGCTAAATAATTTCAAAAGATCTTCTTAATGGTTTACCACTGCCAAGTGGCAAGTCCACATTAATTGGCCAAAACTTTTGGTAGTTAAGTATGATTATTCCTTTTACTATGATAGTTAAGGGAGATACCCCTTCTATCTAGAGGTGGTGAACTATGTTCAAGCCTCCAAACCTATATGATCAATGCGATCATGGTAATATTGTGTAACCATTAAGAAAAATTAATCTTGTTAACATCTGAGAACATGTTAACACCCCTGGCAGTGTGACCTGAGAGACCACACCAGCCGTCAGGGTATTTGGACTATGTCCAGGCCTTAAAGACTATATGGTTGAATTAGATCATGGCAAGTATCATCAATATGATGATCAAAATATAAACATCCATTTGTGATGAAGAGCCTACGGGCTATAATATATTGTCCATTAGTGACATTGACACTGTGATCCTTATGATCCCCTGTTCAAGGTAGTGAGCTATGCTCAAGCCTAATAGTCTATATGATCAATGAGATCATGACTAAAAATCATCAATACGATGATTAAATTTAACATCCTTAATGATGTTTTGCCTACGGGCTATATTATATTGTCCAATCGTGACAAGGCAATTGTAATCTTTTATAATTCTTTGCCCAAGGGAGTGAGCTATGCTCAAATCCCATAGTCTATATGATCAGTGCGATCATGACTAATATCATCTGATTCGATGATCATATTATTTTATAGGATATTTGAAGTACAGTCTTAGGTCTTCCTATCCTCATAGTGAGATTTCAAGAAGTACTTTTCGACTCGATGGTTATGATTTATGTGTATCTTGACGGTGATTTAGATAACGAAACTAGAGTAATACAATAAACACATAGTGGATACGCCACTGGTACTTCCTATATATAAGTGTGTTTATTGTATTACCCTTCGTGGCGTTATCCTGAATCACCGATAGGATCTATATCGCCTACGGGTTATATACTATATTGTCCATTAGAGACATTGTCAAATGTGACCGTTATGGTACATCATCGAAGGTGATGGGCAATGCCCAAGCCTTATAGTCTATAAGATCGATAAGATCATGACTAATATACTCAATGAAGATAATTATATATATATACATATATGTATATATGTAAGCATCCATTAATGATGTCCTAGGATTTGCGTATGTGCCGAAATAAATCGCCTTTCAAGACGATGACAATGGTAGTCTATGACTCCCTATCCAACGGTGAAGAACTAGGTCCAAATCTTAAAATCCCTGATCTAATAAGATTGCGGCTTATAAATTAATGTCCTCCGTGACGGGCGTTTGTTGCCATATCTTATAACGTCCTCTGCGACAAGGCCTTCGTGCCATATGATTATTTATGTCCTTCCTGACGGACTAATGTTTCATATTTTAGAAAGCCATTATGGCAAGCCTTCGAGCTATCTAAAATCATCTATATGCCAAAGACCGTTGGGACATTTTGATCCCCTATCAAAAGGGTAAAGGACTCAGTCCAAACCCTAAAGGCCATTGATGGTCCTTTTGTGACCTAGGCGGAATGTAATTGATGTACATTCAAATAACATTCATTAGGAATGTTCATACCCTATTAGCTTATATGGTTTAATAATACCATGGTTAATGTATGTTGGGTCGTCAGGGTGATGACTCGCTATAGAAATGCAATTAAGCAATTGATTAATTTTGGCATTTAGTGCCAAGTCTCAAGTATGGCAAACTTGAATGAGACAAATAACAGTTGCGATACTGAGGATGCAGCAAATGTGAAACTCAAGGTTAATATGATTGATGCAGCTGTGAGAAAGGCTATGAGAAAAGTCATGAAAAGATTCAAAGAACAGAATGCTACTTGCCCTAAATCATATTCCCTCTGATCATGAAAAAGAGCTTTGTTCATACTTCGAATGCGAAAAATGAACCAGATAAGATGATATATAGTGAGGAGCCCCATTCCTCTAAAAGGATGTACTTAAAGGTACTTTGTCTCTTGCAAATCAAGAGACTTCAATGGAGAAAAAGGGGCCATTGATTGCATGAAATTGTTGGATGAAATAGAAACCATTATGGACATCAGCGGTTGTGCTGAGAGAGACATTGTGAGATATGTATCATAGTCATTCAAGGGTAGTGTCCTTAATTGGTGGAAGACTTTAATGAAATTTCAGAAAGAATATTCCTACACAATTGGAGATGGTCCAAGTTGTCTACAACTCGGAATGGAAAAGGTGGAATAAGAATTTCCAGATTCTCACCATGATGGATCTAGACCGTAAACAGAACGTTATAGACTTTAGCTTTTTGTCTGGGATAGTACCCTATTTAGTAAACCCAGAGTCTAAGCATAATGCACTATATATATATATATTGGTGGTTTAGCATCAGAAATAAAAGGGCATGTTAAGACGTCAAAGTCTGCTTCTTATAAATCCATTATGGATCTATCTCTGCCACTCACATTAGATGGGTTAGGAAGTAAATCAGTAAAATCTGAGGCTACCAGAGAAAGGAAAAAGGGAGAAGGATAACTCCCAGAGATCTAAAGAGACTGTATGCATGACCTGCAACAAAAGGGCAATGGGACAGTGTCTAACAGACTAAAGGTCAAAGAAGTGTGGCATCTGTAGTTCTCTAGATATAGAAACATAAGGAATGCAGTCTGTTTTGGCTGTGGCATTAAGGGCCACATCAGAGCAAACTGCCCTAAAACTGTCAAAAATTTTATAGCTATGTATAGAAGAATTAAGAATGGAGGCGCCTACACCCTCCTGATGAATGTTAGAGGCAGTTCATATCAAGGATGACACCAGATAAACCCCTTATTGTGATCTTATTGCTAAGAATTACGTTTGGATTCAGGTGCTATTGAGTCTTTCATAAGACCATAAACTTAGCAAGCTCTTAGAATTCTCCCCTAAGAACTCCAGACATTAAGTGTAAGGCAAAACTTACCAACAAGAATCATAAGAGACCCTTACTTCTATTTCTCGTCCTATAATCTTCATTCATTAAAATCTAAAGTACTCTTTCTCCAGATCGAGTACGATGATATATGTTATTTTATTTTATTATATCATTGATTTCTATCAACTGCGAATGCTAGACTATGCTCGATAAAGGAGTCATATGAGGATTTGCATATCCTAGTGCGTCCCATAGATTGCTTCCATGCCTGATCAGTATGGAGGTTTAATGTATGGAACCACTGAGATATCCCAATGGTCATATGGTACTAGAGTTGGCTAGTGGTGTTCAAAGAAGATATCCAAGGTAGGATTTTCCAGGTAAGTGTCTCTGATTAAGGAATCCGTGGACTCATAAAGAAAACGTGTCAATTATCTGACACAGGCAATGATAGTAAAACCGGGGGCTTGAGATTCGGGAAATCTCTATAGTCTCCTTGTGTCTTGATTATCCTCTCCAAAGACTACCCTGTTTACCTCCTGAGACAAGTAGAGTTAAGATTAACATTCCGCTTAGGGCTGCAATGTTGTGAAATCTCTATAACGATTAGTACCATCATTATTGGGAGAATCAAAACTTTAATTAGGTGAGTTTTAAGATAAAGGTTCATCAAGCCAAATTCGTAATTCTGAGAACTCCGATATTATTGATTAAGAAAGTCGGTTCATTATGCTTATGCATTGATTACCACAACCATACTTAGGTAACAATTAAGAATCAACATCGGCTGCCCAGGATCGTCGATTTGTTCGACTAGCTATAAGGATTAGCTACTCCTTAAGATTTTTAGGCAGTGGTTGGAATAATCATCTCACCTTAAATAAGCTTTTCTATAATAGTTATTATATAAGTATCAAGGCTGCTCCTTTGGAGGCCTTGTATAAATGGAATGCCAAACGTCCGTTTGATGGACGGGATTTTGGAAAGTCCAATTATCAGGTTCTGAAAATTACCTTGGAAACAACGAATAAGATCATACGAATTCGAAATCGTCTGAAAGTTGCCAGTAATCGGCAGAAAAATCTAAGATTGATGAAAGTTGCAACTCTCTTAAGTCCTTAATAAGGAATAGGGTTCAATTGAAGATATCACCCTAAGAAGGGTGTGCTAAATTTTAAATTGATAGGGTTAGTTAAGCTCTGATATATGAAATCATTCGAGGAAATCGAATATATCAAAATTTGTAATCTATAAGCTAAAACTTACCTGAGGAACTTGATGGAAATCAATGTGTCCCACACTAGTGATTTAAGGATATGCTTCGCCTGTAAGTCGAGACGCATTATCACATAATGATATGAAGATTAATGAAAATTTATGATTTGTTGAGAAACCCGTATTGATTAAGGATCGATAGGGTAAGAAGCTCCAAAATGATACATGTACCTAATATAAAGGTCACCTTGGGTGCTTGGAGAGGTCCCAAATATGCTATGGAGGTTAAGTTCATATTATGTCAGAAAGTATTTTCATTACTTTAGCAAATATCGAGGTCGAGATTTCTTTTAAGGGGGTGAGGATGTAACACCTCGTAAAATCACGTCCAATGATATGTTGACAAGTGTAACAGACCTTAATAAAGTCAAACATTGAATTTGAGGAACTAATTTTGCGAAAAATCAAAAACTTTGATTATAGAAGGACTGGAGATGTTAACATGCATATTATAAGCCTCTGAATCACTACATGGTAATTATATCCACAAATGGGCCACTTGTTGATCAAGTGTAGCCGTTTGCGTAATTAATTGAAAGTTTGTGCGATGAAGGGTTAAAAGCGTCAACATGTTAATTCTTACCTCTGAGTGACCTTTTAACAAACCGAGAGCTTCATGATGATTTATTATACTCTCGGGGATGCCAAATATTGGCCGTCTAAGGTTTTCATGCCTGTAAGTGACGTTACGCGCAACATTTCAAGTTTAAGGGGTTAAAAGCGTCAATATGTTTAAGTATACCTCTGAATGACCTTTTTACGAACCCGAAGCATCGTGATGTTTAATAATACTCTCAAGAATGCCTAATATGGATTAGATGAGGCTTCGATGCTATTAAACGATGATATACGCAAGTTTACGCATTAAAGGGACCAAAAGCGTCAACTTTTGAATCTACGCCTTTTGGTGACCATTTAAGCGAATGGGAGCATAGTAATATTTAAACACATGCTTGGGAATACCCATTATGGGCCACGAAAGACTTGGATAGCATTAAACGACATTTCGCACTACTTTGTGCGATTAAAGAACTATTTGCGTCAAACTGAGAAAGTTTTCCGATTCGTATGATATCGAACCTTCCGGAATATGATCATAAGTTAAAAATTCCCTAAATATCCTTTACATATCTTAGATATAGGCTTTGAGGTGTTTGGTGCGCAAAAATAAACTTATTTGATCAATAGGGGCTGAAAGCGTCAAAAAGTGCTTAAGTTTGCATTTTCGCGCATATCTTACGTTCTGAATATATCCGGACATCCAAAAATTTATGTAAGCATTAAAATATTTTATTTTAGTGTTTGGCATGATAAAATTCCATTCGTCGCATAATTTGGATCGTTTTTCGCGTCCGTTCGTGTTTCGTCGTAATTAGGCGAACAACGCAACCGTACGACCAAACGAACCGACATCCGACATGTTTTTGAGCATGTTTTATATTCCTTATGTTTAGGAATCATAGTAGAGCCTTGAAATGAGGTTAACGGGCTTTAAATGTGTCAGAAATGGCAAATATCAAGTGCAGGGGCTGTTTTGTAATATTTCAAAGTTGCTGCTGATCTTAGGCGGGCCGCGTAGGATTGAGACTCATCCTACGCGGGGCGCGAGGGCCCCCAGGTCTGCTGAAATTAGTTTTATTCAAATCAGCTGCTGGTTTTTGGTTTAGCACTTGGTTTCTTCATTACTATGGGTTTGTTTTAGGCACCCATAGTATTAAAATTCAGTGGGTAACACATGTAGGACCTTGATCAAAGCTCGGGTCATGAGAAACGATCCTAACGGTTCTCAAAATCCTATATATACCCACTTGTTCTTGCTCTCATTTCACACTTGATCTGAATTGTTCTAAGTTGGAGCTTTTGTGCTTCATACCTGAGCATTCTAGATCAATTCCATCCTTGCTTGGACCCTTTGTAAGTGTCCTTTCGTGCTAAGTTCAATTGTTTGGCTCTTAAAGCTGAAAAGTTAAACGTTTGCGATAAACGCTTTGACTTTTAAATGGTCAAGCCATTGTTCGCAACGAACATGGCTACGTTATCGTAATTAGGTAGGTATTAAACCCTCAAAAGGGCACCTCCTAATTACCACATTTGCTTAGTTAATTGTCGGGTCAAAGTAATTAAAATAAAAGTCAAGCGAGTCGGTTTTTAAACAAAATTCATAACTAATGATGTAAAGGAAATAAAATCAGTTTTGTCACTTTAATAACTTGGTAAATATTAATTGAACATGTCTAGGCATGTTCAACCCGACAATTCTAAGTATTAGGCTCGGTTCGGAACCGAAAGTCGCAAAAGTAGACTTTTGCTTTGACTTTCAGTTCTGACCCGATTTAGCTTAGTTTAGATATGCCTTAGGATTCCTTTAGGACCATATTATAGGTTAGTATAACCCTCTGAGGTTATACAACTTGGTTCCATAGAAATCCTAGTTCATTACATGTTTCCGTTAAATGCCTAAATGTTGACCATTATGCCCTTTTGACCTTAAAACGATATTTTTGAAAATGTGAGTGGACAAAAACCTTTGTTACTGATTTATAAACATGTCCTAAAAATTTGACATCAGTTTGAGGTCTGGATTAAGAGTTATGCTCAATAGCGTAATTAGAAAGCTTTTTATTAATTAAACGGCGTAATTAGCATAAAACCTATCTAAACCCAGTTTTTGACACCAAAACTTTTACCCACTGATGTAATATAATATTTTGGGATTTTTGAAGATTTTTATTTATTTTTAAACTGATCATGGCATAGGGTTCATGCCTTGATTCAGTAATTGTCGGTTTTGCCATTTTGGCCTATAAAATGAGTTTTACATAATATTTTGACACCAAACTTTTTGCTACTGATTTTATATGATAAATAAAATATTTTGAACTTTATAAACTGATTAAAAAATCAGATTTCCTATTTTAACCCGAAAATCGCTTAAAACCGACTTTTACGCGTTTTAAACACATAGTATAAGTTAAAACTATTTTTGGCATATAAGAGTTAATACCTACTGATGTTTTAAGTAGATTTTTATAATTTAACAGTAAGCAAAAGTTTTGAACTCAGATTTCCAAATTTGACCTTTAAAGCTTATGTGAAATTACCAAAATGCCCATACGGTGCATAGTTTGGTTATAAAAGATAAATTTCACATATATGCAATACCCTACTGATATAACTTATTAAATTAAGTATTTTTTACTGATTATATCAGACCTGAACCTCAGATTAATATTTAATCTCTTTTATAACCTTTAAAATGACCAAAATACCCCTACGGGGCTTAATTTGAGTTTAAATTCGTTTTGGGCATAATGGAAGATATCCTACTGATATCATAACATATTTTGAGCATATTAACTTAGGAAACCTGTTCATGACTCTTTTGTTTACCCGTTGCGCATTTATCGCGTTCGGTACGGTTTATGTAACTAGTTTGCATAAATTGGCCGAAACGGGTCAAACCTTATCATTTTTATCTCAAAATTCAGAATGTGTTTAGTTCACCCATATTATATAAGTCCTCAAACTTGTCAGGCCTAAAACACATTCTAATCTGGTCTTCGCTTAATCTTGCGTTAAACCGTTTACCCCTCTTTAAAACTAACCGGTCTAAGTTTAAACTTAAGTAAGACCCGTTAGGAATCTAATAGGTTAATTAAAACCTTCGTTCCAGATTTAGGAGCCCAGTAAAAGCTATCTGCACTTGCTGATTGAATACGGTTGAGATAAATTTGAATCTTTGCTCAGGTAAATACTTTTAACTTATTTTCCCTTATACGGGCTTGGGGTACGGTATATAAAATACCGCTTGGTCGGGTATTGAATTTTTAATCGTATGAAGGTTAAATTGTCACACCCCGACCACGTATAACATACAAAACGTGGCGGAAAACGTCGGGGAGTGTTGTAACAGAATTAATTGTTTCATAACCATGGCATTCAAAGTTGTACTTTATTTATCAACATAAGAGTTACATTGTTTTAAACAGGAATCAAAGAGTTTATAACATAATTAAACTAAGACTATCTTCATTCTAAGTCTCTAAGGCACAGGTCCGCCCTAGTGTCACGATCATCATCCTATGCAAAAGCTCCTGAAAACACATGTGAAAATAGGTACGTCAGCATAAAAATGCCTGTGAGATACATAGGTTTTGTGAAAATAGGATTCATGACTTAAGTTTAAGAAAAAGTTGTTTTGTAAAAGTCAGTCATGAACCTTGTAAATTGTTTTGTTTTGTAAGCCATTTAAAAAGCGATAAGATCAAATGATATGTATAAATAAAAGAATAATGTATGGTTAAATGAATAACCATGTACAATGAGTTGTATAAAGTAAATTGTTTGTAAACCAAAGTCTTGTGAAAATCGTGTTACTTGTGTAAAATGTATAATTCCAAATTGAATGATTTAAATAACGCTATGATATGTAATATAATACAAACACTTATATATAGGAAGTACCAGCGGCGTATCCACCATGCTTGTATCATATTACTCACATCTCGTTACTTAAGTCACTTAAACAAACCACCAATGTAATAAGTCTATGTTTAAACCAATTGTCAAAAAGTCCTTGTATAAACCATGTCAAATGTTAAGAAGTCCAAAAGTAGTCAAGTAATGTGTAACAAATGTTATGTATTGTAAGTAAAGTATTGTCACCTAAACCAAATGTAGAAATGTACAAAACAAAGTATTTTGAATATATCAAAATGTTATGTTTTGCAAAGTAATGCATGTTACATTGATACAAACATTTATGTGGTAAGTTAACGCATACATTCAAGCCTTGAGACAGTCGGATAACCCTTTCAGTCAAGGTTATCAAAAGAATTGTTTTCGGATTCAGTCATTCCTTACATCCAAACAAACCCGAGATGTCAGGAATGGGATTTGTCAAGTCCTATGGTACCAGTACTTACTACCGAGCGGCGTAGCTAATGTTAATGAAAGTATATAAGTCTCGTTTGTGCAAACCAAATGTTATAGCAGTTGTATGCATGTCATATGAAAACAATGTACTAAGTATGCTAAGTTAACATACAAAGCAGAAATGTCATGTAAATCAATGTGCTAGCATGCTATCAGTCAACATACATAGCAGAAATGTAAAGTAAAACAATGTACTAAGTATGCACACAATGGACATACATAGCATGAAATGTAATGTAAAACGATGTACTAAGTACGCACACAATGGGCATACATAGCATGAAATGTAATGAAATCATGTACTATAATGTACTAACAAACATAGCAGGTATATGATGTGAAAAACAGGAAAGCATGAAAGTAACAAGTAGGCACATGTGTTCCACCCCAAAATAGTTTGAAAACAGTAAAAGAGGGGTCTATGTACTCACATAAACACCTTGAAAACATTTAAAAGAGGGGGTTCTATGTACTCACTTGAGATTGCTCAGTAGTCCTTGAGTGACAACCAAACAATGCTAGAGATCACGGATATCAAACGGCACCTAATATAGGTAACTATGTTAATAAACCGGACCTAAATCGGAGGATCGGATAGAATGAGGGTTCGTAAACCAAACGAGTATGGAGACTCGTGTAATATGGTTTAACAAAGCCTACATACTAAATGAAACCTAGCCTAAGTGCTTACCACCCATTACGACCCGTTTAGGTAGCTTATGCTACTTTAACGCGTCGTTCGCGTAAAACGCGTTCGCCTAACTAGTCCTATGACAAGTATTATATGCCTAAAATGTTTAATTATGTTACATAATCAGTTAAGTGACGAAAGTTTAGGTTACATATGGTTAATTACCAATTACACATGAAAAGGGTATTTCGGTAATTTACCTAAGGCATATAAACTACCTATCATACAACTACTTAACGAAGCGACCATAAGGTATAACCTCGGAAGGTTATTCCCTATATACCATGGTCACCTAAGGTATTTGGTCGGATCCTAATGATCGACCAAATGGGTCGGGTTCGAAGGTATAAGCGATTTATTAGATCGCTTACCCTTACGACCCTAGACAACGTCGTAATCAGTAGGCATAGTCACAAGGGACTATAACCATCGTGATTACAATCACGTTGCGAAGTTCAAACGAACTTCGCATTGACCATAAACTGGTCAACGCAGAAAGTCAAACAAATTTTGACTTTCGGACTCGAAAAGCAATAAAAGAACGAAGGAATACTTACGAAGGGTCCCCGAATGCTAATCTTGATTCAAGTAGCTCAGGTATGAAACAAAGGTTTCAACTTAGAGCTTCTCAAATCAGATTCTAGTGGGTTTTGAAGTTGGGGGATGTGGGTATTTATAGGATTTCCCGAACCGTTAGGATCGTTTCTTGGAAACTGTGATCGAATCTTGTGCGTACACTTGTTGGAATGTTGTGGTGACTAAAAATGGCCTCTCATGAACTGAAAGGGCAAGTGTAGGTGTGTGGTTGGGAGCTTAACAGCTGTAATCTGCTGATTAATTAATCTTATCTAATCTGGGAGCCTGACGCGGGCCGCGTAAAGGATAGACCTGGTTTTACGCGGGCCGCCTGGCCTGACTGGTCAGAAACAAACTTTCGTAAATGACAGTTTCAGTCCCTGTTACGTGTTTAAGCCATTTCCGACACGTTTAAGGCCCGTTAAGCCAACTTTAAGGCCCTAAAATGATGCCTAAACATTGTGGACATGAAACGTGCTCAAAAATATGTCGGATGTTAGTTCGTTTGGTCGTACGATCGCGATGTTCGCTTAATTACGACGGAATGCGCATAAGCGCGAAAAACGATCCAAAATGCGTGACGAATGGATTTTTCTTATGCCAAACACTAAATTAAAATATTTTAGTGCTTACATAAATTTTTGGATGTCCGGATGTATTCAGAACGTAAGTTATGCGCGAAAGTGCAAACTTGTGCACTTTTTGACGCTTTTAGTCCCTGAATGACCCAAAAGTTTATTTTAGCACACCGAACCCCTCAAAGCCTATTTCTAAGCTATGTAAATGATATTTATGGTATGTTTAACTTATGGTCATGTTCCGGAATGTTCGTTACAGTTCAAATTGGCATACTTTCGCAGTTTGTCAAGTTTAGTTCCTGTAAGCGAATTAACTTATTTTTGCCATACCAAAGCCTTTAAAACTTATTTCAAAGTTATGTAAGGGTTATTTAAGGTATGTTAAGAATATGTTGATGTTCCGGAGTATTTTTCGCATTAAACTGATTACGTTTACGCACCAGTTTGCGTATAATTCTCCAGAAAGCGATGTAGAGTTTGAAATTGAATAAAAGTCAAAACATGAAAAATGTAAAACATAACCAAACAAACATTGGGATCAAATAACATTGTTTTATTGATAAACGAACTGTTCACAATGATAACAAGCACAGATGTTACAGTCTCCCCTACTTGTGGAAATTTCGTCCCGAAATTTATTTAGAGGAAACTCGTGGAAAAAGATGTGGATATTTCGCCTTCATTTGATCTTCGTGTTCCCAAGTAAACTCAGGTCCACGTTTAGCTTCCCAGCGAACTTTGACCAAAGGAATGCGCTTGCGTTTAAGCCACTTGACTTCACGTTCCATGATTTCCACTGGCTTCTCAACAAATTTCAGTGTTTTATCAACACGAATTTCGTCAAGTGGTATGTGGAGGTTCTCATCAGCTAAACACCTCTTGAGATTGGACACGTGAAAGGTTGGATGAACATTTCCAAGTTCAGGAGGTAACTCAAGTCTGTAGGCTACCTTACCGATTCTTTCGACGATCTTGAATGGTCCAACGTATCTAGGTGCAAGTTTTCCTTTCTTTCCAAATCTGATCACACCTGTAATGACCATAAATTTAAAATCATTATTCTAGAAATAAAAAGAATAATAATAATTTATAAATTACCCACTAGAAAACCCTAATTAAGACACCCAAGTAATTCTATACAAACCCTAGAATTGTCAGAATTTTCAGAATCAGGATTAGGGCCCCTAAAACTCAGGGGGGGTATTCCCTACTTGATAATTATCTTAATAACTTGCGGACGAAGTTGAAATTTTAAAAACTGTCGACTCAGCTAGGCTAGTCCCACACGTGGCAACCCTATACATAAAATAAGTTGCCACGCGGGCCGCGTAAGAATAGTCTTAATGTTACGCGGGCCGCGACAAGTTCAAAATTCGACTATAAATAGAGGATGTTGGGACTTGATTCTGGGCACAAAAACGACGAAGAAACTCCAAATACGAGCTGAGATATCGTCCAATTACTCTCCAAACACACACGAAACACTAATTAGTATAGCGGGGTGCTGCAGAACAGGGTATTAACTCGATCGCTGATACGATTCAATGTCCGATTGATTGAAATCAATCCAATGGATGTTTAAGTGCTGCTCAAATTGGGTTTATGCTTTGTCATTAGTCGTGATTCCGATAGATGTTTAAGTAATTTCACTTTGTCATTAATTGTGATTCCGATGGATGTTTAAGTGTTTACACTTTGTCATTCGTTGTGAATGCGATGGATGTTTAAGTGATTTCACTTTGTCATTAATTGTGAATCCGATGGATGTTTAAGTATCGCACTTTGTCATTCGTTGTGAGGATTTTAATCTCGTGAGTTATCGTAAATGTTGTATTAAGTTACTAACCTAGTTTGTGTGCATGTTATTTAAATTAGGTTAAAAGACTAATCAGTAGTCTAAACTCTGCCCGTATAAATCTGAAATATTATCACAAGGTAGCATCACTTTGGAATTATTATGGTACGGATCCTTACCCCACTCCTTGTTGTTTGATATTCAATTGTTATAAAACCGTTGAGTTCGTATATCTTTTCAACCTCATCACGTCTTTGATTATCGACTCATTTGACAGTCCGTTTGATTCCTATTCTAATCATAACTTTTGATTTAGCTTTCATGTCATGCGATAGTATTATGTTAGGTGTACTCATTATCGCATGTTCCAATATATGTTACGTCTTGTTATGAAAAATATTTTGATAAGTTATGTAAATAAGACCTTTTGTACTCTGATACCCTGAGTATCGCTTCTGGTGGAGTGTCCCACGAGCATATTGTTGCGGCATCGACATCATGTGCTCCATCCGTGACGGAGAGATCAGTTCACGGCGTCTCTTAAGTACAAGTGTGGTACAGATGGCTATTAGGAGGCGTATAGATCGATCCTAGGATTTAAGTTAAGGAGGTGGATAGCAGGTATGCCAACTCGCCATCTCATGTGATAATTATGCAGGAGTAGCTACCTGTGTATCGTCACGTTTTAAGTTGCTCATGGGTACATCCGTAAGATATGATTATGAAATTATGTTATTGCATCGTATCATTTTCGCATAAAGCGTTATTTGTTATTTGAGCCTATTATTCCGTACTGAGCATTCGACTCATTCCGTAAACTTTTTGTATATACAGGTCAGCAGGTTACTTTGGGCGGGTAAAAGAGAGAAGAATAAAGCCTAGGAATAAATCTGAAGATGTTAGTTAATTAAATCGAATGTCTCTGCTTGTATATTAACCTTAAGTTTAGTTGTCGTGTGGTTGTATCCTTATCAAATAAATAAATGGGATTATGACTTTTGTTTATGATACCACTGATATTGTGACACGTCAGCCCTTCTGGGTTGGGGTGTTACAGCTATGGTATCAGAGCAAAGGCTCTTTCCTGTAGAAAACTTAAAGATAGTAATTAAAACCTGTGAGGAATGGGTAGATATCTATGATAGGATTCAACTTGGTCTCTTATTTGATTAATTCCTATGTCTATTCGTATAGATATGCCTCCTCGTCATCCGCTACGTAGGAGTACTCGTACTAACCATGTGTGTAACGACACTTCTTCGAATGAGACTCCAGTTGATCCAAACGTAATTAATGCTATCAACCAGGCTGTTGCCGGGTTGCTTCCAAACCTTGTTGCTCAAACAGTTGAGGCCGTTATTCAACAAACTCGTCATCCAGAACGTAATAACACGAATCCAACCTCTGGTGAAGAAACTCGTGAGAATACTACGAACCATACTACCTATAGTATAGACATATGGATCGCTAAATTCCAAAAACAAAAGCCGAAATCCTTTAGTCACGCTACTAATTCAGTCGATGCCAGAAACTGGATAGCTCATGTTGAAAAGATCTTCGGAGTTCTTGGAGTTCCGGAGCAATACAAAGTTAGATTGGCTACCTACAAACTTGAAGATGACGCACAAACTTGGTGGGAAGGATATAAGCAAGTCAAAGGAGGGGATGATTTCGACGCTAATCTTTCATGGGTCGACTTTCGTACCATCTTTTACGACAAGTATTTTTCTACCGCTGATAAAGAAGCTTATATCAGGGAGTATGCAGTGATTCGACAGGGAAGTGATGAACCAGCCTCTGAGTTCATTACTCAATTTTCAAGGTTGGCTAGTATTGTAGGAGACGTTGCAGGATCAGCAGAAGTCCAGGCAGAAAAATGCAAGTGGGCAGTCAATGATCGAATTCGGAAGTCGATCATGTACATGAAATTTAAGGATATCACCGAAGTTGCTGATGCAATCAAAACTTTTGAGTTCGAGAGAAAAGAATTTTTATCTCGAACTGGGGATAATAAGAAGAGAAATAGGGAAGGACAATTTAAGCAGGAAATCGGCCAATCATCCACTACGCCACAGCATCAAGACCGCAAAGTGCAAGGAAATCAAAACTCTGGAAATCAGGCACGTCCATGGCAACCTAGACTGCAAAACCCGAGGCCTGCTCAAAACCAGATTCAGTTGTATGCAGAACCTATTAGAGCTCAACCACTGAATCAACATGTAAACCCGAATCAGATTACATATCCTCTATGTAATACTTGTGGTAAGCGACATCAGGGCGTATGTCACCGAAGTACAGGAGCATGCTTTAGATGTGGCCAAACTGGACACATGATTAAGGAGTGTACAAAGAAAGACACTAAGAAGAATAACCGACCAAACGTTGCACCACCCAATGTTGGAGGAAGAGTTTTCGCACTTTCTGCTACTGATGCTGCTAATGTCCCAGGTACTGTGTCGGGAACCCTTCAGCTTGGTAAACATAGTATCTATGTGTTATTCGATACAGGAGCTACTCATTCTTTAGTATCCCACTCGTTTACTAAGTACCTTCCGATAAGACCAACTCTCTTAAATCATACCTTAACCATTTCCACTCCCATGGAAAATTCATCCGCAATCACTTACGTATATAAAGATTGTCCGATCAGTATTGAATCTATAGTGTGTAAGGCAGACCTATTTCCAATACATATGTGTGACTTTGATGTTATTCTAGGAATAGATTGGTTGTCTCGACATCGCGTAACTATAGATTGTCATTCCCGCCATGTTATTTTCGGTGATCTTCATCATCCTGATATTATATATCAGGGAACTCAAGCTCATAAATCTCTTAAAATTATCTCCGCATTCAAAGCTCGAAAATTCATATCAAACGGTTGTGCGGGATTCCTAGCATCGATTAAGGATACTTCTGCTAGTGTTAAGAGTATCGATAGCCATTCCGTTGTTCGTGAATATCCTGATGTATTTCCGGATGAACTACCGGGATTACCACCTGACCGTCAGGTAGAATTCACCATCGACTTGATCCTTGGTGCCGAACCTATTTCTAAAGCTCCATACCGTATGGCCCCGATGGAACTGAAGGAGTTGAAGGAACAATTGCAAGAATTGTTAGATCTAGGATTCATAAGACCCAGTGTTTCACCTTGGGGTGCTCCGGTCTTATTTGTGAAGAAGAAAGACGGTAGTATGCGTTTATGTATTGACTACCGAGAGTTGAACAAGATTACTATTCGTAATCAGTATCCTCTGCCTCGCATTGATGATCTCTTTGATCAACTTCAGGGGGCTCAGTTCTTCTCAAAAATCGACCTGAGGTCCGGGTATCATCAGCTAAAGATCAAGAATGATGATGTTCCCAAGACCGCCTTTCGTACTCGATATGGTCATTACGAATTCTTGGTTATGCCCTTTGGGCTAACTAATGCACCCGCAGTCTTCATGGATTTGATGAATCGCGTATTTCACAAATTCCTAGACAAATTCGTTATTGTCTTTATCGATGACATTCTGGTGTATTCTAAGAGTCGCGAAGAGCATGAAGCACATCTACATACGGTACTTGGAACCTTGCGGCAAGAGAAGTTGTACGCTAAGTTTTTCAAATGTGACTTTTGGCTTAGCCAAGTGGCATTTCTAGGTCATGTCATATCAGCAGAGGGAATTATGGTAGACCCAACAAAGGTTGATGCTATTACAAAATGGCCAAGACCCACTTCTGTTACCGAAATACGAAGTTTCTTGGGTCTTGCTGGCTATTACCGAAGATTTGTTGAAAGATTCTCGGTAATTGCTTTACCACTCACAAAACTCCTAAGGAAAGAGGTGAAGTACTCATGGAATGAGGAACAAGAGAAAAGCTTTGAAGAATTGAAGAAACGACTCGTATCCTCTCCGATACTCACTCTCCCTTCTGGATCAGGAGGTTACCAAGTCTATAGTGATGCCTCAAAGAAAGGATTAGGTTGTGTGCTAATGCAACATGGGAAGGTTATCGCTTATGCCTCCCGTCAGTTGAAGCCTTATGAAGTTAACTACCCTACACATGATTTAGAACTAGCCGCAGTCGTCTTTGCACTTAAGATTTGGCGACACTATCTGTATGGTGAGAGTTGTGACATCTTTACCGACCACAAGAGCCTCATGTACATATTCACGCAGAAGGAGCTAAATATGAGGCAAAGAAGGTGGTTAGAACTTTTAAAAGATTATGATGCAAATATTCAATACCATCCAGGCAAAGCCAATGTTGTAGCTGACGCATTGAGCCGAAAGAATTCCGGGACTATATCTTGCTTACAAATTCAGCCTCGTATTAGAAGAGATCTCGAAAGAATGAATATTTGGCTTCAGGTTAGTAAATCTGATGGATATCTAGCTAGAATGCAGATTGAAACTGACCTCATATCACAGATCAAGGATGCACAGAAGCAAGATGGAGAACTTTGGGCAATTGTGAAAAATCTCGAGGTGGGTAAGCAATCTGAATTTAGTATAGACCATCAGGGGGTGATTTGGTGCGGCAAAAGACTTTGTGTACCCGATGACTCTAACCTTCGTGAGTCATTGTTAGCCGAAGCTCACAGCTCACCATTTTCAATTCACCCAGGATCTACCAAAATGCATCGAGACTTAAGACAGAACTTCTGGTGGAATGGCATGAAGGAAGACGTTGCTCGATACATAAGTAAATGCCTCACTTGCCAACAAGTGAAAATTGAACACAAATGAGCAAGCGGTCTGTTGCAGCCATTGGATATTCCCATATGGAAGTGGGATGAGATCACAATGGATTTTGTTACTGGTTTGCCTAAGACATTCAAGAAGAATGATGTTGTATGGGTTGTTGTCGATAGATTGTCGAAGTCAGCACATTTTCTACCAATTCAGCAAGGATTTTCGGTTAATAAGTTATCCGAAATATTTCTTCAAGAAATTATTCGACTCCATGGCACACCATCTTCCATTGTTTCCGATAGAGACCCACGTTTCACCTCACGATTTTGGAAAGGTTTTCAAGCAGCTTGGGGTACACGACTGAAGTTTAGTACGGCTTTCCATCCACAAACAGATGGGCAGTCGGAACGCACGATTCAGACCTTGGAAGACATGCTCCGAGCATGTGCACTTGAATGGTCTGGAAAATGAGATGAATATCTATGCCTTGTTGAGTTCGCTTACAACAATAGTTGGCAAGCAAGTATTGGCATGGCACCTTTTGAGCTTTTGTACGGTCGGAAATGTCGAGCACCGATATGCTGGGATGAAGTTGGAGAAAAGATTATTGAAGGGCCAGAACTAGTTCAGATTACAAACGAAAAAGTCACTATGGCACGAGAAAAACTGAAAGAAGCTCAGAGCAGACAAAAGAGCTACGCAGATCAAGATAGACGACCACTCGAATTTAAAATTGGTGACCACGTATTCTTAAAGGTATCACCTTGGCGTGGCGTTCGTAGATTTGGAATTAAAGGTAAGCTTAGTCCCCGTTTCATCGGTCCGTTTGAAATCCTTGAAAGAATTGGAGAAGTGTCATATCGACTGGCTTTACCGCCTCAACTCTCTCACGTTCATAACATTTTTCATGTCTCCTCGTTAAGAGGATATAATTATCATCCACTCCATGTCATTAGTTATCCGTTACTTACAATTCACGAAGATTTGTCCTATGAAGAGGAACCAGAAGCCATCTTAGATCGACAAGAAAGGATTTTGCGTAGGAAAGTAATTCCGTTTGTTAAAGTCCTTTGGAAAAATCACTCTGAACACGAAGCAACATGGGAATCTGAAGAATCAATTCGCTCTCTATACCCTAATCTATTCTAGTAATAGAATTTTAGTCAAAGTAACGGTAAAACTTGCTTTTTGATATATGTTCAATTGTTCTTCATGCTTTACCTTATGTGAATATATCTTAGCTATGATTAAGCATATCTATGTAGGAGATATCAGTACCAATAGTCACGCTATTATCTGTAAGTCTCCATTGACTTTTTGTACGGTAAGATATTTTATTAAGATGCGTTATAAGAGGACCATTAGGGCACAAATGTAAGGTAATTGACAATTATAGTCATGAACATAATTATGAATTTCAGATACATATGTATGTTTAGGAGATTCTTGTTATATAAGTTAGTAATTCTGCTATGAAAGTTCCGTTTCCGTTACTTATGCAATATGTTATATTCTTATTTTGAAAAATTTCGAGGACGAAATTTCTTTTAAGGGGGTAAAAGTTGTAATGACCATAAATTTAAAATCATTATTCTAGAAATAAAAAGAATAATAATTTATAAATTACCCACTAGAAAACCCTAATTAAGACACCCAAGTAATTCTGTACAAACCCTAGAATTGTCAGAATTTTCAGAATCAGGATTAGGGCCCCTAAAACTCAGGGGGGGTATTCCCTACTTGATAATTATCTTAATAACTTGCGGACGAAGTTGAAATTTTAAAAACTGTCGACTCAGCTAGGCTAGTCCCACACGTGGCAACCCTATACATAAAATAAGTTGCCACGCGGGCCGCGTAAGAATAGTCTTAATGTTACGCGGGCCGCGACAAGTTCAAAATTCGACTATAAATAGAGGATGTTGGGACTTGATTCTGGGCACAAAAACGACGAAGAAACTCCAAATACGAGCTGAGATATCGTCCAATTACTCTCCAAACACACACGAAACACTAATTAGTATAGCGGGGTGCTGCAGAACAGGGTATTAACTCGATCGCTGATACGATTCAATGTCCGATTGATTGAAATCAATCCAATGGATGTTTAAGTGCTGCTCAAATTGGGTTTATGCTTTGTCATTAGTCGTGATTCCGATAGATGTTTAAGTAATTTCACTTTGTCATTAATTGTGATTCCGATGGATGTTTAAGTGTTTACACTTTGTCATTCGTTGTGAATCCGATGGATGTTTAAGTGATTTCACTTTGTCATTAATTGTGAATCCGATGGATGTTTAAGTATCGCACTTTGTCATTCGTTGTGAGGATTTTAATCTCGTGAGTTATCGTAAATGCTGTATTAAGTTACTAACCTAGTTTGTGTGCATGTTATTTAAATTAGGTTAAAAGACTAATCAGTAGTCTAAACTCTGCCCGTATAAATCTGAAATATTATCACAAGGTAGCATCACTTTGGAATTATTAAGGTACGGATCCTTACCCCACTCCTTGTTGTTTGATATTCAATTGTTATAAAACCGTTGAGTTCGTATATCTTTTCAACCTCATCACGTCTTTGATTATCGATTCATTTGACAGTCCGTTTGATTCCTATTCTAATCATAACTTTTGATTTAGCTTTCATGTCATGCGATAGTATTATGTTAGTTGTACTCATTATCGCATGTTCCAATATATGTTACGTCTTGTTATGAAAAATATTTTGATAAGTTATGTAAATAAGACCTTTTGTACTCTGATACCCTGAGTATCGCTTCTCGTGGAGTGTCCCACGAGCATATTGTTGCGGCATCGACATCATGTGCTCCATCCGTGACGGAGAGATCAGTTCACGACGTCTCTTAAGTACAAGTGTGGTACAGATGGCTATTAGGAGGCGTATGGATCGATCCTAGGATTTAAGTTAAGGAGGTGGATAGCGGGTATGCCAACTCGCCATCTCATGTGATAATTATGCAGGAGTAGCTACCTGTGTATTGTCACGTTTTAAGTTGCTCATGGGTACATCCGTAAGATATGATTATGAAATTATGTTATTGCATCGTATCATTTTCGCATAAAGCGTTATTTGTTATTTGAGCCTATTATTCCGTACTGAGCATTCGGCTCATTCCGTAAACTTTTTGTATATACAGGTCAGCAGGTTACTTTGGGCGGGTAAAAGAGAGAAGAATAAAGCCTAGGAATAAATCTGAAGATGTTAGTTAATTAAATCGAATGTCTCTGCTTGTATATTAACCTTAAGTTTAGTTGTCGTGTGGTTGTATCCTTATCAAATAAATAAATGGGATTATGACTTTTGTTTATGATACCACTGATATTGTGACACGTCAGCCCTTCTGGGTTGGGGTGTTACAACACCTTTCCAAGGTGAGACCTTAAGTAATACTCGATCACCGACTTGAAATTCCAAGGGCTTGCGTTTTGGGTCCGCGTAACTCTTTTGACGGCTTCTAGCTGTCTGAAGGTTATCACGAACTTTCTTAATCTTGTCAGTTGTCTCTAAAATGAGGGCAGGTCCAGTAAGTTGAGCCTCACCGATCTCATTCCAGCAGACTGGTGAATGACATTTTCGACCATAGAGAGCCTCGAAAGGAGCCATTTTGATGCTGGTGTGATAACTGTTGTTGTAGGAGAATTCAATTAATGGAAGATGTGAATCCCAACTACCACCAAAGTCGATCACACAAGCTCTAAGCATATCCTCCAGAGTCTGGATTGTTCTTTCAGATTGACCATCCGTTTGCGGATGATAAGCTGTGCTCAGATTAAGTTGGGTCCCCATAGCAGATTGCATGGTTCTCCAAAAATGAGAAGTGAAACGAGCATCTCTGTCAGAAATGATGTTCAAAGGAACACCATGTCGAGCTACAATTTCATCCACATAGATTTTAGAAAGTTTGTCAGCAGAAAAATCCTCACGGATTGGCAAGAAATGCGCTGACTTAGTAAGACGATCAACGACTACCCAGATGGCATCATGACCTTTCTTTGTGCGCGGAAGTTTAGTAATGAGATCCATAGTAATGTTTTCCCATTTCCAAACTGGGATCTCTGGTTGCACCAATAAACCCGAAGGACGTTGATGTTCAGCCTTAACCTTAAGACAAGTAAGGCACTTTGATACATATAAGGCAATGTCTTTCTTCATACCAGGCCACCAATACTGAATACGAAGATCCTTATACATCTTATCTGAGCCAGGATGAACAGAATAACGCGACTTATGGGATTCATCCATAAGCAAGGTGCGAAGGTTATCTTGGCTTGGGACCCACAAACGGTTCATGAAGTAATACGATCCATTGTCCTTCAGTTCCAGAGCAGGTGTTATGTGATAGGGAAATTCCTTATCCATCAAACCTTGTGAAACACAAGATTGTTGAGCCTGAGAAATGCGGGCCTGGATATCAGATCGAGCTTGAATAACAGATTGAACACGTACACAATGAAGTTTAGTACGTTCCTTATGACTCAATGCATCGGCTACGACATTCGCCTTACCAGGATGGTAGCGAATTTCGCAGTCATAGTCGTTTAGAAGCTCAATCCAACGTCGTTGCCTCATGTTGAATTCTTTCTGGTTGAAGATATGCTGAAGACTTTTGTGGTCCGTGAAAACCACACATTTTGTACCGTACAAATAGTGTCTCCAGATCTTAAGAGCGAAGACAACTGCACCCAACTCAAGATCATGAGTGGTGTAGTTTTTCTCATGTATCTTCAACTGCCTCGATGCATATGCTATGACTTTGTTCCTTTACATCAGAACACAGCCAAGACCCAATTTAGATGCATCACAATAAACGACGAAATCATCATTGCCCTCAGGCAAAGTCAGAACAGGCGCGTCGCAAAGTTTTTGTTTCAAAGTCAGAAACGCTTCCTCTTGCTTGAATCCCCAATCAAAGGGTTTGTTCTTCTGAGTTAGAGCAGTTAGAGGAACTGCAATCTTTGAGAAGTTTTCAATGAAGCGGCGGTAATAACCCGCTAAACCAAGAAAAGAACGAACCTCAGTAGGAGTAGTAGGCGTATCCCAATCCTTGATCGCACTGATCTTGGAGGGATCTACATGAATACCTTGTTCGTTGACAATATGTCCTAAAAATTGAACTTCTTTAAGCCAGAATTCACACTTGGAAAATTTGGCGAAAAGTTGCTCTTTCTTTAGGAGTTCCAGAGTAAGACGAAGATGTTGCTCGTGATCAGCTCGCGTCTTAGAGTATATCAAGATGTAATCAATAAAAACAATAACGAACTGATCCAAATAAGGCTTGCAGACCCTATTCATTAAGTCCATGAAAACAGCAGGAGCATTAGTCAAACCGAATGGCATGACTGTGAACTCATAATGCCCATAACGAGTGCGGAATGCTGTCTTGGGAATATCTTCTTCATGCACACGAAGTTGATGATATCCCGATCGCAAATCAATCTTTGAAAAATAAGAAGCGCCCTGTAACTGATCAAAGAGATCATCGATGCGAGGTAGGGGATATCGGTTTTTGATGGTAAGCTTGTTAAGCTCACGATAATCGATACACATCCTAAATGATCCATCCTTCTTCTTGACAAAAAGAACGGGAGCACCCCAAGGTGAAAAGCTAGGACGGATAAAACCTTTGTCAGAGAGTTCCTGAAGCTGATTAGACAACTCTTGCATCTCAGACGGTGCAAGACGATATGGAGCTCTAGAAATGGGATTTGCACCAGGTACGAGATCAATACGGAACTCGACTTGGCGTGCTGGGGGTAGACCAGGTAAATCTTCAGGAAATACTTCAGAATAATCTCGAACAACAGGAATATCTTGGAGAGACTTACCCTTGCCTTTATCTGTTGTGACATGTGCCAAGAAGGCCACATAATTCTTTCACAGATACTTTCGAGCTTTAAAACAAGACATGAGTTTGAGACCACCGGTAGGTTTCTCACCATGTACCTATAGGATCTCTCCTGTTGAAAGTGGCACACGAACAATCTTCTCAAAACAAACTACCTCTGCGCGATGCTTGGATAACCAATCCATACCCACAATAACGTCGAAGCTTCCAAGTTGCATAGGCGTGAGGTCAATAGGGAAAAGATGGTAGTTAAGGTTCAACTGGCAGTTGCGAAGAACAGAATCAAGAACAATGGGTTCACCACTAGCAACCTCTACTGTCAAAGGTTTACCTAGTTTCGTTCTAGACACTCGAAGCAATGGCTCAAAAGATAAAGACACAAAACTCTTATCGGCACCCGAATCAAAGAGAACAGATGCAGGCTGATTATTAATAAAGAACGTACCGTTCACCACTTCATTGTCCGCTTGTGCCTCTTGTGCATTCATCTTGAAGACTCGACCTCGAGCCTGATTCTGATTCTGATTCTGGTTGGCTAGCCTTGGGCACCGGTTCCTGTAGTGGGTCAGATCCCCACAATTGTAGCACGAACCAGGAGGAAAATGAGGTCGTGCAGCTTGACCTTGTTGCTGAGCAAGAGGCTGAGCAACTTATTAGGCTTGGTTCTGAACTGCCTGGTTCTGGTTAACGGGAATGCGACAAGTAGCAGCAAGATGGCCAATTCTCCCACAGTTAGTGCAATGACGACATTGGAGATGTGGTAGGTGATGGCCGTTACACCTGTTGCACAAAGGTGCAGTGCCAAGATATGGCTTCTTGGCTAGTGGTTGCGCTGGCTGATTTGGTGCAGCTTGGGCCTGTGCAGTAACGGCATAGTTTTGGGAAGCCTTTCGCTTCCTTGAACTCTTTGAGGAACCAGAATTCTTTCCATTCTTGTTTTGACCTTTCTTGCTATCTTCTTTGTCAGATGCCTGCTTCTTACCCTTGTCACTCTTTTTATGCAGCTTTCCCTTTCTAACCTGTGACTCAGTCAATGTCGCTGCTAACTCGATCACCTGACGGAGTGTGGCAGGGTTACTACCAGTAATGATGTCTTGCACTGAGTCAGGTAGGCCGTCGATGTACCTTTCGATAGCCTTGTCGAGTGGGGTAACCATTGTTGGGCAAAGCAGACTCAACTCCTCAAATCTATCAGTATATGCCCTGTGCTCGCCACTCTCTTGTTTCAAGTCATCAAACTCTTTCTCCAAAGCTCGCTGTTCATGACAAGGACAGAACTCCCTCATCATAAGGGCTCTAAGTTCAGCCCAGGTTTGTGCTAGAGCAACTTCTGCACCACGGTCTCTCATAACCCCGTTCCACCATGTGAGAGCCCTCTTCTGAAACACACTCGAAGAAAACTCGACCTTGCGATTGTCAGGACACTGCACGTGGCGGAAAGTATTCTCAATGCTCTCGAACCATTGAAGAAGCCCAGTCGCTCCCTCAGAACCACTAAACTTGAGTGGTTTAGCCGTGTTAAAACTCTTGAAATTGCATGGACCATTGTTGTTGTTGTTGGCTTGGTTCCATTGAGCAAAGAGGTTTGGGAATTGAGCAGCCATTTGCTGCGCAATGATTTCTGCCAGTTCGGCAGTCGCTATCTGGTTTTCGCGTCGAGGAGGCATTCTAAAAGAGGAAACATGAAAGGAAACGAGTGAGATGATTAGATGAAGAGAATGTGATGAAACAAAATCAACAATAGCAAAGATGGTGGTCATTTGTTCGCATCACAAAGCAAACAAACGACACACAGTGACTAATCAAAGTAAATGGGTCAAAAATAATGTATCGCGAAGACATGCTCGCCTATAAGTGAACACTCACCCCAAGAGTTCCCAGGTAAGAGTGACTGGTCCGATTATGTGGATTTATACGAACACTCTAGCCTTAGACAGAAAACCCAGGGTACAGGCATTCACTCTTCCAGTTTGCACGTGTTCACATTATTTAAAACCCAAAACCTTGACGAGATTTTGAAAATTTAGAAGGTACAAGGCCTAAAATCAAACTGGAAGGGTTCAAAACCATATAACAGAGGGTTCAAAACCTTACAATAGAGGGTTCAAAACCTTGTAATAATTCATTCAAAAACAGATGATTGTTTTTCAAAAATCGTTTCGGAAAAATTTGGTTTTTTTGTTTTGATAATCACCTAAGGATAGGTGATGTGCATGTTTTAAGATCTAAACACAAGATAACTTGTGTTAGGGTCCTAGAAAGGTTATAGTCAAGGTCAAAGCATTACTAATAACCTAATTCCCTATAACCAATGCTCTGATACCAACTCTTCTGTCACACCCCGACCACGTATAACATACAAAACGTGGCGGAAAACGTCGGGGAGTGTTGTAACAGAATTAATTGTTTCATAACCATGGCATTCAAAGTTGTACTTTATTTATCAACATAAGAGTTACATTGTTTTAAACAGGAATCAAAGAGTTTATAACATAATTAAACTAAGTCTATCTTCATTTTAAGTCTCTAAGGCGCAGGTCCGCCCTAGTGTCACGATCATCATCCTATGCAAAAGCTCCTGAAAACACATGTGAAAATATGTACGTCAGCATAAAAATGCCTGTGAGATACATAGGTTTTGTGAAAATAGGATTCATGACTTAAGTTTAAGAAAAAGTTGTTTTGTAAAAGTCAGTCATGAACCTTGTAAATTGTTTTGTTTCGTAAGTCATTTAAAAAGCGATAAGATCAAATGATATGTATAAATAAAAGAATAATGTATGGTTAAATGAATAACCATGTACAATGAGTTGTATAAAGTAAATTGTTTGTAAACCAAAGTCTTGTGAAAATCGTGTTCCTTGTGTAAAATGTATAAGTCCAAATTGAATGATTTAAATAACGCTATGATATGTAATATAATACAAACACTTATATATAGGAAGTACCAGCGGCGTATCCACCATGCTTGTATCATATTACTCACATCTCGTTACTTAAGTCACTTAAACAAACCACCAATGTAATAAGTCTATGTTTAAACCAATTGTCAAAAAGTCCTTGTATAAACCATGTCAAATGATAAGAAGTCTAAAAGTAGTCAAGTAATGTGTAACAAATGTTATGTATTGTAAGTAAAGTATTGTCACATAAACCAAATGTAGAAATGTACAAAACAAAGTATTTTGAATATATCAAAATGTTATGTTTTGCAAAGTAATGCATGTTACATTGATACAAACATTTATGTGGTAAGTTAACGCATACATTCAAGCCTTGAGACAGTCGGATAACCCTTTCATTCAAGGTTATCAAAAGAATTGTTTTCGGATTCAGTCATTCCTTACATCCAAACAAACCCGAGATGTCAGGAATGGGATTTGTCAAGTCCTATGGTACCAGTACTTACTACCGAGCGGCGTAGCTAATGTTAATGAAAGTATATAAGTCTCGTTTGTGCAAACCAAATGTTATAGCAGTTGTATGCATGTCATATGAAAACAATGTACTAAGTATGCTAAGTTAACATACAAAGCAGAAATGTCATGTAAATCAATGTGCTAGCATGCTATCAGTCAACATACATAGCAGAAATGTAAAGTAAAACAATGTACTAAGTATGCACACAATGGACATACATAGCATTAAATGTAATGTAAAACGATGTACTAAGTACGCACACAATGGGCATACATAGCATGAAATGTAATGAAATCATGTACTATAATGTACTAACAAACATAGCAGGTATATGATGTGAAAAACAGGAAAGCATGAAAGTAACAAGTAGGCACATGTGTTCCACCCCAAAATAGTTTGAAAACAGTAAAAGAGGGGTCTATGTACTCACATAAACACCTTGAAAACATTTAAAAGAGGGGGTTCTATGTACTCACTTGAGATTGCTCAGTAGTCCTTGAGTGACAACCAAACAATGCTAGAGATCACGGATATCAAACGGCACCTAATATAGGTAACTATGTTAATAAACCGGACCTAAATCGGAGGATCGGATAGAATGAGGGTTCGTAAACCAAACGAGTATGGAGACTCGTGTAATATGGTTTAACAAAGCCTACATACTAAATGAAACCTAGCCTAAGTGCTTACCACCCATTACGACCCGTTTAGGTAGCTTATGCTACTTTAACGCGTCGTTCGCGTAAAACGCGTTCGCCTAACTAGTCCTATGACAAGTATTATATGCCTAAAATGTTTAATTATGTTACATAATCAGTTAAGTGACGAAAGTTTAGGTTACATATGGTTAATTACCAATTACACATGAAAAGGGTATTTCGGTAATTTACCTAAGGCATATAAACTACCTATCATACAACTACTTAACGAAGCGACCATAAGGTATAACCTCGGAAGGTTATTCCCTATATACCATGGTCACCTAAGGTATTTGGTCGGATCCTAATGATCGACCAAATGGGTCGGGTTCGAAGGTATAAGCGATTTATTAGATCGCTTACCCTTACGACCCTAGACAACGTCGTAATCAGTAGGCATAGTCACAAGGGACTATAACCATCGTGATTACAATCACGTTGCGAAGTTCAAACGAACTTCGCATTGACCATAAACTGGTCAACGCAGAAAGTCAAACAAATTTTGACTTTCGGACTCGAAAAGCAATAAAAGAACGAAGGAATACTTACGAAGGGTCCCCGAATGCTAATCTTGATTCAAGTAGCTCAGGTATGAAACAAAGGTTTCAACTTAGAGCTTCTCAAATCAGATTCTAGTGGGTTTTGAAGTTGGGGGATGTGGGTATTTATAGGATTTCCCGAACCGTTAGGATCGTTTCTTGGAAACCGTGATCGAATCTCGTGCGTACACTTGTTGGAATGTTGTGGTGACTAAAAATGGCCTCTCATGAACTGAAAGGGCAAGTGTGGGTGTGTGGTTGGGAGCTTAATAGCTGTAATCTGCTGATTAATTGATCTTATCTGATCTGGGAGCCTGACGCGGGCCGCGTAAAGGATAGACCTAGTTTTACGTGGGCCGCCTGGCCTGACTGGTCAGAAACAAACTTTCGTAAATGAAAGTTTCAGTCCCTGTTACGTGTTTAAGCCATTTCCGACACGTTTAAGGCCCGTTAAGCCAACTTTAAGGCCCTAAAATGATGCCTAAAAATTGTGGACATGAAACGTGCTCAAAAATATGTCGGATGTCAGTTCGTTTGGTCGTACGATCGCGATGTTCGCTTAATTACGACGGAATGCGCATAAGCGCGAAAAACGATCCAAAATGCGTGACGAATGGATTTTTCTTATGCCAAACACTAAAATAAAATATTTTAGTGCTTACATAAATTTTTGGATGTCCGGATGTATTCAGAACGTAAGTTATGCGCGAAAGTGCAAACTTGTGCACTTTTTGACGCTTTTAGTCCCTGAATGACCCAAAAGTTTATTTTAGCACACCGAACCCCTCAAAGCCTATTTCTAAGCTATGTAAAGGATATTTATGGTATGTTTAACTTATGGTCATGTTTCGGAATGTTCGTTATAGTTCAAATTGGCATACTTTCACAGTTTGTCAAGTTTAGTCCCTGTAAGCGAATTAACTTGTTTTTGCCATACCAAAGCCTTTAAAACTTATTTCTAAGTTATGTAAGGGTTATTTAAGGTATGTTAAGCATATTTTGATGTTCCGGAGTATTTTTCGCATTAAACTGATTACGTTTACGCACCAGTTTGCGTATAATTCTCCAGAAAGCGATGTAGAGTTTGAAATTGAATAAAAGTCAAAACATGAAAAATGTAAAACATAACCAAACAAACATTGGGATCAAATAACATTGTTTTATTGATAAACGAACTGTTCACAATGATAACAAGCACAGATGTTACATAAATCATTGAGATAACCCGTTTAAATTGTTTTGTTTGCTTAAAGCCTTTGGGGTGTTAATGACCATGTCCCAGATATCCTTGGCATCATTCATTGAAATGGCCATGACCTAAGCACGGGGTGTAGGCATACACCTGCCGGTGAATATATATAAAAAGGTATAACCGTCTGTTCGAGAATAACTCGACGCGGGATTATATCATGTGGTGTGTCTATTAATCTTTAACCCGGTATTCAGCCCGGGCTACTGAACGTATAACAAACATGTAATTCTTTTAACAAGTTTATTTTTAAATAATTATCCCAAGTTATAAAAGATATTTTGTGCCTTGTGCATTCAAATCAATTCTCTTAAACTCTTTTCAAAATGAGTCGGTTAATTGTATTTACCAGTGAAAACTGACGTATTTTTCCCAAAAAGGTTAAGTGCAGGTAATAAAGAGTCTTGCAAGCTTAGATGTTTAAGAATCTGTTGAACAGTGTTCCTTTTAACTTTGATCCTCCTATGGATCCCTTTTACAACCGTTTGTAATAATTGATATTACTTTTCATCTGTTTGTAATGATTATTATCTTTAGCTTCAGTTGTGCATTTAAATTGTGATTATTGACTATGATGATATCAACTACATCACGATACTCCCCACCGGGCCCACCGGTAATACGTGGAAATATCGGGGTGTGACATAACTTGTGCCTTATGTCTCTTATTTATAGCCGAAGGTTTTGGCACTTAAAATGTAACGGAGAGTTAACATAATATTTTTTTCCGTCTGTGGTTATTTCCCTATCCATGCACATGGATCGTGGGTTGATCGATGGCTGGGGAGATGCCACGTGGAAAGTGATTTAATCTAGATCTGCATGTTAATTATACCATCATCGTGAAATTAGATGAGTGTCAGGATGCTGCCACGTCATATTCGGTTGTAACCGAATGAGGCCTTGCACGATGGTCATTTAATGCTTCTAGAAGATCTACAGTTGTGCACTTTTGATCAGTTGCCACGTGTCCAATTGGTTATAACAGAAAATATTCCTTTTGCTCAATTCCTTATTTCTCCATGCGCGCATATATGTTTTGGACTTGACTTTAGTCGTTATAATCTTCAAGCTTAATTGTACCCCTACGCGGGCCCGCACAAGGGTGTTAAATGAATATTAGCCTTCTCTTATCTCCGGCGCATGGTTGTTAAGAATTGATCCTCCTAGATCTGTTTAGATCGATCGCACGGGGCGCGCAAGACCTGCTTAAGATGTTCCTAGAGCATAATGATGATATGGTCCTCTGCGCTGGCGCAAGGTTTTTGGGACCATATCCCTTTAATATGGCTGTCTCTTGAACGTGCCTATGCGCCGGTTTCCTCATCTCATGAGTTCACCCTCAAATATCAGCTTCTTCGAATAACTATGAAAAGTGATGAAAAACCTGTAGAATATTTAAGTCGTGCTCAGGAATATGCAACCGCTCTAGAAAACATAGGTGAACCAATTAAGGATAAGGATCTTGTCATGCTTACGGTTACTGGTCTTCGTGAGGAATATTATGGTCTCAAGTCAAACCTTTTAACCCGTACTCCACCGATCACTTTTGGTGAGCTTCATGGTCTTATTAGTGACCATGATTATTTGATTACTAAACTTTTACCAACACAACCAACCAATCCACAGGCTCTTATGGCCACGGCCCCATCCCAACAACCACAACTGAATTTACAATCCATTCAAACACAAATCAGCAACCTATAACTCATGGCTACACAACTTGGCAACCAACTGAACCTGACTGCTGCCTCTACCCCACCACAACCACTGCAGGCCTACTATGCTCCTCGGTCCTCAAACAATAACCGAGGAGGTCGTGGAAATACAAGGGGTTCCTACAGGGGTAATTATCGCAACAACAACACTGCTCGCAACCGTGAAACTGGTAGTTCACGTCAGTTCTCTTGGGCATCTACTCAAAACACCATGTATGGTCACTGTAACCATTGCGGGATTGGTCATCTACCATCTCAGTGCCCAAATCAGTCTTCTCAACCACGCACCCAGTCTCAAGCCAATTATGCTACTCATTCTGTTGTTGGTTCACACCGGAGCTTTAACTATCTTCCTGACACTAGAGCTAATGATCATGCTACCACAGATTTTGAGAGCCTTGATAACTCTGAGGCCTACTATGATAATGATTCTCTCTTTGTTGGTAACGGTCAACCCTTACCTATTTTAAACATTGGTTTGACAAAAAAAATTCCCCAAATAAAACCCTCACACTTTCTAATGTCCTTCATGTTCCTCAACTTAAAAGAAATCTTTTATCTGTTCAAAAGTTTTGCGTTGATAATAATGTTTTCTTTGAGTTTCATGCCTCTTATTTTGTTGTGAAGGACGAGTCTGCACGCACCATCCTCCTAACTGGTCCAAGTGAACATGGATTGTACTCCATTCGCCTTCCTCAGCTCAAGTCTCTTCTTAAAGTCGCCTTTACTGCCTTCAAAGCATCGTCCACCATTTGGCATCAACGACTTGGACATCCTCATGCTCAAGTTTTCCGTTCTATTGTTTTGCATTTTCATTTACATGTTTTAGACAAGTTTTCCTCTTTGTTTTATTTACCATTGTAATTGATTGAGTGAATCCTCCATCCAGAGGAAACCACAAGATGATTAGCTGCTCATCCCGGTTGAATGATCTTCGCATGCTTGATAAATGATTGATTGCATCTTTGATATCGTGGATATTGTGATGATAATGGTGATTGATGGTGTGATTATGTAGTGGTGTCTGATTCATTAGAGGGTCTTGCGCCAGTAGGTTTGAAGAAACCTAAGGCGGAGCCTCAAGAAACGACGAACATTCCTGCAGCGAATCCAGACGATCCTATTGATCTGGATTCTAGTCCTAAGCCGTTTCAAAGAGTGAAACCAGAGAAAAGGAAAAAAAACCCGAGGGTGAAGCTGAGGCGCGGCCTGTGAAGAAGATGGTGCTGAAGAAAATTGGCAAGAAGGGTAATCTGGATGCCTTTGCTGCGAAGTTTTCACCAGGTGAGTTTCTTTTTCAAGCTTACGCCAATGTTATATACCAAAGTAACATTATTAATTTTGTGAAGAGAAAACTGGTGCATCAGTTCACACGGAGACGTTATTCTCCTTTTCTGATGAGCGTGTCCCATCCCCCCTGAGCTCAGTAAGGGAAACATAGAGGGTGAGAAGACTGTGGAAATAGGAGCGGAGATAACTGGTGTTGATACGACTAAACCAGCTTCTCCTAAAGTTGCCACGGCCATGCCAGGTCTCGAAAAGGAAAAAAACTGTTGTTGCTGATGAGCCACCTATAGTGACTGCTCCATCTGCCACTACAGATATATCCGAACTTCCAAAGGAGAATGTGCAGAGAGATCAAGAAAAAGTTGAACACCAGGAATTTGTAACAAGTGATGTAGAGGAAGAATCTCCGATTCGCCCGGATGAGACTCCGGGTGACTATTATTATCGGTAATATTTGGAAAAAAGAGCTGTTGACCTTCACGCGCATATGGAAGTGTGCCGGGAGTGGTTCAAGGGTGCCTTTCCTCCCGCAGAGATTAAATTCCAAGAGGAACAGACATATGAGCGCACATATTGCGCATATTTGCAAGAGACTGCCAGCGCTTCTTCAACCACTCACAGGATTGTGCGTGAATGGCGCAGCATGCAGAAAGGATGGGAAGCTTTTGAAGCTTCAAAGAAAGAGATTGCCGTAGAGAAGGCGCAAATGGTTGTGTTAAAAGTTGAACTTGAAGCCAATAAAGCCAAGTTTGAAGACGAACAAAAGACGAAGGAATGGTCCGCCATGGGTTAGAAGAAAAAAGCTGAAGCCGAAGCTGCTTTACTTGCGGAGGAGCGCAAGCGGGGGAAAGATGCGTGTGAGAGAGACAATAATGAAAAAATAACTCTCCAAAACGAGGCGGTCAATCTCAAAGCGGAGATTGAAAAATTGAAAAAAGAGAAAGCTGATGCTGAAGCTGCCGCCGATGAAGCCCGGTCTCACCGAGAGCGGAGCGAACAGAAAGAGGTAGAAACTTGTCCAACTCTTGCTCTTAGAAATAAAGAGATTGCGGAACTACCTCTTTACTGCTTGAGCAAGATCAAATGAAGGCAGAACTTGATGCTGCAAGAAAGGACTTGCAACATGTGCAAGTGGAAAAATCTGAGTAAGCGCGCCGCCTCTCAGAAACTGAGGAGAAGCTCGAAGACGTTGAAACGGCCCGATTGACAGCTGAGAGCATGGTGGAGCCACTGACTAACAACATGTCATGGATGCAGCATCATGGGGTTGTAAATGTAAGTGTCTCAAACCCTTCGTATTATTTTTAATAAGTTTGCATGTAAACTTATTTTCTGAATTTGCATGTGTCGCAAACTCGATTTTGAACTCTATTAAGTTGGATGAATCAGTTTCAAAACTAATGGTGACAGCGCGCCATGATGGTTACACGCAGGGCTATGGGGAGTGTGCCCTCCATGTAACAAATGCAGTGAAGATAAAGTGGGATACCAGCCAGTCCACCACCAGTGGAGTTGATACTAATGCGGCTTTTGATGCCGCCAAATGAGAATATGATAACCTTCGAGTGCCAGTGGTGGAACTGGTGAACGAAGCGCTACAACATGAAAAATTATGTGGACCAGTTGAAGGAGATCTTTCCTGATGCAGCGAAAATCTCAGGAGATGAAGATGTAGTTGTTAAGTAGGTGCAACATGTGGTGGTTGCTTTTGTATTTGAATTTTGGGACGTTGATTCCCTTTGTTTAATGTGCTCGAGCGCACGTAGCTTATGTTTTGCTGTAAATATAACATATGTTTTGATTACAATATCTGCATGAGTACAATTGCTTTGTTTAGGTGAGACAAATAAAGATGGTATAAAGCTCATGTGTGAACATAGGACTAGACCCAGTGCATAACTTGTGACCGCATACTGTTCATGAGACTTGTAATACTGTTTTTGTGCTTACCAAAAGTAATTGCATGCATTTGTAACAAAGCATAAAAAGGCGCAATGTAAGTAACGATCTTTGTATTATAATTGATAGGGCACAGGGACCGAAGAGTACAAAGACGTTAAGATTACCCTAGAAAGTAAATATCATAATGTAAGTAACAATCCTTGTACGATACTTTGATAAGGCACATGAAGCCTGATAAGTATAAAGGATGTTAAGATTACATATAACATCTGCACAGTTGTTACGCATTCCATGTCCGAGGGACCTCGGTTCCATCTAACCTTCGTAATGAATAAGCTCCTTTCCCAAGAACTTCATTGATTACATACGGCCCTTCCGAATTGGGCGCAAGCTTCCCTGGCGTTCAGCGTTTGAAGCTTCATTATCTCTTAATACGAAATCCCCTGGCAGGAAAGTACACACACAGACCCGTGCGTTGTAATATTTCTCTAACTTCGACTTATACTTGGCCTCGTTTATAGCAGCATTTTCACGTCGTTCTTCTAAGAGGTCCAAATCAAGTCTTCGTTCGTGCTCGTTATTTTGCTTTTCCATTGCCAGCATTAGCGGTGAAGGAAGGCCAATTTCAGCGAGAATTACTACCTCCGTTCCATAAATAAGACTAAAAGGAGTCTCACCAGTGCTGGTTTTTGGCATAATGCTATAAGCACAGAGGATACTAGGCAACTCATCCACCCAGCCTCTTCGCACTGTTCCCAGCCTTGCTTTGATTCCTTCAACAATTTGCTTGTTAATACTTTTGACTTGGCCATTGGCTTATGGATGCGCCACAGAGGCAAAGGTGTGCTCTATGCTCATCTCCTACATCCACTTCTGTAAGTCTTCAGATGAAAAGTTAGGACCATTGTCCATGATGATGCGCAGTGGTAGGCCAAAACGACAGATAATATATTCCCAAATAAACTTTCAAATGACCATTGCAGTAGTTGAAGCCAAGGGTTTAGCCTCTACCCACTTGGTAAAGTAATCCACAGCTACAATGATGAACTTTACAGTGCCAGGCGCATCAGGAAATGGACCCACCAAATCAATTACCCACTGCTGAAAAGGCCAAGCCGTTGATACTGGGACCAACGGATTTTTCGGGCGCATGACGCTGACACGATGCGCATTTTCGTAGAATTTCCACAGCATCTAAGTGCATACCAGGCCAATAATACCCTGCGCTCATGATTTTTGCAACAACCATGCGCGGACCAGCGTGAATCCCACACAACCCTTCTTGAATTTCTTGAACTAGGTATTAAGCATCTTGTTTATCAACGCAGCGCAAGAGAGGACCCATATATGATTTCCTGTATAGTATTTCGTCTGACATCTCGTAATGTAATGCCTTGTTTTGAATGCCTCTGTCTCCTATTCTGGAAGAGAACTGTGTTGTAGAAACATGATAATTAGGGACATCCAAGATGGATTCCCAATCTCCACTAAACTCACATGACGTAAAGGCACAGACGGGTTCTTGAGCACCTCAATGCGCACTTCTTTAGCTAAATGCTTGAAACTTGTGGCTACCAGCTTGCTGAGCGCATCCACATGTTTGTTTTCACTGCGATTGATATGAATTACTTTGAAGGTCTAAAACTTGGCAATTAAAGATTTCGCCTGTTCAAGGTACAGAGCCATTGTTTCACCTTTTGCATCGTAAAGGCCGTTGATCTGTCCAGCGACTAACAAGGAATCAACGTGCGCCTCCAGATTTTTAGCATCCGTCTTTATTGCTAAATGAAGTCCAGCAAGGAAAGCTTCGTATTTCGCCTCATTATTGGTACTTTTGAAATCCAATCTGATGGCATAAGTAAACTCATGATTATCGGGACTGACTAAACAAAGACCAGCCCCTGCGCCATCGTCATTAGATGCACCATCCGTGTGTAAGACCCAAACACTATCATCAAACACTGGGACTGGGTTTTGAATAGCTTCACACTCTTGAATCTTATCCACTGGTACTTCAGTAACAAAATCGGCCAAGACTTGACCCTTGATAACTGGGCGCGTTTATACATAATGTTGTGTCCTCCCAGTTCAATAGCCCATTTCGCCAATCGGCCAGCAACATCAGGCTTGGACATAATTTGGCCCAGGTGATAGTTTGTAAGAACAGTTATAACATGACCATAAAATTACCTGCGCAACCTGCGCGAAACATGAACTAGTGCCAGAACGAGCTTCTCCGTTATTGAGTAACGAGTTTCAGGATCAGTTAACATCTTACTGACATAATAGATCGGCGTTTGGACTCCGTCTCGTTCTACTAATAACATTTCGCCGACAGCAATGTCGGACGCAGAGAGATACAAAATCAACGACTATTCCTTCCGTGGAGCTGTCAAAGTTGGTAATTGGATTAAGCACTCTTTCATGTCTTGAAAAGATTTTTCAGCTTCTGGAGTCCACTAGAATTGACTCTTTTTTACACAGTTGCGTAGCGTGCTAATGAAGGGGAAAGACTTAGCAGCATGATTTGCCAAAAATCGATTAAGCGCAACAAGTCGACCAGCTAATCGTTGCATTTCTTTGATAGTTGCTGGTGATGGCATGCGCTGGATAACTTTCACTTTCTCCAGGTTAACTTTAAAACCGTTTTTAGTTACAATAAAACCAAAAAATTTTCCCTCTTCCGTACCAAAAGAACATTTTCCTGGGTTTAGCTTTAAATTGACCTTGCGCAAGGAAGCGAAGGTGCGCTTGATATTCTTGAGCATCAATTCTTCATCAGGGCCCATGATGACTAGATCATCAATATAAACTTCAACTGTGACGCCGATATCATCTCCAAAAACCTTATCCATCAAGCGTTGATACGTGGCTCCCGCATTGCGGAGACTAAAAGGCATCTTTGTATAACAGAAAATACCTTTCTCCGTGCGAAAAGCTGTTTAATCCTTGTCTTCTTTTTTCATCTGAACTTGATGATAGCCCTTGTAACAATCCAAAAAACATTTCCAGCGGAAAGAAGCCAAAGAATCTACTTTCTTGTCAATCTCTAGAAGAGAATAACAATCATTTGGACATGCTTTGTTAAGATCTTTGAAGTCAACACACATGCGCCATCCTCTATTGTGTTTTTGCACCATCACTAGGTTAGCCACCCACGTTTGATATCGGACCTCACGTAATATACCTGCCTGAAGCAACATAGTTACTTGCTCATTCATTGCACGAGTATTTTCTGGACCTAGACTACGCTTCGCCTATACCACTGGTTCTACTGAAGGAAAAATGTTTAACCAGTGTTCTGCCACATCCCTTGGTACACCAGTCATATCAGCTGGAGACCATGCAAAATTATCCATATTTTAGAATAAGAGTTGTTTAAATCGTGCACGAATTGCTGGAGACATGACAGGTCCTAGCAAAACTGTTTGCTCTGGATATTTGCTATTAAGTACCCACTTCTCCGGTTCATCGGAAGAAGATGGTTTCGCAATCTTTACTGGAGGTTCATTATCAACAGACATGATTTCCTTTCTTGAATACAGGATTGCTACGCCTGTTTCAGTTGGAAAACCACAAGCCGCATGTGGTGTGGAAGTGATCATGGTAAAATTTCTTTGAGCACGCCTACCTAGCAAAATGTCATGACGAGATGTAGCTGGCATTACCATAAAGTTAACTGGAACGGTGCGCGTGTGCCTGCCATCCGAGAGCATAACAAGCAAAGAAATCTGACCGAGCAGAAAGACGGCTTCATTGCAGAAACCAGTTAACGAGAAATCAATTGGCTCTAAGCGCACGTTGTCCTCTGGATCCAGCTGCTTGAAACATTGCTCATAAATGATATCCATAAAGCTTCCTGGGCGATAAACATATAGTCTGTGCGGTAATGACCAAAAATACCAGTTATCACGAGTGGTCTTTCTTCTTGTGGACCTCCAGGTACAACAGGAAAAATCACTTGCTGCTTACGCCAGTGCTCGTTGTGACTTCGTTTTTTGTTACGCCTGCGCGACGGGCCACCCTGAATCATGCTGACTTGTTTTGCTTTCTTATTGCTTGGACCATCATCACCACAGGTGATTTGGCAAACTTCCTTGCGCACATTTTGCACTAAGTGAGTGAGCTTTCCGCTTTTAAGTGCCTTCTCAATCTCGGTGCGCAAGCTGATACAGTTATCAGTTGTATGACTCGTATCTTTGTGATAATCATGATAGAGATTTGGATCTTGACCCTTCTTATTTTTCATTTGTTGAGGCTGTTTAAACTGATGATTTTCCATGCCGAGAACCTCCCCAGGAGTTTTGGTTAGAGGAGTCCACTGCCTCTCACGATTTTCCTGCTTGATTGCATTTTGAGTAGCAATCTTGTTGATTGTTGCTCGAGCGTCTACTGAGGAGTACGCGTTCTGACTTAAATCCTTCCATTTCTTCTTGAATTTTCGACCATTGTTTTTGCTCATATCTTGCAGACGGTTCTGAGGCAAAGGAGGTCGATTAGAACTTAAGTTGCGCTTAGTTTGAGCGTAAACTTTGGCTGCCGCCATAAGTTTTTCCCTACTTTTTGGTAACCCTACACTTCCTAATAGGACTTTGATCATCTCGTCACAGCGTACAACATACTTGAACTGTGCGTGAATCAAATCCTCATGCACATAACCAATCTCAAGGACCTCTTTGTTATATCATGTAATAAAATCCTCCAGACTTTCGTCATCTCTTCGCCAGATGTTCATGACATCTGAGGAGTCCCTAACAGATCGCCGTTGTTGACTAAAATGAACTAAGAATTTATCCTTGAGATCATTCCACGAAGTTAGTGTACCTGTTGGCAATTTGTCAAACCAGAGGCGCGCAACACCCGTGAGGGTTTGAACAAACAGGTGACACCACATAGGCAACGTCCAGCCACCAATAAGCCCTGCGCTGGTGAACAAGCGCAAATGATCGTCTGGATCAGTCATGCCGTTAAACTTCCCCATGTTGGATGGTAACTTTGCGTGCTCAAGGGGAGTCAACGCGATTTCCTTGACAAACTTAGACTGTTCTGCTGCTTCAGCCGGTCGATAGATCAAATTATAATTATGCTTAGCCTCTGGGTTATACACCGAGCGTATCTTCGGCTTATAATCCGCATGATCCTTTTGCAATCAATTAAAAACACTCGTGCTATCGCCCTCATCATATGTTTTATCATATTCATTGGACTGGGTGTCCCGCTTTTGCGACATGCGTGGGCCCAGTCTTGAATGAACAGATGCACATTTCTGAGAATGTCGCTCCTCCCAATAATCTCGACGCCTACTGCCAGAATGCATAGACTCGTATTTGGTTCTTGACTGAGAATAAATCTCCGTGTCTTCTGCCAAAGTGTATGATGGTGAATCATAGTTCAATACTCGAGGTGCAGGCAAAGCTCGCACCAAAGCTGCGGGTATTTGCACCTACGGTGCTACTGTACCAGTTTGTGCACAAAGTTGTGCATAAATGGCATTTAAAGCACCTTGAGATTTGACATATCACGAGACTGGAGTTTCGCCGGGAGGTAGTATTGAGCTAATCGGAACTTCTGGTTGAACTCCTGGAGTAACAGGATTATTCACATGATTATTATCATGATGAACAGCATTATCACTAGAAAATTCTTCCTCCACGTGTCCGTCGGTACGAGAAACATAAGCAAAGTTGCCTCTGATCTCAGACCGGGGACCTTGTGGATGATTTGACCGAATTTCTGCCATGAAAACAGAAAAGAAAGAAATCGAACGAGAAGATGAAATTAGAAGAGAAGTAATCGGCGGGCGCCAATGAAGAAACACCAGATCTAAAATGACTCGAATCAATCTAGATCTGAGGACATGGTTTCTGCATAAAAATGGTTAATCTCCTCATTGATGACTGCCGGATAACTCTTCACCTGACTCACTGCAAAACAGACAACGCCGTCAGCCTTGCCACGGGGAGAATGGGGGTTCTCTCCGTGACCACCCTCCGGCGTGAGAATAAGTACAGTGATTGAAGAAGATGAAGTAGTAAAGAGTGAAAGTATGTGAATGTGAATGAATAACGTGTACCTTAAGTCTCTTATTTATAGCCGAAGGTTTTGGCGCTTAAAATGTAGCGGAGAGTTAACGGAATCTTCTTTTCCGTATGCGGTTATTTCGACATCCATGTACATGGATCGTGGGTTGATAGATGGTGTCACACCCCGACCACGTAAAACAACGAAACCGCAACGGAAACGTCGGGGAGTGTTGTAACATAATTATTGTTTCACAACCATGGTGTTTAAAGTTCTGTTTTATTTATAAACAAGAGGGTTACATTGTCTTTAAACAAAGAGAAACAAGAGTACATAACATGATTAAACTAATTCTAGCTTCGTTTTATGTCACTAAGGCACAGGTCCGCCTAAGTGTATCTCGATCATCCTATGCAACAGCTCCTAAAACACATGTGAAAATAGGTACGTCAGCATAAAAATGCCTGTGAGATACATAGGTTTTTTAAAATAGGATTCATGACTTAAGTTTAAAGAAATGTTTAATAAAAATTAGTCATGAATCTTGTTAAGTGTTTTCTTCTATAAATCATACGAAAACTTGATAAGAAATCAGATTATATAAAAGAAAGATGTATGGTTAATTAAATAACCAAGTAAAATGAGTTGTATAAAATATGTTGTTTTGTAAAACAATGTTTTGTGAAAATAAGTTATTTATGTAAAATGTTATATGTCTAAATTGAAATGGTTTAAATAACACTACGATATGTAATATCACAAAAGCACTTATATATAGGAAGTACCAGCGGCGTATCCACCATGCTTTTATGATATTACACACGCCTCGTTACTTAAATCACTTACCCAAACAAACCACCAAAATCGTCTTGTTTAAACCAATTGTCAAATGTTCATGTGTAAATCATGTCTAATGTAAATCATGTAATGAGTAAACAAATGTCAAAATTCATGTGTAAACAATGTCTATTGTCAAATGTAAATCATGTAATATGTAACCAAATGTCATGTATGGCAAGTGAAATATATCAACTAACCATAGGTAAAATGCACAAAACAAGGTATTGAAGTAAATTATAGTTTAAATCAAAGTTATGTTTTGTAAAACAAATGCATGCTCTACTGATACAAACATCTATGCGATATTGCGAAAATGCATCCTTAAACAAATTAAAGGTTTATATAAAGCATGTATATCGAATTCGGTCATTCCTTCCATCCAAACAAACCTAGGATTTCAGGAACGGGAGTTGTCAATTCCTATGGTACCACTACCTACTAACGAACGGCGTGATCAATGTTAATGAATGTATTTTTGTCCCATTTAAACAAACCAAATGTCATACCAAAATGTAAGCATGTTTTATGAAAATAATGTACTAAGTATGCAACAAATGAACATACATAGTATGAATGTAATGTTAAATAACGTGTCCATATGCTACGAGAACATATGCAACAGAAATGTAATTTAATCAATGTGGCCATATGCTACAAGAACATATGTAACAGAAATGTGATGTAAATCAATGTGTCCATATGCTACGAGAACATATGCAACAAAAATGCAATGTAAAACAATGTGCTAGCATGTTAATAAAACATACATAGCAAAAACATGCAAGAAATCATGTACTATAAGCGTACTAATGAATGATGTATTGCAAAATACATACTTATATCGTGTATAGTTTGTACATTTTATCGTTATTTATAGTTTAGTTTTATTTAGAATTACGTGCTATTGATCATATTTCGGTTTTCCAGGTCTTGATACATAAAGTTGCTAAAAAAGGAGCAAAAACGAGCTAAAATGCTGAAACATTAAGTCCTAGAACAAGTCTAAAGAGTTAGAATAATTTTTGAAGAGTTTTGGGATGTTAAAGCTGAATTTTGGACGCAACATTCTGGTTAGAAGTGCCCATGGCGTCGCGCCACGGGTAGATGATCATACAGTCACGTAGCGCCAACAAGTAAACAAGAAAATCTGAATTCTGACTTGGTGGCGTCGCGCCACCACTAATATGGATACCCGTCGCATGACGCGATGGGGTGGCGGATCAAGTTTTGTCCTTTAGCTGCTAGGGTTTCGTATATAATCCAAGTTAATCATCATCATTAAGGGTTACGAATTAAAGAACCCTAAGGCGAATTTCGGAGCAGATTTTGAGTATTTCGGAGTGCTTTGGCTTGCGGTAATCATTCGGTTGAAGCTTGGAGCATAGGAAAGAAGATTGTTCGGGTCTTATCTCCCGGTTTTTGTTATTTCTTTGTTTCGATACTTTTCCAATGAATTCTTGTTTTGAACTTGTTTCGTTTATTATAGATATTATGTTTAGTGGCTAAAACCTTCGTTACTACCTAGGTTAGATGAAAGTTTAATAAAGTTTGGATCTTTTAACGGTTTCTATTATTTTGTATGGATTGATCTTTGAAAGTAAATTATTCTAGAATCTCTGATTTGGTGCGTATGCGTATTTACTTTTGATTGTTGATTACTTGCTGTTTCACACAAGTTCTGATGAATGTCTTTCATATAATGGATTTGTGTTGATTATTTGCACCTTTGCAAGTTTGGGTGATCTTTGGGTAAATCGGATGATAACCTTAGAAACAGTAATTAAAATATAATTAGGATTAAATATTCTGCTTAACTTGTCGCTGAGAGGCTCGAGTTAGTTGATAGGTCACAGTGTAATATATAGCTAAGATAGGGTTTGAGAGTAGTCGATCTTAGTTCCCTAGTTGCATCTGTGTCTATCAAACCAAGTTAGAATATAGGATTGCCTTAGATTATCACGCTGAGAGGTAGATAGTCGTATTAGGGCACTTTTAGAGACGTTAGAGGACTGAGAGGAAGTCTAACAATCGGTGTTCACAACAGCCTTGTAGGGTTTCCTAGGTTTCTTCCTGAGAAGGGTCGGGAAGTCTTAGATTGAAATACCTTAGGGTTTAGTACTTTGCGATCCCGATTCCATACCACAATAGAACCGTTAGAAGTCCATTCCTAGCTAAACTGGATTGAAGCCTAGGTAGTCTTTAACCTCATCTAAATCAACCTTAGTTCATTTTCGTATTAATCTAGCTTTAGTTAATTAATTAGTTTAATATAGATTTCCTAGTTTTTCGTAACCCCCCCCCCCAAACAATTAAACAAGTTTAAGTCGCGTCCGTCAGTGATTATTAGAGTCTAATTTACGTGATTTATAGAGTCTCGTGGTTCGATATCTGGACTTCCTAGGTTATACTACATTGATCGGTACACTTGCCGATTGTGTGGTTTTAGGTCGAGTCTAGAATTAAAGCTTTATAGTGTCTAGAATAGAGAGTCTAATTTAGTTTATTTTAATAGTCTGTTTAGCACACATCAAGTTTTTGGCGCCGTTGCCGGGGACTCTTGGCAATTGCGTTCATTAGCTTTGATAGATTTATTTGACAAATACGTGCTACGTGTTTATTTTGTTTTGTGTCTTTTATTTTCATCTTGAGTCTTAGTAACTAGTGTTTGCTTTTCTTGTGATTCAGGTTTTTGCTTGTAGTGGATGCCACATCTATGCTCGCACGGACCACCGCCACCAATCAAGCAGTCATCATCTCAACTAGGCGAAGGCCCAAAGGTTAGTACTTCATCTTCGTCTCTTACTGTTTTCCCAGATTTCGACACCAATCCCATAACCGACCCACCACCTTCACCAAACCATTCACCTAAGGATTCCCCACCCAATAGTCCCACTTCTAGTACCTCTAGCGAACCAGAAAACTTAGAACCAATGGCTAACGCTAGGCAAACCGTCCATCAGCAGGCCACTCAGAATTTCATCGGTCTTGCTTCACCCATCACCGTTCCACCCATAGTTAATGAAAATTCATGGCAGATTCCATCTTATGCCATGCAGGCTATAACCAATAATATCCAATTCCATGGCCGAGACGATGAGGACGCCCCGGCCCACATAAACCGTTTCTCCCATATGCTAGCCACCTTTAGCCTTCACGGTGCCCCTAATGATGCCACTTACCTACAGCTTTTCCCATTTTCACTAGCTGGCCGTGCGGCTACTTGGTTGGATTCTCAACCAGCCGGTACCTTTACCACTTGGGCAGGGCTTCGTCAAGCCATTTTGAACAAGTATTTCCCGCCCGCTAAAGCCTCACATCTTAGAGACCAAATCCACTCTTTCCGCATGGAACCCGACAAGCCTTACTACCTTGCTTGGGAGCGTTTCCAAAACCTTTGTCCTCGTTGCTCCCAGCATGGTCTTTCCAATTGGGCTTTATGTGAGAAATTCTATAACGGTCTCACACAAGAGACTCGTGATCGTTTCGATACTAATGCGGGGGGGGGGGGGGCATATGATGGGTATTCTTACCGTAGCTGAGCGTTTAGAGCGTTTTGAGGCATTTGATCAGTCTCAATCTCAATCGCTAGCCGATCAGCGGTATCAAAGTGGTAATTCTAATACCACTACTAGTGCACCCACCCGAGGGGTGAACCATGTCGCCATGGATCCTGGTTTAGCCGCTGTTTTGGAAAACATGTCTAGGGAACTTAAGGAAATTAAGGCTAAGGTAGACAAATGTGAGTATTGCCGAGGGGGTCACGATACTAGTGCGTGTCCTCTGCTAGTTGGTGAGGAGCAAGTTGATTTCTTAGGAGGAGGGTTCGGTAGAGGTCAACTTAGCGGGTTTGGTAATAATAATAGTTTCGGTTCGGGTTGGCGAAATAATAATAACAACTTTAATAATCATAACACTTTTCGCTCAAATGGACCCCCTGGTTTTCAAATAGCTCAAAATTCAAATAGGGGTCAAAGTTCACTTTTTGGTGGGGGTTCAGGTGGGCAGTTCAACAAGGGGTTCAATGGGCAGGTTAAAGATGGGGGGTTAAATAACCAGGGTCAACCAGGTCAAGGTTCACGTTATGATCTAGGTGGTAGTCTAGAAAGAATGGAGTCCATGATGAGTCAACTAATTGTTAGGGACCAAACCACCCAAAAGACCCTTAGTGAACATGACCTCATGCTTAAGAACCACCAAGCCTCGTTCTAAGACCTTCAACGAGTTGTGGGGGATATGTCTAGGAAGTTAGAGGAGAGATTACCCGGCCAGTTTGCGGGTAACACTTTAAAGAACCCTGCCCATGCCAAAGCCATTACCACTCGTAGTGGCAAAACCATAGGGAATCCGAGAGTCGAAGAGATAGTAGTTGATGAAGATGGAGATATTATAGATGAGGAGATCGAGATGGAAGCTCCCGATAAAGTGCAATCTAGGTTAAGCCCAGCAAGTACCGCACCAACCCGGGGCCTTCAAGTGAGAAAAGTCTAGGTAAAAAGCCCATTCAAGTTGTTCCATCACCCACTGTTGATCTTTCCCGTGCTCCATTTATATCCCGTCTCAAAAAACCAAACTTATTCCAAAGAGTACGGGAAGTTCTTAGAGATCTTTAAGCAGCTTAGAATCAACCTTCCCTTCATAGAAGCCCTTCAATCAATGCCTAAATATGCAAAAATTTTAAAGGACCTTCTAAAACGTAAGGATAGGTTAGGAGAGGTTTCTAACATCCCCCTTAGTGGAGGGTGTTCAGCCGTAGTCTTGAACAAGGTCCCAGAGAAATTGACGGATCCGGGCCTTTTTACCATCCCATGCTTGTTTGGGAGTGATACCGAGTGTAGGGCCCTAGCCGATTTAGGAGCAAGTATAAACCTAATGCCATATTCCATGTATGAGAGGCTAGGTCTAGGAGAGTTGTCCCCTACACGTATGTCTTTGTCTCTAGCCGATAGATCAGTGAAGTATCCACGTGGTATAATTGAAAACCTTTTAGTTAAAGTGGATAAATTCGTCTTTCCCGTAGACTTTGTCGTTCTTGATATGGAAGCCGACGAAAAGGTTCCTATCATTCTAGGACACCCATTCTTGTGTACCGCCAAGGCTATCATCGATGTCTTCGACGGAAAAATCACACTTCAAGTCGGTGAGGAGAGAGTTACTTTCGAGATTGCACGCTCCATGGAACACCCTAGTGGTTCCGATGATCTTAGTAGTCCTTGTCATTCGGTCTATTTCATAGAGTCTTTCCTATCATGTGTCGACCATTGCTTTGACTATATTAGTGGAGCCGGTTTAGTTGGGAGTAAGATAGATGAGGTAGTTGAGAAGGTAGAGGAGGTTGTGAGTGAGAGTAAGGAAGTAGAAGAGACCGAGTGGGTCCCCGAAGTGCTAGAGTTGAGTGAAGTAAAAAGTGAGTTTGAGAGTGCACCCTTAGAGAAGCCCGCCCCACTAGAACTTAAAGTTCTCCCGTCCCACTTAGAGTACTCTTTCTTGGGTGAGGGGTCCGATTTTCCCGTTATTATTTCATCCGAGTTAGAGGAAGGAGAGAAGGGTAGGTTGTTAGAGGTGTTGAGAGAGAATAGGGAAGCAATTGCATGGCGACTTTCGGATATCAAGGGCATAAGCCCCGCCTATTGTACCCACCGGATACTCATGGAAGATGAATATAAGCCGGTGGTGCAACCGCAACGGCGACTAAATCCGAACATGCAAGAGGTTGTTAAGAAGGAAGTGCTTAAGTTGTTAGATGCCGGGGTGATATACCCCATTTCCGATTCACCATGGGTGAGCCCGACCCAAGTTGTCCCAAAGAAGGGTGGGATGACGGTGATCATGAATGAAAAGAATGAATTAATCCCTTCTCGTACCATTACCGGTTGGCGTGTCTGCATAGAGTACCGAAAGTTAAATGACGCCACCCGGAAAGACCGTTTCCCCTTGCCATTCATTGACCAAATGTTGGAACGTTTAGCGGGTCAACAATACTATTGTTTTCTCGATGGATTTTCGGGTTATTTTCAGATCCCAATCGCTCCCGAGGATCACGATAAAACGACGTTCACATGCCCTTACGGTACTTATGCGTATCGCCGCATGCCTTTCGGGTTATGCAACGCTCCGGCTACTTTCCAAAGATGCATGGTTGCTATATTCCAAGACATGCTTGAGACTTCTATGGAGGTTTTCATGGATGACTTCTCGATTTATGGTACCACTTTCGATCAATGTCTTCTAAATCGTGATAGGATGCTTAAGAGGTGCATAGAAACAAATCTTATGTTGAATTGGGAGAAATGCCACTTCATGGTGACGGAGGGGATAGTTTTAGGACACAAGGTGTCTAAGGAGGGGATAGAGGTGGATAGGGCAAAGATAGATACCATAAGTAGATTGCCCCCACCTACTAGTGTTAAATCCGTTCAAAGTTTCTTAGGTCATGCGGGCTTTTATAGGCGTTTCATCAAGAATTTTTCCAAGATTACTCGCCCCATGACCCGACTTTTGGAGAAGGATGCGCCTTTCGTCTTCGACGAAGAGTGCATCAAGGCGTTTGATTTCTTGAAGGAAAAACTCGTGAGTGCCCCTATACTTGTTTCGCCCAATTGGAGCTTGCCTTTCGAGCTCATGTGCGATGCGAGTGATTATGCCGTAGGCGCGGTCCTAGGTCAAAGAGTCGATAAACACTTTCATCCAATCTACTACGCGAGCAAAACTCTAAATGATGCTCAAGAGAACTATACCACCACGGAAAAGGAGCTCTTAGCCGTAGTGTTTGCGTTTGATAAGTTTCGCTCATATCTCGGTCTTTCCAAAACCACCGTATTCACCAACCATGCTGCTTTGCGCTTTCTTTTCCAAAAGAAGGACGTGAAGCCACGTCTCATTAGATGGATTCTTTTGCTCTCCGAGTTCGACATCGAAATAAAAGATAAAAAGGGAGCGGAAAACGTGGTCGCCGACCATTTGTCACGTTTAGAGGATCCTAAGAGAGAAGAAGTTCGTGAGGATTCCATAGGAGACACTATTCCTCACGAAACCATAGATTTTGTTAGTGCCGAGGTAGAGGGTTTGCCATGGTTCTCGGATTTGGCAAATTATTTAGCAACCGGAGATCTTGTGAGGGGTATGTCATATCAACAAAAGAAAAAGCTTCTTAGGGATGCTAGGAAGTATATTTGGGATGACCCGTACCTATTTAGGATAGGTGGAGATAGAGTGCTTAGGGGGTGTGTTTCAAAAGAGGATGGGTTGAACATCCTAAGTCATGTGCACGAGGGTTTAACGGGAGGCCACCATGGGCCGGATGTGACGGCACAAAAGGTTTTTGACAGTGGCTTCTATTGACCAACAGTAGTGAAAGATGCCATAGAGTTTGTTAAGACTTGTGATCATTGCCAATGTACCGGTAACATCTCATCCAAGGATGAAATGCCTCAAAATCCCATCCAAGTTCTTGAAGTATTTGACGTTTGGGGCATTGATTTCATGGGGCCTTTCCCCTCATCGAGTGGGAATAGGTACATCCTCGTGGCCATTGATTATGTCTTAAAGTGGGTGGAAGCTCAAGCTTTGCCTACTAATGATGCCCGAGTGGTGGTGAGATTCCTTAAGAAGTTATTCACACGTTTTGGAGTTCCTAAAGCCATAATTAGTGACCGTGGTACGCATTTATGCAATTCCGCCATGGAAAAGGCACTTGCTCGTTACGGTGTCACTCACCGTCTTTCTACCGCATACCACCCATAAACTAGTGGCCAAGTAGAGAATGCAAACCGAGGGGTGAAGATGATCTTAGAGAAAACGGTAGGAAAAAGTAGAAAGGATTGGTTAGAAAAGCTCGACGACGCTTTGTGGGCATTCCGCACCGCCTACAAAACACCGTTAGGAACAACACCCTTTATGATTGTGTATGGCAAAGCTTGCCATCTTCCAGTAGAGTTGGAACATAGAGCGTTGTGGGCATTAAAAACCGTTAACCTCGACTTACCGAAGCCGCAAGAAGGAGGTTCTTCCAAATTCATGAGTTGGAAGCTTTGAGGGATGCCGCCTATGAACGATCTTGGAGCATCAAGGAAAAAACTAAGGCGTTGCATGATAGGAGGTTGCGAAGGTTGAAAGAGTTTAAGGTAGGAGATAGGGTGCTTTTATTTAACTCAAGGTTGAAATTGATAGCGGGGAAGTTGAAATCGAGATGGACGGGACCGTATGTGGTAAAGGAGGTGTTTCTGTACGGTACCGTTGAATTGTACGACGAGGTTGATAAAGGTGTGTGGAAAATTAATGGTCACAGGTTGAAGCACTACTTGGGAGGTCCCATTGATACTACCGAGGAGGAAGAAATTCCTCTAGAGGACCCACCCACTTTCACCGAACAGTGAGTTGCAAAAGCTTCGTGTGTAGAGTATGTACCGTTTGTAAATTTCTTTATTTTTCGTGTATTCATGGTTTTTCGTGTCTGTGTTTTGTGTGTTTGAGAAAATTTGCAGGAAACGTACCCTTGAAGAGCTGAAAATGCGAAGAAAAAGTCATTCCAGGTAAGTCCCACACTTAGAAAAATTTTGGGATGGTTTTGGGAAGGTTTGGTAAAGTTAGAAAATTTTCTAAGTCCCAAAACTCATAATTTTACGAAACATTCTGGTCAAAAGTTACCCTCGCGTCGCGCCACCATAGATTCCTCAACTCGTAGCGCAGCGCCACCATGTGGGTCGCTAAAACCCCTTTTGAAACCTTTAAACGCTTTTGAACCTCCAAAAGCTGACTCTTTGACCTGAACTCTAGCTTGGCGCTACGCCACGGCCCCCCACCTCACTCGTCGCGCGACGCCAGCGTATAAACAATAAAAAATAATAATAATCAACCCTTTTGACTTACCGGTTTCCCCAAACAATACCAAAGCTCTTCCCTTCTTCCTCTCCACCGCAGATTACCCCCAACCACCATTAAACCTCCATTAACATACCTAGAAGCCACCGTTTTTCACCATCTAACTACCCTTGTGACCGGATTTTCACCACGAACATAACCCCAACAACATATCTGCCATCCGTCCGTCACAGAGCCGCGATTTGGGACCTACCATAATTCGAAAATTTCATTTTTTTCTCGCATTAATCGACGAATCAGGTATGGTTTTTGCTTACTTTCTTGTATACTTGTTGTTTAAAATCTGCTGGTGAGTCGTTTGTGTCGAGTCTTGTCAAGTTTGGTTTGAGTGTTTTCAGGTTCAGATGTGTGTGTCGGTGTGTGGTCGTTAGTGTCGAGTTAAGTCAGGTGGGTGTGTGTCGTTTCAATCAAGTCTGTGATTAGAGTCCATTGTGTTGAGTTGTTTGAGTCGGTATTCTGTGTTTCTGTTGGGTCAGTTTATTCAAGTCCACCGTGTTGAGTCGATTGTTTGCTCTTTTCAGCTGAGTTGCTGTGAAGCCGGATGGGTCGGTTAAGGTTTGATGTCGAGTCAGTTTGTGTTTCTCGACTTAAGGATTCTGATGTTTGGTTAGTGTCGAGTTAGTCATAGAGTTGAGTCTGTCTTCGTCGAGACAGTTGCTGAAGTCCGGTTGTGTCGAGTCCGTATTTGGTTCGAGTTGGTCATGTTTTAGGTTACTTAGAGTTCAACTAGGTCGAGTAGGGTTTGAGTCAAGTAGTTGAGTCGATATTGTGTTATGATATTGTTGTATTGTCGAGTTAGTATGTGGTATTTATGAGGGTCTATTAGTCTTGTAGTTGGTTTTAATGGCATTGCGGCATGGGTTTGGTTTGGGCAGTTGATACATAGGTACGGATGGATCGGTTTGGGATGGTAATTGCATTTGATTATGGATTGCGTTGTATGATACATTGACACTTGAAGCTCCACCTTTGCGCATTAAAACCACATTTTTGCATTCGAAAGAAACTTCCTTTAACTAGGCGGAATCTTTCGACGCTAAATTTGTTTTTAAAATTACTAAAAGGAAAATTATTTTTAAACGCGGATTGGACTTCAATGTCATTGATTCGGCACTTTGGCTCTTAATTGGGACAATTAAAAGTGCCGAGGGGGGTAGTGTACATTAAGTCCTAGTGTGTTTTTGCGTCGTCTTTGTGTCGTTTTAGCTTAGTTTATTCATAGTTATTATTGTTTGGGTTTACTTGCACGTACAAGTGGTTTAAATTCGCCCGTACTCAATCTCCATTCGGGCGAGTTTAACTATCGCTTAGCAATTGTAAAAAAGTAGCCCGTTTGTTTTAGCCGCGAATGAAATGCTATACGGCTAATCTTTCTTTTTCATTGAAAACATTATAAAAATCCAAAAAAAAAACAATATAAAAATTTCAAAAAAAAAATTATAAAAATGAAAAATACCAAAAATAGTTTTTTATTACTAATGGCTTGCCTGTTTTGTTTTGATTATACTTGTTTTGCAGGCATGGCTAGTAGTTCGAGAGAAGGAAGGGCTCGGAAGAGGGCCGCGGGTCAGACAGCACTGCAACAGGATCCACCTCAAGAGGACCCGGTCCCACAAGAAACCCCAATTATTCAGATAGCTGCCGATTATCCGAAACTGAGAAAAATCGTGTATCAAGCGGGTTATAATTTCATTCCGGATAGAAAAACAATTAGAACCGACTATCCGATTTTGAAGTTTGAGCCGTGTCACACCCCGACCACGTAAAACAACAAATCGTGGCGGAATCGTCGGGGAGTGTTGTAACAGAATCATTGTTTCATAACACATGGGAAATTTAAATATTGTTTTATTGATTAAAAGAAACTACAGTGTCTTAACAACAAGGAAGCATAACATAATTAACTAGTCTTGCATCTTTTATTGTCACTAAGGCCCGAGTCTGCCTATGTGTAACTTGATCAATCCTATGCATCATTTCCTGAAACACATGTGAAAATAGGTACGTCAGCATAAAAATGCATGTGAGATACATAGGTTTTATTGATTTAGGATGCATGACTTATAAGTTTAGAAAAAGTTGTTTAACAAAAGTCAGTCATGATCCTTGTAAAATGTTTTGTTTTATAAATCATATAGAAATCGATAAGGAAACAGATGATATAAAAGAAATATGTATAGTTAGTTAAATAACCAAGTAAAATGAATTTGTATAAAATGTGTTGTTTGTAAAACAATGTTTTGTAAAGATATGTTAATTTGTGTAAAATGTAATATGTCAAAATTGAAATGATTTAAATAACGCTACGATATGTAATATCATAAAAGCACTTATATATAGGAAGTACCAGCGGCGTATCCACAATGCTTTTATCATATTACACACTTCTCGTTACTTAAATCACTTACCCAAACAAACCACCAATGTAAAAATGTTCATGTATAACTAAATGTAATGTTTTAAACAAATGTTGAAATGTTATTGTGTAAACAAATGTAATGTAGAGTGAATAAAAAGCCTTTATTGATTAAAAGCATTTACTCGACCCTATAAGAAAGAAATGTACAAAACAATGCAATTGATAGATTATAATCAAAATTTATGTTTTGTAAAATAATGCATGCTTTACTGATACAAACATCTATGCGGTGTTGTGAAAATGCATACATTCAAGCCTTGAGACTGTGGCGATAAACCCTTAAACGAATTAAAGATTTATCTGAGTTATGTTTATCGAATTCGGTCATTCCTTCCATCCAAACATACCTAGGATGTCAGGAACGGGAGTTGTCAATTCCTATGGTATCACTACCTACTAACGAACGGCGTAGCTAATGTTAATGAATGTATTTTTGAGCCATTTAAACAAACCAAATGTCATACCAAAATGTAAGCATGTTTTATGAAAATAATGTACTAAGTATGCAACAAATGAACATACATAGCATGAAATGTAATGTAAAACAATGTACTAAGTATGCACTAAATGGACATACATAGCATAAACATAATGAAATCGTACTAATAGTGTACTAATGAACATAGCAAGTATACGATATGAAAACATGGAAAGCATGAAAGTAACAAGTAGGCACATGTGTTTCACCCCAAAATGTTTAAAAAACAGTAAAAGAGGGGACTATGTACTCACTTGAGGGTGCTTAGAAGTCTTGAACAACAACCAAGCAAGGCTAGAGGGATCACGGAAATCAAACGGCACCTAATAGAGGTAACTATGTAAATAACCGGACCTAAATCAGGAGATCGGATAGAATGAGGTTTCGTAAACCAAATGAGTATAGAAACTCATGTAATATGGTTTAACAAAGCCTACATTCTAAAAGGAAACCTATCCTAAGTGCTTATGACCCATTACGACCCATTTAGGTAGCTTACGCTACTTTAACGCGTCGTTCGCGTAAAACACGTTCGAACCGCCTAACTAGTCCTATGATAAGTAATATATGCCTTAACATGTTTAATAATGTTTCATAATCAGTTTAGATGTCAAAATTTAGGTTACATATGCTTAAAATGAATTTATGCGCAAAAAGGGCATTTTGGTCATTTTCCTAAGGCATATAAATTACCTATCATACAACTAACTAAACGAAGTGACCATAAGGTATAACCTCGGAAGGTTATTCCCTATACAACTATGGTCACCTAATGTGTTTGGTCGGATCCTAATGATCGACCAAACGGGTCGGGTTCGAAAGTGTAAGAGGTTGTTCGGACCGCTTACCTTACGACCCTACATAAGCACTAAACCTAAAGTGACGAGCTAAATATGTTAAAACATATTTAACAAAGTTAGAAAATAGGTTTGGTATCAAAACAAACGGTTTTGATACCTAAAAGTAGTTTGGTTACAAAATACGCAAGAATACGCATTTTGGCCGAAACTACGACTCGTCACTAAGCCTAGATAACGTGGTAATCAGTAGGTATAGTCACAAGAGACTAAAACCATCATGATTATGCTCACGTTATGAAGTTCAAACGAACTTCATGTTGACCATAAACTGGTCAATGCAGAAAGTCAAACATTGTTTGACTTTCACGCTAAAAACGCGTAAAGAACGAAAGAGGACTTACAACGTGTCCAAGAATGGAAGCTTTGATCCGAATATTCTCAGGTATGAAGTGATAACACATCAACTTAGAGAACAAATTCAGATCAAAGGTGTGAGTTTGAGAGTGAAGTGGGTGGGGGTATTTATAGATTTCATAGAACCGTTAAGATCGTTTCTTGAAACCCGAGCTTTGATCTAGGCCGTACACTTGCACCCATTGTTTTCTAAAACCATGGGAGCCCCTAATATGAGTTCATAGTATCATAAAAACCATTAAATACCAGCCCATAGTTTACAAAACCATGGGCTAAAACCATCAAAACTTCAAAATTGGACTAGGTTCATTGAATCTGGTCAGAAATTTCAAAAATGGTCCCTACACTTGTAAAACTTGATTTTTGGCACTTATAAGCCCCGTTAACCCCATTTCAAGGCTCTAAAATAAAGATAAAGTATTGGGAACTTAAAATATGCTCAAAAACATCTCGGATGTCGGTTCGTTTGGTCGTACGGTTGCGTTGTTCGGTTAATTACGACGGAAATCATAATGAACGCAAAAACGATCCAAATTACGCGACGAAATGGAATTTTATCATGCCAATCACTAAAATAAAATATTTTAATGATTACATAAATTTTTAGATGTCCGGATATATTCAGTATGTAAGGTATGCGCGAAAATGCAAACTTATGCACTTTTGACGCTTTTAGTCTCTATTGATCAAATAAGTTTATTTTAGCATACCGAACCCCTCAAAGCCTATTTCTAAGCTATGTAAAGGATATTTAGGGTATGTTTAACTTATGATCAAGTTCCGGAATGTTCGTTACAGTACGAATCGGCATACTTTCGCAGTTTGTCGAATTTAGTCCCTGTAAGCGAATAAACTTGATTTCGACACACCAAACCTTCCAAAACTTATTTCTAAGTTATGTAAGGGTTATTTAAGGTATGTTAAGCCCATGTCACTGTTCCGAAGTGTTTGTTCCGTTAAACTGATTACATTTACGTATCAGCTCGCGTATAACTTCCCAGAAAGCGATTTAGAGCCCGAAATCGAACAAGAATTGATATGTGCAAATGATACACATATTTATACAAATCCCAAGAATGAAATACAATATTTTATTGGTTTGGTATTTGTTTGATGGTTGAAGTGACACAGGTGTCACAAGCCGAGTACACCAGAGTGGAACAAATATGATAAATTGAGAAATACTGAGCTACTTCAGCACCGGGTTATAGATTGGAGTTGGTTGGAGTGAACACAACCTCAGTATGAGGAATTAGTACTGGAGTTTCATAGCACGTGGGTACATAAGGAGGGAAAGTTTGGTCAGGACACAGCTGTGTCATTTAGTTTGGGGAGGCAGGTGTATGAGATGAATATGGTGCGGTTTGCCATAGTTTCGGGGTTGTATACTGAAGATGAGGTGAGGAGGCCGGAGTTTGCTACTTGGTTACGGGGTTCTTATTCTAAGCACAGAGTTTGTAGTGTTGGTGCTGCTGAGTTGAGAGAGTTTTGGAGTACGATTTCCGATCATCCGTTTGCGACTACGAACCTGATTACTTCGGTTTGTAATCCGGTACATAGGTATGTGCTGAAAATATTGTCTACTACACTGGTGGGTCGGAAGTCGGGAGAGAATAAGGCGAACTGGATTGAGCTGTTTATATTGATGTGTAGAGTGCAAAATAGGGAGATGAATCTGGCTATGGTCTTAGCAGATTTGTTTAGTAGAGGTCGTCAAGGAGGTATTCGGGCTGGTTTGGATATGGGCCCCTACATTACTAGGATCGCAACAAATTTGGGGGTACTTGACAGATATCGCCCCGAATTTCTACATGAGGGGCCCAAGACGATGATGTTTTGGTTGAAAGAGCTACAGCAAGCTGGGATAGTGTCGTGACAGGAACCCTATGGCTGGGAGCCGATCAGACAGGGTCCGCAGGTGCAGCCACCGGAGGGACATCTGGCTGAGGATGTTATGATCCAAATTGAGCCTACACATAGGCAGCGGCCGCCTCACAGACATGAGCTGCCGGCACACCAGTACCCGAGGAGGCAGCCTCCACCAGTGCCTCTTACTTTGGAGCCATTCTCTGTGTATGTGGAGTAGAGGTTTGACAGGCTGGAGCATTTGATCGAGTCACTTCGGGAGGGCCAGCCGAGGCAGCAGGAGGACCCGCCTGGTGCAGGTGCGAGAGTTGATCCTGAGCCTCCAGTTCAGGTAGTTGGAGAGAGCAGTGGTGCAGCTGGGCAGTAGGAGTAGTGTGGGGATGGCACGAGGATGCAGGAGCAGCAGCTGATACTATATCTTTTGTTGATTATTTTTTCTTTTATGTTGTTTTTGATCCTCATATTTTTTGGTCTGTACTGATATGATACACGTTAAACAGGTTGGTTAGGGATGGCTGGGTTGGTTGGTTGATGTTGGAACTGATACACTACTGATGATTTTGATATATATATATATATATATATATATATATATATGATGACATATTTTGGTAGTTTGCTTGATGATTGATAGGTTGATTGTGTTAGCCGCTTTCGTTCGCGTGTCCAAGGTTAGAGTTGTTTGCTGAGCGCGTTTCGAACTGGAGGGCTTATGTGGAAATGACTGGCACTTTGACAGTCTCACATATCAGCTAAGTAGTTTCCCTTTTTGTTGTTGTATTTTATTTATTTATTTCGTCGTTAGTTTGTTATTTATTTCGTTCGTAGTTTAGGGTTTTAGTGTTTAGGTAGTTTTGAGTCGTATTTCATTCTTGCATTAGGGACAATGCAATCTTTAAGTGTGGGGATGTGATACATGTAAATAATCGAGTCTTATATTGAAAAATACAAAAAAAAATAGAAAATTTCAAAAATCCAAAAAAATTGAAAAATCAGAAAAATGTCTTTCGATATGAGAAGTTTGCATATTTAAAACGGGAAATGATAGAAAAGGTGAATTGTTGCTTGGGTTTAATAATAATAATATGAGATTATAATAAATCGAGCTTGCGTCTAGTTCGGGATGTGTGGATAAGCCCGGGTTTGGTTTTAAGTCCCTTTGAGCTAATACACCTTAAATTGTCGGTCTGCTAGTGGGTTTTCGCCTGGGAGATATGGGAAATCAAAACTGCCGATAATAGTATAAGGGGAACCGTTATAAGTTAAAGCTGTTAGAGTTTGTGATCATGCAAAAAAATAGAATAAAATAATGAGCTAGAAACTAAATGAAAGTAATGCATTCCTATGTAGTTTGGGTTGGGGATAGCGACTCTACAACCGAATTACCGCTAGGGTGTGTGAAATCGATTGTGCAAAGAAAAGTAAAAAGTACCGAAGCTTAAGTAATCCGAGTTGGGGATAGCGACTCTACAGCCGGATTGCCTCTTTGTTAGGGAAAGCATCGTCTACGCTCATTAAAGAAAAGAAAAAAAAAGAAAAGCGAGAAAAAAATGGAAAAAGAAAAGAAAAAGTTGATTGTAAACTCTCTTGGTTTTGATATAAGACGGGTAGGAATTGATCCAGTGATCGTTCTTTTAGTCCTATAAGCTTGAGGTGGGAATAGGTGGACCGTAAATTCTGGTGTGAGGCCCTAGGTGGATTGACCGCACTTAAATTAAATTCACATGATAAGGGCTTAGGATTGGATTCGGGTTTAAGAGGACAAGTATGTTCGCAATCGCGGCTAACGCAGGCTTTGGTTTTAATAAGATATAAATACTTATCGACCCAAGTAATGATTCATCTCTGATTCCGTTGCATAATTCTTTTTCGGGGACGAAAAAAGAGCAAGTGTGGGGATATTTGATGTATTGCAAAATACATAATTATAGCGTGTATAGTTTGTACATTTTATCGTTATTTATAGTTTAGTTTTATTTAGAATTACGTGCTATTGATCATATTTCGGTTTTCCAGGTCTTGATACATAAAGTTGCTGAAAAAGGAGCAAAAACAAGCTAAAATGCTGAAACATTAAGTCCTAGAACAAGTCTAAAGAGTTAGAATACTTCTTGAAGAGTTTTGGGATGTTAAAGCTGAATTTTGGACGCAACATTCTGGTTAGAAGTGCCCGTGGCGTCGCGCCACGGGTATATGATCATACAGTCGCGTAGCGCCAGCAAGTAAACAAGAAAATCTGAATTCTGACTTGGTGGCATCGCGCCACCACTAATATGGATACCCGTCGCGCGACGCGACGGGGTGACGGATCAAGTTTTGTCCTTTAGCTGCTAGGGTTTCGTATATAATCCAAGTTAATCATCATCATTAAGGGTTACGAATTGAAGAACCCTAAGGCGAATTTCGGAGCAGATTTTGAGTATTTCGGAGTGCTTTGGCTTGCGGGAATCATTCGGATGAAGCTTGGAGCATAGGAAAGAAGATTGTTCGGGTCTTATCTCCCAGTTTTCGTTATTTCTTTGTTTCGATACTTTTCCAATGAATTCTTGTTTTGAACTTCTTTCGTTTATTATAGATATTATGTTTAGTGGCTAAAACCTTCGTTACTACCTAGGTTAGATGAAAGTTTAATAAAGTTTGGATATTTTAACTGTTTCTATTGTTTTGTATGGATTGATCTTTGAAAGTAAATTATTCTAGAATCTCTGATTTGGTGCGTATGCGTATTTACTTTTGATTGTTGATTACTTGCTGTTTCACACAAGTTCTGATGAATGTCTTTCATATAATGGATTTGTGTTGATTATTTACACCTTTGCGAGTTCGGGTGATCTTTGGGTAAATCGGCCGATAACCTTAGAAACAGTAATTAAAATACAATTAGGATTAAATATTCTGCTTAACTTGTCGCTGAGAGGCTCGAGTTAGTTGATAGGTCACAGTGTAATATATAGCTAAGATAGGGTTTGAGAGAAGTCGATCTTAGTTCCCTAGTTGCATCTGTGTCTATTAAACCAAGTTAGAATCTAGGATTGCCTTAGATTATCGCGCTGAGAGGTAGATAGTCGTATTAGGGAACTTTTAGAGACGTTAGAGGACTGAGAGGAAGTCTAACAATCGGTGTTCACAACAGCCTTAGGTTTCTTCCTGAGAAGGGTCGGGAAGTCTTAGATTGAAATACCTTAGGGTTTAGTACTTTACGATCCCGATTCCATACCACAATAGAACCGTTAGAAGTCCGTTCCTAGCTAAACTGGATTCAAGCCTAGGTAGTCTTTAATCTCATCTGAATCAACCTTAGTTCATTTTCGTATTAATCTAGCTTTAGTTAATTAATTAGTTTAATATACATTTCCTAGTTTTTCGTAACCCCCCCCCCCCCCCGAAAACAATTAAACAAGTTTAAGTCGCGTCCGTCAGTGTCTATTAGAGTCTAATTTACATGATTTATAGAGTCTCGTGGTTCGATATCCGGACTTCCTAGGTTATACTACATTGATCGGTACACTTGCCGATTGTGTGGTTTTAGGTCGAGTCTAGAATTAAAGCTTTATAGTGTCTAGAATAGAGAGTCTAATTTAGTTTATTTTAATAGTCTGTTTAGCACACATCAATGAACATAGCAAGTATGAGTTATGAAATCATGAAAAGCACGAAAGTAATAAGTAGGCACATGTGTTTCACCCCAAAATGTTTGAAAAACAGTGAAAGAGGGGTCTATGTACTCACTTGAGATTGCTCAATAGTCTTTGGATAACCACCAAGCAATGCTAGAAAGATTACGGAATCAAACGGTACCAAGTATAGGTAACTATGTTAATAAACGGACCTAAATCGGAGGATCGGATAGAATGAGGTTTCGTAAACCAAATGAGTGTAAGAAATCATGTAATATGGTTTAACAAAGCCTACATTCTAAAACGGAACCTATCCTAGGTGCTTACGACCCGTTTAGGTAGCTTACGCTACTTTAACGCGTCGTTCGCGTAAAACGCGTTCGGACCGCCTGACTAGTCCTATGATAAGTCATATATGCCTTAACAAGTCTAATAATGTTGCCTAATCAGTTTAGATGTCAAATTTTATGATACATATGCTTAAAATGAAATTTGGCGAAAAAGGGCATTTTGGTCATTTTTCCTAAGGCATATAATTTCCTCTCATACAACTAAGTAGACTAAGTGACCATAAAGTATAACCTCGAAAGGTTATTCCTTATGCAACTATGGTCACAAAATGTGTTTGGTCGGATCCTAATGATCGACCAAACGGGTCGGGTTCGAAAGTCTAAGCGGTTGTTTAGACCGCTTATCTTACGACCCTATATAAGCACTAAATCTAAAGTGACGAGCTAAACATGTTAAAACATGTTTAACGAGGTTTGAAAACAAGTTTGGTATCAAAACAAAGGGTCTTGATACTCAAGAGTAGTTTGGTTGAAAAATACGCAAGAATACGCATTTTGACCGAAACTACGACTCGTCACTACGCCTAAATAACGTGGTAATCAGTAGGTATAATCACAAGTGACTATAACCATCGTGATTACGCTCACGTTATGAAGTTCAAACGAACTTCATGTTGACCATTGACTGGTCAAAGTAGAAAGTCAAACATTGTTTGACTTTCATGCTTAAAACGCATAAAAGAACGAAAGAAGCTTACAAGAGGTCCAAGCTATGAAGGTTTTGATCTAGAATTTCTCAGGTATGAAGCAAAGAAGCTTCAACTGAGAGAAAATGGCCAGATCAAAGTGAGCTTGAATGGAAAAACTTGGGGTTTATATAGATTTCGGAGAGCCGTTAAGATCGTTTATCGAAAAACGTGCTTCGATCTAAGCCGTACACATGCACCCCCTGATTTAGAATACCTTAGGCACCCCTAAATCAGCCTATAGGAAGGTTAAAACCATTTGCAAGTTATGGAAACAGCTGGAACAAGCTGTAAACAACAAACAGCTGATCTGCAGGTTCTGTCGCGGCCCGTGTAGAAGCCAAGGGTGGCTTACGCGGCCCGCCTGAACAAAGTTTGGCAGAAATGGCAGATTTGGTCCCTGTATGTATTTAAGCCCATTTTTGACACTTTTAAGGCCCGTTAAGCCAATTTCAAGGCCCTACAATGATGCCTAAGAATAGTGGACATGAAACATGCTCAAAAATATGTCGGATGTCGGTTCGTTTGGTCGTACGGTTGCGTTATTCGGTTAATTACGACGGAAATCGTAACGAACGCAAAAACGATCCAAATTAAGCGACAAATGGAATTTTATCATGCCAATCACTAAAATAAAATATTTTAATGATTAGATAAATTTTTGAATGTCCGGATGTATTCAGAACGTAAGATATGCGCGAAAATGCAAACTTATGCACTTTTTGACGCTTTTAGTCCCTGAATGACCAAAAAGTTTATTTTAGCACACCGAACCCCTCAAAGCCTATTTCTAAGCTATGTAAAGGATATTTAGGGTATGTTTAACTTATGATCAAGTTCCGGAATGTCCGTTACAGTACGAATCGGCATACTTTCACAGTTTGTCGAAATTAGTCCCTGTAAGCGAATAAACTTGATTTTGCCATACCAAAGCCTTCAAAACTTATTTCTAAGTTATGTAAAGGTTATTTAAGGTATGTTAAGAATATATTGATGTTCCAGAGTGTTTCTCGCGTTAAACTGATTACGTTTACGCACTAGTTTGCGTATAACTTTCCAGAAAACGGATATAGAGTTTGAAATTGAACAAAAATCAAAACATGAAAAATGTCAAACATAAACAAAATATTGCGATCAAATGACTTTGTTTTATTGATAACTGAACTGTTTAAGGTTTATACAATGATTACAAGCACAGATGTCACAGTCTTCCCTACTTGTGGAAATTTCGTCCCAAAATTTATTTAGAGGAAACTTGTGAGAAAAGATGTGGATATTTCGCCTTCATTTGATCTTCACATTCCCAAGAAAATTCTGGTCCACGTTTAGATTCCCAGCGAACTTTGACAAGTGGAATGCGCTTGCATGTGAGCCTTTTGACTTCACGGTCCATGATTTCCACAGGTTTCTCAACAAAATGCATCGTGTCATCAACACGAATTTCATCAAGTGGTATGTGGAGGTTCTCATCCGCTAAACACTTCTTGAGATTGGACACGTGAAAGGTTGGATGAACATTTCCAAGCTCAGGAGGTAACTCAAGTCTGTAGGCTACCTTACCGATTCTTTCGACGATCTTGAATGGTCCAACGTATCTAGGTGCTAGTTTTCCTGTCTTTCCAAATCTGATCACAGCTTTCCAAGGTGAGACCTTAAGTAATACGCGATCACCGACTTGAAATTCCAAGGGCTTGCGTCGTCGATCCGCGTAACTCTTTTGACGGCTTCTAGCTGTCTGAAGGTTATCGCGAACTTTCTTAACCTTATCTGTTGTCTCTAGAATGAGGTCAGGTCCAGTAAGCTGAGCCTCACCAATCTCATTCCAGCAGACTGGTGAACGACATTTTCGACCATAGAGAGCTTCGAAAGGAGCCATGTTGATGCTGGAGTGATAACTATTGTTGTAGGAGAATTCAATCAACGGAAGATACGAATCCCAACTACCACCAAAATCGATCACACAAGCTCTAAGCATATCCTCTAAAGTCTGGATTGTTCTTTCAGATTGACCATCCGATTGCGGATGATAAGCTGTGCTCAAATTAAGTTGGGTCCCCATTGGAGATTGCATGGTTCTCCAGAAACGAGACGAGAATCGAGCATCTCTGTCAGAAATAATGTTCAAAGGAACACCATGTCGAGATACAATTTCATCCACATAGATTTTAGCAAGCTTGTCAGCAGATAGATCCTCACGGATAGGCAAGAAATGTGCTGACTTTGTAAGACGATCAACAACTACCCAGATGGCATCATGACCTCTCTTAGTGCGTGGAAGTTGGTAACAAGATCCATAGCAATGTTTTCCCATTTCCAAACTGGAATTTCTGGTTGCTCCAATAAACCAGAAGGATGTTGATGTTCAGCCTTAACCTTAAGACAAGTAAGGCATTTGGATACGTATAAGGCAATGTCTTTCTTCATACCAGGCCACCAATACTGAGTACGAAGATCCTTATACATTTTGTCTGAGCCAGGATGAATAGAATAACGAGACTTATGAGCTTCATTCATAAGCAAAGTGCAGAGATTGTCTTGACTTGGGACCCACAAACGATCCATGAAATAATACAATCCATTGTCTTTCAGTTCAAGATTAGGCTTAATGTGATATGGTAATTCCTTACCCATCAAGTCTTGCGAGACACAAGTATGTTGAGCCTGAGAGATACGGGTTTGAATAGCAGATCGAACTTTGACACAGTGAAGCTTGACACGTTCCTTACGACTCAATGCGTCAGCCACGACATTTGCCTTACCAGGATGGTAGCGAATTTCGCAATCATAGTCGTTTAGAAATTCAACCCAACGTCGTTGCCTAATGTTGAGTTCTTTCTGATTAAAGATATGCTGAAGACTTTTGTGGTCCGTAAAAACCACACATTTTGTACCATACAAATAGTGTCTCCAGATCTTGAGAGCGAATACAACTGCACCTAACTCAAGATCATGAGTGGTGTAGTTCTTCTCGTGTATCTTCAACTGCCTCGATGCATATGCTATGACTTTGTTCCTTTGCATGAGAACACAGCCAAGACCCAAATTTGATGCATCACAATACACGACAAAATCATCGTTGCCCTCAGGTAATGATAGAATAGGGGCATCACAAAGTTTCTGCTTCAAGGTCTGAAATGCTTCTTTTTGTTTAGATCCCCAATCAAAGGGTTTATTCTTCTGAGTTAGAGGAGTTAGAGGAACTGCAATTTTGGATAAGTTCTCGATGAAGCGGTGATAATAACCCGCAAGACCAAGAAATGAACGAACTTCAGTGGGTGTAGTAGGCGTATCCCAATCTTTAATCACGCTGATCTTGGAGGGATCTACATGAATACCTTGTTCGTTGACAATATGTCCTAAAAATTGAACTTCCTTAAGCCAAAATTCACACTTGGAGAACTTGGCAAAAAGTTGTTCTTTCTTTAGGAGTTCCAAAGTAAGACGAAGATGTTGCTCGTGATCAGCTTACGTCTTAGAATATATCAAGATGTCATCAATGAAAACGATGATGAACTTATCTAAATAAGGCTTACAAACCCTATTCATCAAGTCCATGAAAACAGTAGGAGCATTAGTCAAACCGAATGGCATAACTGTGAACTCATAATGCCCATATCTTATGCGAAAAGCTGTCTTGGGAATATCTTCTTCATGCACATGAAGCTGATGATACCCAGAACGTAGATCAATCTTTGAAAAACAAGTAGCACCCTGTAACTGATCAAAGAGATCATCAATGCGAGGTAGGGGATATCGATTCTTGATGGTAAGCTTGTTAAGCTCATGATAATCGATGCACATCCTAAAAGATCCATCCTTCTTCTTGACAAAAAGAACGGGAGCACCCCAAGGTGAAAAGCTAGGACGAATAAAACCTTTGTCAGCTCCTGAAGCTGCTTAGACAATTCTTGCATCTCAGACGGTGCAAGACGATATGGAGATCTGGCAATGGGATTTGCACCAGGTACAAGATCAATACGGAACTCAACTTGGCGTGCTGGGGGTAAGCCAGGTAACTCTTCAGGAAACAACTCAGGATAATCCCGAACAACAGGGATATCTTGAATAGACTTACCTTTGCTTTTATCTGCTACGACATGTGCCAAGAAGGCCACATAGTTCTTTCACAGATACTTCCGAGCCTGAGTACAAGACATGAGTTTGAGACTACTAGCAGGTTTCTCACCACGAACCTGTACGATCTCACCTGTCGAGAGCGGAACATGAACAATCTTCTCGAAACAAACTACCTCTGCGTGATGATTGGCTAACCAATCCATACCCACTATAATGTCGAAGCATCCAAGTTGCATCGGTGTGAGGTCGATAGGAAAAAGATAGTTGTTAAGGTTCAACTAGCAGTTACGAAGAACAGAATCGAGAACCACGGGTTCACCACTAGCAACTTTTACTATCAAAGGCTTTCCTAGTTTCGTTCTAGACATTCGGACCAAAGGCTCAAAAGATAATGACACAAAACTCTTATCGGCACCCGAATAAAAAAGAACAGAAGTATAGTGATTGTTAACAAAGAACGTACCGTTCACCACCTCGTTATCTGCTCGCGCCTCATTCGCATTCATGTTGAAAACTCGACCTCGAGCCTGAGCCTGATTCTGATTTGCGTTGGCCAGCATTGGACACTGGTTTCGATAATGAGTCATGTCCCCACAATTGTAGCACGATCCAGGAGGAAAATGAGGTCGTGCAGCTTGTGCTTGCTGTTGAGCAGGCGGTTGAGCAGCCTGCTGAGCTGGGTTATGTGCAGCTTGATTGGGAGCAAAGCGACAAATATCAGCAAGATGACCCAACTTCCCACAGTTAGTACAGAAATGACACTGAACTTGCGGTTGATGGTGGCTATTGCATCTGTTTCACAACAGTGCATTCCCCGCATACCGTTTCTTAGCTGGTGGTTGTGCGGGTTGGTTAAGAGCTGCCTGATTGGCTTGGGTAGTGACAGTGAAATTCTGGGAAGCCTTGTGCTTCCTAGACCCTTTCGAAGAACCAGTTTCCTTGCCCTTCTTGCTCTTACCCTTCTTGCTTTCACCCTTATCAGACGACTGTTTTTTACCCTTGTCACCCTTCCTGTGTAGCTTACCCTTTCGGACCTGCGACTCAGTCAGAGTTGCAGCTAACTCGATTGCCTGATGAACTGTGGTAGGGTTACTACCAGTGACGATGTCTTGCACGGAGTCAGGTAAGCCATCAATGTACCTCTCGTTAGCCTTCTCGAGTGGGGTAACCATTGTAGGGCATAGTAAACTCAGCTCCTCATACCTATCAGTGTAAGCCCGGTGCTCACCACTATCCTACTTCAAGTCATCAAACTCCCTTTCTAAAGCCCTCAGTTCATGACGAGGATAGAATTCCCTCATCATAAGAGCCCTAAGCTCGGCCCAAGTTTGTGCTAAAGCAACCTCAGCACCGCGGTCTCTCATAACTCCATTCCACCAAGTAAGAGCCCTCTTTTGAAATACGCTGGAAGCAAACTCGACTTTGCGATTATCAGGACACTAAACATGACGAAACGTACTCTCAATGCTCTTGAACCACTGTAGGAGCCCGGTTGTTCCTTCAGAACCACTAAACTTGAGTGGTTTAGCCAAATTGAAACTCTTGAAATTGCATGGAGCATTTTGGTTATTGTTGGCTTGGTTAACTTGAGCAATAATGTCTGGGAGTACAGCAACCATATGCTGTGCCATGATAGCTGCCATTTCAGCATTTGGTAGCGGATTTTTGCGTCGAGGAGGCATTCTAAAAGAGGAAACATGAAAGAAAACGAGTGAGATGATTAGATGAAAAGAATGAGATGATACAGAAATCAACAAAAGCAAAGATGGTGGTCATTCGTCCGTACCACAAAGCAAACAAACGACACACAGTGACTAATCAAAGTAAATGGGTCAAAAATAATGTATCGCGAAGACATGCTCGCCTATAAGTGAACACTCACCCCAAGAGTTCCCAGGTAAGAGTGACTGGTCCAATTATGTGGATTTGTAAACACTCTAGCCTTAGACAGAAAACTCAGGGTACAGGCATTCACCCTTCCAGTTTGCACGTGTTCACACTATTTAGACCCAAACTTTGACGAGATTTTGAAAACTTGGAAGGCACAAGGCCAAAAGAATCATTCAAAAACGGATGATTAAATTTTCAAAATCATTCTGAAAATTTGAAGGGTTCAAAACCTTATAACAAATTATTTAAAAACAGATGATTGATTTTCAAAAATCAGTTTGGAAAGTTTGGGTTCTTGTTTTGGTAATCACCTAAGGATAGGTGAAATGCATGTTTTAAGATCTAAACACAAGACAACTTGTGTTGGGGTCCTAGAAAAGTTATAGTCTAGGTCAAAGCATTACTAATAACCTAATTCCCTAAACCCATTGGCTTTGATACCAACTTTTCTGTCACACCCCGACCGCGTAAAACAATGAAACCGCGGCGGAAACGTCGAGGAGTGTTGTACAGAATTATTGTTTCACAACCATGGTATTTAAAGTTCTGTTTTATTTATTAAACAAGAGGGTTACATTGTCTTTAAACAAAGAGAAACAAGAGTACATAACATGATTAAACTAATTCTAGCTTCGTTTTATGTCACTAAGGCACAGGTCCGCCTAAGTGTATCTCGATCATCCTATGCAACAGCTCCTGAAACACATGTGAAAATAGGTACGTCAGCATAAAAATGCCTGTGAGATACATAGGTTTTGTTAAAATAGGATTCATGACTTAAGTTTAAAGAAATGTTTAATAAAAATTAGTCATGAATCTTGTTAAGTGTTTTCTTTTATAAATCATACGAAAGCTTGATAAGAAATCAGATTATATAAAAGAAAGATATATGGTTAATTAAATAACCAAGTAAAATGAGTTGTATAAAATATGTTGTTTTGTAAAACAATGTCTTGTGAAAATAAGTTATTTTTGTAAAATGTAATATGTCTAAATTGAAATGGTTTAAATAACGCTACGATATGTAATATCATAAAAGCACTTATATATAGGAAGTACCAACAGCGTATCCACCATGCTTTTATGATATTACACACGCCTCGTTACTTAAATCACTTACCCAAACAAACCACCAAAATCGTCTTGTTTAAACCAATTGTCAAATGTTCATGTGTAAATCATGTCTAATGTAAATCATGTAATGAGTAAACAAATGTCAAAAATGTTCATGTGTAAACAATGTCTATTGTCAAATGTAAATCAAGTAATGTGTAACCAAATGTCATGTATGGCAAGTGAAATATATCAACTAACCATAGTTAAAATGCACAAAACAAGGTATTGAAGTAAATCATAGTTTAAATCAAAGTTATGTTTTGTAAAACAAATGCATGCTCTACTGATACAAACATCTATGCGATATTGTGAAAATGCATACATTCAAGCTTTGAGACTATGGTGATAAACCCTTAAACAAATTAAAGGTTTATCTAAAGCATGTATATCAAATTCGGTCATTCCTTCCATCCAACAAACCTAGGATTTCAGGAACGGGAGTTATCAATTCCTATGGTACCACTACCTACTAACGAACGGCGTGATCAATGTTAATGAATTTATTTTTGTCCCATTTAAGCAAACCAAATGTCATACCAAAATGTAAGCATGTTTTATGAAAATAATGTACTAAGTATGCAACAAATGAACATACATAGTATGAATGTAATGTAAAATAATGTGTCCATATGCTACGAGAACATATGCAACAGAAATGTAGTGTAATCAATGTGTCCATAAGCTACGAGAACATATGTAACAGAAATGTGATGTAAATCAATGTATCCATATGCTACGAGAACATATGCAACAAAAATGCAATGTAAATCAATGTGCTAGAATGTTAATAAAAATACATATAAAAACATGCAAGAAATCATGTACTATAAGCGTACTAATGAACATAGCAAGTATAAGTTATGAAATCATGAAAAGCACGAAAGTAACAAGTATGCACATGTGTTTCACCCTAAAATGTTTGAAAAACAGTAAAAGAGGGGTCTATGTACTCACTTGAGATTCCTCAATAGTCTTTGGATAACCACCAAGCAATGCTAGAAAGATTACGGAATCAAACGGTACCTAGTATAGGTAACTATGTTAATAAACGGACCTAAATCGGAGGATCGGATAGAATGAGGTTTCATAAACCAAATGAGTGTAAGAACTCATGTAATATGGTTTAACAAAGCCTACATTCTAAAACAGAACCTATCCTAAGTGCTTACGACCCATTACGACCCATTTAGGTAGCTTACGCTACTTTAACGCGTTGTTCGCGTAAAACGCTTTCAGACCGCCTAACTAGTCCTATGATAAGTCATGTATGCCTTAACATGTCTAATAATGTTTCCTAATCAGTTTAGATGACAAATTTTATGTTACATATGCTTAAAATGAAATTTGGTGAAAAAGGGCATTTTGGTCATTTTTCCTAAGGCATATAATTTCCTATCATACAACTAAGTAGACTAAGTGACCATAAAGTATAACCTCGGAAGGTTATTCCTTATGAAACTATGGTCACAAAATGTGTTTGGTCGGATCCTAATGATCGACCAAATAGGTCGGGTTCGAAAGTCTAAGCGGTTGTTTAAACCGCTTATCTTATGACCCTATATAAGCACTAAATCTAAAGTGACGAGCTAAACATGTTAAAACATGTTTAACGAGGTTTGAAAACAAGTTTGGTATCAAAACAAAGGGTCTTGATACTCAAGAGTAGTTTGGTTTCAAAATACGCAAGAATACGCATTTTGACCGAAACTACGAATCGTCACTACGCCTAAATAACGTGGTAATCAGTAGGTATAATCACAAGTGACTATAACCATCGTGATTATGCTCACGTTATGAAGTTCAAACGAAATTCGTGTTGACCATTGACTGGTCAAAGCAGAAAGTCAAACACTGTTTGACTTTCATGCTTAAAACGCATAAAAGAATGAAAGAAGCTTACAAGAGGTCCAAGCTATGAAGGTTTTGATCTAGAATTTCTCAGGTATGAAGCAAAGAAGCTTCAACTTAGAGAAAATGGCCAGATCAAAGTGAGCTTGAATGGAAAAAATTGGGGTTTATATAGATTTCGGAGAGCCATTAAGATCGTTTATCGAAAAACGTGCTTCGATCTAAGCCGTACACATGCACCCCCTGATTTAGAATCCTTGGGCACCCCTAAATCAGCCCATAGGAAGGTTAAAACCATTTGCAAGTGATGGAAACAGCTGGAACAAGCTGTAAACAACAAATAGCTGATCTACAGGTTCTGTCGTGGCCCGCGTAGAAGCCAAGGGTGGCTTACGCGGCCCGCCTGAACAAAGTTTGGTAGAAATGGCAGATTTGGTCCCTGTATGTATTTAAGCCCATTTTCGACACTTTTAAGGCCCGTTAAGCCAATTTCAAGGCCCTACAATGATGCCTAAGCATAGTGGACATGAAACATGCTCAAAAATATGTCGGGTGTCGGTTCGTTTGGTCTTACGGTTGCGTTATTCGGTTAATTACGACGGAAATCGTAACGAACGCAAAAACGATCCAAATTAAGCGACGAATGGAATTTTATCATGCCAATCACTAAAATAAAATATTTTAATGATTAGATAAATTTTTGGATGTCCGGATGTATTCAGAACGTAAGATATGCGCGAAAATGCAAACTTATGCACTTTTTGACGCTTTTAGTCCCTGAATGACCAAAAAGTTTATTTTAGCACACCGAACCCCTCAAAGCCTATTTCTAAGCTATGTAAAAGATATTTAGGGAATGTTTAACTTATGATTAAGTTCCGGAATGTCCGTTACAGTACGAATCGGCATACTTTCGCAGTTTGTCGAAATTAGTCCCTGTAAGCGAATAAACTTGATTTTGCCATACCAAAGCCTTCAAAACTTATTTCTAAGTTATGTAAAGGTTATTTAAGGTATGTTAAGCATATATTGATGTTCCGGAGTGTTTTTCGCGTTAAACTGATTATGTTTACGCACTAGTTTGCGTCTAACTTTCTAAAAAATGATATAGAGTTTGAAATTGAACAAAAATCAAAACATGCAAAATGTCAAACATAAACAAAATATTGGGATCAAATGACTTTGTTTTATTGATAACTGAACTGTTTAAGGTTTATACAATGATTACAAGCACATATGTCACAGATGGCTGGGGAGATGCCACGTGGAAAGTGATTTAATCTAGATCTGCATGTTAATTATACCATCATCGTGAAATTAGATAAGTGCTCAAGATGCTGCCACGTCATATTCGGTTGTAACCGAATAAGGCCTTGCACGATGGTCATTTAATGCTTCTAGAAGATCTACACCTGTGCACTTTTGATCAGTTGCCACTTGTCCAGTTGGTTATAACAGAAAAGATTCCTTTTGCTCAATTCCTTATTTCTCCATGCGCGCATATATGTTTGAGACTTGACTTTAGTCGTTATAATCTTCAAGCTTAACTGTATCCCTACACGGGCCCACGCAAGGGTGTTAAATGAATATTAGCCTTCTCGTATCTCCAGCGCATGGTTGTTAAGAATTGATCCTCCTAGATCTATTTAGATCGATCGCGCGGGGCGCCCAAGACCTGCTTAAGATGATCCTAGAGCATAATGATGATTTGGTCCTCTGTGTTGGCGCAAGGTTTTTGGGACCATATCCCTTCAATTTGGCTGTCTCTTGAACGTGCCTATGTGCCGGTTTTCTCATCTCATGAGTTCACCCTCAAAAGTCAGCTTCTTCGAATAACTATGAAAAGTGATGAAAACCTGCAAATTATTTAAGTCGTGCTCAGGAATATGTAACCCCTCTAGCAAACATAGGTGAACCAATGAAGGATAAGGATCTTGTCATGCTTACGGTTACCGGTCTTCGTGTAACACCTTACAAAATCACGACCAATATAATGAAGACACGTGTCATGGACTTTAAACGTGTAATGAATTGATCTGGAGGGGCTAAAGTTGTCAAACAATGTAAATATGTTAATAAAGGGATCCAAAGTGTCAACATGCCATTCTTGTGCCTCTGATTGACCTCACACGACGTTCGTATTCTTAAAAGAATAATTTATCGAACATTGGAAGTCGTTTGTGTTAAAAATAAGGATCTTGTGAAACATAGGGGTTAAAAGTGTCAACATGTTGAAAGTAACCTCTGAGTGACCTTTTAACGATCCCGAAAGCATTGTGATACTTTATTTTGATCCTAAGAATAACAAATATTAAATTCATGGAGTTTCGACGCATTTAAATAATCAAGGTGCTAATTACGAGAAATAAGGGTTAAAAGCGTCAACGTTGCAATTTAAGATCTTTCGGGTGACCTCGTAACTAACCGGGAGTTTAACGAAGTTTGTTTATGACTTAGAGGCCTTAAAAGTCAAGTTTGGGGGAAAAAATGCAATAAAAACAAGTTAAAATAAAGTTTGGAAGGACCAGGGACCAAAAGTGTAAAGCTGGAAACTTGTTGACCGGACTAGACCTCTACGCGGGCCGCGTAGGCCCAGGCCCAGCACTTACGCGCCCCGCTTAAAAGTGCCAGCGATAGAATTCTTGGACAGATGCCTGTTCAGCCTGTTCCACCGCCTTAGAAGCCTTGTTTTCAATTCCAGGGGCTGCTCCAATGGTATTTCATGTATAGGGGACACCTGGGATGATCAGGAAACATGTGTAGACTTGTGTGGAGTGATCTTGAAGATTGATTTTGGCTATATAAGAACTTGTTTTTGCAACATTTTCACTTGCTCATTTCAACTCCCTTCAAGGCCTTCTCTGGAGCTTTCTGATCTTCAAACAAGTTTCCTTAAGTTCCAAAATCGTGCTTAGGACCATTGTAAGTGTCCTTAACCTCTCTAATTCAGTTTTAGTTAGTTTAATAACCAAAAGTTAAACTTATCGTAATTAAGGTTTGACTTAGTGATTAATCACTAATGGTCCAGTAATTAGTCAAATTAAAAGTAGATATAAGTTGGTAATTATATAGGTAATAAACCCCTAAGAGAGCACCTACTGATTATCACCCTAACTTAGTCAAATGTCGGGTCAAACTTAATTATAAAAAGTCAACAGAAAGCTATTTTGCAAATAAATTCATATTTAGCAATGTAAAAGCTATGGAACCTGTTGTAACACTAAAATAACTTGGTAATTAATGTAAGAACATGTCTAAGCATGTTCAACCCGACAATTCTGAGTTTAGGCTCGGTTCGCAACCGAAAGTCGCAAAAGTTGACTTTTGCTTTGACTTTCAGTTCTGGCCCGATTTAGATTATTTTAGAAATGCCTTAGGGTTCCATTAGGACCATATTACATGTTAGTATAACCCTCTGATTTTATACAATGTGGTTCCTTTGTGATCCTAGTTCGTTGCATGTTTCCGTTATATGCCTCAAATTGACCATTATGCCCTTTTAACATTAAACGAGATTTTCGAAAATGTGAGAGGAAAAAAACCTTTGTCACTGATTTATAAACATGTCCTTAAATTTTCACATCAGTTTGAGGTCTAGATTAGGAGTTATGCTCAATATCGTAATTGGAAAGGCTTTTTATTAATTAAACGATATATTTAGCATAAAGCCTATTTTAACCCAAATTTTGACACCAAACTTTTTACCCACTGATGTAATATAATATTTTTGGATTTTTGAAGATTTTTATTTATTTTTAAACTGATCATAACATAGGGTTATTGCTTTGATTCGGTAATTGCCGATTATACCCTTTTTCCTAATAAAATGAGTTTTACATAACTTTTTTTGATACCAAACTTTTTGCTACTGATATTATATGATAAATAAAATATTTTGAACTTTATAAACTGATCAAAAACTCAGATTTCCTATTATAACCCGAAAATCGCTTAAAACCGATTTTTAAGCGTTTTAAACGCATAGTAAGGGTTAAAACTATTTTTGACATATAAGACTCAATAACTACTGATATTTTAAGTAAATTTTTATACTTTAACAGTAAGCAAAAGTTTTGAACTCAGATTTCCAAATTTGACCGTTAAAGCTTATGTGAAATTACCAAAATGCCCCTACGGTGCATAGTTTGGTTAAAAGTGATAAATTTCACATATGTGCAATACCCTACTGTTATGACTTATAAAAAAAATAAATATTTTTACTGATCATTTCAGACCAGAACCTCAGATTTATATTTAATCTCTTTTATAACCCGTAAAATGACCAAAATACCCCTACGAGGCTTAATTTGAGTTTAAATCCGTTTTGGGCATAATGGAAGGTATCCTACTGGTATCATAACATATTTAAGGCATATTAACTTGTGAAACCTGTTTATGACTCAATTGGTTACCCGTTATGTATTTTTCGCGTTCGGTACGGTTTATGTGACTAGTTCGCATAAATTGACCGAAACGGGTCAAACCTTATCATTTCTACCTCAAAATCCAGAATGTGTTTAGTTTACCCATATTATACAAGTCTTCAAAATTGTCGGGTCTAAATCACGTTCTAATCCGGTCTTCGCTTAATCGTGCGTTTTGAACCGTATATCTTCCTTTAAAACTAACCGGTCTAAGTTTAAACTTAAGTAAGACCCGTTAGGAATCTAATAGGTTATTAAAAACCTTCATTCCAGATTAGGAGCCCGGTAAAAGCTATCTGCACTTACTGATTGAATACGGTTGAGATAAATTTGAATATTTGCTCAGGTAAATACTTTTAACTTATTTTCCGTTATACGGGCTTGGGATACGGTATTATAATAATACCACTTGGTCGGGTGTGTAGTTATTTAAATTGGATTGTGATTAATATATTTACATAACCCGTTTTAATCTGTTTTGTTTGGTATATGGCCTTTGGGGGGTTAATGACCATGTCCTGGATATCCTCGGCTCATTCATTGAAATGGCCACCACTTAAGCACGGGGTGTAGGCATACACCTGACAGTTGCGTATGTAAAAAGGTACTCCACAATAAGGAAATTCCTTGTGGGCATTATACCTGTGGCGTGTCAGTTAATCTTGTCTGGCTCTTCTAACCGGCCCTGACGGACGACAAATATGTTAAACTGTATACAAGATTATTTTTAAATAATTGTCCCAAGTTATAAAAGATTATTTGTGCCTGTGCATTTAAATCAATTTTCTTAAACTCTTTTCAAAATGAGTCGGTTAATTGTATTTACCAGTGTAAACTGACGTATTTTCCAAAAAGGCTAAAGTGCAGGTACTAGGCGGAATAGGCTGGCTACTCCTGAGTGAATAAATAAAAGTCTTGCAAGCTTGGTCACTTAAAATTTGTTGAACAATTATCTTTTATTTTATCTGCCTGTAGATCCTTTACATTCCGTTTGTAACACTTAGATACTTTCATTCGGTTTGTAATATATTTTACTTTAAGACTTCCGCTGTGCATTGAACTGTGATTATTGACTATGATGATATCAACTATGTCACGATACTCCCCACCGGACCCACCGGCAATACGTGAAAATATCGGGGTGTGACAGGTTGGTATCAGAGCCAACATTGAGTGAATTAAACACTAGCCTTTTGTGTTTAATCTCAATGCCACAGTTGCACATTCCTTGACTTCCAAGTCTAGGCAAAGGACTTAGGACTAATCCTAATATCTTATTTTGTCCTTTATTGTTTTCCTTGTTGTTTCCTTTGTTTGTTAACAGTATCAGAAGATGCCTCCACGTGTTCGAGCACGAGGAAGAGGCGGCACGGCCCCAATTTTCACTAGCCACGACCATGAAGCCGGGCCATCTCACAGGCGAACCCCATCAGTTACCATGAGCACAAGTCCTCAGGAGGATTGGAGGACTTATTTGGAGCCCACGAGGCGATCTATCTCGCTAAGTTCATCACCCTCTTACCATCATTCTTTTGGGCCGCAATCGGAGAATGAGCCCCACAACTCACATCACTCCTACATCCCTCTCCAACGCTCAAACTCACACCACTCTTTCAATGACCCAACACCCTATTTCCAGAGCCGGTTCAACCCGGCAAACCTAATTGAAGAACCAGTGGGTTTTAACCCATTGGGACCCGAAGACCACTTCTCTGGTGATCAAAACATGGACATGGATGAAGACACAGATCCAGTCGAACCACCATCTAGGACACCGACCCACCCCATCGAGATTTCGGATGGGTCGTCTTTTCATGGATCACCTAATCGTGGTCCAGACAGCTATGAGGCAAGGTTTACCCAATACGATTGGGTGTTTACTCCCTCCTACCACTCAGCACCTCAGCAACAGCAGCAGGATCCCTCGGAGGATTCACATTTTGTAGCGGTCACTCCGCCACCGCCAGAGCAGCAACCGCCTCTGGAGCCACCGAGGCGGAGAAGAAACGCACGGATGTCCGTGCTAGGGGGAATTTGGATCAGCACCCCTCAACCTTCCGGTGGCAGTCACTACCCGCCACTTTATGAAGACCCGCAGATGGGTGGGCCTTCAAACCTAGTATCTGAAGTGGACTCAGCGCCAGTCGCACCACCGTCACCACCACATATGGGTTTTAATAACCCGATACCTTCTTACGCCAGTTCAGCGGTGTATAACCCCTTTGAACAACCTGCTTACCCAGGTTATAATTACTATGATGCCCCTGCCGTCGACCCGTATATTGAGGCGGCCAACTACAACGCCCTTCACCCCGAAGGACCTTTTGGGATTTCTTACCAGCCGGGGTACCTACCGCATGGGTATCAATACCCGATACCTCCTCAACCTCTGCAGCGGAAGTAGGCGCAGAACCAGCCACCATAGCAGGAGGATATTCTACAGAGGAGCGGGAGGTCCAAGAAGAGCGTAGGAACCACCGGGGATTTTTGAAGGGTTTGGCAAATTTAATCAAGGGGAAGAGCAAAAGGGATCATTAGAATTCCTTGTTCGTTTATTTATTTGTTTTGTATTTCCTTTTTAATTAAATCCCTGCGAGGACATCTATTTATGTACCTAGTCCCTGAGAGGACTTGTGTTTTCAGTATTAGCCCCTGCGTGGGTAAGTTATTTCTGTTAAAGTCCCGTTTAGGGCAATTATGTACTCTTTTAATTATGGAATTTTTGAATTTAAAATTTCATTTTTTTTGTCATTATATCCATAAACATAAAATATGAAATAAATAAAAATGTCATTCCTTTTATAAGATCTGCCAATATATTAAAAACAAAATCTTAAAGGCAAAACCTAGCCCGTGTGTCATTTTAAGACAGGGCCAAGATGGTAGTTCCTTATTAAGATACAGATCCTTGTTAACATCTGAAAAACATGTTAACATTCCTGGAAAATGTGATTCGATAAAATCGCATAAGTCATCTTTATATTGGATTCTTTCAAATCCTTTCCTTATTTTATTAATTAAACATCCATTAGTGATATAATGCCTACGGGCCATAGTCATTGTCATATAAGACAAAAGACAGTTGTAGTCTACGACTCCCTGTCAAGAAAAGGTAATGAACTATGTTCAAGCCTTAATGCCTTGATTCTATAAAATCATGACTTATAAATTTAAATTGTCCTTGTGACTAGGCCTTTTGTATGCCACTCAATTATCCCTAATAGTTTATAACTGGGATAAAATATAATAAAAATTTAAATGAATTAAATTAACCAATATGGTTTATAAGTACCATGGTTGATGAATTGCCATAAAAGACAATTCTATATTAGACTTCTAAATAAATCATTGTCATCATTTTGTGTAGCAATCAAGCTACATGGCAGAGTCTGAAGAAGTCAACAGTCACCCTCGAGAAAATCATGATACCACCAGGATCAATGTGACCGGTGCGGAACTTCAAGCATTAATTGATAATGCTGTTACCAAAGCCATGGATCGGCAGTTTAATGAATCTAGCGGGACTCGAAGCAGGACCCTATCCGCACCCCATTCCAAATCTCACCCTAAGACTCACTCTGAGGCTCATAGCAAGCCACCATCTAAAACTCATGAGTCAAAAAAGGATGATGACCGACGCTCCTCAAATCAGCATAGTATTCCATCTAAGAAGATTGTATTAGATAGGGAGCCACGAGCAAGAACCTGTACTTATAAGTATTTTGTCTCCTGCAAGCCCAGGGATTTCACTGGGGAAAAAGGAGACATCGATTGCATGACGTGGCTAGACGAGATGGATACGGCAGTTGATATTAGTGGGTGCGCAGAGCGAGATATTGTGAAGTATGTGTCACAATCTTTCAAAGGTGAAGCTCTAGTTTGGTGGAGGTCTTTGATCCAAGCTACTGGAAAGATCCCGTTATACAATCTGACATGGGATCAGTTTGTTGCTCTTATCAAGGAGAATTACTATCCTCAACATGAAGTTGAGAAGATCGAGTCCGACTTCTTATCATTGGTTATGAAAAACTTGGACTGCCAAGCATACCTCACTAGCTTCAATACCATGTATCGATTGGTTCCGTACCTGGTGACACCGGAACCAAAACGTATAGCCCGTTTCATTGGGGATTTAGCAGCTGATTTGTCATTATCCCGTACCTGGTGACACCGGAACCAAAACGTATACAATGTGGTTCCTTTGTAATCCTAGTTCGTTGTATGTTTCCGTTATATGCCTCAAATTGACCATTATGCCCTTTTAACATTAAAACGAGATTTTTGAAAATGTGATAGGACAAAAACCTTTGTCACTCATTTATAAACATGTCCTTAAATTTTCACATCAGTTTGAGGTCTAGATTAGGAGTTATGCTCAATATCGTAATTGGAAAGCTTTTAATTAATTAAACGGTATATTTAGCATAAAGCCTATTTTAACCCAAATTTTGACACCAAAATTTTTACCCACTGATGTAATATAATATTTTGAGATTTTTGAAGATTTTTATTTATTTTTAAACTCATCATAACATAGGGTTATTGCTTTGATTCGGTAATTGCCGATTATACCCTTTTTCCTAATAAAATGAGTTTTACATAACTTTTTTTGATACCACACTTTTTGCTACTGATTTTATATGATAAATAAAATATTTTGAACTTTATAAACTGATCAAAAACTCATATTTCCTATTATAACCCGAAAATCGCTTAAAACCGATTTTTAAGCGTTTTAAACGCATAGTCAGGGTTAAAACTATTTTTGACATATAAGACTCAATACCTACTGATATTTTAATTAAATTTTTATACTTTAACAGTAAGCAAAAGTTTTGAACTCGGATTTCCAAATTTGACCTTTAAAGCTTTTGTGAAATTACCAAAATGCCCCTACGGTGCATAGTTTGGTTAAAAGTGATAAATTTCACATATGTGCAATACCCTACTGTTATGACTTATAAAAAAATAAATATTTTTACTGATCATTTCAGACCAGAACCTCAGATTTTTATTTAATCTCTTTTATAACCCGTAAAATGACCAAAATACCTCTACGAGGCTTAATTTGAGTTTAAATCCGTTTTGGTCATAATGGAATGTATCCTACTGATATCATAACATATTTAAGGCATATTAACTTGTGAAACCTGTTTATGACTCAATTGGTTACCCGTTATGTATTTTTCGCGTTCGGTACGTTTATGTGACTAGTTCGCATATATTGACCGAAACGGGTCAAACCTTATCATTTCTACCTCAAAATCTAGAATGTGTTTAGTTTACCCATATTATAAAAGTCTTCAAACTTGTCGGATCTAAATCACGTTCTAATCCGGTCTTCGCTTAATCGTGTGTTTTGAACCGTATATCTTCCTTTAAAACTAACCGGTCTAAGTTTAAACTTAAGTAAGACCCGTTAGGAATCTAATAGGTTATTAAAAACCTTCGTTCCAGATTAGGAGCCCGGTAAAAGCTATCTGCACTTGCTGATTGAATACGGTCGAGATATATTTGAATATTTGCTTAGGTAAATACTTTTAACTTATTTTCCGTTATACGGACTTGGGATACGGTATTATAATAATACCGCTTGGTCGGGTGTGTAGTTATTTAAATCGGATTGTGATTAATATATTTACATAACTCGTTTTAATCTGTTTTGTTTAGTATATGGCCTTTGGGGGGTTAATGACCATGTCCTGGATATCCTCGGCTCATTCATAGAAACGGCCACGACTTAAGCACGGGGTGTAGGCATACACCTGACAGTTGCGTATGTAAAAAGGTACTCCACACTAAGGAAATTCCTTGTGGGCATTATACCTGTGGCGTGTCAGTTAATCTTGTCCGGCTCTTCTAACCGGCCCTGACGGACGACAAATATGTAAAACTGTATACAAGATTAGTTTTAAATAATTCTCCCAAGTTATAAAAGATTATTTGTGCCTTGTGCATTTAAATCAATTTTCTTAAACTCTTTTCAAAATGAGTCGGTTCGTTGTATTTACCAGTGTAAACTGACGTATTTTCCAAAAAGGCTAAAGTGCAGGTATTAGGCGGAATAGGCTGGCTACTCCTGAGTGAATAAATAAAAGTCTTACAAGCTTGGTCACTTAAAATCTGTTGAACAATTATCTTTTATTTAATCCACCTGTGGATCCTTTACATTCCGTTTGTAATACTTGGATACTTTCATTCGGTTTGTAATATATTTTACTTTAAGAATTCCGATGTGCATTGAACTATGATTATTGACTATGATGATATCAACTACGTCACGATACTCCCCACCGGGCCCACCGGTAATACGTAGAAATATCGGGGTGTGACACTTTGTGAGGAATATTATGGTCTCAAGTCAAACCTTTTAACCCATACTCCACCGGTCACTTTTGGTGAGCTTCATGGTCTTATTAGTGACCATGATTATATGATTACTAAACTTTTACTAACAGAACCAACCAATCGACAGGCTCTTATGGCCACGGCCCCATTGATAGACTGTCGTCGGGTCTATGCAAAAACCTAAAATTACCTATAGACAGGGTAAGTCAGGTATCGAATCCAGAAGAGCATGTGGTCAGTGTAATACAATTTAACTAATCTAAACTTACTTTATGAAATTTGCTAGTTTATCTATTTTTGTAATTTTTATGAATAAGTATTGTGAAAATGAGAAAACAATGATAGGAACGTGACCACTCCGGGATTCAGATTCTGTAAACACCTAATAATCTAATTATTGTTTATTTGGATGCCACTGATTAAATGGTAAACCAATTACTTATACAAGATCCTAGCATAATACCAATTGATCAGAGAGATATTAACCGCAAGCATAAATAATTATTCAATCAGCAAAGGCACAATTAGATTCAACATAAATACGTCTCTGGTTATCACCAGGATTTGTCTGTCACACAAATTGTATATATGTAAATGCAATTCGGTTAACACCTAATTACAATCTAATTCTCAAACAAACATAACTAAATTAAAAGTGAAATACAGGAATCATCACCCGGAGTGTTCACTGGAGGGTTAACCGATCATGGCACTCGTTAAAATCTCCAATCTTCAGAGAACTTCCCCATCTCGTTCACCAGGCTCCCAAAATCCCCCCACAAGTGAGTGTTATGTAACCGAATACCAAAAAAAAAAAATTAATTAATCTCTACGTTGTAACCGAAATAGCATGATTGGCCCCTTAACTCTTCATCAAATGGTTATTAAATGCGATAAGTTACATATGCTCTCCAATCCATGTGATGTTTTGCTTTTATTTTGTGTCTCACGAAACCAAAGAAGTCTGCCACCAAATCCAAGACCATGTGATGTTGTCAGCCCATGTTCCTAGTTTCCATGTGTCCACTTATGCGGCCCAATCAAACCAGCCGCCCAAGATGATTATCGGCTCCATAAGGCTCCTTAGATTGGCCCATATGCCTTAATGATGTCTGATATTTTTCACAAAGCCCAAGAGACCCCCACTTATTTTCTGTTCACATGAGCCCAAGAAGTCAACAAGAGTCCACCGCCAAAAAGTCCAATCTCTCCTTTGTCTCCAAAGCCATGTGCGAGATGATGATGATGTTTTGAGATTGTTGACTTCATGTTGTTGCCGTCAATGTGACGATGATGTTGATAAATAAAAGCTGCCAAAAACATGTGCCTAGAAAATAATCATCATATGAGTGCTCCCCAAATCAACGTATAAATACAAAAAGGCATGATGATGTCTTCTTTCAATTAATACTCTCCATGTCCTCCTATGTTTGCCTAAGTAGTCTGCCACCCCACTTAAACATATTAAAATGCCTTCCTTGACTTTAATAGATTTATATCTCTTGCACGTTAAAGATGGTTTATGATCCGAACACATCCCGAACATCACCGTTTGTTGCATTTATCAACCTCGAACGATCCACTTCACCTCTAACCCCTTTAATTTAATCGAATTCAGCGATTTGCCTGTAAAACACACGAACACTCGTAGTTACTAAGTTCAAGCAAATAACCAAGTAAAGCATGGAATTTTAATCTTTTTAAACCATTTAAGGGTTGTCCAACGGACCACCCGTCACCCATCCCAACAATCACAACTGAATTTACAATCCATTCAAACACAAATCAGTAACCAACTGAACCTGACTGCTGCCTCTACCCCACCATAAACACTTCAGGCTTACTATGCTTCTCGGTCCTCAAACAATAACTGAGGATGTCGTGGAAATACAAGGGGTTCCTACAGGGGTAATTATCACAACAACAACACTGCTCGCAACCGTGAAACTAGTAGTTCACGTCAGTTCTCCTGGGCATCTACTCAAAACACATTGTATGGTTACTGTAACCGTTGCGGGATTGGTCATCTACCATCTCAGTGCCCAAATCAGTCTTCTCAACCACACACCCAGTCTCAAGCCAATTATGCTACTCATTCTGATGTTGATTCACACCGGAGCTTTAACTATCTTCCTGACACTAGAGTTAATGATCATGTTGCCATAGATTTTGAGAGCCTTGACAACTCTGATGCCTACTGTGGTAATGATTATCTCTTTTTTGGTAACGGTCAACCCTTACCCATTTTAAACATTGGTTCGAAAAAAAATTATTCCCCAAATAAAACCCTCACACTTTCTAATGTCCTTCATGTTCCTCAACTTAAAAGAAATCTTTTAACTGTTCAAAAGTTTTGCGTTGATAATAATGTTTTCTTTGAATTTCATGCCTCTTATTTTGTTGTGAAGGACGAGTTTACACGCGCTGTAACACCTGCGTCCCTAGACTTTTAGATATTGTCAATTTTAGTCACTGAACCATGTGGTCATTGATACTTTTGATACTTGGTGAATCTTATGCTATTTACTAGATTCTTGTGATGTTTAAATCTAGATTCTTGATGCTTAATACTATGAGGGTTGACACTTAAAACTAGATACTTGATGCTTGATTCTTGACACTTGATACTTGATACTTGGAAGACTAGACTCTTGACTCTTGATACTTTGGTGCTTGACTCTTGAGGCTCGTGAAACTTGAGACTTGGTTGAACGAGGGACTGGAGTCTTGTCACTGGCGAAACTATAAAACTTAAAATTATTTGTGTTAATGCTATAATCTAGTTATACTATTACCTAATAATACGCAACGTTTAATCTAACCCGCAAAACGAATCAAAGACGGTTAAACGGAAAAGAGGGGATTGACCGAATGGAAATCCGATCGGATGACCATTTGACCGAGCTGCCATCCGATCAGTTGCACACCGCCTTCACTCACTCTGACACTATAAATAGGCCTGTCACATCACCATTCTCATTGATGTGACAGCCTCACTCGACCAGACGCACGCACTCCTCTTTTCTTCCTTTTCTCGGCGATTTCGGTACGTTTTACGCTAGATTCTTGTACATCTTTGATCTACACATCATTCTCCACATGATTCTCCTTTGAAATCTCACTTTTCACCGTGAAATCCCCGAGATTCGAGCTCTTGAAGGTGATGTCATTATGGCGGTTCGTACTAAACTGCTGTGTGATGTCATTCCGGACAAGATCTAGCTCAGATCTAAGGAATTTCATGTGTTTTTACGCTAAATCTCAACTAAATCTAGACTTTTGGTTAAACCTTATGTTTATCTTCATCTTCTCTTAAACTTTTACTTAAAAACGGTGGAATCTGGATCCAAACGGACTATAGACTTGATGAATAGTCTGAAGTTGATTTGGAAAAGGATTGTTGCCGGAGAAGGTGACCGGAGTACGGATTCTGACATAAGCACTATCACGAACGGACGACTGAACGGACTGGGGTGATTCCCACCTGATCAGATCGGCTGTACACTGATGTGTTTACCGTGGTCCCAATACGTACCATGTCGTCACTGGTTAAACAGATACTTAGAAACTTTACAAGTTTAGGAACAGGACAAGGATAACCCGATCGAGTGGCAATCCGATCGGATAGCCATCTGATCGAACAGCCATCCGATCAAGTGACACTTGCCTCTTAACCCTAAACATTTTGATACTTTGAACCTTTGATTGTCGAATGGCAATCCGATCGGATAGCCATCCGATCGAACTGCCATCCGATCAAAGTGACAATGTGCCTTGGAACCTTTCAACACTTAGAATCTTTTGAGACTTTGAATCCTTGAAAACTTAAAACTTTGGATAGAATGGCAACCCGATCGGATAGCCATCCGATCGAATAGCCATCAGATCGAATAGCCATCTGTTTCCCCACACCATAGTCGTCTCGATCGAATGGCAATCCGATCGGATAACCATCCGATCGAATAGCCATCCGATCAAGATGACTGATCCGACACTTGGTTTTAAAGCTCGTCATTTTGTCCGGCACTTATCTATTGTAATCTAATCAGGCTAAATCTAAAGAACTCCCTTTGATCCAATAACAGTTGATCTGTTAAGCAATCACTATGAGTATACTCGATCCCATTTTGTTTTAAACTTTGGGATGTAACATGTATTCTATTAAACTATGATACTTGAGACTTTTGGGAACTAAACTCTATCCCATATGTATGTGAAACTTGTGATTCTTGTATTCTATTTGTGCTATGTGGACGTTTAATCCAGGGTGTGTAGTTCCGCCTTAACAATAGTAGCGCTATAGGAGATGCGCCTCCCCATTATTCTCGGGGGTATTGTTAGGAGAATACTAGTTTTCCTTGAGACTTGGGAAAACACTAAAGCATCAGGAGACTTGGGCTATCACTTGTTGGACTGCGAACACTAGCATGGCTGAAACTATTTTGTTACATCACATATGGATATGAGTTGTTTTAATCTATTATGCTATTATTCAAACTTGTATACTCGCCGGTAAATTTTGTACTGACTCTATTTTAATAAATGTTGCAGGCTGATAGATGTTGGAACTATGGAAAACAAGCTAGGGTTGATGATTAGAAACTCGCCTAGTTAAATTCTAGAGTTTGAAACAATGACTATTGTGGTTGTATTCGATGTTTGTGGTCGTGTTGATGTTTAAGACAAATTTTGCATGAAACTTATCTAATCTATATTGAAATCATTAGTGTTATGGAACCTTATGAGCAATCTGAACGCTTAGTGCTCGCACCACGATGTTTCCGCCATCGGTTGGGGTGTGACAGATTGCTATCAAAGCCATAACTATAAGGAATTAGGAAAAGTAGGAATACTTGCCCTAGTCTATCGTTCTAGGAATCTTGATTCTTATCTGTTGTTTAAGACTTATGCATTCTACCGTATCTGCTTCCTACCAGCATAGTTTCCCTATTAAATTTGCATACCTTTCCTAAGGCTGATATAATATACACTTGATACTTTGAAAACACTGTTAATCAGTGTTTGTATTTTGCACGAGATTTGCCCTCAAGTCAGGAGTGACATCCGAACCTTGATGGAAAATCTCCATATTATTCTAGTAGGTCTTCTCTGTGGATAAGTACCAACGTTATTAGGGTACGATGTTGTCAAGTTAGAGGTGAAACTCAGACCTTTATAACTAGTCCCCCTCCCTGATATTTTTATGTCTCGCCAAAGTCTCGAAACTTCCATTCAATTAGGAACGTGAAATGACCAAAAGCACGAATATCGTAGGCCTAACATCGATGACGTATTTGTCTAAGTAAGTCAAGACGCGTTGCCTCAATTCGAAAGGGGTTCGAATCACTTTGGTTAGTCACCGTTCCTCTACCCGGAACACTCTATGTTTTATGAGCCTATCTTTCATGTTATCTCAATTTTACATATGGTTTTAAACTTGAAACTTCATCTACCTTGATTCTTCGTTTATTTTGAGACTTTTTACACAAATCGCATGTATGTCCGCAATCTAAAACATTAATTCTAATCCCTCAGGATCAAACTAAATTTAAGAAGCTTATCTATGATTTTAATCTATCTGGTGAATCCATGTGTTATTGTGGTTGCAAGGCACTAGATGTAACATGGCATGGAATACGAGGGAAAAGTAACGTGTCCGAAACATGGTAGATACGCCGCTGGTACTTCCTATATATAAGTGTTTTCGACATGTTACCAATTTTATACCAAGTGCCATGTGAAACTTAGTGTTTTGCAGACCGGTGATGATGTTGTTGAATTCTAAAAAACTATGAAACCTATGTGTAATCTATTGTGTACTCTAGCAAAATCTATGTGTAATCTATGTATGTGTTGTTTTGAGAAACAAAATACGAAACGTAGCCTAGCACCGAAGACGAGGAGAAAGTGGCATGTCCGAAGCATGGTGGATGTGCCGCTGGTACTTCCTATATATAAGTGTTTCTAGCATGTTACCGATCCTTCGTACCACGCGCCAATTGAAGTTCGTAGTTTTGTAGGCTCGGGATGAAGTTGAGAAACCTATTTGGGTTAACCTATGATTGTTGAATCTATTGGGTCAATCTATGTGGAGATCTTGTGGTGAATTCTAATGTTGTGGCTAATGAAGCATGACACCGATGACGAGACGGACATGGCACGATTGAAGCATGGTGGATACTCAGCTGGTTCTTCCTATATATAAGTGCTTTCGTCATGTTGCCGAACTTTCGTAGCACGTGCCATGCGGGATTTCGTTGTTTGTGGATTGTTAACACTAATCTATGTGAATCTATTGAAATCTATTGAGTCTATGGGAATCTATTGAATCTATTGAAATCTATGTGAAACTATGATGATGATGATGAGTGTGTTTTTGCGACACGTAACATGACACCGAGTACGAGGCAGAAGCGATTATGCCCGAAGCGTGGTGGATACGCCACTGGTACTTCCTATATATAAGCGTTTCTGACCTGTTGCCAAATTTCGTACAACGTGACATGCGAAGGTCATGGGTTGCGGTATCTATGTGAATCTTGTGAATCTTGAGTCTTAGTCTATCGTGTGTGAATATATATTATGAGGCTTTGTAAATCTAGACTTATACGATAATTTTGTCGGATCTTTAGATGTCTTCTCGAAAGCTATCCGACACTCTCAAGAGATCCAAGGAAAAGTCTCAGAAAAAAGATGATGTCCTTCATGCCCGACCAGATCGCTCGAGTCGTGCCAAAGATCGTCTCTGAGATTCAAGGATCAAACACTCCTCCGTCCTCTGTGGACTCAAAAGCCGAAAAGCAAAAGCCTGCTAAGTTCAGCTACAAGCATTTCATCTCTTGCAATCCTAAGCCTTTCACGGGCAGTGATGGGGTGACCCCTATGCTCGAGTGGTTTGACAGCATTGAGGTTACTTTTATCAACAGCGACTGCCCAGATCATCTAAAGACTAGGAGTGCGACTGGAATGTTTCAAGGCAGAGCGTTGGAGTGGTGGTCTAATGAGAGAAACATCCGTTTGAACGAAGAAGCCTATGCTCTTCCGTGGGCCAAGGTGCGTGAACTAATGACGCTTGAGTTCTGCCCTCCCCATGAATAGTTGAAGCTTGAAGAAGAGTTTTGGCACTTGAAGCAGATTGGTGATGATAATCTAGCTTATACTACCCGTTTCAAGCAGCTCATTTTGATCGTTCCTCACTTGGTTTCTACTCCTAAGCGAATGATAACCAAGTACATCAATGGTCTACCTCCTGCTATGCGTGATTCTATTGAAGCAGCTCAACTCGACACTATTGAGGAAGTCTACCATCTTGCAGCTAGTCTCAACAACAACTACATCCGTGATAAGCAGTTTGCTAACTCTACTCCCTCCAAGTCTGCGCATCAAGCTACCCAGCAGCCAAGTGGCAGCAAGAACAAGAGGCGAAAGTCTCAGGGTTCAGGATGCAATGCAATTGTTCCGGCTGTTCAAAACCCTGTTGCTAAACCTGCTCCTGCTGCTGCTGTTCAGAATCCTGATGTACCTGAAGTCAAGAAGCAGTACTCTGGGTCTTACCCCAAGTGTGTGACTTGCAGCTTTCATCATCCTGCTACCTCTGCATGTCGTTTGTGTACCAACTGCAATCGCTATGGTCACACGACTCCTTACTCTCGTCAAGCTAATCTTGCTCAACACGCTCAGCAAGCCCCAGCTCAACCAGCTCTCCCAGCTCCTCTGCAGAATCCAGGACCAGTCAACGTCGTACGTACATGCTTTCAGTGTGGAGATACTACTCATCTTCGTAATCGTTGCCCCCAGCTGAACCAAGAGCAACAAGCAGCCGCTCGTGGACGAGCATTCAATCTCAATGCTAATCAGGCTCGTAACGACAATGACGTCGTTAATGGTACGTTTCTTGTAAATAACCTTTACGCTTCGATTCTATTTGATACTGGTCCCAATAGAAGTTTTGTGTCCGTGGAATTTGAATCTTTGTTAAACTGTGCACGCTCTAAGTTACCTAAGTCGTTTTCGGTGGAGATTGCCGATGGGAAGTCTATTCTAGTTTACTCTATTCTCTGTGGTTGTTCCTTGATTCTTAACGACCACATGTTTACTATTGATCTAATACCCATGCAATTGGGTAGTTTTGATGTCATTATCGGTATGGATTGGTTGCGTAAGAACCATGCCGAGATTGCTTGTCACGAGAAGTTTATCCGTTTACCTCTTCTGTCCGGTGATATTTTGCAAGTCTATGGAGACCGACCTTCGAAAGGACTGAAGTTGATGTCATGCACTCAAGCGAACAGATGCTTACGTAAACAGAACTTTGCCTTCTTGGCCCACGTGGTGGAACAAAAGGGCAAGGGGAAGAACATAAGTGAAGTTCCAGTAGTGTGTGATTTCCCTGATGTCTTTCCCGAAGATCCTCCTGGTCTTCCTCCTCCTAGATCTGTTGATTTTCGTATTGATCTCGTACCTAGCGCGACTCCTGTCGCCAAGACTCCTTATCGTCTTGCACCTTCTGAGATGCAAGAATTATCCAGCCAACTACAAGAACTGCTCGATAAGGGATTCATTTGCCCCAGTACCTCTCCATGGGGTGCTCCCGTACTATTCGTCAAGAAGAAAGATGGTTCGTTTCGTATGTGTATTGACTACCGTGAACTTAACAAGCTGACCATTAAGAATCGTTATCCTCTACCTTGCATTGATGACCTATTTGACCAACTATAAGGCGCGTCCTGTTTCTCGAAAATCGATCTTCGTTCTGGTTATCATCAGCTTCGTGTACTCTAGGAGGATGTACCCAAAACCGCTTTTCGTACCCGTTATGGACACTACGAGTTCGTGGTCATGCCTTTTGGATTGACCAACGCACCCGCTGTGTTCATGGATCTTATGAATCGTGTGTGTAAACCCTATTTGGATCGTTTTGTGATAGTCTTTATTGATGATATTCTCATTTATTATAAGTCTAAGGCTGATCATGCTCGTCATTTATGCTTAATGCTTGAACTCTTACGTGGTGAACGTTTGTATGCTAAATTTTCTAAATGTGAATTTTGGATTGATGAAGTATAATTTCTTGGTCATGTTGTTAGTAAGCAAGGTATTCATGTTGACCCGTCTAAAATCGAAGCAGTGAAGAATTGGAGTACACCTAAATCCACATCTGAGATTCGTTCGTTTTTAGGATTGGCGGGTTATTACCGCCGATTCATCTCGGACTTTTCTAAAATTGCGGTCCCTCTCACCTCATTGACCCAAAAAGAGAGACCTTTTGCTTGGGGTCCCGAGCAAGAGGAATATTTTCAGACTCTCAAGACCCTTTTGTGTAACGCTCCTGTTCTAACTCTACCCGATGGGAATGACGATTTCGTGGTATATTGTGATGCCTCAAACCGAGGATTGGGCTGTGTGCTCTTGCAGCGGGACAAGGTCATTACTTATGCCTCTCGGTCAACTCAAGGTACATGAGAAAAACTACACTACTCACGATCTGGAGCTTGGTGCAGTTATATTTGCGTTAAAGATCTGGTGACACTACCTGTATGGTACAAAGTGTGTGGTTTTCACCGACCATAAGAGCCTTCAACATATCTTTCACCAAAAGGAACTGAACATGCAATAATTGTAACATCATAAACGATCAAAAAGGTAAGCCGATTCAGATAAATAAGCGCATCGTGCGCCGATTATAATTCATGTTTGATTTGACAATAAAAGGCAAAAATTTACAAGGCAACAAATGCCTAAACCACAAAAACCTACAAACTAGGTCTAAGCTTCACTTCACGCTCCAATCACCGGCATCGTCATCATCATCATCATCGGATAACTCTTGCGTCTCAGGTACTTCAAAGATTACCTTTAAGCGCGTAACATAATCATCGTGTTTAAGCTCATCAGAGACCAAGTCAATAATCGACAGAGAAAGGTTATCGTAATTTTCTTCAGCCTGGTGCAAACCGTTCTCCGCCCCTTCATTAACTGAACAATACCGGGTAACCCACTGGACATTGAGCGCAATCTCAACATGAGACGCGCATTCAGCATAGCCTTCGCGGTGGCCAACATGGTGTGATGAATCGGTAAGCGTTGCCACTGCTTGGTCTAACTCGATAGAGTTCAACACCGAATTCGCCACCTGTCCAAGGAAACAAAAGCTAGTAAGTAAAATGATAGCAAAACAGCTAACGGAAATAAATAGTAGCTTACATGTACAATCCCATACTGTTGTAGCCACTCCAAGTTGTTAACAAAAGGCTCCACAGTCACTTGAACCTCCGCATAGTTGTCCTGAGCTACATCTAAGGCCGCTTGAATAACCTTTCGCGGCTCTTCGGCAGACTCAGATTTTAGCCTTTCAGTTTCAAGGTCAATTTCAAGGGTCTCAGCCTTCTGTTTCTCAGCTTTCAGCTCATTCTCTAAGTCGCGCAAGCGACGTTTAAGTTCGGCGATCTCAACGTCCTTGCCAACCATATCTCTATCCTTAGAGACGAGTTGTTCTTTCAACTCTTCTGTGCAGATAACAGGCCGTTTAACCTTTCAATTTCATTCATTTGTTTAACACATATAGAGGCGGTACGAACCTGGTTTATTTCCGCGCGCCGGCGGTGCACCTTAGCAGTTTTGTATCTTTCTCCGAAGTCAGCTTTTGACTTAGTCAATTCATCAACCCGTGCCTTAAGGTTATTGATTTCAGTCCACGCGACAAACGTATTCTGGCTCTCGCGCTCACACGCTTCGTGCCACTTTCGGCACTCCTCAGTAAGTGTATCCTCACTTGCCTGTAGCTTCTTCTTCACACCCATGAGGCCCCACTCCTCTTTCTTCTTCTCCGTCTCAAACTCAGCCTTCTGCTTGGCAAACTCAGCTTTGGCCTTCTCAAATTCCTTAGCTTCTGCAGACAAACGCTCCCTGTAACCTTCCCAGTCAGCGCGCTCGCGATGCCTGGTACGTCACTCACGAGTTATTTGGTTTCCGGTAGACACTTGGTTGGACTGCGTGAATACATGAGGTCTATACAAGTTATCATGTCCGCGCTCCTGATTAAGCACTTCAGCAGGGGGGAAGGACCCCATAAACCATTCACGACAAGGAGGGAAGGTAGAGAAAGTATCACCTTGCTTCAAGCCCTATACAGGGGCATGGACCTCATTGGCGCGATATTCAGAATAAGACTTGTAATAGATATCGCCCAATGTGTCCTCGGACCGGATTGGCGAGGGTTCCCTATGTTGAGCCCTGAAATAGCAACCCTTCCACCATTCACGCTCGCATCACCCGCGCCAGCAACACCAGTTTGCTGCGCTTCCGTTTGCACATCTCGGTGGACCGCGTCACCTTCCTCATGAACCTCTTGAGTAGGCTCTTTAACTGTTTGTCTAGGTTATTCAGTTTCGATTGGGGAAGCCTACTCAACTATACCTTTAACAGGTTCTTCAACCTGCACAACCTTCTCCATTCGCTCAAAGATAGGTTGCTCAACCTAAACAACTTCTTCACCAATAACTTTAGACGCACCTCCTGCGCCCTTTGTAGCATCGATAGGGACAGACAAGGGCGTCTTGGCCACAGTCTTTGGATGAATTATATTTATCCTCGGCTGCGCGGTTTTCTTTTCTGCAAACATGCATATTAGGTTAACACAGAGAACATGGAGATGTTAAACAACACTAAGTCACAATGCGCATACCCGGTGAGACATGAGTATACAACGATCAGACATTACTCTTCTTCCCAATCGAAGGTTGGCCAGATGCAACCTTTTTAGCTCAAGGGGCAGGGTTACGCATGGACTCCTCACACTGCCTCTTTGAGGCATTCTTCCTTGTCGGCTCAGAGAAAGCATCAACTTCTACATCCTCTTCAACAGGGATAAACGTGTGAGTCGCGCCGGAAGGCTGGCCTTTGGAGCTCACGCTCCCTGTACTCCGCGCGCCGGCTGCCACAGTAGCTTTAGGCATCCCACCTAGAAAATACAGTTCCTCAATGGAATCAGCTATAATGACAAAATCGTCTTAGCTGCGTTCGTGAGGGTGAGCCATACCTTTACCCGAAGCAGCATCAGAAGCTGTAATCCTCGCCTCTTGCTTTATGGGGCGTGCCCTCTCAGCAACAGGTACCACCTTCTTCTTGCTCACCCTTTTTGGCTTCTTCTCCACGTGATCAATGCCAAGGTCGCGTAGGCTACCTGCAAACACATTAGGGGGAGATTTTAACCCATGTTTTGACGAAGCTATAGACTCCTCGCTGGAAAGCAGTACAACTTCTTCTCTAGCAGGAGTTATAGCCCTACATGGCCTAGGATTCGGTACAAGTGCACCTTCAGTTGAAGTGGGTGGTGCAGTGAAAACGTCAGCAGGAGGATACATAGAATTCCCATGAATTTGTTCATACCACAACTTTTAATCCTCGCGCACAGGGCGCACACCTGTAACACCAGCATGCACTGGGAACGCGAGATGGTAAAGCTCTACCTCTACATAAACACAACAATGTAGAATCAGAAGAAATCATTGTCACAAATTCTTAAAAGAGAAGAAACAATAAAGCATCAGAACTTACCTTCGCCTTCCAAAAGAAGAACAAGCACATTGACGGGAAAACCGGAGTTACGGTTACCACGCGCGCGTGGGCCTCTCTCTCCTGACACCAGATGAAACGGCGCACCTGACACAGTGACAACATGATCGTCACTATGTCAGCGGTCACCTCAGCAGTCGCTTTCGTAACCAACCTGTCAGCAGTCTACTTTTTCTAACTTCAAGAATTTTCCTACGCAAATAAGCGAGTTAACTTCAGTAGTAAGCTAAACCGTTGCGTCGTGTAAGCTTGTGACACAGAGCATGCGCACCAGCTTTTCTAGCGTATAAGATGCCTTCCTGAACACCAGAGCAAGCGCAGACTAAATTTTTATACTCTAGTCCAGAGCTCCAACCACTTGCCTCGCACATGGAAGCAGCACTGGTCTGGGGGGACTTGAAGGGGTATGGTCCTAAATCATGCACCGGCCATACGAGATAGCCTCAGGTCGCGCGCGAGACCATACCTAATTTAAACCAAATTGGTAACTTCCCCGACCTCGCGCCGGCTAAACAACTCTGTTCCAAGTCGCGCGCGAGGTCAGGGCCAAGACAAGATCAGTTTTGACACTTAGCTTCTATGGAAGAAGACCTGTCTTCTTTGACTTTGCACCGACTACTCAGATTATACCTGGAGTCGCGCTGAGGTAAGAAGCGCAAGTAAACACCGGACAAGTACAAAGGTAGAAATGGTAGAGCAGTGGGCCAATAAGCGTCCAACAGGTTGTACCTGATCGTGCCAAACGATAGACAGACGTACAGGAGACAACAAGGTACATAAAGACACATACGCGGCACCAATCAGCGTGCGCCGACCACTGCTCCACGATCTCCACTTAGCTGCTGATGACAGACAAGACAACAAGGACAATCTTCAGGACACGTGGATGCATTCAGCGTGTGCCAGCAACCTTCTCGCCTGGAATCACTAACGGTCGAAGCAAAAGGGACAAACTGGATATTCCTTGTTGTCGTCTGTAGGCCCAAGGCCCATCAAGCCCATCTCTTTCACAAACCACCTCGGCTATAAATAGAGAACTTCACCTCCAGGTTTAAGGATCACTTTCTTGCTCTCTCACTTTATACACACACTATTATCCTCAAAACCGATACTTATTCTCACGCCGGAGGGTGGTTACAAGGAGAACCCCCCCTATTCTCCTCCTTGTAACGAGCTTACGGTGTGTCTTTTGTTTTGCAGTATCTTCGTAGCTGTTTAGACGAGACGAAAGTAGATTAACCTTTGTTTGTCGAGGCACAAATCACAAACTAATCGCTTCATTAGTTTGGTGTTTCTTCATAAACCGAATCATTCATATATTCATATATTTGTAGCTTTTATACCTCTAGTTCATATATTTCATATTTCATATTTATCTCCAATTCATATATTTATACTTTCATCTCATGTATTTATACCTCAATTTCATATATTTCTAAGCAAAAGTTTTAGCCAAAGTTTGGTTTGTGCTATTAATTGAAATTAAATGAACCAAACCGAAAACGGTTAATCTAAAGTGATTAACAGAAAAATGATTAGTTAATAAAATAGACTAATCGATAACCTTGGTTTGGGCTTCGGTTGGGGATAATGACCGAACCGACCGAACCATGCACAACACAATGAAATGAATTACCCGATTACTTTGCTTTTGATGTATATCTATCACAATGATGCTACAATAAATATTGTATGAATAAAAAACCTACCAAAAACGAGTATCGCAATGCGATGTGTCGCTCCCGCCGCATCGCACGGGCATCTTACTAGTGTGTATATACGTGTTTAAAATTGAAAAATAAAATGTGTATAAATGATTGTAGATCTATGTATATAAAGGAAGATTATGGTTCAGGACATGTTTTTTCTGGTGTACACATGTGTAAATACGTGTTTAACATTAAAAAATAAGAATTGTACATATATGTTTGATAATATACACATGTATAATTTAAAATTTGACAATATACACATGTGTATAAATTAGCAAAAAAATAATTTTAAAAAGGTGCGACTTGCAGTAATTATTTCTTTCTTAGAGAAAATGTGTGGTCGTGTTCTCACGGCTCTCAATTACAATGTCTTTCTTTCATAGTTGTTAAGAGCCATCGGCTCTTCCGCCTAGGTCCATTTTTCAGGCGAGGCGAGGCAATTGCGCTTTCATTCTCCAAGTGATGATTCCGGCATAGATTCTGGCCAAATTCTCAAAATTCTGGCAAGATTCGAGCCAAATTTCTATTGTTACCTAATGATTACTACTTATCTACACCAATATGCCAATATTTTAGAACTTTTGGTACCAAATAGATGATATTAAATGTTATATAATGGGTTATGTTTATTTTCCTTATAGAAATTATTATTTTTCTAGTACATAATTTATTTTTATTTTTTTTCATTGTGCGTTTTATTTTCTCAGGCCCTCATATTTTGCACCTTGCGCCTAGGCCCCAGGTGAGGCCTATGCGGCTTGAGTGCGCCTAGCGCCTTTAATAACTATGGTTTCTCTTGGGATATATATATATATATATATAGGGGTAAGATCAAATAAAAAGTTTGTTTTGCTTAAGTAGGATGAGAAGTAATCTTAACCATTCATTTTTTAAATCAATGGTTAAGATAAAAGTGTATGAGAAAGGAGGAGTGCAAGGGTATCTTGGGAAAATTCTATTTATAGACTTTCTCTCTCCACATGCAAGGCATATGCATATTCCACCCCCTTTTTTTAAACGTTCATAACTTTTTTATACGACATTATTTTTTCATAAAAATTTCACCGTAAATCGAGCGTCTTTTTATCTTTAATTTGAGTACCATATTGCTATATAAAATATGAAGACTAAAAAAACTCAGTAAAATGTGTTGTATTTCTATGTTGTATAACATTTTTTTGTGCTGGATTTTTATACTATGTTTTTTTGCTAAATTTTTTGTGCTGGATTTTTTTGGTCTTAAAATTTTTTGCTCAATTTTTTGTGCTGATTTTTTTGTACTACATTTTTTTGCTAAATTTTTTCGTGCTATATTTTTTGTACTAGATTTTTTTGTACTACATTTTTTGTGCTATATTTTTTTGTACTATATTTTTTTTAACTATATTTTTGTGCTATATTTTTTTGTACTAAATTTTTTGTGCTAGATTTTTTTTGTATTTTAAAAAAAACAAAAGGGGTGCCACATGTCATTTTCACTCCCATTTATAAGGACCAAAATGCCTTTCATTCCTAGTTATTAGAAGTGCCAGATGTCATCATCACAGTCCTTCTTAGGCTACTTAGGCAAAATCCACTTTTTAGTGGATCCTTCCCCTATATATATATATATATATACACTACTTTAATAAGCATATAGGAAGGATAAAATGGTAATTGAACAATGTGTTGAAAACACCCTCAATGCATAATGTACAAGATTTAAAGCACAAGAAAACACAAACTTTTTACCCTTCAACTAATTCATCATCAACCGTCCATTTTTTCACTTTTTCACACGGATCACGATCTAGACGGCTGATATTCCCTTCACACGGATCGCCCAAACTTTCTCCTCTCTTTCTCTCAAAAAACACGCTTCCCTGCTCCTTCTCTCTCTCTCAGGCGATTCCAAATCCAGATATGGATCTAGGGTTTCTCTGCTCTCTCTCGCGATCCAAGCGATTCAGATCCAAGGAGATTCAGATTCAAGAGATTCAGATCCAAGAGATTCAGATCTACGGGGTGTGTGTGCGATTCAAATATGGGTGGTTTGAAGACTACGGGGTCTTGAAGATTGTAGAGAGATTTTGGCAGAGCCAAACTTCCGGCGACCTAGACTAGGGCTCCGGTGAGTCCTACTTTTCATGCATATCTCATTTACTTCAACTTGGAGAACCGATACCTGTAGAATCATTTCTTTCTTCTGATTTAATGAATATATCTGGCTCTAATATGGCAAGTTATGATGTTTGACGGTAGTTTCTATTTGTTTTTCAGATGTCGAAGGCACCAAACTTTTCTTTATAGCTTTTTACTGTCATTTTTGCTTATGAGGTGCATTTAAATCTAATTTGAACAAGGGATCCACAGATTTGCTGGAGAATGGCCGGAATCAAATGACTGTCTGTCCATGAATCTCGCTGGAATCATGTCTCAGATGAAGGTAAACACACAAATCGCTCTTTAAGGGACGTTTTACTTACATATTAATTACGTTGTCCTTTGCACAACTTGAATTACTATTCTGAATTCTTAAGAACTTTGACTGATTTATAAGTTGTTCAGCTGTAGGATGAAGTTTCTTCAGCTGTAGGATGAAGTATTGTGTAAAGTTGTTCAGCAGCTCAATGGCTGGAACTAAAAAAGTAGGTAACTTTTTATCATCTACACTGTTTATTATTTTAATTGTTATGTAGGATGTTAAAATAACTTAAATTAATAACATCTGTTTGATGAGAAGATCATAGGAATTCTTCATTTGGGTCCGCAACAATCTCATTTGTGTTTCTCTCATCTTATATCTTTAACCTGGATTTTCACATTCCTTTCTTCCAATGGCTGCCTAAAGCAGAGTGAGTTCTTTTCTTTGATACTTTGAAGGGTTATTGTAAATGTGCGTTTTTGGCAGACAATGAATTTTGTTTTCGTATGCAAATTTGGGGTTTTTTTTTTTGTGGAATTGAGTCATGTTTGTTTGGACCGTAGGGTGGGTTAAAGTTGATAGTTTTTGGTTTTATTTATCTAAAACAGGAAGAAAATTTATCGATGGCCACAACTAGGGATATCGTTGTTGCAACATTCATCAATATGCTCATTTTTTATGGCATTTGCTGTTCTCTGGATTCAACTTGTGAATGTCAGAGTATACTTTCCAAAGTGGTATCTCAAGGGTTTATGATATTGCAATGGAGGCATTATCTGAGGTTAAATTAACAACTACTATATCTCCTATTATATTCAGTTTATAAGATATGAAAAAAAAAACAGAAAACACTTATTGCATTTCTTATTATTTCTATAATTATGGTAGATTATGTGAAAATTTTGTATATTTAGGGATGGCTGCAAAAGGGTTGATAAAGCATAAGAGAGGGAAATCGGAAACTATTCGTGTTCATTATATTAAAACAAAAGATGTGAGGTTTGGCTCTAGAATATTAGACATAGTTGTTTTCGGCTTGTTTGAATTGAAACGTCTTAAAAACTTGATTTTATTTTATTTTGTATCGCCAGGATGACAGTTGGCACATGGAATGTAGCTGGAAGGATCCCTAATGAAGATCTTGAGATAGATGAGTGGCTTTGTATAGATCAACCAGCTGACATTTACATTCTTGGGTAAGAGTTTGACTTTTGAGGTCAAACATTTACTTTGTATAGTCTTTAGTTATATTATGAATTTGTTTATACATTGATGTAAACACATACCTTTTTTTAAGTGTAGTTTTTGGTGGAGCATTGGATCGGTTATCAAGCTCTATTTGCTAAAGTTTGAAGGTATACCCTCTTCATTGATCAGTTGAACACACACATATATTAAATTTATATTGTTTATTATTTTATTTTTATATGGATATTTTTAGTGCAATGAATGTGGGAAACTATTATTTTTGAGAGAATAATTGGTGCTTTAGAAAGAGGGTTTTATTGCACTCCAAATGAATATTCTGATGTAACAACGGTTGTTGATCGGTGTTTGACTCTGACATCATTACTTAGGGAATTTCTAACTATCTATGTTGTGATGCAAATAGGCATGGCTAACCCACTAATGCTATCCATTCTTGGCTGGATTCAGCATTTGCTTGACCAGCATATTAAAAAGGGCGAGATCATCGAAAGGATTTCGAGGTACCATCTTTCCTTTTTATGTACTTTGCTCAATTGATTGTTTACTGGTTTATATATAATAACCCATGACTTAACGTTAAAAGACGGGATTGATAGCTCAACTTTATTTTGAATTGCTGAAAACCTTCTGGTCAATCATTCAGGTTAGTTGGATTGCTGAAATGTTTGGTGTCGGGCATAACGACCCAAAACATCTTTTTGCAAAAGACGGGATTGATAGCTTGTTTGGCAAGAAAGATCAAACAAAGGTATCACTTAATCACTTTGAATTGTTAGTCAGTTTTCGTGTTCTGTCTTTTATGAATTTAAAGTTTGCTAAAGTTTCGGTTGTTTTAGGAGTCTGCAAATACGGTACAACCAGAATGCAGTAACGCAGCCTCGATGGATTCATTAATGAGCTGCAAAACCGAACCGAGCCCATGTTATGCATATCAGCAGTCTAATATTTCATTTTCGAGTCTAACTGGCGAGAAATCAACTCCGTCCATTTTTCTCCATTAGATGAGGGGCATTTCCGTCTTTTTATACACTTTTTTTATTAAAATAAAGACACTATAAGAAATAAAGATTCACCTCTGTTGATTTCTCCCCATCCAAATGCTTTAATCATCACAAAAAAAAAATGTCTAAAAAGACGGAAATGCCCCTCATTTAACGGAGAAAAATGGATGGAGTTAACGAGTTGGATGAAAATTGCAAGATTACAAACCTTATGGATCCAGATGGGGAAAAACAAACCTGTGGACAAACGTTGCAAAAGTGGCCAAAGCATAGGGACGATATATTCATTTTGCGGAAACACTTCTTCATATGGTTGCACTTTCTGAGGTTTACATGAAGATATATGAGTAGCAGCAGCCGCCTCTCCACTGCTATTCTAATTTATTTGTTTATCCTGGATGGTGTTCGTTTCACAACCTTACAAACCAGCGGACCCTGTATAACCCGCTTCGACCCTAACCCATTTTAACTCGGACCCGGTATATATGAGAATGCTCTGTTGGTTCAGTATAGAAATCAAACCTGTTTGTTATATTATAATGTAAAGTTTGAAAGTCTATTAAATACAATGACAGGTTATGTAAAGTTCATTACATGTTCTATATAGTTCAATCAACTGCATGTTTCATCATTTAACTGCTGATCATGTTGCCCAAAAAAAATAAACAAAACTGTTCATTTAACAAATGGTACAACAGAATAGTCTTATGTTACTTGACATAAAATACCACAAATAAATATAAGTCTAATAAAGGTACAGCAGGATAGACTTTTGTTACTTGACATAAAACACCACCCAGAAACCAAAAAATATTATGCAACAAACTGTTCTCAAATCACCACAATAACACCTATTTCTTTCTTCACTTCATGGCGAGTATAAAACCATCAATTGGGGCTCTCTTGCCAGGGTGGGTCGGTCTTAATGAAATTTTGCCTCGCTTGCCTTTCAAAAAAAATAAAATATAAGAACAAGTTTTACTATATATGCAAAAATCAATGGCTTATAAACACGATGGTTTTCTAAAAATTAAATTTAAGCATATTTTGTTTCTCTTAATTATTTTAAGATATGATATTTTACAAAATCACATGTATGTCGTTGTGATGCGTTTATTTTTATTTGATATTCTTACTTTTTTTTACCCAATGGGTCAACAACCGGGCTAATTTTATTCTCTAATGGTTTGGTCTTTAAAAGTTAAGCTAAATCGGAAATAAGGTCTTTCATGTATGAGTCGAATGTAGCCCAAAAGCTATTTCGGAATGCATAGTAGAAATGTGAATATCGAGTCCTTAAGTTGCCATTTTTGTGGTCAAGAATATGAAGACCTTAAGCATTTATTTATAGTTATGGATGAATGGTTTCAACGTCATTTTTCAATTGACAATCACCTCCATGCATATTTGAGTCAAATGTTTGCACTTATATAGTTATTGATGATGTGAATGTGATTAATAGGTGGGTGCACAAACGTCATTAAATCCCCATGACCTGTTTTGAAGTACCTTAACCGAAAATTTAGATTTTAGTTACAACCCAACTGAACAGAACCTTCTCATGGACACCCTTAGAATTACTAACAAGTGTTGTGTTTTATGTTGCATCGCGAATTTGGTTTTCGTTATGGCTCAAAACCCAACCCCCCTTACATAGCCTTAAACTCACCAACCTAAGTGATATGTTTCCCGCCGCATCGCGCGGGTAAAAGACTAGTATATATATATATATATATATATATATATATATATATATATATATATATATATATATATATATATATATATATATATATATATAGGGTTGAGTTCAATACAGAACTCGTATTTTATACAGAACTTTAAGAACACTTTAGAACCATTGATCTATTAATCAATGGTTGAAATTAAATCAGGGTATTAGTGTAATTAAAGGGAAATTATAAAGGCATTTGTAAATGGTCTAAGGGTATTATTGTAAAAAAAATCACTTGAATCCGGTAAAAAAAACAACGTATATCCCGATTTTTCCTCTCAATCCTATATCCACGTACCACTTCTTTTCCTCTTCAATATGATATCCAGAAACTTTGTATAGCAAATAATTTATTTATTTTCTTTATGCATGTTTAACCTAATAATTTATTATTTGTTTTCTGTATGCATTTGTTTTTGTATGAATATTATACATAAAATTTTAATATGTAGTGTACGTTAATTTCACATTTATGTAATTACATACATTAACTGTACAGATTATAAGCTACCTTTTTTTTGAATGGCTAAACTTGCACACCATGGGGATTGAACCCCTGACCTCTCATATCCTAAGCTTTATCTAAACTCACCAACACCACTGGGCTATTCCCAAGTGGATGATTATAAGCTACCTATGTGTACATGTTAGATGTATTCAAAATTTTGAATTAACATACATGTAAATATAAAACACCCCTTATACATATGTAACTTGTTTAATTATGCATGTTAAAAAAAGAGTTACATATAAGTAACGTGATATATTATAAGTTACACATATGGAACATAAGAATTACATACATGTAAAATGATCTACTACATAGGGTAGGGATTCAGAAGTGTGAGAAGTGTATTATAACACTATATATAACACTATATAACACTATATAAACACCGTATAACACTATGTAACACCATATAACACCATATAACACCATGTAACCCTATATAACACTATATAACAATATATAACACTATACATCTATCATAGACATGTTATCAAACAAAATATAGTGTTATATTTGTTATATAATGTTATATAGTGTTACATAGTGTTATATGGTGTTATATGGTGTTATACGGTGTTTATATGGTGTTATATGGTGTTATATAGTGTTATAATACACTTCTCACACTTCTCACATTTCTGGATTAATGTACAGCATCCTCTACCCTACTACATATATGTAAATAAGTTAATCATATGTACGTATATAAGTTAGAAAAAAGAAAGTCCACATGTAAATGATAAACAAATCTATGTAAATACAAACTGCATATTGTAACTCTAATCAAATATATAGAATCATGTCAGTAGTCTTCAAACATATACAAAGTATAAGAAACGAAAATTATGGCCAGTATGGATTGCGATTAGTGTAATTTCTAACAATTACATGCTTTCACTTTTATTCATAAGACTATGGGGTATGGGGCTTGGGTTGGCTGAAAACGCCCAAGCCACCACCCCGGGGGCTTGGGTTGGGGCGTGGGTTTGGGCGTGGCCCCTTGGGGCGGGAGTTTTAGGCCGGGCGTGGGGCAGGCTAGTGGTCCTATGTGGCGGGGTCCTATTCGCTTGGTGGCCATGTGTATTTTTTTAATTTTTTGTAAACTTTTTTTTAATAAACTGCCAAGCCACGCCCCAACCCAAGCCCCGCCATACCCCACGGACACGTCACTCACCGGTGGGGGGGCTCGAACTCCACGTGTCAACCCATGCCCCCAACCCAAGCCCCACCATACCCTACGGTCTAAGATCGATCTAATACTGACTTTCTAAAATTAATAAATAAGAAAGTAATACAATAATAATGAGTCAAAAGTCAAAACCCAACAAGGAAGAGATAACCAAGGAAATATAAAAACATGTGATAATTTCGGGTAGTCAAAATTACTTTTATATCCTTGATTAACATAATAAAGAAAAGATAAAATAAACTTAAATTAGTGGCTAAAAATAGTTCTGTAAGTTCTGAAAATATATAGGGTTCTGAAATGATCTTAACCCTATATATATATATATATATATATATATATATATATATATATATATATAGGTAGAGGATCTTGTAAAAAGTGCTCAAAGTGTGAGAAGTGTATTATAACACTATATATAATACTATATAACACCATATAAACACTGTATAACAATATGTAACACCATATAACACTATGTAACACTATATATCATTATATAACAAATATAACACTATAGGTTGTCTGATAGCATGTCTATGATAGATGTATAGTGTTATATTTGTTATATAATGATATATAGTGTTACATAGTGTTATATGGTATTATATGGTGTTACATATTGTTATACGGTGTTTATATGGTGTTATATAGTATTATATATAGTGTTATAATACACTTCTCACACTTTAGGCCCTTTTTACACGATCCTTACCCTATACATATATATATATATATATATATATATATATTATACACATATGGTATAAACGTCAATTCATTTGTACTGTCGACACTCCCTTTCATATATATTTCGTGTTAACTTAAACAAAGGATGTACACGCTCCAATGCTCCCCATTCTCACTTTATGCATAATTTTGTAGATGGATTTGCTGATGATCCCGCTAAGCGAAATATGGCAAGCCACACAAAATTTCGAACAAGAGGTTGTTGGGGATGGTGCGTATGGTATAGTGTATAAAGCAAAACTTGATGTTTTAGACATCCAAAGCTTGTCATCAATGGTAGGGAAGCTTAATGATGAATTGCCCAAGATAAACAAAACCGTAGCTATAGAACGTATTTTCTGTAAAATGGACGATGAAGGCAGAGAAGGGTTTTCAACAGAACTTGAATTTCTTACTAGTTGTACGCATCCAAATATAGTCTCTCTTCTTGGCTTTTCTAGAGAAGCTCAAGAAAAGATTCTTGCTTTTGAGTATGCTTCTAACGGAAGCCTTAGTGATTATTTGGAAAACAATGATAATACGGTTAATCTTACTTGGGTGCAAAGAATACAAATTTGCCTTAATATTGCACATGCAATTAAGTACCTTCACACAGACATGGAGGGAAAACCAAGGATAATACATCGAGATATAAAGAGCGATAACATTTTATTAGATGAAAATATGAATGCAAAGCTTGTGGACTTTGGGCTCTCCAAATTTCAAAATAAACGATTTGCTAGCACTGTCCGCACAGAACATATCGCAGGCACAAAGGTTTATCTGGATCCAGAATATCTGACTATAGGCAGGTATAAAAGGAAATCAGATATCTACTCCTTTGGGGTTGTTTTATTTGAAGTCCTATCTGGGAGTTTGGCCTATGATGCATTTTACCTTCGTGAAGATGAAATGGGACTTGCACCCATTGCAAGGCGACACTACAATGAGCGAACGTTAAAGGAATTGATAGATCCTAAAATAACAGAAGAAGATAATGATCACACTTTCACTTTAAATAGAGGACCCAACCAAGATTCTTTCCACACTTTTTCAGAAATTGCATATCGATGTTTGTTAGAAACTCAAGCCAAGCGTCCAACAATTGAAAACGTCATCATGGAACTTACAAAAGCATTAAAGTTGCAAGTAAGTTAATATTTTAGAAAAATTTACTATATATATATATATATATACATCCAGGGAAGCGTTCAATTAAAAACTCATAGTTAGAGAGAAAGCTCGAAAACTCTATATTATATATGTGTAATATATCATATTTTACACATGTGTAATATATATTTCCCCTATATTAATTTACAAATTTACTTCACCTTACATAATTACTGTTCAATTTTGAACATTTTTATTGGTTAAAAGGTAACTGGGACTCATTCTACCAACTCCTTCTCTAGCCTAATACGGTAATTCCACTACAACACTACTCCAATGTCAGCGTTCTTTTTGGCGATCTGCAGCACAAATCTTTACCACAGGCAGAACAAACTTCCACCATTAACCACCCCGATTAGAGCTCCATATCTACGGGTCTATGACTAAAACAAGCATGGGGAAGAGATAATAGAGAGGGCAGAGGGAGAAGCGGTGATGTGGTGTGACGACGATGCTAGAACCCTTGCTTAACTTTCATGTGCTTTGGTGGAGGAGGTGGCTGTAGCTGCAAGGAAAGTAGTGGCGGTGACCGTGATGGCAGAGATGTGGTCAGCTCAGACGCGATGCTTTGGTGGAGATGTCGTGGCTCAAGAAACCAGAGATATGTGGTGACAAAGTTGAAGGCGAAGGTTTGGTGGTGGTGCTACTGTACTATGTCCTTTTTTATATTTTTGTCAAATTTTACAAGTGTAAAATTGATTTAATTACTTTAAGCAGTTAATTAACATATAATAAACATATTACCATGTTAAAATGATAATCTTATTTAATATATCCTTTTGAGTAATTAGGTTTTCTCTGCTATGGTGAGTGTCTATACCACAACGAGCTAATGTTATCTTTATGACTTAGTTATTCTTTTCTACGATAACGTTTTACGTAACGGCCCGCAATGTCTGTGCGTTGTTCAACGTTTTAACGTATGTTTTTGTTTGGTAAAGTAGTCTCGCTGCAACGCACGGGTCCCAAAAACTCGTTACATATATGTAATAGATGCAATACTGATATGTTGAACATATGCAATATATCATATGATGCATATGTGCAATATATATGGCATATGTGTAGTATATCATACGTTACACATGTGTAATATATATAGCACATGTGCAACATATGATATATTGCACATATGTTTGGGGGGGGGGGGGGGGTTAGGTTTTTTTTAGGTTATTTTGTTGTGTTCACATTGGCTCTGGCGTTCTCGCAATAAAGGTTGTTCTCAAATGAACCTTACCCTATATATATATATATATATATATATATATATATGGGATAAGGATCATGTGAGAAGTAGTAGGCTAAATGAGAAACTTGAGAAGCATTCTGGACCACACATTTTCCCTAAGCAAAAAATGTCAAAAAAATGCAAATTTTTTTTTTTTTTTTGAAAAATCGCAGCTTTTTCTTTAAGGATTAAATTTTTTAATTTTAAAAAAAAAAAATTTTTTTTTGGATTTATACATATGTGTATATTGTTAATCTTTTTAACTATACATATATGTATATTGTCAATTACACATATATGTATATACATGTTTAAAATTGAAAAATAAGTGTTATTTAGGGTTTAGCATTAGTATTTAGGGTTTAGTTTATGGTTTAGGGTTTAGCTTTAGGGTTTAGCATTAGGGTTTAGCATTAGGGATTAGCTTTTGGGTTTAGCATTAGGGTTTAGCTTTAACTTTTGGTTTTAGCTTTATCTTTAGGGTTTGCATTAGGGTTTAGCATTAAGGGTTTAGCTTTAGGGTTTAGTTTTAGCTTTAGGTTTAGCATTAGGGTTTAGCATTAGGGTTTAGCTTTAGGGTTTAGGGTTTAGCATTAGTATTTAGGGTTTAGCATTAGGGTTTAGGGTTTAGCTTTATGGTTTAGGGTTTAGCATTAGGGTTTAGCTTTTGGGTTTAGTATTAGGGTTTAGCTTTAACTTTTGGGTTTAGCTTTATCTTTAGGGTTTGCATTAGGGTTTAGCATTAAGGGTTTAGCTTTAGGGTTTAGTTTTAGCTTTAGGGTTTAGCATTAGGGTTTAGAATTAGGGTTTTGCTTTAGGGTTTAGGGTTTAGCATTAGTATTTAGGGTTTAGCTTTATGGTTTAGGGTTTAGCTTTAGGGTTTAGCAATAGTATTTAGGGTTTAGCATTAAGGTTTAGCTTTAGTGTTTATGGTTTAAGGTTTAGGATTTATAACACATATTTTTTCAATTTTAAACACATATATACATGTATGTATAATAGACAATATACATATATGTATAGTTAAAAGATTAACAATATACACATGTGTATAAATCCAAAAAAATAAAAAATTTAATCCTTAAAGAAAAAGCTGCGATTTTTCTAAAAAAAAAAAAAAATTTGCATTTTTTTTTTGCATTTTTTGCTTAGGGAAACTGTGTGGTCCAGATTGCTTCCCAAGTTTCTCAAATAGGGTGGACTTCTCTTAGGATCCCTACCCTATATATATATATATATATATATATATGTATTTCATTTTTTAACCCCTTTATAGACATCGTGCTCTTAGGATCCCTACCCTATATATATATATATATATATATATATATGTATGTATTTCATTTTTAACCCCTTTATAGACATCGTGCTCTTAGGATCCCTACCATATATATATATATATATATATATATATATATGTATTGCTACCAGACAAAATATAGTGTTATATTTGTTATATAATGTTATATAGTGTTACATAGTGTTATATGGTGTTACATAGTGTTATACGGTGTTTATATGGTGTTATATAGTGTTATATATAGTGTTATAATACACTTCTCACATTTCTGGATTAATGTACAGCATCCTCCACCCTACTACATATATGTAAATAAGTTAATCATATGTACGTATATAAGTTAGAAAAAAGAAAGTCCACATGTAAATGATAAACAAATCTATGTAAATACAAACTGCATATTGTAACTCTAATCAAATATATAGAATCATGTCATTAGTCTTCAAACATATACAAAGTATAAGAAACGAAAATTATGGCCAATATGGATTGCGATTAGTGTAATTTCTAACAATTACATGCTTTCACTTTTATTCATAAGACTATGGGGTATGGGGCTTGGGTTGGCTGAAAACGCCCAAGCCACCACCCCGGGGGCTTGGGTTGGGGCGTGGCCCATTGGGGCGGGAGTTTTAGGCCGGGCGTGGGGCAGGCTAGTGGTCCTATGTGGCGGGGTCCTATTCGCTTGGTGGCCATGTGTATTTTTTTAATTTTTTGTAATTTTTTTTTAATAAATTGCCAAGCCACGCCCCAACCCAAGCCCCGCCATACCCCACGGACACGTCACTCACCGGTGGGGGGGCTCGAACTCCACGTGTCAACTCATGCCCTCAACCCAAACCCCACCATACCCCACGGTCTAAGATCGATCTAATACTGACTTTCTAAAATTAATAAATATGAAAGTAATACAATAATAATGAGTAAAAAGTCAAAACCCAACAAGGAAGAGATAACCAAGGACATATAAAAACATGTGATAATTTCTGGTAGTCAAAATTACTTTTATATCCTTGATTAACATAATAAAGAAAAGATAAAATAAACTTAAATTAGTGGCTAAAAATAGTTCTGTAAGTTCTGAAAATATATAGGGTCCTGAAATGATCTTAACCATATATATATATATATATATATATATATATATATTTATATATATATATATATATATAAAAGCATATTAGAAGGAATTCTTAAGGTCATTTAAATTTTCTTAAAACACCCCTAATGCATGATGTACAAGTCTTTTAAGCACCATAAAACATCACTTTCCACTTATACCCTTCTACACAAATAAACACGAAATACTTTAGGGTTTCACAAATTTCAAAATCGCCCGCTTCCTTGCTCCTCTCTCTCTCGCAATTCCAGATGATGGGTGCTACTTTCTACACCCCTCTAATTACTTTTTATACCCCTCCTGTCACATACTTACAGATGGGGCCGCATGGAACCGGCAGTTTTCCTCTCAAAGGAGGGGGGGTGTGTTTAGAATCAGCCTTCCAGATCTGGATCCAGGGTTTTTCTTCGAGGCGATTCAAGATCTAGCCTCTCATTCAAGATATAGCCTTTCTCCACGCACATAACCTCTCTGTTGCTACTGTCACGAACATAACCTCTCTCCGGCTAGACACAAACCCTATCACTGCTCCACAGAGAGCCTTCAATGGCGCCGATGGAACCTATATCAACACACTTCCTCCACGCATTGCTCTTCACAACCACCGTCAATGCCGGAAAAGCGATCCAATTTTGTGTTCTGCATCCCCGCCGGTCACCGTAGAACATCATACGAGTGACACACCGAGTCGAATCGGAGCTCTGAGTCAGGTTTCCGGCGTTTTAGGTTGCCAGTGGGGTGATGAAGGCAAGGGGAAGCTTGTTGATATCCTAGCCAAGCATTTTGATGTTGTGGCTCGTTGTCAGGTATGTTTAAATTTGGAAGAGAAACATGTAAATGAAACACTACTGTTCAAATAGTTAGAAGAAGCTTGCTTGAAATCCACACTGGCTCGGTTTGTAAACGAGCTGATTTTAGTATGTAAATGACATTGGCCCAAATATTTGATAAGATTCAATATCTGTTTTGTTTTATACATCAACATAATTTCATTTCATTTGTTTTTGTATCTTAATAGGAAGTTTTGTGTAAAATATGTTTATAAAAGTTATATTTAAGAGTTTTTTATGCATTAAGAATACAGTTTAGGTGACTTTTGACCCGTCTAATGCACTTCCTTTTCAGTTAATTTTTTTGTTGCGGTAACTCAAAAGCTTTATTAATCACAGATAACACGCATGTTTCTGCAAGTTCCATAGCAGAAGCGGAAATCCTTCCATCCAAAGATTCTGGTCCTAAGATATTGGATTTGTACATGCCAAAGGTACATAATCAGATGCTACAATCATATTTTTTACATTTCTTACTTTTTAAACGTTTTACATCCTTTAACTAGCATGTTCGTATTAACTGATTAACGCTGATATTATTGAAACTTAATATCTGATTTCTGCAGGATCCAAGTACCAAGGGCCATCGTGGAATTGGTTTTATAACTTTTTCAAATGCTGGTAATTCACTTGAGACTGAATAATCATTTTAACTTCTGGTAATTAATTAACTTGTTGAATCTTTCGTTACAGATTCTGTGGATGATCTCATGTCTAAAACCCATGAACTTGGGGGTTCAGATGTGGTGGTTGACAGAGCAACACCTAAGGTAACATGCGGCGTCCTTTTACGCAACTTATCGTCATTTATTCTTCATCAATTCAATTATTTTTATTCTTTGAAACAATGAGCTTTCTTAGCTGATAGTTTACTTTGATAATTGTTCTCAGGAAGACAATTTCCGACCAGTTAGCCGCATGCCGCCACCGCCGCCTCCGAGTGACGGATATGGTGCCTATAATGCTTATGTTACAACTAGATATGCTGCACTGGGAGCTCCTACAGCATATGATTATCCAAGCTCTGTCTATGGAAGTACGTTCAATTGATGCATAGGGATGGTTATTTTGTTTATTTATTAATTATTCAATATTTAATTAACGGTCTTAATTACAATGTGAGCAGGAGGAGAATCCGCTAGGGGAATGGGCAAAAAGATTTTTATAGGACGGCTTCCTGAAGAAGCAAGTGTGGAAGATTTGCGCTTGTATTTTGGTAGGTTTGGACGTATTTTGGATGTGTATATCCCAAAGGTAATTTAGCCTCCCAATAATGGCTCGACTAATTTGTTTATTTTTACTTAGAGTAAAATGCCATTTTCATCTATGAGGGTTGGCTACTTTTGTGACTTTTGTTCGAAGGTTTGTTATTCCGCATCTGGATTCAAAAGGTTTGAAATCTTACCATTTTCATCTGGCTCGTTAACTCCATCCCACTTTTCTCCGTTAAGTCAGAGGTATTTCCGTCCTTTTTGCTAACTTAAAGGACAATTGGGTTTTTTTCACTTCATGTAAAAAGACCGAATACCCCTGAAAAAGACTGAATCGCCTTTAAGTTACCAAAAAAGATGGAATATTATTTACTTAACCGAGAAAAATAGTTGGAGTTAGTGAGCCAGATGAAAATAACAAGATTTAAAACCTTTTGGATCCAGGTGCGGAAAAACAAACCTTTGGACGAAAGTCGCAAAACTGTCCAAACCTCGGGGACGAAGATGGGGTTTTACTCTTTTACTTATTTATACTTTAATTTAATTTCCTACTGAATGTAGGACCCTAGAGATCTGGTCACAGGGGGTTTGGTTTTGTGACCTTTGCTGAGGATGGTGTTGCAGATCGTGTTTCACGAAGGTCACACGAGATTTGTGGACAACAGGTACTTGATAGAATATATTGGTTTTGAATTTGTAATATATTTTCTTTATTTTTTTTTAATTTTCTGGTTTGGCCAGGTTCAAACCCAATGACGCAATAATTGGTGATACTCTTTTTTTTAAATCTTTTCAGATATGTGAAGCTAATATATCCTTATTGTCATTTGCTGTTGAGCTTGCTGAAGAGTTCTATGGAAGGTTAATTTTTATTAGAAGCGGATGCATTGCTTTTTAATGATCATGCCATCGTTTAAATCTGTGTTTAGTGCAAAACTGAATTTTTTTTGGTTTTTTGTTTTTTCTTGTCAATGAACAGAGTAAAGGTAAAGTTTGACCAACTTGGTAAGCTTATGATGAGGTGAAGTTTTTCTGTGTGTGACTCGTTAGACCTGAATATAATTGTAGGGGCAAGATGTGGCGTTTTAACCAACAAAACTCTTGTGGCTTATACAACGTGACTTCTTACGTAAGTTTTCTTTTCTTTCCGTTTATGTAACTTTGAAGTGACAATATTGACCCATTTATATAATACGGGTTGGTTTGGGTTAGGACTGAAAAGGAAACAGATCAAACGGTTTGAATGGGTCAAACTCGTTGAAAGTCGTATTAAAAATTTGTTGAAGTGCATAAACCCTTCTAACTTGCTTTGTCAAATAAAATTCAGATTGTTAACTAAAGTTATAATTTTTTTATATGTTAACTACAGTCATTCTTCTGACCACACGAGGGCCCGCAAATCGGGAATCGGTAATTTTAATATAATGCAGAATTTATATATAATTTAACACTAATAATTCAGTGACATATAATATCGGTGATATATTGGTTATATCGGTAAAATATCGCTGATAATATCGGTACCGATATTTTACTAGGGGACCGATATATCACTGATAAGGCCATAACTAAATGGGTCACCGGGTTTGACTAAAATTGACCCGAACCTGTTTCAACTAAACTCAAAACTCCCATATTCTGTGCCTTATCATGAATTCACACCCATAAGGCCATAACTAGACTGTTTCTTGATTACAGTAACAATATTGGTATTGGTTTATAATTCTTTGTTAAAAACAGGTTGAAATGGAAGAACAGAGGTTGAAGTACCTGCAATTTGTACAAATGGCAGCTCTCCATGCTCTTCTTTATGCTTCAAAAGCATATAGTTATGCCAAGAACAACTCCGGTCTACTCAAACCCAAGGTGGAGATGATAGAGGGTACCCTGAAGATCATTGTCAGCCCTGCGTACGACAAGTACCATCATGTTCCTGTTGAGGTCTTTGTTGATCGTAAGGTGAGCTGATTCACCTGCCATTTTTTGCTAAAACGAATCAACTTTTGTACGATTATCTATGGTGTTAAAAACATGTAGATTGATTTCAGGTAGATGAGACGGTTTGAAAAATTCGGTAATCGGGTGCAGCCTTTTGTGAAACAAGTATCAACTAAAACCAAGAACTTGTCTGCAGAGGTTAAGACTGCTGGGCTGGCAAAAACCGCGTACACAAAGCTTGAGCCGACTGCTAAAGGACTCTACACAAAATACGAGCCGGTCATTTTGATGTCATTTTGATTCAGTTATTAGACTGTGAAAGCCTCAAAAGTTTTGATTAAAATTTTATAACTTTGACCACATTTTTTAGTCGGTCAATATTTTAATTTATTTCTTCAAAAAGGGTGCAAATTGAATGCTCGGATTTTTGCTGACAAGCATCACTTGTTTTGAGTGTTGTAATGATTACTCATATGGCTGCTGAATAGATTTGAGATGTACTTTAACTAATGTTTTTAATCTTCCATTTGAGTATGTTAAAACTGTTCTTTAACCATTAAAAAAGTATAGAGGTGCTTGATAGTGATGTTCCATGTTTTTGTGTTAATATTTTACATTGATTTCTTTGTATTTATTAATCAGCTAATATTTAGGTTTATTTAAAGCACATTTATATGGTAAAAAAGCCTTTGCTGATGACATGAAATTATAAGAGAATTGCAGCTTCAACAAGTGCACTATCTAAATTACATACCCCATAATGCAGTTCAATTTTAGTGTCACTTTTCCGAACCAAAATAATCATTATTTAGGTCGGCCCATCCTGGCCGAACCAAAGTGATATTTTTTTAAGTCGGCCCATTCTCACTCAAACCCATCCTGACATGAACCCGACCTGAACCAAAATAATAAATTTTAAATCGGCCAGTTCTTTCATGAACTCAGCTGATCCGAACCCGTTATGACCTGTTATCGCGTCTAAACATAATGTGTGAGACATTTTGACCTAAACATAATTATAATAATAATGTTTATCACTAAATGTGTGAACAATTCTCCAGAAAAGTGCAACTGAGCTGCCATGGATTTGGCACCACTAGGCACATTATTGATTAATGATTGTTATTATTAATCATAGACGTTGATGTATTGGTCTTTCGGTTTCACAAAATTGTTTGGCAGACAATTTTGATAATGGTGTGTTGGTGACAAATAAGGCAACTTTTGGAGCTGCGTTTTTTTTACAATGAATGCATACTTAGGTCAATAATAGTAATGTAGTGTAATATATAATAGATTTACAAATGATACAACTGTTCATCACGGCAGATTGATTTCAAATTTTAGACCATCTCTTATATCCAGACCTGTCCTGGCCTGAACACATCCTGACCCGCCACCCCGCTTGACCCAACCCGACGTGCTAATAAATTTGAGATGTTATAATAGCGGGGGCACTTGGTTCCAGCCTCAACTTTAGGGCTTGTTTGACTAAGCTTATTTAACTCAAAAAGTACTTTTTGTTAAAAGAACTTATTGACTAATGGCTGTTTGAAAATGAGTGTTTAAAAAAATGTTTGGATTAGTTTATAGGGTGGAAAAAACCAATAAGTCAATAAGTTGTTTTTTAAAAAGTGTTTGGCTTAGGTTATTTATGTAAAATGACTAAAAGGGGTGGAAAAAGCCAATAAGTCATAAGCAGCTTCAAAAAGTCATTCCTTACTAACTTTTCAAAACTAACTTTTCCTCCAAATACAAAAAGTCATTTTGAAAAGTGCTTATGAGTTTGCCAAACACTTTTTTTCCTTATTAGCTTTTTGTAAAAATCAATAAGTTATAAGGAGGTATTGAAAAGCTTAGCCAAACACCCCTTACTCTTATTTATTTTTGATATTTTGGAATTTGTAATCGTTTATTGTTTCATGGGTGATATAACCGGAAGCTTAGATGCAAAAAAAGGTTTTGACAGAAGCACTGAAAATTCATACGAAATATCTGAACATGGCAAAGTACTCTAAGGAACCAAAACGACACAGGCGTACTATACAGTAAATTACGAAGTGATTGATAAACTAACTATAAACAACCCCTGTACATAGCCTTAAACTCACCAACCTAAGTGATATATTTCCCGCCGCATCGCGCGGGTAAATGGCTAGTGTATATATATATATATATATATATATATATATATATATATAGGTAAAGAGTATGGTACAAATCTCACTATCGTACATTATGTACGCTACAACAGCAGCCATACACGTGTCCTGATTCAATTTTAACAAATAAGGGTATATCAGACATTATAATCTAACATTTACGACTGCTAATCATTGAATCCCGTCAATTATTCTTCGTTTCCTAACCGTCAATTATGGAGTTCGTTTCCTAACCGTTCCATTCAAGTATTATTCGATTTTGAATTCGATTGTAGGGTTTTGATTGATTCCACACAGAACGGCCATTTTCAGAAACTGCTTGATTCGTCATTTAGGTGAGTTTTGGGTTTTTTTTTCATTTGTAGTTTTTTTTATTAGATTTATAATCAGGGGGTAGAAGTTAAGTGTTTATTGGAATTAATTGTTGTGTTACTATATCGCATGTGTCTTTTTATATATCGCATGTGATGCGTTAAAATAATCCAACTAATAAAGGAATGGATCTGTTGCATAAATTCGCATGTTTAAATATAGTGTTTTCGCACACAATGAAGTTATATATATAATTTTGCAAGTTTAATTCGAGATTTCGCAAACCTTAAAGATTTTTATCAATTGTGCTTTTGATTTCCCAATCTTTTATAAGTAATTATTTTTATTTTTGCACAGTGTGTTTCAATTATTGAAATCAAATAATTCAGTTCAATAATTGATTTCAATAATTCATATCAATAATTTTTTTTTGATTATATATTTTATGTTTTCATTACTATTGAAAACATCCAATTAAAAAATGGCAGATCTACCATCATCCTCTTCTTCTTCTTCTGAACCAAGTATCAAGCAGGTTTTGAGGGAAAGGATTCAGCAACAGATTCAAGAGGATCAAACTTGTCAAGAGATGTTGGAAGCCAACATTTCTCGTGTAACAGAAAACATGAAGAGAAGACAAGAAATTCTGAACTTGTTATCCCAGATGCAAGTGAGTAGTCTTAAAGAAATTGCAGTTATGTTTATGGTGGATTTGGGTGAGAGGGATGAGAAACAGTTGAAAGAGTTGGCTGGTGCAATAACTATATTAAGATGCTCAATGAAGATGAAAATAGAGTTTCTTTCATCTTTTGAATGAACTGTTTTTTTTGGTGTATGTTCCAATAAATTAGCATGTTTTGTCATGTAATGGAATTGTATTTCGCAAATGTTAATAATTCAATGTGAAACATGCGATTTTAATACAAAACACATGCGAAATAAGAACACAATTGCCAGTTAACAAACACCAATATATATTCTAAATTAATAAGAGAACTAAAGCAGTTGAAACAGTTGAAATATGTATCATAAGTACATCATCAAATGAAATTTACTTGTCCCTGTCAAAATATATTTTCATCCTTTCTGGGATTATCACATCCAGATCTTTCATATACCTCTCTTTGTCTCGCCTTTTGTCGAAATCATTGGCCATTTTAATTATTTTTAGACGATGCATGTTGTGTTCTGATAGAATGATTTTGCTGAGATATCTTGTCCTTAGGAGATCAAGTTGTGCTTTCTGTCTGTTGTTTACTTCATCTTCATTCACAAATCCTGTTACCCATGGTTTTTGGTCTCCCTTGTAGGTTTCCATGTGACGCATCGTAAACACTCCACAGTCTACGCCGTTATTCTTCGTCCTCCAAACCATTTCCTTTCTTTCTATCATTGAGGTTGCAAGTTGTTCTATAGCCGGTGTTGGTTTTAAAGCATCTTTTAGGTATAAAACCAATACCCTTCTCTGTAACATTGTAACATTGTGTTAGTAGCTTTTTACATAAAAATATAACTTGTATAAGTATAGGGTTTTGTATTACCAGTATGTCAGGAAGCTCCTTGTATCTTTCCTTAAACTCTTGTTTTGCAGCTGAATTGTCAATCAGCTCAATTTTGCCGGATTTCAAGTTGAAGCACAAGACATAGAAGTGGTCACCTTGAAGTACCGGAATAAAGACCAGGTCAACCGATTCAAGTTTTTTTTACCTCATATCTATTTAACATGTCTTCAAAATTAGAGGCAAATATTTTGAGTCGTTGGTTGTCTGTGTATTTCTCCTCATCGTAACAGATACTCGGCTGTATGTTATGTAACCAGAGTCAAAATCCATGCAAACAATGTACCAAATGCGAATAGTGTATGTACCAAATGCGAAATTACAACAGTGGTAGAAAGGCAAACATTTGATTTTTTTCACATGCGAATAGTATATACAACACATGCGATATTTTACAAACAGTATGAAAATGTTTCAAAAGCAAAAATTCTGCCATAATACATGCGATTTAGAGATAACTAGTTTGCGAAATCATTATTATTCATTTATGTTTTAAAATTTAAAATGACAAAATGTATATGAAAACATACCATCATTGTGGAATACAAGAAGAATCTGTGTGGTGATGATTTTCTATCCCTTTTCTTCTCTTCAAGGTTTAGAATATCTACAAATGCATCTATTCCGTTTGATGCTACGTATTGTTCCCTGAAGAAGCTTTCAAACACAGCTTTGAATGTTGCAACCTCAGTTTTGGATCGGTAAAACTCTTCTCTGCCAGGCATAAAATAAATAATTAGTTTTTGTTTTGTGTATATTTTTATTAGATGTTTGTTTGTTGATATATGTTTTTCTACTTACTGCAAGCCTGCAAAGGTAGCAAATGTGAAGCGGATCACACTTAATTCTTGGGTCAAGAGTGCTTCATGCATGTTCACCACTCTATTGCAGTAAGGTGAACAAAATTTGTCTCCAAGATCTGCACATCTTTTTTCACCTCTTATTTTTGCTTGTTCTATTGTCTTATAAAGTAGTTCGTTTAACCCTTTTGGTATAACTTGTTTTGGAACTTGATCTGGCTTTGTGGTTTTTCTCCCTCTAGTTGGTTTTTTTCCTTTATCTTCTACCAATGTTGGTACTATGCTCAAAACCAACTCAACTGAATGCAATTCTTCAGCAGTTACCTGAGGGCATTCAGGTTCCATTTCCTTTTCAATTTCAACGTCCGTATTGAGTTGTTGGGGGTCTTTTTCTGGCACTTCTTCCTGGACTTTTTGTGTAGATTCTGCCAAGTTCACTGTCTCTTCGACAACACTTTCATTTTCACCAGTTTCTGCATGCCAGAGTAATTTAAGATATACAATAATTTATGATGTTTAATTTTTGTCATAAAGTAAAGGGTTTTTATTACCATTGGCAGTTGTTTGGTAAGCATATACACCCGGTTCCACTGTTTGAATTTTTGCAATAAGGGTGTCTGTGACTCCTCCATCATCTGGTTGCAGTGTACCTATAGATTAAAATTATTTTATTTAATACAGCAGAGTCAAAATCGCAGGTGTATACATGACATCGTGTGCGAAATCAAAGCTAAAATGTTTTTTGATAGTATCGCATGTGTTTTTCATAGGTTTCGCAAATGTATATTTTTTAGTGAATTGTTACATTATATCGCATGTGTTAATATTGATTTCGCATGTGTTACCTTCTGATGCCATTTGTAGCAAAACATTGGATATTACTTGTTGTGCTTCTTCATCCTCTTTACCTTCTGTGTTTGTAGCAACTTCATGATGAACTTCAGAAGCTGGGTTTTCAGGTTCTTGATGAACAGGAGAGGCTGCAGGTCCATGCTCTTGAACCGGTTCAGGTGGCAGACAGATGGGATTATTCTGAAGCGTTTGATCCCACTCCTTACAAGCATTCATAACATCAACATCCCAAAAACACTTAGTTTTTTCCTCTGACACTAAGTTGTTCATCTCTTGAACATCTCGAACCATTTTAAGGTATTTTTTGACATTTGCTTTCATCTTTTTCAACAGATTCTGTAATATCAGTATAGAAGTTAAATATAATTGATAAAGTTAAATAAGTTAAATTAACATTTTTATACACTTACCTTTTTGTTTGCTCTCGAAGCCTCTAGTTGTTGTTCGTTGGCTGTGTCATAGAATACTGACGGTGAAAGTTGAGCAGGAGTGTTGCAATAATCCATCATTTTCTGCGTCTGCGTTCCAACTTCAAAGTCAATGTTCATCTGAGACATTTCATTGATTTCAAAACCGAAATCCATGAACTCATCAATGTTCTCCTTATCTTTTGGCTCTTCCCCGGTTTCTTCGTTGTGTACTGCGCGCGCAGTCCTTCTTTTGTAGCTTATCGTCGTGTCAACCGGTGGTCGTAGTGTATAATCATCCTCCGGAGGACCCTTTTCTTCTTCATTCTTTTCTTCATTTTCTTCTTCATTTTCTTCTTCACTTTCTTCTTCTTCTTCACTCTCACTTGATATCCATAGAGGTCCGTTATCCGAAATATGTTCTTCGACTTTATCAATCTCTGAAGATGTGATATAACGAATAACCGGTATTTCCACAGCTTTCTCAAACAGGTTAAGCCTCTTGTTGTACTCATGCGTGTACAGAAGCTGTATGAATAGCAAGATCATTTAATTATATAACAAAACAAACTAGTATTCTAAATGTGTTATTAAATGTAGTAATGTATACCGTAAGAAAGGCAACAGGTCCTACGAACTGTATCTTATAGTTTTTCCAGCCCGCTCGTGTCCGGCGCAAGGTTTCGAGTAGATATGAGCACCAATCTAGATTTTTTATTTCTTCAACATCTTCTACACCGAGCAAACATCTATCATTTGCAAGTGTTGCCTTTGTAATTTCTGCAAAGAACGTCATCCAGTATACAAGGAAATTTAATTTAAACAGGCTCCCGCCGTCTCTTTGATTTTCCATTGTATTTGCTATTAAGCCATGGGTAAGTCTCGCGTTTTGTCCCCACTGGTGGATGAATGTATCCCGGACCGCATTTCCCGGTTCTTGACTTTTTTCAGTTTTGTCTTGCTTTTTGACTTTTCTCTTATCGGCTATTATTTCAACCTTCTTTGGACCTTTTGGTATACCAAATACCTCATAAACTGTGTCCGATGTTATTTTTATTTGGTGTTTTCCCAAGTTTAGCTTATCGAACTTCTCATCAAAGTTTCTCACTAGCCAATATGCCAATCTTGTCGAAATATGGTTGATGTTGATATCAAGAATAGCTCCAAACCCCATATCCCTAACATCATCTATATGTTTTTTGAGAATCTTCTAACAGTATCCATATATGAGTTAGGTTGGCATCTCAGCAGTATTGCTTCATTGCTGTATTTGAAAAACTCTCTATGTTCTGTTTTAGGTTGTTGCCCTTTTTTTGAATGTTTTTTTGTGAGTATCTTTGATTTTCTCTTATCTTCTTTTCTTCTCATGTTTTTTCTTTTTTGGGGGTGGGTGGCTTAACAAATTCTTCATCTTCTGAACTTTCTTGAATCACCAATCTCTTTCTATTCTTTTTAATTTTTATCAGAGTTGATATTGGTCCTTCAAAGTCTTCATCAGATTCTATTTCTACAAAATCGCAAGCTATAGTTAAAAACACGTACAAAATCGCATTTGTCAGTTAATCATGCAAAACAAGCCATCAATTCGCATGTGTTATTTTATCAATTTGCATTTATGAGTTATGATTTCGCATTTGTTTCATAAGCATTACCTAAACAATACAACTAACTTCTCATATAAAATCGCATTTGCATTTATATCAATTCGCATGTGTTATTTTATCAATTTGCATTTATGAGTTATGATTTCGCATTTGTTTCATAAGCATTACCTAAACAATACAACTAACTTCTCATATAAAATCGCATTTGCATTTATATCAATTCGCAAATCTAATTTAACCTAAAACAAAAAAACTTATACATACTAGCTTTTTATCATATGAAATCGCAAATGTCATTTAAACCACAACAAAATCCTTTATGATATCGCACACCCATCAGTATCATTAAGAAAAGTGCATAAAAAATGCAAAACCTAACAAATAAATATTCCTGCAATAAACCCTAGCAAAATTGAAGTTGTTATCAATATATAATGTTATAGAACTATATGTTTCAGGTAAAACGTTAATAAACAAACAAAATCGCATTTGATTTTAAAGCCCCTGTATATTACACCTTAAATCGCAAATGTAAATAGATACCTGGATTCATATTCTTCGCTTGTGGTCTGTCGTTGTTTGCTTTGCTTCTTTTCTCAATATTCATTGAATCATAGTTGAAATCGCAATGGAGAGTAGCAGTGAATCGTAGTTGAAATCGCAATGAGTTGCAGGTAATGTTTTGGAGAAGGAGAATGATTTTGAGTTTTTGGGTGCTGATAATCAGGGGTTTTGTTCTCGCTATGGAAAATTATAACCTTGGCGGTTTCTTTTATTAATTTTAATTAGATTAATTTAATTGTTTAAACACGCGCTTTTAATGAGATGATCGTACGGTTGTTGTTGTAGCGTACATAATGTACGATTAGAGGATTTGTATGATAACCGGCCTATATATATATATATAGGGCCAGGATCATTTCAGAACCATAAATATTTACAGAACTCGCAGAACTCCTAATAAACAATCTTTTTATTTATATATTTTTTATATTTAGGATAATTTTATCATTTATTATGTGTATTTTTACAATTACATACATGTTAAGAGTAATTTTATCATTTTTATATGTAATTTTATAATTACACATATGTAAACTAGTTTTTTACATATATGTAATTAGTTATGACACATATATATAATTTTGGCAATTAAACATATGTAAACTACTTCTAACATGTATGTAATTAAAGAAATACATATAATAGATGATAAAAAGATTCTAAATACAAAAACTTATATATAAAATGATTGTTTATTGGGAGTTCTGAAAGTTCTGTAGTTATTTAGAGTTCTGAAATGAACTCAGCCCTATATATATATATATATTATACACACATGGTATAAACGTCAATTCATTTGTACTGTCGACACTCCCTTTCATATATATTTCGTGTTAACTTAAACAAAGGATGTACACGCTCCAATGCTCCCCATTCTCACTTTATGCATAATTTTGTAGATGGATTTGCTGATGATCCCGCTAAGCGAAATATGGCAAGCCACACAAAATTTCGAACAAGAGGTTGTTGGGGATGGTGCGTATGGTATAGTGTATAAAGCAAAACTTGATGTTTTAGACATCCAAAGCTTGTCATCAATGGTAAGGAAGCTTAATGATGAATTGCCCAAGATAAACAAAACTGTAGCTATAAAACGTATTTTCTGTAAAATGGACGATGAAGGCAGAGAAGGGTTTTCAACAGAACTTGAATTGCTTACTAGTTGTACGCATCCAAATATAGTCTCTCTTCTTGGCTTTTCTAGAGAAGCTCAAGAAAAGATTCTTGTTTTTGAGTATGCTTCTAACGGAAGCCTTAGTGATTATTTGGAAAACAATGATAATACGGTTAATCTTACTTGGGTGCAAAGAATACAAATTTGCCTTAATATTGCACATGCAATTAAGTACCTTCACACAGACATGGAGGGAAAACCAAGGATAATACATCGAGATATAAAGAGCGATAACATTTTATTAGATGAAAATATGAATGCAAAGCTTGCGGACTTTGGGCTCTCCAAATTTCAAAATAAACGATTTGCTAGCACTGTCCGCACAGAACATATCGCAGGCACAAAGGTTTATCTGGATCCAGAATATCTGACTACAGGCAGGTATAAAAGGAAATCAGATATCTACTCCTTTGGGGTTGTTTTATTTGAAGTCCTATCTGGGAGTTTGGCCTATGATGCATTTTACCTTCGCGAAGATGAAATGGGACTTGCACCCATTGCAAGGCGACACTACAATGAGCGAACGTTAAAGGAATTGATAGATCCTAAAATAACATAAGAAGATAATGATCACACTTTCACTTTAAATAGAGGACCCAACCAAGATTCTTTCCACACATTTTCAGAAATTGCATATCGATGTTTGTTAGAAACTCAAGCCAAGCGTCCAACAATTGAAGACGTCATCATGGAACTTACAAAAGCATTAAAGTTGCAAGTAAGTTAATATTTTAGAAAAATTTACTATATATATATATATATATATATATACATACAGGGAAGCGTTCAATTAAAAACTCATAGTTAGAGAGAAAGCTTGAAAACTCTATATTATATATGTGTAATATATCATATTTTACACATGTGTAATATATATTTCCCCTATATTAATTTACAAATTTACTTCACCTTACATAATTACTGTTCAATTTTGAACATTTTTATTGGTTAAAAGGTGACTGGGACTCATTCTACCAACTCCTTCTCTAGCCTAATACGGTAATTCCACTACAACACTACTCCAATGTCAGCGTTCTTTTTGGCGATCTGCAGCACAACTCTTTACCACAGGCAGAACAAACTTCCACCATTAACCACCCCGATTAGAGCTCCATATCTACGGGTCTATGACTAAAACAAGCATGGGGAAGAGATAATAGAGAGGGCGGAGGGAGAAGCGGTGATGTGGTGTGACGACGATGCTAGAAACCTTGCTTAACTTTCATGTGCTTTGGTGGAGGAGGTGGCTGTAGCTGCTGTAACAACCCTCGGTAAAACCGACACCCTCATAATATTTCCGAAACCCTAGTATATTCTAGAATGTCCCAATATGTTTTTAATTACACCCCGTATGTGAAAACCGAGCCCGAATTATATTATAACATATAAAATAAATAAAAATATGAAAATGTTAAGTTGAGGCGGGCCGCGTGGGACCTCACCTCAACTTCACGCGGGCGGTATCAAGGCTGAAACTTGATTTCAGTAAACCTTAAGTTAAGGCGGGACGCGTAAGAGTCCCCGTTAAGTGTACGCGGGCCGCTAGAGACCATCACACGCGAATACACCAGAGGCCGACACGTGTCGACATCGTGGCGGACCTACTAGCTGACCCAGCTAAGCTATTATGTTCACCGGTGTTGACGCGGGCCGCGTAAGGCTTTGCCTTACCTTACGCGGGCCACGAGAGGACTAGAATCAGCAACTATATAAAGGAGGCCTCGGGTTTTAATTTCCGTCGCTCATTCTCAATTCTCAATCTCGAATTCTGAAGTATTAGGCATAATATTTGGGTATTATACCCCTAATTAGCGAGGTTCTGCTCCGTTGTAAGTATTATAACCCCAGTTTCATAATAGTTACGCTGCCCGATTGATTTAGGGTTCCGTAACAACTGTCGTGGTTCTGCCCGACGTAGTTGTTGGAATGCCGTCTCAGGGAGGGTATCATTAATATTTTCAAAGGGTTATAATACTAACCAATGTACATTTGCATAAATTATAGATTATATCCAGGAAACCCTTACGAGAAGCTTAAGATAGCAATGTGAGTTTATCCTCTTTTTGTTAACGTTTTTGGAATAATTTACAAAACCTTAAATGTTTTACAATGTGATTAAGCGGTGATTGAGTCTTTGTAGTTCTTCAATTACTGCCGGTATGTTGGGGTTTTGTATACAAAATTTACTACACTGTGAGTAGTAAGTCAAGGTTGACAGTACGTTACCATTGGACAATGAGTTAGCCAATGTGTAATATGACCCACAAGTCAGTGGATTGATAGTACCAAATGGAGTAATTGTGTAGACATAAACATTGTAATCGTCCTCAATACTGTTTTAATCGATAAAATGTTTCTTGATTAAACTGGGATTCACTCACCAGTATTTTCGACTGACAAATATTTTTAAAACGCGTTTTAGGTAACCCAATGTGACAGCCAATTAGTAAAAAGCCAGCTGGAGAGCACTGAAGGCTTGGGAAAAATGTGGCTATAAAAAGTTACCTAATAAACGATGTTTTAATTTGAATAAAATAGGGTTTATCCCTATAAGTGTATTGTAATAAGAAACTTGGGTTTTGCCCATGTGTTTATTAATATCAATTATGGTGGTTTTACTCTGATAAACATTTCCTAACTACGGTCCTGATGAAAAATTCCGCTGCCAAATTAGATAAAAGTTGATATCACCGAAACTGGCTCGCGGCCGCCCGTTCTCGGGAATAAGGGATCGGGGGTTGCGACAGAAGGTGGTATCAGAGCCTAGCCACTGGTCTGTGCCAAAGAAGTGTTCTGCTGACACTTAAATACTAAAATATTGTGTTAGGAAATAAATTACAGAAATATGTGCATAACTGTATTTATTTGTTATGTGTTATTTGACTATTTGTTAGTTTTCAGTATGAGTGATCAATGACCCTCAGACATGAGTCGTTAGTTGTCTGAATCACCTAGAAGTGAGGGTACGTCATCACAGTCTGCCCTTTCGGGGTATTCTGCTGATCAGGAGGAAGGAATATTTGCTTTTAGGGCTCAGTCAGAAGAACCATTCCCACATAAGAAACTAGGATGGTTTAGTAAGGAAGCCTTTGCTCGTAGGAAGAGAATGCGAAAGTTGCAACAGCAAAGAGTTTTAGCGGCTGCTAAGCGAGAGACAGATGCCCATACACAGGATATGCTTAATAGAAGCCTAGCCAATTTTCATATCCTAGCTACAACTGCTGCTGACCCAAGTCTAGAACAACTAGTAGCCCCACAACCACAAATCCCAGACCAACCCATGGAGATAGAAAACCAGGAAAACCAAGTAGAGATGCATAACTTCAACCCAGAAGAAATCCCTAGGGTACCTGCACCAAACCCCCTGGACCCAAATTACGACCCCTGGTGGGACAATAATAGGGACTTTGTGCAACATTACCCTATCCACGAAGACACACCCATAGAAGCCTATTCAGATGGCCGACGAAGAAAATCAAGGAAATCTGAATAACGATTACCAGAGTAACATTAACGTGGTTAATGAAAATCCAAGCATCAATAACAATGGAAATCAAGTGGATAATAGTGTTATCCAACACATAGTGGCACAGGGAATTATAGATGCAATGCCATTTATTCTTCAAACGGTTCAAGAAGCGAACAATAAAAGTAAACATAGCAGTAAACGACCAATTGAACCGGAACACAGCGTGAACAATGGACCTTTACTTCAAATGCCTATTCCAAAAAGGAGAAGAACCATGCCTTATGGTTGTTCTTATAAAGAATTCTGGTCTTGTAAACCAATGGAATTCTCAGGCAACGAAGGGGCCATTGCAACTCTACGCTGGATAGAGAAGACTGAAGCAGTCTTAAGGATAAGCAAATGTGCTGAAGAAGATAAAATATTGTTTGCTTCCAATCTATTTAAGAATTCAGCCTTAGAATGGTGGAACACTATCCTTCAGTCTAGAGGAAGTGATAAGGTTTATAGTATGGATTGGGAAGAATTTAGGAATATGGTAGAAAGGAAATTCTGCCCTCCTAATGAAAAGGAACAGATAGCAAACAAATTCCTAAATCTTAGAATGACTGGTGTAGATAGTAAGGGGTACACTACTACATTCTTTGAATATGCTAGAATAGTGCCAACCCTTGCTTCACCAGAACCGGTGTTAATCTCCCGTTATATCTGGGGATTAATTGGAGAGATTAGACATGTAGTCAAGGCAGCTAGACCTCAAACTATAGAAGAAGCTGTAGAACTAGCAAATACCTTGACAGATGAATTAGTCCGTACCCGAGAAGAGGATCAAAGGAGGAACCTAACCCAGAAACTTACACAGGAATTTCGTTCTGGAAATTTTAATCGTAGGAATATGGGTTCTACCTCTGCACCATACTGCAAGGTCTGCAAGAAAAAGCATTCGGGAAAATGCTCCACTCTCTGCAATTATTGCAAGATGCCAAGACACAAGGAAGAAAATTGCAAGAGGAAATCCAGTAATGGATTCTGCTACAACTGTGGAGAAAATGGTCATATCAGGCCAAACTGTCCGAAATTAGCTCCAGCTACAAACAACAAGAATACTAAAAATGCTAGAGCATTTGTTCTGACTGCAGATGAAGCCAAGATGATTCTAGATGTCATAGCTGGTACGTTTTTAGTTAATGATGTCTTTGCTAAAGTATTATTTGACTCTGGTGCAAACCAAAGTTTTATTAATACATCGTTTTGCAAATTTCTAAATCAATCATTAACTAAACTACCACAAGAATGCTTAGTAGAGACAGCTAATAGGGAAACCGTTAGGATTTCTGAAATCTTGCAGGGAGTAAGCATAGAAATTTTAAATCAGAAATTTATTGCAAATCTTTATCCCATGAATCTGGCAGGATTTGATGTTTTAGGAATGGATTGGTTAATAGCCAATAAAGCCAGTATTTTATGTGATCAAAAGTCAATACAAGTGAATTCACCGAAAGGTAAAAAGATCACGATTAAAGGAGATAAGTCTTCTAGATCCACAAAATTCATCTCTGTGATGAAAACTGCAAAATTCTTTAAGAAAAGGTTCTATAGTGTATTTGATTTCCATAATCACTAACACTAAAGGAAAAGAACTAAAAGATATCCCAGTAGTAGCCCAGTTTTCAGATGTCTTTCCAGAAGAATTGCCAGGACAACCTCCAGATAGAGAAGTTGAATTCAGAATCCATCTAATACCAGGAACGGCACCGATTGCCAAAGCACCTTACCGTTTGGCACCTGCTGAAATGCAAGAATTAAAGAAACAATTGGATGAATTGCTAGAATATTTTAGAATGTCCCAATATGTTTTTAATTACACCCCGTATGTGAAAACCGAGCCCGAATTATATTATAACATATAAAATAAATAAAAATATGAAAATGTTAAGTTGAGGCGGGCCGCGTGGGACCTCACCTCAACTTCACGCGGGCGGTATCAAGGCTGAAACTTGATTTCAGTAAACCTTAAGTTAAGGCGGGCCGCGTAAGAGTCCCCGTTAAGTGTACGCGGGCCGCTAGAGACCATCACACGCGAATACACCAGAGGCCGGCACGTGTCGACATCGTGGCGGACCTACTAGCTGACCCAGCTAAGCTATTATGTTAACCGGTGTTGACGCGGGCCGCGTAAGGCTTTGCCTTACCTTGCGCGGGCCGCGAGAGGACTAGAATCAGCAACTATATAAAGGAGGCCTCGGGTTTCAATTTCCGTCGCTCATTCTCAATTCTCAATCTCGAATTCTGAAGTATTAGGCATAATATTTGGGTATTATACCCCTAATTAGCGAGGTTCTGCTCCGTTGTAAGTATTATAACCCCAGTTTCATAATAGTTACGCTGCCCGATTGATTTAGGGTTCCGTAACAACTGTCGTGGTTCTGCCCAACGTAGTTGTTGGAATGCCGTCTCGGGGAGGGTATCATTAATATTTTCAAAGGGTTATAATACTAACCAATGTACATTTGCATAAATTATAGATTATATCCAGGAAACCCTTACGAGAAGCTTAAGATAGCAATGTGAGTTTATCCTCTTTTTGTTAACGTTTTTGGAATAATTTACAAAACCTTAAATGTTTTACAATGTGATTATGCGGTGATTGAGTCTTTGTAGTTCTTCAATTACTGCCGGTATGTTGGGGTTTTGTATACAAAATTTACTACACTGTGAGTAGTAAGTCAAGGTTGACAGTACGTTACCATTGGACAATAAGTTAGCCAATGTGTAATATGATCCACAAGTCAGTGGATTGATAGTACCAAATGGAGTAATTGTGTAGACATAAACATTGTAATCGTCCTCAATACGGTTTTAATCGATAAAATGTTTCTTGATTAAACTGGGATTCACTCACCAGTATTTCCGACTGACAAATATTTTTAAAACGCGTTTCAGGTAATGTGACAGCCAATTAGTAAAAAGACAGCTGGAGAGCACTGAAGGCTTGGGAAAAATGTGGGTATAAAAAGTTACCTAATAAACGATGTTTTAATTTGAATAAAATAGGGTTTATCCCTATAAGTGTATTGTAATAAGAAACTTGGGTTTTGCCCATGTGTTTATTAATATCAATTATGGTGGTTTTACTCTGATAAACATTTCCTAACTACGGTCCTGATGAAAAATTCTACCAAATTAGATAAAAGCTGATACCACCGAAACTGGCTCGCGGCCGCCCGTTCCCGGGAATAAGGGATCGGGGGTTGCGACAGCTGCAAGGAAAGTAGTGGCGGTGACCGTGATGGCATAGATGTGGTCGGCTCAGACGCGATGCTTTGGTGGAGATGTCGTGGCTCAAGAAACCAGAGATATGTGGTGACAAAGTTGAAGGCGACAGTTTGGTGGTGGTGCTACGGTGGTGCGTTAGTGGTGGTGCGGCGGTGGTGGCGGTGTTGCGTTAGTGATGGTGGTGCGGACCGTGCTGTGGTGGTGTGTGCTGCAACGGTGGTTGGTGATGGCAGCAACTTTGTGATGGTCGTGCTGTGTTGATAATTGCAGAGAAAGAGAGATATGTAGGCTGTGATATGCTTTTTCCATTGCATCTTGAAGGGAGTTTTGTTGTGTTACCACACATGGTTTTTCAAAACCATGTTCATGAAAGAAAGCTAATTAAAAAAATAATTAAAATATAAAAAGGGTAAGATGTTTTCTCTCTCTGTATTTTCACTTTCTTTTAAAGAGTCCATACAAATATTTTATTCAACAAACACTTCTGTACTATGTCCTTTTTTATATTTTTGTCAAATTTTACAAGTGTAAAATTGATTTAATTACTTTAAGCAGTTAATTAACATATAATAAACATATTACCATGTTAAAATGATAATCTTATTTAATATATCCTTTTGAGTAATTAGGTTTTCTCTGCTCTGGTGAGTGTCCGTACCACAACGAGCTAATGTTATCTTTATGACTTAGTTATTCTTTTCTACGATAACTTTTTACGTAACGGCCCGCAATGTCTGTGCGTTGTTCAACGTTTTAACGTATGTTTTTTGTTTGGTAAAGTAGTCTCGCTGCAACGCACGGGTCCCAAAAACTCGTTACATATATGTAATAGATGCAATACTGATATGTTGCACATATGCAATATATCATATGATGCATATGTGCAATATATATGGCATATGTGTAGTATATCATACGTTACACATGTGTAATATATATAGCACATGTGCAACATATGATATATATTGCACATATGTTTGGGGGGGTTAGGTTTTTTTTACGTTATTTTGTTGTGTTCACATTGGCTCTGGCGGTTCTCACAATAAAGGTGGTTCTCAAATGAGCCTTACCCTATATATATATATATATATATATATATATATATATATATATTTGTATTTCATTTTATTAACCCCTTTATAAACATCGTGCTCTTACTTTACGTTAGAATACATAGACTACATACTTTATTTCATATGCACAGAAGCACATACTTTATTTTATCACATACATATATATATATATATAGGCTAATTATAAGGAGAAAACCGACTCCAGTTGACTAAACCCTGAAAACTCTCACATGTGGCTAAGATTGATCCACGTTGCTTGTTAGTTGAGAGGAGACAAGGGCATTTTTGACATTTTCCTTTTAACATTTTGACTGATGAATGTGTAAGTGTGTAAGAGACTTGATGGTGCAGACTTCTTTTCTTCTTTTCATTAGTTTCATTTAATAGCTTTGTACTTGATGTATCTCTCTCCTCTCTCACATAATCTTCATCAACTGGAGATCTTCAAAAGTCACCAAACACTCACTCTCTCTCATAATCTTCATCATACCCTCTCAATATTCAGACAATCGCCACACAAAAAAGACGATCGCTGCAGATCTTCAAAAATCACCGGACAAAATCAAACATGGCTGAGTTGAACAGCCAAAAACCTCGGACTGTTGCCGGTGGTACGGCGACACTCAATGATCATTCGGGTTCACCCTTAAATGTTGTCCCACATAATCTTTTACTTGATTTTGCATTTAATGAAGATGAAGATGCATTGGGTGAGAGTAGAGTTGTTGAAGATCCTGAACCTATTTCTTCAGAGTTTCCAGGTGAGTGATACTTTTTTTTTTCAGTTTTATTAAATGTACAGCTTTAAATGCATACGAGTAGTTGTGTAAATTAAGGTTTTCTTGTTTAGATTTTGATTGGATTCTTCTTGATTTTTTTTTTTGGGTTTTTGGTATTTTTTATGTGTAGCCTCAGATCTACATCAAAATGGCACAAATGATGATGAGGATGGTGTTCAGAATTACTTTTACAGAGCTGCTATCCACAAGTCATTGTTTATGTGAAATCATGAATTTTTTTCTATAGGGTTATTGTAACACCCCTAGTTTTAATTTTTTTAATTTGTTATTATTATTATTTTTTTTATTGGTATAGGAGGAAAAAAACATGTGTGGTTACACTTGTATTAAGTTTTTATATTTTTTGGAAGGGAAAAACATTCGAGATTACATTTTGGGATCACATAAAAAAAATGCACCAGCATCTATACTTTTTGGTGACACCAAAAAAATGTACCACCATGTTTTGTTTGCATTGTAGCAAAACGTGTTAAACTTGTATTGACAATACAGTAAAATGCATCACTTTGTTAGGTTTCATGTTACAAGTAATTTTTTTTAACTTATACGTGTTAAAATTTATTAACAATACAATGTTTTCTAAAAGACTCGTGACCTTTTTTGTAGGTATTCATGCGGACGAGGAATTTTATGATTCACCACACACCCAATGGCACTAGAATGTGGTGTCCTAATGTTCCTATTGTTTTAAAGCCTGTTGTTGGTTATGTATATGAAAAGTAGAAGGACGTTACACATAATGTAATACTTATTGCTCATTTTTTTGTTTACCGGGTGTTTACATTTTTTGAAATTATACAGAAAATGTATGTTTACACGTGGTGTAACTTCATATATATGTATAATATATGTGTATGTAACATCTTTTTTTTGTAGTGTACGTACGAACATGTAACATCTTTTTCTAGGAAGACGACTTTTGTAACAATGTGATGTAATATAACACTTTGTGTCGGAGGAGAAAGAAAAGAAAATGCGTTACACTCTTATGTATGTGGATATCCTTTAAATGGTAAAAAAACAAGCATTTTTTCTTGTATACTGGGTGTTTACATTTTTTGAAATTATGCAGAAAATGTAACGTTATTTTTTGTACTTTTTTTTTGTAAAATGTTACATATAATGTAATACTTATTGCTCATTTTATAGAATGTAACCTTAATAAGATGGTACATATAAAGTAACATTTTTCCTCATTGGTTACATTTTTTTCTTTTTTTTTGTAAAATGTTACATATAATGTAATATTTATTGCTCATTTGTAGAATGTAACCTTAATAAGATGGTACATATAAAGTAACATATAATGTAACCTTATTCAACGTGTATATCCAGTTTTTCACCTAATGCTTTTACATTTATTTGTTATATACAACACCGGTGGCCCAAACACCGATAAATTAAAAAAAAGTATCGTAAAACAACTTTATGAATAAAATACTTAAGTTACAAAATTTTGCCCCCACAAATGTTAAGGTGCAACATTATTATATAACCTAACAACGCATACAACACACTTGTTCCCTAAAAAACAAAATATTTAAGTTACAAAAATACTTTTTTCTTTTCTTTCAAATCCTTTGTTGGTGTGTCCGATTCACTGCCTTCCAACACTGTTACAAAATAAATTGTCAAACATAAATGTAACAAACCATCTAACAATTTAATGTTACATACCAATTAGTTTCTTTATTTCAAATTAATTGTCAAACATAAATGTAATCTTTTCTTCCCAATAGAACAATTTTTGATCATGTATTCACCCAAAAAACTGTTGTATCCAAGCGATTAAGAAGTGAGATTATTCAAAAGAAAGTAAAGAGGAACAAAGAGGGTCAAAAGATTTCTTGTCATTGATATTGAATGCAAGAGAATCCGAGACCGTTTCCAAGAACTTGTTCACATTATTCAAAACTAACTATTTTGAGATTATTCAAAAGAAAGTAAAAACCCTAACTTAACTGATTAAAGGAAAAAATTCCAATCAACTGAATAAAACCGTATAAAACCAATAGATCGAACATCAATAATTAATACCCAAATCACCATCTATAATCATATTCCTCAAAAAAAACTCAATTCGCTTAAAGATCTAAAACAAAAATAAAAATAAAAAAAATAAAACAAGAATTGAATAAAAGAAACTAACCAGCGATGATAATATCCAGAATCCGCAATCAAAAACCGAGAATACACGAATGAAATGAAGCTGGTATGTGATCAAATGGAGGACAGAACAAGGCGTATATATAGATAAAAAAATAACAGATTGAATAAACGACTTTTGGGTTTCAACAATATTAAATTTGTGATAATGACCCAATTGACCAAGAATCTGCTGCTTTATTTTCTGTAAAAAAATGTTAAAGAATTTTGAGAGATGGAGGATGAAAGTTTCTGATTCTGATTAAAGGAACGGAGCGACGCACCTGAACCGACGCCGACGCACCTGAACGGAGCGATCCTTGATTTTGTCCAGTGATTTTTGAAGATCTGCAGCGATCGTTAAAAAAATGAGGGAAATGTGAACTAGATTTGATTTTTGTATCCTTGTGTGTTGCTTGAATGATGGGATGAAGAGAGAGAGAGAGAGAGAGAGATTGTTAAAAAAATGGATGTAATAATGATCATGCAGACAACTGACAAAAGTTTCATTCTTCCAAGAAGAAAATTGTCACACATTATTCCCATTTTACCCTTATGTGTACTATTACTGATTAGAATATTAAAAAGTAATATATATTACACTAAAAGACATCACAACCATCCATCTTTTTTAATCAATGGTAGATCTTGGGTTTTCAGGGTTTAGTCAACTGGAGTGGGTTTTCGATTTATCCTTGCCCTATATATATACATACATACATATATATATATATATATATATATATATATATATATATATATATATATATATATATATATAGGATAAGGATCATGTGAGAAGTAGTAGGCTAATTGAGAAACTTGAGAACCATTCTGGACCACACATTTTCCTTAAGCAAAAAATGCAAAAAAAAATGTGAAAAAAATGCTTCTTGTTTTTTTTTTTTTTTTTTTTTTTTGTAAAAATCGCAGCTTTTTCTTTAAAGATTTAATTTTTTATTTTAAAAAAAAAATTTTTTTTTTGGATTTATACATATATGTATATTTTTAATCTTTTTAACCATACATATATGTATATACATGTTTAAAATTGAAAAATAAGTTTTATTTAGGGTTTAGCATTAGTATTTAGGGTTTAGCATTAGGGTTTAGCTTTAGGGTTTAGCATTAGGGTTTAGCAATAGTATTTAGGGTTTAGCATTAGGGTTTAGCTTTAACTTTTGGGTTTAGCTTTATCTTTAGGGTTTGCATTAGGGTTTAACATTTAGGGTTTAGTTTTAGCTTTAGGGTTTAGCATTAGGGTTTAGAATTAGGGTTTAGGGTTTAGGGTTTAGCATTAGTATTTAGTGTTTAACATTAGGGTTTAGGGTTTAGCTTTATGGTTTAGGGTTTAGCTTTAGGGTTTAGCAATAGTACTTAGGGTTTAGCATTAGGGTTTAGCTTTTGGGTTTAGCATTAGGGTTTAGCTTTAACTTTTGGGTTTAGCTTTATCTTTAGGGTTTGCATTAGGGTTTAGCATTAAGGGTTTAGCTTTAGGGTTTAGTTTTAGCTTTAGGGTTTAGCATTAGGGTTTAGAATTAGGGTTTAGCTTTAGGGTTTAGCATTAGGGTTTAGGGTTTAGCATTAAGGTTTGCTTTAGTGTTTATGGTTTAAGGTTTAGGATTTATAACACATATTTTTTCAATTTTAAACATGTATATACATATAAGTATAATTGACAATATACATATATGTATAGTTAAAAGATTAACAATATACACATGTGTATAAATCCAAAAAAAATTTTTTTTTTTTAAAAAAATAAAAATTAAAACCTAAGAAGCATCCAAGGAAAACAAGAATTTTTCGCAGAGCTTGAAATGAGTATTGTTTATAAGCATCTCAACATAGTCTCTGTTCTTGGTCTTTGTGACGAAGCTGATGAAATGACCCTTGTCTATGACTATGCTCCTGAGAGAAGCCTTGATTACTATTTGAAACACAATACTAACATAGATAATTTTACATGGACTCACCGTCTACACATTTGCCTTGAGATTGCACGTGGGATTAATCACCTTCACACCAATATGGTCAACCAACAAAGGATAATAAATATTGACATAAAGAGTGCTAACATTCTGTTAGACAAGAATTCGGAGGCGAAAATTGCGTGTTTTAAGATTTCCAAGTTACACCCAACAAATCAAGAGATAGACATGAAAGTGTATGAGGATCCGGAATACAAAACCACAGGTAAAGTAAAAAGAAAATCTGATGTATACTCTTTTGGAGTTGTTCTTTTTGAAATCTTTAGTGGGAGGTTGGCATATGATCTAGATTACATACGAGAAAATGACAAAGGGCTTGCACCAATTGCACGTCAATGTTTCAACGATAGAACCATAGAGAGAATAATGGATCAAAAGCTAAAGGAAGAAACCGATGAAGACATTTTCATTTTAAATAGACCACCCAATAAAAATTCTGTGGACACATTTTTAAAAGTTGCATATCAGTGTTTGGGAAAAGCTTCTGAGCGGCCTACAATGGGACTCGTGATCAAGGAGCTTGAGATAGCAGTAAACTTTCATGTAAGTCAAATAGTCAATAATTTCAAAGTACAAAATTCTTAACTTTTCTTCATATTCTTGATCACTAGTATTTGCTGTGTCATTTCCATTATCTTACCTGCTCTTCCATGAACCTAGAAATAGACCTGAATGCTATGAGATTGTTCATAATTTTTTAAACCATCAGTGGGTATAGTTTTATTTCTTGCTCTAGTATATTGTCTTGGTGTCAAATTTGGAAACCCATCGACCCTGTTGAATATGGTTTGAGTGGTAATAGTATTTGATTTGCTCTAACTACTTTCCTGTCATAATTAACATACATGATGTCACATATGTATTTTGTACCAAAAGGTTGTCATGATTTATGGGTTTGTCATACTCATAACTTACGACGGCCATACCTTTCTTATTTGTTTGAAGTTACATGCCTGCCTTAGATGCATAAATAGATTGCGAGAAGCTGATTGAGTGTCTCTTGGTTTACAGGAAACCCCTGTGAAAAAGCTCCAAATTTCGCGTAAAAATATCGAATTCGCCACAAAAAACTTTAGTGAAAAGAATTGCGTTGGAAGTGGTAGATTTTGGAAGGCGTATGAAGGAGAACTTCCATTTGGACAAGACAATGCTTATGCTAGTGGTAGCACCACCATTGTTGCAAAGCGGTGGGATAGCAAGTTTGATCAAGGAGATCATCAATTTCGGACAGAAGTTAATATTCTTTTCAAGTGTCATCATGAGAATGTCATCGGTCTTGTAGGATATTGTAACGAAATGGATGAGAAAATCATCGTTTACGAGCATATGTCTAATGGAAGTCTTGATAAATATTTAAAAGATGCTAATCTTACATGGATGAAGCGGCTTGTGATATGTATCGGTGTCGCAAGCGGATTGGACTTTCTTCATCAAGGTGGTGTAAAGCTAAAGAAGGTGGTACACAGGGAGATTAAAAGCTCTAGTATTCTACTAAATGATGATTGGAAGGCAAAAATTTCTAATTTGGAGTTGTCTTCATCAGAATCACTACAGCAGGACATGGAACATGTCAGCGACAATGCTTATGATACATCTGCTGAAAAATCGGATATATACTCCTTTGGGGTGGTTTTATTTGAGATCTTGTGCGGAAGATTGGCATGTGCAGAAAATGGTGAAGATCATTCTCAGTTTTTAGGCCCTTTGGCTAAAAGGTGCTATGAAGAAGGAAAACTTGATGGGATGGTGTTTGAGGGTATAAAAGACCAAATTGGTCCAGATTCATTGTCTACATTTGTAGAGGTTGCCTATCAATGCATACATGACAAGACTGAAGTACGGCCAACGGCACATGATGTGGTAACACAACTCAAGAAAGCATTGGATTTCCAAGTAAGTTCACATTGTTTTGACAAAAAAGTACGGCTATCTTTTGATGAATGTCTGGCAAAACTTTTATAGGTATTGGTAAAAGATTCAAATATTTTCAAAAAAAGTTTATGATTTATTTGGTATATTGGAATACATGTTATTTGGTATAATGGAATATATGTTCCGGTGTAATATGAATAAGGCAAATTGGAAAATAATAATCTCATCTTTCTACTCTCAAATCCGGTAAGGTTCGTATCTCTTCTACTCTCAAATCTCCACAAACCACCGCCGGTAAGTTATTTTGGGTAATCTCTTCTACACTCAAATCTCCACCGACTTCTGCCGCCACTTGTGCCACCGCCGGTAAGTTTCCGGTGATCTCATAAGGAAGAAACTGAGGCTTTTCACTCACTTATATGTTTATTTCACATCGTTTTCATTGAATTTTGTATCTTTAGTCATTGGTGTAGAAGCTTCTAGGTTTAATTTCCTGTTTCCCCTCTTTTATCATACCGTGCGATTTTTTTTTTTTTTTTATATTGATACTGATTTGGTAAAATTGGGGCCCTCGGTTCAGTTATACGTTGATTTTGCATCGTTTTGTTTGATAATTGTATGGTTACACTTCATACAGTAGCATTATTGAGTTTATGTGTGATTGTTTGTCTCGCTCATTTGCTTGCTGATATAGTACAGTTACGTGGACCTTGGGTGAATTTTCTGTTTTGAGTACTTGTGTGTAAATCTGTATACATATTCTATTAGTTTTGCAGGGATAACATTGTTTATTGTTGGGTGTGGGGATTGTTGTGTATTTATATTGGTGTACTGTGATATTGTGTTAATTAGGAACCATAGACGGTGGGAGTCGCAATTATGCCTTAAGACCGTGTCCAAGAAAGAGGGGTGCTAATAAAGCGGACAAAAGGGGGTATAATGTACGTGTGGCTTCTTGGAATGTAGGATCTCTTAGTGGTAAGTTGCTAGAGTTAGTGGATGTGCTTAAACGGCGGAAGGTTCAAATAGCGTGTCTGCAAGAAACTAGGTGGAAGGGGCATAGAGGGGCAGAATGCAATGGGTATAAGTTGTGGTATTCAGGGTCTGATGGCGCTAAGAACGGAGTGGGTTTTCTAGTGACTAGTGAACTACAGAATAATGTAGTGGAAGTGATAAGGTACGACAGGATTATGATGTTGAGATTGGTACTGGGTGAGGAGATAATGGCTGTGATTTGCGCATATGCGCCTCATGGGGGATTAGGAGATCAGGAGAAAAGAGAGTTTTGGGATTGTTTAGATGTCGTAGTAAGGGCCATACCTAGGGAGGAGAGGATTTTTATAGGTGTTGACTTTAATGGCCATATAGGTGAGGACAATAATGGTTTTCAGTCGGTACACGGGGGTTTTGGTTTTGGTGATAGGAATGAGCCTGGGAGGGACCTTCTAGAGTTCGCAGTGGCCCATGACTTGGGTATTATAAACTAGTTTTTTAGGAAACGAGTTTCTCATTTGATCACTTTTAGTAGCGGGGGGCGTAACACGCAAATAGACTATCTCTTGATGAGGAGAGAAGATCGACGATGGTGGAGGGACTGCAAGGTTATTCCAGGGGAGACAACGGTGACTCAACACCATTTGCTAGTAGCGGATATAGGTATGAGAAAAAAGGTGTCAGAGGGGGAGAGGAAGGGTCGACCTAGGATACGATGGGGAAGCCTGAAAGGAGACAAGATTACAATGTTTAGAGACAAGGTCATTCCTATGACAGCCGATCGGGTGGGTGGGGACGCAAACCGGTTGTGGGAGGCTATGGCGACTTCCATTACCCAGGTGGCAGAGGAGACGCTAGGGCTTACAACAGGATTGACAAGCGGGCATAAAGACACCTGGTGGTGGAATGAGGACGTGCAGATCAAGATAACGGTTAAACAACAGGGTTTTAGAGATCTTTTGAGGTGCACGGACGAGGAAAAGCGACAGAGGCTGAAGGAGAGGTACAAAAAGGCCAAAAGGGAGGCGAAGAAGGCAGTGGCGGAGGCAAAGAGCGCAGCTTATAAGAATATGTATGACCGCCTGGAGACGAACGAAGGGGAACATGCCATGTTCAGGATTGCCAAAGCTAGGGAGCGGAGAAAGCAGGATCTAGGTTCTGTGAAATTTATAAAGGGAGAGGATGGGCATGTCCTACTAAAAGAACCAGACATTAAGTTGAGATGGCAAACCTACTTTTGTAATCTTTTCAATGGGGGGAAGGAAGTCCAACAAGAAAGCGACAACAACAACACTCAAGGACGACGACGAAATAACTGCTATTGCCGGAGTATTACAATGGGAGAAGTAAGGACAGCACTCAAGAAGATGGGAAGGGCTAAGGCAGAGGTGTGGAAGTGTTTGGGAGAGGATGGAGTTCGATGGCTAGCTAGTTTGTTTAATCTTATCTTCAAAACGGGAAAAATCCCGGAACAGTGGAGGAGTAGTGACGTAGTGCCCTTGTATAAGAATAAAGGAGATGCCCAGTGTTGTGGGAACTACAGAGGGATTAAGCTACTAAGCCACACTATGAAACTTTGGGAGCGGGTAATTGAGACTAGGATTAGAAGAGAAACTCAGGTTACGGTAAACCAGTTTGGTTTCATGCCAGGGCGCTCAACAACGGAAGCGATTCATATTCTACGAAGATTAATGGAAAAGTACAGGTAGAAAAAGCGAGATCTACATATGGTTTTCATTGATCTTGAAAAGGCTTATGACAGTGTGCCACGTAGACTGATTTGGGAAAGCTTGGAAGGTAGGGGAGTTCCGGGGAAGTATGTAGACTTAATTAGGGATATGTATGATAGGACTGTGACTAGGGTTCGTGCGCCTGTAGGAGATACAGAGTTCTTCCCCGTGGAAGTAGGACTCCACCAGGGGTCCGCGTTGAGCCCGTTGCTTTTTGCGGTTATCTTGGATGAGTTGTCCAAGTCTATTCAAGAGACAGTTCCATGGTGCATGCTTTTTGCAGACGATATAGTGCTAGTTGCTGAAACTAGACAAACCCTAAATGCGAGGCTAGAGGAATGGAGAATAGCGTTAGAAGGCAATGGTTTAAGGATTAGTCGGTCTAAGACTGAATACCTTTATTGTAATTTCAGCGGTGCAGGTGACAATGAGGACACTCAGGTTATCATTGAAGGTCAAGTGGTCCCACAAACGACTAAGTTCAAGTACTTAGGATCGTTTGTGCAGAGGGACGGGGAGATAGATAGTGATGTATCTCACCGCATCCAGGTTGGCTGGTGTAAGTGGAGAGCAGCCACTGGGATATTGTGCGACAGGAGGTTCCCGACAAAATTGAAGGGAAAATTCTATAGGATAGCAGTTCGACCGGCTATGTTATACGGGACAGAGTGTTGGGCCATCAAGAAAACTCAAGCGCGCAAGATGGAGGTAGCGGAGATGAGAATGTTGAGGTGGATGTGTGGCCACACGAGGTTAGACCGAATAAGAAGTGAGGTTTACAGGGATTGGTTAGGAGTGGCTAGTATATCAGACAAGTTAAAAGAGGGGAGATTGAGATGGTTTGGGCATGTGAAGAGGAGGCAGTTAACAGAACCAGTTAGAGCAGTGGAAACCATAACATTGGAAGGAAGAAAGGGTAGAGGCAGGCCCAAGTTGACTTGGGATGAAAGACTTATGAAAGATTTGGTAGAGTTGCACCTCTCTGAGGACATGGTTCAGGATAGGAGTTCGTGGAGACGTAGGATTAAGGTTAAGGACTTGTAGGTGAGGGTATAGACGTGCCCTAGCTTTGCCTTGGGAAGGGGGGTTACTTTTCTTTTACACTTTAGGTAGGTTAACATACGATGATTTTCTTGTATCTATGCCTATGTGTGCATGCTAATGATCTATCTGACTACTGCTATGCTATTTAATTATCCATCTTTCATATATCTACCTGTTGGTTGTTTTGGAGCCGGGGGTCTCTCAGGAAGCAGCCTCTCTATTCGTAGGATAGAGGAAAGGTTTGCCTACATCCCACCTCCCCTAGACCCTGCGAATAGTTCTGCTATTTGTGGGATATACTGGGTATGGTTGTTGTTGTTGTTGTAATCTCATCTTTCTGAAATTGGCCGATAATAATCCCAAGTTAGTTATTAGCCAATAATAATCCGACCTCGTTCATTTTTTTTTGTAAAATAGTCCGCCGTTAAAATAACTTAACGGAGTTAAGTGTTTTTCCGAATTACAAACCGATGTTTTAGGACTTTTGATCAGAACGAGGATACGAGTCGACTGATGTAAAACTTACCTCGAAATACTGCCCCCAACCCACGAAAACGGTGCTTCAATTCGGGTGTTTGTCTTCCAATTAACAAAATTCAAGCCATTTCGAACACAATTTCGAGGTAAGTTTTACATCAATCGACTCGTATCCTCGTTCTGATCAAAAGCCCTAAAAATCGGTTTGTAATTCGGAAAAACACTTAACTCCGTTAAGCTTATGTTAACGGCAGACTATTTTACAAAAAAAATGGACGAGGTCGGATTATTATTGGCTAATAACTGACTTGGGATTATTATCGGCCAATTTCAGAAAGATGGAATTGTTATTTTCCAATTTGCCTATGAATAATAAAGAGTAAAGTACACGGATGGTCCCTGTAGTCAACCAAAATTTTGGATTTAATCCCTAGCTTTCCAAAAGTATATGAATGGTCCCTGTGGTTTGTACTTTGTAACACATTTAGTCTCTAACTTTTGCCAAAAGTTCATGGATGGTCCCTATGGTTTGTACATTGTAACGCATTTAGTTACTAAAACAATAGGGACTAAATGTGTTACAAAGTGCAAACCACAAGGACCATCCGTGTACTTTTGGCAAAAGTTGAGGACTAAATGCGTTATAAAATGCAAACCACAAGGACCATCCGTGTACTTTTAGAAAGATAGAGACTAAATCCAAAATTTTCGTTAGCCATTGGGACCATCTGTGAAGATAAATAAGTTGATGATTTACTTGAAAGCCACATTTTGGTGGATATATTTTTAATTTTTTCTTCTTGTCATGGAAAAAAATAATTTTACTGATGGTAATTTTTTTTTAATGTTTTGTTTATATATAGAAAGATTATGAAAAATGGGAGGCCCAAGTGCCTGAACGCTACAAAGAAATAATCCGGATGTCAAACACCCCTGAGATGTACTCTAAAGTAAAGAGAAAAGATCTTATTGACGTTTTCTCCAAAGGAATCCTCATACAAGAGGGCAAAGTGGTAATTGTCTTGTTCTCCTATCTCATATATTTTGTACATATATTAAACGGTCTTTGATTTGCTTGTTTTGTTTTGATAGTGGTTTTCACTTGGAGGTAATGAAGAAAGAAATGAAATGGTATCAGCAAGCCAATTTTCATACGAAAATCATTCCTCACATAAGTGGTGTTCCGTTCCAGAATCAAGGTCCTCTTATTTGCTTCGTGTGTGTTTGTGTGCACATACACGTATGTTCTATGTAATATATATCTTATAGCTAACATGTGTGTGCAGATTTGAGAAAGTAGCAGAGATGTCAAATATTTCAAATTTGAATATCCAAATAAAGATAAGAAGTCGGTCTCTATCTTCTAGTGTCAATTATGGTGTTCATCTTGTCTTTAAATTTTGCGGTGCAAGAAAATCCGGAGCCAAGCCGATGTATGTGAACCTAACTTACAAAATGGGGAATGAAACTTTACATGCTTATTTCGCAACATGGAGAGAAGATGAGTGGATGAAGATTGAATTGTACCGTTTCTTCAATGACGACGAATCAGATACTATTGACTTTGAGTTTCTGTTAGAAAGCTTTTCACGATGCTATTGCGGAAGCGGTGCCATTTATGTTGAAGGCGTTGAGTTTCGAGCCATTGACAATGCAAGTTTTACATTTTACAATACTTTTAATTTGTTCTTTTGTTTATATATCATGTTGTACATTATTGTAAGTTTTATTTTTACATGGTTTTAATATATCCCCACAGGTGAAACCTGAAGAAAACAACTTAACGGAAGTCCAACAAGTAATCACGGATCCGATGCAACATTTGCAAAATAATGATGTTCCTTCTCGTATCGGTGGCTTAAAACCGCTTCTGAAGTTCAAATGGAGAAAGAAGAAGAAACAATATTACATGCTTTCAGCAAATGAGGCTTTTCGCAACACTTTTAATGCGAAGCTTTTTAATTTGAAACCCTCAACCGAGTCCAAATTTAAGAAAGTGATTGAGGTTTTATCAACACACGTATTTCGTATCAAGTGCAAGATCAAAAGTAAAATGTTGTTAGAAAATACAGAATATAGTTGTCACCTTGTGTTCAAGCTCTCAGAAAAGCGGTGTGGGTTGCATTGTCCGGTGATAGTACGAGATCTACATCAACGTAGGAATAAACATAGTGAAGTTGTTTATTTTAGATCCCCGAGTCCATGGAATATAGATGATGTTAATCGGGTTCCTCAAGAGAGGGAAGATGGATGGATGGAGGTTTATGTGTGGAAATTCAAATCAAATCATAAGCTTCAAAATATGTCGATGAATTTGAAATTTGTAACCTATGAAGGAACGATGTCCGGCCTTATTATATGTGGTCTTGAGTTTCGCCCAGTCTAAGTTCATCAAGAGGAGATAATTCTGGACATATTGTATTTCTTTAGACAGACAACATATAGCAGTGGCCATTTCACTTGTAATTTTGTCCTCTTCTACTTTGCTGAATGCTGATATCATTTTTCTTTGAATTAAGAGTAAATTGTCATTTTAGTCCCTGAGGGTTGGTCCAAATTGCCATTTTAGTCCAAATAGTTTTTTTTCTCCTGTGGGTCCTTGACTTTTCCATTTTTTTTGCCATTTTGATCACATTGCCTAACTCAGTCTAAAAATCTGGTTATAACTTGAGGTATTTTTGGCATAACTGTTGTGTAGTGATAACCAGGGGTAGTTTACAACATAATTGATAAACCTCATAATAATTTAATGTCCAAAATACCGCTGATTATAACCTGGTTTTTAGACTAAGTTAGGCAATGTGATCAAATTGGCAAGAAAAAGGAAATAACAGGGACCCAGAGGAGAAAAAACAAACTATTTGGACTAAAATGACAATTTGGACAAAAACTCAGGGACTAAAATGGCAATTTACTCTTGAATTAATGATGTCAGCAGTGGCAACTAATGCTTCCTCTCTGTATTTAGTTTTCTTTACTTGGATTTGTTGGTAAGAGAAAAGAAATTAATGTAGATTTGCTAAGTTCTGAATGCTTTGATACATAATTGAACTTGTAAAAAAATTACATTTGATTACATATTGGTGATTAAGATGGTGATGACTAGAGGTGCAAAGAAAAACCGAACCAAAACCAAAACCGTACCTGGTAAAAAAAACCCGGAACTTGGTTTATTTAGAATCGGGTATTTAGGAACCTCAAATATGACTTTTTTTAGCTTTTTAATGTATTTCTACACCCCTAGACTTGGTATAAATAGTTGGTTGAAGTTTGGGTTTGGCAACCACACTTGAAAAAGTTCAAAAATGCGAAAAGCGCTATAAAAACACCCGAAAATGGCTTCTGAAAGTGTTACCTCTTCCGTCGGCATGAGTTCTACCCCTAGACCGGTTATGTGGTGGTAAAGAACTTCCTCCTCTAAATTAACTTCTAAGTCCATTGTGTTGTATATGTCTTGTATTATAAATTGAAGAGTAAATTACTTTTTGAGCCTTTATTTTATTGGTTTTAACAAAGTACTCAAAAAATAATTCTCAAAATTGAATATTTATATTTATATAATAATAAATGTTGAATGGTCTTATCAATAGTGTCAGTTTCTAGGTTCTCTTAACCTACATGTGTCAGTCATTTAGATAATCATTTGAGTGAATTTTTTTTTGAAAATTAACTTCATTCACAACGGGCCGACCCAAACCGGGCCAACCAAGAAACAACAGACCGACTACCAATTACATATTAACAAAAGATATCCACTCTACCCACTCTATGCCTTTGAATTTCGATCTATTAACAAACCACAAGTGACCCAACGACTTAACCTCACTCAAAATATTAGCTATACTAAGAGGGGTGTTAGAAAAAACAAGCTTATTCCTCGCTCTCCATAAGCTCCAGCAAGCGATCCTCACGATACCTTTAACCGCTTCCTTTTCTCTATCCGATCCCCCGAGAGTTTTGTGCAGGTCCAGAAGATCTTTAGTAGAGAAAGCAAAGATATTCGGGATTTTACACCACACGCTGATCCCGTTCCAGATGTTCGACGCAACTATGCACGCTGTGAACAGATGTTCTGTTGTTTCTTCGACCGAGCCGCAAAAAGGACACAGCGAGTCTCCTGTCTGGATGTTCCTTTTCTTTAGAGCCTCCTTTGTCGGAATCCTGTTTTGAACCATTCTCCACGAGTGCACATTACATTTATCCGGGATCCAGTTACTCCATTCCATAACATAGCCATCGTACCGAGCGATATCCAACTGCAGCAATTTTTTAACAGCTTTAATTGAGAAGGTACCAGATTGATCAGACGACCACTTCCACGAGTCATTGGAGTCCGAGGTTTGAACCAGATCCAGCCGAGAGCACAGCATCTGGAGGTTAACCAGCAGGTCCGGATCGGACAACGGAGCCTTCCATTTCCAGTCGTAGATCCTTGCCGAGCCTTGAGACACTATTCTGTCCCTTACCTTACACTTCTTATTAGATTCAAGTCTGAACAGGTCCGGGAACAAATACTTCAGCGGTTCGTTTGCTGCCCAAGTATCCAGCCAAAACGCTATATCCCTGCTGTTTCCTACCACTCCTTTCAAAAAGTTCCTGATCGGGGAACCCTCTACCTTGGAATTAATGAATACTTTAGCAATAGTATTCCAAACTCCAGCTGCCGATTTTTTAAACGGGATGCACTCCCATCCGACACGAGAGAAATGAAGCGCATCTATAATTCTTTTCCACAAAAAGTTCTTATCCGATTTGAACCTCCACCCCCATTTAATAAGGAGAGACGTATTCGCATCTTTAAGATTATTCAGCCCTAGACCCCCATCTTTCTTGTGCCGCGAGACTCGGTCCCAACTGCCAATGCATCTTCCTTTCCTCTGAAGTGCCTCCCCATAAAAAATTCTTAATCATACCTTCCAAATCCGAAATAACCTTCTTCGGAGCTTTGTAAAGGGAGAAATAGTAGCATGGAAGGCTCTCTAACACCGATTTGATCAAGACCATCCTACCCCCAATCGACAAGAGATGGGACTTCCAATTAGCAAGACGAGAGCGGAAGATGTCGTAAACGGGTTGCCAATTGCTTATTCTGTTCATGTTGGCTCCTACCTTAAGCCCAAGATACCTGAACGGAAGAACGTCAGGTTGACACCCAACCTCATTCGCCATAGCCCCTATCTCGGCCGAATCTACTCCAAGCCCGTAGAGATTCGATTTTCCGATATTAATTTTTAAACCCGAGCAAACGAAAAAGCATCGAAGAATTCTGACAATGTTCACCACTTCTGGTTTAGACCATTCCCCCACTACAATAGCATCGTCAGCGTATAAAAGGTGAGTGAGAATCGGACCATTGTTCGGCGTCACAATCCCGCTAATCACTCCTGTCTCTCTAGCACGGTTCAACATACACGATAGAGCTTCCATTACCACGAGGAACAAAAAAGGAGAGAGTGGGTCCCCTTGTCTCATCCCTTTTTCGCATCTGAAATTAAAGGTAGGAGCTCCATTCACAAGAACGGACGAGCTAGCCGAAGAGAGAATACCTGAGATCCATTTACACCATTTGTTTGAAAAACCCATTTGTTGAAGGGTGTTGATCACGAACCTCCAGTTGACATTATCATACGCCTTCTCAAAGTCTAACTTGAGAAAGAAAGCTTTCGAGTTCCTTTTCTTGATCCACGAGATGAGTTCGTTAACTATGAGGGGCCCATCCAAGATGAATCTATCTTTCAAGAACGCCGATTGAGTTTCAGAAATAACTCCATCTAAAACCATCCTCATCCTGTTAGCCAGCACTTTGGAGATAGCCTTGCTGATTACTCCAACCAAGTTAATCGGCCTATAGTTGCTTAAAGCAACCGGGTCAGAAACTTTTGGGATGAGAGCTATATAGGAGGCACTACTACCTTTACTAAACTCTCCTGTGTTGTAAAACCAGGCGAAAATTCTCACAAAATCTTCTTTAAACAGATCCCAAAAGTGCTTAATGAACTTAAAATTAAACCCGTCCGGGCCCGGGGCCCGTTCATCGAGCATTATACTCTCATCCTCCGAATTTTTTTTTATATTGTGACAAATGAGATCGGGTCTCGTGGGCGTAAGCTCCTTGAACTTCTCCCGAAAAAATGAAAGAACCTGTTTCTTAATCAAAGCTGGCTTTGTACACCATTCTCCATTGATTGTAAGACCATGAATGTTATTAGAAGCTTTCCTGCTATTCACCAATGCGTGGAAAAATTTGGAGTTTTCGTCTCCGTCTATAGCCCACCTGATCCGAGCTCTTTGCTTAATATCCAGCGTCTTTCTGTCTTCTATCTCTTTGATAAGTTTCCTATTTTCCGCCAGAACCCATTCTTCCTCTTCCGACAGATCCCTTGATTCCAAGTCAATTTCCATCTGTTCCAATTCTGAAAGCGCTAACTTTTCAGCTTCCTTTTCTTTCACCACAAAATCATCCCTCCACTTTTTGATAAACGATTTCATCCTAGCGAACTTAGCCGAGAGACATTTATCCGGCGGGTCGAAACGGTCAAAACCTTCCACAGCCTCCTTAACAACTTCCTCAAATCCGGGTTTCCCAATCCAAGAACTGAATACCCGAAAAGGGCGCGGACCGAACTTTAAATCCACCAACTCAAGAATGATGGGGCAGTGATCCGAGTGATGATAAGGCATCACTCTAACGCAAGCCGAAGGCCACTTATTGAAAAACTCCGGGCAGACCAAGAACCTATCCAGCTTACTTAGCTTTCTCCCATTATCCCTTATACACGTATACTTCCTACCCTGCATCGGGTATTCCAACAAGCCGTTATTAAATATAAAGTTGTTAAAATTCTCCGAACATACCGGCTTGAACTTGGATCGCTTCCTTTCCTCCTGGGACCTCACCGCGTTAAAATCACCGACAATGACCCATTTACCCTCAGCAGGGTCGATGGCATTTGAAATCTCGTTCCACAGAAGCAGCTTCTCAGTAACATTTTGAGGAGCATATACGTTGACCAAACTAATTGGGTCCCCACTACCCACCATCGAACCTTTAATGATTAAAAAGAATCTCTGCTGAATAACAGTCTCTATCTTCAGAATCTTTGGATCCCAGATCCAAACTAACCCTCCAGAATGACCCACCGAATCCACAGAAGCAAATTCAAACTTCCTGTTTCCCCAAAGATTACTAAGAGCAGAAAAAGACACCTTCGAGACTTTCGTCTCCTGGAGAGCAAGAGCACCAATATTGTTTGTAGTCCTTAACTCCTTAACCCAAGCCGCTTTGGCATCCCCCATGATACCTCTAATATTAAGAAACAGAAAATTCATTGATCCACAACATTATTTCCTTCTCCTCTAATAGACTTACCGATAATACTGGTATGGTTGACAAGATCCGCTCCAACGATTCTTCCAATCTCGACCGTAGCCCTAATTTCCTCATCGACAAGATCTGCAAAAGTGTCCTGTACACAATCGTTTGTGCAAGCAACTTCCGAGCCATCAGGACTCTTACCCGGGTCCACATGGATTTCCCCACCTTCCTGAACTACAATGTTTTCCGGACTCACGGTGCTGGTGTGTATCTGAATCCTTGGACACTGCTCCCCCTGTTGTTCCTGAACTGCTTTATTGAGGTCAAAAGAGAAGTGATTTTCCCCTTCCTCCCTACTTCTTTTTTTTGGTCTATTATCCGAATTTGGGCTATCCAAATCAACTTGAGTGGAAGCCCTATTTTTGGGCCTGTTTCTAAATGCTTTCCTTTTGGGCCTACCATTGTTGTCAATGGAATTAAAAAAATATATATTAGATACACGACCAGAATACTTTTCCGCTTTTTTTTGGGCCCCACGAGATAAATCCTGCGCGCCGTCATTCTCGGGAATTGGAACGTCTCCAACCACATTCCATGATTGATTGTAGTTTCCTAGATTGGACTCTTCTCCCGACGCCACCTTCCCGTCAATGGAACCGTTCGTGTGACGGTTCTCCGGCGATCTGTTGAAAATTCCGACGACATTATCACAACCGTCTTCGACCACCTTGCTCTTACTCGCCACTTCCCCCGCACTATCCGGCACCCATTCACTCAGCTCTTCCTCAATCCAGATGCGGAACAACGTTTTATTCCAACACACAGTCCTGCTTTCTTGAATCCGGTCTCCCTCTCCTACCAGGATTCCAATCCAACTAGTCGTGTGGTTCTTGTCTTCCGCCGAGATTTGAGCCCCATGCACTATTTTCCCATATTGCTCAGCTATCAGATCAAACACCCTACTATCTGACAGATGGATAGGCATCCCCTGAACCCTAACCCATGCCAGCCTCTCGAATGGTAGAGATTGTCCATTCCAGACGTCAAGAGACGAGAACCAATGTTCCCATGTTGAGTGATTAATCAAGAACTCGTTGCATTCTGATTCACTCACAAACTTAACGAGCATCGAGAGGCCACCAATGTAGCTTAAGGACACTCCTTGAATATTACTATCCGCAAGAAGAGAGTTAAGCGTTCTCAACGTCACAACATCCCTGCATCTTCCTACTAGTGCTTTGCCCATGATCTCCTTGAAAGCCATCACGTCATCAGGAATGTCAATCGTATTGGAACTCCCTTGACCAACTTCCTTAATAACCGGGCAACCCATAACACCAGCACCTCCTTTGGAATCTGCAAACAAATCTTTGAACGACTTTCCCCCTTCATTGTTGATGAAAGCTTGGTTGTGGATGTTATACACATTCGACTTATTACCAGTCACCTTGGATTTTCCTTTATCTTTCATCGGCAAGTCACCGTGCAGCCCCTCATTCTCCATAGCGAATTTAGCCAAGTTGGCCTTGAGCTTGTAACCCCCCATCTTCGTCCCGTTTAACGCCCGCTCCATCTCTTTCACATCCCCAACGTTTCTAAAACTAATGAAGCCGAACTTTCTCCCCTCTTTGTCCTTTTTCCTGGCAATGTATACCCCCGTCACCTCTCCAAATACCCTAACAAACTCGGAAACCTCCCAGGGATTGCATCCTAATGGTAGGTTAGTGACGTAAAACTTTGTAATCGGCCCTTTGTGGTTATCGACTCCAAACGCTCCTTTACCTCTCCTGTTCTTCTTGACCGGCACTTCTTTCCAACTTCCGCCGTCTTCTCCCTCGCTCATCGCTTAATGTCACTGAGGGAAACCCTAGGGCGAATGGAATAGGCTAACACTAACTAGACAGAAAGGTTAGATCAAGATTAGTTCCATGAACTGATCGATAAACCTCGCAGGCTAGCCGGTGCAAGCTTTCTTCGTCGAGCCTTACGGCGTTTCCTCAGCCGGAGAGAGAGAGAAGGTCTGTGATGTTAAATGTGATTTAATCATTTGAGTGAATGGTCCTCGTGGTTTTGTTTTTGTGAATTTTTTTTTCTTTTTGATTTACTGTAATAATAATTTAGTTGAATTGGGTGGCAAAAATATTAATATATTAAATTATTTATAGTATGTTAATTTTCATATCCTATTATTACATATATTTTAGAGTAAACTTTTGTTTTGTTTACTGTGGTTTGGTCGTTTTAACGGTTTTACCCCAATCCTTTAAAAATAGTCATTTTCCTCCAATAGTTTACTATGTTTTTTCCAATCAGCTCCCCGACATTAACTCCATCTAAATTTTGGTAACTTCAAGTATAAAACTAAGGGTATTTTGGTACAAGTAAAGATTTTATATTATACATAATAAAATATCTTATATATACATAACAAAACACATCTCTGTAAAATCTCTTCTCTCTCTATATACTCTCTCTCTCTCTAGCCTCTGTTCTCCATCATCAACAACCACCACCACCATCATCAGCCACCACCCCCACCCACTCCAAACGATCGTCGACCACCACCACTGCCACCCCACCCTAACCCCGACACTAGCATCGTCACTCCAAACGACCGTCGACCAACAATCTGCAAAATCATATCACCGCCCCTATGGTTTCCGGCGTTTCAAAGCCTTAAAAAGTGGTGGTGGCTTTAAGTGACTAGTGGTCTAGATATATAATTAGTTTATAATAGAGGGTATTAGAATGTAATTTAGTCATCTATATAAACTATTGTAATCAACAATTATGATTGAATAAAAAAATATCACGGTTTGATTTGGTATCAGAGCCTAATCAAACCCCTCTCCAAATCTCGGCCTTAACATTTTTGAGCTAACCCTACTGCCTCAAACTCCCCCCCCCCTTCTGCGACCATCTGGAAAATACATCAGACATCGCAGGCATATTATTTTCTTCTTGTCAACAATCTACAACAACAATAATCAACTCTTCAGGTAACCTAACCCTACTACTGTAGATCAACAAGCCATATTATAATCAGGCAACTAATGGCTGCCATCACTTTATTTACTAATCAAGAAAAAGCAACCCATCAATCTCATAAGTTTGCGTTCTCTCTTAAACCTACAAATTATGGATATTGGAAGCAAATGCTTGAACCCTTTCTAATTTCTCATAACCTCTTCGGTTATGTAGGTAGAACGATACCCTGTCCACCTTCTAAAGTCACCATAGGGACCACTAGCACCGACAATCCAAGTTATAGTCCATGGGTGAAGAATGATACTTATGTGCGCTTACTGATCACATCTACCATCTCTGAGGAATCGTTTCAGCATGGCGGAAACATCGGGGCATGGCACTGAGCGAAACAGATTGTCCAGAAGTTTCCATAACAATTATGATTACCAATTATTTAAAACATCACGTCCCATACCATGACATAAAAAGTAACATAATTATTACAGACAAAATCTAGTCAAATTGTTCTGTTCCGACAACTCAGATTTCTAATACAGACAATTTATTGTTGATCTAGGTCTTTCCTAGCCTCAATTTCACAGCAAGCAAAGCATATAAACATCCTAAGCACCTGCCACATACGTTAAAGTAAAAGTCAATACACAAGTGTAAAGGTGAGCGTACAGGTTTAATAATAGCATAGTAAAGTTCGAAATCAATTACGCATAACCAACACGTACACAGTGTGAAATGAGGCATGTAAGTTATCGACATGAACCTATCGATACCAATGACTGCGGGTTGACTGCCCAAGGCAGTTCGCGATACACACTCACCACGGTGAGCCATGTAACTAATTGTCCTTAACAACCCCTGAGTGAATAGGTGTTGAGTCTAAACTAATAGTACTACCGTTGCTAAGGCAGGTAGACAACATTCCATGTGTAAACATAACAAAAAAGCATTCATTAAGTCACGTATAACATGCGGTAACGGTTAGCGTTACAGTATTGAGTAGTGTGTTCGTTGTGATTTAGAATATGTAACGTATGTAACACCCAAAAGTGCGTAAAGCAAAAAGGGTTCGAGTATACTCACAGCGATTTGGTGGATTGAAGGGAGCGCTTAGAGCGAGTTTAACCTAAACAGTTAACGATAGCATAAACGACAAGTGGCGTGTAAAACGGAACATATGTCAACGGGTCGAACAGCAATCCGGTTGGATGGCCGGTCACACGGATGACAATCCGTTCGAATAGTCATCCGATCGGACGACCATGCGAGTGGATTATTATCTTGTTTGGGATGGATGTGTTTGTGTATGATGGTTTGACTTTTGAAGTTTTCGTTGAAGCATTTAGAAAACAGAGAAGTATCTCTACCTTTCAGGTCGGTCAATCGAACGACAGTTCGATCGGATAGCAATCCGATTGGCGAGGCTTCTCAGGTTGAGAACAAGTTCACCGCAGGACGGTCACTCGGTCGGATGCTAATCCGATCAGGTGGCAATCCTTGTGCATTGAACATGTTGAAAATTGTTTAAGTGTTGAAGTCAGAACATCATATGGTCGAGTGGCAATCCGATCGGATGGTTATCCGATCGGTCAGCAATTCGTTCAATGTTCAAACCTCAGTTAGATGTGGGACCCAAGGTGCAGTCTGATCGGGTGGCAACCCGATCGGGTGGTAATCCGTTTGGACGGTAGTCCGATCGGACGACACTCCGACCTGGTCGACCTAATCGTCTTCTTCCTTGGTTATTTTGGTAGTTTGTAGTTTTATCGAGACGGTGTGACAACGTGCCAATCAACAGAACCCCATCTTGACCCTAGTGACCTGGTCAAACGGGAATCACCCAAGTTCAACCAGCTAATCGGTTCAAGACAGTCGTTCTTGGTTAACCCGAAATGGGTGGTCTCGTGGATATAATTCAGATCTTGAGCCAACACATCACCAAGAAGGGGTAGAAGGCTAGAACAAGGTACGATTCTATCGGTTTTGAGTGCATTGAGTGTAGAAGAGTTGAAAGAAAGTCAGAAAACTCATCTTTCAATCCTTCCACATGTATATGTCCAGATCTATGCAAGATCTTTGTTTATTCTTGTGGAAATCATTCAGATTCAAGTTGTTCTTGGTGGATTGAAGCCAAAACATGAAGTTCTTAAGAACACCATGATGACATCATCCTAGAACACCTCAAATCTAGTGATTTCACGGTTAAAAGTTAAGATTCAAAAGATAGAATGGTGTAGGAGTGCGTGTAGATCAAGAAAGTACAAGATTTAGTGATGTGCGTGAAGTGTGTTATGGTTTTAATGTTTATTTTAAGCCCTTTTACACTTTCTTTAGCCAAGTTTTAAATTTATAAAACACGATATTTACTAACACTAAACACACATATGGGCAACTGCACCCATCATGAGCGTAGTATAGTGTTGGTAAGATACCGAGGTCGTCCAAGGACACAAGAGCTTTTAGTACCGGTTTATCCTCAACGTCTAATCAAATCAAAAAGTTTAGAAAAAAGGTTTTAAACTAAGAAAAATAAAAACTAACTACAATGCTGAAAATAAAAATAAAAACAGATAGACAAGATGAATCACTTGGCTCCGACTCGTGTTTAGTGTAACATTTGATTATTTCCACACTTTTGCACTTTTTAAGAGATTATCTTAGTTATTGTAGTAGGCCCCTCTTTTGAAGGTGACGTTACCCTCAACCCAGTAGTTTGAGTCAGCAAGGATACAATCCTAAAGGGTCGGATTATTGAAAGATAATTAATTAAGTTATTAATGCATATTATGGTAGGCCCCTCTTTTGAAAGTGACGTTACCCTCGGCTAAGTAGTCTGAATCAGCAGGGATACAGTCCTAAGTAGCCGGGTTAAAGTATTAATAGTAGTTTAACTTATGAGGGGATCAAAGAGTTTGGACCCCCGCCATCCAATACCGTTAAGTATTGAAGGAGGTCCTACTAAATTTGACCCAGGTCCTTTGCAGGATCTATACACTGAACAATGGTAAGACTCTTACCAAACCGTTCCCTTAACCCCCGACCAGGTAGCCAACATACCTCCATATAGACCGTGGAGATATGAATGGTGAAAATCTTTTATTTTATATAGATAGTAAAATAATGTCAAGACACCACGGACAAACGATAAGGAAGAATCACCTTCAACATAAGAAACTAGTTATTAAAGTCATTAATACATAACCAATTAAAAAGTGCGAAAAGATTAAAAATAAAAAGTATTACACTAGACACTTTGTCTTCACCAAGTGATGTAAGAGACTTAGGCAAACATGACCTTGATTGTCAAGAACTCTTACGATCAATCTTGGATCCCGAGACGACTCACACACTCTATGATGGACAATGGATGATGGTGGTGGATGATGGTGTTATGGTGGTGGTGGGTGGTGGGTGAAGTGTGAGAGAGGTGGTGTGCCAAGGGATGGTTTGAGCTTGAGCCAAGCACTCCTATTTATAGGTTGAACAGAAGCTCGGGCACGGCCCCGTGTCCAGTGGGCACGACCCCATGTCCACATCCTTCTCTGTCTTCATTAATTGCTCTTGTCTGTATTAGTTGACCACGGCCCCGTGTCCGCTGGCCACGACCCCGTGTGCAGAAGCATATCTGTACTATCAAGATTTGCCTGGATTCTGCGAATCTTATAGTTGACCACGGCCCCGTGTCCGTTGAGCACGGTCCCGTGGTGGGCGATGGAAGCTTCTACAACTTTGTCTTTTATGCTGACACTTGGGCACGCCCCCGTGCTCATTGAGCACGGGGCGTGTTCAGCCTTCTGTTCTCTTGTTTTGCTTGGGAAGATGCTGTCGTAGGGTCGGGCATGTCACGTTTGTTCCTTTTCTTGTATTTATGTTAGATTTAGCTGCCTTTTTGCTTCTTTTGTTAATTTGAGCTCATTTAATCCTAAAAATACAAAAGGAAGACAAAAGCACACTTTTTCCAACATTAGTCCTAAAAAAGGGTTAGTTTTATGCCACAATTGATGTAATTTATATGTTGCATTTTGCACACATCATTTAGGTTGAGATCTTATCGGAATCGCGAGAAATCGAAGAAAAGGTGACTGGAACGAGTGGAGAGAAAAAGAGAGCTGATACTTTCCCAAAGTGGTAACAAAGGGGGTATTTATAGGGTTTCCCAAATTAGAAAGGGAAGGATAGGGCTGGTCGTTAGAGTGGTAACTCGTCCGGTTGGCAGCTCGGTCGAGCGGCACCTCGATCGGGTGGCAGCCCGATCGGGTGGCAGCTCGGTCGGCTGGCCACTTGGTTCGAGTGCTCGGCGCGATGAGTTTGTCGTTTTGATTCGCGTGTAGTGCGTTGCGTTGCGATTCAAGCGAGCGATGCGATAGAGTTTCATTTTCAAATTACTTTTAATCCCAATTTCTATATCTAACATACAATCATCCTACTTTTCTTTCATTTAGCGTTTGCGATTTGATTGCGATAGCGTTGCGATTGCGTTTTCGATTGATCACCACAACATAACATAAATAATAAACATGCACAAGTAATACATAAAAGGCAGACACACATAAAGACATAACCAAAGCGCGTAAACTCGAGTTGCGATTGTGATGCGTTAAGCGATAAGCATGCGATAAATAGCGATTAAAACTCGATTATTAATAAGTACTCCACATAATACAGCTAATGTAATAATATAAATAGATCATCTACAAGTCAAAGAAGTCAAAACAAGCAAACTTGACTTTGACTTTCGAAACACGGGGTGTTACAGCCTCCCCTTCTTAAGGGAATTTCGTCCCGAAATTAGGCCGAAGCCGTAACAAATAACTTTGGGTAATTCGCCTTCATATCACTTTCGAGTTCCCAAGTGAACTTTGCGCCTCGTTTGCCTTCCCAGCGAACCTTCACAATGGGAATGCGTGAGCGTCTGAGCTGCTTGGTTTATCGATCCATGATTTCGACAGGCTTTTCCACGAAGTGTAATGTTTCGTTCACTTGTAGATCTTCTAATGGAACGTGTAAATCATGCTCAGCCAGGCATTTTCTGAGGTTCGAAACATGGAAAGTTGGGTGAACGTTGTTAAATTCCTCCGGTAGTTCGAGTCTGTAGGCCACCTTGCCAATTCTTTCCAGAATCTTAAAGGGTCCAACGTATCGAGGCGCGAGCTTTCCATTCTTGCCGAATCGGACCACACCCTTCCAAGGTGAAACCTTTAGGAGTACGTAGTCACCAACGTCAAATTCAAGGGGCTTGCGTCGTCTATCGGCGTAACTTTTCTGACGACTCCGAGCTTTCAGCAGATTGTCTTGAATTTGGAGGATTTTGTCAGTCGTTTATTGCAAAAGCTCAGGACCGGTTAACTGCGAGTGTCCGATCTCATGCCATACAATAGGCGATCGATATATTCTTCCATATAATGCCTCAAATGGTGCCATCTGAATGCTGGAATGATAACTGTTATTGTACAAGAATTCGACTAAAGGTAAGTATGCGTCTCAATTACCACCGAAATCTATGACACACGAACGAAGCATGTCTTCAAGGGTACGAATCGTTCTTTCAGTCTGACCGTCGGTTTGAGGATGAAAAGCGGTACTTAGATTAAGCGTAGTACCGAGAGCAGTTTGAAACGTTTCCCAAAGACGCGAGGTAAACCGAGCATCACGGTCAGAGATGATGTCGCGAGGTGTCCCATGTCGACAAATGATCTTATCGGTGTAGATTCGGGCTAATCGTTCTACCTTATAGTCTTCCCGTATCGGTAAAAAGTGAGCAGATTTGGTTAAGCGGTCAACGACAACCTAGATGCTGTCGTGACTTGATGGCGTGCGCGAAAGTTTCGTTATAAAGTCCATAGCTATGCTTTCCCACTTCCACATAGGGATTGGGGGTTGCTCAAGCAAGCCAGAGGGTCTTTGGTGTTCAGCCTTGACACTCGAGCAAGTCAGGCACTTCCCAACGTATAGGGCGATATCCCTCTTCATGCCCGGCCACCAGTACTTGTAGCGAAGGTCCTGGTACATTTTATCGGCACCGGGATGAATAGAATACCGAGATTTGTGGGCTTCATCCATCAAAATCTGTCGTAAATCGGTCCGTTTAGGGATCCAGATTCGGTCCAAATAATGGAATATCCCATTCGACTTATTCACTAGCTGGGCTCCATCGTGGTAGATTCTTTCCTTCTTCAATGTGCATTCTATAAAACAGGCATGTTGAGCTTCACGGATAAGGGTTTCGAGATCATATTGGGCGTGGATATTACGGGCGCTATGCAAATAGCTCCGTCTGCTGAGAGCGTTGGCAACGACATTCGCTTTGCCTGGATGGTTACGAATCTCACAGTCGTAATCGGTGAGAAGTTCAACCCATCGGCGTTGGCGCATATTAAGTTCTTTCTGGCTGAGGATGTGTTGTAGGCTCCTATGATCTGTGAAGATCGTACACTTAGTACCATACAGGTAGTGTCGCCAAATCTTCAGCGTAAAAACAACTGCACCTAGCTCGAGATCGTGGGTTGTATAGTTCTTCTCGTGGATCTTGAGCTGACGAAGCGGTCGAGAAAAGGTTTACACATGCGATTCATCAGATCCATGAAAACCACGGGTGAGTTAGTTAGACCAAAAGGCATAACAACGAACTCATAATGGCCGTATCGAGTGCGAAAAGCGGTTTTGGGTATATCCTCCTCTTGAATGCGTAGTTGGTGGTAACCTGAACGTAGATCGATCTTGGAGAAACATGTAGCACCTTGTAGTTGGTCAAACAAATCGTCAATGCGAGGCAGGGGATAGAGATTCTTGATCGTTAGCTTATTCAACTCCCTATAATCGATGTACATCCGGAACGATCCATCCTTCTTTTTGACGAAAAGGACTGTTGCGCCCCACGGAGAGGTGCTAGGGCGAATGAAGCCTTTGTCAAGAAATTCCTGGAGCTGACTTGACAATTCGCGCATCTCTGATGGTGCAAATCGGTAGGGAGCTCTGGAAACAGGGTTGGCTCCAGGAACGAGGTCGATTCGAAAGTCGATATCATGACTCGGAGGCAGTCCGGGGAGATCATCGGGAAAAACATTTGGAAATTCACGGACAACAGGAACATCTTTCACTCCCTTAACTTCCTTTTTCTCTGCTACTTCAATGTGAGCCAAGAAAGCTTGGTATTCCTTGCGGAGATACTTGCTAGCTTGGACACACGACATAAGTTGAAGTTTCTTCGATGCAACTTCTCTGTAAACACATAATTGATCACCATTAGCAAGCGAGAATCGGATCATTTTCTCAAAACAAACAACTTCAGCATGGTTTTCGCGAAGAAAGTCCATGCCTACTATAACATCAAAACTACCGAGTTGCATCTGGATGAGGTCGATGGGAAATATGTGATTGTTGAGTTCGAGGGTACAATCATGAAGAACGAAGTTGACAGCGACAGTTCTTCCGGTGGCAACTTCGACATCGAACGTCGAGGGGAGACGGATGCGCTTATGATTAAGGAGCTTCTCGAATTCGAACGACACAAAACAGTTATCAGCACCAGTATCAAACAAACATGAGGCATAAATACCATTCACAAGGAACGTACCATTAACCACATTGTTATCGGCATGAGCTTGGCGTACATTAATGTTGAAAGTTCGAGCACGAGCGGCTTGTTGCTGTTGCTGCTGCTATTGTGGCTCTTGTTTCACCACTCGATTCGGGCACATGTTCGCGAAGTGGTTGGGATCACCACACGCGAAGCAGACTCTAGTATTGATCGTGGGTGCCTGAGCCGCTTGCTGGCCTTGAGGAGCAGGAAGTAGAGCTTGATGAGCAGTAGCTGGAGTTTGTCGAGAGCCTGTACGGTAGTTGGCGGTGAAGTGGCCATACATATTGCAATGCACAAAAAATTTGCAGGAAATTCCCACTGGATGGTGATAGGTGCAAGTTGGGCAGACCGGGTGAGGACCCGTATAAGCACGCTTTGCCGGCGGTGCTTGGGTTACCGGCGCCGCAACCTGGCGGTGTTGCATCGGTTGCTGTGGAGCTGGAACTGTTTGGAGTGGGGCAGCAGTGGTAACTGCATAGTTCTTGTTGTTGGTGTTGTTGTTGACTTTCCTCTTGCGACGAGAGGCTTTTGAAGACTGAGGGGTGGTGGTGGTTTCAGCGGTTGGTGCGGTGGTAGCTTGATGCAGGTTCTTCGCAGCTTTATCCCAAAAACCAGCTTTGACACGCTTGTCGTTGATTTCAGCGGCAAGCAGGTAAGTTTCCTCGATTGTTATCGGCTTTGAAGCATGCACAAAATCTGCAACACAATCCGGCAGAGCTCGGATATACTTCTTGATTGTCATGTCAGCAGTCTTCACATGATCAGGACAAATGATGTTGAGCTGCTTGAAGCGAACAGTCAAGGCAACATTATCACCATCCTTCTGTTTAATGTGCTAGAATTCGTCCTCCAACTTTTGACGCGCGTGAGGTGGGCAGAACTCGTCCAACATGACTTCCTTCAACTCATCCTAGGTCAGACCATACGCTGCATCGTCCCACGTTTGTTCCTCTCCGACGTCCACCAGTCGAAAGCGCGGGACTGGAAGACGCCAATCGCGTTGAGAGTGCGGAGATTATCGGGGCAACCGCTCTGTCGTAGGGTGACCTCGATGGAGGCAAACCATTGGAACAAAACCGTAGGGTCACCTTCGCCAGTAAATTACTTTGGTCCGCAAGCCTTGAACTGTTTGAAACTGAAAGCAGTCTTGGGAGCTTCAGTTCAGGACTCCTCAGATGATTTGCTCATATTTTCATACAGTTCACTCACGATCTGAGGAACAACCTTTGCCATCTGCTTAGTAACCATGGCAGCGAGGTGTTTATCTGCTTGCTTTCGGCGAGCAGCTTGAGTAGCACGAGATCCAGAGGATGACATTGTCTGCAACAGACATCGCCACTGACTCAACACAATATAATTGAATCTTACCTCACAAACCTAATACTACTAAAGCTCAGGAACACGATCACGTAAGCACATAGGCATATAACCACAGATTCACGTAAGCACAGAAACACGTAAACACGTAAGGCACAGAAGTACAAAAGCACATAGAGCACGTAATGCACATAGGGCACCTAAAACACACAGAAACCTATCATTCAAAGTTCGTAGGTGTTCGAGAATAGCGATTGCGATTAGTGAGTACACAACGAGCAAAATGGCGTACGGTAGTTCCATAAATCACGCAAGACATATGAAAAACGAGTAGAATATCAAGGATTAAAACACATAAACAGGTGTAAATCACGCAAGACATATGAAACTCACATAAAATCGACAAATATCAGAGTCAGCAGTTGCGGGCTCAGAATCGAAACACATAAAATTAGTGATTGCGAGCTTGAAATCGAAAATAGATTGTCTTAGGCTAATTAGACATCGGCTACCCAAGGTGGTTTGACTATTCACAAGGACCTTCAGTACACTCTTCAACTGTCGGAATTATGCTTTTGCCTTGGTTCCGGGCAACGGCACACGTTCTTCCAGCTACAGTGTGACCTCAAGTTGTTGGAGTCCGTCGAGTCCTTGGTGAGAGCAAAATAATGTACGGAACAAGTCATCAAGGTTCGGGTTTCACCCCTATCTTAATAACCTTGTTCCTGTTTTGTCAAAAGTAGAGAGGAAAATCTGCGTTAATGTACGAATTTCACTCCTGATTCAACGCGAATTCTCCTGTTTGTAGATAACAAAATGTGGTTCGAACAAGCGATTTGGTCGAGAGTTTGCAGTTTTCACACCTAATCTCAACCTAATTGCTCGTTCATTTTCAAAAATTAGTATGCAGTGATAGTGTAGTGTAAGCGAGAATAGCAAGAAATAGCAAGTAAGCTTGCACAAGACCTTTACAGGGTATGCACAAGTCGGTCTTTTGGTACTTAGACTATAGACTAGGTCATTCTAAGACATTGACCCGGACTAGGTCGAGTCTTGCCTAATTCCCTATAGTTATGGCTCTGATACCAATCTGTCACACTCCAACCAATGGCGGAAACTTCGGGGCATGGCACTGAGCGAAACAGATTGTCCAGAAGTTTCCATAACAACTATGATTACCAATTATTTAAAACATCACGTCCCATACCATGACATAAAAAGTAACATAATTATTACAGACAAAATCTAGTCAAATTGTTCTGTTCCGACAACTCAGATTTCTAGTACAGACAATTTATTGTTGATCTAGGTCTTTCCTAGCCTCAATTTCACAGCAAGCAAAGCATATAAACATCCTAAGCACCTGCCACATACGTTAATGTAAAAGTCAATACACATAGTGTAAAGGTGAGCATACAAGTTTAATAATAGCATAGTAAAGTTCGAAATCAATTACGCATAACCAACACGTACACAGTGTGAAATGAGGCATGTTAGTTATCGACATGAACCTATCGATACCAATGACTGCGGGTTGACTGCCCAAGGCAGTTCGCGATACACACTCACCACTGTGAGACATGTAACTAATTGTCCTTAACAACCCCTGAGTGAACAGGTGCTGAGTCCAAACTAATAGTACTACCGTTGCTAACGCTGGTAGACAACATTCCATGTGTAAACATAACAAACAAGCATTCATTAAGTCACGTATAACATGCGGTAACGGTTAGCGTTAAAGTATTGAGTAGTGTATTCGTTGTGATTTAGAATATGTAACGTATGTAACACCCAAAAGTGCGTAAAGCAAAAAGGATTCGAGTATACTCACAGCGATTTAGTGGATTGAAGGGAGCGCTTAGAACGATAGCATAAACGATAAGTGGCGCGTAAAACGGAACATATGTCAATGGGTCGAACAGCAATCCGGTTGGATGGCCGGTCGCTCGGATGACAATCCGCTCGAATAGTCATCTGATCAGACGACCATGCGAGTGGATTGTTATCTTGTTTGGGATGGATGTGTTTGTGTATGATGGTTTGACCTTTGAAGTTTTCGTTGTAGCATTTAGAAAACAGAGAAGTATCTCTACCTTTCAGGTCGGTCGATCGAACGATAGTTCGATCAGACAGCAGTCCGATTGGCGAGGCTTCTCAGGTTAAGAACATGTTCACCGCAGGACGGTCACTCGGTCGGATGATAATCCGATCGGGTGGCAATCCTTGTGCATTGAACATGTTGAAAATTGTTTAAGTTTTGAAGTCAGAACATCATATGGTCGAGTGGTAATCCGATCGGATGGTTATCTGATCGGTCAGCAGTTCGTTCAATGTTCAAACCTCAGTTTTTTGAAATGGAAAGTTAGATGTGGGACCCAAGGTGCAGTCCGATCGGGTGGCAAACCGATCGGGTGGTAATCCGTTCGGACGGTAGTCCGATCAGACGACACTCCGACCTGGTCGACCTAATCGTCTTCTTCCTTGGTTGTTTTGGTAGTTTGTAGTTTTATCGAGACGGTGTGACAACGTGCCAATCAACAGAACCCCATCTTGACCCTAGTGACCTGGTCAAACGGGAATCACCCAAGTTCAACCAGCTAACCGGTTCAAGACAGTCGTTCTTGGTTAACCCGAAATCGGTGGTCTCGTGGATAGAATTCAGATCTTGAGCCAACACATCACCAAGAAGGGGTAGAAGGCTAGAACAAGGTACGATTCTATCGGTTTTGAGTGCATTGAGTGTAGAAGAGTTGAAAGAAAGTTAGAAAACTCATCTTTCAATCCTTCCATGTGTATATGTCCAAATCTATGCAAGATCTTTCTTTATTCATGTGGAAATCATTCAGATTCAAGTTGTTCTTGGTGGATTGAAGCCAAAACATGAAGTTCCTAAGAACACCATGATGACATCTTCCTAGAACACCTCAAATCTAGTGATTTCACGGTTAAAAGTTAAGATTCAAAAGATAGAATGGTGTAGGAGTGCGTGTAGATCAAGAAAGTACAACATTTAGGTTGAGATCTTACCGGAATCGCGGGAAATCGAAGAAAAGGTGACTGGAACGAGTGGAGAGAAAAAGAGAGCTGATACTTTCCCAAAGTAGTAACAAAAGGGGGTATTTATAGGGTTTCCTAAAATAGAAAGGGAAGGATAGGGCTGGTCGTTCGAGTGGTAACTCGTCCGGGTGGCAGCTCGGTCGAGCAGCACCTCGATCGGGTGGCAGCTCGGTCGGCTGGCCACTTGGTTCGAGTGCTCGGCGCGATGAGTTTGTCGTTTTGATTCGCGTGTAGTGCGTTGCGTTGCGATTCGAGCGAGCGATTCGATAGAGTTTCATTTTCAAATTACTTTTAATCCCAACTACTATATCTAACATACAATCATCCTACTTTTCTTTCGTTTAGCGTTTGCGATTCGATTGCGATAGCGTTGCGATTGCGTTTTCGATTGATCACCACAACATAACATAAATAATAAACATGCACAAGTAATACATAAATGGCACACACACATAAAGTCATAACCAAAGCGCGTAAACTCGAGTTGCGATTGAGATGCGTTAAGCGATAAGCATGCGATAAATAGCGATTAAAACTCGATTATTAATAAGTACTCCACATAATACAGCTAATGTAATAATATAAATAGATCATCTACAAGTCAAAGAAGTCAAAACAGTCAAACTTGACTTTGACTTTGACTTTCGAAACACGGGGTGTTACAGCATGTCTAATGGCAAACCTCTCATGAGATATGTGAAGAAACACTAGATCTAAAATGACCGGAATAAATCTAGATCTAAGGACATGGTTTCTGCATAAAAATGGTTAATCTCCTCATTGATGACTGCCGGATAACTCTTCACCTGAATCACTGCAAAACTGACAACGCCGTTAGCCTCGCCACGGGGAGAATGGGGGTTCTCTCCGTGACCACCCTCCGGCGTGAGAATAAGTACAGTGACTGAAGAAGATGAAGTAGTAAAGAGTGAAAGTATGCGAAAGTGATTGAATAACTTGTACCTTAAGTCTCTTATTTATAGCCGAAGGTTTTGGCGCTAAAAATGTAACGAAGAGTTAACATAATCTTCTTTTCCGTCTGTGGTTATTTCCCCATCCATGCACACGGATCGTGGGTTGATCGATGGCTGGGGAGATGCCACGTGGAAAGTGATTTAATCTAGATCTGCATGTTAATTATACCATCATCGTGAAATTAGATGAGTGCTCAAGATGCTGCCACGTCATATTCGGTTGTAACCGAATGAGGCCTTGCACAACGGGCATTTAATACTTCTAGAAGATCTACAGCTGTGCACTTTTGATCAGTTGCCACGTGTCCAGTTGGTTATAACAGAAAAGATTCCTTTTGCTCAATTCCTTATTTCTCCATCCGCGCAGATATGTTTTGGACTTGACTTTAGTCGTTATAATCTTCAAGCTTAATTCTATCCCTACGTGGGCCCGCACAAGGGTGTTAAATGAATATTAGCCTTCTCTTATCTCCGGCGCATGGTTGTTAAGAATCTATCCTCCCAGATCTGTTTAGATCGATCGCGCGGGGCGCGCAAGACCTGCTTAAGATGATCCTAGAGCATAATGATGATATGGTCCTCTACGCTGGAGCAAGGTTTTTGGGACCATATCCCTTCAATATGGCTGTCTCTTGAACATTCCTATGCGCCGGTTTCCTCATCTCATGAGTTCACCCTCAAAAATCAGCTTCTTCGAATAACTATGAAAAGTGATGAAAAACCTGCAGAACATTTAAGTCGTGCTCAGGAATACGTAACCGCTGTAGAAAACATAGGTGAACCAATGAAGGATAAGGATCTTGTCATGCTTATGGTTACTGGTCTTCGTGAGGAATATTATGGTCTCAAGTCAAACCTTTTAACCCGTACTCCGCCGGTTACTTTTGGTGAGCTTCATGGTCTTATTAGTGACCATGATTATATGATTACTAAACTTTTACCAACACAACCAACCAATCCACAGGCTCTTATGGCCACGACCCCATCCCAACAACCACAACTGAATTTACAATTCATTCAAACACAAATCAGTAACCTACAACTCATGGCTACACAACTTGGCAACCAACTGAACCTGACTGCTGCCTCTACCCCACCACAACCGCTGCAGGCCTACTATGCTCCTCGGTCCTTAAACAATAACCGAGGAGGTCGTGGAAATACAAGGAGTTCCTATAGGGGTAATTATCGCAACAACAACACTGCTCGCAACCGTGAAACTGGTAGTTCATGTCAGTTCTCTAGGGCATCTACTCAAAACACCATGTATGGTCACTGTAACCATTGTGGGATTGGTCATCTACCATCTCAGTGCCCAAATCAGTCTTCTCAACCACGCACCCAGTCTCAAGCCAATTATGCTACTCATTCTGATGCTGGTTCACACCGGAGCTTTAACTATCTTCCTGACACTAGAGCTAATGATCATGCTGCCACAGATTTTGAGAGCCTTGGCAACTCTGAGGCCTACTATGGTAATGATTCTCTCTTTGTTGGTAACGGTCAACCCTTACCCATTTTAAACATTGGTTCAACAAAACAATATTCCCCAAATAAAACCCTCACACTTTCTAATGTCCTTCATGTTCCTCAACTCAAAAGAAATCTTTTATCTGTTCAAAAGTTTTGCATTGATAATAATGTTTTCTTTGAGTTTCACGCCTCTTATTTTGTTGTGAAGGACGAGCCTACATGCACCATCCTCCTAACGGGTCCAAGTGAACATGGATTGTACTCCCTTCGCCTTCCTCAGCTTAAGTCTCTTCCTGAAGTCGCCTTTACTGCCTTCAAAGCATCATCCACCATTTGGCATCAACGACTTGGACATCCTCATGCTCAAGTTTTTCGTTCTATTGTTTCACATTTTCATTTACCTGTTTTAGACAAGTTGTCGTCTTTGTTTTTTTTACCATTGTATTTGATTGAGTGAATCCAACATCCGGAGGAAACCACTAGATGATTAGCCGCTCATCTCGGTTGAATGATCTTCGCATGCTTGATAAATGATTGATTGCATCTTTGATATCGTGGATGTTGTGATGAGAATGATGATTGATGGTGTGATTACGTAGTGGTGTCTGATTCATTAGATGGTCTTGCGCCAGTAGGTTTGAAGAAACCTAAGGCGGAGTCTCTAGAAACGGCGAACATTCCTGCGGCGAATCCAGACGATCCTATTGATCTGGATTCTAGTCTTGAGCCGTTAAAAAGAGTGAAACCAGATATAAGGAAAAAAACCCGAGGGTGAAGCTGAGGCGCAGCCTGTGAAGAAGATGGTGCGGAAGAAAATTGGCAAGAAGGGTAATCTGGATGCCTTTGCTGCGAAGTTTTCACCAGGTGATTTTCTTTTTCAGGCTTACGCCAATGTTATATACCAAAGTAACAATGTTAATTTTGTGCAGAGAAAACTGGTGCATCAGTTCACGCGGAGACGTTATTCTCCTTTTCTGATAAGCGTGTCCCATCCCCCCTGAGCTCAGCAAGGGAAACATAGAGGGTGAGAAGACTGTGGAAATGGCGACGGAGACAACTGGTGTTGATACGACCAAACCAGCTTCTCCTAAAGTTGCCACGGCCACGCCAGGTCCCGAAAAGGAAAAAACTATTGTTGCTGATGAGCTACCTATAGTGACTGCTCCATCTGCCTCTGCGCATATATCCAAACTTCCAAAGGAGAATGTGCAGAGAGATCAAGAAAAAGTTGAACACCAGGAATTTGTAACACGTGATGTAGAGGAAGAATCTCCCGATTCGCTCGGATGAGACTCCGGGTGACTATTATTATCGGTCATATACGGAAAAAAAAGCTGTGACCTTCACGCGCATATGGAAGTGTGCCGGGAGTGGTTCAAGGGTGCCTCTCCTCCCGCAGAGATTAAATTCCAAGAGGAACAGACATACGAGCACACATATCACGCATATTTGCAAGAGACTGCTAGCGCTTCTACAACCACTCACAGGATTGTGCGTGAATGGCACAGCATACAGAAAGGATGGGAAGCTTTTGAAGCTTCAAAGAAAGAGATTGTCGTAGAGAAGGCGCAGATGGCTGTGTTAAAAGCTGAACTTGAAGCCAATAAAGCCAAGTTTGAAGACGAACAAAAGACGAAAGAATGGTCCGCCATGGGTTAGAAGAAAAAAGCTGAAGCCGAAGCTGCTTTACTTGCGGAAGAGCGCAAACGGGGGAAAGAGGCATGTGAGAGAGATAATAATGAAAAAATAACTCTCCGAAATGAGGCGGTCAATCTCAAAGCAGAGATTGAAAAATTGAAAAAAGAGAAAGCTGATGCTGAAGCTGCCGCAGATGAAGCCCGGTCTCACCCAGAGCGAAGCGAGCAGAAAGAGGTAAAAACTTGTGCAACTCTTGCTCTTAGAAATAAAGAAATTGCGGAACTTACCTCTTTACTGCTTGAGCAGGAACAAACGAAGGCAGAACTTGATGCTGCAAGAAAGGACTTGCAACTTGTGCAAGTGGAAAAAGTTGAGTTAGCGCGCCGCCTCTCGGAAACTAAGGAGAAGCTCGAAGACGTTGAAACGACCTGGTTGACAGCTAAGAGCATGGCAGAGCCACAGACTAACAACATGTCATGGATGCAGCATCATGGGGTTGTAAATGTAAGTGTCTCAAACCCTTCGTATTATTTTTAATAAGTTTGCATGTAAACTTATTTTCTGAATTTGCCTGTGTCGCAAACTCGATTCTGAACTCTATTAAGTTGGATGAATCAGTTGCAAAACTAATGGTGACAGCGCGCCATGATGGTTACGCGCAGGGCTATGGGGAGTGTGCCCTCCATGTAACAAATGCACTGAAGATAAAGTGGGATACCAGCCGGTCCGCCACAAGTGGAGTTGATACTAATGCGGCTTTTGATGCCGCCAAATGAGAATATGATAACCTTCGAGTGCCAGTGATGGACCTGGTGAACGAAGCGCTACAACATGAAAATTATGTGGACCGGTTGAAGGAGATCTTTCCTGATGCAGCGAAAATCTCAGGAGATGAAGATGTAGTTGTTAAGTAGGTGCAACATGTGGTGGTTGCTTTTGTATTTGAATTTTGGGACGTTGATTCCCTTTGTTTAATGTGCTTGAGCGCACGTAGCTTACGTTTTGCTGTAAATATAACATTTGTTTTGATTACAATATCTGCATGAGTAAAATTGCTTTGTTTAGGTGAGACAAATAAAGATGGTATAAAGCTCATGTGTGAACATAGGACTAGACCCAGCGCAGAACTTGTGACTGCATACTGTTGATGAGACTTGTAATACTGTTTTTGTGCTTACCAAAAGTAATTGCATGCATTTGTAACAAAGCATAAAAAGGCGCAATGTAAGTAACAATCTTTGTATTATAATTGAAAGGGCGCAGGGTCCGAAGAGTACAAAGACGTTAAGATTACACTAGAAAGTAAATAAGATAATGTAAGTAACGATCCCTGTATGATACTTTGATAAGGCACATGAAGCCTGATAAGTATAAAGGATGTTAAGATTACATATAACATCTGCGCAGTTGTTGCGCATTCCATGTCCGAGGGACCTCGGTTCTATCTAACATTCGTAATGAATAAGCTCCTTTCCCATGAACTTCATTGATTACATACGGCCGCAAGCTTCCCTGGGCGTTCAGCGTTTGAAGCTACATTATCTCTTAACACGAAATCCCCTAGCAGGAAAGTACACACAGACCCATGCGTTGTAATATTTCTATAACTTCGACTTGTACTTGGCCTCGTTTATAGCAACATTTTCACGTCGTTCTTCTAAGAGGTCCAAATCAAGTCTTCGTTCGTGCTCGTTATTTTGCTTTTCCATTGCCAGCATGCGCGGTGAAGGAAGGCCAATTTCAGCGGGAATTACTGCCTCCGTTCCATAAATAAGACTAAAAGGAGTCTCACCAGTGCTGGTTTTTGGCATAATGCGATGAGCACAGAGGATGCTAGGCAACTCATCCACCCAACCTCTTCGCGCTGTTCCCAGCCTTGCTTTGATTCCTTCAACAATTTGCTTGTTAATACTTTCGACTTGGCCATTGGCTTATGGATGCGCCACAGAGGCAAAGGTGTGCTCTATGCTCATCTCCTGCATCCACTTCTGTAAGTCTTCAGATGCAAAGTTAGGACCATTGTCCGTGATGATGCGCAGTGGTAGGCCAAAACGACAGATAATATGTTCCCAAATAAACTTTCAAATGACCATTCTAGTAGTTGAAGCCAAGGGTTTAGCGTCTACCCACTTGGTAAAGTAATCCACAGCTACAATGATGAACTTTACAGCACCAGGCGCATCAGGAAATGGACCCACCAAATCAATTGCCCACTGCTGAAAAGGCCAAGCCGTTGATACTGGGACCAACGGATTTTTCGGGCGCATGACGCTGACACGATGCGCATTTGCGTAGAATTTCCACAGCATCTAAGTGCATACCAGGCCAATAATACCCTGCGCTCATGATTTTTGCAACAACCATGCACCGCCCAGCGTGAATCCCACACAACCGTACTTGGATTTCTTGAACTACGTATTAAGCATCTTGTTTATCAACACAGCGCAAGAGAGGACCCAGATATGATTTCCTGTATAGTATTCCGTCTGATATCTCGTAATGTAATGCCTTGTTTTGAATTTTCCTTGCCTCTGTCTCCCCTTCTGGAAGAGAACTGTGTTGCAGAAACATGATAATTAGGGACATCCAAGATGGATTCCCAATCTCCACTAAACTCACATGACGTAAAGGCACAGACGGGTTCTTGAGCACCTAAATGCGCACTTATTTAGCTAAATGCTTGAAACTTGTGGCTACCAGCTTGCTGAGCGCATCTGCATGTTTGTTTTCACTGCAATTGATATGAATTATTTTGAAGGTCTAAAACTTGGCAATTAAAGATTTCGCCTGTTCAAGGTACAGAGCCATTGTTTCACTTTTTGCATCGTAAAGGCCGTTGATCTGTCCAGCGACTAACAAGGAATCAACGTGCGCCTCCAGATTTTTCACACCCATCTTTATTGCTAAATGAAGTCCAGCACGGAAAGCTTTGTATTTCGCCTCATTATTGGTACTTTTGAAATCCAATCTGATTGCATAAGTAAACTCATGATTATCGGGACTGACTAAACAAAGACCAGCCCCTGCGCCATCATCATTAGATGCACCATCCGTGTGTAAGACCTAAACACTATCCTCAAACACTAGGACTGGGTTTTGAATAGCTTCACACTCTTGAATCTTATCCACTGGTACTTCAGTAACAAAATCGGCCAAGACTTGACCCTTGATAACTGGGCGTGGTTTATACATAATGTTGTGTCCTCCCAGTTCAATAGCCCATTTCGTCAATCGGCCAGCAACATCAGGCTTGGACATAATTTGGCCCAGGTGATAGTTTGTAAGAACAGTTATAACATGACCATAAAATTACCTGCGCAGCCTGCGAAGCATGAAGTAGTGCCAGAACGAGCTTCTCCATTATTGAGTAACGAGTTTCAGGATCAGTTAACATCTTACTGACATAATAGATCGGCGCTTGGACTCCGTCTCATTCTACTAATAACACTGCGCCGACAGCAATTTCGGACACAGAGAGATACAAAATCAACGGCTCTTCCTTCCGCGGAGCTGTCAAAGTTGGTAATTGGATTAAGCACTCTTTCATGTCTTGAAAAGATTCTTCAGCTTCTGGAGTCCACTGGAATTGACTCGTTTTTACACAGTTGCGCATCGTGCTAATGAAGGGGAAAGACTTAGCAGCATGATTTGCCAAAAATCGATTAAGCGCAACAAGTTGACCAGCTAATCGTTGCATTTCGTTGATAGTTGCTGGTGATGGCATGTACTGGATAGCTTCCACTTTCTCCACGTTAACTTTAAAACCGTCTTTAGTTACAATAAAACCAAAAAATTTTCCCTCTTCCATACCAAAAGAACATTTTCCTGGGTTTAGCTTTAAATTGACCTTACGCAAGGAAGCGAAGGTGCGCTTGATATTCTTGAGCATCAATTCTTCATCAGGGCACATGATGACTAGATCATCAATATAAACTTCGACTGTGACACCGATATCATCTCCAAAAACCTTATTCATCAAGCGTTGATACGTGGCTCCCGCATTGCGGAGACCAAAAGGCATCTTTGTATAACAGAAAATACCTTTCTCCGTGCGAAAAGCTGTTTTATCCTCGTCTTATTTTTTCATCTGAACTTGATGATAGCCCTTGTAACAATCCAAAAAACATTTCCAGCCGAAAGAAGCCAAAGAATCTACTTTCTTGTCAATCTCCAAAAGAGAATAACAATCCTTTGGACATGCTTTGTTAAGATCTTCTAAGTCAACACACATGCGCCATCCTTCATTGTGTTCTTGCACCATCACTGGGTTAGCCACCCATGTTTGATATCGGACCTCACGTAATATACCTGCCTGAAGCAACTCAGTTACTTGCTCATTCATTGCACGAGTCTTTTCTGGACCTAGACTGCGCTTCGCCTGTACCACTGGTTCTACTGAAGGAAAAGTGTTTAACCAGTGTTCTGCCACATCCCTTGGTACACCAGTCATATCAGCTGGCATTACCATAAAGTTTCTTTGTGCACGCCTACCTAGCAAAAAATTTCTTTGTGCACGCCTACCTAGCAAAAACTTTATGTTCTGCCGCGTGTGGTGTGGAAGTGATCATGGTAAAATTTCTTTGTGCACGCCTACCTAGCAAAAAGTAATGACGAGATGTAGCTGGCATTACCATAAAGTTAACTGGAACGGTGCACGTGTGCCTACCATCCGAGAGCGTGACAGGGAAAGAAATCTGACCCAGCGGAAAGACAACTTCATTGCAGAAACCAGTTAACAGGAAATTAACTGGCTCTAAGCGCGCCTTGTTGTTTGGATCCAGCTGCTTGAAACATTGCTCATAAATGATATCCATAGAGCTTCCTGGGCGATAAACATATAGTCTGTGCGGTAATGACCAAAAATACCAGTTATCATGACTGGTCTTTCTTCTTGGGGGCCTCCAGGTACAACAGGAAAAATCACTTGCTGCTCACGCCAGTGCTCGTTGTGACTTCGTTTTTTGTTACGCCTGCGCGACGAGCCACCCTGAATCATGCTGACTTGTTTTGCTTTCTTATTGCTTGGACCATCATTACCACAGGTGATTTGACGAACTTCCTTGCGTACATTTTGCACTAAGTGTGTCGCAACCCCCGATCCCTTATCTGTCCCGGGAACGGGCGACGTGAACTCAGAATTTTGGTGGTATCAGTTTGTTAATTTGGCAGCGGAAATTACATCAGGATCGTAGTTAGGAAATGTTTATTAGAGTAAAACCACATTGTTTTATATTAATAACCACATGGATAAAACCCATGTTTCTTTACTACAATATGTTTATAGGGATAAACCCTATTTTATTGAATTTAAAACATCGTCTTTTTGGTAACTTTTATAGCCACATTTTTCCAAGCCGTCAGTGCAATCCAGCTGGCTTTTTACTAATTGGCTGTGACATTGTGTTACCTGAAACGCGTTTTAAAAACATTTGTTAGTGGGAAATAATGGTGAGTGAATCCCAGTTCAATCAAGAAACATTTTATCAATTAACACAGTATTGAGAGCGATCACATTGTTTATTTCTACACAATTACTCTTTCAGTACTGTCAATCCTGACTGGTGGGTCATATTACACATTGGCTAACTCGTCGTCCATAGGTAACGTGTTCCACATTTTGTATACAAAACCCCAACATACCGGCAATAATTGAAGAACTACAAAGACTCAATCACCGCTTAATCGCATTGTAAAACAGTTAAGGTTTTGTAAAACATTACAAAAAGGTTAACAAAAAGAGGATAAACTCACATTGCTATCTTAGACTTCGTTTAAGGGTTTCCTGGGATTAATCTATAATTTACACAAATGTACATATGTTAGTATAATAACCCTTTAATTATATTAACGATACCATCCCCGAGACGGTATTCCAACAACTACGTCGGGCAGAACCATGACAGTTGTTACGGAACCCTAAATCAATCGGGCAGTGTATCTAATACCAAACTGGGGTTATAATACTTACAACGGAGCAGAACCTCGCTAATTAGGGGGTATTATACTCGAATATTATGCCTATAATGTGAGAATTCGTTGAGAATGAAAAGAAATGAGCGACTGAAAATGAAATCCCGAGGCCTTCTTATATAGGGCCTGCTTCTGGTCCTCTCGTGGCCCGCGTAAAGTGTAACCCTAGGGTTACGCGGCCCGTGAAGTAGCCCGGGTAGGGTGTAGGGTGTCCGGGTCATGGGGTAGGTTCGACGTGTGGCTGCCACGTGGCGACCCAGGGTTTCGCCAGCGTTTTACTTTGTCGCGGTCCACGTAAGGGTTACGGGGTGGTTTACGCGGCCCGCATGAAACCCAATTTTCTTGTTTTTTATTTATTTTAAATGATATAACATATTTTGGGCTCGGTTTTCACATACGAGGTGTATTTTAGGACATATGGGGTATTTTAAAATATATTTGGGTGTCAGAAAAATATTCGGGAGGGTTGTTATATCCTCCCCACCTTGTTTTAGAGCTCGTCCTCGAGGTCTACTGGAATAAGTGTGGATATTTCCTTTGCATTTCTGATTCAAGCTCTCATGTGTATTCTGGTCCTCTTTTGGAATCCCATTTTACTTTGACCAGAACTAATCTCTTGTACTTGAGGTTCTTGACTTTCCTATCTTCAATTTGTAGAGGCTTTTCCACAAATTTTAACTGCTCATTTACCTCTATATCTTTAAGAGGCACAACTAATGATTCATCAGCTAAGCATTTCTTGAGATTAGATACATGAAATACATCATGTATTCCTGCCATTTCCTCTGGCAGTTGTAGCTGATAGGCTACAGATCCTATTCTTCTAATAATCTCAAAAGGTCCAACATACTTGGGACTTAGCTTTCCTCTTTTTATAAATCTTACCACTCCATTCCAAGGAGAGACTTTTAATAACACTTTATCTCCTACTTGAAATTCCAAGGGTTTTCGCCTGTTGTCAGCATAACTTTTCTGTCGATCACGTGCTGTTTTCAGTCGTTCCTTGACTTGAATGATCTTGTCGGTTGTCTCCTGCACTATCTCAGGTCCAGATAGTTGCTTTTCCCCGATTTCTGCCCAACAGACTGGGGTTCGGCACTTTCGTCCATAAAGTGCTACGAATGGTGCAGCATTTATACTTGTGTGATAGCTGTTATTATAAGAAAATTCTATCAATGGTAAGTGATCGTCCAAATTACCTCCGAAATCAATTACACAAGCTCTAAGCATGTCTTTCATTGTCTGAATCGTCCTTTCGCTTTGTCCATCCGTTTGAGGATGATAAGCTGTGCTTAGATTCAACTTGGTTCCCATTGCTTTTTGGAAACTTGTCCAAAAATGAGAGGTAAAACGGCTATCTCTGTCAGAAATAATTGATAAAGGAATACCATGTAATGAAACTATTTCATTTACATATAATTTAGCTAATTGTTCCATACTGAAAGTTCCTTCATCGGTAGAAAATGAGCTGACTTGGTTAATCTGTCTACAATCACCCAGATTGTATCATTACCCTTCTTTGTTTTGGGTAATTTAGTAACAAAATCCATTGTTATTAACTCCCATTTCCAAACAGGCATTTCTAATTGTTGCAACAAACCTGAAGGTTTCTGATGTTCAGCTTTAACTTGTGAACATGTTAAACACTTTGCAACATAAGCTGCTATATCCTTTTTCATTCCTATCCACCAAAAATTCTTTCTTAAGTCTTGATACATCTTATCACTCCAGGATGCATCGTATACTTAGACTTATGAGCTTCTTCTAATATAAGGTGGCGTAGGTTTCCTAATTTGGGTATCCACATTCTTTTCTTATGGAATCTCCAAATCCCATCTGTTCCTTGTTCTAGTTCTTTAATCATTCCTTTTAATTTTTCAGTATCATCCTTGATTACTGATTCTTGTGCTTTTCTAATCTACTCATTTAAATCTATTTGTAGATTTAATTTAAGAGAACGTACTCTTTTTGGTTGTTCGTGATATTTTCGACTTAAAGCATCAGCAACTACATTAGCTTTTCCTGCATGATACTGAATATCATAATCATAATCACTAAGAAATTCCATCCAGCGTCTTTGTCTCATATTAATTCCTTTTGCTCAAAGACATATCTTAAACTCTTATGATCGGTGAAAACAGTAAACTTACTACCGTATAGGTAATGTCTCCAAATTTTAAGAGCAAAAATTATAGCTCCTAATTCTAAATCATGAGTGGAATAATTCTTTTCATGATTCTTAAGTTGTCTGGATGCATAAGCTATAACCTTTTGACGTTGCATCAATACACATCCATAACCTAATTTAGAAGCATCACAATAGATTACAAAATCTTCAGTTCCTTCGGATAATGCTAATATAGGTGTATGGGTTAATCTTTGCTTAAGGGTTCTAAATGCTTCTTCTTGTTTTGTTCCCCATTCAAACTTAACAGATTTACAGGTTAGCTTTGTTAAGGGAATGGCTATTCTAGAAAAATCTTGAATAAACCTTCTATAATAACCGGCTAGTCCTAAGAAACTTCTAACCTCGGTTGGTGACTCAGGGGTTTTCCATTTGGTAATTGCCTCGATTTTTGTGGGATCCACATGAATTCCTTCATGATTAACTAGATGTCCGAGAAATTGTACCTGTTCTAACCAAAACTCGCACTTTGAAAATTTAGCATAAAGCTTTTCATTTCTTAATAAACTTAAAAGTGCGTGAAAATGTTTTGCATGTTCCTCTTTACTCTTAGAGTAAATGAGAATATCATCTATAAAAACAATTATGAATTGATCCAAATATGGCTTACATATTCGGTTCATCATCTCCATAAATGCAGCTGGGGCATTGGTTAAACCAAATGGAATGACAGTAAATTCATAATGACCATACCTTGTTCGGAAGGCAGTTTTAGGAATGTCCTCTTCCTGTACATTTAATTGATGATATCCTGACCTTAAATCGATTTTTAAGAAAAATCATGCTCCTTGTAACTGATCAAACAGATCATCTATTCTTGGTAATGGATACCGATTCTTAATCGTGACTTTATTCAATTCACGGTAGTCAATGCACATACGGATTGATCCATCTTTCTTTTTGACGAATAAGATTGGCGCTCCCTAGGGTGATGAACTTGGCTGTATAAATCCTTTCTCTAACAATCCGTTTAATTGTTTCTTCAGTTCTTGCATTTCTGCAGGTGCCAATCGATAGGGTGCTTTGGCAATGTGTGCTGTCCCTGGTATCAGGTGGATTCTGAATTCAACTTCTCTATCTGGAGGTTGCCCTGGTAATTTTTCTGGAAACACATCTGAAAACTGGGATACTACTGGAATATCCTTTAATTCTTTTCCTTTAGTTTTAGTGATTATGGAAATCAAATACACTAATGATCCTTTTCTTATATAGCTTGCAGTTTTCATCACAGAGATAAAATTAGTGGATTTAGAAGTCTTATATCCTTTAATTGTGATCTTTTCACCCCTTGGTGAATTTACTTGAATTGACTTTTGATCACACAAAATATTGGCTTTATTGGCTATTAACCAATCCATTCCTAATACAATATCAAATCCTGTCAGATTCATGGGACAAAGGTTTGTAATAAATTTCTGATTTAGAATTTCTATTCTTGCTCCCTGCAAGATTTCAGAAATCCTAACAGTTTCTCCATTTGCTGTCTCTACTAGACATTCTTGTGGAAGTTTAGTTAATGATTGGTTGAGAAGTTTGCAAAACGAAGTATTAATAAAACTTTGGTTTGCACCAGAGACAAATAATACTTTAGCAAAAATGTCATTAACTAAAAACGTAACAGTGATCACATCCGGGATCATTTTTGCTTCTTCTGCAGTTAAAACAAATGCTCTAGCATTTTTGGCATTCTTGTTGTTTGTAACCAGAGCTAATTTCGGACAGTTAGGCTTGATATGACCTTCTTCTCCGCAGTTGTAGCATATCCTGTTGTTAGCTTTCTTCTTGCAGTCTTCTTCCTTGTGTCCCGATATTTTGCAAAAGTTACAGTATATGGAGCATCTTCCTGAATGCTTCCTTTTGCAATTCTTACAGTAAGGTGTAGAGGTAGAACCTATATTTTTCCAACGATTAAAATTTCCAGAACGAAATTCTTGTGTGAGCTTTTGGGTTAGGTTCCTTCTCTGATCCTCTTCTCGGGTACGGACTAATTAATCAGTCAAGGTATTGGCTAGTTCTACAACTTCTTCTATGGTTTGAGGTCTAGCTGCCTTGACTACATGTCTGATCTCTCCAATTAATCCCCAGATATAACGGGAGAGTAATATGGTTCAGGAGAAGCAAGGGTTGGCACTATTCGGGCATATTCAAAGAATAACTTAGTGTGCCCCTTACTATGTACACCAGTCATCCTAAGGTTTAGGAATTTGTTTGCTATATGTTCCTTCTCATTGGGTGGGCAGAATTTCCTTTCTACCTTGTCCTTAAACTCCTCCCATTCCATATTGTAAGTTCTATCACTTCCCCTTGACTGGAGGATAGTGTTCCACCATTCTAGTGCTGAGTTCTTAAACAGATTAGAAGCAAATAGTATCTTGTCTTCTTCTGCGCACTTACTTATTCTTAAGACTGCCTCAGTCTTCTCTATCCAGCGTAGGGTTGCAATGGCCCCTTCATTTCCCGAGAATTCCATTGGTTTACAAGACCAAAATTCTTTATAAGAACAACCATAAGGCATGGTTCTTCTTCTTTTGGGAATGGGCATTTGAAGTAGAGGTCCATTGTTCACGCTGTTTTCAAGTTCAGTTGGTCGCTTACTACTATGTTTACTCTTGTTATCGGCTTCCCTAACCGTTTGAATAATTATGGCATTGCATCTATTATTCCTTGTGCGACTATGTGTTGGATAGCACTGTTGTCCACTTGATTTCCATTGTTATCATGATTCAGATTATCGTCATTTTGATTTTCCGGGTTATTATCCAGATTCACTTGATTCACTGGATCGGCCATCTAAATTTTAAACATTTGCCAATTATTAATATTACAAAATAATTAATAGTTTAGGCAACAACCACACAATACACACATTAGTCAAAAGCGTCGAGCATTGCGACTTTACTCTTTTCTATATAGTATGCGTCAAATACACACTAAAACATGAATTAAAATTACAATACTACTATGCCTTGTTAACCACAAAGTGGTCTATACTACGATAGATTTATTATTATTACACATATATTTTATTTATTTTTTATTATTACCAACTTCACCATCACCTTCATGGATATGGATTCCTCCCGAAATCCATATGACGCTCATCGTATTTCCGTACGAGTTGCTCTCCTACATACCTCATTCTCTCACTACTCTCTAGGATTTCTTCTCCGAAAAATCAGAGTTCTTGCAAATTCTCTGCACTCATTGGGGGTGCAGGTGCGGGTATTGGATCTGGGTACAGTGGTACTGGATTCTCCTGAGGGTACGGATTCTCTAAAATTTCCCTAATGTATTCATCGTTGTCATAGTAGGGATCTAGAGGGTCCATACCTGGATACGCTGCTAAGTTCGACAAGGTTTCTTCGTTTAGATGGTAGCGTGGCACATAATCCCTAAGATCATCGAACCATGGATCATAATTTGGGTTTAAGGGATTAGGGACTGGTATCCTAGGTATTTCCTCAGGGTTGAAATCATGCATTTCTACCTCCATTGACTGAGTGGGAATTAAAGGTAAGGGTTGTGGGGCTACTAGTTGTTCCAGACTTGGGTCGGCAGCAGTTGTTGCTAGGATATGGAAATTGGCTAAGCTCCTATTAAGCATATCCTGTGTATAGGCATCTGATTCTCGCTTAGCAGCTGCTAGAACTCTTTGCTGTTGCAACTTTCGCATTCTTTTTCTACGTGCAAACGCTTCCTTACTGAACCATCCTCTCCTTTTCTGAGGGAATGGCTCTTCAGACTGAGCTTTAAAGGTAAACATCCCTTCTTCCTGATCAGCTGCATACCCAGAGAGGGCAGGCTGGGAAGAAGTACCTTCATTCCTAGGTGAATCAGACAACTGACGATATGCGTCTGAGGGTCCTTGATCACTCATACTGTAAACTAACAAATAGTCAAATAACACAAAATACATAATCACATAATTTATTTCCTAACACAAAATTTAAAATTTAAGTGTCAGCAGAACACTTCTTTGGCTTTAGACCAGTGGCTAGGCTCTGATACCACCTTCTGTCGCAACCCCCGATCCCTTATCTGTCCCGGGAACGGGCGGACGCGAACTCAGAATTTTGGTGGTATCAGTTTGTTAATTTGGCAGCGAAAATTACATCATGATTGTAGTTAGGAAATGTTTATCAGAGTAAAACCACCTTGTTTTATATTAATAACCACATGGGTAAAACCCATGTTTCTTTATTACAATATGTTTATAGGGATAAACCCTATTTTATTGAATTTAAAACATCGTCTTTTTGGTAACTTTTATAGCCACATTTTTCCAAGCCGTCAGTGCTCTCCAGCTGGCTTTTTACTAATTGGCTGTCACATTGTGTTACCTGAAACGCGTTTTAAAAACATTTGTCAGTGGGAAATACTGGTGAGTGAATCCCAGTTCAATCAAGAAACATTTTATCAATTAACACAGTATTGAGAGCGATCACATTGTTTATTTCTACACAATTACTCATTCAGTACTGTCAATCCTGACTGGTGGGTCATATTACACATTGGCTAACTCGTCGTCCAATGGTAACGTGTTTCACATTTTGTATACAAAACCCCAACATACCGGCAGTAATTGAAGAACTACAAAGACTCAATCACCACTTAATCGCATTGTAAAACAGTTAAAGTTTTGTAAAACATTACAAAAAGGTTAACAAAAAGAGGATAAACTCACATTGCTATCTTAGACTTCGTTTAAGGGTTTCCTGGGATTAATCTATAATTTACACAAATGTACATATGTTAGTATAATAACCCTTTAATTATATGAACGATACCCTCCCCGAGACGGTATTCCAACAACTACGTCGGGCAGAACCACGACAGTTGTTACGGAACCCTAAATCAATCGGGCAGCGTATCTAATACGAAACCGGGGTTATAATACTTACAACGGAGCAGAACCTCGCTAATTAGGGGGTATTATACTCGAATATTATGCCTATAATGTGAGAATTCGTTGAGAATGAAAAGAAATGAGCGACTGAAAATGAAATCCCGAGGCCTTCTTATATAGGGCCTGATTCTGGTCCTCTCGCGGCCCGCGTAAAGTGTAACCCAAGGGTTACGCGGCCCGCGTAGTAGCCCGGGTAGGGTTTAGGGTGTCCGGGTCATGGGGTAGGTTCGACGTGTGGCTGCCACGTGGCGGCCCAGGGTTTCGCCAGCTTTTTACTTTGTCGCGGCCCGCGTAAGGGTTACGGGGTGGTTTACGCGGCCCGTCTGAAACCCAATTTTCTTGTTTTTTTATTTATTTTAAATGATATAACATATTTTGGGCTCGGTTTTCACATACGAGGTGTATTTTAGGACATATGGGGTATTTTAAAATATATTTGGGTGTCAGAAAAATATTCGGGAGGGTTGTTATAAAGTGAGTGAACTTTCCGCTTTTAAGTGCCTTCTCAATCTCGGTGCGCAAGCTGATACAGTTATCAGTTGTATGACCCGTATCTTTGTGATAATCACAATAGAGATTTGGATCTTGACCCTTCTTATTTTTCATTTGTTGAGGCTGTTTAAACTGATGATTTTCCGTGCTGAGAACCTCCGCAAGTGTTTTTGTTAGAGGCGTCCACTGCCTCTCACGATTTTCCTGCTTGATTGCTTTTTTAGTAGCAATCTTGTTGATCGTTGCTTGAGCGTCTACTGGGGAGTACGTGTTCTAACTTGAATCCTTCCAATTCTTTTTGAATTTTCGACCATTGTTTTTTATCAAATCTTGCGGACGGTTCTGAGGCAAAGGAGGTCTGTTAGAACTTAAGTTGCGCTCAGTTTGAGCGTAAACTTTGGCTGCCGCCATATGTTTTTCCCAACTTTTTGGTAACCCTACACTTCCTGATAAGACTTTGATCATCTCGTCATAGCGTACAACATACTTGAACTGTGCGCGAATTGTGACAACCAAAACTTTCAAGGTTTGTAACGTTGATCTCGTGATCCTAACGTTAATCTCGTGATCCTAACTTTTCGTTAACTATTTCTCTCCAACGAGCTGCGTCGTGGTTATAACTCGGTTAGTTAACATATATGTTTGTATACTTGGGCCACGCGCATTTGGGCCAACACATACACTCACCAAAACAAACATCCGTATTCGAAAACCTTAGAGTTGGGCCTAGTATATGTTAATTGCTTGGACTTGTGTTACTTCTTGGCCGGTTTCGCAAGCCCAAACAATCCGGGCCCTTTTCCTATTTAATTTGTCACGTGAAGTGTATATAGGATTTTTTGTTATATTGCAAACCCTTTAGATTGCACCCTACCCACTCCGGCCCACATACCATAAGCCCAAACCGAGCCATTCCCAAATCCATTAGGGGTGCGTGTTAATCTTTGTTCAGCATTTATATTAAGTTGCTAGGCTACGTAACAAACAAACCTATTTCTCTCCTGGTTCCTCACGGCGACAACAGAAAGGGAAACCCCTCCTCTCCGTTCCTGTGATTTCTCCTGCTCGCAACTTCTTGATTAAAAAAGTTAGTGTTAGTTCTGAGTTTTGTGATTGTTTCGATTAGCATATCATCTCCTCGGATTGTCGTAGTTTGTTGATAATGTCCGAATTGTTTGAGAATTTGTTTAGTTGATTACGCATAATTTTAGAGCATGAATACATAACATAATGGTTAAAGATAACAGGTTGTTTGATAAATTCTTAGTCACTGTTTAACCTGATGTAAAATTGATTGCCATGATTGAAAAGAGATGTTGTCTTTGAATATGTATTCTATGTTGCATGTAATGAATATAAGATTCATAATAGATTTTGATGTAACAGTGGTATATATATCGGTCCAATGGAATTGGAGTTAAGTGGTTGAAAAAGTTTGAAAACTTTGAGTAAAAAATGGCGGCTCGTGTGCTGTGACTTGATCTAATCAAACAAAGTGGTAATTCCAATAATGTGTCAGTAACTTAGAAAATATATAAGCCTTACATGTGTGTGACAGAGGTCGGCTGCATGTGGTCATATGTATGCCTTGCATGGCATGGGTAGATGGTTGTTTTGAGATGGAATTGATGAGTTTTGTTAATAGTGGTAGTAACAGTAGCCTTATATTAACAAATACATAGGATTGAATTGGATTAAATATGATTAGAGTTGATATCAAGAATGTTGATAAATTGATCATATTAATAAATCTCTATGCTATGTGTAAATGTTTCCTGAATATGTTTAATAAACTAGGAATTACATGGGGGTTAATAATCAATGATAGTGGGGAGGTATAATTGGGCCTAAGAAGTTAAAACAATAATATACGTTTTGGGATTGGGCCTCGTACGACAACTGGGCTACACAAATAAAGAGAAAACAATAAGTTTATTTTGGGCCGTATACTACCCGGGTGTGGGCTGAGCTGATGGCACACCTCTTTGATTGAACACATTGGTTGAACATTTATTCTGGTTGCACTATGAAACCGAGTCGCCAAAAACGGAACTGAATTGCACAGTCTTGTGATTGATGAATTAACTGTTATGTGACTTGAGAAACGTGAACATGTAGTGTAAACCATGCATATGACTCGAATACTTGTTACATAACATTAGGGATTATTGTGTTAGCTGATTTCTTGTTACGACTTGCGTTATGGTGTGTGATTTACTTGTACGCTACCTGTGGAATGTGATAAATGCAAAGAACACATGCGTCACGTGTACACGAAACTAACTGTTAATGATAACCACACTAGGATTTGGTTGATCAACTTGGAACGGCTAACATAACATAACATACCGAGCAAACCAAGGTGAGTTCACACTCTTAAGGCATGGGATTCCCGGTGGTTGGGAATGGGTTAAAGAATTTAAAACGGAACCTATATATCCTCCTTGGGTAGGATATGTACCGCCATCCTCCATGGGTAGGATGCCAATATAAATCCTGTGTATTCTCCTTGGGTAGAATACGTACGTTCGTCCTCCTTGGGTAAGACAACAACCTTAAACTTACTAGACAAAACTCTATCATGAAGTCCCTCATTTTTATATCGACTTAATCGTCAGGCCAATGGCGAACGGGTCATTAGTTAATAGCGCTATTAGGGTTGACAAGCCTCACACCGTGCCGGTCGGACGAGTGTGTACTAATGGATCTGGGCACTTAGTCAATGATGATAGACATTGACGTAGGGCACAACTATTGTTCGTCAGTTGTCGATATGGTAACGGTCTAGTGGTTCACATGGGGAAGCCCCCACTGATTATGGATATGGTTTGGGAAACAAAGATACTGGTTAACTCGTGGTTTACGAAACAACTTATGGTTTTCAAAACAAACTTGTAAAACTAAACAACCAAATGTGAACTCGCTCAACTTTGTTGTTGACTCGTTGTTACATGCCTTGCAGGTCGTTATGCTTATATTAATTGGAACTTGCTCTCTGGGAAGCTGGAGTGGTCATGGGTCGAGATACATGGAATCTCAATACAAGCTTAATGGTTTATGTACTCTTGGTTTACTAAACACTTAACAAATGATTTATGTTTCCGCTGTATAGAATGAATGATATGTAACGTTTGTAACGCTTTATGTTAATAAATGAAAGTTTTATTTAATTATAATTATGAGTTCAATGTGATTGGTGGCTTGGATCCTGGTATATCACACGCCTCGCGGGGGTTTCCGCACGTGGTATTTTGGGGGTGTGACACGATTCAAATCGTCATGCATATCACCAATCTCAAGGACCTCTTTGTTATATCGTGTAATAAAATCCTCCAGACTTTCGTCATCTCTCCGCCAGATGTTCATGACTTCTGAGGAGTCTCTGACATATCGCCGTTATTGACTAAAATGAACTAAGAATTTATCCTTGAGATCATTCCAGGAAGTTAGTTTACCTGTTGGCAAGTTGTCAAACCACAGGCGCACAACACCTGTGAGGGTTTGAACAAACAGGTGACACCACATAGGCAACGTCCATCCACCAATAAGCCCTGCGCTGGTGAACAAGTGCAAATGATCATCTGGATCAGTCATGCCATTAAACTTCCCCATGTTGGATGGTAACTTTGCTCGCTCAAGGGGAGCCAACGCGATTTCCTTGACAAACTTAGACTCTTCGGCAGCTTCAGCCGTTCGATAGATCAAATTATAATTATGCACAGCCTCTGGGTTATACACCACGCGTATCTTCGGCTTATAATCCGCATGCTCCTTTTGCAATCGATTAAAAACACTCATGCTATCGCCCTCATCATATGTTTTATCATACTCATCGGGCTGGGTGTCCCGCTTTTGCGACATGTGCGGACCCAGTCTTGAATGAACAGATGCACGTTTATGAGAATGTTGCTCCTCCCGATAATCTCGATGCCTACTGCCAGAATGTGTAGACTCGTATTTGGTTCTTGACTGAGATTAAATCTCCGTGTCTTCTGCCGAAGTGTATGATGGTGAATCATAGTTCAATACTCGAGGTGCAGGCGAAGCTCGCACCTGAGCTGCAGGTATTTGCACCTACGGTGCTGCTGTACCAGTTTGTGCACAAAGTTATGCATAAATGGCATTTAAAGTACCTTGAGATTTGACATATCACGAGACTGGAGTTTCGCCGGGAGGTAATATTGAGCTAATCGGAACTTCTGGTTGAACTCCTGGAGTAACAGGATTATTCACATGATTATTATCATAATGAACAACATTATCACCAGAAAATTCTTCCTCCAAGTGTCCGTCGGTACGAGAAACATAAGAAAAGTTGCCTCTGATCTCAGACCGGGGACCTTGTGGATGATTTGACGGAATTTCTGCCATGAAAACAGAAAAGAAAGAAACCGAACGAGAAGATGAAACTAGAAGAGAAGTAATCGGTGGGCGCCAATGAAGAAACACCAGATCTAAAATGACCTGAATCAATCTAGATCTGAGTACATGGTTTCTGCATAAAAATGGTTAATCTCCTCATTGATGACTGCCGGATAACTCTTCACCAGAATCACTGCAAAACAGACAACGCCGTCAGCCTCGCCACGGGGAGAATGGGGGTTCTCTCTGTGACCACCCTCCGGCGTGAGAATAAGTACAGTGATTTAAGAAGATGAAGTAGTAAAGAGTGAAAGTATGTGAAACTGAATGAATAACTTGTACCTTAAGTCTCTTATTTATAGTCGAAGGTTTTGGCTCTTAAAATGTAACAGAGAGTTAACGGAATCTTCTTTTCCGTCTGCGGTTATTTCCACATCCATGCACACGGATTGTTGGTTGATCGATGGCTGGGGAGATGCCACGTGGAAAGTGATTTAATCTAGATCTGCATGTTAATTATACCATCGTCATGAAATTAGATGAGTGCTCAAGATGCTGCCACGTCATATTCGGTTGTAACCGAATGAGGCCTTGCACGATGGTCATTTAATGCTTCTAGAAGATCTACACTTGTGCACTTTTGATCAGTTGCTACGTATTCAGTTAGTTATTGTAACACCCGTTCTTATAAATCAAGGTTTAGCGTATTATTTACGAAAACAATCATGTAATTAAGATTACGTATCCATCGGAAAAACGGGTTTACTAAAACCTTTTTACAATTTAAAAGTTTAGAACATAATGTAATTAAGTTCGTCACTTAAAAGAAACAATGAAACGACATTCGTCATTTAACATAATAACGATACATAGTGCGGAAGCTTATTTCGTGATCGTGTTCGGTTCTTGCTCGTCGCTTGATCTTCATCCGGGCACTCATGGCAATCACCTATGATCAAAACCAACTTAAAAGTTAGTTTTGATAGTCAAATATGAAGTTCAAACAAGTACAGGGGTTAAATATGAAGTTCTAACAAGTACGGGGGTTAAATATGAAGTTCTAACAAGTACGGGGGTTAATTATGACAAAAAATAACATTTTTCCGGGTTTGGGGGCGTCGCGTGACGCTAGGCCCCCTTTTAGACAGAATGTTGCTGCATATTCCCTGCACGATCTGATTTCACGGAATCGGCCATAACTTCTTCGTTATTGATCCGTTTTACCCGATTCTTTTTCCTACGCGTCCGTAATTTAATTCTCCATCTTATGGAGTTAAAATCCAACAACCTTCATAATAAAAATTTCAGACTTTTAAGTCTTCGGCTTATCGCCCTTTTACCAAATTTTGACCCGTTTATGCATTTTATCAAACGAACATATTTGTTTGATTCCTACATCACCTACACTTCTCAAATTGTTATTAACTACCATTTTAGGTTCTAATCACAAGTTTATTTCACAATTTAAACCCGTTTATGCTCGTATGCTTATTTTGACCCGTTAAGGGTATTTAAGTACTTTAAAGCTTGAAATCGCTTTCATTCCTTTCTAGCATCTTATTCCTACATTACTTATCAAGTAATATTCAACTACAACTCTTTGTGTGTTGGATTTCAATGTGTATATCTATATGTTCCGAGTTTTACCCTTCGGATTGTTATTTTACGGTAAGACTCAAATAGAGCTATTTGGCTAACGTATTACATCTATCAACATCTACACTTATTCTAAGCTTTTGTTTAATCATAAGACTCGTTTCCAAACAACCTCTAAGGGTTGTTTGTTCGATTTAGCCTACAAGGGCGTTTTGGTCGATTTTGGTCATTCTTTTACAATGAAGGACTCTCACCAATTATTCGACCAAGATATCACTTTTAAATACAACATAAATATGCGTACCTGGCTCGGATCAACAAATAGACCCGATTTATACCTCGCTTTTATTATCACATTTTCTATGGCGACGGAAGTATCCGAATCGCTAATCGGTCCTGTTAGCATAAGACTTGGCAACCATATTAGTCGATATTGTCAAATGGTGTTATCACACCATTTGACCCATTTGGCCTATAAGACTAGGCATTTTCATAAGTAGAAAAACATGGTTATTAATTGCCAATTTGTTCATTCGACCCATTTCGGATTTTTGCTACTAGACCCCTTTTTCTCTTAAACTCCTTTCTTATGTTTTTACCCATTCGGCTTACGCCACAGGTGCCCCTTTTGAACTCTAATTTACTTTAGCCAATACTTGACTAAATTTTCATTTTTACTCATTTTCTCGTTATTAGTTTTCGTTAAAATAATCTTAACGAAAACTTCTTAGTTATTAGTCATTACATGACTAAATTACCGTTTCGCCTCTTTTCACCATAATACATGGTTTTTATCATTTTTGTTTGTTCCGACTCATGTTAATAACGTCGGAACCCTTAATTCGGATATTACACTAATCGCATTAGTAATTTACAAAATAATGCATATTCTACAAAAAGGATGTAAGCGTCGCTTACCTTGCATCCGGTTATGCTCTTTTTCCTTCATTCTTGATTTGTTTGACCCGCTTTCACTCCAAGCTTCACCTAGCTTGTTTAAGCGCCTACTATCATCCATCATTCACAAGGTTGTTAGATTAGTCATTCTAAATCATGACTTTCACACCTTATGAATCTTTGACTACTTTCTTATTGAACTAAATCATGAATCATGAGTTTAATTCTTATGTCACGACCCACTTCAAATCAAGTATGAACTCTTAACAATTTCCCCTTTTTTGTTCAAGTAGTTCATTTATACAAGTTAGTATGGTGTTTATAAACACCAATACAACATCAATTTCATTTAATCATCTAAAACCCATTTTTTTCCATCTTTTTATACTAAACCCAATTTATGGTAATTATGATTCATGTACCCAAACACCTAAATTGTTCAAGTACTAAATCTTTACTATCTAATATGATGATTATAATCACAAATTAGACACTAACATCATCATATTATAAAAACCCATTTCAAGACATGTATGTTTAACACTCAACTTGTTAATTGTTCAAGTATCTTGTTCCTACTAGCAACTATGATGATTATAAACATGTATACATCATCATCTTTACTACATAATCAAAACCCAATTGACATATGAGTGTATGATCATGAATTCACCACCATGAACATCAATTCAACAAATACATGACTAGGGTTTACTCCTAGACATAGTTTCATCCCTAATTTCATCCAAACAACAAACATGCAAGTTCAGATTCGAATTTTCTAGGTTTGCACAGAATTTCAACTAGAGATTTCTTAAGAAATTTACATACCTCGTCACTCCTTTTTCAATGGAGGTCACTAATTCATACTCGGATTTTGATTTGGACTTGATTTGCCCCGTCAATTTGATGAAATTGTGTTGATTAGGGTTTGAACCCTTCTTTGTGCTCCTGATGATCGATCCACACACACAAGGTGTGTGTGGTGTGTGTTTTTTTTATTAATAGAACTTGTCACCTTTTTAATGATTTTGGTCCCTCAAGTTTTGTTAACTAGTAAGTAGGCTACAACCTACTTATTTTCAACAATACTTTGTTTTGTTAACTAGGTTAAACTTTGCTAGTTTAACTTAGTGAGTTCGGGTAGTCATAACCCGTTTTATTTTAAGTCCCGTTAGCTCGGGCCTTCTTTATACTTTGTTTTTCCTCAAAAGCTTTTATTCACTTTTTATTTAATATTAGGATTAATTATTTAAATCCCAATATTTACCGGGTAATTTTGCCACTAACGGTATTTTCCCCGTCTTTAGTATTAACGGGGTTTAATTACCAAACCTGTTTTCGGGGTGTTACAAGTCTACCCCCCTTAAAGAGGTTTCGTCCTCGAAACATTTTCTTACGTAATTCATTGAGTTTAAACTCAATGTATTCGATCCGAGAAATATTTTAAACATTTCTCATACTTTTTAACCATTCGTTAGTATTACCTGAAAAGTGCGGTAACATCTCTTTTGGTTACTAATGTCTACATGTCTCATGTGACATAGTGTAACTTCGAAATAACACAATCTCGTTCTTTCCACTAGTTTAGTTAACTTAACGATATTCATCGCTTTCATATACTATCGAATTTCCTTATGAATCCGTTACTTTGACCCGTTTAAAGGTCTTTAGTGAAATCTTTCACTTTTAGCAACAATTTCCTTTGTTTTCAAATTCATTTATTCGGTTTAGTTATACCGAATCTACCGTTTACAAGCAACCAACTTACTTAAGTGACCTCAACCGGTCTCACTAGCTAGACTTATTAGTCCAGTTGCTTTTTTCTTTTCTTTTTTTTTTCTTTTTTTTTTTTTTTTTTTTACCGCTCGCTTGGTTATAATGTGATTTTACTTCACATTACTTTTCCCAACCGTGATCATGTCACATCCTGTTTAGTTTGTATCAACCTTTCATCATTTTTTTTTTTGAAAATATCACTTTTCGAATATATCATCTTGCGCCTATCAGTGTCAAGACTTGTATCGTTCATGCTTACTATTTAAATTCCTATCAGAATTTATGTTTGTAAAAACATTATTTCTTACTAAAACCGAAGTTTTAGTTTTAGGATCTTTTCTTTAACTAGTGTCAATCATCCATACCGGGATATTGACAGTCCGTAATTTAATCCTTTACAGTCTTAGTTTTATGCGGGGATTCTTAACTGATTTCCTCGCTTTATTCAATCTAACCCGTAGGTTTTATCACTTAGCCTTATGGGCTATTTTTGACTAGACATTCACCTCTTTAGGGCGAAGTCCTTATAACTTCTTTCTAATCATGACCCGTGGGTCGTTTTAGTCCATAGATCTCTCATTTGTTTATAACCCTAAAGGTTATGTTGATCCCGTAGATCACTCTTTTTACTCGTATCTTATTAATATATATATTTGGTGTCAAAGCACTCTTTTTACGTTTGATAATCATTTGTCTCAAGCTTACCGTTATCCTGCTTGCGCTTACTTATGCCTTCAAGCATTATACTTTATTCAACCCGTTCAATCTCAAAATAGTTGAATATAATTATCAAAATTTTTGTTTACGAAATTTTATGGTCTTTTAGTCATAACTCATAATCCGAGTCTTTTGACTTTAAATTCGTGTTCTCGTTTCTCGGTTTACGCATGCGTTTAAATTCTTACCCATCAACCGGGTACTTTACTGAAGTCATTATTAGTGCAAGCATTCCGGTATACATCAAGTTTTCGTTTTAGTTTGTTTGGTTGTCTTAGCGGAAGCCCTCGCTTTTATTCAACCAAACTTTTATTCTTTATTTGACCATCCTTGACAGTCTTTTAAACTATGAATGATGATTGTCATCATCATCATTTCTTTACTACGACCAAAGTCAACGATTTTGATCGTTTTTCTCGTGTGGGCAATACCTTTGTTTCTATGACCCCGCGGGTCATTTATACTTTGGTTTTACAATGCCCTTTTTGTCTACCATGGTTGTTTCGTCAAAATGACTTATGTCACGAATTTTCCTTGGGTCTTTTATTTCTATGTGCGCCATACATCGTTTTTATGGTTCCCGCGAAAACCATTTATACGAGTATGCCCATAAGATTTCTTGACCCTAAGGATCCTTTAAAGTTCATTCATCTTGACCTTACTACATCGGACATAACTGCGCTCATTATAAGAAGCTCATGCTATCATGTGTTCACTACTTACTTGGCCAGAGTAAGCGATCAACACGTGGTACGCGTGACCTTATTATAATTACCACATCACGTCCCATGTAAGTAACTCCTCAAATTATCTCCATGTTTATGGTTTCATTTGGTAAAACTTTATTTAATTGTTAGTTAACAATTATTAGTTTTAGTCGTTTATCCTTGAACATGTACAATGTCCATTTTTATAAACATTTATTCACATTCATTGATGTGATCATTACTTTTCTCAATAGGATTTATATTGAGAATACTTACTTGGATGATCACTCTCGTCCAAGTTTCTATATAAACAAGTCTTGTTATTCATTTGTTATTCATCATTGTGAATAACACATTTCCTATTAAATTTTTCTTGGAAATCAGGTTTTCCAAGTTATATCATATGTGTATGCAACCGTTATTACTTACGTGTTTGTTGCATATAACGACTCGTGCGATTAAATTTAAAAGTGTGCACCTGGTAATGCTTGCCCTAACGGGCTTCTCTTGTCATTAGTCTTGTTCGCGACCGTTACGCGATTTTGGTCCTTGATGAGTATGCTCTTCCTGTCATACCTCGGACCGTTCCATCATCATATCCATAATTAAAACATTCACAAGAGTTAGTAATGTCAACTTCAATAATCGCCCGTATTATAATACAAGGCTTTTTCTACTATACGCGTCAACGCGCGTATTTTCGTCAACCATATCAATTATTTAAATTGGGGTAACATATACCACACGATAGCCCTATGTGTTGTTTACAACACTTTAGCATGCTAAGCTATTAACATACTTGTACTTACCGGATTTGCGATCAAGCCTCGAACCGAACACTTTACCCTTTAACCTTGGGCTCTGATTACCAACTTGTAACACCCGTTCTTATAAATCAAGGTTTAGCGTATTATTTACGAAAACAATCATGTAATTAAGATTACGTATCCATCGGAAAAACGGGTTTACTAAAACCTTTTTACAATTTAAAAGTTTAGAACATAATGTAATTAAGTTCGTCACTTAAAAGAAACAATGAAACGACATTCGTCATTTAACATAATAACGATACATAGTGCGGAAGCTTATTTCGTGATCGTGTTCGGTTCTTGCTCGTCGCTTGATCTTCATCTGGGCACTCATGGCAATCACCTATGATCAAAACCAACTTAAAAGTTAGTTTTGATAGTCAAATATGAAGTTCAAACAAGTACAGGGGTTAAATATGAAGTTCTAACAAGTACGGGGGTTAAATATGAAGTTCTAACAAGTACGGGGGTTAATTATGACAAAAAATAACATTTTTCCGGGTTTGGGGGCGTCGCTTGACGCTAGGCCCCCTTTTAGACAGAATGTTGCTGCATATTCCCTGCACGATCTGATTTCACGGAATCGGCCATAACTTCTTCGTTATTGATCCGTTTTACCCGATTCTTTTTCCTACGCGTCCGTAATTTAATTCTCCATCTTATGGAGTTAAAATCCAACAACCTTCATAATAAAAATTTCAGACTTTTAAGTCTTCGGCTTATCGCCCTTTTACCAAATTTTGACCCGTTTATGCATTTTATCAAACGAACATATTTGTTTGATTCCTACATCACCTACACTTCTCAAATTGTTATTAACTACCATTTTAGGTTCTAATCACAAGTTTATTTCACAATTTAAACCCGTTTATGCTCGTATGCTTATTTTGACCCGTTAAGGGTATTTAAGTACTTTAAAGCTTGAAATCGCTTTCATTCCTTTCTAGCATCTTATTCCTACATTACTTATCAAGTAATATTCAACTACAACTCTTTGTGTGTTGGATTTCAATGTGTATATCTATATGTTCCGAGTTTTACCCTTCGGATTGTTATTTTACGGTAAGACTCAAATAGAGCTATTTGGCTAACGTATTACATCTATCAACATCTACACTTATTCTAAGCTTTTGTTTAATCATAAGACTCGTTTCCAAACAACCTCTAAGGGTTGTTTGTTCGATTTAGCCTACAAGGGCGTTTTGGTCGATTTTGGTTATTCTTTTACAATGAAGGACTCTCACCAATTATTCGACCAAGATATCACTTTTAACTACAACATAAATATGCGTACCTGGCTCGGATCAACAAATAGACCCGATTTATACCTCGCTTTTATTATCACATTTTCTATGGCGACGGAAGTATCCGAATCGCTAATCGGTCCTGTTAGCATAAGACTTGGCAACCATATTAGTCGATATTGTCAAATGGTGTTATCACACCATTTGACCCATTTGGCCTATAAGACTAGGCATTTTCATAAGTAGCAAAACATGGTTATTAGTTGCCAATTTGTTCATTCGACCCATTTCGGATTTTTGCTACTAGACCCCTTTTTCTCTTAAACTCCTTTCTTATGTTTTTACCCATTCGGCTTACGCCACAGGTGCCCCTTTTGAACTCTAATTTACTTTAGCCAATACTTGACTAAATTTTCATTTTTACTCATTTTCTCGTTATTAGTTTTCGTTAAAATAATCTTAACGAAAACTTCTTAGTTATTAGTCATTACATGACTAAATTACCGTTTCGCCTCTTTTCACCATAATACATGGTTTTTATCATTTTTGTTTGTTCCGACTCATGTTAATAACGTCGGAACCCTTAATTCGGATATTACACTAATCGCATTAGTAATTTACAAAATAATGCATATTCTACAAAAAGGATGTAAGCGTCGCTTACCTTGCATCCGGTTATGCTCTTTTTCCTTCATTCTTGATTTGTTTGACCCGCTTTCACTCCAAGCTTCACCTAGCTTGTTTAAGCGCCTACTATCATCCATCATTCACAAGGTTGTTAGATTAGTCATTCTAAATCATGACTTTCACACCTTATGAATCTTTGACTACTTTCTTATTGAACTAAATCATGAATCATGAGTTTAATTCTTATGTCACGACCCACTTCAAATCAAGTATGAACTCTTAACAATTTCCCCTTTTTTGTTCAAGTAGTTCATTTATACAAGTTAGTATGGTGTTTATAAACACCAATACAACATCAATTTCATTTAATCATCTAAAACCCATTTTTTTCCATCTTTTTATACTAAACCCAATTTATGGTAATTATGATTCATGTACCCAAACACCTAAATTGTTCAAGTACTAAATCTTTACTATCTAATATGATGATTATAATCACAAATTAGACACTAACATCATCATATTATAAAAACCCATTTCAAGACATGTATGTTTAACACTCAACTTGCTAATTGTTCAAGTATCTTGTTCCTACTAGCAACTATGATGATTATAAACATGTATACATCATCATCTTTACTACATAATCAAAACCCAATTGACATATGAGTGTATGATCATGAATTCACCACCATGAACATCAATTCAACAAATACATGACTAGGGTTTACTCCTAGACATAGTTTCATCCCTAATTTCATCCAAACAACAAACATGCAAGTTCAGATTCGAATTTTCTAGGTTTGCACAGAATTTCAACTAGAGATTTCTTAAGAAATTTACATACCCCGTCACTCCTTTTTCAATGGAGGTCACTAATTCATACTCGGATTTTGATTTGGACTTGATTTGCCCCGTCAATTTGATGAAATTGTGTTGATTAGGGTTTGAACCCTTCTTTGTGCTCCTGATGATCGATCCACACACACAAGGTGTGTGTGGTGTGTGTTTTTTTTATTAATAGAACTTGTCACCTTTTTAATGATTTTGGTCCCTCAAGTTTTGTTAACTAGTAAGTAGGCTACAACCTACTTATTTTCAACAATACTTTGTTTTGTTAACTAGGTTAAACTTTGCTAGTTTAACTTAGTGAGTTCGGGTAGTCATAACCCGTTTTATTTTAAGTCCCGTTAGCTCGGGCCTTCTTTATACTTTGTTTTTCCTCAAAAGCTTTTATTCACTTTTTATTTAATATTAGGATTAATTATTTAAATCCCAATATTTACCGGGTAATTTTGCCACTAACGGTATTTTCCCCGTCTTTAGTATTAACGGGGTTTAATTACCAAACCTGTTTTCGGGGTGTTACAAGTCTACCCCCCTTAAAGAGGTTTCGTCCTCGAAACATTTTCTTACGTAATTCATTGAGTTTAAACTCAATGTATTCGATCCGAGAAATATTTTAAACATTTCTCATACTTTTTAACCATTCGTTAGTATTACCTGAAAAGTGCGGTAACATCTCTTTTGGTTACTAATGTCTACATGTCTCATGTGACATAGTGTAACTTCGAAATAACACAATCTCGTTCTTTCCACTAGTTTAGTTAACTTAACGATATTCATCGCTTTCATATACTATCGAATTTCCTTATGAATCCGTTACTTTGACCCGTTTAAAGGTCTTTAGTGAAATCTTTCACTTTTAGCAACAATTTCCTTTGTTTTCAAATTCATTTATTCGGTTTAGTTATACCGAATCTACCGTTTACAAGCAACCAACTTACTTAAGTGACCTCAACCGGTCTCACTAGCTAGACTTATTAGTCCAGTTGCTTTTTTCTTTTCTTTTTTTTTTCTTTTCTTTTTTTTTTTTTTTACCGCTCGCTTGGTTATAATGTGATTTTACTTCACATTACTTTTCCCAACCGTGATCATGTCACATCCTGTTTAGTTTGTATCAACCTTTCATCATTTTTTTTTTTGAAAATATCACTTTTCGAATATATCATCTTGCGCCTATCAGTGTCAAGACTTGTATCGTTCATGCTTACTATTTAAATTCCTATCAGAATTTATGTTTGTAAAAACATTATTTCTTACTAAAACCGAAGTTTTAGTTTTAGGATCTTTTCTTTAACTAGTGTCAATCATCCATACCGGGATATTGACAGTCCGTAATTTAATCCTTTACAGTCTTAGTTTTATGCGGGGATTCTTAACTGATTTCCTCGCTTTATTCAATCTAACCCGTAGGTTTTATCACTTAGCCTTATGGGCTATTTTTGACTAGACATTCACCTCTTTAGGGCGAAGTCCTTATAACTTCTTTCTAATCATGACCCGTGGGTCGTTTTAGTCCATAGATCTCTCATTTGTTTATAACCCTAAAGGTTATGTTGATCCCGTAGATCACTCTTTTTACTCGTATCTTATTAATATATATATTTGGTGTCAAAGCACTCTTTTTACGTTTGATAATCATTTGTCTCAAGCTTACCGTTATCCTGCTTGCGCTTACTTATGCCTTCAAGCATTATACTTTATTCAACCCGTTCAATCTCAAAATAGTTGAATATAATTATCAAAATTTTTGTTTACGAAATTTTATGGTCTTTTAGTCATAACTCATAATCCGAGTCTTTTGACTTTAAATTCGTGTTCTCGTTTCTCGGTTTACGCATGCGTTTAAATTCTTACCCATCAACCGGGTACTTTACTGAAGTCATTATTAGTGCAAGCATTCCGGTATACATCAAGTTTTCGTTTTAGTTTGTTTGGTTGTCTTAGCGGAAGCCCTCGCTTTTATTCAACCAAACTTTTATTCTTTATTTGACCATCCTTGACAGTCTTTTAAACTATGAATGATGATTGTCATCATCATCATTTCTTTACTACGACCAAAGTCAACGATTTTGATCGTTTTTCTCGTGTGGGCAATACCTTTGTTTCTATGACCCCGCGGGTCATTTATACTTTGGTTTTACAATGCCCTTTTTGTCTACCATGGTTGTTTCGTCAAAATGACTTATGTCACGAATTTCCTTGGGTCTTTTATTTCTATGTGCGCCATACATCGTTTTTATGGTTCCCGCGAAAACCATTTATACGAGTATGCCCATAAGATTTCTTGACCCTAAGGATCCTTTAAAGTTCATTCATCTTGACCTTACTACATCGGACATAACTGCGCTCATTATAAGAAGCTCATGCTATCATGTGTTCACTACTTACTTGGCCAGAGTAAGCGATCAACACGTGGTACGCGTGACCTTATTATAATTACCACATCACGTCCCATGTAAGTAACTCCTCAAATTATCTCCATGTTTATGGTTTCATTTGGTAAAACTTTATTTAATTGTTAGTTAACAATTATTAGTTTTAGTCGTTTATCCTTGAACATGTACAATGTCCATTTTTATAAACATTTATTCACATTCATTGATGTGATCATTACTTTTCTCAATAGGATTTATATTGAGAATACTTACTTGGATGATCACTCTCGTCCAAGTTTCTATATAAACAAGTCTTGTTATTCATTTGTTATTCATCATTGTGAATAACACATTTCCTATTAAATTTTTCTTGGAAATCAGGTTTTCCAAGTTATATCATATGTGTATGCAACCGTTATTACTTACGTGTTTGTTGCATATAACGACTCGTGCGATTAAATTTAAAAGTGTGCACCTGGTAATGCTTGCCCTAACGGGCTTCTCTTGTCATTAGTCTTGTTCGCGACCGTTACGCGATTTTGGTCCTTGATGAGTATGCTCTTCCTGTCATACCTCGGACCGTTCCATCATCATATCCATAATTAAAACATTCACAAGAGTTAGTAATGTCAACTTCAATAATCGCCCGTATTATAATACAAGGCTTTTTCTACTATACGCGTCAACGCGCGTATTTTCGTCAACCATATCAATCATTTAAATTGGGGTAACATATACCACACGATAGCCCTATGTGTTGTTTACAACACTTTAGCATGCTAAGCTATTAACATACTTGTACTTACCGGATTTGCGATCAAGCCTCGAACCGAACACTTTACCCTTTAACCTTGGGCTCTGATTACCAACTTGTAACACCCGTTCTTATAAATCAAGGTTTAGCGTATTATTTACGAAAACAATCATGTAATTAAGATTACGTATCCATCGGAAAAACGGGTTTACTAAAACCTTTTTACAATTTAAAAGTTTAGAACATAATGTAATTAAGTTCGTCACTTAAAAGAAACAATGAAACGACATTCGTCATTTAACATAATAACGATACATAGTGCGGAAGCTTATTTCGTGATCGTGTTCGGTTCTTGCTCGTCGCTTGATCTTCATCTGGGCACTCATGGCAATCACCTATGATCAAAACCAACTTAAAAGTTAGTTTTGATAGTCAAATATGAAGTTCAAACAAGTACAGGGGTTAAATATGAAGTTCTAACAAGTACGGGGGTTAAATATGAAGTTCTAACAAGTACGGGGGTTAATTATGACAAAAAATAACATTTTTCCGGGTTTGGGGGCGTCGCTTGACGCTAGGCCCCCTTTTAGACAGAATGTTGCTGCATATTCCCTGCACGATCTGATTTCACGGAATCGGCCATAACTTCTTCGTTATTGATCCGTTTTACCCGATTCTTTTTCCTACGCGTCCGTAATTTAATTCTCCATCTTATGGAGTTAAAATCCAACAACCTTCATAATAAAAATTTCAGACTTTTAAGTCTTCGGCTTATCGCCCTTTTACCAAATTTTGACCCGTTTATGCATTTTATCAAACGAACATATTTGTTTGATTCCTACATCACCTACACTTCTCAAATTGTTATTAACTACCATTTTAGGTTCTAATCACAAGTTTATTTCACAATTTAAACCCGTTTATGCTCGTATGCTTATTTTGACCCGTTAAGGGTATTTAAGTACTTTAAAGCTTGAAATCGCTTTCATTCCTTTCTAGCATCTTATTCCTACATTACTTATCAAGTAATATTCAACTACAACTCTTTGTGTGTTGGATTTCAATGTGTATATCTATATGTTCCGAGTTTTACCCTTCGGATTGTTATTTTACGGTAAGACTCAAATAGAGCTATTTGGCTAACGTATTACATCTATCAACATCTACACTTATTCTAAGCTTTTGTTTAATCATAAGACTCGTTTCCAAACAACCTCTAAGGGTTGTTTGTTCGATTTAGCCTACAAGGGCGTTTTGGTCGATTTTGGTTATTCTTTTACAATGAAGGACTCTCACCAATTATTCGACCAAGATATCACTTTTAACTACAACATAAATATGCGTACCTGGCTCGGATCAACAAATAGACCCGATTTATACCTCGCTTTTATTATCACATTTTCTATGGCGACGGAAGTATCCGAATCGCTAATCGGTCCTGTTAGCATAAGACTTGGCAACCATATTAGTCGATATTGTCAAATGGTGTTATCACACCATTTGACCCATTTGGCCTATAAGACTAGGCATTTTCATAAGTAGCAAAACATGGTTATTAGTTGCCAATTTGTTCATTCGACCCATTTCGGATTTTTGCTACTAGACCCCTTTTTCTCTTAAACTCCTTTCTTATGTTTTTACCCATTCGGCTTACGCCACAGGTGCCCCTTTTGAACTCTAATTTACTTTAGCCAATACTTGACTAAATTTTCATTTTTACTCATTTTCTCGTTATTAGTTTTCGTTAAAATAATCTTAACGAAAACTTCTTAGTTATTAGTCATTACATGACTAAATTACCGTTTCGCCTCTTTTCACCATAATACATGGTTTTTATCATTTTTGTTTGTTCCGACTCATGTTAATAACGTCGGAACCCTTAATTCGGATATTACACTAATCGCATTAGTAATTTACAAAATAATGCATATTCTACAAAAAGGATGTAAGCGTCGCTTACCTTGCATCCGGTTATGCTCTTTTTCCTTCATTCTTGATTTGTTTGACCCGCTTTCACTCCAAGCTTCACCTAGCTTGTTTAAGCGCCTACTATCATCCATCATTCACAAGGTTGTTAGATTAGTCATTCTAAATCATGACTTTCACACCTTATGAATCTTTGACTACTTTCTTATTGAACTAAATCATGAATCATGAGTTTAATTCTTATGTCACGACCCACTTCAAATCAAGTATGAACTCTTAACAATTTCCCCTTTTTTGTTCAAGTAGTTCATTTATACAAGTTAGTATGGTGTTTATAAACACCAATACAACATCAATTTCATTTAATCATCTAAAACCCATTTTTTTCCATCTTTTTATACTAAACCCAATTTATGGTAATTATGATTCATGTACCCAAACACCTAAATTGTTCAAGTACTAAATCTTTACTATCTAATATGATGATTATAATCACAAATTAGACACTAACATCATCATATTATAAAAACCCATTTCAAGACATGTATGTTTAACACTCAACTTGCTAATTGTTCAAGTATCTTGTTCCTACTAGCAACTATGATGATTATAAACATGTATACATCATCATCTTTACTACATAATCAAAACCCAATTGACATATGAGTGTATGATCATGAATTCACCACCATGAACATCAATTCAACAAATACATGACTAGGGTTTACTCCTAGACATAGTTTCATCCCTAATTTCATCCAAACAACAAACATGCAAGTTCAGATTCGAATTTTCTAGGTTTGCACAGAATTTCAACTAGAGATTTCTTAAGAAATTTACATACCTCGTCACTCCTTTTTCAATGGAGGTCACTAATTCATACTCGGATTTTGATTTGGACTTGATTTGCCCCGTCAATTTGTTGAAATTGTGTTGATTAGGGTTTGAACCCTTCTTTGTGCTCCTGATGATCGATCCACACACACAAGGTGTGTGTGGTGTGTGTTTTTTTTATTAATAGAACTTGTCACCTTTTTAACGATTTTGGTCCCTCAAGTTTTGTTAACTAGTAAGTAGGCTACAACCTACTTATTTTCAACAATACTTTGTTTTGTTAACTAGGTTAAACTTTGCTAGTTTAACTTAGTGAGTTCAGGTAGTCATAACCCGTTTTATTTTAAGTCCCGTTAGCTCGGGCATTCTTTATACTTTGTTTTTCCTCAAAAGCTTTTATTCACTTTTTATTTAATATTAGGATTAATTATTTAAATCCCAATATTTACCGGGTAATTTTGCCACTAACGGTATTTTCCCCGTCTTTAGTATTAACGGGGTTTAATTACCAAACCTGTTTTCGGGGTGTTACAGTTATAACAAAAAAGATTCCTTTTGCTCAATTCCTTATTTCTCCATGCGCGCAGATATGTTTGGGACTTGACTTTAGTCGTTATAATCTTCAAGCTTAACTGTATCCCTATGCGGGCCCGCGAAAGGGTGTTAAATGAATATTAGCCTTCTCTTATCTCCAGGGCATGGTTGTTAAGAATTGATCCTCCCAGATCTATTTAGATCGATCATGCGGGGCGCACAAGACCTGCTTAAGATGATCCTAGAGCATAATGATGATATGGTCCTCTGCATTGGCGCAAGGTTTTTGGGACCATATCCCTTCAATATGGTTGTCTCTTGAACGTGCCTATGTGCCGGTTTCCTCATCTCATGAGTTCACCCTCAAAAGTCAGCTTCTTTGAATAACTATGAAAAGTGATGAAAACCTATAGAATATTTAAGTCGTGCTCAGGAATATGCAACCGCTCTAGCAAACATAGGTGAACCAGTGAAGGATAAGGATCTTGTCATGCTTACGGTTACCGGTCTTTGTGAGGAATATTATGGTCTCAAGTCAAACCTTTTAACCCGTACTCCACCGGTCACTTTTGGTGAGCTTCATGGTCTTATTAGTGACCATGATTATATGATTACTAAACTTTTACCAACACAACCAACCAATCCACAGGCTCTTATGGCCACGGCCCCATCCCAACAATCATAACTGAATTTACAATCCATTCAAACACAAATCAGTAACCAACAACTCATGGCTACACAAACTTGGCAACCAACTGAACCCGACTGCTGCCTCTGGCCCCACCACAAACGCTGCAGGCCTACTATGCTCCTTGGTCCTCAAACAATAACCGAGGATGTCATGGAACTACAAGGGGTTCCTACAGGGGTAATTATCGCAACAACAACACTGCTCACAACCGTGAAACTGGTAGTTCACGTCAGTTCTCCTGGGCATCTACTTAAAACACCATGTATGGTTACTGTAACTGTTGCGGGATTGGTCATCTACCATCTTAGTGCCCAAATCAGTCTTCTCAACCACGCACACAGTCTCAAGCCAATTATGCTACTCATTCTGATGCTGGTTCACACCGGAGCTTTAACTATCATCCTGACACTAGAGCTAATGATCATGCTGCCACAGATTTTGAATGCCTTGACAACTCTGAGGCCTACTATGGTAATGATTCTCTCTTTGTTGGTAACGGTCAACCCTTACCCATTTTAAACATTGGTTTGACAAAAAAATATTCCCCAAATAAAATCCTCACACTTTCTAATGTCCTTCATGTTCCTCAACTTAAAAGAAATCTTTTATCTATTCAAAAGTTTTGCATTGATAATAATGTTTTGTTTGAGTTTCATGCCTCTTATTTTGTTGTGAAGGACTAGTCTACACGCGCCATCCTCCTAACGGGTCCAAGTGAACATGGATTGTACTCCCTTCGCCTTCCTCAGCTCAAGTCTCTTCCTAAAGTCGCCTTTACTGCCTTCAAAGCATCGTCCACCATTTGGCATCAATGACTTGGACATCCTCATGCTCAAGTTTTTCGTTCTATTGTTTCGCATTTTCATTTACCTGTTTTAGATAAGTTGTCATCTTCATTTTTTTACCATTGTATTTGATTGAGTGAATCCTCCATCCAGAGGAAACCACTAGATGATTAGCCGCTCATCTCGGTTGAATGATCTTCGCAGGCTTGATAAATGATTGATTGCATCTTTGATATCGTGGATGTTGTGATGAGAATGATGATTGATGGTGAATAATGGCCTCCAAAGTGTGTTATTGCTCCTAAGATCATCCAAGAGTGCTTGATAATGATTTTAGGGTTTCAAAACCCTTTAAATGTCATCCAAAACTCATTACGCGCGCCCCTCTTTTCTCTGCCGTAGCCTACGCCCACATGGTTGTATGCTACGGTCCAATGCTGCTGGAACTTCTTTGGCTGACCTGCTTCAACCGTAGGCTACGTTAGAGTAGCGGTAGGCTACTCCCCGTACATTCTAGAAATTCTTGGCTTAATATGTGTGAACCGTAGGCTACGGTTTTATAACTGTAGCTTACGTCGTGAGTTGTGGTTCCATGCTTAACTTCAATCCAACTTTCAACAAATGACTCAACAACCCCTAGACTTCGTTCTTGTGTGTTTCTTGAGCATCCAAGTTATATCTTGGCCCGGATCAAGTCCCAAATGATGTGATATCTCATGATAAACATCCTTGCTTGTTCTGTTTAATCACTAAGCTCTCCAACTTTACCAGTTTAGACGATTAACCTGTAAAACCATAAGAACTCATAGTTATCACATTCGAAATGCACAATCGCCTAAAACGCAATAAAACACTTAATATAAGTACTTAAACACTCGGGTTTCACCCTCTCCATCAGAGCACCTAATATAAGCAGAACAACTTTATAAAGAAAAATAATCTTTTAAGTAAGTAAAACGCTTGGGAAACTTAGTTATTAATCACAAAACAATTCTCTTCGGTAATCATTTGTGGCGGATTAGAACCCCTTCCGGAATCGATATCATTATCTTGACGAAACCATCTTCTTTGCGATACCAATTTAGCTTAAGAATATTTTTAGAAGAACAAGAAAAATCCCGATGAACAATTTATCATTTGATTTGGACTTGATTTTTCTTATAAGCCACATTCATTTGGAAAGCAAGTAAGCAACACCAATATATAGTGGTGTTGCAATGATGGGTGTCAATAAAACAATGTTGTCAATGCATATGATATGACAAAGTTTACGGAAGCATCTGTGTGTATTGTTAGACCAGACGGTATGGGGGCCGGCTGAGGCCCGGCGCCGGTTCCCCACACCACCCCCCATAGGGTCGGCCCGTCCTTTCCGTCACCCACCAGCCGGACTCGACGGGGCTCTTTCCTCTCTCCTCACACACATCTATACATACCCATATATATATAAAGGGGTCCATCCCCCACCCCCTAGGTCCATCCCCTTCAAGCCACTCCTACGTGGCGCCAACGTGGCGGCCCATCCCCTTAGGAATAAGGCTCTCCATACCCACTAGTCTTACATCTTCATCTTTATATATCCGGTTCTAATACAAAAACTCTTTTAGGGGGTGAGAAATTTGTAGACCATTAATAAGGACAGTCAATTGATGAGATGTGATGGGGTTCACATGGACACTTTTAATTATGGGAAAATCACGAAACTAGCCTTGACCACGCCGTTTTTTTAATTTTGGCCAACTGACCCGGCTCCACGAGCCGGCACCTTCAACTGAACCGGCTCGAACCTTGTGTTGTGCCGGCTCAAGGAGTTCCTTCAACGATGACCAATCTGATGGAGACACGTGTCCGACAAACGGCTTGGATCAGCTGAAACGGCTCCGAGCAGGTGAACCGGCTCGAACCTTTTGTTGTGCCAGCTCGTAGCATACCTGAACCGGCTCGAACCTTGTGTTGTGCCGACTCGTAGCATACATGTGCCGGCTCGTGGCACACCATCACTCCACCGCCACCATCACCTCCACCGCCACCATCACTCCACTGCCACCATCAAAACCAGTACTCTCTCTCTCTCTTTCTCAAAACCAGTACTGTCTCTCTCTCTATCTCTTTCTCAAAACCAGTACTCTCTCTCTCTTTCTCAAAAACACTGATCTTTAACGGGAGGTGGTGCTTGGTGATGGTGGGTTTGTCGGCAGAGGAGGGAAGGAGGAAAAGGGGGTGGCGTTTTGGTTCGGCGGTTGTAGTGTTATGGTGGTTTGGTGGAGGTGGGTATGGGTTAAGGAGGCGGAGCAGTGGTGGTGGAGGTGATGGTGGCGGTGGAGATGAATGTGTTTCTCTCTCACACACAAACACACACTGAAGTTTGAGCCGTTTACCTTGAGCCGTTTCAGAGAGAACAGAGAGAGAAGATTGAGTGTAGCAGTGGAGATGACAGAGATATAGAGACTAGGGGACAAATGGACACGTGGCAAAAAACGGTTGGTTGCTTGAAAAGATTTTTTGAGCCGGGTGGGGATTCGTGAAACTGCTCGTGGAGCCGGGTCAGTTGGCCAAAATTGAAAAAACGGCGTGGTCAAGGCTAGTTTCGTGATTTTCCCTTTAATTATTTATCAATGCCTTGGCAAGGAGGAGTAAAAAAGGTAAAAGTCAAAATTTTTGCTTTTTTATTGTCTAGCCATTTTTATTTCTTGTAGGACTATATGTTTTTTTAACTCATCACAACCCTTAAATCATCAATGGTTCAAAAGTATAATAGTATTATACTGTAATTAATGAAATTTTGACACATTTTAATAAATTAAGAAGGGTATACCGGAAAGATTCAAAAAGTCATTTCCTGATTTTTATCTATATTTTTCTCTCCCTTATCCATTAATTACAATTAAAAATAGCTGTTTTGATCGTTGGAAAGATTAGGTTGAAGAACTTACATATTCATCATCCAAGTTGATCAAACTACGACAAATATTACTCCAGCGAGGTAACTCGTGTGGAGGTGGTACGGTTCCGGGCGATAGCCGTAGCCAAGTCTGACTACACCCAGCGCTGGCCCGGTTAAGAGAACGTAGTCTGGGTCAGATCTTGGTTAGGGTCCCCGACTTGGGGATGTGAATACCTACAATTGAAGTTCACCTGTCAAAAAAAAAAAAACAAAAAAACAAGTCTATGCACACGACACACACATGTATAATTTATTATCTATTATTAATATTTATACCACTTATTTTGTGAATGGTAGATTCCTATTGACATGTATGTAGTTTGGATTGTTTGCATGATGTTTGGTTTCGAGCTGTAGGGTCTTTTTGAAAGCAGTTTCTCTATCTATATGGATAGAGGTAAGGTTTGCCTTCATCCCATGCTCCCCAGACCCTACCAATAGATTTGCTATTTATGAAACTTACTGAGTATGATTGTTGTTGTAATAGGGGACACACGCAACGTAAATCTAGAGCCTCTCCAGTTGTATATTCTCTCATAAACCATTGTAGCCTATTATTTTAACCAACTAAATTATCCCTTATTATTCATTTATTCAATATCATACTAAATTTACATAATAAAACCGAATATTTCTTGTATTCTTTTTTTTAAAATCGGTAATGAACTTGGATTTGGATTGATATTTTATTCCACAAAATTTAATAAAATTAAGTCTATATGTTAACCATGACCCAATTATAATTTATCAGCATATAAGATATATTTATATATAGAAATCTAATCCACTATGCAAGGTGTCGCAATCCTCGATCCCTATTTCTCGGGAACGGGCGGCCGCGAGCCAGTTTCGGTGGTATCGGTTGTTTTATCCAATTTGGCAGCGGAATTTACATCAGGACCGTAGTTAGGAAATATTTTATCAGAGTAAAATACCACGCTTTTAATATATTAAACATATGGGAAAATCCCAAATTTCAAGTACACACATTTTCATAGGGATAAACCCCTATTTTATTTAATAAAGACATCTATTTTGTTTAGGTAACTTTATTGCCACTTTTCTAAGCCTTCAGTGCTGTTCAGCTGGCTTCTAATTGGCTTTCACATTTTGTTACCTGAAACACGTTTAAAACATTTTGTCAGTGGGAAATACTGGTGAGTGAATCTCACTTTAATCAAGTTTTAATAAAAACCATTGTACAGTATTGAGGGCGGTCTCGCAATTACATTTGTTTCCAAGTCATATCAATTACCACCCACGGTACTGTCAACCCGACTTGTGGAAATGTTACTCCTCGCAAGGCAGTAACAAATTTTGTATACAAAACCCCAACATACCGACGATAATTGTATCCTTACAAATACTCAATAACTGCTTAATATATAATTAATTAAGTGAGGTTTTGTAAAAACAGTTTACAAAAAAGGAGATTACACACATTGTTGTTTTAGATTATCCTTTAGGGTTTCCTGGTGAAAATCTATAATTTACAAAAATGCACAGGTTGTTGGATCTGAGTTTGTTTCTGATTGTATTTTTGTTTGAAATTAAGATGGAAATGAAAGAGTTGTGCAGCGGAATTATGATGAAAAAAAACTTTGCATACAATCAAACGAGAGTAATACTTTAATCAAACATCTTTTCACAATGAATCGAAAGATTGAATTTATTTCAATAACGATTACAATGATTGATGAATGAATGCAAACTCCCCCTCAGCCAGAGCTCAGTTGTTTGTTCGTGCAAAGAAGACGATTGTTGCAAAAGAGCTAATAGAACAGTACAAAGTACTGAACTATTTATAGGCACTTGCAAACCACTGAGCATCTTTAGCTGACGTCACCATGAAAGTGATATCTAACCTCCTAACAAACAATAACCTCTGATCTATACAAACACTGTTGTACTAAGTACTGCTATTACATTTCATTACATAAAAGACACTTAAACAGCTGCTGCATCCTTCCACTGCTGTGAACCCAGCAGTGCTTATCCGGATCAGCAGTACTTGACTCAAGGCAGTAGATTGAATCAGCAGAGCTTCAGTCTTTCATCAGGTCTTTTACTTGAGCAGCCGTTGTAGGTCAGCACTTTGCAAGATCAGCAGATAGGAGGTCAGTAGATATGAAATCACTTCCAAGGGGAGAGATTTGAATGTAAACATCTGCTTATTCTGGATCCACTGCTCTGATCCAGTTTTGGCTTTAATTATCTGTTCCTCTGATAGGGTTCAATCCCAACAATCTCCCCCTGGAACAGATAATGCCAAAACTCTTCATTATTGTGGAAATCTTTATTGCCTCATCAACAGTTCCCTTATCTGACCTTTAAATTGTAGTTCAAAGTCTAGGGCATCTGTGTCTTCATCATCCCTGCTAAGTGGAAGATCAAGGAGATCCTGCAAATCTTCAAGACTCAGGCCAAGAGCTTGTTCCCTTGATATTTTCTCCACTTCTCCACCAGACCTGAGCAAAGTCAATACGCAGGTCTGTTTGTCAGTTTCCCACTTTTGTATTTTTGAGCCTGGTGGGTTTCTTGGGAGATGTTTATTTGCAGAGATATTTGGTGAGGCTGGCCTATTCATGACTGGCTGAGCAGTACTTGCAGTTTGTTCCAATTCAAGATCTTCTTTTATCATTAATTCAAGGCTTGCTTTTACAATAGCATTTCCAGCTTTGAGATCTTGAATGGTTTCAGCACTTGACTGGTTTTGGCTCCTTCTTTTGTAGATAGCAGCACCAGCTGGAGCAGTGGTTCTTTTGATTTGCAGCTTTGGTAGTCTTTTTGAGACCTCTGCTTTGGAGTAGTCAGGCTTTTGTGGAACTCTTGGATCTTTCTTTCTAAGTTCCTCTAAGCTTTTATAGGTTGCCCTGACTCTATCTTCTCCCCACTTTGACACTGAATTCTTTGACCCATAATCAACTGCAATCAGCTCCTCTTTCATTCTCCTCAACTCTAACATCTTCTCAGCTTCAAATTGTTTAAACTTTTCAGGAGGAGTCTGCTTGACCTTATTTTTAATCATTTCTTGAATCCTGGCTGCTTCTTTTTCAAGCTCAGGAATGGTCCAGTTTTTGTACATGTGTTTCTCCCCCTTGTATTTCTTGTAGGTCATGATGTTCTCAATGTAGTCTTTTCTCAAGGACTCATCTGCCCTTTCTGAAATTTGCTGACATATATTTTTAGCAAATCGCTCCATAGCATTGACCTGTGAGAGTAAAAACTGATAGTTTTGTTGAAATTCTCTATCAGATTTCCCTTTTCTGTTTTTGATTGCAATATCCTCTGCAATCGCTCGAACGCTTAAATGTCTCTCTCCCAGACTTGGATATTGGCGGTTTCTCTAACAAGGACACCGCCCCCTCGAAGCCACAAAAAACTTTGGCGAATGCACTTTTTAGCAAAATCGCTCAAAGCCTAGGAGAAGCTTTTGATTTGTCACCCCGCCAGAAGGCGGTGTTTGAGTGTCTGAAGGGTCCCCATGCTCAGGAATTTTTGACCGTTGTCCCGATTGAGGGGTTAGGACAATGCATGTCGGAAGTAGAATACATAACCATTCTCAAATACCGGCTAATGATCCCTATGTACCCAGAAGATGAAACCTGCCCGATATGTCGTAAAGCTTGTATGGATAAATATGGGGAGCACGCAGTTCACTGTAAAGAGCTCCCTGGGTTTAAATATCGGCATGACTGGGTGCGAGATGTTTTGGGGGATATCTTAAGAAGAGCTGGGATTTCTGCTAAGAAAGAGGCCCCTGTGAATTTCCTCACGGACCCTATGGAAGGGAGATCTACTATTCGACCAGCGGATCTGCTCGTCTTTGGCTGGGCTGGGGGGAAACATGCTTGTGTAGACCTCACGGGGGTTTCCCCTTTGGTTGGTTTAAGGGAAAACGGGTTTGTAGCTGGACTAGCAGCAAGAAAGGCAGAATCAAAGAAAGTGGATAAGCACGCTAAAGCTTGCGCAGAGAACCAACATGTCTTTATCCCTTTTGCCTTTGATACTTTTGGCTCCCTAGCGCCAGAAGCCATCAACTTCTTGACGAGGGTTCAACGGGTTATCCACAGCAATTGTTCGACCCCAAGGGGGCAGGGGGTTGTGTTCGGGAGGTTGGGGTTTGCAATTCAGAAAGGGTTGGCGGCGCAGCTTGTTGCCCGTCTACCTTCTGTTTTGATGTAACTTAACAAGTTTTCTGGTTATATCAATCGTAGATTATTTAATAAAAAAAAATATCCTCTGCTTGTTTGGCCTTGAGTTTCAAGTATTCTTCAATATTGTTAGGCCTGGGATATCCTGCAATTGATGGCAAACTCCTTTTGGCTGGGTCATCCTCATAATAAAAGGATTTTATTTCTTCCCTAACTGCAATGAGTTCTAGAGGAAATGAGACACCAGCAGGAGGTAGTGGTTTTAAAATTTGAGCTGAAGAGAGAGGTATGGGTTTTGGAATAGTGACAAGTGATAGAGATTTTGAAGATGTTGGTGGTGGTGAAAGTGAATCATCATCTGATATATAAATCCTTCTCCTTTTTGTTTTAGAAGAAGCAGATGATGTTTTGGGTGGATCAGTGGTGGTAGATTGTATGGCAGTGGTTTGTGATTGACTAACAGCTGTTGAAACAACTGGTGTTTCAACCACTGTTGTCATTACAACAGATGTTATAACATCTGTTGTCTTCTGCTTTTTGTCAGCAGGTGAAAGTGGTGGTGAAATTGTTTTTGATGGTGACAGTGGTGGTAAAATAGTGGTTGTGGTGTGTGTTGAAGTGGTGTGTGTTGAAGTGGTGTGTGTTGAAGAGAAAACAGATGTTGAAACCACTAAGGTACCAGCAGTAGTTGATACAGCAGGAGTTACAACAGCTGTTTGGGTGGAGGTTTGATGCTGATGACTTTTGGATGGTGGCTTTGGAATATGCTTTGGAATTCTGGATGAGGTGGACTTAGGCTTCCTTTTTGTCTTAGGATTTTTAGTATCCTTTGAACCAGAACAACCCTGCTCATACAGCTCCATGAAAACTCTTTTCTCCTCATTCCACCTTGAAATATCCTTTGCCATTCTATCTCTTTTTACACTTGCTACTCCTTCATCAAGTGCTTCTTGAGTAGCATCAACCTTTTTACTACCATCTGGCACAGGAATTTTTCTGGTCATAGCATCCTTTTCAGGTTCAATGTAAAGACCATCATCTATTCCTTTCTTCTTCCACTCCTGAATTTTCTCCCCCTTTTTGGCATTATCTGGGGGAAGTTGATCAATGAAGAGTACTGTTGGAGGAGCAGTGCCAGTGGTGTGCAGGATCTGAGTTTTGAGAGCCTTTAGATCAGCCTGAGTGTTTTTGAACCTTGACTCCATTGCATTTCTTATCTGTTGAACATGTTTTTCATGTTGCTGATCTGCTAGTTTTGCTTGTTGATGGAGAAAAGATTGAAATAAATTCCAGAGCTCATTTGTAGCAGGTGCCTGTTGTGGAGCAGGTGCTTGAGGTGGAATAGCAGTGGATTGCATCTTTTGAGTTTTCAACACCTGCTGTAGCATGTTTTTAAGATCTGCAACAGATGTATCCAACTTTTCAATTCGTTCCGTCAAATCCTGATATTTTAAATCATCACCCAATTTAATGGGATCATCTGATTTCCCACTAGCAGTGGTTTTATCAGTGGTTGAGATAGGGAGTGTACTCCAAACACTAACCACTGATGCCCCTTTGTCCTGGTACTGGGGTCTTCTCCCTTCAACACTTGACAACCTTTTGATGTTGCCAGTAGGATAGATAAATCCACTGGTGGTTGGCAGAGGTGCTATAGAAGGAATTGCCTCCAAGGAAGTCTTATTGATGTAACCACTGTCCAACTGTAAACCAATGGGTTCAACAGTTGTAGTGGCTGCTTCCCTTGGACTACCACCAAGAGTTACTTGTAACTCAAGGGCTCTAACCTCCTCAGGTTGTGTTGGTGGGTTAGCAAAGATTGATACATCAGACCCAGTCAGTGGTTGAGGTATATTCTCATTGATAGGTGATTGAGAAGGACTGGTTAGTGCCTGGTTCAAATCAATTGCATCCAACAGCAGTTTAGTTGGTGGGGGAATTGTGGATGTGAAGGGTGGTGTAGAAAGCGGATTTGCCCCGGGTATTGAGTTGTGGATGATAGAAACGAGTGTTTCCAGAGCATCATGATGTGGAGACCCTATTTGTACAACCTGTTGTTTTTGTGAAGAAGCAGGAGGAGTTTCGGTTATGGGTTGAGATATTTGTACCAACTGCTGTGAGGAAGTAGCAGTAGTGGTTTCTTGTGACATTTGTGTTGTCACAGGCAGGAGCTCTGGTATCTCATCCTCCAGAGTTGCCTTTTTGATGGGTTTTGGGGGTTTTTGAGTTTTTCTTTTTGGCTTTTTGGAGATTTTAGGTGTGGGTTTCAAAGCAGTTGTGCTGCTGCTTTGATCACCTTGAGCAGTGGGCTCAACAGCAGATACCTGAGGAGCAGTTGTGACTGCTAAAATCTGCTCAGGCACCTCTGCTTATGTTTTGCAAGGTGCTAGCATTCTTGAAAAAGTTTCAGTTGTTAAACTGTTTATTTGAGTAGAATCACCTTGGTTTATTAATGCTAAATCATCCTTACTGAATTTCTTTGCAAAATAGTAACTTAAAAACCTTGGAAACAGTAAGAATGATTTTGTTTCAACATTATTAACCAAATCTTTAAAAATTTCCCGAGAATAGTTAAAATTTTCTCCTTGAAGAATTGCATATCCCAGATTTTGAATCTTTAAAGGGATTTCATTGAAAGAAGTGGTTTTGTTTGAAACACATAGTAGGAGGGTATGAAATAAAAATCTGGTCGCAGAAGGAAAATACCCTTTTTGTAAGGTAAGTTTCTTCATCATTGTGGCTTCATACCCTCTCTCAATGAAGTCAGTTTGTAACTCGTTTTTAGTGAAAGAAATTTTACCTTCCTGATCACCTAGTTGAAAGACCTCTGAAATGGATTGTGGCGTGATTTGGACAGCTTTACCCTTTATAGAAGAGTTTATGGTGGTTGCAGTGTCTCCTTGTTTTTCAAGGGTTACATTCTTCCAGAACTCTCTTTGGGTCGCTAAATAGATTGGTGCATCGGCGGTGAACAAAGTTTTGTACTTTGATTTTGCCATGATGTCAATGATGGAGTCGAAAACTTTGGTGGTTCCTGGTTTTGTGAGAAGACCCAGGAGATTGTGAGATGGTTTATATGGGATTTCAGTGGTGATTGCCTTTTGAGAGGCTGTTTTCGATGATGATTTGGATGAGGGTTTTGAAGATGACTTCGATTTTGTCATTTTGAAGATGAATGATCGAAGAAATTTGTGAAAGATGAGATGAAAAACTGCTTTGAGAAGAGAATTTTTAAGAATTCAATTCGACGGTAAAACCCTGTTTTGGTGGTGAGTGGGGGATTTTATAGAGAAGAAAGTGAATGCTGACGTGGCAACCGTTACAAAAAGTCTGACCAATATGTACTGCCCATGTGACAGCCCCTGGTGAAAGTGAAGGACTGTACTTTTATGAAAGTGACTGATGAAGGCAGTGGTAGTAGAGCAGTGGATGATTTTCACTATCAGTGGATAGCATATCAGTGGATAAGACACTGGTTTTGAACAACAGAGTTTATCAAATGGAATGAGAGAACAGGGGTTGACTTTCAGCAGTGGAAAGGCTTTTGAAGTAAAGCAGACTTTTGAACAATCAGTGGTTAATGGCAGACTTTTAAGGATTTTAATGAAAATTTCATTTTTAGCTATTTTTAAGGATGGATTTTTGATTTTCTGAAAAAAATTTGTTGCTTTTATTCATAGAAAAACAAGATGTTGCTTGTTATTCCATGTTCAGCATTCCAATCCTAGAGACCAAGCTTTCAAAAGTGGCTGTATCAAGTGCTTTTGTGAGCACATCTGCCAGCTGGTCTTTAGTTGGGACATGATGCAGAGAAATCAAACCTTTTTCATAGCAATCCCTCACAAAGTGATGTCTGATGTCGATGTGTTTGGTGGTAGAGTGAGAAACTAGATTTTTAATGATATTTTCTGCTGCCTGGCTGTCCAACATTAGTGGTGTCTTTAAGGAAGTGATACCAAAATCCAGTAACTGATTTTGAAGCCATAGGAGTTGGGCTGTACAGCTTGCAGCAGCAATGTATTCAGCTTCAGCAGTGGATGTTGAAACAGCTGCTTGCTTTTTACTTTGCCAGGAAACTAAGCAATCACCTAGAAACTGGCACCCTCCTGATGTGGACTTCCTTGTAGTGTTACATCCAGCAAAGTCACTGTCTGAGAAACCTGAAAGCTTGATGTTCACATTAGTTGGATACCAGATACCAAGTGTGGGAGCACCTTTTATGTATCTGAAGATCCTTTTTACAGCAATGAGATTTGATTTTCTGGGAGCTGATTGACTTCTTGCACAGACACATGTTGCAAACATGATGTCTGGCCTAGATGCAGTTAGGTACAATAAAGACCCAATCATGCTTCTAAAAAGTGTTTGGTCAATCAGCTCATCTTTTTCATCAGACATGACCAGCTTATTTGTTGCCATGGGTGTGCTGCATGGTTTACAATCATTCATATCAAATTTGGTTAAAAGTTCTTTAGCATATTTGCTTTGATGAATGAAAGTTCCATTTTGCATTTGCTGTACTTGGAGACCAAGAAAGCATTGCAGCTCACCCATTGCACTCATTTCAAACTCAGCTGTCATGAGTTCTCTAAACTCTTCACACATTGAGTTACATGTGCTTCCAAAAATAATGTCATCCACATAAATCTGGACAATCATTAAATCCTTCCCTCTCCATTTTAAAAACAGTGTTTTATCAATGGTACCTCTTTTGAAACCATTTGAGAGTAGGAAGTTGGATAGAGTTTCATACCAGGCCCTTGGTGCTTGTTTCAAGCCATACAAGGCTTTGTTTAGCCTGTAGACATGATCTGGATAAAATGGATCCTCAAAACCTGGAGGTTGACAAACATACACCTCTTCTTGAATTGTACCATAGAGGAAAGCACTTTTAATATCCATTTGAAACACCTTCATATTGTGGTTGACAGCAAAGGCCAGGAACAGTCTAATGGCTTCCAATCTTGCAACAGGGGCAAATGTTTCATCATAATCAATCCCCTCTTCCTGTCTGTAACCTTGAACCACAAGCCTGGCTTTATTCTTGACAACAATACCCCTTTCATCAGTTTTGTTCTTAAAGACCCACTTTGTGCCAATTGGACTAACATCTTCTGGCAGTGGTACAAGCTCCCATACTTGTTGTCTTTTAAACTGTTGGAGCTCCTCTTGCATGGCTTCTACCCAGCTGTTGTCTTTCAGTGCCTCTTGGTACTTGACTGGCTGATGGAGTGATAGAAAACCAGCAAAAAGACAAATGTTTTGGGTTTGGCTTCTTGTGAGCACCCCTTCATTTATGTTGCCAATGATTTGATCAGGTGGATGAGATCTCAAGAAGATTAAATCTCCTTGGTATGGTATGATGGCATTGGTTGGTGAAGGCTGCAAATGTGTATCATCTGAGCTAACCACTGCTGGGGACTTTGATGATCCAGCAGTGGCTTCAAAAGGTGGTGGAATAGGAGGTAATGAAGTGGACAACTGCTGACTTTTATCCACTGTTTGAGGACATTTGTCAGCAGTGTTTGAGGATGTGGAAGCAGTGGTTGATGGGCTACTTTGGTCAACAACTGTTGAGGTAGCAGTGGTTGAGCTTTGACAACTGTTTTGAACAGCTGATGCTTTTCCCTTTGTGGCAGACCTTTGAGGGATGATGATTTCATACCCATAGTCTGGTGATGTATCCTCTGATGGACCTGCATTGTTAGTCTTGACAGCAGTATTTTCAAAAGTAAATTTTTCAAGATCAAACAGATCAGCAGGATTTGCTGGGATTTTCATTGATGAAAGTTCATTGAACTTTACATTCAAAGTCTCCTCCACTGCCTTGGTCCGTGTATTGAACACTTTGTAGGCCTTGGCAGTGGTTGAGTATCCCAAATGATAACCACAATCAATTTTGGCTGCAAATTTTGAAATGGAATCTTTTAAGTTCAAAATAAAGCATGGGCAGCGAAACACCTTGAAATATGAGATCAGTGGTTTAATTTTATACAGAATTTCATAAGCAGTCTTTTTGTGCCTGGGGTTTATTAAAACTCTGTTGTGAACATAGCAAGCAGTGTTTACTGCTTCTGCCCAGAAAGTTAATGGCAAACATGAATCTGCAAGCATGGTTCTGGCAGCCTCAATCAAAGTTCTGTTCTTCCTTTCCACTACCCCATTCTGCTCTGGTGTTCTAGGGATACTGTACTGCCTTACAATCCCTTTCTTCACACAGAAGGCATCCAACTCCTTATTTTTGAATTCTGTGCCATTGTCACTCCTGAAGCTTTTCACTGGTAGGTCAAATTGCTTTTCAACCTGTGTCACAAAGTCTTGCAAAATTCCTACAGTCTCATCTTTTGAGTGTAAAAAGAAAGTCCATGTAAACCTAGAAAAGTCATCAACAATAACCAAACAATATCTTTTCTTTTTGAGGCTCATGACTTGAACTGGGCCAAACAAGTCCATGTGCAGCATCTGCAAACACTGGGTTGTTTTGGACTCTTCAATGGACTTGTAAGAACTTTTATGCTGTTTTCCTTTTAAACAGGAAATGCAATGTTCAGGGCATGAAAACAATTTTTGTGGTAGGCCTCTCACCAAACCATTTTTTAAAATTTCAGTGATTGTCTTAAGATTTGTGTGTCCCAGCCTTCTGTGCCAAAGTTCTGTCTCTTTGTTAAAGGCAGCTGAGAACAGACAGGCATCAGCTCTGGGACACTCTTTTGACATGTCAACAACATAAACATTGCCACTTCTTTGAGCAACAAGTTTAGTTTGACCAGTTTTGATTATCGCTTCAATCTTTTTAACCATTTCTGGTCCAACAATCCTACAACAGTCTTTTGTGAAGAATGACCCAAATCCCTTGTCACTCATTTGGGACACACTCAGAAGGTTGAATTTTAGATTGTCTATTAGATTGACATTTTCAAATTTTACTTTTCCAGACTGCACTGTACCAGACCCCAGAACTTTCCCTTTACTATTATTCCCAAAGGATATATCACCCCCTCCATGGATTTTAAAGTCTTTGAGGAGGGCTTTACATCCTGTCATGTGCCTGGAGCCTCCACTATCTACATACCAAAAACTATCAAAGCATGCAGAAGCTCCCTGCACATGAAGTAAAAGGATTAGTTCATTAAGGTCTCCAAAGCCAACAAGGCTTTGGATGGGGTCTCAACAGTGTCTGGGATGGATGCAGAATGATGGACAGTGGTTAGGTCAGGGGTTTGGACTGTTTTAGGACAGTGTTTCTCTAACCACTGTTGTGGGTCCTGACCAATCACCTGTTGGTAACCAAAAGGATGCCTGTTCAATCTGGGTTTAGAGGGCCTTTTGTAGGCCTCATAAACGTGTGGAATCCTTTGGTAAGACTGTTTTTCCTTGCCTTTTCTGAACTGATTGGCAGGAGGTGCATCAGTAACCTGAACATCTCTTTTGACAGATGTTTGGTTCAGCTGTTTTGTGACAGCTGTTTCAACTGGCACAAACAGTGGTTGTTTCTTGGTGAATTTGACAGATGTTGATGATGATGATGGACTCAAGGATGTTTTAGCAATGTACTCATTCTTTTTCACATCAAAGTTTTTGAGATACACACATGCTTGAGTTTTGTGGTTTGTTTTACCACAAACAATGCAACTTTCAGCTGAAACAATGACACTTGTTCTGTTTAAATCATAAGCTTTTAAGTGGAAACAGTCTTTTGTTAGATGATTCCTTTTCTCACAGAATTCACAAAACAAGTTATCAATTTTTTCTTTCTTCTTTCTCTTTTCAGACTCCTTTGCAGCAGAGGTTTTAACCACTGCTGGGATGTCCTTGAGAGGTATGACTTTAGCTTTTAGAGCTTTAACACCATCAGTTGATGTAAAGTCCATTGGCTTGAAATTTTCAAGAATATCACACTCATCAGACCACTTTGGTTTAAACTGATGATCTTCAAGCTCCTTAAAAGTGGAGGATCCCATTGGTCTGGTAAGTGTGATTTTGTTACCAAGTTTGTCAGTGATTTTCACTTCTTGGCCATTCTTATTTGTGGGGATGAGCTCAGTAGCTTCATCAGTGGTTTGAACAGATTTTTCAAGAGCAATATGTTCATCATCATATTTTCTATAACCAACCCCAAATTTCACATTGCTTTCAATCTGTTTAGCAAGCATCACCTCATATCCTCTGCAGGATTCCACCCATCTTTCACAAGTAATCTGGGTGGATTCCAACTCCTTTTTGCAAACTTGGTATTTTTCTACCATAGTTTGAAGTTGGGTTTTGGTTATGCTTTGCTCTTCTTTTAGACAGCTGATCTCTTTTTCCTTTTCAGTCAATTTGTTTTTAAGTTCTTTTAAAGACTTTTCAAATTTAACCTCATCAGTCAAGATTTTATCCCGAAGGTTTTCATTCACCTCTTTGATGTTAGCAAAAGCAATTATGCAATTGTCAGAACACAGTTTTTCAAGAACTTGAGGAGATACCTTGGCAGCTGCCATCATAGCACAATCACATTTAGGATTTTCTTCATCATCAGCTCTTTCTTCTTTCTCACCTGCTCTTTCTTCTTTCTTTTCTTCCTTGTTTTCTTCTTCTTTGTCCTCTTCGGACCATGGATCTGTCATTGGTTCAATCAGGATACCTGAACTTTCTCCTAACAGTAGTTCACCAGCCACAGCAGTAACCACTGCTTCAGTCACCTCATCCACTGTTTCAATACTCAGTTGTTCCTCTTCAGCTTCAACCCCCTCCTGTATTGACTCTAATGCCATCAAACAAAATTCATTATGAGAAGAATCATTAGAAGCATAGAGTGCAAAATTTTCATCACTTAGGTCTTCAGGCATACTGCTCCAGTCAACAAACCCTTGAGTGAAAAAGCTTTGTTGATCTGGTTGTACTGTTGCTGGAGCAGTGGTTTGAGGTGCAACAGGTTGCACTTGTACCTGTGGAGCAGGGGTTTAAACGTACTGAATTTGTGGGACAGTAGTTTGGACATAATGTACTGGCACAGGGGCAGCAGCATAGTGAGCAGTGTTCACTTGAGCTGCAGGGGTATATTGGGTATAGTGCACAGTGTTTTGACTTTGTGGTCTAGGGTTAGAGCTAGGGTGAGTAACTATTGGTCCAGTGTTTTGACTTCTGCACTCCCTAGCAAAGTGCCCTAACCTATTACACTTGTAGCACTTGATTTTCGATTTATCCAATCCAACCCTCAAATTCCCATGAAGTCCTGGGAATTTTCTCCCTGTTCTTTTATAGAATTTGCTAGTTCTAACACTTAGCAAAGCCAATTGGTGCAGAATATCCATCTCTTCTAAGTCAGTGGGATCAAAATGTTGTAAATCATTGAGTTCAAAGCTTAGATTATCTGACATCTGGTTTTCATTTGCAGTGAATGCATAACTTGCAGAGTGAGGATCAGGGTTGTTAAAATTTGCACCATCAGTTATGTCAATGAAGTGATCATAACCCTGATCCTTACCACTGCTCCCAGATTCTTCTTGACCCAGAAGAGCAGTATTACCGAAAGTGTAATCATCAGTGACTTTTCCTGACTCTTGTAACCTCCTTTTCTGGTTCAACTCCCTTTCGTAGGTCAGGAGTCGACCGTGGAGTTGGGTCAAGGTCAGATCCTTGAACTCAAGTGAGTTTCGGGTGACAAAAGCTATGGTGTCCCATTTTTCTGGCAGTGACCTGAGGAACCTGCTATTTTGAGTTGAGTTTGTAAAAGTGGTGTTAACAAGCCTCAGTTCACTGATGAGACAACTGAAACGCTCAAATTGTTGCGTTAGTGATTCACCTTTAACGTAACAAAATGTTTCATACTGTTGGTTCAGGATTTCCCTATTATTTTCTATGACTTCTTCGGTTCCCCCAAACTGTTCCTTAAGTGCGTCCCATAACTCTTTGGCACTGTTACAGTGTAACAGTCCAGCATATATCTCATTGGGCAGCACTGATGCTATGATGCTAAACGTTTTAGCATCTAGTTCGATCTTTTGAAAGTCGGTTTCGGTATAATTTTCAACTGGTTTTGGAACGAACTTTTTAGCATCTTCAGCGCTTGGCACTGAAGGAACATGGGGACCAAAGGTGACAGACCTCCAACAACCTGTGCTTTGTTGAGCAAGGATGTGACCCATCCTTCTCTGCCAGATGTTGTACTCATTTCTTTTTAGCATAGGTGGTTTAAAAAGCGAGCCGATGTTGTTTTTATCATCCTGAGATTGTGACGTCATTCTTGTTGTTTTACAGACACTGAGAAATCAACTTTAATGGTGATTAATCCTTGCTCTGTTTTTCAACGGACGAACAAACGATCAGTATCAATCTGTTATGAGCCGAACTGTTTACGTCAAAATGATTGTTAAATCAAATTTGACTGTCCAGGCTCTGATACCAATTGTTGGATCTGAGTTTGTTTCTGATTGTATTTTTGTTTGAAATTAAGATGGAAATGAAAGAGTTGTGCAGCGGAATTATGATGAAAACAAACTTTGCATACAATCAAACGAGAGTAATACTTTAATCAAACATTTTTTCACAATGAATCGAAAGATTGAATTTATTTCAATAACGATTACAATGAGTGATGAATGAATGCAAACTCCCCCTCAGCCAGAGCTCAGTTGTTTGTTCGTGCAAAGAAGACGATTGTTGCAAAAGAGCTAATAGAACAGTACAAAGTACTGAACTATTTATAGGCACTTGCAAACCACTGAGCATCTTTAGCTGACGTCACCATGAAAGTGACATCTAACCTCCTAACAAACTCTAACATCTGATCTATACAAACACTGTTGTACTAAGTACTGCTATTACATTTCATTACATAAAAGACACTTAAACAGCTGCTGCATCCTTCCACTGCTATGAACCCAGCAGTGCTTATCCGGATCAGCAGTACTTGACTCAAGGCAGTAGATTGAATCAGCAGAGCTTCAGTCTTTCATCAGGTCTTTTACTTGAGCAGCCGTTGTAGGTCAGCACTTTGCAAGATCAGCAGATAGGAGGTCAGTAGATATGAAATCACTTCCAAGGGGAGAGATTTGAATGTAAACATCTGCTTATTCTGGATCCACTGCTCTGATCCAATTTTGGCTTTAATTATCTGTTCCTCTGATAGGGTTCAATCCCAACACAGGTGTTAGTATAATAACCCATTTTAACATTAGTAATACCATCCCCGAGACGGCATTCCAACGACTACGTCGGGCAAAACCACGACAGCCGTTACGGAACCCTGGATCAATCGGGCAGCGTATCTAATACGTATCCAGGGGTTATGATACTTACAACGGAGCAGAACTTCGTTATTTAGGGGGATATTATACCCGAGTATAGTGTACACTACGTAGAAATTAAGAGAGAAAGAAAGATTTGGGACGAACTGACAGAAGATCCGAGCAAAGCAATTCATAGGGCTGTTTCGTCGGTTTCTCGCACCCCGCATAGCACACAGTCAGGGCCTTCACGGCCCGCGAGGCTCCCTAGGGTAGGCCCTAGAGTTGTCGAGTCAGCCCTAGACTCCACACGTGACCCGACACGTGGCGGCACAGTGTGTCGCCCTAATTCCTTGCTGTCGCGGCCCGCGTAAGCTTATGCTTACTTCTACGCGGCCGCGAGTGACTAATAAAAATTGTTTTTATTAATTTAATAAAAATTAAGGTATTCGGGTCCTGTTTTCGCGTATGGGATGTATTTTAAGACATATTGGGGTATTTTAATATATATTAGGGTGTTGAAAAATTTTCAGGAGGGTTGTTATATCCTCCCCACCTTGTTTTAGAGCTCGTCCTCGAGATCTACTGGAACAACTGTGGATATTTCCTTTGCATTTCTAATTCAAGATCCCAAGTGTATTCTGGTCCTCTTTTGGAGTCCCATTTCACTTTGACCAGAACTAATCTCTTGTGCTTGAGGTTCTTGACTTTCCTGTCTTCAATCTGTAGAGGCTTTTCTACAAACTTGAGTTGTTCATTTACTTCTATATCCTTAAGAGGCACTACAAGTGATTCATTGGCTAAGCATTTCTTGAGATTAGATACATGAAATATATCATGTATCCCTACCATTTCCTCTGGCAGTTGTAGCTGATAGGCTACATGTCCTATTCTTTTAATAATCTTGAAAGGTCCAACATACCTGGGACTTAGCTTTCCTCTTTTGATGGATCTTACCACTCCTTTCCAAGGAGAGACTTTTAATAATACCTTATCTCCTACTTGAAATTCCAATGGTTTTCGCCTGTTGTCAGCATAGCTTTTCTGTCGATCATGTGCTGCTTTCAGCCGTTCCTTGACTTGAATGATCTTGTCGGTTGTCTCCTGCACTATCTCAGGTCCAGATAGTTGCTTTTCCCCAATTTCTGCCCAACAGACTGGGGTTCGGCACTTTCGTCCATAAAGTGCTTCGAAGGGTGCAGCATTGATACTTGTGTGATAATTGTTATTGTAAGAAAATTCTATTAAAGGTAAGTGATCGTCCCAATTACCTCCGAAATCAATTACACAAGCTCTAAGCATGTCTTCCATTGTCTTAATTGTCCTTTTGCTTTGTCCGTCCGTTTGAGGATGATAGGCTGTGCTTAGATTCAGCTTGGTTCCCATGGCTTTTTGGAAACTTGTCCAAAAATGAGAAGTAAAACGACTATCTCTGTCAGAAACAATTGATAAAGGAATTCCATGTAATGAAACTATTTCATTTAGATCTAATTTAGCTAACTGTTCCATACTGAAAGTTTCCTTCATTGGTAGGAAATGAGCTGACTTAGTTAATCTATCTACAATTACCCAGATTGTATCATTACCTTTCCTTGTTTTAGGTAATTTGGTAACAAAATCCATTGTTATCAATTCCCATTTCCACACTGGCATTTCTAACTGTTGTAATAAACCTGAGGGTTTCTGATGTTCAGCTTTAACTTGTGAACAAGTTAAACATTTTGAAACATAGGCTGTTGTGTCCTTTTTCATTCCTATCCACCAAAAATTCTTTCTTAAGTCTTGATACATTTTATCGCTTCCTGGATGCATCGTATACTTAGACTTATGGGCTTTTCTAATATACGATGACGTAGGTTTCCTAATTTAGGTATCCACATTCTTTTTTCATGGAATCTCCAAATTCCATCTGTTCCTTGTTCTAACTCCTTGATCATTCCTTTTAACTTTTCAGTATCCTCCTTGATTACTGATTCTTGTGCTTTTCTAATCTGTTCATTTGAATCTACTTGTAGATTTAATTTAAGAGAACGTACCCTTCTTGGCTTTTCATGATACTTTCGACTTAAAGCATCAGCTACCACGTTTGCTTTTCCAGCATGATACTGGATATTACAATCATAATCACTAAGAATCTCCATCCAGCGTCTTTGTCTCATATTTAATTCCTTTTGCCCGAAAACATACCTTAAACTCTTGTGATCGGTGAAAATAGTAAACTTACTACCGTATAGGTAATGTCTCCAAATTTAAGGGCAAGAATTATAGCTCCTAATTCCAAGTCATGGGTTGAATAATTCTCCTCATGATTCTTAAGTTGTCTAGACGCATAAGCTATCACCTTTTGACGTTGCATTAACACACATCCATACCCTAATTTAGAAGCGTCACAATAGACTACAAAATCTTCAGTTCCTTCTGGTAATGCTAGTATGGGTGCATGGGTTAGTTTTTGCTAAAGAATTCTAAAGGCTTCTTCCTGTTTTGGTCCCCATTCAAAGTTAATGGATTTACAGGTTAACTTGGTTAAGGGAATCGCTATTCTAGAAAAATCTCGTATAAATCTTCTATAATAACCGGCCAATCCTAAGAAACTTCTAACCTCGGTTGGTGACTCAGGGGTTTTCCATTTCATAATTGCCTCGATCTTTGTGGAATCCACATGAATTCCTTCATGATTGACTAAGTGTCCAAGAAACTGTATTTGTTCTAACCAAAACTCGCATTTTGAAAACTTAGCATAAAGTTTTTCTTTCCTTAATAAACTTAGAAGTGCGTGCAAATGCTTTGCATGATCCTCTTTACTTTTAGAGTAAATAAGAATATCATCTATGAAGATAATTATGAATTTATCCAAATATGGCTTACATATTCAGTTCATCATGTCAATGAATGCAGCTGGGGCATTGGTTAAACCAAATGGCATGACAATAAATTCATAATGGCCATACCTTGTTCTAAACGCGGTCTTAGGAATGTCTTCTTCCTGTACCTTTAATTGATGATATCCTGACTTTAAATCGATTTTAGAGAAAAATCGAGCTCCTTGCAATTGATTGAATAGATCATCGATTCTTGGTAATGGATGTCGATTCTTAATCGTGACTTTGTTCAATTCATGGTAGTCAATGCACATACGCATTGATTCGTCCTTCTTCTTAACGAATAGGATTGGTGCTCCCCATGGTGATGAGCTTGGCTGGATGAATCCTTTCTCTAATAATTCGTCTAATTGTTTCTTTAGTTTCTGCATTTCTGCGGGTGCCAAACGGTAAGGTGCTTTGGCAATCGGTGCCGTTCCTGGTAGCAGGTGAATTCTGAATTCAACTTCTCTATCCGGCGGTAGTCCTGGTAATTCTTCTGGGAATATATCTGAAAACTGAGACACTACTGTAATGTCTTTTAGTTCTTTTCCTTTAGTGTTAGTGATTATAGCAATCAAATACACTAATGATCCTTTTCTTATTGATGTGCTGAATGCGGTCTATAAAAACTACTAACCTAATCTAGACACACTAGTTTTAAATTTATAAACTAAGACTCTCTAAATGCTAGACCACTGATAGGCAAGTGTACCTATCGTACGTAGTAAAGTCTAATGAAGTCCGAGTATCGAACCCACGAGACACTAGCGGCGCTAAACTAGACTCTGACTCAACTGATACTTAATTGGTTTATTTGATTTGATTGGATTTTGAGTGTTTTAATTAACTAATATTAACTTAGACTAGACTACCTAGACGCAGGCTGAAGGCTACTAAGGTGAAATCAAGGATGATAAGAAAGTAGGTTACTTTGGCGAGAATCTCTAAACTCATGAACAAAATCTTAACCTTGGCTTCGAATGAAGACTCTGTCTAACCCGATAAACCCCCGGAAGGTAAACCGAACCCAACAATACGACAAGTGATGAAATGCTAAAATGGACTGACTCGAGTTATCGACCACCAAATCCCACAACTATCAGGTATAAAGCAATTTATTTACTAAAACCCTCAAATTATGAAGCAGAAATAACCAAGAACACCGAGACCCTAGGAAACTCTAGACGCGAATAAACAGATGAACCCGAGCTATCGGCCACCCAAACTGTCAAACAACGGCCAGTTAATAACCTAGCAATTCTAGATTAGATTTCTCACCTCTAGAAAAGATTGCACGTTTTAATTAATTGGTTTTAATAATTCTTAAACTTGAATTAGATTTCTCACTTTCAAGGTCTAGACTGAAAGGTTACAACCTAGACTGACTCCCGGCTCTAAAGTATATTTCTAAGTATCTAAAGCAATGGAACCAACAAATATATTATTAAGCCAATCAACACCAACACACAAATAATTAGAATCGGGTTAAAAAATTATAACATGTAATTCATCACATTCATTCAAAACCAAAAATTATTCATTCAAACAAATCGTCTAGTTCATCAACCATAGGCAACCATAAAAAGTTTAGCTACTCATAGTAAATAAAAATGCATAAACAATGTTCAATATAACCGCATACATCATGTTTAATAATGAAAAGAACAAAGTTAGTGTTTAAATCTACCTGGGTTGCGACCTAATAATACCTCCCCTCTCTTATTTTTTTTTTTTTCCTTTCTTCTTTTCTTGCTCCCTTTTGCGTCTTCGGCTAGTGCAGCCTTCTGTCGATTGCCTCCCTTTCGTATCTCTTTTCTACCGTATACCCTTACCAAATAAATATCTTCCTCAAAATTATATATTAGGTCGAATAATGCCCCCCCCCCCCCCCCCCCCCTTTCAACCGTAGGTATCTTTTTCTGATGTGCAATATAATTCATTTATGCCCTTTTTCTAATTCATGTTGGCAACTCCAAAACTCCCCAAGTCTACGTAGGGCTACCATTTGTATTCTTTCATTTTGGGCTAGATTAAATACTAGTTTTATCCATGACAAATATTATTGATTCTGCTTTTGGTTTGTCACGTGGCCCACCTACAAATTCACTCCACCAAATTTCTTGTGTATTATATGATATCTAGGACAAGTGGCGGAACCAGCCTATTAAATCAGGGGTATCCTAAAATTTTTTTTTACCGAGCAATCATACAATATTAAAAAACGACAATAAATAAATAAAGTAAAACAAATACTAATAGATTTGTCATCTTCTTTTTTCATACCATGACATTGTTTAAAAATTTCGGGCCCATTCGATTGCGTATAAAACAGGCCCATTGCCACCCCCATAATCAACATATAAATGGGCATGTTTTATTATTATTTTGGGTCTTGAGCTAGCTTAATAGGCTATTAACAATTATGTTTGGGCTTGTAAAAAGAATTAGATTTAAAGTGTTATACTATCATATTTTTATATTTTTATGGTTAAGGGTATCCTCGTATTTTTTAGGGGTATTCTTTGTATAAAAATGAAAAAAATAACACTGCGAATACGGGGTTGAGCCATAGCCTGTGCTACGGCTCCTTATATTATAGTTCTGCCCTTGTCTAGGGCTGTTCACGAGCCGAACCGAACCGATCAAACCTTTGCTCGTGCTCGGTTCGTTTACAAACCGATCCGAACCAAACCGAGTGTTTTTTCAACTGAGCCAAAGTCGAGCGAGCGTCTTTCTATCCGAGCATTTTTCGAACGAACGTCGAGCGAGTATCGATCATCGCAGAACAAACAAGGAAGGTGACGATGGGAGTGCTAGTTATTAGAATAAAGTGGAGTTTTCGTCCCCGATGTTTCGTCCAATAGAACACAAGTACAAATTTAACAAATAACGAGGAATACAAAAAAAAACTCAACTAGTTCTATCGAGATTAGCTAAGCGGGAAGATAATTGTTGACCGATTAAAACATACCCTTGTTTTATCGGAAGTTTGAAATTGAATGAACCGATTGAAGCAAAACCCTGCGAGTTGTCGCCTTGACAAGTGGCGATGGAGAAATCAAATAACGATGGCCAATTGGGGGTTTTGATTAGGGTCTTATACTTCCGAATCGAATGGCAGGTTGAGACTTGAATATTGATCGACGCTTCACATTTTAGTATTTGAAATTTTGACTCAATTACTCAAATGGACATTTAAGTATTGGACAATGAACTATTGGTATTGGATTTCAATTCTACTTACTTAAATGAGATCTATTTGGATATTGGACCAAACATTGTTAATGTTGGTCTCTAGTCATTTCACTAAAAATGGTACACACAATATATATATATATATAGGGTAAGGTTAATGCGAGAACCACCTTTATTGCGAGAACCGCGAGAACCAATGTGAACACAACAAAAAATAGCTAAAAAAACCTAACCCCCCCCCCCCCCCTAAAAAAAAAACCTAAAAACAACCTACCCCCCCCCCCCCCCCCAAGCTAAAATGCTAAAACTAAACCCCCAAAAAATCTAAAAAAATAAAAAAACACACAAATTTTTTTTTTAATATTTTTTACATTAAAATCGCTACTTTTAGTAGAAAAAAAAAAAAGGTTTTTCCCTTGCTACTAAAAAGTAGCCATTTTTTGATAAAAAAAATATTTAAAAAAAATTGTGTGTTTTTTAGCTATTTTTAGGTATTTTTGGTTGTGTTCACATTGGTTCTCGCGGTTCTCGCAATAAAGGTTCCTAACGGATCCTTCTCCTATATATATATATATATATATATTAAAAAATAAATCGAGCCGAACCGAACTGAGCGGACCTTTGCTCGTGCTCGGTTCGTTTACAAACCGAACCGATCTGAACCGAGCATTTTTCCAATCCAGCTGAAACGAACGAGCAAATTCCGAGCATTTTTCGAGCGAGCATCGATCGAGCGCCGAGCAATTTGAACAACCCTAATGATATCACAACTTCCATATTTTTGCCACTACTAGCCCCTCTAACTAAACAAAATAGAGATAGTGGGCTCGACTCACTCACTAAAAATGACTGCAATTTTTATACGGTCACTGGCACCCTACTCTGCCCAACCGGCTGGTTATTTCAATATTATTCGTTTTTGCTCCATTTGCACCAGGACCTGGCAAAACACAAAATACTATAATATAATACTAATAACTAAATAAAACAATTAAAAACTATACAAAAAGAATATACTTTACACGGGACAAATATGTGTATTTTACCACACTTCACTTATATAGCTTGCAGTTTTCATCATAGAGATGAATTTAGTGTATCTAGATGGTTTATCTCCTTTAATTGTGATCTTTTCACCCCTTGGTGAATTTACTTGAATTGATTTTTGATCACATAAAATACTGGCTTTATTGGTTATTAACCAATCCATTACTAATACAACATCAAATCCTGCCAGATTCATTGGGTAAAAGTTTGCAATAAACTTTTGATTTAAAATTTCTATTCTTGCTTCCTGCAAGATTTCAGAAATCTTAACAGTGTCTCCATTAGCTGTCTCTACTAGACATTCTTGTGGAAGTTTAGTTAATGATTGATTAAGAAGTTTGCAAAACGAAGTATTAATAAAACTTTGGTTCGCACCAGAGTCAAATAATACTTTAGCAAAAACATCATTAACTAAAAACGTACCGGCTATAACGTCGGGAATCATCTTGGCTTCATCTGCAGTTAGAACAAATGCTCTAGCATTTTTAGTGTTCTTGTTGTTCGTAGGTGGAGTCAGTTTTGGACAGTTTGGCTTGATATGACCTTTTTCTCCACAGTTGAAGCACAGTCCATTACTAGATTTCCTCCTGCAATCTTCTTCCTTGTGTCCTGGTAACTTGCAGAAATTGCAGTGAATAGAGCATTTTCCCGAATGCTTCTTCTTGCAAGCCTTACAGTAAGGTACAGAGGTAGAATCTACATTTCTACGGTTGGAATTACCATAGCGGAATTCCTGGGTAAGCCTTTGAGCTAGGTTCCTCCTCTAGTGTTCTTCTCGTGTACGCACTAATACATCGGTTAAGGTGTTTGCTAATTCTACAGCTTCTTCTATGGTTTGAGGTCTAGCTACCTTGACTACATGCCTAATCTCTCCAATTAATCCCCAGATATAACGAGAGATTAATACTGGTTCAGGTGATGCAAGGGTTGGCACTATTCTAGCATATTCAAAGAATAACTTAGTGTACCCCTTACTATCTACTCCAGTCATCCTAAGATTTAAGAACTTGTTTGCTATCTGTTCTTTTTCATTAGGAGGGCAGAATTTCCTTTCTACCATGTTTTTAAATTCCTCCCATTCCATGTTGTAAACTCTATCACTTCCTCTGGACTGAAGGATAGTGTTCCACCATTCTAAGGCCGAGTTCTTAAATAAATTGGAAGCAAACATTATTTTGTCCTCTTCCGCATATTTGCTTATTTTTAAGACTGCCTCAGTCTTTTCTATCCAGCGTAGAGCTGCAATGGGTTCTTCGTTGCCCGAGAATTCTATTAGTTTGCAGGACCAGAATTCTTTATAAGAACAACCATAAGGCATGGTTCTTCTTCTTTTGGGAATGGGCGCTTGAAGTACGGGTTCATTGTTTACTCTATTTTCCGGTTCAGTCGGTCGCTTACTGCACTGTTTACTTTTATTATCCGCTTCCTTAACCGTTTGAATAATAAATGGCATTGCATCTATAATTCCTTGTGCCACAATGTGTTGGATGGCACTATTATTCACTTGGTTTCCATTGTTGTTGTTGTTTAGATTCTCATTATTCAGATTATCGTCATTCTGGATGTTATCATTCTGGTTTTCCTGATTCACTTCGTTGTCCATCTGAATTTTAGACATTTACCACGTATTAATATCACAAAATAATAGTTGATACAATCATTCACACAATACGCATGTTGATAAAAAACGTCGAACATTACGACTTACTTTTCTTATAATATAATATGCATCTAATACACACCAGTACTGAAAATTAAAATTAAAATTACAATACCAACTGAAATAAAAATTACACTAATAGTAGTAGGCATCCGTAGTAGTTTTTTTTTCATACATATACACACATGTTTTATTATTATTATTATATTATTATTATTATTACTATTATTACTATTATTATTCCAATCTCTACCATCACATTCATGGATATGGATTCATCCAGAAATCCATATTGCGCTCGTCGTACTTCCAGACGAGTCGCTCTCCCACCTGTCTCATCCTTTCACTACTCTCTAAAATTTCCTCACCAAATGTCCTAAGTTCTTGTACATTTTCTGCACTCATTGGGGGTGCAGGTTCTAGGACTGGGTTTGGAATCTGTGGTGCGGGTTCCTGGTATGGAGGTGTAGGTGCCTGAAATTGGTAAGGATTCTCTAAAATCTCCCTAATGTATACATCGTTATCGTAATAGGGATCTGGAGGGTCCAAACCTGGGTAGGCTCCTAAGTTCGGCATGGGCATGTCTTCATGTATCGGGTAACGTTGCACATAGTCCCTATTGTCGTCCCACCATGGGTCGTAATTTGGGTCTAAGGGATTTGGTGCTGGTACCCTAGGTATCTCTTCCGGGTTGAAATCATGCATTTCTACTTGATTTTCAAGGTTTTCTATTTCCATTGGTTGGTCGGGAAATGGTGGTTATGGTCACGGTGCTATCATTTGCTCCAGGTTAGGGTCAGCTGCAGTGGTTGCTAGAATATGGAAATTAGCTAAACCCCTATTAATCATGCCCTGGGCATGGGCATCAGTCTCTATTTTGGCTGCTGCTAGTGCTCTCTGATCTTGTAACTTTTTCATACGTTTCCTACGCTCATGTGCTCCCATACTGAACCATCCCCTCTTTTTCTGAGGAAATGGCTCTTCATACTGAGCCTTAAACACGAATATTCCTTCTTCAGTATCAACAGAGTACCCCGAAAGGGCAGGCTGAGAAGAGGCGCCTTCGCTTCTAGGCGAAACAGACAATTGACGGTACGCGTCAGATGGTCCTTGGTCGCTCATACTGTAAACTAACAAATAGTCAAATAACACATAACAATAAAATACAATTATGCACGTAGTTCCGTAATTTATTTACTAACAGATTGAATTTTGATGTCAGCAGAACACTTCTGTGGCTGAATCAGTGGCTTAGCTCTGATACCACCTTCTGTCGCAACCCCCGATCCCTATGTCTCGAGAACGGGCGGCCACGAGCCAGTTTCGGTGGTATCGGTTGTTTTATCCAATTTGGCAGCGGAATTTACATCAGGACCGTAGATAGGAAATATTTTATCAGAGTAAAATACCACGCTTTTAATATATTAAACATATGGGAAAATCCCAAGTTTCAAGTACACACATTTTCATAGGGATAAAACCCTATTTTATTTAATAAAAACATCTATTTTGTTTAGATAACTTATTGCCACTTTTCCAAGCCTTCAGTGCTGTCCAGCTGGCTTCTAATTGGCTTTCACATTTTGTATCCTGAAACGCGTTTAAAACATTTTGTCAGTGGGAAATACTGGTGAGTGAATCTCAGTTTAATCAAGTTTTAATAAAAACCATTGTACAGTATTGAGGGCGGTCTCGCAATTACATTTGTTTCCAAGTCATATCAATTACCACCCACGGTACTATCAACCCGACTTGTGGAAATGTTACTCCTCGCAAGGCAGTAACAATTTTTGTATACAAAACCCCAACATACCGACGATAATTGTATCCTTACAAATACTCAATAACTGCTTAATATATAATTAATTAAGTGAGGTTTTGTAAAAACAATTTACAAAAAAGGAGATTACTCACCTTGCTAGTTTAGATTATCCTTTAGGGTTTCCTGGTGAAAATCTATAATTTACACAAATGCACACGTGTTAGTATAATAACCCATTTTAACATTAGTAATACCCTCCCCGAGACGGCATTCCAATGACTACGTCGGGCAAAACGACGACAGCCGTTACGGAACCCTAAATCGATCGGGCAGCGTATCTAATACGTATCCAGGGGTTATGATACTTACAACGGAGCGGAACTTCGTTATTTAGGGGGATATTATACCCGAGTATAGTGTACACTACGTAGAAATTGAGAGAGAAAGAAATATTTGGGACGAACTGACTGAAGATCCGAGCAAAGCAATTTATAGGGCTGTTTCGTCGGTTTCTCGTGCCCCGCGTAGCACGCAGTCAGGGCCTTCGCGGCCCGCGAGGCTCCCAAGGGTAGGGCCTAGGGTTGCCGAGTCAGCCCTAGACTCCACACGTGACCCGACACGTGGCCGCACCGGGTGTCGCCCTAATTCCATGCTGTCGCGGCCCGCGAGCGACTAATAAAAATTGTTTTTATTTAATTTTAATAAAAATTAAGGTATTCGGGTCCTGTTTTCGCGTATGGGGTGTATTTTAGGACATATTGGGGTATTTTAATACATATTAGGGTGTCGGAAAAGTTTCAAGAGGGTTGTTATACAAGGTAAATAGAAAATAGTCGTATTCACTAAAGTAACCTAGCTGGTTAAGGTATGTATATATAGGGGTAAGATCAAATTAAAAGTTTATCTTGCCTAAGTAGGATGAGAAGGAATCTTAACCATTTATTTTTTAAATCAATGGTTAAGATCAAAGTGTAGGAGAAAGAAGAAGTGCAAGGGTATCTTGGGAAAATCATATTTATGATTTTTTTCTCTCTACATGCAAGGCACATGCATATTCCACTCCCATTTTTTAAACGTTTATAATTTTTTTATACGACATTATTTTTTCCTAGAAATTTCACCGTAAAATCGAGCGTCTTTTTATCTTTAATTTGAGTATCATATTGCTACATAAAATATGAAGACTAAAAAAACCTACTAAAATGTGTTGTATTTTTATGTTGTATAACATTTTTTTGTGCTGGATTTTTTTGTACTATATTTTTGTGCTAAATTTTTTTTGTTGAATTTTTTTATCTTAATTTTTTTCTCAATTTTTGGTGCTGGATTTTTTTTTACTACATTTTTTTGCTGATTTTTTTTGTGCTATATTTTTTTGTACTATATTTTTTGTGCTATATTTTTGTGCTAGATTTTTTTTTGTTGTATTTTAAAAAAAACAAAAGGGTGTCACATGTCATTTTCACTCCTATTTATAAGGATCAAAATGCCATTCTTTCCTACTTATTAGGAGTGCCACATGTTATTATCACAATCCTTTTTAGGCTACTTAGGCAAAATCCATTTTTGTAGTAAATCCTTCCCCTGTATATATATTCAAGGTAAATAGAAGATAGTCATATAAATTAAAGGCCTAGTCGGTCAAGGTGTTACGCTTTCAAATTCGATCCCTAAGGGTTCAACTCCTATTCCTAGGGATAAGCCCAGTATCGGTATCAGTTAAATTTGGGTACTAGTACCAGAATCGAAAATGCTTAATACGGTACCGGTAAGGTACTGATATTTGAAGATAAAAATCGGTAAAAATACCGGTATTGTAACGAACCAAAAATACAGGTACCGAAAACGTAAAAAAATAAGTACCAGATACCGAAAATAATTTAGTAATGCTTACCCGTTCCTTACTTTTGTTCCCATAGGCGATATATTTCTTTCAAAGGAAAGAACCTAATATAATAAATAAAAGAAGCATATGGCTATGGGCTTGACTAACTTAAATTGTTATGGCCCACCTTTTTATTAACTGTTTATATGTGTGGTTATCATACTTTACAGGGCCCATTTGCATCTTTTTATTATATATGATGTGGTCGAGTCGTCGTTATCCTACTTTATATGACATTTAAAATATCGATAATTTTATTAGCAAAGTTGATATCTTCTATGCCACCTTCACATTCCATGCACGTACATAGTGATTTTTATGGTACAGTGATATATATCTATTAATTCATCATAGTAATTTATTTTTGTTTTTGTGGTTTTTTTTTTGTGTATGTTAACTTTAGAGTATTTTTTATCTTTTGTTTTAGAAGTTTATTTTTTATTTTTATAATTCATTACATCGGGATTTGGTCGTCGTTTGATTGCTACTTAGCATAGTGTTTGATTGTCACGTTTGGTCTCTTAGTTTTTTTGTCCAGTTACTGTTTAGTACTATGTTTGGTCGTTTTTATGTCATGTGACTTGGTGTTAAAAATTCATGTTTGGGTTTTACGGTTTTCCCGGTTTTAGTTGTGGTTCGGTTGCTATTTAGAACGGTCTTACTCCCGGACCCGCAATACTGGTAACACGGTTTTACGCCCCTTCCACGCAACGCAGGAGGCTTAACACTAGTTATTATTAAATTAACAATAACAATAACAATTTCTATACAATTAAATAAAACCCAAAGTGACCTATTGACAGCAAGAAAAAATATGTTAAAAAAATTGGTAGCCACGGGTATTTAAGTTACACTTGTGATGGGCACACGTGAGTTTTCCCCTCTAGGTCTCAAGTTCGAGTCTGGGGGATATGGGTTTCTCATTGAGGGGTGGCTCTCTAGCGCGGACCCGTTTAAGACAACGTATAGACCTCTCGACATTTACAAATAATTCATACATTTCATAAAAAAAAAAAAAAAAACAGTTGTCCATTTCATTTTGTCCGGACCCCCAAATTTCTCCAAGATTCTTGGCCGTGATCCAAGTTAGTCAACTAGTTATTATATATAACTAGTAGATAGTTCCGCGCTTCGCAGCGGTTCTCGCATTTTATAATTTTAAACCACTTTGCTAATATAACTAATATACCAATTCGGGATGACCTATTGGACAAATCAGCACAATTTTATCGACTTTTTTTTACGAAACAAATGATGAATTACACCAAATGAAAACTCTGTGTCAAAGTGATTTCAATAAAATAAAGTGTTAATATTAAATTAGTTTTAAGTTTAACTTAGGATGAATCATTTTAAGCTATAAAGACATTGTTATGCATGTATCATGAAGTCCTTTAAGAATGTCACTTAAAAATACCATTTCATATATAATGTATGAAAATAATTCATTTTAATTCAATTTAAACACCACAGCTTGTTATTAAATTTTTGTATGTATAAATATATAAAATATCAATTGTATTTATAAGTTTTGTATACTTTAAAGCATATACAATGGTAAATGTTGTCTAGACTAGTCACTTGGGCTTATTAATTGGATCATTTTTTAAAAACTTTTAAACAGGCCCTTATCTAAAAAACTTTGGGTCTTTTAGCAGGCCCTTCTTTATACAAACATCCAGAATTTATATATATATAAATTTTAAAAAATTTTTGGGCCCTATATTGATTTGGTCCATGATCGCAGGCACCTCCTGCACCCTCTCATTAGGGGTGTGCAAAAAGCTCGCGGCTCGGAGCTCGCTCGAAGCTCGCTCGGATTTAGCTCGGAAAAAGCTCGCTCGATTTGGCTCGGTTTAAAAGTGAGCCGCTCGGCTCAGTTAGAAAGTGAGCCTAGCTCGGCTCGGCTCGTAACGAGCCGAGCTGGCTCGGTTCGGCTCGCTTTGTAGCTCGGCTCGGTTTAGCTCGAATTATTTTACTTATAATAAGTTTTAATTTTATATACATTATCATATATTACAAAAAAACTAATTATTATTTACATGTATATAGGTTTGTAATTTGATATTTATGGCATATTTGAAAATTGATTACCATACTAATGAACTAATATTGTATTTTATTGAAATTAAAACTTATTTTGCGTTGTTAAACTTGATTTTGGTTTGAATTGTATTAGGTTGAACTTATTTTGAATATATTCTTTTAAATTATTGAATAATATTTTAGGCTATTAAATTTTAAGAGGTATATATTAGTTTTTTTTATAAAATCGAGCCAAACCAAGCCGAGCCGAGCTAGCTCGGTTTAAAACCAAGCCGAGCCCGAGCTTAGATTTTCAGCTCGGTTTCAAATCCGAGCCGAGCCGAGCCAGCTCGGTTTATAATCGAGCCGAGCCCGAGCTTGGCCTGGCTCGGCTCGGCTCGGCTCGGCTCATGAACAGCCCTACCTCTCATAGACCTTCTTCACTTGCTTCACTATATGATTTTGTCGGTTTTGGTTCCAACACAAATTTCCAAATGCAGCAATGCGCTGGTGGCGGCAACGACTGTTTCAGTCAGAGTAGGGTCTGTGGTGTGGTGGTTCTGAAGCCGATTCTCTCTAAAACTCAAGACTGCCAAGAACAGAAAAGAATAACCGGCAGATGCCAGTCATGAGATACCTACGGGAACTATTCCTAAGGCCTTTCAAGATTTGTTATTATATAAAATAAAATTCTTGTGTAGAAACTAGAAACCCTAAAAAAACATATTTACGTACAGCTCCTTCTGATGAAGTCAGCCGTCGATCAGCACCAGCTAATCGGAGGAGTTGACAAGCAGTTTCTTGCTGCTCCGGTGAAGTCTGCCGTCGATAAGTACCAGCTAATTCCCGAATTTCTCAAGGTACTTGATTTTTAGTTTCAAAGCACTAAATAATCAATCATACAGTTGTTCTGTTTTATTATTTGAGGCAGTTGAGTTTGAGTCTTCACTAATCTAGCTTAAAAATAAAAAGGAAAAGAAGAAAAAATGTAACAAATGATAGGGTGTGCACGGTCCGGTTCAGTTATTAGCATTACCGTAACCGTAACTGAAGTCATTGGTTAATCGGTTTAGTTAATTTGTCGGTTTTCTGTTCTCGGTTAATGACCAAATCAAACATGTGCTGAAATTTTTGCTTAGAAATACATGTAATGGAGGTATAAATACATGAAATGAGGTATAAATACATGGTATAGATGTATAAATACATGAAATGAAAGTATAAAACATGAAATAAATGAAATGGAGGTATAAATACATGAAATGAAAGTATAAAACATGAAATACATGAAATGGAGGTATAAAAGCTAAAGATATATGAAAATATAAATGGTTCGGTTAGGTTAATTTCGGTTAACCGATGGTACAAAAAATAACCGATAACCGACTTTCGGTTAATTCGGTTTCGGTTATTGCTCACCCCTAACAAAAATGCTATATCATTTGGACTTGCAGGTCAGGGGTTTGGTGAAGCAACATCTGGAATCGTTTAACTATTTTATTAAGACTGAAATAAAGAAGATTGTTCGTGCAAACAACCTTGTGACATCTAGATCTGATCCTAATGTCTACATCAGGTATATCAATTGCTACTTACTAAGTTAATTACTTCCTCTTATGTTAGATTTCTAGTCACTTTGCTATTAATTTTGATTAGTGAATAATGATACCTTTTCAGTCATTTTTTATTGCATGCAAACCATAGTGGAACAAATTGTCTTTGAAGATAAAAGTTACATGCTATTGTGTACCCTATTTTTTCTCTTATGAAGGATGTAATTATCTTATTCTAACTTGGGTATGATGACAGATACACAGATGTGTGGGTTGGGAGACCGTCCGAAGTTGTTGATGGTGTGACCGACGCACTGAGTCCTCAAAAGTGCCGGCTATGTGACATGACGTAAGCAAGCTTATTTTTTAGTTTATGCCATATATATGAGAATTGGTGTCACCGAGTTAAACCAAAGTGGTCCTCGAGAATCCCTAAAAGTTTATGGGCCGGGGCTAGCAAATAAAACGGGCCCCTAAATTACAATCGAGCCAGCTCGAGCTCGGCTCAAATCTGAACTGAGCTAGCTCGGCTCATTGTGGCTCCAATTGTTACACTAGAGGGAGCCTCTGAATTTCAACCTGAAATAAGACTTGAAACTATTATTTATAGGGAGCGTGAAAGGCTGGTTTTTTTACACTTGCGACATGGGACAAATTTTTAAAAGAAGAAAGAAAAAAAGAGAAGAATAGAATGACTAAATAGATTGTGGTGTATAATAAGCGAATGTATATACTAAATATTATTATCTTAAAAATATATAAGTTTTTTTTTTAAATTCCGGGCCTTGGGTGATCGTCCACCCTGGCCCCCATTTGGGCCGGGCCTGAGTTAAACCTTCTGCCATGTCTTTTTTTATGATTAGTTTATCTTTTTAAATATTACATGCAACAGAGTGAAGTTGTTTGTTTTTCTATTCTTTCGCACAATGTAGGTCTGCTGCTCCAATATTCGTGAACATTGAGTATTGCAATGGTAGAGATTCTCGTGTGATGATGAAGGTATGCTATAAATCTCTGATCATATTAGCAATTTCAGTCTCGGAGATACGATATTTAAATGTTACTTCTATGGCATTGCAGAAAGAAGTTGTCATTGGAAGAATGCCTATTATGTTAAGGAGCCTTTCTTGTGTCTATGGCAAAGATGAAGAAGAATTGGCAAAACTTGGTTTGTATTCTCTATAGAATAATAGAACTTGTACATAATACTATATACACAAGTCTGCAGACTAATTTTCGCTCATATTTCTGTTAGGTGAATGCCCACTAGACCAGGGTGGATATTTTGTTGTGAAAGGAAATGAAAAGGTTACCTTAATTCTCATGTCGTTTTATTTTCTTTTTACCAATAGTATGTTGTTGATTTTGATGATTTGTTCAGGTGATCTTAATTCAAGAACAACTTTCAAAGACCCGGATAATTATAGACTCGTACAAGAATGGTTGGTGAGTATTCTTATTTTTTCTTTTGTTTTAATTCAAGATATTGATGTCGATTACTTTATTCTCTTGTTTTATTTCCTGTTTTCCGATCTAGCATCCAGGCATCTGTCATGAGCAGCACTGCTAAAACAAAAAGTAAAGCAATTATAAGAATGGAGAAAGCGAAAATATATTTGGTTTTGAATGCATTTACTTCTAAGGTATGAGCGTTATAATCATTGTGACTTCTGCTTATATTTTTTCTAGATAAATTGATGTCACATTGTTTATTATTGTTTTCATTTAGGTTCCTATTATGATGGTCTTGAAAGCTATGGGTATGGAAACCGATCAGGAAGTTGTGCAGATGCTCGGTAGAGATCCTCAGTATGCTACTCTGCTTCTGCCATCTATTGAGGTAAACCATCAGCCGACAATCAATTTGTACAGATACTCCGTAGCCCAAAACAGATATGCTAATTTTTTTCCTGATGCTCATAGCCCTGTTGGAAGACTTTAATCAAGTCAGAAATATTGTTAATTAGAAAGTCAATACAAAAGTCAAACTGTTTAATAAAAAGTCAAATAGGTGTCTGTTTGTTTATGTTGTGTCGTTTACGTTAACGGTTATTTAACCATTATATGTAAGGGTAAACATACCCGTTAACATCGACATTTGGTTTCTCCCACCCTCTGTTCTTCGAGTCCCTGAACATTGTGCATACTCATATACATATATTGTTCATCCCTATTTGATCCTAATTTCAGGATTGTGCAAGTCTTGGTGTCTTTAAGCAACAACAAGCTTTGGATTTTCTTGATAAGAAGGTTAGACTCAGTTGTTAACATGTAGCAGAAATTTTAAAAATCTAATTTTCTCACATTTTTAGACTCAATTGTTAAAAATTCGTTTTCTAATCGGTTACTATGAAAAAAAAGTTTCCAGCTTTTTAGTATAATTTATTAGATTTTTTTATGATGGTTATGTTTAGAGGATCTGTACTGTTATTGTTATTAGAATGTATCCTAGACTTAGGTAATGTTTATTACGTATTATATGTATTTATTTATTAGATAAATGGTCACAAGGCAGAAAACTAAAGTCAAACTTGACAAAAGTCAACGGATGTAATTTGGCGGTTGTGACGGTTTTCTGGTACCCCAAACGAAGGGTATAACCACCTTGTTAATACAGTTTCATAGGCTATATATGATGCCCAAATTGTAAAGATACATTGATCAATATTTAGTAAAAAATGGTCTACGTTGACTTTTGTTGACAGACCAAATTTATCCAAACTGATCCCATGTTCTTGTTCTAGATGCATGATTAATTCATAATTATGTGTTCTTGATATCCAACAATTGTTTGTTTGTTATAGTTTTTATCTCTTATTCATATCATATCAAATCATATTATTTTTGATTTGATGCAGCGTAATAAGCCAAGGTCCAGGTTCGGTAAGGTATTTTTCATTCTATCTATTTTTTTAAGGCATATAGCTTCACTTTATCTGAAATATTTTAAAGTTAGCATCATAGTGTAACACTCAGTCATTGTGCTTCGTTTAGGATGATGGAGCTTTGGGTGTTCTTCGGGATACATTTATTCCCAATATTCCAGTGAGTTGAATCAAGTATATTGGATGTATTTTATCAACTTTAATTATTTATCTCCACAACTTTGTATCTCTCTCCAGGTTCAGGAAAACAACTTTTATTTTAAATGTGTATACGTTGTGGTGATGTTAAGACGCATGATGGATGCAATTTTAAACGAGGATGCAATGGATGACAAAGTAAGTTTAACTCTAAACAGCCCTTAAACCTTACTAATCATTGTTTGAGAATGCGGTTAACATCGTGTTTTTAAGTATGTACGTGTATGTGCGTGTGTTTTCTACTACTTTACTGACTGAATATAATGAACTTACAGGATTATGTCGGCAATAAACGACTCGAGCTTTCAGGGCAATTATTGGCTCTGTTATTTGAAGACTTGTTTAAGTCAATGAATGACACGATAAAACTGACTGTCGAAAAGGTCCTATCAAAGTCCAGTCGTTCTAGCAGGTTTGATATATCACAGGTACGCCGGTTTGATTAAAGAGGATATGCACAAATCTTTTGATATTCTTTTAACTTTTGTTAATATTCTTATTATTCAGTATATAAAAGATAGTATTACTAGCGGCTTGGAGCGTAGCCTCTCAACCGGAAATTGGGATGTTGGTCGATTTAAGATGCACAGGAAAGGCATTACCCAGGTGCTTTATTTTCTAGTTTATAATATTTCGAGTAAAGTACACGGATGGTCCCTGTGGTTAACCAAAGTCTTGGATCTGGTCCCTAGCTTTTCAAAAATACACGGATGGTCCCTGTGGATTTTCTGTAGGTCCAAGTTAGAGACCAAATGCATTACAAAGTGCAAACCACATGGACCATACATGTACTTTTGGCAAAATTTGGGGACTAAATGCGTTACAAATGCAAACCACAGGGACCATCTGTGTACTTTTGTAAAACTAGGGATCAAATCCAAAATTTTGGTTAACCACATGGACCATCTGTGTACTTTACTCTAATAATTCTGATGTAAATTCTTTTTACATGATAAACTTAAAATGCACATGTTATAGATTGTTACAAGACTATCTTTCATTGGAGCGTTTGGTTTCATGACAAAGATTTCACCACAATTTGAAAAGTCGAGGAAAGTTAGTGGACCTAGGGCCCTACAACCTAGCCAAGTAAGGGGATTATCAACCTCAAACTGTTGTTTACTCATGTGGGTTGATTTAGTATATTTTGCTTCAGATGGTGGTCGTGTTTACCTTGTATTCTTGTGTGTTGAAAAATTTATTTACAGTGGGGCATGCTATGCCCATGTGACACCCCTGAAGGTGAAGCTTGTGGGTTGGTGAAAAATCTGGCTTTGATGGCACATGTTACAACTGATGAAGAGGAAGACCCTATTATTTCCTTGGTACATCTTTAATTTCATGTTCTAACGCTCGTTGCGGCGGCGTCGAAACTTAAAGTAACTTTAACTTCTACGGTCAAATGACCCGAGTCGTTTTCGAACAAAATTTAAGTCAAAACGTAGAACGACTTAAAACACACATGAGAATAAGCACGAAAACGTATTATATTTGACTTGACTCTTTACCGATAAAATGTACGTCGAAACGTAAATCAACTTGGATATATAATAAACGTACTTAAAAATAAGCATGTAAGAAAAAAGTGTTTTTTACATTAAAGAATAGTACCACGCGTTGCGGTGGAGTCGAAATGTAAAGTAACTCAAACTTATACCCCCTGTTGAAAATGTATTATATTTGACCCGATTCGTTCCGAACAAAACGTAGACAACCCAAGAACAAAACGTATACCAACCAAAAACGTTCATAAAAATTTGCATGGAAACGTTTTCTATTCGACCCACGCACATAAAAATAAGCACGTAAGACTCGGGGGGGGGGGGGGGGGGGGTCAAAATGACATTTAGTTTTTAGAAAATTGAGGGGTTTTAAGTGGCAATGCTAAAAGTTGAAGGGTTGAATACAAAAAAAAAAAAAAAAAAAAAACATGGATGACATTGTTGTAAATATGGCAAACAAATAATAAAAAATAGAGGTTGTGTCTGGTACTATTCCTAAAACACCCTCTTTTGTTATCTTAATGATTCTTGATATTTGTTTTTTTCTTTATTGCAAAGATACCCAAAGATCATGTATTAAATCCATGTCTATATGGTAATTTATATTTTGTACTTAGTGTTATGGCTTGGGAGTTGAGGACATGTTTCTACTTTCTGGTGAAGAACTTCATTCGCCAAATTCATTTCTCATCATGATAAATGGGCTTATTCTGGGCAAGCACAGGAGTCCACAGGTTCTGATATTATTATTATTATTATTATTATTATTATTATTATTATTATTATTATTATTATTATTATTATGATTATGATGATGATTATTATGATTATTCAATACTTGAAGTCATCACTTTGATATTTAAACCGTCTTGAATGACTTGATTTGTAGTTGTTTGCAAATGGAATGAGACAGCTGCGGAGGGCTGGTAAATTAGGTGCTTTTGTAAGCATATATGTCCATGAGAAACAAGTAATGTTCTTTGCACTTGCAATCACTAATTAAGGCATGTTGCATGAAAAGATTAGAGTTTCTTGATGTCAATGAAGAAAACAATGCCCTGGTTTGACAGATCTTTTATTACTTGGGTACCAATAGTTGTTTATTAGTTTCATACCTTCTATTTTGACTTTTAGATTGCTTTATACGAAGAAGAGGCTACCAGTGAGACAACTCATATTGAAATAGAACCTTTCTCAATCTTAGGTGTTTGTGCTGGGCTGATTCCTTTTCCTCACCATAATCAGTCCCCGAGAAATACTTACCAGGTTTTCATTTCTTATTTATTGTGGAATATTAGACATTTAAAATTAAAATTCTGATTGCTCCAGGTTTGATGATTATGCTTTTGCTTTTTGCCTCTTTAGTGTGCTATGGGAAAGCAAGCAATGGGTAATATTGCATATAACCAGGTATATTTACCTAGTGTTGATAACATGCATTGGATTATATATTTGTACGTCGTAACTTAGGTCAATTGTTTCTTAAAATACAGCTATGTCGGATGGATACATTGATCTACCTTTTGGTTTATCCTCAACGGCCATTACTGACCAAACTGTTTTTACCTTTTGGTTTATCCTCAACGGCCATTAATAACAATTGAGCTGGTCAGTATTGTTCTTTCTCACCAAACTGTTTTAGAATTCATCTATTTGATTTTTCATTAAGTATGAAAATGGTAATTTTTTAGGTTGGTTATGATAAGCTTGGAGCTGGTCAAAATGCAACTGTTGCAGTTATGAGTTACAGTGGTTATGACATTGAGGATGCCATAGTCATGAATAAATCATCTTTGGATCGCGGTTTTGGTCGCTGTATTGTAATGAAAAAGTAATTATCTAATAGTCTGTTATCTATTGTTTCGGTTATTCTTATTGAAGCTGCTTTCTCATACGCATGCGGCATGTCTATAAACAGGTTTTCAGCTATGTATCAGAAGTATGATAATGCACGTGACCGAATTGTTTCGCCTCGTAAATCCCAGCATGATCCAGAGAAGTATCAGGTATTTGCATAGTTTGATACTTTGATTGTTCATACACATTATTAACTATAATACAGTTAGCAAACTTTGGTGAATAGTGGATTTGACTTTTTGACTTCTTTTTGTCTCTTTTGAGTTTTTGTTTTTTATACTTTTATCCCTTAACTTTTAGTATTGACAATTACAACCCCATAACTTTCTAAAGACTTTGTAATCGAGTTTTACGTGTTTATTTTTATGAAGTTGATTTATGTTTCGATGTAAAATATTCAACGTAAATTTTTTCTTCGGAATTATGACAGGTCAACTATAATATTTTTTTTTATGTTTATTTTTACGTTTTCAGTTGGTCTACGTTTTGATGTAAATTACAATTAGCAAGTTGTGTGAATAGTGCTTTCATCCTATTGGTTTTTTTGTTTCTTTCTTGAGTTTTTTATTTCTGGACTTTATTATTTTTATTTTTTAGTTTTCTTAATGTTTAATGTTTTAGTTTTACGTTCCTTTATCATTAAAGTTATATTTAAGATAGCGTTTATGTTTCCATTCACAATTAATTTAAAATCACCCCGTCCCACTGTCCAATTTGAATTTAGTTTTATGGTTTTCGGTCAATGTAAAACACGTGTCGATATTCTTTTGAGCATATTTCTTTGGGTTGCTATATTGAACCAAGATGGATATCGACTGAAAGCCCGCAACGTAGTGTAGCTAATTTTACTAGTTGTTTAATTATGGTCATTTGGTGATCATGTGTTAATTGGTTTTGTGTAGATTTTGGATAATGATGGACTTGCTTCCCCTGGTGTAATTATACGACATCAAGATGTTTATTGCCGGAAAGAGTGCCCTGTGGATCCGCATACGAAGTCGCACTCCTCACAAGCGTGAGTTGCTTATAAACTTATGATGTATATAACTTCATCATGCTCTTATGATTTTTAAACTCATTCTGTTATTATTACTCAAATCCAGTCAATATAGAACGCGTATAGAAACCTACAAGGGTGCAGAGGGGGAAACAACTGTTGTGGATAGAGTGGCTTTATGCTCTGATAAGAAACAAAATTTCATTGTGAAGTTCATGATTCGTCACACCCGTAGGCCTGAGGTACAAGTTTATGATTTTATGATGTATAATATCATATAGCTTTCATTATATTAGGCGTTCGAGAACTACGAGACCCACACAAAACCTTGTACATATAAATTGACTAGAATGCATGTGGATTTCATATATTTTCAATGGATGTATTTGTGTAAATGCATATATGCATATACACTACAAGGACATGTATTGTGCCCATTTTGTTTTTTATATACAAAATATTGACTAAAGTATGCGGATAGTTCCTGTGGTTGACCAAAATTTTGGATTTAGTTCTTAGCTTTCCAAAAGTACATGGATGATCCCTGTGGATTGCACTTTGTAATATATCTAGTCCTCAACTTTTGCCAAAAGTACATGGATGGTACCTGTGGTTTGCACTTTGAAACGTATTTAGTTGTTAACTTGGACTTGTTGAAACCTTTTGTTAGCTAGGGACTAAACGCGTTACAAAATGTAAACCACATGGACTATCTATGTACTTTTGAAAAACTAGGGACCAAATCCAAAATTTTGCTTAACCACAAGGACCTTACTCTTCAAAAAAGAAAGATTTGGAGAGAAATAAAACATTTTTTTTTTCAACCTTACTCTTTTCATGGAAGTGTTATGTACATATGCTTATGTGGTTCTACATTTCCCCTATACACACACATATATATAGATTTAGTTATTGATGTGCTCATTTTGTTTTAGGTTGGTGACAAATTCAGTAGCAGACATGGCCAAAAAGGTGTTTGTGGGACGATTATTCAACAAGAAGATTTTCCGTTCTCTGAAAGGGGCATATGCCCTGATTTGATTATGAATCCTCATGGGTTTCCAAGGTAGGAAAGTTTTTATCTAATGGCATGTAAATTTGGTTTTAAAAAAAGTCCTCTGTTTCATCAACTTCTGTCGTCTATTTTGTCGTCAGTCGAATGACTGTCGGGAAGATGATAGAGCTTCTTGGGAGTAAAGCTGGTGCTTAGGGCTGTAAACGAACCGAACGTTCAGCGAACAGTTCGTGAACCGTTCGGCGGGAAGTTCGTTTATGTTCGTTCGATTAGCTTAACGAACGAACACGAACAAAAAATTTCGTTCGGTTAGCTTAGCGAACGAACACGAACACAAGTCTCGTTCGTTCGACTACGTTCGTGAACGTTAATCTAGTTTTTCTTTTCCTAGCTTGTATAACTCTTATAATTTTTTCTCCTATAATATTCTAACATCAGATTTGTCACCATTGAACCTGTTTTGTATTTAAATCGTCTATAGCGTTTTGTGTTTCGGTGTTTTGCGTATATCCTTCACTTGATTGTATGGGTGTAAGAGAACTTCAGCCAATTTGCCAAAAACTACCTAAGCGATTAGTGTGTGTTGATCTTGCAAAATCAAAATTTGTTGGACAGGCCTCCCAGAATTGTCATTGAACAAAGTGAATAACAAACTGATTGATTTTGTATTAAAAGAAATTGATAGAACATTAACTGATACATACATATTGTTTAATACGTTTGACAACCTATATATACTACCCGAAAGGTCACGTCACGAACCGTTGCGATTGTTAGGAGTAGAGGTGAAGATGTGATGCGAGATATTTGTTTTCTTTTTCACTGCTTGATTTTCGCATAAGATGCTAGAAGACACCAAAGCAAACTAGGTCTATACTCACATATAACAGAAGAGAGACCTGGTGTGCCAGATTGCAAACCGTGTAAAGACCGAATATCGTAGGAGTTGGCAATCCATCAACAGGGCAGTAGTTGAGACAGCCTTGTGTTTCACGATCGATTATCCACAAGAGATTACCTTTAGGATTATATCACTTGGACAACTATTAGATTATAGTGGAATCTACTAGTATATCATATATGATGAAGTTGTTAGGTTCAACACATTCTTGGTGTTAGTGTGACAGCCAGCTAATTGATATACTATCATTTTACCCCAAATGAAACATAAGCCTCCCTTTTTTTGACCTTGGAAGAGAAACTATGAAAAATGTAAAAAAAAGTATAAACAAAAAAAAAGGAAAAGATATATTCCATGGTTCGTTTTAAACTTGTCACTCAGGGTGTTGCATACCCACTAGTTCTAGTAGGTAACTAAAACGGGCTCGATCAAAAGCTTTTGTAAAGAGGTCAGCTAAGTTTTCTGTTGGTGCACTTGTGTCTGTACTTTGTCTGTATGTTGTCTTGATACCAAACGATGTCTTTGTTAGTCTTGTAAGTTTGACCAAGTCAACCATCCTCCTGGTTTGACTTGGCCAAACAGTTAGGAAATGGTTGTAATATGTCTGTGTCGAAGGATGTGTCATCGAAGGATTGTTTAGATCCTTCGATGAGCTCGAAAGATAACCTTCGATGGATGTTGATAGACCACGAAGGAAGGATATCATCCTTCGAGGTATATGTGGATCCTTCGATAGGTTTCTGGTCGATAGATGATCCTTCGATCAGTCTTCCTGATCCTTCGACCAGACATGCTGTGTTGGGTATATATACCTATGTAGTGTGTTCACTTCATTTTTGGAGAGACACAAAGAGAAACAGCAGAATAGTGTGAGAAGTGAGAGCATTCTGTTCAGAACACACACACACACACACGAGAGTTAGAGAGAGTTTGCAGAATAGATTTGTAAACCTTGTGCTTGTAACCGAACCTTTCTTCGTATTAATACAAGTGGTGTTAATCGGTGAAGTTTGTGTGTTGTGTTTGTGCTTGTTCTATCTCGGTTTGCATGCTAGCTTGGATTCCGCACTTGCTAGTGTGTTGGACATAACAAGGAATAGGTTTAACCTCAACCTCCGAGGGACCTACAAGTGGTATCAGAGCCGTGACTCTTTTCCTTGTTAAAAACCGAGTTTATACAAGACTTTGGAGTGTTTTGGACAAAAACTTGCATGGTTTAGCTTACGTTTTTACTGTTTTTCTCGCATTTCCTGTCATAAAAACGTGTTCTAAACTTACCGGGTGTGTTAAAAGGCGGGTTGGGTAACTTAAAAACTTGTTTTGAAGAAGTTTGGTCTTCTCCGGCCAAATTCCGGCTTACTCCGGTGACCGGTTTCTGGTTCAGAACCTTGTTTTACTTGGTGATATTTTTCTGTTGTTCAAATCTGTTTTGGCAGAAAGTAAGGTCTGAACATACCTTCTGCCGAAAGTTTTTACCAACCCATCAACTTTTTCACCAACCTGTCACTTTTGTCAACTGTGTCAGTGCAGATCGAAGGATATCCTTCGAAGTCGAAAGATCATCTTTCGATCAGAGGAGGTTCGATAGATAATCATCCTTCGAACCAAGGAATCCTTCCGAAGCATACATCTTTCGGTCTACAGTTCTTTTTCGAAAGATAAGGATCCTTCGTTTGGAGAATCTTTCGAAATCATTGTTCGAAATTCAACAGTGATCTTTCGAACACTGTTGATCCTTCGAACAAGTAGTGATCCTTCGATCCTTAGTCTGTTTATGTTTAACAAGTTTGTGATTTTCAGGTATTATTATTCTTGATCAAAAATGAATCCAAGATGGGGTACTCCGATAAATACAGAGATGTATTTTGGTACTCCGTCTTCCGCACCGGTATCTTCTCAAGCTAATGCAGTTTCTACCGGTCAATGGGCATTCGTATCAAATCAAACTCCAAGTATTCAAAGCATTCTCTTAAGCGAGAGCGAAACCGGAAGTTTGAATCGGCCTCCAAAGTTGATGCACTTATACGAATACCCAGGATGGATTGACAGAGCTTGCCGCATCATCTGCTGCTACGTTTGCAGATCTTACGGAAGATCAGAAGAAGATCTATGATTTGGAAAAGAAGGCATATGCCATTCTTACTCAGGCGTTAAGTAAAGATATTTATCATCAATTTGTCAGTTACAAGACAACGAAGAGGTTGTGGGACGCATTGAAGACAAGGGGCGTAGGAAATGAAGCGACACGCCAATTGAGACGTGAGTTGTTAAAGAAAGAGTTTGATGGTTTTACTTGTATGGAGAATGAATCTTTAGGAGATTTGACAAGTCGATTTAATCATTTGCTGACTGAATTGGCAAATTTTGAGGTTGTTACAACTCCAGCAGAGATTGTGAAAAAGTTTGCAGATGCGTTGCCACCTCAATGGAATACTTTCTTGGAAATCATGAAGTACAATGGCACTTTAGCTACAACAAGCTTCAATGACTTTGTTCAACTCCTGGAAAACAAGAATCAGGAAGAAACTCTCAAGGCGAAAAGAGTTCCCGTGCCACAAAATCCTGAAATGTATTATGGAACTTCTAGCACTTCTACAAAACCTTCTTCACACGCTCCAATTCAAACAGCGTTTGTGTCTACCACTAACATGTATGGCAATACTATCCAAGTTCCGGTCAAGCCTGCTCGAACAGACATGTATGGAAATCCGCTTGAACCAGTTCCTCAACAGCAGCAAAGCCAACAATCTATCAGAGCAACTGATATGTTCGGAAATCTATTACCTGTTCGATCTACCGGACCAACAGACATGTATGGGAATCCACTTCCTCCTCAATCTACTGGACCAACTGGACCAACAGACATGTATGGGAATCCACTTCCTCCTCAACAGCAAGCGTGTTATGGAAGCACATCATCTGCTGGTCAACAATCAAAGCCAAATACAGTACGGCTCGACACCTCAAGCTTTTCTAAAGTCAGTGTGGAAGTAGCAAAGGAACACATGGAGCTGCTAAACACTTTGGTGAGCGCATACTGTGGATTAGTGGAAGGTCAGATTGGTAACATTAATCTGACACAAGAAGACTATCAGCAGATCGATAAAGAGGAGATGGAGATGATGGACATCAAGTGGGCCTTTGCCAGTGCTGTTAGGCGAGCAAAGGATTTCATGGAGAGAACTGGCAGAACCAGCTTGGAAAGCAAGAAAGACACCAAGTATGGGTTTGATAAGCAGGCTGTTAAGTGTTTCAATTGTGGTGAACGTGGTCATTTCAAACGTGAATGTACGAGGCCATCTCAACATGGAAACCAAAATCCTTTCAGAGGTCAAGGCAACAGGGCAAATCAGAACCAAGTAAGGAACAACGAGCGCACACTGGTGCCTGTCAACAACCAGAGTCAAGCAGGACCATCTAATGCCAATCAGGCACTTGTGGTTCAAGTAGATGAAGGTTGTGATTGGTCAATTCAGCTGAATAATGATGCTCCAGATGGAACAGCTTGTTTTGCTGAAATTGTCAAGGATCTTAAACACGCCAGTGGTGGGGAATCTTCCACCAATGGTGATGAATCTTCTGAAGATGAAGACAGCTCCGGTTACAGTGGAAGTTCAGATGAAGAGTCCTCGAGTTCAGTGAATGATCAGGAAGATGACACATCAACTGCGTCAGTTAATGCAGATATTAATGAGCTATTGGAAGAAGCTGCAGCAGGAATTCAAAGAAGATCTATTTTGGTGGATCAAGCTGCTTATTCTTCGTCTTCTCTCCATTCAGCCTTTATGGCTAATGTCGACAGTTCATCAAGTCAGGTATGTGTCGATGAACCTATTGCTGTTATTTGTGATAATTGTGATAGATTGCATGTTAGATGTGCTGATTTGGATGCAAACATATCTGAGTTGCAAGGCAAACATGATGCTTTACAAGCTAGTTTGTTTGACTTGCAAGACAAACATGTTTCTTTGAATGATAAGTGGTGTGAGTTGCAAAGCAAACACGAGGCTTTGCAAGAAAAGTATGATGTGACATTCATCCACAACCAGAAGTTAACCTTGGATCTTTCTAAGTGCACAGAAGCCAACATGTTTTATGAAAACCATGAAAAGGAATTTAAATCGATGATTGAAAAATTAAAGAAAGATAAAACCGAGCTGACAAAAATGGTTTCCAGAAAACAAACTGACATTAATTTGTATATAACTCGTCTTGAGGTAATGCAAAAGGAAATGGCTTGTGTAAGAACTGAAAGTGAGGCGATCCAACTTAAGCTAGACAGTTATTTGAGCTCTAGCTATGTGTTGGATCACATCATTGACGTACAGAAAGAGAAACGGGATGTCACATGCATTGGGTACAAGCAATGTCCACCACCTGTGAGACACAATTATGATGCCATGCCTGATAAGGAGTATAGAACTCACTTTGAACCATCTGTTCCTTTAGACGTTGAGGAATTTGCAACAGGACTCGGATACAAGAAAGAAGTATCATCCGATTCAGATGTGTCAGCAGATACATGTGTGTCTCCTGCTGAACAGAATCAGGATCCTCCAGTTGTTGTTGAGGATGCTGATTCTTCTGATGATGAATCTGATGATACTGATTCAGCAAAGTCTGATGCGGTGATAAATGAAGAGGACATACCTCTTGAGAATCATATTCTGTGTGATCCTCCTGCAAAACCCACTAAGACTGTTGCAATCGAGTCCTTGTCTGCACAAGAGTCGGAGAGTGTGGATTTGCTGTATACTCTTGTTGGTGATAATAAAATTTATTCTGACAAAGATTTTCCGATTAAGAACGTAAATCAATCCTTAATCAGTAAAGTTTTTGAAAATTCAACAAGTAAATTTCTGGGTAAGAAAGGATCACACGTTGTGGTAACACAGTGCCCTCCTATCCCAAAGGCTGAAGTTAGAAAACAATTTGGCAATCAGAAATTACCAACAGTGCAAAAACAGCAAAATCATACCAAACCAAAAGGAAAAGCATCGACTCAAAGTCAAAGGAAGCCGAATCAGAAGAAGAACAAGAATGTGAACTTTGTGAAATCAAAGGGAACGGACAAAATTGAAAAGTTTGAAAATCAATCTAACTTAGATTTTGTCAAGAAAGCAACAGTGATGAAAAGGAATGAACCAAATAGTTCAAAACCTAGTACCTCGGGATCACAAAGTTCATCATCGGCAAGACGATCACATGATACTTCGGGGTTTGTTGAACGAAGATCATGTTTTGAATGTGGTACAATTGGACACATAATTCGAAACTGTCCGTATCTTCATAAGTTGAAAGCAAAAGTTGATGCCCCCCATGGTAACAATTACCATAAAAGATTTGTTTCACCAAAACAGGACCCTCGTCTTGTTAAACAACAAGAAGTGAAACAGAGAAAGAAACAACGGAAAAATGTTGAAAAGGTTTTAAAACCGGAGGTTGTCCATACAAAATCTGTCGAATCAAATGTTAAACATGAAAAACAAAAACAGATTTGGAAACCAAAATTGGAAATTGTTTCAGGGGGGGCTACATCAATTCCGAATCATCGGGAAATGGATGTCACAATTCTCGATGATGACGGACGACCCAAGTCTGTGAAGGCTTGGGTCCCCCTCTCCAACTAATTTCTGAATGAGTGTGCAGGATGTTCCAGGAGGAACTATTGATAGTCTTAGGATTATTGATAGTGGAGCGTCCATGCACAAGATCGGCGACATAAGGCTCCGAAACATTGTTGTAACCAAGGAGAATATCGTTGCCTTTGATGGAGAGAGGAGAAAAGAAGAATATGTTGGTGAAAGAGTGTGGTTGAATGAAGTTGAAAAATTCGACCAGTTGAAATATGTTCCAAAATTTGGTTGTTACGGTTTTTGATCGGGTCAACATGAAAGATTCCAATGAAAAGTACGCGCCTGCAGCACGTCTGAAGTTCAAAATCTACAAGATGAACGTACAGTGTACATTTCTTCGCGGTGTGATTGAAGAAAATGTGTTGGTTGATCAAACCAACCGGGTGTGCGGATGCCTTGGCGTGGATTGAACAACCGCACACTACCTCTCAAAGAAAAAGAGAAAGACAAAGACCTTCGCTGGTACAATGTGGAAGACCAACCGGACCCAGAGGTTTTTGATCTTGTTGCTGTCAAGAGATTTCTCAGTAGCTACAGAAATCGACCTTGAAATCCACACCAGGTGGATATCCAGTTTGGGAGAGCACTCAGATTCCTTGCAATGCATGAAACAGTGCAGGATACGGTTTTGAATTTCTAATCTCTCCTATACTTGTCGATATTTTAGCTGCTTTATGAATTATTATCCTCTCGCACAGCACTCTTTGACCAGACACGTTGATCTCGAATATCACCTCACACGTGATTGTTTCACTATGAAACTCATCAATGTTGTCATGGTCCACACCGATGACCAACGTGCCGACCTTTTTTTTTTTTTTTTTTTACCAAAGCATTTGACAAATCAAGATTTGACTATTTATTACTGGTAAACGGCATTAAGGTCAAGCAAGAGTAAAACCAACATCGGAAAATCATTTTTGTAAATACCTTTGTGTTTTAAATTTATCTTAGTTTGTTGGTTCTAGGGGGAGTAAATCCAAAATTTGAAAATCCAAAAACATCGAAAAATTTCAAAAACACAAAAACAATAGAAAAACAAAAATGAGTTTCCTGGCGAGCAAAAGATAAAATGATAGTACATCAGTGGTCTGTCCAAACCTCTTTAAATGCAAAATGAAAAGCGATAAGCAGCTCTATATAAGATGTATCGGTAGGCTCACAATCATTTTAAAGTGTGCAGGGTGATATAAACTTAAATCGACTGAAGACCAGGTGGGAACCACTCATTGGCATATGGTCTTGGTACCGAAATTTCGTTTGAGAGATTGCCGAGGTTCTGAGATATTCGGTCTTTATGCTGCTTATCATCTGGGTGTCATGGTTGTATCTTTTACCGAAAAATAACGGGGACGCAAGTCTAGATCTTCTATGATACCATACATACGTGTACATATTGCATTCGACCTCAATAAGTGATCAACAATCACATGTCCCTCAAAATAAGTGATAATATATCACATTTATCCGGGAGTCAAGTTCGTCTCTCTGCTGTACGAAAGTACTGACCTGTTCACGGACTTGCTCCTGTGCCTTCATGCATCGAAAATCAAGTTCCTCATCAATAAGTGATTATATCACATAGGGCTTGTTTTCAAATCAAAATAAGTGAGTTATCTCACATCATATACGGTCAAACAGATGATAATCGGTATACTCACCGGTAAGATGAACCCTCGTGCATACCTTGATACGGGAATGTGTCGTGATGTGGATGAACACCGGTCGGTAAGTATAAATCATACCTTAAAGTATCCCCTCGCCATGATTACATCTGATAAGTTGAGCTTATGTGGACAACAATACCGATAATTGTTATAGGATGCTTATCTTAATGTTAACTAATTGAACAACAAGAGCGTTTTGGCTTGACCGTACACTGATATGATTCTCTTACCCTCGAAACTCGCAAAAAGAATGTCTGTAAATATTTATTTAATGCTTTCAGTTTCTGCATCTTTGTATATATTTATTTACTGCTTTCAGTGTTTACATTTGAAATATTCAAAAATTCCAAAAAGATTTTAGGTGTGTTTTAATATAAACTTTATAAAAGCCAAAAAGATTTTATTTCTATTTTACTTTCGATCGTACGATGTTGGAGCTCAAGTCTTCGTTACCTGAAACCTGAACGAAAACCAAATTGACTGAATCTTCATAAACGGTCGAAATTTGCAAGTTTTGAAAGTTAAAATTAAAATTGATAAAATACTTTAAACTTTCAAACTGTCGGACGGTGTTTGTTTAAACAATGGTCACACGTGTGTCGTTTGTTTATGTTTACTATATTCCAAGCAGTTGTTCTCATTACGCGTTTAGATTTCTTGCATGTGCAGATTCTAAAGGCAAGGAGAACATGGTCGATGACAAGCTTCGGAATGAAGACACGACTTGAAGGCACTCAAAAGATGAAGATGATCGAGTTGCCGCCGACCATCATCAACACCACAAGGATCTCAAGTTGTAAAGATCAAGACTTTCACGAGCATAACTCAAGGGGGAGCTTATGTTAAGGGGGAGTTTGTCAACACACTTCCTACATGAAACGGGGAGTTTGTTGGTACACTTTCTGCTTTCAAGACGTGAAGACTTTAAAGATCATCCGACATTGAAGACTTGAAAGGACGTCAAAGACTTGAAGACACGAGGGACCTACAAGATTTAAGATCGAGACAAAGATACAGCCAAGGGGGAGTTTGTTGGTGCACTTGTGTCTGTACTTTGTCTGTATGTTGTCTTGATACCAAACGATGTCTTTGTTAGTCTTGTAAGTTTGACTAAGTCAACCATCCTCCTGGTTTGACTTGGCCAAACAGTTAGGAAATGGTTGTAATATGTCTGTGTCGAAGGATGTGTCATCGAAGGATTGTTTAGATCCTTCGATGAGCTCGAAAGATAACCTTCGATGGATGTTGATAGACCACGAAGGATATCATCCTTCGAGGTATATGTGGATCCTTCGATAGGTTTCTGGTCGATAGATGATCCTTCGATCAGTCTTCCTGATCCTTCGACCAGACATGCTGTGTTGGGTATATATACCTATGTAGTGTGTTCACTTCATTTTTTGAGAGACACAAAGAGAAACAGCAGAATAGTGTGAGAAGTGAGAGCATTCTGCTGAGAGCACACACACGAGTGTTTTAGAGAGTTTGCAAAACACATTTGTAAACATTGCTTTGTAACCGAACCTTTCTTCGTATTAATACAAGTGGTGTTAATCGGTGAAGTTTGTGTGTTGTGTTTGTGCTTGTTCTATCTCGGTTTGCATGCTAGCTTGGATTCCGCACTTGCTAGTGTGTTGGACATAACAAGGAATAGGTTTAACCTCAACCTCCGAGGGACCTACATTTTTAAGAGAGTCGACCCAAAGGACCTCAATTAAGTGTTTTTCCGCACAATCCCCTATGAAGTGATGACGAATTTTAACGTGCTTCGTCCGAGAGTGTTGGACGGGATTGCAGATTATGGAAATTGTTGCATTGTTGTGAATGTAGAGTGGGGTGAAAGTAGATTCAAACAGTAGTCTCTCATTTGTTGCTGAATCCACAGAATTTGAGAGCAGCAACTAGAGTTTGCTACGTACTAAGCCTCGCACGATGAAAGAAATATAGTGGTCTGCTTTTTGCATTGCCAAGTCAGAAGTTTGTTTCCAAACAACTGACATCCCCTAGTTGTAGATTTCCGATTCGTGATGCATCCACCCATATCTGAATCTCAGTATGTAGCGAAGGTAAAATCATCATCCACCGGGTATCACAACCCTGGGGTAGGTTTATCCTTGAGATACCGGAGACCCTCTTAACAACTTTCTAATGAGTGACCTTTGGTCGAGCCTGAAACCTAGCATACACATAAGAAGCAAACATTATATCAGGCCTAGACGCAACAAGGTGCATGGGTGAACCTATCATAGCCCGATATTGTTGAGGATCAAAGTCTTCTCCAGTCAGACCAAGACCCAGTCCGTGGTTGGCTTCGATGGGAGTACCTAAGGCTACGCAATCGGACGTATTATCCGGCTCAAGATATCATACTTCGTTTGATGTATGTAAATTCCTTCCTTGGACTGCTGAACCTGCAAACCCAAGAAGATTGATAGCTCTCCTATAGCACTCATCTCTAACTTTAACTTCATGATTGCCTCAAATTCCTTGCATAGAGCGTCAGTGCTTGTACTTGACCAAAAAATAATGTCATCCACGTACACCTGAAACAACGAATCTCCCCCAATTTCTTGATGAATAAAGTATTGTCAACCTGACCCGTGCAAAGCCATTGTCTAATAAGTGAGTGGACAATGTCTCATACCAAGCTCTTGGGGCATGATGAAGGCCATAGAGTGCCTTGTTCAACTTGTACACACGACTAGGGTAATCGGGATGACTGAATCCCCTTGGTTAGCTGACATATACTTCTTCTTTGACAGTAACGTAAAGGAATGCACTCTTTACGTCAAGTTGGTACACTTTAAAGTTCTGATACCACGAATCTAATCCGAAATCACTCCTCAATGAGCACAAGGCTCTGATACCACTTGTAAGTCTACTTGATGTCACACCCCGACCCGCATAGTTTCTTTTATGTTGAAACTAACCTATGTTAGTTTTAAATTTTACCGACATAGTTTATATATGTATATATATTTCGTTTATTTTTGTTACTCTTATATATATATATATATATATATATATATATATATATAGAGGCCAGCTAACGTACAATACGGCTTAACGTACATCGCGTACGACATATAATTACGCATGTTCATTTGAAAATCACGCACGTTATAAACTAAAAAACCCAAATCACGCATGTTGGAAAACATTAATCACGCATGATGAAAACATTAATCACGCACGTTATACACATAATCACGCACGTTGTCGTACGTAATGTACGTTAAGCCGTATTGTATTTTACACTTTCCCATATATATATATATATATATCCTTTAAATCTCGTAACTAGTTATATTAGTTTGTTACATAGCCAGCTATGTGAAACAAACAAAAGTTATAAAAATTCGCATGTATTTGCTTATGTCGGATCCGGTTTACAATACAAGTCGGGTTTCGGATCCGGGGATCCGTTTTCGACGGACGTTACACTTGATCGACGAACTAACACAAGATAATGGATCAAGGATGTTCTAGTGAGTGGAAATCACTAAAACACCTGAGGTGGGTAAGAGAAACGAGATGAACAATATGAACACAATATTACTTAAACTTTCCAGCATGTATTAATCACTAATAAACCCAAACACACTACAAAATCTGGATGGTTTTCTTTGCGAAGAATTCAAGCTCTCTCAAACCCTAGGAAACCATTAGTCACAAAAATCTAACTATGAGCTATTTATAGGTTTGGGCTTAAGAAGCTCTAGGCTCCCTAATGGACTTTAATCACCATTAGGGCCCTAATTACAAGTGAAAACCCAAAACCTATTAATAACAATATTACATATAAACCAAAATGATTAATCGAGCTAACTGTCAAAATATGCATCAACACCTTTTCTTTACAATCTTTGGTAACATCAAGGGAATTATATGTTTTATATGATTTCATTCCTTCTTTTGAACATACAAAGTACTTCGACCAGATAACATTACCTTGAACATATTGCCCTTTTATGAACACTAAAACCTCCACTTTTAGCATATGTTTGGTAAAATTCATAAGTATCATCGATTAATGCAAATTCCATACCAACACACGACTTAATTGAACAAGCAACTTGTGGTGTATACAATATCCTAGCAACACGAGAAGAACTTTCAGTTTCGCTTACATCATTGACAAACAAACTTGTAAATCACGTAATAAATATAAAAGTTAAAGTTTTGTCAACTATAATCACGTAATAAAGAGTTATAACAAAAATCTATAACCACATAATGCCATATAGTAAGTATCTAATCACGTAATAAGAAAACTTTAATCAAACACATAAACAACTTCATCAGTAAAAAAATCTAATAACCACATAATACACATAAAAGATAAAGTCTTGTCAATATAATCACGTCATAAAAGAATTGTAATAAGCATCAACCACAGTGGCGGACCCAGAAAAATTTTTCAAGGTGTGCGGATAAGGGGTTTAACCAAATTTTCAAGGGTTCAAAGGGTGCGGATAAGGGGTTTAACCAAATTTTCAAAGGGTGCGGGGAGAATTTTACCTTATAAAATACACTAAATTTTTCTTTTTCAGGGGGTGCGCCCGCCCACCCTGGACTCTTACTAGGTCCGCCCATGATCAACCAAATGCCTTATAGTAAGTATATAATCACATAATAAGCAAATCTTATAAAAGACAATGATTTACACATTGTAGTTGTAAAATCAGTAATAAGCATAAATTTAATCAAACACATAAAACATAGAATACAGATCTAAATCATGTAATAAAGTATAAAACATAGAAAACATTAATCAAAACAACATATAACTAAAATGTAACAACATACATTACAGATCTAATTACGAAATAGCATGATAAAAACAATTAGAATTCTCACTGATATCAGGTAATAAGCATAACAATAATAAGCATTACAATTACCGAACAAATCATAACAGTTGATTATAACAACTATTTAATAACAAAAAACACCTATAAGTTAACAAAAACTCCGATTACACAACAAAATTACAATCATGTGAAATAGACATGTGTCAATGGTTCATGGTCACATGCAATTCGCACGGAATCGCAGTCTTATACGTGATCCGGACACCTTATAATAAATGTCATATACCAAAAAAGACAAATCAATAAACGAGCACCTATCTATAAAACATTATTGCTTTTCATCATGAAAATATATACCAAAAAATACAAATCAATAAACGAGCACCAGTCTATAAAACATAGTTGCTTTTCACATGACAAATATAAATATGGTATATGCTCTCTGGTGTCTCAAAACGTACCATGACATATTTGTCTGGTGTCTCAAGACATACCATGTCATATATATAAACATAAATATGGCATGGTCATGGTTATTACTTTTGAGTTTTTTTATCTTTAAAACAAACAAGTATGGTTTTACTTTTAGTAATCTAAAGTGAAAGTTTTCGTGGTTTAATTAGGGTACTAAATGTACCCGGTCTTCTAACATATTTACGGGTGGGGCCTGCCATGTTTTCTCTCACAAGAGAAGGGGGGGGGGGGGGGGGGTACATTTAGCGGGTTTGAGACACAAAATGCAAGAGGCAACAGAAACAATGGACATTAGGCCTTGGCCTTCATGGAACAAGTGGTTACCTCCAAAAGTTGTGTTTGGATGGCTGGCGTCTATGAATCGTATCCCTTCTAAATCGGGAGGTGAATGGTCGCGGATATCAATTGCTTGAGGTGCGGGTCAAGAGAAGAGAATGTCATGCATATCTTATGGGATTGCTTACTTGCTAAATCTATTTGGTGGACAATTCTCGCTTGGATTAAAATTCCATTTTTGAATCAGGTTACATCGATACACCAACTTCTTGCTCTAGCAACGGATATGAAGGGATCAAAGGAGAGTGGAAAAAGACCATAGGAGCGATTCTCCTAGTGACTATTTGGGAGATTTGGAAGGCTAGAAATGAGAAGACTTTCAATAATCAACACATACGTTTCAACCGAACGACGGATCTTATCAAAGAAAACTCTTTCCTTTGGATTAGGAGTAGATCTACTTAATTATTGTAATCTAAATTGGGAAAGATTGTGTGAGTTTAATGTTTGTGATGTAATTTTCGGGTTTTTAGTCGCTTGTTGGCCCTTTTTTTTTTCTATATAAGTTTCGTCGTTAACAAAAAATTAGATCAAGCCTTTAATTAGCACAATGATCATTAACAATATAACTATGATCTATCAATGTGCAAAGATTAAAATAAAATATACCAATGTTAAATATTGTTTGAAAGCCTTAAAAAATTTAGTTTGAAGGGTACAAAAATGAAGGGTAAAGTTTTATATTCCAAGATTAAATATTGTAGTAAATTTCATAACATGTTACACTAACTCAATTTATTCATGTTACATATATCCTTTATTTCCTCGAGAAGTAAAAATTAAATGTGTGTGTATTAGCTTAATTGGTTATAATTTTTACGTTATTATACTTCTCTAAAATACATGTTAAAACAAGTTTATATAAGCTGTTAAGTTCTAAAGTTAAAATTTTCTCAACTAATTAAATTTGGCGACATAATTAAAAATGCAAAAATAGTGTTTTAAGGATTAAAAAAAAGTTAAACTTAAAAGCTAGATTGGAATAAAAATGTAATATTTATATTGGTAAACTGCTAGATACATGAGCTGCTAGAGAGTACAAACATTACCAGAAGAACCATTCATATTCTCTTGTCGTTGTACACATACAACAGACACCTTTTGGGTGAAAATGGTGAAAGAGACTACAAGCTAATTACGAGTAAAGACATTACCAGAAAAACCATTCCTGTTCTCTTGTTGTGGACCACATACAACAGACACTTTTTGGTGAAAGTGGTGAAAGAGACTACGAGTCTCTTATGTAATGAAATATCTTTGTTTAGGGTTTTATATGGGTGTTTCATGGTGTCTGAGTTCTAGACTTCTTGTTTTATGTGACAACTAGTGTCATGTTGATAATTCATGCTTCAATCTTTGCACTGTTTATGGTTTATTTATTGTGAGTGAGACATAAGCAGGTACACATTAATGATTATTAAAAATCCATCTAGAACAAAAGTAAGAGTCACATTCTTTTTCATTTTTTTATTACTGAATTGCAAGTTTTGTCCTTTATTTTTATACCAAATTTCAAGCGGTGTACTTTACCTTTAAATTTGACGAATTTTGTACTTAATGTTTCAAAATCTTACACGATTTGTCCTTTAACACTAACTCAGTTAATTTTAACAGTTAAATGAAGGGCAAATCGGTCCTTTTACTTATTTATTATAAACTAGGATTGTGACCCGCCGCAATGCGGCGGGGATTCTTTAGTTATAACTTAGTCAATCTAGGAACCCGCACGTTATGTTAAACCTGTCAAACGGGGAAAAAATAGACGATGTAAAAACGTTCACCCACACACGTCGTGTTAACTCGCAAAATTTAGAACGAAACGTAACAACGTTAAACCAAAGACGCACATTGCTATGTGTTAAGTCACAAAATTTAGAACCAAGCATAAAGCGAAAAATTTGCGGAAAATGAAAACTATAAATGATCAAATTTGAAAGTAAAAAAAGTCAAGAGAATAGATTACAAAAGATAAAAAGTTTTGGGTTAAAAGTAAAAAAACAAATAGTTTTAGGTTAAAAGTAATTTATGAAATATTTTTTGGGTGAAAAGTAAAAAAAAACAATTTTTTTTGGAAAACCCCCAAAGCTAACGTTACGATAACCATATGCATAACCATTTTTTCTTTGAAAACCCCCCAAAGCACACCACGCGTTGCGGCGGGACGTAAAACGGTGTGTCAAATAGTACTAATGTCACACAACCGTCATCGACCACCAACACTGACTCGACCTAGGATATGCGTGTTGTGACGAACCTGTCAAACATGGAAAAATAGAGTTAAAAACGTTGAACCACAGATGCACGTTGCGTCATATTAACTCGAAAAATTTAGAACTATACGTAAAACGAAAATTTGCGAAAGATGAAAAGTATAGGTGACAAAAGTTGCAAAGTTAAATTGCAAATAATGAAAAGTTTTGGGTTAAAGTTAAAAAACAAATTATGTAGGGTTAAAATTGAAAAAGGTAAAAACCTTTTGGTTAAAAGTAAAAATTCAAATTTTTTTTTTAAAAAACTCATAAAGCACAACTTACAAGTTGTTATGCACAAAAACTTTGCTAATTTATATAGGTTTTAAGAGTAGGGTTCGCACGGAAAGTGTGTTTTCCTAGAAAGTCTAGGAAGCGATCTGGTCCATCCGATTGGTGTGTTTAAGGGTTGAGATCATCTTAGTGGCATTTTGGTAATATGTGTGTGATAATAATTAATTGATTTAATAGATTGGGGGTATTTTGGTCATTTAACGTGTTTTAAATCAATTAACAAACCGTCAAACATTAACCCACGTCCTACATTCACGCGATTTTCTCTCTCTCTAAAACACCCACTTCCTAAAACCCTAATCCATACCAAAATTCGCTAGTTTCTTGGATGAAGATAACAAATTCGAAAAAAAATACAAGCGTTAGTTGCTATTTAACTCGTTGATTGTGTTCTAGAACTCGAATTTTTATCATCTGCGTCTTCTTTTTCTGGTAATTTTGAGGCAAGAGATTCAAGATTATTGAAACAACGAAGAAGATTGATATTCCGATGTGTTCCAAAAAACGTTCCAATCAGTCGTCGTCGATCCTAGGTGCGTTTTTTTATGTATTTTTCAAAACTAGGGTTTCAAAATTGTGTTTATTGTAATCGATCATTGCTGGCTGTTGATACCATTTTAATGTTGATGATGACAGTGTGTTGAAGACGAAGACACTGGGTTGCTTGCTGTTAAAACACAGCGTCAAGAATCTGCTTGCTGTTAAAACACACTGGCCTGCTTGCTGTTAAAACACAATGTCAAGAACACAATGTCAAGAATCTGCTTGCTGTTAAAACACACTAGCCTGCTTGCTGTTAAAACACAATGTCAATAAATCTGCTTGCTGTTAAAACACAGCGTCAAGAATCTGCTTGCTGTTAAAACACACTGGCCTGTTTGCTGTTAAAACACACTGGCCTGTTTGCTGTTAAAACACAATGTCAAGTAATCTGCTTGCTGTTAAAACACACTGGCCTGCTTGCTGTAAAAACACAATGTCAATAAATCTGCTTGCTGTTAAAACACAGCGTCAAGAATCTGCTTGCTGTTAAAACACACTGGCCTGTTTGCTGTTAAAACACACTGACTTCAGATTTAAATTTAGTTAATGAAAAATAAATTCGATTTGAATTTGACTCCAGATAAACACATTGACCTCCAAATTTGAATTTGAATTCGAAAAAAACAAAGATTCCAAAAATCATGGAATGTTAGTTAATGAAAAATAAATTCTAAAAATAAAATTAAAATGTGAAATTACATAGTTGCCCTTTTAGTTAAAATAACTCAATGCCACATGTCCAATTCTCATTGCTTCCTAGACTTTCTAGGAAAAAAAGACTTTCCACTAAACTCCTACTCTAGGTTTTAATATCATTTTAATATTGAAAACAATATATATAATACTTCTCTCTCTAAACAGCCTCTCTCTATTCTTTCTCTCTAGAGAAAACCCCGCCCTTACCACCACCTACCGCCACCAGCACCACCATTATGTTTCAATCTGCTTCAATCACAACATCAATATATACACTAGACATAAACTTACTCGTACCTTCATAAACGGGAAATAAATAATGATGTCATCTGACACTTTAATTCTTGGAAATTTTCAATACACCCCTTGTAGAAAACACAAACCAGAAAGTCTTCTGGTAACTTCATAAATTGATAAATAAACAATTATTTCTTGCAAATTTCCAACCACACAAAAAACACACAATTTATTTCATTACCAAAGTGTCATTCAAAATATTCTCTTCTTCCAAAGGGTTTCCATTCCATCACTGCCACCATTGATGAATTGAAGAATTGAATGTTTGCACTTAGGTTGTTGATTGTGGGTGCACTTAGATTGTTGATCTAGCCGGCCACCCTTCTCTGCAAATCCGGTAAGTCTGTACATAAACCTTGACGGCCGGAAACTTGTCGCAACCACTACAACCCTTCTTCCTTGTCGCCACCGTTCCGCCATCAACCTACCTGTGAGTTTGCTCCTGCTGGCTGCCGTGATTTGAGTCAGAGATATGTGAAAATTTGGGGATTTAGGGGTAAATTAGGATTTGAAGAATTGGGGATTTGAAGGGATGTGTAGGTGGTGTCTGGTGAAGGTGGTCAGGTTGAGTTGGTGGTGTGGTCACAGGGATGTGGGGGTGGTGGCTGGTGGAAGTAATCAGGTGAGGTGGTGGTGTTTTAGTGGTGGTAGATAGAAGAGAATAAGAGATGTGTATATATATCTTTTTTTATTTTAAATATTAAAATGATATATAATAAATAAGTAAAGAGACCGATTTGCCCTTTATTTAACTGTTAAAATTAACTGAGTCAGGGTTATAGTACAAGTCTTGCAAGATTATGAGACATTAAGTATAAAACTCGTCAATTTTAAAGGTAAAGGATACCGCCTGTAATTGGGTATAAAGATAAAGGACAAAACTTGTAATTCACTCTTTTTTTAAGGAATATTGGATTTTAATAATCCCAACTAATCGCCGTTGGCCGCCAACAATCTCAACTTCAAAAATAACTACTGGCGGTCCCAACTATTAACATATTGACATCCAATGGACCCTCACTAACAGAACCCTAACGCCGTTAATCTCCAGTCGCCGGAAAAACGTTTTTGGCCGGAAAAGTCAACATTTTCATTCTAAACCTCTTTGTAACCTTATTACAGACCTTTAGGAACCTTCTTCTAGTAAAAACCCCAGTTATTGAAGTCGATGGAAAACTCATTTTTTCGCAAGAAAACTTATTTTTGGCTGGAAAACTCAACTTTTTGGCTGGAAAACTTAACATCCTCGTCCCAAACCTCTTTGTAACCTTAGATCGGACCTTTAGAAACCTTTTACTGGCCAAAAACGGTTTTCCGGCAACCGGAGACTAACGGCGTTAGGGTTCTGTTAGTCAGGGTCCATTGGTGGTCAATATGTCAATAATTGGGACTGCCAGTGGTTATTTTTGAAGTTAGTACTGTTGGCGGCCAACGGCGAATAGACACTACTACAAAAAAAGGCAGTTGCCACCAAATTTTGCTACCGAAAAAATAGGTAGCAAATAAGTAAATATTTTACATGGCGACACGCTATGCCATCAAATTTGCTACCGTATTCTACTGGTGGCAAATATACTCTATATTTGATTTACCCTAAAATCACATTCACCTCCAAATATACGCTATCCCTATTCATAATTCACACATTCACCTCCTGAAGAACCCTTTGAAGACACGAAGATCGAGACAAAGCTACAGCCAAGGGGGAGTTTGTTGGTGCACTTGTGTCTGTACTTTGTCTGTATTTCGTCATGATACAAAACGATGTCTTTAATGTAAGGTTGATGTAAGTTTGACCAAGTCAACCATCCTCCTGGTTTGACTTGACCAAACAGTTAGAAAAATGTTGTAAGCTGATTGTGTCGAAGGATATGTCATCGAAGGATTGTTTTATATCCTTCGATGAGCTCGAAAGATGAACATTCGATAGATGAGTTCGAAACATAAACCTTCGATGGATGAACTCGAAGGATATCATCCTTCGAGGTATTTGTGAATCTTTCGATGGCTTTCTGGTCGACAGATGATCGTTCGACCAATCTGTCTGATCCTTCGACCAGACCTGCTGTGTCGGGTATATATACCCATGTAGTGTGTTGTGTGAAAGGAGAGACCAGGGAAGACATGAGAGAGTAGAGAGCACACACACGAGAGAACTTTGAGAGTTTGCAGAATACATCTGTGAACATTGGACTTGTAACCGAACCTTTCATACGCATTAATACAAGTGGTGTTAATCGTTGAATGTGGTGTGTTGTGTTTGTACTTGTTCTCGCATAAAGTCTCGGTTGCATGCTAGCTTGGATTCCGCACTCGCTAGTGTGTTTGATATAACAAGGATAAGGTTTTATCTCATCTTCGAGAGGGACCTACAAGTGGTATCAGAGCTTTGGCTCTTCTCCTTGTTAAAACCGAGGTGTTCTTGCTGTTTTTCGGGTTTTGAAAAGTTATTTTTTTCTGAAAAACATCGTTAATCGGGTTAAAATCTTGTTGTCTTGCTGAAAGTTCTTATAAAAATCACTTCTTCTTTCATGTTCACATTTTAGAAGTTGATTTTTAGTGAAGTTTCAAGCAAAACCGGGTTTCGAAAGTTTGTAGTTTTACCGGAAAACCCATTGTGTTCATAATATCTTCAAGTGTTCTTCAAAGTTTACATCTTTTGATCTTGTTGAGTTATTTTCGAAAGTTGTTGGTGTATTGGAAAGGGTGAACTGATTAAAATAATCAAACAAAATCTGTTTTTGCAGAAAATGATGGTCTGAACCATACTTTCTGCCGAAAGATTTACCAACCCGTCACCTTTTTCACCAACCTGTCACCTGTTTGTCTGCTGTGTCAGTACTCATCGAAAGATATCCTTCGAAGTCGAAAGATAATCTTTCGATCAAGGAGGTTCGACAGATACCCATCCTTCGAACATCTTTCGAAGTCAGTGAGTTATCTTTCGAGCCAAGGAATCTTTTCGAAGGATATATTGTTCGTACTACTGTTACATTTCGAAAGATAAGGATCCTTCGTCTTGGAGAATCTTTCGAAGTCATTGTTCGAAACTCAACAGTGATCTTTCGAACACTGTTGATCTTTCGAACAGGTGTTGATCTTTCGATCCTTGTCTGTTTTAGTTTAACAGGTTGTGCTTTTCAGGTCTTTCGATTCTTGATCCTTCGGCTGGTTGTTGTCCTTCGAGATTTTAACATAGTTTGTGAAAATTAAATTTTTAAAAGGAGAAAATTTTTTTTTAAATCTATTTTCACTTAATATATTAATTTTCATAAAATGGGAACAAACGGTCAGTGGGATCCAACCGCGTGGACTCAAATAACTTCGACTCCACAATCATCAGCTATGCAATCTACACAATCTACGTCAGATTTCGACAAAACTGCATGGATGCGAGCTATTGCCCCACCTCAAGCTGCAATGATAACTGCAAATCAATGGGCTTTGGTCACAAATCAAAGCAACAGCATTCAATCTATGATGCAGAACGACAGTGAAACTGGTACAAGCACAAAACCGCCAAAGTTAAACCACATCAATGATTGGGGATGGTGGAAAGAGAGGCTGAGAACTTATGTTCAGGGACAAGGTCAAGATCTATGGATGTGCTTCTTCACAACTTTTGAAAATGAATTGGAAGTTGCAGGATCTAATCCACAAACTTACAGCACTTTGTCTGAAGAAGATAAGAAGAAGTTTGAGTTAGAAAAGAAAGCATTCATGATTCTTACACAAGCTCTTCACAAAGACATTTACCACCAGTTTGTTTACTGCACGACTACTAAAAGCTTGTGGGATATGCTCACGTTACGTTGTGAAGGAAATGCTCAATCTAGAAAGATCAAGCAAGAATTACTGAAGAAAGAGTTTGAAGGATTCACGTGTTTGGAGAATGAGACTTTGGCAGAGTTATCTACAAGGTTCCATCACTTGTTGAGCGAGATGTTTGCTTTTAAAGTCACTGCCACTCCACAAGAATTGGTGAAGAGATTTGCTGATAGCTTACCAGCAAAGTGGAGCAGTTATCTTGAAATTCTCAAAGAAAATGGTGTTCTAGACACAATCACCGTTTATGAATTAATTCAAAGATTGGAGAATAAGGATGTAGAAGAAAAGCTTAAAGCAAAAAGAACACAAACTCCTCAAAATCCAGAAATGTACTTTGGGATTGCAGGAGGTATCAGTGTAGAAAAACCAGCTTCTCAACACGCGAAGCTTCAAACAGCTTTCATCTCAAGCACCGGACCTTCCACAACAGATCAGTTTGATCCTTCAGTATACACGATGATGTATTCAAGACCAGATGTGCAACCGAAAGCTCAGCAGCAACAACCGCAACAGCAAGGGTTTTATGGAAGCTCTTCAAACTTTCAAGCCACTTCCAATCCTAACACAGTCAGATTAGACACTTCCAACTTTTCCAAAGTCAGTGTCGAAGTAGCCAAGGAGCACATGGAGATGTTGAATACCTTGGTTAGTGCTTATAGTGGATTGATCGCAGGTCAGATTGGAAATATCAATCTAACCAATGAAGATTATCAGCAAGTGGATAAAGAAGAGTTTGAAATGATGGATATTAAATGGGCTCTTGCTAGTGCAATTCGAAGAGCAAAGGAGTTTATGGAAAGGACGGGGAGAACCAACTTGGAAAACAAGAAAGACACCAAGTATGGATTCGACAAGCAAGCTGTCAAGTGCTTTAACTGTGGTGAACGGGGTCATTTCAAAAGGGAATGCACAAGACCAGCTCAGCATGGAAATCAAAATCCGTTCAGAAATCAAGGCAACCAGCAGAACCAGAACGGGAACAATGTTCGTACGTTGATACCTGTCAACAACCAAGGCCAAGCAGGGTCATCAAATGCCAACCGGGGGCTGGTGGTTCAAATAGATGAGGGTTGTGATTGGTCGCTTCAGCTTGGAGAAGGAAGAAATGGTGGAACAGCATGTTTTGCTGAAGTCGTAAAGGATTTAAAGCACGCCAGTGGTGGAGAATCTTCCACCAATGGTGATGAATCTTCTGAAGATGAAGACAGTTCTGGATATAGTGGAAGCTCGGATGAAGAATCCTCCACTTCAGGCAATGATCATATGGATCAAGCTGCTTACTCTTCGTCTTCTCTCCATTCAGCCTTTATGGCTAATGTCGACAGTTCATCAAATCAGGTATGTGTCGATGAACCCACTGCTGTTAGTTGTGATAAATGTGATAGTTTGCGTGTTAAAAATGCTGATTTAGAGGCAAACATGTCTGAGTTGCAAGGCAAACATGATGCTTTACAAGATAGTTTGTTTGACTTGCAAGACAAACATGTTTCGATGAATGATAAGTGTTGCGATTTGCAAAGCAAACACGAGGGTTTGCAAGAGAAATTTGAAATCACACACAAACACAATCAAGAATTGATTGTAGATCTTTCTAAAGCAACTGAAGCTAACTTGTTTTTAACCAGAAATGAAAAGGAATTTAAAGCAACAATTGCGTCATTAAAACATGATGTTTCAGAATTACAAAAGGTTGTTTTGCGAAAACAACATGCTAACAACAATCTTATTGACACAATTGAAAAGCAAATGGTAGAGTTGGCAACAGCCCGGTGTGAATGTGAAACAATTAAGCAGAAACTGGAGAGCTATTCCAATTCCCGCTTTGTATTGGATCACATCATTGATGTTCAAGAGAGAAAGAAAAAGGGGGATAAACCATGTATTGGATTCAAATCATGTCCTCCCCCAATGAATCACAATTACTCCAAACTGCCTGATGACGAGGATATGCCCCGTTTTGAACCTACTGTGCCACTCGGTCTAGATGATTTTGCAGCAGGCCTCGGGTTCACAACTGGTACATCATCCTCGGGTCAATCAGAATCTGAGAAAAGTGTGACAGATTCATCGTGTGTTAAGGAACAGAGTCCTCCCGTTATTGAGGACACTGATTCTTCGGATGATGAATCTGATGAAATTGTGAACCAACAGTCTAACTCGGTTACAACAGATATTCCAATCGAGAATCACATCCTGTGTGATCCACCAGTGAAACCGAGTAAGACTGAAATGTCAAAAGAAATGGAGTCGATTGTATCAAGTTTTGAAGGGAGTAACTTGTTGTACACGCTCAAAGGAGATAGCAAAATCTACTCTAACAAAGATTTTCCAATTAAAAATGTAAATCAAGATTTAATTGAGCAAATTTTTGAAGGATGCACTGATAAGTTTTTGGGGAACAAAAGTGGCAAAGTTACCGTCACTCAATGTGATCCAATTCCGTGTGAACAAATTAGAAAACAATACGGAAACCAAAAACTACAAGTTGAGCGAAAACAACAAGTCAATTCCGGAAAAGGTAAGGTACAGAGAAAGAAGGCTCAGAACAAGAATGTTCAAGCACCTAAGGTTCAACAACAATGGGTGCAAAACAAAAGAGCTCCTGTTAAGAAAAGAGAACCGAAAGTGAACTTTGTTGGATCCACGGGTTCAGATAAACTTGAAACATTTCAGGATAAATCTAACATTGATTTTGTAAAACAAGTTAGAATTTTAAAACGGAATGATCAGAATAACTACACCCAACACACCAACGGAAGTGATTTAGGTCCAAGCACGTCTAGATCACAAAGTTCATTGTCTGGTTCTCCGTCTGATCATCAACATGTTTCTCCGAGGTTTGTAGAGCGGAGAATGTGTTTTGAGTGTGGCACAATTGGGCATATTGTAAGATACTGCCCATACCTGCAAAAGTTGAAGGCAAAAACAAGTGCTCCCCAAGAAACCAATTACCAACAACGATTTTTTTCCCCGAAGCAAGACCCACGTGTCTTGAAAGAAAGGGAAAAGAAGTTAAAACAAAAGAATCAAAAGGTAATTGAAAAGGCCTTAAAATCAGAGGTCAAAGAAGAAAAACCTGTTCAAGCAAAACCTAAAACTATAAAACCAGTAAATGCTAAAACAATTAATACAAATACTGGTAAAGAACAAACAGCTTGGAAACAAAAACAGGTAATTCAGTCAGGGGGAGCACCACAGGTTCTTTTTCCTAATCATCAAGTGATTGAAATCACTTTTCTTGATGATCAAGGACGACCTAAGTCCACAAAGGCTTGGGTCCCTCTCTCCAACTAATTTTTGAGTGAGTGTGTAGGATATTCCAGGAGGAACTTTCGATAGTCGTAAGATTGTTGATAGTGGAGCATCCATGCACAAAATAGGCAACAGAAGAAATTGCTGCCTTTGATGGAGAGAAAAAGTAAAGGGAAAAAGAAATGTCTGATGAAAGAAATTGGAAGCTTCGACAAAATGAAAATCATACCAACGTTTGATTGTTAAAGGCTTTAATCGGGTCCCCGGGATAGATTCACGTAAAATGTACGCACCTGCAGCACGTGTGAAGTTCAACAATCTACAAGATGAACGTGCAGTGTACATTTCTTCGTGGTGTGATTGAAGAAAATGTGTTTGTTGAACAAACCAACCGGGTGTGCGGATGCCTTGGCATGGGTTGAACAACCGCACACTACTTCACAAGAGATAGACAAAAACCTTCGCTGGTGCAATGTGGAAGACCAGCCGGACCCAAAGGTTTATGATCTTGTTGCTGTCAAGAGACTTCTCAGTAGCTACAAAATCGACTTTGAAATCCACACCGGGTGGATATCCAGTTTGGGAGAGCACTCAGATTCCTTGCAATGCACGGAGCAGTTGCAGGATACGGTTTTAAATTTCTAATCTCTCCTATACTTGTCGATATTTAAGCTGCTTTGTGAATTATTATCTCGTTCAGCACTCTTTGGCCAGACAATATTGTCATGGCCCGCACCGCTTACCGACATGCCAACTGATTTTTCCAAAATTCGCTAAATCATTTCTGATTAAAACTTAATTTTGGTAAACGGCTTTGAGGTAAAACATGAGTTAACCAACATCGGAAAATCATTTTTGTAAATATCTTTGTGTTTTAAATTTATCTTAGTTTATTGTTTTTAGGGGGAGTATTATTTGAAAATCCAAAAACATCGAAAACTTTCAAAAACACAAAAACAATAGAAAAACAAAAATGAGTTTCCTGGCGAGCAAAAGAGAAAATGATAGTACATCAGTGGTCTGTATACTCTTTAAACCTTAAATGAAAAACGATAAGCAGCTCTATATAAGATGTATCGGTAGGCTCACAATCATTTTAAAGTGTGCAGGGTGATATAAACTTAAATCGACTGAAGATCAGGTGGGAACCATTCATTGGCATATGGTCTTAGTACCGAAATTTCGTTTGAGAGATTGCCGAGGTTCTGAGATATTCGGTCTTTATGCTGCTTATCATCTGGGTATCATGGTTGTTTCTATAAAAGACTAAGTCTAGATCTTCCATGATACCATACATACGTGTACATATCTCATATTGCATTCGACCTCAATAAGTGATCAACAATCACATGTCCAAACAAATAAGTGATAATATATCACAGATTCTTTGCGGGTGTCAAGTTCGTCTCTCTGCTGTACGAAAGTACTGACCTGTTCACGGACTTGCTCCTGTGCCCTCATGCATATGAAAATCAAGTTCCTCATCAATAAGTGATTCTATCACATAGGGCTTGTTTTCAATCAAATAAGTGAGAATCTCACATCATATACGGTCAAACAGATGATAATCGGTATACTCACCGGTAAGATGAACCCTCGTGCATACCTTGATACGGGAATGTGTCGTGATGTGGATGAACACCGGTCGGTAAGTATAAATCATACCTTAACGTATCCCCTCGCCATGATTACATCTGATAAGTTGAGCTTAAGTGGACAACAATACCGATAATTGTTATAGGATGCTTATCTTAATGTTAACTAATTGAAAAACAAGGGCGCTTTGGCATGACCGTACACTGATATGATTCTCTTACCCTCGAAACTCGAAAAAGAATGTCTGTAAATATTTATTTAATGTTTCCTGTTTATGTATTTTTGTATATATTTATTTATTGCTTTCTGTCTTTACTTTGAAAAATGAAAATTTCAAAAAGATTTTAGGTGTGTTTTAATTTAAACTTTATAAAATCCAAAAAGATTTTTCTTCTAGTTTATTTTTGATTGACCGATGTTGGAACTCGAGTCTATCCTACCCAAATTCCTGATCGTAAGCTGGAAAACAATTGCATCTTCATAAACAGTCGAAGTTAACGAGTTTTGAAAGTTAAAGGATTAAAATGAATATTTTTCTAAACTTTCAAACTGCTGTCAGGTTGGTGTTTGATTGAGATTTGATCTCATATGTGTCGTTAGTTTAAATGTTAACTATATTCCAAGCGGTTGTTCTCATTATGCGTTTAGCTTTCTTGCATGTGCAGATGCTAAAGGCGAGGAGAACATGTTCGATGAAAAGCTTTGGAATGAAGACACGAAGTGGAGGCACTCAAGGGATAAAATGATCGAGTTGTCGCTGTCCCGTCATCAACACCACAAGGATCTGAAGAATTGACAAGTCAAAAGATTCACGAGCATGACTCAATGGAGAGTTCAATCTAAGGGGGAGTTTGTCAACACACTTTCTACATGAAACGGGGAGTTTGTTGATACACTTTCTGCTTACGACGCGTGAAAACTTTGAAGATCCTCCGACATGAAAGACATAGAAGTCGAACCATCACGAGTAGCGTCCAAGGGGGAGTTTGTTGATGCACTTTGTGTGGACGCGACTCGGCTCGGTTCGACTCGGCCTTGAAGACACGAAGATCTAGACAAAGCTACAGCCAAGGGGGAGTTTGTTGGTGCACTTGTGTCTGTACTTTGTCTGTATTTCGTCATGATACAAAACGATGTCTTTAATGTAAGGTTGATGTAAGTTTGACCAAGTCAACCATCCTCCTGGTTTGACTTGACCAAACAGTTAGAAAAATGTTGTAAGCTGATTGTGTCGAAGGATGTGTCATCGAAGGATTGTTTTATATCCTTCGATGAGCTCGAAAGATGAACATTCGATAGATGAGTTCGAAACATAAACCTTCGATGGATGAACTCGAAGGATATCTCGAAGGATATCATCCTTCGAGGTATTTGTGAATCTTTCGATGGCTTTCTGGTCGACAGATGATCGTTCGACCAATCTGTCTGATCCTTCGACCAGACCTGTTGTGTCGGGTATATATACCCATGTAGTGTGTTGTGTGAAAGGAGAGACCAGAGAAGACAGGAGAGAGTAGAGAGCACACACACGAGAGAACTTTGAGAGTTTGCAGAATACATCTGTGAACATTGGACTTGTAACCGAACCTTTCATACGCATTAATACAAGTGGTGTTAATCGTTGAATGTGGTGTGTTGTGTTTGTACTTGTTCTCGCATAAAGTCTCGGTTGCATGCTAGCTTGGATTCCGCACTCGCTAGTGTGTTTGATATAACAAGGATAAGGTTTTATCTCATCTTCGAGAGGGACCTACACACCGTCGTACACAATACGACTTCAATTTCATCAACAAACCTTCCGAATCATCAACATCGGTGTCTAGGGTTTCGATTTTGTCCTTGATTGCGACGAAGAATGTATGTTATCTATACAATTTCTTCTTGTTTTTTTGTTGAATCGAATCGAATCGGTGTTCAATTTCTTCTTGTTTATTATTCTCCAAGAAAATCACTTCAAAACCTCACAATTTCACTAGATTTTCCATCATCTAGTTAATTCAGACGTCAAGTTATCACCGCTGTTCGTTCTCGCATTTCAACCGTGTGTTTGATGCTTCATCGCGTAAGGTTAGTTTTCGGTTCTTAATCAGTGATTATTTTGTTCTGTTCGTTCGATTATTAGTTTGACCTAGTGTAGATCTGTGTTCAAATGCTGTAATTTTGCACCGGTGTAGATCAAATTGATTGATTGATTCATTCATTCATTGCTAAACCTAATCGGAATTTGTGAATAATATTGTTTGTGTTGTTGAATATGTGTTGTTCTGTTAGGTTATGATAATATTGTGAATGTGATAATATGTTTGTTAGGGATTGAATTGTGTTAGGTTTGAACTTTTGATTGATTTCAGTTCTTCAATCAAATTCGAACACGATTAGGTCATTGATTACACGGATGAATCTCGAACACGATTAGGTCCTGACAAGTAATTGCGATCGAATTTGAACACGATCTGAACCATTCTTCAATAAGGTAATTTCAATCGAATCACAGATCTGGTTCAATCTACACATGTTTTTTATTTTTTATTTGTTCAAATCATGTCGATGCATTGATGATATTTGTTCAATTTGCACCTGTTCTTGAAACTTTTGTTGTTTGTTTATCAATTTACTAGTTGTTGAATCGGTGATACTTGTTCTTATGCCTGTTTTTATTGTTTATCAAATTGAAGATTAGATGTCGAACATTGATTTCCGTCAAAGTCATCGAGAACCGTCTATAGCAGATTGTTTCCACATATTAGGGTTTGGCAAGGTATAATTATCGACCTCAGTTCTTGTTAATTCGATGATTAATTTGATCAAATTCATATTTCTCCAACGTGATGATCCTCGATTCTATTAAATAGTTAGGGTTTGTTGAGTATTGATTTTGTTGAGACTGTTGTTAATCCGAAAAATTGTTCATATGTAATTTGTTGAGAATTTACGGTGTGTTCCCGAGTTAAAAATCCCTCCCCTCCCATCCATATCTTTCCAAATTGGAAAGACTATTTTCAGGCAAAAAAAACCCCATTTTCCCTCCCCCTGTTAAGTGGATCTCTGGAACACAGCCTTAGACTGTTGATTTCGTTTATATTTACTTAATTGCCTCTCGTTTATATTTCTCCAGGTGTGTATGGTTTCACTCTTCCTACTGTATGTGGTATTTTATTGCTTTCAAATAACTATTAGTATTTATACCATTACAGGTGAAAAGTGCAATGGCTTGGTGGCAAGAAAGTTGAGTATCACAGCTTTGCTGTTGTCCTAACCTTGATACCTCAGTTCTTAAGCAACATTACGAGAAGAAAGTGCAAGAATTGGAACAAGAAAAGAAAAGTTGTAGGTCTTTTTCCATCTTTAGTTCTTGGTTCTCTTTAACTTGTATAAATTTGCTGAAGTTTCTTTGGTTAATTGACAGAAAGAGATTGACCAACTTAGGTGTAATCTTACAAATATTTCTTCCACCTCTGATGGCAGTACTCAAAAGTTGAAAGAAAGTTATCTTCAAAAGTTAATTTTGATGGAATCCCAGTTAAGTTCACTTTACGCCAGTTTGGATTTAACATGAAAAGTAACGTGTGCTTTCTAAAAAATTCCTTCATATAATATCATATAAAATACGAAGCAACTGAAATTTTGATATGTAATTGTGAGAGTAATAGGTTTAAATATGCCCTTGAATAACAATATTTGAATTTTAGGTTGTGGAGTTGAAGAAGAAGCAAGATGCACAAGCACAATTGCTAAGACAAAAACAAAGGAGTGACGAGGCAGCGAAAAAACTTCAAGATGAAATTCATAGAATCAAAACACAAAAGGTCCCTTTTTTTATGTTCTAAAGTTTATAAGCATCGTTTTTAAGATAACTTTTTACTAAATCCGTGTGTGTACTTTTGTGGTTGTGGATATACAGGTTCAATTACAACAAAAAATAAAGCAAGAATCTGAGCAGTTCAGATTATGGTAGGCCTCACGGGAAAAAGAAGTACTTCAGGTATCGATATTTGACAAATCATTTACTATCTTCATATATAACATGGATCTTCTTTTCATGTTGATTTATCAATTTATGTATGATTTCATACATTATCATGATGTTTTTGTGGGAAAATGTATATTTATTGAAGAAGGGCAAAAAATATATTTTGTTGTTAGACGTTAACATGCTTATAATATGTGTATGGACATCTTAAGAAAGAGGGAAGAAGGAATGAATATGAGATGCATAAATTACTAGCTCTAAATCAAAGGCAGAAAATGGTATGTTTAAAATACCCTGTTTTTATTTATTTGTTTCTCCTTTTTGTTCTAAATCTCATGTGAATATTTTTATATTCCTTAAGGTTTTACAACGGAAGACAGAAGAAGCTTCCATGGCTACAAAACGATTAAAAGAGTTATTGGTATCATTTAAGACTTCTTCAAGGGATACATATGGTAAAACTTCCTTTAAAATTACATATTCAGTTCATGTGTTATCTTACCTTTTAAAATTTAACCATATGTATCCCTTGAAGAAGTTCATCATTCCGACTTTCAGTTTTTTCTCTGCTTACCAGGTATCTACAATGTTTATTAACTCAAAAACATATACATCTGAATATTTGATAGCATGTAATCCCGCTTCATCATGATCAGGGAACATCAATGGAGAAGAGTATGAGACCAGCACCAAATTGGGCATATGCAGCTCCTCTCTTCTCTCCTGCTGGAGCATCATCAGGATTCGGTAAATCAACAAACACTGCTTCATCATCACCAGTTGCTGGTGCTCATCATCAATCGTCATTTCTCCATCCATTCATACGCAAGTACTACTTTTAGGAGTTGAAGGTACAAGCAGCAGCAGATCAAACGCTTTTAGGCTCTTTTTTTTCTTTTCTTTTGAGGACTGAAAAGATTGTAGTTAAGTTACTTCAATAGGATGGAAAGGAACTGAACTATAGGATGCTAGTTTGGATGTTTGGATTTGGAAAATTTAATTTTAGTTATTTGATGTTTTGATTTGGATATTTATTATAAGGAACATTGGATGTATAAATTTTTACATTTTAATGGAATGACAATAAGTTATAAATTGTAATGTTTTTATGAAATGGAATAGCCAATTTATAGAATGGAATACCAATATACCATAAATGGTAGCAAAACGGTGGAAAATGTGACAAAGCGGTAGCAAAAAGGTGGCAAAATAGCGGTAGCAAAACGGTGGCAAAACAAAATGTGGTAGCAAAATGGTGACAAAAAGCGGTAGCAAAAAGGTGGCAAAATAGCCGTAGCAAAACGGTGACAAAAAGCGGTAGCAAAACGGACGGTAGCAAAATCGGTAGCAAAAAATAAAACGGTAGCAAATAGGTGGCAATAGGGCATTTGCTACGTGTGCTTTTGCCACTGAGTTTTTGGTGGCAAAACGGTGGCAAAAGAGCAATTGCTACCGTTTTAACGGTTCATGGTGTAAAAAGTTGACTGTAATTACCGATATAAATGTAGTATTAATCATACAACTTATATGTTAAGTTTTTATGTAATAATAACGGGCTGGTCGTGTAAAGTATCAAACAGTATGCGTCTATATGTAACCTGTATATTATGGTTACAATTACTTGTTAAACACCGTTTAATGTAAACGGTGTGTATAGTCGTGTCGCTTCACATAGCGACGGTTAGTATGTATATAAACATTCTCGTACAGATGAATGCAATCAATTCATTCCCGTGTGTAAAATCTTGTATTCATATACAGCAAAGTCTAAAATTTGAACTAATTCATATACAACAAAGTCTAAAATTTGAACTAAACGGTAACGGACATGAAAAAAGAATTGATAACAAAACGGGAAAGCTACCAAAAAATACAATGCCATGATCATGCACTTCAAAACATACACTAAGGGGCTGTTGACTCCTAATTTCGAACTAAATAATTTTATACTTTCCATGTTGCTTTTGACTTGTAATTTCGAACTAAATAATCATACTTATAAAGAAAACAAAGAGAAAAATTAGACCATGAACATGCATGAAATGAGTCAAATTTTACGTAATGATTATATTTTAAACCTTTTAAAACTAATTATATTGCATAAAAAAACGACTGTATATGGGACTTTATGTATATAAAGCGTGTGAACATGTATATTTTAACTATAGATATATATTAAAAGCGCGTTTTTTTCTTGTGTATATTTTAAGTGTAGATATATATTAAAAGCATGTTTTTCTCTTGGTTCGATTCGGTTAACGTTTGGTTATGGGACACCCTTAATCATAATCATAATTGATTATTCGGTTAATCAAATAACCTTAACCATAACAGTTAATCTCAGTTAATTCGGTTTGGTGACGGTTCAATTATCAGTTAATTTTGCTTAATAGTTAAGGTTTGCTCACCACTAGCAGCAGGTCAGTTCATGGTGCTAGATTCGACAAATCTTTCCATTCACAACCAAAGACTTGCTCGAACGGCATGAAATGGTATCACCAGACGCAAAGAAAAAAGGTATTATTCAAGAAATCATCATTATATAGCATATGTTGGTGTATATGGAAGAATAGAAACAAAATCATCATAGACAATAAACACTTAAAGATAGAGAAAATGACCGATGATATGAAATCATACGGTTTTTTTATGATTGAACAATAGATCAAAGTATAAAGATATTAGACGGAAAAAATGGTATAGTTATAATATCATGCAAAAAGTTTGTTTCTTTTCTTTGATGTAATTTCGCTTGTTTTTGGCTTGTCTTGCCTAGCTACTGCTTGGGTTGGTGTTTTTAATGAATTTTGTCTTTCTAAAAAAACAACTAATAGTTCTAGCCAAGTGTTCATTCTGTCGGGGTTTGGTTATATGATAACTAGTGACATGTTGGTAATTCATGTCTCAATTTCTTTACACCGTTTTATGGTTTACTTATTGTGAGACAGAAGCAGTTATTTTAATAATCTTCAAATTTATTCATCTATTTTAAATGGTATATTCACTTCTTTTTCATCCAGATTATGTGGCGTATACGAAACCACATAAGTAAGAATCACATACTTTTTCGAGTTTTTTTAAGAAAAGAACAAAAAAATAATTATAGAAAGAAAACTAGATACGCTAATATTTTATTTTTATAATTCTTTTTATGTTTATATTGTATAAAGCTTGGAAAATATAAGTTATCTGTTAAATTAACGGTTCATGGTGTAAAAACTTAACTGTAATGACCGATATAAACACATTTTCAGATTTAATTATTAGGATGTAGCAAGTAATTACCCAATTCTATAATTTTCAATAAGTTTAGGCATAAATGTGTTGTAACTTATGCTTTGAGGTTTTTATTTCAAATTTTTTTGAATCTTTTACTTTTAATACAAAACTATTTGATTATTTACTTTCAACATAGAACTATTTGATATTTTTACTTTCAACCCCAAAACTTTTCATATTTACTTTTAAACCAAAACTATTTGATTTTTTTACTTTTAACCCCAAAACGTTTCGTTTTCTTTTTTTTTTTTTTTTTGCCATTTAACCTCATAATTTTTTTACTTTCAACTTTGGTTCTGTATACTTTTCATTTTTCGTAAAATTTTCGTTGTACCTTCCGTTCTAAATTTTGCGAGTTAACACGGCGCAACGTTCGTGTGTGGTTAAACATTTTTACGTTTTCTATTTTTTCCCGTTTGACAGTTTCATCATAGCGCGCGGGTTCTAGATCGACTTAGTTATTCTTTTATATGTTTTACCTTTCGGTTTAATTTCTTCACCTTAACACGACACAACTTAAGTGTTGGTGGTCGCTGCCAGTAGTGTGACATTGGTATTCGCCCCCTCCATAACGCTGGTGATTAATACTAGTTTTACATAATTCATTGAAATGCCGGTAAATTCATTGAAATCTTGGCCCACGAATACTCCTATTCCTATATAAAGAAGCTTAAGATAACAAACACTTCCACTTTCTTCTAGCTTGTCTTCACTCTTCCTCACTTTGTACACTACCATGTCTCGTAACCCCGCTAACTGGCAATCATTTTATGAAGACGACACTGGCTATTTCGATGATTCCGAAATGAGAACTCTAAGAGTGAAGAGCATGACCATCAGCTTTATGATTCGGATAATGAAGTAGAGAGTGCTCGTGATGCTGAAGAGAGACACATCTATCATGATTATGAAGCTGCTGAGCGTAAACGTGCTGATGAAGCTGCTGCTGAGCGTGAGTGTATACGTGCTGCTGAGCGTAAACACGCTGCTGAAGCTGCTGCTGAGCGGGGCCGTGGCCGTCGTGGTCGTGCTGTTGATGATTCTGGGCGTTCTGCTGATGGGGGTCGTCAAAGGCAATTCAGTCGCATTCATGATTTATTAACCTGTTTCAAAAAAGCTTGTTGGGCTCGTTCACTATTTATTAGCAAATAACTAAACCAAGTAAATCAAAATAAGCTAGTAAATTAAGTAAATCAAACTTATTAGAGTATATGCATGTGTGAAGTATACATGTAGAGTTGTATAGTTGTTAGGTTAGTTGAGATGGTGTATAAATCCACTTAAAGTTATTTTAGTTCAATAAATATGTTGGTTAATTATTTAATTGAATTTTAGACAAGTTCATTTTAAAAAAGTGACGAAAAAAAAGAAAACAAAAAAAAAAGTAAAAAATAACTGAGCTGGTTTAATAAAATTTTGTCCTGTAACCAAATGGATGTATATAGAAACCATACAAGATGCAGCTTTTCCCAAAATGTTGAGCTTGGTTTTTAAAATTCTTAAATATAAATCTAATATTATCAGTATAACTTATATAATTATCAATATCCAAATGTTAAATTCATTGTAACTTAGTCCCAAATTTGTTTAAACTTTATTAGATAAATCCAGTGACGGAGCTTGACCAAAAGTTCTGAGTGGGCGTAAAGTCTTTATATATTGTATTTTATGCAAAATAACTGGGGGGACAATCCTATATAATTTTAAAATTTTCCGATGAAAAACAAGAAATTTTACACTTTTAACCGAAACATTGGAGGGGGCGGATACACCCCCCACTTCACACTAAGCTATGCCCTTGGCTAAATGACCATAAGCTTAAGCCATTTACCCATAGGCAGTAACCAATGAACTTATTAGGGTGGAGGGTATAGTCAATCACCCTAGGGTGTTTGATTGAAATCCTACCCAATAATATTATGCCATGTCAACTTCCCATTCTACTCCTCATTTTTCACTCAATCACTAGGTATAGTCAAACACCCCTCAATTAAAAAAAAAAAAAAACTTGATTGGTCTCTCCTCTCTCCTCTCCTCTCAATTCATCGGTGAACAATCACCGATTTTTGTCGCCTCTCTCCAAGTCAAACCCCAACTCAATCAGTGGGGGTGGTCACCGATCGGTGACTCCCACTCAAACACCCAACTCCCCGAACCTATACCCTCCACCCTTAGAATAAAAAAAATTCAAGCGACAATTACAAAGAGAAAGAACAGTGAGCAGCGACAGAATACGCCCAACCCAACGATCGGCGGATCCGACTTAGGTAAGTGATTGAGTGAATCACTCATTTGATGGCTAGTTTTATTTTATTTTATTTTTAATTTATTTGACTAGGGAATAGAACGTCGTCTACACTTTGACAACCTGCTAGCAATGGAGAGCGTCCATGGCATGGGTACGGCAACGCAAAACCGGTTGTGCATATATGTGATTCTTTTAAAGCCTGGAGGTTTGAAATGTCACTATTGCAAAAATCATAAACCAAATCCAAAAGGCCTACACAAAATTATGAATCATGACAAAACTTAAATTAACCCACAAGCATGACCGAGCCAAACACACAATGAATGGTATAACTGGTACTGATTACAAATACTTGATAACTGATAACAGATGCGCAATATACAATGTAAGAATGAATAATTAGTCGAATCACATATGGAAGTACCCGGTCATATCCGAACACAATCTATCTACTATAATAAAAGAAACCAATAAGTGACACGTGTCGTTCATTGAAGGCGTCTACATTTGTAATTTCCTGCCTTTCATACTTATCTTATATCAATTAATTAAATAATAAATAATCAATTAATATTAAATCTTATCTTATTTGAATATCGGATAGAATCATTCTATTTTTTCTAATAGTATATTATCTTCAAATTTAAGTTATAAATTAAATATATTTTTTAAATAATAACACAAAACAATAATCTTAAACTTAAAAAAAAAACAATAATACGCTCATATAAAAAATTTAAAGTACAAACAAAATAACTTATTAGACATTAGATCAAACTTTAAAAAAAACACTAATTAAGAAGAGAAGCTAATAATATAATTCTCTTTTTGTTTTTTCAAATTGGGGTTCTAATCAATTCGAATTAAACTTAACCATGTTTGTGATTTGATTCGAATTAAACCGAACCAAATTTCTGATTTTTTAAACGAATACAATAACATATTATTTACTATACAAAATTACATTTATTTAACCCGTGTAATACATGGTGTTTTTAAAGATATAACTTTTTATTATTAGTATATATTCGCCCCGTTTGCGGTATACAAGGTTACAAAATTATATTTATTTAACCCGTGTAATGCACAGTGTTTTTAAAGATATAATTTTTTTATTCTTTAGTATATATAATTAGATTTATTCAACCCATACAATACACGGATTTTTATTATTTGGTATATAAAATTACATTTATTCAGTACAATACATGGGGTTCTTAGAGATATAATTTTTTTTATTTAATATATAAAATTACATTTGTTCAACTCGTGTAATAAACGAGACTTGTAAAGAATAACTGTTTTAATTTAGTTTATAAACTTACATTTATTTAACCCGTGTAATACACGGGGTTCTAACCTAGTTCAGTGATATATAAAGTGAGGGGTACATAGCTAGCTAGTCGGTTTACCAAATATAAGATGGTGTAGGCGATATACACTAACCAGTTTTTGCCCCGCCCGCGTTGCGGGGCAATAAGCTAAATATTTATCTCTCACAACATGTATGTCTGTACAGAGGTTAAAATCGTAATTATATTTTGAACTGGAGGCGAAATTATAATTTTAAACTGAGAGCAAAATCATAATTTTTAGCTAGGGGGAAATCAAAATATTATTTTGAACTACGGGCAAAAACGTAATTTTGAGCTAAGGGCATAATCGTAATTTTGAGCTAGAGGAAAACACAACATTTTATTTTTAACTGGGGGCAAAAATGTAATTTTAAACGGAGAGCGAAACCGTAATTTTAAACTGGGAACAAAATTAAAAATGAGTTTTTGAACCGAGGGCAAAAGCGTAATTTTGAGCTAAGACAAAATTATAATTTTCTTTTGAGCTGGGGGCAAAAACGTAATTTTAAACGAAGAACGAAAGCGTAATTTTAATCTGCGAATAAAATTAAATTAAAAATGAGTTGGTCCAATAGGGAAGTAACAGGCAGCTAATAATTTTGAGCTAGTGGGGAAAACATAATTTTATTTTGAACAGTGGACAAAAACGTAATTTTGAGCTGAGGGCAGAAGCATAATTTTTAGCTAAGGGAAAAAACAACATTTTATTTTGAACTGGGGGCAGAAACGTAATTTTAAACGGAAGACGAAACCGTAATTTTAAATTGGGAACAAAATTAAAAATGAGTTTTTGAACCGATGGAAAAAGCGTAATTTTGAGCTAGGGGCAAAATTATAATATTTTGTTTTGAGCTGGAGGCAATAATGTAAGTTTAAACAAAGGAGGAAAGCGTAATTTAAAACTTGAAATAAAATTAAATAAAAAATAGGTTGGTCTAATATGGAAGTGCCAGACAAGTTGCCTGACACTATTCCCTGAGCTTGTAAATGTATATTGCCTGACACTATTCCTTGAGCTTGTAAATGTATATCTAGGTAATTATTCCCTTGGAAGTTTAAGGGTAAATTACTTTTTGAGTCCCTGTGTTTTATTGGTTTTAACCACTTGAGTCCAAAATCAAAAAGTTTAACTACCTGAGTCCCTATAAGCATTTTCTTTAACCATTTGAGTCCAAATTTCTAACATTGTTAGAATTTTTTGGTTAAATATTGTTAAATGACCAAAATACCCTTATAGTTATAAAATAACAAAATAAATGCCCTTATATTAAAACAACATACCTGCAAACTCAACTCTCTCTCTCTCTCTCTCCAAACAACAACTACCGTAAAGGTTAAACTTTATGAGACCCAGATCAATCTTGCAGCAAAACCTGCAATTCAAAGGCTTTTTAAAACACACCCACTTGTATATCTTGCGAAAAAGCTTGAAAACTCAAGAAAATTAACAAAAATCATGTGAAGGTTGAATCTTTATGAGACCCAGATCAATCTTGCACCAAAACAAGCTCAAAATTCAATGATAGCTATCAAGAAACTTGAGATTTGAAGGTCTAGTGAGAGAATTACAAGAACAGTTGGTGTGTGAAGCTGCAAAAATCACTCAAAGTCGCATCTTGTGGGGAGAAAAGGTATAGGTAAAAGGAATCTTGGGAAATCAATCATTATCAGAGGAACCATTCTCCGGCCACCGATTTGTTTTGTGTTTTAGATTTGTAAGGCCAGGAGCAGACTTTATAAGGCCAGCATCATCATCGATTGAAAGGATTTGATCCCCAATTCGAACTGAACCAGAGGAGGCGCTATGGAGTTGAGGATATGCGATGGCGACTGAAGAAACTGGGCTTTTTTTAGCGCCGATTGCTGAATCAACGTATCAAATGAACAAGGCAGTGGATCTGGGGGACGATCTGGAGGTTGTGGAGGGATTGAAGGTGGGATTTGACCACCTGCTGAAGAGGTGGTGGTGGTGGTGGTTGACGGTGGGGAAGGCGGTGGTGCAGTGATGGTGCGGTGGTGTTAATGGTGGTGGTAGGGGTAGAGAGAAAGAGAGGAGGGATGGAGTGTGAAATGTTCGTGCTATGACAGAGGTGGAAGATTTAGGTTTTTATAAGGGTAAAGAAGAAGATACAGGGGCATTTTAGTCTTTTAATAGAAAACTAACAGAAAATATGGATGGTGTTAGAAATTTGGACTCAAATGGTTAAGGAAAATGCTTATAGGGACTCAGGTCGTTAAACTTTTTGCTTTTGGACTTAACTGGTTAAAACCCATAAAACACAGGGACTCAAAAAGTAATTTACCCGAAGTTTAAACTAAAATATCATAAGAGTAGTCCATATGCGTCTCCAAATATACATATGATGTGGCAATACTAAGTACAAAAAATAAATCCTAGTGCATGATAAAAAGTATCAAGGTACGTAGTCTAAACAAGCGGAAGAATCATGTCGTGTAATGGTTCAAAACCCTGCCGAATGTATGAAGGCCAAAAGTTCCATACAAATAAACAATTGAGATATCCCTACCATAGCTAATAAACACTATAAGAATATTCGGTGTGGAGGGACATGAAAATGTGATGTTATGCGACATGTGGCAGCCATGTCAACACACGTCAGAAAAGCGGCGTGATGCAAAGAAAGGGAGGAGTAGAACGGGGCGTGGAAAGTGGCGTTTTTATAGAAAAAAATAAACATTAACCAATCAAAACCAACCCAAAATTCACCCACCAATGAAGCGCCGCGACCTCACCCACACATTTGCCCCCACGCCGGTGAAGATCCTCAAGCCCCAACCACAACGCCGTGCTCCACGCCAGACACGGGGTGGTTACCTTGGCGTTGATTGGCTTCCAGTCCGCATTTCCACGCCCACACTGTGTGGTCTAACAAATACAAATCCGAGATCCTGAAAGTTCACAAGCTCCTACAATAATGTTATTATTCAAAATTAGATTCATGTGGCGTAATTATAAGTTTATAATAAAGTTCACAACACACGAGCACAAAACATGCACACGTCTTTGTAAATCACCTAAGTTGTTAATACTTATATTGAGTATGTGTCTATAGGGAATATAACTTTGGCTATGTTTTTTTAACAATGATGTTACAGAAGCACGTAATGAGACGATGATGATGATGAGTAAGGTATGTTGTGGAGATGGTTGGTTTATTTGTAACATATAGTTATGATAAATACCAAGTTACATCTTTTTTGGGGTGGGAATGGATACAAATAGGTTTGTAAACTTTCTTTTGTTGTTTGGGGTTTGGTATAAACTAGAAAAGGCACCCGCCGTGTTGCGGCTGGGTACACGGTATTTTTACATAAGTTTTTAAAATAAATAGGTTAAAAGACTAAAATACTCTTGTGTTATTTGATTTAACAGAAAAATGTAACTGTTTACTGGGTTATGGCTAAAAGGCATAACGTGTAGCATTTGAAAACATTAAGTACAAAACTCATCAATTTTAAACATAAAGGACACCGTCTGAAATTTGATACATATATAAAAAGACAAACCTTGCAATTCACTCTAAAGAAAAAAACTAATTAATTGAAGACCTGAACCGGGTCTGGCCAGACCCAAGAGCTACCCTGCAAATCTGCCCCATCGTTTCCGTGTTTACTTCTTCTTCTTTCACATCGCAAACCACCATCTCCGGTGAACCACAACCACCCGCGAACCACCTCCGCCACTGCTTCATTCAGACAACACTTTCTACTATGTAAAGGTATGGTTTTATAATAACTTTAATTTCCTGCAAATCCAGATGCTCTTCTACCGTTTGCATTCCAAAATCAAATATTCATCAATCTTATGTTTGTTTCAACTATTTGATGAATTGCACTCCATGTGTTCTATGAAATGCCTCAGTTAACTTAGGTGCTGTTTGTTTTTTCTGCACGAAAACCTCTTCTGCTGCATGCCACATCTGCAGGCATCTGCAGGAGAAGAGGTGGACCAAATGTCTTCGGTCTGCAAGGAGAAGAGGGTTTGTTTTTTTTTTTTATATAAAACCTCTTCACACACAAACACACACACAGATCTCTCTCTACTCTCTCTCTACCACCGCCATCTTCACCACCGCCACCACTTCACCACCGTCATCATCACCACCGCCATCATCACCACCACTTCACCACCGTCATCATCACCACCACTTCACCACCGTCATCATCACCACCGCCATCATCATCACCACCACTTCACCACCGCCATCATCATCACCGCCATCAAAACCCACCGCCACCGCCGCCCCCTTCTCTCTCTACGATCTATCTCTCTCTTCGTTTTTAGGGTTTTCGATTTGGGGGTTTTCGATTTTAGGGTTTTCGATTTGGGGGTTTTGTTTGTTGATGATGATGTCGGAGGTGGTGGCGGAGTGGAGGTGGAGCAGATGTCGGAGGTGGAGCAGAGGTGGTGGCGGAGTGGAGGTGGAGGTGGAGAAGATTTGGGGGTTTTGTTTGTGACGTCGATTTGGGGCTGGAGCAGCGGAGGTGGTGGCGGAGTGGCGGTGGTTGTGGCGGAGCAGGGGTGGTGATGATGATGGTGGTGGCGGAGCAGGGGTGGTGGTGGCGGAGCAGGGGTGGAGGTGGAGGTGGTGCCAAGAAGAGGTAAACCTCTGCTTGGAGAAGCTTACCTCTCATCACTTCCCCAAGAAGAGGTCCCCAAGAAGAGGTTGGGGAGAGGTAAAAAGCACTTCTCGAAAAAAAAAACAAACACTCTTCTAAGGCTAAACCTCTTCCCGCGTCTGCACGGTGCAGACAGAAGAGGCCATGAAGCTCTTCTTCCAAAAAACAAACACCACCTTAGACTTTTATTAAACTTCATTTTCTCATACTTTCTTGTACGACCTGTTTTGAGGCTTAGTAAGCCATTACAATGAAATAAAAATAATTAAAAGTACTGTTTTTGTTCTAATTAAAAATATATGCTGTTTTAAAAACAACAAACGGGTCTAACAGGTTGAATTTTAAAAGAAGTGGAAATTTGTATCCACAAGTGAATACAATTGATTTGATCTAGGATTGACCAATTTATTGACTTTTGGTAATTAGACCCAAAATTTGCAGTTCTGCACTAACTGTATAACTGAAACAGATTGCTTGATCTTAGAATCTAAATTTTACATCATTTGTGTTAAGAAAATATTTTAACAAATGATAACATTTCATTTAGCCTTTGTATTAATTAACTTACAAAGATACTATCCGAAACCATCTGTAAGTAACCTACACAGGAAAAAAAGAGATAGAACTTATTTATATTTGTGAGTTGACCTATGACTAAAAAAGTCAAAATGTTAAAATTGTATAAATTTCAGCTTCACAAAACCATGCTTTCTCCATCCTTGAGTAGTGGTCTTCTTTGGGATGTATAAAATGGTAAAACTGGAAATCACGTAATTTATTAGAAAGAACACAATAAATCATGCTTCACTCACTTCTGTCAGATCAACCGTAACATGTATATCGAAACTAAAACAAGTCAAATGGGTGTTTTAATATATTGGTACTTGTATTAGATGTCATTGCAGGGTGAGCTTTGTCTGAATGGCTGGAAAAGAAATCATCATACAGAGTTATGTTTTTGACACTGGCTTCTATTATGCTATTTAATGTTTTATTTTGAATACACATCTCTTGGATAATCTTGACATGACGGGTCAACGGGTATGTGTCAAACGGGTCATCTGGGTCAGCTGGTTCAGTTGCAGTTTATTTATTTGTTTAGTAATTTAGTTTGAATAAGAATTAAGTAGTCAAATTGAACGTTTGGATTTTGTTTTGAGTCGCACGGGTCTTTAGGAGGGTTCCTTTTGAATAGGTGATAGCACATGTTGCAGTAGTTAGTTTGCTGTTTTGAATGGATCTTGGTTTTAAAAAGCGAGAGGCGTACAAAAGCGAAGAGGTCTAAAAATTAGGCGCGAAGCGCAAAAGCGTTGGGCTTTTCGTACCCGAGCGCAAGCCGCAAGAAGATTATATAAATTTTTATATATATCCCATAGGTTTTTTAGTATCCCTTATCCAAAATATAGTTATAACTAAGGTTTATATATGATTTTACCTACATGTACAAGCCAAAAAACCTATTGTCCAACACTTTCATGCATAAAAACAACATAAAAACACCCAAAATACATAAGGCGCACACCTCAGACCTCAAAAAACCCAAAAAAGTGCGCTTTGTGGAAAAAAGCGCGCCTCAGGTGCCATGAGGCGCTCAGACCTGCGCCTTAGTGCGACACCCGCCTAGGCGCGCCTCAGGCGCGCTTTTTAAAACCCAGGAATGGATCTTAGTTTACGTTTTCATGCATGCCTATATAAGGCTCCATTGAGTTGTTCAATAAAGTAAACTAGTTTTTGTGTTTATTATTTTCTTTTATACGTGAGTTGTGTGTTAAGCCAAGGCCTGAATACATCTAGCTGAGAAAAAAAAAAGTTAAGAATGAAAACAAAAATCACATCTACCTGTTTTGGGGAACATGCAGCCATTGCATCTCTTTAGTGCAGAATACATACCCCTTTTGAGGGGTTTAACTTGCTTCACAGCTGAATATTGTTTATACACTAAATTAGCTATATAGTTGAATACCATATCAGGTTGTTCCTGTGTACCAATGGTTGAATGCATATCATTGCACCAACTTGCAGAAATAATGTTTTAATTTTGATTCACTGTACTATGGGACGTTTGACCCGTTTTATTTAAAATTGCTATATCTTGACCCGCTTCATTTTAAATTACTGTTTTTTTGACATGTTTAATGTTAATTCACTATATTTTTCCCTGTTGAATATTAATTCATTGTGTTTTGGCACTTTTGACTCATTTCATTTTTGATTGCTATATGTTTAGTGCAAAAATCACAAAGTGATTGAACAATATGATGGTTTATTTTAGTTTCAAACACAAATGAAGTAACCTAAGAATACAATGTGAAATCTTGAGTTTCAACTTACAAGGACTACTGAATGATCTGTGTTAAACATCATAACAACTTATAAACTTCAAATATTACATGTCATCTTGAATCTCCTTATATAAATATCTTTATAAACTTTTAAAAACAGTTAATGTAAATATTATATCAGATTTTTTGGATGTTAAATTGGTTACTTTTAGTGAGAACTGTTAGTTTTGACTGAAATTGGGTTTCTTGTGGAAATTGTGTTCAAAATCTTGACTCGAAGGATGTTAGTCACCACTGAATTGATTTGTGTTTGGATGAATATCCTAGTAAAAATATGTTTATTTAAATTATTTATGAAAGTTGGTTATTATTCACCTAAATTGGAAGAACTCGTTTCTTTTTGTAATAGAAACAACAAACGGGTACGATTTTAAAAGAACTGGAAATTTGTAAGTTACTTGATCTAATTTTGTTTGTTTAGGAATAGGGGCATGTCCACAAGTGATTTGATATAGGATGAATCAAATTATTATGTTTTGGTTATTAGATTCAAAATTTGCAATTCTGCACTAAGTGCAGAAATTGTACAGTTACTTGATCATAGAAATCTAAAAATTTACACCACTTATAATAATAAATATATTATTAAAAGGTAAGATTTTAATATGGTAAACCTTGTCACATAATTAACTTAACTTAACTGATTTTAAGTCTTTGTATTAACTTAACTGATTTTGAGGGGGCATTTGGTTCGCGGAATGATTTGGAATTGAAATTGGAATTTGTATAGGAATTAGAATTTGAAGGAATTGGATTTGGAATTTAAACATTTCAATTGGAATTGGAAATTGTTGGAATTGGAATCTCAATTCCATTTTTGTTGTGTTTGGTTGTCAAATGAATTGGAATCCATCACCCCGACACCCACAACCACCGGTTCGGGTCGAAACGGTCCGATTCGAAACGGTACGGGTCGATACGGTACGGGTCGAAACGGTACAGGTCGAAATTGTTCGGATCAAAACCAGTATGGGTCGAAACCGTTCATATCGAAACAGTACGGGTCGAAACGGTCGAAGATTCCAATGAATTTACTTTAATTCCTTCACATATAGGAAGGATTTTGAATTCCTCTAGTTAAAAGAATTTGAAGGAATTCATGACTAATTACAATTCCAATTCCACTGTCAACCAAACACATGAAAATTGGAATTGGGATTCCAATTCCATCAAATTCTGTGAGCCAAACATCTTAAGAGATGGAATTCAAATTCCAATTCCCTTAAATTCCATTGAATTACTGCCAACCAAACGCCCGTTAAGTCTTCATGGTTCCTCTCATACGTAACTAGCAAAGTTAATGGCTTATATCGAAACAGTGCATTTTGATCATACAACGCACAACAGTAAAGCACTATCTGTGCGTATATGGGAACAGTTTTTAGAAAACTCAGGCCTGTAGATCTGTTTACTTTGACTTAAAACAACTCAGGCCTCATCTACAACCGAATGAATAGAAACTAACTTATTTTATTTTTGTCAGTTGACCTGTGACTTAAAAAGTCAAACTGTTGAATCTGTAAAAATCTGAGCTTCACAAAACCATACTATCTCCACCCTAGAATAGCTGCCTTCTTTGGGATTAAGGGATGCTTACTCGTTGTTATGTTTCAAGATTCCTATTAAATTAAACATTCAACACACATACGGGTCAATTAAAATCTTAATGTTTACATAAGAGTCCATATTGCCTTTCTATTGTGTTATCTTTAATTATGTATTTGTTCATACCACATAACATAGATAAACATTACATTCTCTTATTTGACCCGTTACGAACCCCTATTTCCAAGTTCTTTTTTTCTAGATGATTTTAATTCATTTACTCAACAAGGACTTCTGACTATAATCATACATCATGTTCATGGTGCGTATTTATTTACAATTTTATTCAATGTAACTTGTTATTCTAATCAATTCAACCCATCCTTACTAATATCAATATGTTGAGATGTTACAACATATTATTTGATCGACTAAATTTAGGCATGAATAATACCAAAATGAACCAACCGGACACCTATTACACATCTAGAGTCTATCTAGGGTGGGATGACTTCATTTGGAGATTCAACAATAATTCGTCATTCAATTATCAAAACCAAACAATAATCACAGGAATAAATATGAACCCATGTGTCATAACAAAACAAAAATTAAATACAAATACATTGCATCAAAGTTAAATATAAGAAACCAAACCGGTGAACCGACTGTGAACAAGAGAAACTTGTATTCTGCCATTATGTTTGCTTGAACTTCATTATGAAATACGTAGACTCAAAGTTCCTTTTTTGACTGCCTCGGGCACTGTGCCAACTTCAGGTCCAAGATCAAACACTCACAAACAATATGAACACAAAGGTTCTCTGCTTGCATACTTTCTTAATAAAAATGAGTGTACAAAACAAACTACTGCAACTACATTTTTTAAGAAAAACAAAATCACACATGTTTGATATCTGCCACTATTCCACGATCTGATAAAATTGTATTTCAACGTTCACAAGTTGCTAACTTTCACACATTCAACTCCTTTTCCGTTCAACCAAGACCAATTCTTCAACAACCTTTTGACCCGTTCATGTGAAACCCGGTTTTGACCTGTTTCGATGACCCAACTATAACCCAATCAAGATTAACCCAACACCGACAGCCCAAGTTCCTCTTCTGCAACCCAATTAAACATAGCTACAGCCCAGTTGAGTCCATACCATGTTATCTTTTGATCAACCCCATCTTGTATTTCTATTTCTAGCTCCCAAGTTAACTTCAGCAACTATTCTTTCAATATTCGTTTCTGCATTGCAATTAAACATTTTAGTATTAAGACTAATTCAACTCTCATGTGATCCTACATCACTATCCTCATCTCCTTTAGTTCTTCTCAACACACAAATAAATTGATTTTACAAACAATTAATTCTAACTTACTGTATTTTTGTGAGTTGACCTACGACTAAAAAAGTCAAATGTTGAATCTGCAAAAATCTGAGCTTCACAAAACCTTGCTTTCTCCATCTTTGAATATATGTCATCTACCTCCTGGTTAAAACCTGCAAAGAAAGTAAAAAAGTTTGACTTTTTAAGACTAAAAAAACATTTTTTTTTTTTTGCAATTGTCATGAGCAAAGCAAAATAATGTTAAAAATAAATAAATAAAAAAAAAAAAAACAAACCAGGGTGTAGAAACTCTTTCTAGTTCCTGAAGAGCCTCTTCCATTTTCAGTATCTTCTAACCTCTTTCAATTCAATATAGAAAAGAAAAATATGTGTCATAAAGATCTTATTTAATCTCATAATTTCTAAATAATTTACATCATTGAATATATGTCATCTACCTCCATAAATTTTGATATATCCATTGAAAATAATGTTAACTGAGTAAAACTTGCAAAGAAAGTAAAAACGTTTTACTTTTTAAGACTAAAAAAAACATTTTATTTGTTGGCAACTGTCATGAGCATAGCAAAATAATGGTTAAAACAAACCATCGTTCCAGAAGCTTCTTCTTGTTCCTCTTCCATTCTCTAAACAAAGTGGCATTTTCAGTTTCTTCTAACCTCTTTCAATTCAATCTAGAAAGGAAAAATATGTATCACAAAGATGTTAATAAATCTCATAATTCAGAATAATTTACTTAATTGTCTTTAGACTGTATGTAAAATTTGTTGTTTAAATGAAATAAAAAATAAATATATAATTTACACATATGAAAAAACCACAAGGAGTCAAAAGGTTATATAATAAAAAAGTACCTTAGAAAATTGTGATGTCGGGGAGATGAGAGATGAGGGGATAGTAGTGGGATCCTCTTCCTTCACACCTTTTTCTCAGATCTGGGCAATCACTGATGTACAAACTCAAAAGTGAAGGAAGCAGTTGTTTTGGCAGGTTTTTCATCTTTGGGCAACTGAAAATGTAGAGATGTTGGAGGGAAGGGAGGTGTTGGAGTCCCATTGAAAGTGATTCAAGTTTCTCAAAATTGTATATCCAAAGATGAGTAAGAGAAGAGGGGGAATTTAATAGGTGGGATAATTGTCTAAAATTCCTCACATCGGGTTCATCACATAATGTTAGGTCAACAAAGGAAGATGGAAAACTCTGAGGGCCCCACTCTGACATGGGCTTCTTCAACCCTCCTATTTCAAGGGAACATAAATTGGGGGGCCAAACCCCACCATGACAGGAAGCATCAATACCTGTGCAATTTATGATTTTCAAATATTTTAATGAGGTAAGATTCGTCATCTGAAGGGCAGAAAATGACTGCATGCTTTTACAATTTTCTATATTCAAATGGGTGAGAACAGGCAGTGGGATGTCAGGAAACGACTCAAGACTTGGACAGTCACCTAGATACAACTCAGTGAGGTAAATGAAGTTACCCAATTGCATGATTGATTTCAAATTGGTCCAATCATTTATCACTATTCTTTCAAGCATGGGCATGCTTGCGTTGCTAATCTTTTCCATTAGTTTATCACAACCTTGTATATCAAGTGACTTGAGTTTCTGCCCTCCTCCTCCTGTTGCTGCTGTTGGGAAGGAGACATGTGTAAGTGAACTACAATCACTAATATCCAAACTTTCAATGCTATTTGGACAGGAGACATGTGTAAGTGAACTACAATCACTAATATCCAAACTTTCAATGCTATTTGGACAGGAGACATGTGTAAGTGATGACAGGTTGCTGCCCCCCAAATTATCCTCCTCTTCTTTCTCTCCTAAACTCACCAAATTTGAACACCCAGATACTTCTGATTCCTTAATACTTACTTCTTCAACTGTCCCAATTTGCTCTATAACACCTCTCCACACCTCATATGTAAGCCCTGAAATAGAGCTTATATGCAACATAGTAATTGATGATGCTGCCCGAACCAGACTTCTCAACACACCATCGCCACAGCCAGCAATTTCTAAAACCCTTAGCGAAGGTAGTGCTTCAACTGAAACATCAATCAATTCAGGACAATTGTTTATATGAAGCTCACGGAGGCGAGGAAAAACTGCATCATTGGTAGACCATGTCTTCCATCCCAACATATCTTCAATATGTAAATATTCAAGTGCGGGTAATGCTTCAGGTGAGAATTCAATCATTTTGGGACAATTTACTATAACAAGTTCTGTAAGAGACGGAAGGACTGAAAGTAGTGGTTTTAATGATACTTCAGTCAATTTGGGACAATCTTCTATCTGAAGCTCCAGAAGGCAAGGAAACACTGCATCAGAAACCTCATTATTGGTTGACCATACCTCCCAACCATGCATACTTTCAAACGTTAGGATTTCAAGTGAAGGGAAGGCAGCAACAGTTAGCTGGTTGGTCCCAGTTAACTCCGAACCTATGAATTCAACATTAGGCATGCTACTTATATACAACTCCTTAAGTGAAGTTAGTTGCCCAAGTGGTGGTAGAGATGTACAGTTTTTACAGTCACTTATCGACACATCAACCAACCGATGAAAAGAAGGATGCCCAACCCATTTCGGAAACTCTATTCCCCCATATGACTTAACTACAAGCTCTTTCAACCATTCACTATCAGGTTTCAGCTCTTCGAGAACCTCCTTTTGAGGTGTTACATGTTGAGAACCCTCCCCCCAATTCAGCTCTAACTTAGTAAGCTTTTTTAGAGATAATTTTGCCTCATGTGCATCCACTGCGCTTTGCACTTTGCACAACCCTTCAATGGAAAGTTCCCCACCGAGATTATTTAATCCCTTAAGCTCCGTTATAGCAAACCCACCATCTCCTCCAATGACAATCTTGGTGAGAGTTTGTAGGCTTTTCAGCTCACCAATCCCCAAGGGAAACTCTATAAGAGACGGAGTATTCCTAAAGTCAAAATGCTGCAACTTTTTGAGCTTTGAGAAGCTTTTAGGCAACTTAGTCAAACTCCGACAGCCAAAAATGATCAGTGTTTGTAGATTAAAAAGATTACCGAAGTTCTCTGGTAACACTTTGATGTTAGTTCGAGATAAGTTAAGATATCTCAAGTGCTTCAAACTACCAATGAAATCCGGTACCTCACTTATCCACAAGCCACTCAAAGAAAGGACCCTTAAGAGTGGTAACTGAGGAAGTAAGTCAACCAGAATCTTACCGGAAAGGTACCTTCTTTGATTTTGATCCATAGATACTGCCAACAATGTTCTCAGACTTCTTGCCCTTTTAAATGGCTCAAACTTCTGGTGACCTTCATATGTCTCAGGAATAAATGACATATGACGGTACCTTGTCAAAGCTTCCTTCCCCAACTTGGTACGATTCTCAAACCTTAAAAAAAATTCTTTGGCAACAAATGTAGCCAAGTCATTCATCAGGTCATGCATCACATATAAATATTCATCATTAGGTGCTTGCTGAAAAAAGGACCTTGATAACAATGCTTCAAAATCTTCTTGTGCCTTGGTTGCTTCTGATTGGCTTAAAAACCCTTCCGCCATCCACAATAAGACTAACTCCTCTTTGTTAAACAAGAAGTCCTTAGGGAACAAGGAGCAATATGCAAACAGCCTCTTCAAATTTGCAGAAAGATCATGGTAGCTTAGCATAAGGGCCGGAAAAATCACCTTCCAATCTGCAGAAAGATCACCAACATATTCTGTATCCCATATTTGACTACTTAACACGTCGTCCCATTTTTCAGGTGCTGTTTTTGTTCTGAGTAGTCTTCCAATTGCTTTTAAAGCCAAAGGCAAAGTACCACATTTTTTCACAATGGCTTCACCCTTTTCCCTAAGTGTTGGGTATGAATCAAAGCTATCAACACCCAATGCATGGAAAGCAAATAAAGACAAAGCATCTTCAGGTGACAAACTCTCAAGAAGGTCAAGATGATCAAAACCTAGGCTTCTGAGTAGTTCCTTCTTGCGAGTTGTCATGATTATCTTACTTCCCGGTGCCCCCGAATGAAATGGGAGCACAAGTTTTTCCCAGTTTTCATAGTTCTCAGTCCACACATCATCAAGTACAAGCAAAAATCGTGTGTCTTTAAATTGCTCTGTAAGAGCCTTTTTAAGCTGATTTAAATCTTTGAATTCCGTTTTTTCTCTATTCACATCTTGAAAGATGGTTTGGCTTATCTTAAATACATCAAAATCATCAGAAACACAAACCCAAGCATTGAGTTGAAAGTGATCCTTCACCTGTGGATCATTATACAAAAGTCTAGCAAGAGTGGTCTTCCCAACCCCACCCATACCAACTATGGGTATGATGCTAAACTTTTCTGTAGATGACTCGCCCCCTAACAGCTGGTTGAGCAATCTCTTTTTCTCACCTTCTCGCCCAACAACATAAAGTTCTGGCAAAGAGGTTTCATTTCCTCTATTACCATCTTTCTGTTTTTCATTTTCCACAGTCAAACCTAGCTTATGTTTTTCTTCATATAGTTGTTTTAACTTGGTGGTAATACTATCTATTTTGGGAGACAACCTATGACTTAGTGAGAAATTTGTGCAGCAAGTTGAGACAATCAGTTTTTTTACCTTGCTTGTGCTTGCTCCTGATTCCTGGGTCAGCTCACGACGCATGGCTTCGGTAGCCACATCGTCGAGTACGTCTTCGATATCGTAAGCCAGATGCTGGAGACGATTCAGCCATTGTTTAACAGCTTCTTTCTTTATTTCTTTGTCAGAAGCATCATGAAGCAGAGCTCGAATCTGGGATAGTTTATCTCCCAGTTTTTCGAGCTCGGAATGAATACCCTGAGCGCGAACATACTTCTTGAAGGCTTCATCAGCAAGCTTCTCAAATATGAGATTGACAAGGGCAGAAACAGCAGCATCAGCCATTGTTAACGGTGAGATGGGAATGAGAGTAAGTTGGTTTTTCAGAATGTGTTTATGGATTAAAATTTCAAGTTGCGAATGTTATAGATATCAATTTTCGTGTGAGCAGAAAACTTTAAAAAATGGTTCTGGTGTTAGTAAGTTAGGTATTGGATTCGAGTTTCATACATAAGCATTGCTCTTTTAACAAGTTTTCTTTTTTATCTTACTTTAGGATATATTTGATTCCTTATTTTGCTTCCAAGCAATGTACCACCATGCATAACAAGATATTAAAATTAGATTGTAACGTCTTTGCATTAGTTAGTTCTTACAAAATAAGAGTTACATAAATTTATTTTTAATCCTGCAAGTGGTGGAAGACTTGCATTTGATGCAGGTTCAACTTCTACTTGGTGCAGAGTGAGGCATTGGTAGGCAATGATAGGAGACCCACAGAAACCTGGGTTGGATCCTTGAGCCAAACCGGTTTTACTGGTAACTTCACCGTCGTGCCTACGGGCGGGTGGGTTACCGGGTTTTCCCCGGAATTGGTGGTGGACTCGGGTTACTCTCGGAGTACTCCATTTGTCCAGTGGGTGCCCTGAGAGTGCTCGGGATTGATTCTGTTTGCCGTTCAAAAAAATTTTAGAATATTGTTTAAATTAATGGTTGATTAGTAATTGTGTATTATGTAAAATATCACTTTATATATTTAAGCTAAAAAAAACCTGACGTAAGTCTAGAAAATCTACTTATGAAATCAGGGTAATGTAAGTATGTGTTCAGTTACTAAAAAGTAACCCTAACAAATCACAACATCATGAAGCAATCAAAATTCCATTCCAAGGAGTAAAAGTAGGCAACCAGTATAATACATCAAAAAGCAGGATTTCAAGAACAACAACAAAAACAAAGAATATGCTATTTAATTTGATTTACCTCTTTTCGTCCACTGAGATCACGCCTGAGGGTAAAAATTAGAAACTGTAGGATCGTGAAACGACCTAACGAGTCGATCAGAAGAGTGCTCAGACCGAATCAGAGGCGGAATTCATTGATTCGGTCTTCGTTTAGCTTGTATTCACTATTAATTGTCTCGTTTATTAATCTCTGAACGTTTACAAGACTGGAGACACTTCGACAGCACCTCGGCGTCGGAAACTAGAATGTTACAACTGAACTCGTTTGAAGGCTATTTATAGGGAAGACCCTTCCGTTTGAAAATAACACAACATTTTCAAACGGAACCCTTTCAAACGATGCAACATTCAAACGGTTACCTAATTCAAACAATTACAATTCAAACGGTCAACTAACTCAAACTTGTTTTGTCTTCATGATGTCATGCTTGTTTAGATCTGCAACGAACCCGAGACTCGACCTAAGACGAAGACGACAGATGAATGCACCAACAGACTCCCCCTCAGATGTTGACGAGTCTTAAGTGTCGAGTCTTTGCATCTTCAGTCTTTATCTGTCTCTTTTCTTTCTTTGCATATATCAGGATCTTCTCTTTGGCTCTAACCTCGTCAGACTCCCCCTCTCATCATGATGGGATCGCTGTCTGGAATTAGCTATCACCTAGAGATCAAACCCTGACTTTATCTCTGATTAGCTCATTTCCTGCACACATTTTCTCATCAAAACACATAAGTTTTTACTTAAAAAAATAAGAAAAACTTACTAGTAATAGTTACCTCAAGTTCAAATTAATGATCTTGATTAACTAAACAAACTTCTTTCTCAAAATAAATTTCTTCTGTTAAACTCACACCCCAAACCTGTTCATCATGTTCAGCACTTGGAATTTTGAAAATCAGCTCTTCATCATCAGTTGTCGAAAATATTTTTGGATTTTTCAAAATTTATGCTAAAACACACTAAAATCTTTTTGGATTTTTGAATATAACAAAGAAATGCATTAAAGAAATATTTACAAACAATATTTTCGTGAGCTTCGTGTAAGAGGATCATATCAGTTTTTGAGACACATCACAAGCACCGTTAAGCTTTAAACATTTTAAGCTCTAAACGATTCACATTGATTGACGATATTGTTGTCCACATAAACTCAATCTAAAAACTTTCGAAATGCTTACCGATACGTTAAGGTATATTAAGATAGCACTAAATTCTTATGGACCCCACGATCTCAGCATATCCCCTCATCATGCAATACACTAACTCAAGTAATGCCTTTAAACTTTATCAACTGTGATTTGTGCGAAAACAAAGCAGAATGTTTAAACATTAACAATCAGGTCGATACTTCCGTATACGCAGAGAAAGTCCAATGTTTAAACAAAATAAGAAAAAATAAAACAAGTTGAAGTTGTTTAGGCTTTAACCACCAGGTCGATACTCCCGTATACGCAGAGGAGGTCCAAAGCTTAAACGAAACACCAAAGAAAATAAAGCAGAACGTTTAGGCAACAACATCCAGGTCGATACTCACGTATACGCAGAGGATGTCCGATGCTTAAACAAAATAAAGAAATAAAACAAGTTTAAATCTTTACAAAATGAAATGCACAATCACAGCGACTTTTCAGCAAAGTTGTGAAAGTTCACAAACTTAACCAGTTTTATGTCTTTCGACAATCAGCGATTACTGAGTAGGCACACAATCAAGAAGGACAAAACTAAGTACTATGCTTTCAATCATGTTTCCCACTAGAACTAGGCTTTTTCATTTTAGGTTTGTATCGTTATCGCAAATCTACTAGTCTAGCTGAGCCTACCGTCACATCTTTAGTGAGATCATTTATCACATTTTATCTCTCCGTTTCTTTAGCATGCTGTGACAGTCCAACTGATCTACTATCATTTCCTCTTTTTTCAACAAGACTCATTTTTTACATTTTTCAATGTTTTTGACATTTTCAAATTTTCTAATTTTTTTAAAATTTTTACTCCCCCTAAAATCAAAATATGTCTCAATTTTGATTTTCTGAGAAAATTTGAAAACAAGCTATACATGAAATGTGACAACATGATGAGAATCACTTTAATTCTCCATTCACTTGGCTTGAACAATCAGAACTCCCCCTGACAACAAACTGTTTTAATCAAAATGGTTTTTCCGGAAAATAAGTTTTGTGTGTCTTTTCACAAATTCGGGGTTTCATCCATCACCTTGTTTTCTTTAACCACTTGTAAAAATTTAACATTTGTAAGATCAATCCACAAACATCACTTGTAGAAAATCAAGTACAACTTAATGTCCCTGATTTACCACTTGTAAGACGAAATATCACTTTCGTGAATTTCTCAAGAAATGTGCCGATTCATGTTCCACGCTTAACAACATGGGAACTCCGGCAAGTCAGGTTTTTCATTTAAACAGATTCACCCAAGCCTGACTGTCCTTGGGTGATTTTGAATTCTTGTTCAAAAATGGTGGAAAATTTGCATCATCCATTGTTAAACCTGAATTCTCCATTTTTACCTCAACACATGGCTCTTCTGGCTTTACCACACCAGATTCATCGCCTGAACGTGGCTTGTCTGACTTTGACCTGTCAGATTCATTGCCTGATGGTGGCTTGTCTGACTTTGACACATCAGATTCATCGCCGACCAATTTTTTCTTCTTCTTTCCCTCTTTCGTCCTCAGATTTGTATCTGATGAATGCGTTTTGCTTGATTTGTCATTCTTTGGAGAGCAAGACGATTTATCAGAACTCTTATTCGATCTATCCGGTGAACCCGAGGACAAAATCTTTTCCAGATACTCTCTGGCCTTCTTCCTCTTCTTCCTCAGTCTATCTTTTTGCCCCTGTGAAAGCTTCACTTTCGTTTCTTGAACTTTAGGTTCTTGAACCTTCTGTTCTTTGGGCTTGACAGAGACTGGTTTTTTCACCTGCTTCTGAGATTCAACCCTCGATCTTCTCATTGATCTCATTGAGCAATCTCTAGCAATGTGACCTCTGATGTTGCAGTTAAAGCATCTTCTCGTCTCATAACTCCAACCTTGGCAGTTAACAGCAATGTGTCCTTGATAACCACATCGGTAACACACTCTGTTATCGTACCAATCACCATTTTCAGTCCAAACATTCAGATCAAAGCACTGTTTGGCTTGGTGATAATCGTTCCTTATGTTTGCTGGATTTGACTTTTGAGCACTGTGGTCCAACCTGCACCACTTATTGCCAACAATTTTTGAGTTTTCATTTTTTACTTTTTGTAATTTTTCAATGGGATTGGATGATCGCTCTGATGAGCTTTTATTATCTTTTTGAACATTTTTCTCATTTTTAATTTTTTGTTTCTGTTCCACTTTCTTCTTCAAAGGTTTTTGCTTAGAGCATTCTCCCTTTTCAGTTGATTGTGGAACAGTTTCTTGAAACTTTTCTTTTAATTTCAAAAACAATTTTTGTTTTTCGAATTTTTTATTTTCATCATCAGATTTCTCATCACAATCTTCAACTTTGACTTTGTCAAAGTTTGTGACATTGTCACTTATTGGAACTGAATTAACAGGTTTTGGGCAAGGAATAGCTGAAGTATTCACAAACACCTTCAACTTTTCTTCCCATTCCTTGATTTTCTTTTGAGCACACTCTGCTTCCTTTTCAAGTCGAATAATCTTTTCAAGATGAGAATTAATTTCAATTTGTTTTTCAAGATTGTTTTTACCAAACATATCTCTCTCATCTTTTAAAATTTTTATTTGACTTTGAAAATCTTTCTCAATTTTTGCTTTTTCATTTTCAAAATCTTTTTCTTTTTCTTTTTCCAAATTGTGAATTTGATTTTTCAAAATATTTTCTGATTTTTTTAGATTTTTGTTTTCTAATGACAAACTCTCAACATCCTTCAAGAGTTTGTCATTTACAAATGTCAACATCTCACAATTTTTCAGCAAAACAAGAATATGTTTATCATCAACTTTTGTCTCAACCTTTAAAGATGAGATATTTTCAACCTGTTCCTTTTCCTCATGAACACTTTCATCCTTACTCTCTTCTTCTGGTGAATGATCAAAGATAGGTGCGTGCGTCTTCTGCAACCTCTTTCTTTGACTCTGATTCAGGATTCACAGATACAAGTTTTTCAGATTCTTCTTTCTCAATCTTGACCGCTGGAATTTGTTCAACCTGTTTTTTCTCACTAGGTTTGATTTGTTCTTCAGCTGTTGTTGTTTTTACATCTTTCTCAGATTTGATCTCATCAGTCTCTTTCAGTTGACCTGCAAAACACCCATTATTCTTATCAGATGAAATTTTCTTTTGAAAATCTTCAAGCTTTTGTATTCCCTCTTCATCATTGTCACTCTCTTCATCAGACGAGTGATCAAAAATAGGCGCTTTTTCTGCATCCTTTTGAAAAATTTCTGTTTCAGTTTCAATACCGGCGGTTTCGGCAACAATAACAGGAGCAACTTGTCCATTAATAAAGACACTGAAATCAATACCAAAAAGTCTGTAAAACTCTTTATCCATGTTTCGGTGTCAAATGTTCACAAAATTGATTTTTCAAATGAACTGAAATCACTGTTAAACGAGCTGATGCAAATTGAATTTGATGATAATTTGTCCAAACCTTGGGTCGAAGATATATGGTGGGCTGATAACAACAATACCTCACACAAAGTTTAATTCATTGGGCCTCCAACACTTTATGAATCTTGGGCCTTTGAATTACTTGGGCTAACAACACACTTAATGATTTCACCAATCTTTGACTTTAGTGGGCTAAATGATGGGCTGACAACAAAATTACCATATAAGCGACAAAACAAATATCAAACCCAATCTTACAATCACTACACGATAACAATCACATAAACCTAATTGAATCTTGCTGTCACATGCACCCGACATTATGTCTGACATCTTTGAACCAACAAGTCACTTAAAAAGAAATCACATGGGTCGGCAATAGTTAACAAGTCACATGTACTGTTCTGATTTTTTAATGATTATATCGATCACCGAAAGTCACATGTAAACTGAAATGATTACCGTCACAATTATTAATCACATGTAAACCGACAACTTGATATAATTTCTTTTTTCAACTATCAATGACCTGACAAGCACCGATGACCTGTATTACTTTATCAAATTCTGACAAACAATTACTTGGGCCGATGAATCATCACATGAGCTTTAATCTTTTAAAATTTTGATTGTCTCGTAAAACAATGTGGCCAACAACTTTAATATCAACTCAAGTCTCATTGGACCTCTTGAATGACAAAGACTTATCACATCTAACTTTAAATGAATCCGATGATTTATGGCACATAATTTCAAACTGAATAAAGCATATTCACGTGACTTATAGCACACAATTCGATTAACTTTTCAAACGGTTCACACAACCCAAAGCACTATCACGTGAAAAACTGAAACACTTTTCAAACAAATGTTTCAAACGATAAGTTGAATTTCAAACAGTCAGTTTATGTTTCAAACGGCCAGGTGCAATTTCAAACTATATGTTCAAACGATCAGTTTCAAACGATAAGTTCAAACGATCAGTTTCAAACGATAGGTTCAAACGTAACAGACCTGTCACGTTTGAAATTACATCATTTTCAAACGATGGGACCAGATTCAAACGATTGACATCAGTTTTCAAACGATGGGACCAGATTCAAACGATTGACAGCAGTTTTCAAACGGAACACCTATGCTTCGTTCAAACAGAACCCATATTTTAGTCCTTTTTTACCGGTTAAACTTCGAATTTAGGTCCGATATTCTCAAGGGTTTGTTAAAACACCATTACGCACATTTTGTGAAAATTTTAGCCGATTTTATCCGTGAAAACTTGTAATTTTCGAAAAGAAAGGTGTAGAAGATAGAATATTCCAGCAAAAACGAGCTAAACGGTAAGAACTCTTCCTCCTGAGCTCTGATACCACTTGTAGGATCGTGAAACGACCTAACGAGTCGATCAGAAGAGTGCTCAGACCGAATCAGAGGCGGAATTCATTGATTCGGTCTTCGTTTAGCTTGTATTCACTATTAATTGTCTCGTTTATTAATCTCTGAACGTTTACAAGACTGGAGACACTTCGACAGCACCTCGGCGTCGGAAACTAGAATGTTACAACTGAACTCGTTTGAAGGCTATTTATAGGGAAGACCCTTCCGTTTGAAAATAACACAACATTTTCAAACGGAACCCTTTCAAACGATGCAACATTCAAACGGTTACCTAATTCAAACAATTACAATTCAAACGGTCAACTAACTCAAACTTGTTTTGTCTTCATGATGTCATATATGATGTCATATATGTGATGTCACTTATGATATCACATATATGATGTCATGTGTGATGTCATGCCTGTTTAGATCTGCAACGAACCCGAGACTCGACCTAAGACGAAGACGACAGATGAATGCACCAACAGAAACCTTTAACAACGGTTTTTTTAATTTATTCTTGGGCTTCTGCTACTTGCGACCTACAATGGGACCAGTCCATGACCTGTTAATAGTATTGGCCCATTAAGAATTTTGGTCCAGAGAACCTCTAGTCCACTTGCCACATATAATGCAGTAGAATGTAACTTGTAAGCATTAGATAATAGATCTAACTAATATAATAAAAGAAACCAACTTTTGGACACGTGTCATTCATTGAAGGTATCCTCAAATTTATATTTATCTAAATAAATAAATAATAAATTAATATTAAATCTTATTATACTTTAATAAAATATTATCCTCAAATCTAAATTGTTAATTTAATATATTTTTAAAACAAATACCTCTCTTATCTACTTATCTTATATTAAATAGATAAATAATAAATTAATATTAAATGCTATCCTAATTTATTAAAAACATAACTTTTTTTTATTTGGTATACAAAATTATGTTTATTCAACTCGAGTAAAACGCGAGGTTTTTAAGGATATAATTTTTTTTTATTATTTTGTAGATTTTTCAACCCGACTATACACGGGTTTTTTTAAAGATACGACGTTTTTAGTATTTAATATACAAAATTACATTTATTTAGGATATAATTTTTTTATTATTTGGTAGATATTTCAACCTGACTATACACGGTTTTTTTTAAAGATGCGACGTTTTTAGTATTTAATATACAAAAATACATTTATTTAATCTATGTAATACACATGGTTTTTAAAGATATAACTCTTTTTTATATCTATTCAACACCTGTAATATACGGGGTTTTTAAGGATGTAATTTTCTTATTATTTGGTAGATTTATTCAACCCGATTATACACGGGTTTTTTTGATACGACGTTTTTAGTATTTAGTATACAAAATTACATTTATTTAATCTATGTAATACACATGGTTTCTAAAGATATAACTTTTTTATTATTTGACATATAAAATTACATTTATTTAACATGTACAATTTACAAGGTTCAAAAAGATATAAGTTTTTATTATTTAATATATAAAATAACATTTATTCAACCCGTGTAATACACGGGGTTCTAACCTAGTAATTTATATAAACTAAATAAATGATTTATAACTTTATATTACGAAATTTTAATATTATGTTTTTAAAATATTGAACAGATATTAATAATATACTAATGTTCCAACTAAATTATAATATACTAGACTAGGTTATAACCCCGTGTATTTCACGGATTAAGTAAATAAAAAAATCAAAGAGTTAATAACGAAGATTTAACAATTATACAACGATATCTTTAAGACGCTTTTCTGATATCCAGACAAAATTTTGTGTCATGTATGATCAAAACTTGTGATGTTTGTCAAGTTTATAAATATGAAAGCATTTGAACCATCGATTAGATTATCGACTTTCTCACGAGTTTTAACAGTCATGTGAATATATATTTAATAACCCACGTTTTATTTAAATAATAGTGGTCTTAATTTATTAGTTCTAAAAAATGTTGAAATATCCAGATTAGGCATATAGCAATTATCCAATTAGATAAACTTATATAAAAAATAATGTTTCAATTTAAATTAATTAGATAAGTATAAATTATCGGTAATTATTAAATTATATAACTTTAAAATTTAAATATCTGGGCGTGAGTTGCATCTTAAAAGGATAGGTGTTTTTGGATAAATTTATTAGTCTGATAAATGTAATTATTATTCTTCTTGCATTTTTAACATATATTAAATTTAAGAGTAAAATGCACGGATAGTCCCTGTGGTTTTATAAAATAACACCTATAGTCCCAAACTTTTGTAAAATGCACGAAGAAGGCGTGTATCGATGAGAGAGTTGCAGGTGGTGAGGGTAAGGGTGGGGGTGGGGGTGAGGGTAGGGTGGGGCCATTTGAGTTAGCTTTATCTTTTTTTTTTAATATTTTTTAATACAGTAACAACATTAAGGTCATTTCACACCCATGTAAGTGAGAAAACTAACTCCTATCCACTCTAGGGACTATTCGAGTAACAAACTGTCAAACCACAGGGAGCACCGATGTGATTTCCAAAAGTTGAGTACTATAGGTGTTATTTTTACAAAACCACAGGGACTATCCGTGCATTTCCTCGAAATTTAATAATTTAAATTAAATAATAATTATCTACAATTAAGGAATTAAGATATAATTTTTAACCTAGTAATCAATATAAATAAATAAAAAGATATTTTATGGAACTTTATCCGTAATTTTTTAAATGTTTGAAACATATTAAATTTAATAATTTAAATTAAATAATTAATGATGGTCTAGAATAATGACAAGTGTCCCTAAATTGGTTTCTTTTATTATATAGTATATATTAGAATCCCTTTCTCTCCCAGTAGGAAGATATGGAATTATTGTGAAGTGTTTACTAAAACAGGACATCGCTGGTGTCGGGTTAGATGTTTATGAACTTGTGGTTAGGAATTTGGATGCTTTCTTCTCTAACAAACCATTGATGTTTGAGGTCATGCAGGTCAGTCATCTTGAATTCCGTTAACAGAGACTTGATTATATTTTGGAGAAGAGAATCACTTCAAGCTGTGAGGATAATATCATCCACATATAAAAGTAGATAAGCCATTTGATCTCCCTTGAGATAAACAAACAAAAAAGTGTCACATACGCTACTTTTGAAACCACACTTGGAGGGATAACCCGCAAACCGTTGGTACCAAGCCCGTTGAACTTGTTTCAAGCCATAGAGTGACTTATTAAGCTTACACACATATCTCGGGTCACTACAACAAAAATGGCTTTTTATGACCTTTTCTGTGGGACGTTTGTTAAAGAGTGTCCTAAAAAACTATTTAATAGGACTAATGAACTTTTGGGGTCCTTTTATAATATACTCTACTAAACTGGTGTCCTAAAAAACTATTTAATAGGATGGATGATTTTTTGGGTCATATAATTTAATAGGACACTTAAAACGTAGATCTTAATAAAATACTTTATAAGACATTTAATTGTTAGTGTCCCATTATGTGGTATTGTATTATGACACTTGATTATCTGGGGCCCTATTATAACATAACTTAATGGGACACGTTGTAGTTAAGTCATAAATGTTCAGTGTTATAGGACCCTTTCTAGTTGAAGTCATATTAGAACTTAACTTAATAGGACACTTGACACTTGGGTCTTATAACTTTAAACTTTATAGGACGCTTAATCATTATGGTGTTATTATAATACACCGTATTAGGACACTTGATATTTACTAATGTGGCTAAAATTTAATACATTTGGTTATGTATATTATTTTCTATGACCAAATGTTATACAATATCTACACTTAAAATTAAAAAAAAAATCATGGGCCTTTACATAACATTCATCACATCATTATCACTTTGTTTATTTTCATGTGACGAAATATTATCAAATGTTATGAAAAAATATGTGATTAAATGTTAAACTTACAACATATTAAAAAATTTCCCAAAATTATTTCATTCTAAAACTTCCCACCAAAATATTTATCCTAGAATTTTAATTTTCCCTAAAAATATTTAATCCTAAAACTTCCCACCAATATATTTCATACTAAAACTTCCCACCAAAATATTTATCCTAAAAGTTAAACTTACCACAAAATAACTTCCCTCAAAAAATATTTCATTCTAAAAACTTCCACCAAAATATTTCATTCAAAACTCCCCTCTCAATTAATATTCTCATTTGAAAAGTTATATTAGTTAATATTATAAAACAAAAAAAAAAATCTTACTACATATTTAAAAATTTATCCTATTATTAATGTTATTATATATTCTAACCATGTGTTTTCTTCTAAATAATATGTAAGAGTATGTATATTAGTTACGTTTTTAATGTATGCAAAATTAGTACTAGTGCCAAATTTTCCATACCGTATTATTTTCGGTACCCACTTTTTAGCGTTTTCGGTACGGTACCAATATTATACCGAGTTTAATTTTCAAATACCGGTAACGTAGAGTATCGTACCAAACATTTTCAGTACCGATACCTGTACCCATAGTTGACAATTTTCGGTAGCTATATTTTCGTATCGATACTGAGCTCATCCCTAATCATATATGTATTAATAGACCATATTGGGCCTTAATAGATCACAATGGCCAATAGTGGGCCATATATATGTGTTAATGGACCATATTGGGCCTTAATGGATCATAATGGATAATAGTAGTCAAACATGTCTTAAGGGACTATGTTGGGCCTAAATGGATCACAATGGCCAATAGTGGATCATACATGTCTTAATGAACCATATTGGGCCTTAGTGGATCACAAGGACCAATAGTGGATCATACACGTCTTAATAGACCGTATTGGGCCTAAATGGATCACAAAGACAAATAATGGATCATATATGTGTTAATCGACCACAATGCACAATAGTAGATAGTACAAGTCTTAATGGTCAATATTGGGCCTTAATGACTCACGATAAACAGTAGCAGATCATATATGTGTTAATGGACCATATTGGGCCTAAATAATTCACAACGGCCAAATAGTAGATCGTGCAAGTCTTAATGGACAATATTGGGCCTTAATGGATCACGATAAATAGTAGTAGATCATATATGTGTTAATGGACCATATTGGGCCTAAAAATTCACAACGGCCAAATAGTGGATCGTATATTTCTTAATGGACCATATGTCCCTTAACGGATCAAAGTGGACAATAGTTGATCATACATGTTTTAATGGAACATATTAGGCCTTAATGGATCAGAATTGACAATATTAGATCATACATGTCTTAATGGACAATGTTGGGCCTGAATGGATCATAGTGCATAATAGTAGATCATACTTGTTTTAATGCACCATATTGGCTCTTAATGGGTCACAATGGACAATAGTAGATCACACATGTCTTAATGGACCATGTTGGGCCTTAATGGATAATAAATGACAATGGTAGATCATAAATGTCTTAATGGACCATATTGGTACTTAATGGATCACAATGGGTAATAGGAGATCACATGTGACACCCGACAATTTCAGGTTAACTCCGTTATCTCAATCATTCATTCATACAGTACACTTGATTATGGTTAATTAAGTGTCAGTTATTGCACAAATACTCACAAGACAGTAGTTCAGAGAATTACATAATCACACACGAGTCTGTCTCTAAATGTGGGTAGACAATTCGAATAATATCCCTAAGCAATTAAATAAATATATATTTGGTGAATATATATGTTATATGACTTGCATGTTTATTTTGTGAACTTCCGTGAAATTACGTATGTTAATGTGTTAGTGACTTTTTTAGCAAATCAGTTATAAAGCGTATCTTCATATTTATGTATTTTTTATTCTAAATAATAACGGCCTACGACGGGAAAACCTATTATTCAACTGACGATTCTGGCCAAACACATTTGATTTAACAAATATATATGAACCGAATACCCGTTTATTGAAATTTATATAACCAACGTATCTGGTTTATTTAATTATGGTTTAGCGAGCAAATTTTAGTAAGTGATCGAGACGTGCGACGATTAAACGGGTTCGTATTCGTGCTATGGACCCATTTAACTAAACGTAGGTATAAAAGCATCTCAAACTCCTTTCTCCTTCATTTTTCTCCATCAAAACCCTAGCCCCCATTCTTATTTCTCTCTCACAACACTAAGATCTGCAAGTCTAGAGAGAGAGAGAGAGAGGGAGTGAAAGCCGTGAGAGAGAGGATCGATGATAGAGAGATAGATGAGTAAGAGATGTGGCAGCCGCACGCGGCGGTGCAAGACCACAGCAGCGACGGTTGCAAGTTGGGTGACAGGGAGTTGTTTTAGATCTGGTTCGGTGATGGTTCAGGGTTAGGGTTCCTCCTAATCCTACTTATCTACCTGTGTTTGAAAGGTTGCCTATTTGATGTTTGCCAAACATGTGGGTTTTAAATTTGAAATTAGTAAACTTTGTTGTGGTTGTAGACAATACAAACCTTTTTTTGTATTAAAGTAAATGGATAAACTCTAAACTAAAATAATGGTAAATTACACTTTTCGTCCTTTATGTTTGTATTAGATTGCAATGAATGACCTTTAACTTTAATAATTACAGTCACAGTCCTTTTTTTGTTAAAAACATTACACTCTAAGTCCTTTTACACTAACTAGGTTAAAATTTTCAATCAAGTCTGATCAATTAAGGATAGGTTAGTCATATTACTAACTTAATTAAAAATAGCTTTAAAAAATAAGTCAACAAAAAATATCCCCTCTCTCTAGTCAACACCCTCCTTCTGCCTAACCTTGTAACCTCTGTGCTTCACCACTGGCATTCCAGCCACCACCACAACGACCACCTACTCATCTCACTACCGACCTCCACCTAAACGCCTCACCAGCCATCTCTCTTCCTCCCAAAGACCACCACCCATCACCATTAACAACCGCCGACAATTAACTGCAACAATTGATTCGAGTCATACGATTCTGCAGCATACGATTAACAACCATCTGCAAGATCCTGCAACATATTCTTCTAACTAATACTTTATAAAATAATATTTTAGATCTGAAGAAAAAAAATAAGAAAAGAAAAGCTTTACTGGATATCCATGTAACTCATCAAATCACCCACCAAGTTTAGATCTTCTCACAATCAAACCAGACCCAACTTGCTCAAACTGAACCACAAGCCCAAATAATGAACAAAACAAGAAACCCCAAATCTCCCTACTGAATAATAAAGTCAACAAACATAAATAGATATACGTATGTCTGAATCTATACACATCAGACCTGAGTATATGCAAATAACCCTAATCTTTAAAGTAAAGAAAGTGAACTAAAAGGCAGACTTTTGCCATTTTGGATAAAGATTTGGAAATTGACAACACCCTTATTTGTATGGAGGAAAAATGGCAAGATTTAAGGAAAGATTTAAACCCTTCTTTGTTACGGTGTGTGGATCCAATAAGAAGACAAATTTAAACCGGCGTCGGATTTAGTTTAAAGATGGGGGCAATGGGTGTGGGTGGTTAAGGTGGGTGTTAGAGAGTGGTGGTGGGTGCGAGAGAGAGAGAGGGGGGGGGGGGGGGGTTGGAAGAGAGAACTGAAGAGGGGATTTTATATGTTTTAAAAAAATATAATATGTTTTTGTTTTATTGTACTATAATGGGAAAAGACAATAATACCCTCATGTGCAAGGCACATGACATATTTAACTAAAATTTTTAACTTAGTTAGTGCTAAATGACCTAGGGTGTAATGCTTTTAACAAAAAAAGGAATGTGAGTGTAATTATTGAAGTTAAAGGTCATCCATTGCAATCCAATACAAACATAAAGGACGAAAAATGTAATTTATCCCTAAAATAATTGTGATAAGAGAAGTAAAAAAGACTGATATCAATTTATGTAAAAATCAACTCATTCCTGGCTGGTGCGCTGAATGAGGGTTGTTTTAGTTATGCAAAACCATACATTAAACTTGGGGATAGGGTTCAAGAGAATGAAATTAAGGTTAATTGTTAGTAATAGCTATTGATAGTTATGCACATATGGTCCCTGCTGTTAAAGAGTTTTACAAATAGGGATTTTAACATAAAAAAGGCAACTGGGTTGATGAGAAAGGACATCGCCTGAAAAAGGTTGCAAACATAAAGGACATAGAGTGTAATTTTTAAACTTAAAGGACAGCGCCTGCAAAAACCCTGAAACATAAAGGACGAAAAGTGCAATTTAGCCTATTTAATATACAAATTTACATTTATTTAATCTGTGTAATACACATGGTTTTTATATATATAACTCTTTTTTAGATCTATTCAACACGTATAATATACAGGGTTTTTAAGGATGTAAATTCTTATTATTTGGTAGATTTATTCAACCCGATTATACACGAGGTTTTTAAAGACACGACGTTTTTAGTATTTAGTATACAAAATTACATTTATTTAATCTTGTAGTATACATGGTTTTTAAAAATATAATTTTTTTTTTATTATTTGATATATAAAATTATATTTATTTAACGCGTACAATATACGGGGTTCATAAAGATATAACTTTTTACTATTTAATATATAAAATTACATTTATTGAACTCGTGTAATACATGTGGTTCTAACGTTGTTAAACACTAAAACCTTTTACTCTTTTACTTATCAATAATCATTAGTAAACTCATTTAAAATTGGCCCAGTAGTAAGTTTAAACTCATTAAAATTGGCCCAATAGGAGCCCTTTTTATTTTTCTAATCGCCCCGACCAGCCCAAAATTTTCAAAGGAATCTCGGTGGTGACTTTGAAAATACGTTACCGAATCCTGTTCTTAGAATTTAAGGTGAAATGGAACTAGGCCATATCTACGTAACATCCAGATCAACAACGTATTCTACAACATGCCCTAAAATTGATTTTCATCAGCTCCTTCCAATGCAACCCAGCACAAGGCTCGTAAGAAATTTTATCAGTTTTTAAGATAGTTTCCCGCGTATTCCCCCAAACACAGATGCTCTTCTCGATTCCATTCAAAAATCAAGTTCAATCATATGTTTTTTTTTTTCAAGTATTTGATGAATTGCATTCCATGTGTTTGATGAAATGCTTCAGTTGGACTTTTATGTAATTTCATATACTGATGAATTGCATTCCACGTGTTTGATGAAATGCTTCAATCACACTTTTAAAATTCGTTTTGATGCAAACTGCAGATTAGCGGAGTAAGAATGTTTGTATAAAAAGAAAACTACTTGAAGTTTCCAACTCTGGTGATTGTCTAATATGTCATATAATTGAAGTTTTTCTATCCACTTGATTTCTAATTCTTTTATAATTCAGCAGGTTTTCCAATTCACCGGGTTCTGGTAGTTAAATGATGATAAAAAGCTCATTTCAAAGAACTCTGTTGTTAATGAGGTAATAATGTTTATTTCATATTCATAACTTGCTTCAACTTCACTCGTCTGTTTATTCGTACAGAGTCATGTTTTTGAAAGGGTAGCTTCTATTGTGTTATGTATTGTTTTAATCACAGACACAATTTACTGAGATGAATACCACCAGTGAGACTTGCAGCAAAGACCTTCAGCTGAACACCTCAACCAGCGCGTGACCCGTTTCATTTCAAATTGTTAAATTTTGACCTGTTTAATATTTATAATTATGGAAATTGGAGAATCAGGCATGCTTCGAGCCTTCTTCTGATGATCGTTAACAGAGATGACGTCATCCAAATCTGAAATCCTCGCTGACCGTTGCCATGCCAACCGGCAAACTGTCCTTGATCACACCTGTCTCTGGGGCTACCGATGTACCAGACTTTTCCTGTTAAACCTGGACACATTAACTGTCGGATCGGGGAATGAACATCAGTGAGTTATTTAACCTTACAGAGACAAAGAGAATATGCAATATAAGCTTCTAATTTCACAGATACAAATGAAGACATCTGTGGGTATTTATACCCTTACAATACGAAAGTTATTTAACCGTTTTCTAACTAACATAACTACATAACCGAATTTCTTGTTCATCATTTTTTAATTCTGCAGTTGACTTTTTTATGAACAAGTTTGACTTTTATAATTGACTTCTAAAAACCATAATTTCTTGATTAATAATCTTCCAACAATCACTCCCCTAATCAAGAAATTGTTCAATTTTGCTTTTGTTCATCCAAATTTGCAGTCCATCTTCTCCTTCCTCGTTTGCTATCCGATTTGCAATTCGACTTTGACTCTCCGGATCCCATGATCAAGATTGAAGCGGGTTAGTGCCGTCTTTGTCAAATTGAAAACAGGTTAAAGTAAGAGTTCGAGTCCCAAAGGACCAAAGGTCTACCTTACATGGAAGGTGAATTAGAAGAAGTGGTGTGTCACCCAAATGAGGTCCAAGTATTTGAAAAGGTATTGGGTACTCGGCGCGGATACATTAGAAGAATTGGGCGTAAACCTACTTCGGTACCGTCAGCCTTGAGTGCCGTTATTCATCATGAGCAGAATCAGACACCTCAGCCACTTACACAGGTAAAACCACCTTATGTTATGTTGATGATGTTAGTTTAGTAGATTTAGTTTGTTTTAAATGTTTGCATTAGGCATTTGTGGTTGGGTTACGGGTCATTTGGCTATTGAAATTTAGGGATGAACGGGTCAAAATGTTATGGATGAACTTTAAAACACTAAAAGTTGGAAGTGTTAAGTGTATCAAAGTCGGTTCGGGTCATTTTGGGTATTGGTTGGTTACGGTACTGACGCTACTTGTCACATAGTTTGTATAAGTGTTAATCTTGTGATAGCATTTTATTTAACCAGCGTCTGCACATAATTTAATTCCTAATAATTCATTGGTACCTACTTCCTGCAGGCCCACCCATGGTTCTTTAATATTACAGTTTACACATACAATCGGGCTAATTCTTGAATACTCTAATTGACCAAAGAGCTTAACCTTATGGTATAGTTCTATTAAACTTGAGAATGGAGAAAAACAACCCAGGACTCATCTACGACAGAATGAAAATATTTTCGTGCGTTGACCTGCAATTAAAAAGTCAAAATGTTGAACTTTTAAAAATCTGAGGCTTCACAAAGCCATGCTTTCCCCATCCTTGAATAGCTGTCTTCTTTGGGATTTAAGGATGTATAAACTGGTTAAATTGGAAATCACATTAATTTTGAGTTGTCCAAAGCAAAACCTGCAAAAAAAAAAAAAAAAAAAGTAAATAGTTTGTATCTATTGATATTCACCAACAATTCAGATTTCAGAATTACAGCTAGATGATGGCGGTGGTTATATATGTTCAGGATATTTGTTTATACAGTAAAGTTAATCATAATATATGTTTCTACAAAAACAAAAGTGGGATGGATGAAGTCTTACAATGATTATTGTGAATAAGCTTCAACATAAGCTGTCTCTTGCTAAAAGCATAAGACTCTCCTTCTTCTTTCAGGCCAATCGAACGCTACAAAAAAAATATAATTATAATTTATAAGAAAGATTCCAATAAATTTTATATATTTCTGCATAATTTAAAAAGAAGTCAAAAGGCCATGTAATATGTAAAATTAGTGTTTTGAATGAAAGCAAATTCAAGTATTTAATTTCTGCATATCGAAACTAAAACAAGTCAAATAGCTATTTAATAAACAAGTACCATGCATGGCGATGTAGGGGATATGATAGATAAGGGGCCAGTAGTGGGAACATCTTCCGGTACACCTTTCTATCAGATTTGGGCACACTACAAGAACAGGGCACTTTTACCGGCGACAGGTGTCGCCGGTATTGACCACCTTTATCGCCGCTATAGACTTTTAGCGGCGACATGTCGCCGGTAAAACGTCGCCGGTATTGCTGGGACGCTATTGACCGGTTGTTGCCGGTAAAGACTAGCATCGCCGGTATTGATCCTTCACTTTTAGCGACGACAGATGTCGTCGCTAAAAGTGTCGCCGGTATTAACATTGGTCGCTAAAGGTTTAAAGGCAATAGCGGCGACAGATGTCGCCGCTAAAAGTCTATTTTTTTTTTAATACAGCAGCTGTATATACAGCTGCCCGCCGGTTTTACGGCCGAAAAACAAAACCTGCCTATTTTCAAACAACGCAAGCATACGCTATGAACATAATCAACATATACTAAAGGTAATATACTTAAAAACTACGTTTAAGTCGTACATTATATCCTACAACGTTTAATTAAATCTAAATCATACATTAAAAACAAGTCACTCATCGTCATCGTTATCGTTGGGTTCATCGTCGGATTCATTATCGAATAAGTTGTCAGAATCGTAGTCTTTTGACTTTCCTTTTCCTTTTCCTTGTGAAGCAAGATAGTTGTTAAGTTGGTTCAAAAATGACGGGGTTTGGAACAAGCTGTTAACAAAATCCTACAATAATAGATAGCAAAACGTATATTAGCATATTAATTAACGCTACCAACATATATTTAACAAGGAAACATGCGTTCGTTTGTCATTTTATAAATTGCGTAGTTTACCTCGGAAAAGGGTTCTTGCGTCCGAGCTTGCGAAGACGACATGTTAGATGACGAGTGCGAGGACGTGTTGGAAGAAGGTTTAGGCCCCATCCCGCGATACCATCCTCGGCGCTCTCCCAACGCTTCTTGATACGGGGCAATTGGAGGACCATCGCCGCTCCATTCATCTGTGGCCTGTTGTATGTTCCGCTGTATTTTACGAAGATGATTAAATATATATGTGTGTATATATATATATATATATTTGTTATAGAAAATAATACTTAAAAGAAATACTTACGTAATTTTGTTCAGCAATCGGATCAACCCAATTCCCATGATTGTCCGTGTGGGTTTTAGCATACGTAGGTACCCAATCCAAATTCTGTTTAACATTACACTTAGATTAGACATTAAATAAACAAAAGCTTGCACACACGCACACATACATAAAACATTACATTTTTATAGGCGGTGCTACCGTACGAAGATGTCCCCCCACGGTATGGGAATTGTTGTTTTTCGTGTACTTTTTTGTTGGCCTTGCTTCTTTTAATATAATCTTCTTGCCGGAAACCTTCGATGGTTCTCAACCAGTTTTCATAGGGCATATCCCTGGGATGGTGTGCCCTTGCACTCTCAAGATCATCGTAACCTCCCTTGCTATCAAAGAATTGTCTAGCTTCATGCTTGCGGTCATTGTATCGCTTCATAAGCACAGTCCTTATACCACCCTTCAAGTTTTTCGCGTCATAATCACGTTCCACTTCATCAAGATTGAAATTTTCCTACAAATTAAATAATCACGTTCCACTTCATCAACATTTGACATACAAACATTCATCCTTACATACACATTTGCATACTTTATACAAACATACATACTAACATACACATTTTTCACCAACATACTAACATACACCTACATACATACATTCATTCATACACTTATTTACATCCTAAACTAAAAATTATACAATTTCTAAACTAAAAATAATACAATTTACATCCTAAACTAAAAATTATACAATTTCTAAACATATTTACATCCTAAACTAAAAATTATACATACTAACATACACATTTTAGAATTATACATACTAACATAAATCGTCAAAATTATACATACTAACATACACATTTTCACCAACATATTTACATCCTAAACAAAAAATTATAGAATTTCTAAACTTTAAAAAAAATACATATAAAACTAACCGTTTTTTTTCAGGTTTCAAGTAGGTGTCGCCGCTGAGACGAGGTGGTGCCGGAGAAGTTTCGGTGGTGACCGGAGAAGAGATGGTGGTGATCCGAATATTCTTCCATAAACACAAATATACACAAAAACGAGCAAAGATTAAAGCCTATAACATGTAATAACAAAATATAGAAGAGATTTAACAAAAAAAATAAGTTAAACTAACCGATTTGGTGAAGAAACTCGGTTCTCCGGCGGTAGATGAAGAGTTTGGGGGGAAAAGTGAAGGAGGAGGGAAGAAATGGCGCTGTATAGTCTTTTTACGGAAACACTTTTACCGGCGACGGACTGTCGCCGCTACTGGTTCCTTTGTCGCCGCTATTAGGTTAACCAGGATAAGATTTGTGTGGCTGGGGATTAAAGTGGGACACCTACCTTTAGCGGAGAAAGGGTGTCGCCGCTATTAACCCTATTACGTCGCCGGTATTGCCTCTTTAATCCCCAACCGTTAGATCAGAATAATGATCAACGGCTGGGGTTTGGGTTTGACGCGGATCGACCAATAGCGGCGACAGCTGGCCTGTCGCCGCTAAAGGTGTCGCCGGTAAAAGTGGTCTTTTCTTGTAGTGGCAGCCATAGATTCTTAAACTCAAAAGTGAAGGCAACAACATTTTTGGCAAATGTTTCATCTTTGGGCATTTCTCAATGGAGAGATGTTGGAGGGAGGTGAGGTGTTGGAGTCCCATTGAAAGGGATTCCAGTTTATCAAAATTAATTATCCGAAGAGAAGGAAGAAATGAAGGAAGAAGGTCTGACAATTCACGAAAATTACTCACATGTTCGTTAATTAACTTTAGACGAACAAGGGATGTTGGAAAATTCTGTGGGCCCCACTCTGAGATGGGCTTTTTCAACCCCCCTATTTCAAGGTGGTTCAATTTGGGAGGCCAAAGCCCACGAGGAAAGGAAGCATCAACACTTGGACAATTTGTGATTTGAAGACGTTTTATCAAGGTGAGATTTGATAGCTGAAGGTCAGGGAATGACTCCAGGCTTTCACAATCGCGTATAATCAGTTCGGTGAGGTGAGTGGAGTTGCTCAATTGAATGATTGATTTCAGATTTGTCCATTCACTTATATGTACGGTTTCAAGCATTGGCATGCTTGTGTTGTTGATCTTTTCTGTTAGTTTCTTACATTGATGTATATTAAGTGACCTGAGCCTTTGCCCTCCGGTTGTTTCTGTTGGAAAGGAGACACATGTAAGTGACTCACAATAACTGATGCTCAAACTTTCAATGTTATCTGGACAACACAAACGGTCCATACTCCGACAACCGTGTGTACTCAACACCTTAAGAAATGATAGTAGGTTGATCCAAACATTTTCCTCCTTTTTCTCTCCTAAACTCACCAGCTTATCACACAAGTTTATAGTCAATTTCTTTAAATTCACAAGAACCTTACTTGCCTCTGCTTTTAATTCCCACAAGTATCTTATTTCATTACACATTTCTATTCTTAATTCTTCAAGTGCCCAAAGATAATCTGTAACACCTCTCCACACTTCATTTGTAAGCCCGGAAATACACATTATATTCAACTTGGTAACTGATGGAGCTGCCTGAACCAGACTTCTCAACACACCATCACCACAACCACATATTTCTAGAACCCTAAGTAAAGGCAGTGCTTGTAGTGAGACGTTGATCAATTTGGGACAATTTTGAATGTGAAGCTCTCTAAGGCATGGAAACACCAGACCTGAAACATCACTATTGGTTGACCATACCTCCCATTCACACATATCTCTAAATTCAAGAATTTCAAGTGAAGGGAAGGCAACAACGGAAGTCCCAGTTAACTCAGAACTTATGACTTTAACCTCGTCCATGCCATGAATAAAAATCTCCTTAAGGTAAGGTAGCTGCCCAAGTGGTGGAAGATATGTGCATTTTCTACAGCCACGTATAGACACATGAACCAAATGATGGAAACAAAGATCTCCAACCCAATTTGGAAAGTTTACTCCCCCATATGACACAATTGCAAGCTCTTTTAAGCTATCACTATTTGGCTTCAACTCATTAAGAACCTCCTTTTCAAGTGTTCCCGTGTGAGAATCATCATCCCACGTCAAGTGTAACTTAGTTAGCCTTTTAAGAGATAAATTCGCCTCCCGAGCTTGCATTGCACTTTGCACTTTGTGTAGCCCTTCAATGGATATTTCCCCATGGAGATGTTGTAATCTCTTGAGACATGGTATTGCAAAGCCACTCTCTTCTCCAATGATGATCTTGGTAAGAGTCTGTACACATTTTAATTCATCAATCCCCAATGGTAGCTTCTTTAATAAAGGAGTATCTCTAATGTCAAAATGCCGCAACTTTTTGAGTTTTGAGAAACTTTTAGGCAACTTAGTCAATCTCTCACAACCAAAAACGATCAAAGTCTGTAAATTATATAAATTGCCAACATTCTCTGGTAGCTCTATGATTTCAGTTCGGCATAAATTAAGATACCTCAAGTGCTTCAAACTGCCAATGAAATCTGGTACCTCACTTATCGTAAAATGACTCAAAGAAAGAACCCTCAACAATGGCAAATGAGGAAGTAAGTCAAACAAAATCCTACTAGATAAGTGAAACAAGTTCCACCTTGGATCCAACCCAACAGATACAGCCATAAATGTTCTTAGACTTCTAGCTCCTTTCAATACCTCAAACTTTTGGTAACCTACACAACTCTCACGGATAAATGACATATGGCGATACTTTGCCAAAGCTTCCATCCCTAACTCCATATGATTGTCAAAGCTTAAGAAAATATTTCCGGAAACAAATGTTGCCAAGTCATTCATCAGGTCATGCATCACAAATAATGATTCCTCATTTGGTGCAAGTTGAAAAAAGGACCTTAATAACAACTCTTCAAAATATTCATGGCCCAAGCGTTCTGGTGACATGCTTGCATTTGATCGGTCTAAAAACCCTTCTGCCATCCACAATAGGACCAACTGCTTCTTGTCAAACATAAAGTCCTTAGGAAACAAGGAGCAGTACGCAAACAACGGCTTCAAATCTGAAGAAAGATCATGGTAGCTTAGCCTAAGGGCTGGGATAATAGTCTTCCAGTCTGCACAAAGATCACCAACATTTTTTAAATCCCATATCTTACTATTTAAAACGTCATCCCATTTTTCTTCGTCTGATTTTGTCCTTAGTAGTCTTCCAATTGCCTTTAAAGCCAAGGGCAAACCACCACACTTTTCTACTATACATTCTCCCTTTTGTTTGAGTGTTTGGTGTAAATCAAAGTTATCTACACCCAATGCATGTTGTGCCAATAAAGACAAAGCATCTGTATCCGACAAACTCTCCAGATGGTCTACATGATCAAAGCCTATCATTTTGAGCAATTGCTTCTTGCGAGTTGTCATTATTATCCTACTTCCAAGAGCTCCCACATGAAGCGGGCGCACTAGGTTTTCCCATTCGTCGTAGTTCTCATTCCACACATCATCAAGTACTAGTAGAAATCGTTTCTCTGTAAATTGCTTAGTAAGAGCCATTTGAAGCTGATTTAAATCTTCGAATTCCTGTTTTTCCCGTGACACAGCTTGAAACAATGTTTTGCTTATCTTATAAATATCAAAATCATCAGACACACAAACCCATGCCTTGAGTTCAAAGTGAGCCTTCACCTTTGTATCGTTATATAAAAGTCTAGCTAAAGTGGTCTTACCAACCCCACCCATACCGACTATGGGTATGATGCTAAAGCATTCCTTAGAAGACTGATCATCTCCAAACAACTTCTTGAGCAGTTTCTCTTTCTCACCTTCTCGTCCAACAACACCAGATTCTAGCAAAGACGTTTCGTTTCCTCTATTAATATATTTCTGTTTGTTATCTTTCACAATCAAACCTAGATCAGACTTTTGTTTTTCTAGGTGTTGTAACTTGGTGTTAATACTATCTAACTTGTGACGCAATCTATGACTTAGTGAGAAATTTGTGCAGCAGGTTGGGATGACCTTTCTTACCTTGCTGGTAATTGCTCCTGATTCATGGGTGAGCTCACGATGCATACCGTCGGTAGCCACATCATCGAGCACGTCATCAATATCGTAAGCCACATGTTGCAGACTGTTGAGCCATAGCCCAACAGATTCATCAGTTACTTCTTTGTGAGAAGCATCATTAAGGAGAGCTTGGATCTGGGACAATTTGCTCCCTAGTTCATTCAGCTCGGATTGAAGACCATGAGATCGAACATATTTGATCAAGGCTTCATTGGCTAGCTTCTCAAAAATGACTTTGATGAAGGCAGCAGCTGCAGTTTCAGCCATCGGGATAAGAGTAGTTAGTCTGTAAATTGTAATCTGTATGAAAGGATTGAAGATAAGATAGGAGTGGAGAGAAGGAACTACTAAAGTCATCAGTTTTTAGTCTTCTCAATAAATTGTCTTGGTCAACACTTTGTCAATAGTATTCCACAACCGGAAGTTTCCTGGAATGAAATGAATGTGTATTTTTTCCAATGCAAACATTTGATTTTATATTTCACTTTTATTAAAACAAAAACTATGTTCAGTTGTTTTTTTTTTTTTTTTGCATCATATTCATTTATTCACTATAAAGCATCATGGCCACATTTTCTAATTTGTGAGGCAGAGAATTTTAACTGTTGTAAATAACATCTTTCTAGCTTCTATATATTGATATTTTTGCACACGAATATATGTTGGAATTGAGGATGAACATGTAAAATAGTTTGATTTAGCTGCATTTCACAGAGGTTGCCTTCAATAGTTTCACTTGACTATGAAACTATGCAAAATCTTGATTCCTTTTGAGGTAGAGACCACTTTATTCCCTGATATTCAACATCATATTTTATTGATAGTATTGGTTTTGAGGCATGGTTTATATTAGAGATCTATTTTATTGATAGCATTGGTTTTGAGGCATGGTTTATATTAGATATTAGCGATGATGTTTTGTGAAACACACTTATATGAGTTACATTATTTGCAGATCATTAATGTTTGTTCCAACCAATATCTGCTCAAGTGTGGTTATCCGTTTCCGATTCATCCAGATCGACTCAACAGAAAACATTAGAAATCTTCTCATGGTTTTTTTTTAATTTCTTTAATCATTTCATTTTTCAAAATGCACTTTTTCACCAGCAAAATATGGGATATGTACTATAAAGATCTTCTCCCTAGATTGGTAGATGATTGAAATGATGGTACTTGTGGGTTAGCAGCTGCATGTAACAATCTGGTTGCGAATAATTTCAGATTTTTTTTTCATGTTTATCAGCTCAAACTCCATGTTTGTGCATGAATTTTGTTTATAAAAATGCAATATATACATTGCAGGTCCTCTAAAGTCTAAACGAATCCACTATGGTAAATTGTGGTAGAAGCATAGTTTAGAGCTTTACCAAATGATTTTGAAACTGCCATTTGAGCACAAGTAAGGATTCTCTCATCTCTGGATATATTTTTAGTAGAGCTATTTCAGGTTCGCAAAATCGTTTGATCTTCTAATGATTTTTAACAACGTACAGGATAGTAAGAAGTTGGTGGATTTGTTGACTTATTCAGTTGTGGAGGAGGCAGTCTAGAGAAGGGTTGAAACAATAGCAAAGACTTACGGGCAACTAGGGGTTATTAATGGGTCGGAACTGGTGCGAAACCAGCACGTTAAACTCTAAGTATCATAACCTATAACCGGACTGAAAGGAAGTAGTCGGTCTTGGGTTTCATGGGTCAGATGTATTAGACTGTTTAAGGTTATGGCTGTCATTTTTAATACAATTAATTATTTGATGCAGTTCCAGTTTCTTTTGTGTGAAACTTTCTATGATTTCATAACTAAAGGTGAGTTTCCAATGGAGTTCCATGCTAAGTTTCCAAATACCCTTATATAATTAGTTTAGTATGTAGATAACGAAAATAAATTTGTGAATTCTAAAGCATGATTTTAGTGATTTAGATTTTGAAACTCAGCAAGATCTTAGGAATGATTTTGATTTTCAAACAAATATGAACCCTTTAATGAAGCATTACACACACTTTGGCTTTTTTATTAAACAAATAATGTTTTTATTTAAAATAAAAAGAAAATATGATACATTAAATACATATAATTTTTATTATAGATAAATAATATCATTATATTTGTTTTATAACTAAAAGGATAAAAAACATAAATGTTTAAGCTATGAAAAAGTTACAGAGGTTTTTTTTTCAAGCTCTGCAATAACAAATATATGTTATCAAGTGTCCTAAAATGCCAAACTTAACTCAGCTAAAAATCATGGCGCACAAAATTATTGAGGATAATAAAAATAGAAGAAAGTGGCGTAAACTAGAGTTGTATGATGCTCGGGATTAAAATATGATTAACCTACTAAAATAAATCACTAATAGATAAGAATTAAGGTAAAATAAGAATAAAAAATAAATTACATTCGGGTATACGCTTCGGGTAAATGGGTATGTGATTTCGGGTAATCGGGTTGGGTATCATCTAATCCCATACCCGACTCATACCCGCGGAATTTTTTAAAACTAATCTCATACCCGGTCTCATACCCGTCTGGCTTCGGGTATACCAGTCCCAAATGTTTCGGGTTTGGATATATCCGTCAGGCTCGGGGTTTTTTGGCATCCCTACCTACTAGCCAAAATTTGCTTGAAATTCATCCTTTTCCTGGTAATTAGAAAAGCTCAAGAGGGCTTTTGTTAGATGACAATCTTCAAACAAATTGTTCTTACTTTTTAAAGGTACTTTAAGGAGTGTCGATTTTTTAATTTGTTCCAAAGAACTATGATTCACATTAGTTTTTATTCCGAAATGTCGCAGTTTCACACTTATAGTTGATTTTGGTGTGACTGTTGTAATCTACATATCTTAAGAACAACTTTTAACATGGAACAATGTTAAGATCAACTATATGTGTGAAAGAAAACACACCGATAGGGTTGAATTGCATGCATAAAGCTATACAGGCTGATTTTTGTGATACGAGCAGGTCTATATGAATTGACCCATACGGCAGGCCCTGAGACGATACGGGTCGTATGAACCAGGAGGTGTTTACGATACGGGTTTAATGAGTTTAACTAAATAAATAAAGACATGGACGGGTCAAAAGGTAAACTTTTCATTAACTTTCAAGAAGTAAACTAGGAAACATACGACATACCCTAAGATGATCTTCAGAAGAGAAGAGAGAGTACGGAGAACCCGAAGGGACACATGACTAAAGTAAAGTGTAACCTTATAGAATAGGCCATAAATCTTTTAGCAAATTCTAGAGCACTCACGTTAGGGACTTTTATGGACTGATCAGCACCCCTTTGGTCAACTTCTCTTGTCACAACAGCGTAAATGACCCCGATTTCTTTGCTCTCGCGCTCAAACTTATTCTTGGTGAGCAATTGGAGGCGCTTCTGTCTTTATCTTTAAAGGGAGGCCCTTTAGTTCGTCCGACATGCGCAAGAGCACTTTGCTCTCCTAAGATCGTCCACCGTAAAACGACGCGCGACCAGGAAGGTTAGGAAGCCACTCCACTTTCCTGATCAATACCCGCCTTCTTGTCCTTAGAGTTGTTCCCTTTGTTCCATCTCCCTCTCCCGCCTACGATTGAATTGAAAAAACCTCTCCGGGCAAGGGAGGAAGGGGAACCCTTCCGAGCGATCTTCTCTGCCGTAGAATACTCCCGAAGGGGTATTCGGTTAAGGCAACCCTTTCCAAAAAAATCGGAAATGTCATTAACTTTCATGTTTCGGTACTCTATCTGTTTTATTTTCTATGGATTTGTGGTTGTAAATTGTTGATGTTCGTTTTCCTTTTATAAATTAAAGAACGATGATCGTGTGTAAAGTTGTTTAAATGTGTGTACACGTAAATTAATATAAATGAGCTTTGTTTGTTAGGTTGTTCAACGTAACCCGTCCACCGGACGGGTATTAAACTAGTTTAGGTTGATCTTGACCATTCAAATTCTTCAACTTTTAATCTGGACCCTTTAAATTCCATATTTTCTTCTAGAAGCAGCAGTTTTTTTAGAGGTTTTCAAGACTGCAGTTTTGATGCGTAATTCATGGAGCAGTTACCACTCTGACTTCAAATCCTGGACGATCACTTATCTGCCCTAATTTATTCTCCCCTTCCAGATCTGTAACAAAAAGCCATCGGCTATCTCTCTCACTTTATCTCAACCGTGTGCCTCAAAAAATGGAGGATCAAACGATTCAGCCGGTACCCGCGGAAATTGAAGTTAATTCAGAAGAATCTGAGGTGAAAAAATGAAGAACTTAGGATGGAGGATGAGAAGATGAGGAGTTTTACGAGAGGATTGAAGCTCCTAAGTTTGTTGATTTAACTAAACCCTACATATCTACTGTTGGTATGCTGATTTTCATCTTCAGTTTCTTAATCATGTGCATCATCTCAATTAATTCAAAATCCTATTTTTTTAACTAAACGGTTTTTGTAGGTTTAGTAAACAATTTTGCAGGTGCCATAATTGGTTTATGGTTTTGAGGTTCAGTTTTTTTATGGCTTATTATTTTGCATGTTCATGATAAGCTTTAGCAGTTTAAATCAAACTCGCGGTTATTTCAAAACTTCATTTGGGTTTGTTTCTTTCTTATTTTCGTGATTTGGATTTGAAAAATGTGCGGACTTTCACTTTTGATAGGTTTTCATATTCTTCTAGGTGCATCCATGATCGTTCATCTATATTTGGGGAGGTGTCAAATCTGTTAGGTCTGGTAATGTTGATATCGATGAGTGGGAAGGAGGGAATATCCGATAGCATAAATTAGCACAATGACCAGCCCAGGTATTTCGTACTTTCAGTAGATTATAGTTGCCTCTAAAGATTACTGTCGTTTACAAATCTGATTTCAGATTCAGTTGAGTGATTAGTGCGATATCAATTACAGTTCTCCCTTCTGCAAATGGGATACATCATACTTCAATCACAAATTATTGTTGTGCAGTGACGAGTTAGTGCTACTTTTATCCTAGCTTCTCAACTTCTTTGATTACAATTATATTCATTGTAAACCTCAGCTTGTATATATCACAGTTACAGGATAAATACTGGATTTTGTAGTAATTATTTGTATGTTTTACGTATGGTGGTGATTGTAGGTTTGTGATAGTGCTGGTGGATATACCATCATCAGCCTCATGTGAGAGATAGAAAAGCAACCTCACGTGAGAGATAGAAAAGCAACCTGGTTATGCCCTGAAGTAGGTTATAAGTTTACAATATTGTTTTTTTATATATTTTAAGGTCTTCTGGAACCAAATTTTCATGCATATATCCAACCAACTTGCAGAAAGGATACAATTGTTTTTGAGATGGGCTATTATTCAAGGGGTGGCAATGCCTTTACATAACATATATCAAACATACAGACTCTATACACGTATTGCCTAGGTAAGGTGCTTTTAACATAATCTCCCAATAAAGATCACGGTGACATTGACAATGTACATCATACCAAGTTTAGAACCGATTGTATTAAATATATGTTGATGAGGACATCAGCAATGCTTCTTTTCATCGTCCGCATAAGCTTTTTTGCACCATTGTATTCAACTTTAACTAGCCATACCTACTTGATCTTTATCTTGATTACCATAAGTTGCAATGTGGCATTGGTCAACAAGCCAGTTTACCAGCAAGTCAAACGGGTCAATCTGGGAATCAATATGGTGGTGATGAAATATTTGGTGGAGAAAAATAATAATAATAATAATAATAATAATAATGCCCTTCATGGTCAAGTCACCATTCGGACACTCATATAGTTAGAAATAAAGAAATGTTTTTGCTGCAAGTCCTATTACATTTATTATTGTTGTCTTGTAGTTGTGTCTTTCAGCGCTGTGCTATTGGTCTACTATTTGGTATGTTGCGAGTTCTTGGTGGAAACAATGGGATTTTACAAGGGATGTTCTCAATGAGGAGTGTAAGTCTTTCACTTAGGCCTTTTTTGTATGGAGTAACAACCTTGTCACTTTCTACATTGAATAGTTTATCAGGTGGTGTAACCGGTCAGAATAGGTCATTTAGAAAAAAACCATTTTGGTCTGGGTGAGACCAGATTTTGGCAAAATTGGGTACGGTGTGAAACCGTGGAAACAATCCTTTTAGAAAATGGTCAATTTTGTTTATGTTAGACCCTTGCTTTATTTTATTACTTTCAAATATGCCCATTTCGATACCTTAAAAATAATATACAGCCTAAATAACTCACAAACTTATATATTAAAAGTCCATGTCATCGGTCTGGAGATTGGAGTATACCACCAGAGTTTACCATGTGGAGTGTGTTACCAAAACAATTATTAGGGAACTAAAGTTATGTTCATCAAAGTTTTGCTTTCTAGAAGCCTCTAAAGTTGATGAAAAGCTAATAGTGATAATCATATAGCAAAAATAGTTCTTTTGCTTATGACGTTTTTATAGTACTTACCTTATAATAACTGCAGTGGCCTGAGTTTTCTATCCAAATCCCTGAACTAGACAACTTCAACTTCAATTCATCTTTCTTTAAGAGATTTGATTAGAACAAGGTGATGGTTACCTTTATTTCATATTTCTTAAAGAAACATTTGATGTATTTTAGTACTAATAATAATTTTTTTTTATTAAAATTGGGTAACAACAAATTTCATGTAAGGTTAATAGCTTGTGTACCTGGATATCATTCAAGTTCAAATATTAAGAAATGGAGACACATGAAGATCCGTTCAGTAACTTCAGTTAAAGTACTTGTCAAGAACACTTGGCTCGGCCAACAGCAAACGGTAATCTGGTATTAAAATGTCCGTCCACCGGACGGGTATAGAACTAGTTAAACATGTTAAAACAAACCGAGTCAAACGTGCCACCATATAGTGAATTAATATTAAAACATTATTGCTGCAAGTTGGTGCTATGATATGTATTCAACCATTGGTAGACACAAATACCCTGATATTGCATTCAACCATGTACTGAATTAATGTATCCAACCCTTTGAGCTAAAAACATCATTACTGCCGTTTTCTAAAGTTGACTTTTATTCTGTTTATCAACCATTGGTCTATGAAATTAGAAACCATTTCATGAACATTTACATCAAAAGTAATCAAAACAACAACAGTACCATGAAATTATTATTAGATAACCGTAACATATTACAAAGAGTCACAAGAACACATACATAGCCTCCTGATTGAATGGCTATACTACTGCAATTTTGATCTCAACAAGAAAAAGGACCATGATACACAATCTATCTTCTACAGCATCATTTCTTGCAGCCTAGTATTATATCTCAGAGTGACATGGAATGCAATTCATCAAATACTTGAAAGAAACATATGATTTGAATCAAAATTGTTTTATGTTTCTTGATCAATATTGGTATTTGGGGTTTATTGAGCTTAAGTCATTTATAAAAAAATGACTCAAAATTGTTTCTTGATTGGAAGAATAAACTGGATTTAGTCTGTTATGAAGACAGGTTGTTTTTAGTAATGACACAAATATAGCTTTTTAAGTGTGTATATTTTTACCGTTTTGTATGTCAGGTGAATTTATTTTTAATAAAAGTGAAATATAAAATCAAATGTTTGCATTGGAAAAAATACACATTCATTTCATTCCAGGAAACTTCCCGTTGTGGAATACTATTAACAAAGTGTTGACCAAGACAATTTGTTGAGAAGACTAATAAATGATGACTTTAGTAGTTCCTTCTCTCCACTCCTATCTTATCTTCAATCCTTTCATACAGATTACAATTTACAGACCAACTACTCTTATCCCGATGGCTGAAACTGCTGCTGCTGGCTTCATCAAAGTCATTTTTGAGAAGCTAGCCAATGAAGCCTTGATCAAATATGTTCGATCTCATGGTCTTCAATCCGAGCTGAGTGAACTAGGGAGCAAATTGTCCCAGATCCAAGCTCTCCTTAATGATGCTTCTCACAAAGAAGTAACTGATGAATCTGTTGGGCTATGGTTCAACAGTCTGCAACATGTGGCTTACGATATTGATGACGTGCTCGATGATGTGGCTACCGACGGTATGCATCGTGAGCTCACCCATGAATCAGGAGCAATTACCAGCAAGGTAAGAAAGGTCATCCCAACTTGCTGCACAAATTTCTCACTAAGTCATAGATTGCGTCACAAGTTAGATAGTATTAACACCAAGTTACAACACCTAGAAAAACAAAAGTCTGATCTAGGTTTGATTGTGAAAGATAACAAACAGAAATATATCAATAGAGGAAATGAAACCTCTTTGCTAGAATCTGGTGTTGTTGGACGAGAAGGTGAGAAAGAGAAACTGCTCAAGAAGTTGTTTGGGGATGATCAGTCATCTAAGGAATGCTTTAGCATCATACCCATAGTTGGTATGGGTGGGGTTGGTAAGACCACTCTAGCTAGACTTTTATATAACGATACAAAGGTGAAGGCTCACTTTGAACTCAAGGCATGGGTTTGTGTGTCTGATGATTTTGATATTTATAAAATAAGTGTGTCACGGGAAAAACAGGAATTCGAAGATTTAAATCAGCTTCAAATGGCTCTTACTAAGCAATTTACAGAGAAACGATTTCTACTAGTACTTGATGATGTGTGGAATGAGAACTACGACGAATGGGAAAACCTAGTGCGCCCGCTTCATGTGGGAGCTCTTGGAAGTAGGATAATAATGACAACTCGCAAGAAGCAATTGCTCAAAATGATAGGCTTTGATCATGTAGACCATCTGGAGAGTTTGTCGGATACAGATGCTTTGTCTTTATTGGCACAACATGCATTGGGTGTAGATAACTTTGATTTACACCCAACACTCAAACAAAAGGGAGAATGTATAGTAGAAAAGTGTGGTGGTTTGCCCTTGGCTTTAAAGGCAATTGGAAGACTACTAAGGACAAAATCAGACAAAGAAAAATGGGATGACGTTTTAAATAGTAAGATATGGGATTTAAAAAATGTTGGTGATCTTTGTGCAGACTGGAAGACTATTATCCCAGCCCTTAGGCTAAGCTACCATGATCTTTCTTCAAATTTGAAGCCGTTGTTTGCGTACTGCTCCTTGTTTCCTAAGGACTTTATGTTTGACAAGAAACAGTTGGCCCTATTGTGGATGGCAGAAGGGTTTTTGGACCGATCAAATGCAAGCATGTCACCAGAACGCTTGGGCCATGAATATTTTGAAGAGTTGTTATTAAGGTCCTTTTTTCAACTTGCACCAAATGAGGAATCATTATTTGTGATGCATGACCTGATGAATGACTTGGCAACATTTGTTTCCGGAAATATTTTCTTATGCTTTGACGATCATATGGAGTTAGGGATGGAAGCTTTGGCAAAGTATCGCCATATGTCATTTATCCGGGAGACTTGTGTAGGTTACAAAAAGTTTGAGGTATTGAAAGGAGCTAGAAGTCTAAGAACATTTATGGCTGTATCTGTTCGGTTGGATCCAAGGTGGAACTGGTTTCACTTATCTAGTAGGATTTTGTTTCACTTACTTCCTCAATTGCCATTGTTGAGGGGTCTTTCTTTGAGTCATTTTAGTATAAGTGAGGTACCAGATTTCATTGGCAGTTTGAAGCACTTGAGGTATCTTAATTTATGCCAAACTGAAATCATAGAGCTACCAGAGAATGTTGGCAATTTATATAATTTACAGACTTTGATCGTTTTTGGTTGTGCGAGATTGACTAAGTTGCCTAAAAGTTTCTTAAAACTCAAAAAGTTGCGGCATTTTGACATTAGAGATACTCCTTTATTAAAGAAGCTACCACTGGGGATTGGTGAATTAAAATGTGTACAGACTCTTACCAAGATCATCATTGGAGAAGAGAGTGGCTTTGCAATACCATGGCTCAAGAGATTACAACATCTCCATGGGGAAATATCCACTGAAGGGCTACACAAAGTGCAAAGTGCAATGCAAGCTCGGGAGGCGAATTTATCTCTTAAAAGGCTTACTAAGTTACAGTTGACATGGGATGATGATTCTCACACGGGAACACTTGAAAAGGAGGTTCTTAATGAGTTGAAGCCAAATAGTGATAGCTTAAAAGAGCTTGCAATTGTGTCATATGGGGGAGTAAACTTTCCAAATTGGGTTGGAGATCTTTGTTTCCATCATTTGGTTCATGTGTCTATACGTGGCTGTAGAAAATGCACATATCTTCCACCACTTGGGCAGCTACCTTACCTTAAGGAGATTTTTATTCATGGCGTGGACGAGGTTAAAGTCATAAGTTCTGAGTTAACTGGGACTTCCGTTGCTGCCTTCCCTTCATCTTACAGGTTCGTCACAACGCGTGGATCATTGATCAACTTAGTTATTAAAACACTATAAAGAAACAACATATTTATGCATATATGTGTTGGAAACTTGGAATCTTGGCTTTGGGGGTTTTTTCAAAGAAAAAATGGTTATGCATATGGTTGTTGTAACCTTGGCTTTGGGGGTTTTTCAAAAAAAATAAAAAATGATTTTTTACTTTTCACCCAAAAGTGTTTCATAAATTACGTTTAACCCAAAACTATTTGTTTTTTTTTACTTTTAACCCTAAACTTTTTATCTTTCGCAATCTATCCTCACAATTTTTTTTTACTTTCAACTTTGGTCCTTTATAGTTTTCATTTTCCGTAAATTTTTCACTTTATGCTTCGTTCGAAATTTTGTGACTTAACACATCGCAACGTGCGTCTTTGGTTTAACGTTTTTATGTTTCGTTCTAAATTTTGCGAGTTAACACGATGCAATGTGCGTGTGTGGGTGAATGTTTTTACATCGTCAATTTTTTTTCCCGTTTGACAGGTTCAACATAACGTGCGGGTCCTAAATCGACTTAGTTATAACTAAAGAATCCCCGCCGCATTACGGCGGGTCGTAATTCTAGTTTAATTTAATGTAGATATAACCTATCAACACGGGCTAATAGATTATAATTATGTTGTTATTCGATATCATTTTTTCAAATAAAGAGTTTTAAATATAGAGTTTTCAAATATAGAGTTTTTAATATATCTAAATATTTTTATTATCAAACATTTTGTTTAGAACTATTATTGTTATTTAATATGAGAGATAAATAGAAAAATAAGTTGAGAAAGCATCAGGAAGTGACATGTGTCCAAAAAAGATTTTTGTTTATTAGTATTGGAAGATATTGTTATTTAATATGAGAGATAAATAGAAAAATAAGTTGAGAAATCATCAGGAAGTGACATGTGTCCAAAAAAGATTTTTGTTTATTAGTATAGGAAGATTATCCTCAAATCTAAATTGTTAATTTAATATATTTAAAACAAATAACTCTCTTTCCTACTTATCTTATATTAAATATATAAATAATAAATTAATATTAAATGTTATCCTAATTTATTAAAAATATAACTTTTTATTATTTGGTATATGCTAATCCAGGAACCGGCGAGTTTGACGGAGCTTTGGTCCCGATACGACGTGTTAGGTACGTGATTATTACTAAGAAAAGAGTAGAAACAGAATACGACACCGAGCAGTCAATTTGAATCTGGTCTCTATTGATTATTCAACGTTACAGCACCACGAGACCAGTTGGACAGCATGTCCCCTCTGGGAACCAAAAGTTTGTCCAAATGGGAATCCCAAGTCCCTATTTATAGACAACTACCTACACTATGTCCATCCGTCCGGATGGTCATCCGTCCTGATGGACTTTAACATTAACGAACCGTGTCCAACTTTCTCCTATTATATACAATATTCAACACACGCTCTATCTAACTATTCGCACAGTGGCAGACGTACGAAATATGCACCAACAGTATACAAAATTATATTTATTCAACTGGTGTAAAACGCGGGGTTTTTAAAAATATAATTTTTTTATTATTTACTATACAAAGTTACATTTATATAACGTGTAATATTACACGAAGTTTTCAAAGATATATTTTTTTTATCATTTGCTATGTAAAATTAGATTTATTCAACACGTGTAATACACGGGTTTTTTAAGGATATAATTTTTTTATTATTTGGTAGATTTTTCAACTCGACTATACACGGGTTTTTTATAGATACGACGTTTTTAGTATTTAATATACAAATTTACATTTATTTAATTTGTGTAATACACATGGTTTTTAAATATATAACTCTTTTTTAGATCTATTAAACACGTATAATATACAGGGTTTTTAAGAATGTAATTTTATATTATTTGGTAGATTTATTCAACCCGATTATACACGCCTTTTTTAAAGATACGACGTTTTTAGTATTTAGTATACAAAATTACATTTATTTAATCTGTGTAATACACATGGTTTTTAAAGATATAAATTTTTTTAATATTTGATATATAAAATTATATTTATTTAACGCATGCAATATACGGGGTTTATAAAGATATAACTTTTTATTATTTAATATATAAAATTACATTTATTGAACCCGTGTAATACACGTAGTTCTAACGTAGTTAAACACTAAAACCAATTACTCTTTTACTTATCAATAATCATTAGTAAACTCATTTAAAATTGGCCCAGTAGTAAGTTTAAACTCATTAAAATTGGCCCAATAAGAGCCCTTTTTATTTTTCTAATCGCCCCGACCAGCCCAAAATTTTCAAAGGAATCTCGGTGGTGACTTTGAAAGTACGTTACCGTGTTCTTAGGAATTTAAGGTGAAATTGAACTAGGCCATATCTACGTAACATCCAGATCAACAACGTATTCTACAACATGCCCTAAAATTGATTTTCATCAGCTCCTTCCAATGCAACCCAGCACAAGGCTCGTAAGAAATTTTATCAGTTTTTAAGATAGTTTCCCGCGTATTCCTGCAAACACAGATGCTCTTCTCCATTCCATTCAAAAATCAAGTTCAATCATATGTTTTTTTCAAGTATTTGATGAATTGCATTCCATGTGTTTGATGAAATGCTTCAGTTGGACTTGTATGTAATTTCATATACTGATGAATTGCATTCCACGTGTTTGATGAAATGCTTCAATCACACTTTTAAAATTCGTTTTGATGCAAACTGCAGATTAGCGGAGTAAGGATGTTTGTATAAAAGGAAAACTACTTGAAGCTTCCAATTCTGGTGATTGTCTAATATGTCATATAATTGAAGTTTTTCTATCCACTTGATTTCTAATTCTTTTATAATTCAGCAGGTTTTCCGATTCACCGGGTTCTGGTAGTTAAATGATGATAAAAAGCTCATTTCAAAGAATATCTGTTGTTAATGAGGTAATAATGTTTATTTCATATTCATAACTTGCTTCAACTTCACTCGTCTGTTTATTCGTACAGAGTCATGTTTTTGAAAGGGTAGCTTCTATTGTGTTATGTATTGTTTTAATCACAGACACAATTTACTACCACCAGTGAGACTTGCAGCAAAGACTTTCAGCTGAACACCTCAACCAGCGCGTGACCCGTTTCATTTCAAATTGTTAAATTTTGACCTGTTTAATATTTATAATTATCGAAATCTGAAGTCCTCGCTGACCGTTGCTATGCCAACTGGCAAACTGTCCTTGATCACACCTGTCTCTGGGGCTACCGATGTACCAGACTTTTCCTTGTTAAACCTGGACACATTAACTGTCGGATCGGGGAATGAACATCAGTGAGTTATTTAACCTTACAGAGACAAAGAGAATATGCAATATAAGCTTCTAATTTCACACATACAAATGAAGACATCTGTAGGTATTTATACCCTTACAATACGAAAGTTATTTAACCGTTTTCTAACTAACTAACATAACTACATAACCGAATTTCTTGTCCATCATTTTTTAATTCTGCAGTTGACTTTTTTATGAACAAGTTTGACTTTTATAATTGACTTCTAAAAACCATAATTTCTTGATTAATAATCTTCCAACAATCACTCCCCTAATCAAGAAATTGTTCAATTTTGCTTTTGTTCATCCAAATTTGCAGTCCATCTTCTCCTTCCTCGTTTGCTATCCGATTTGCAATTCGCCTTTGACTCTCCGGATCCCATGATCAAGATTGAAGCGGGTTAGTGCCGTCTTTGTCAAATTGAAACCAGGTTAAAGTAAGAGTTCGAGTCCCAAAGGACCAAAGGTCTACCTTACATGGAAGGTGAATCAGAAGAAGTGGTGTGTCACCCAAATGAGGTCCAAGTATTTGAAAAGGTATTGGGTACTCGGCGCGGATACATTAGAAGAATTGGGCGTAAACCTTCTTCGGTGCCTTCAGCCTCGAGTGCCGTTATTCATCATGAGCAGAATCAGACACCTCAGCCACTTACACAGGTAAAACCACCTTATGTTATGTTGATGATGTTAGTTTAGTAGATTTAGTTTGTTTTAAATGTTTGCATTAGGCATTTGTGGTTGGGTTACGGGTCATTTGGCTATTGAAATTTAGGGATGAACAGGTCAAAATGTTATGGATGAACTTTAAAACACTAAAAGTTGGAAGTGTTAAGTGTATCAAAGTCGGTTCGGGTCATTTTGGGTATTGGTTGGTTACGGTACTGACGCTACTTGTCACATAGTTTGTATAAGTGTTAATCTTGTGATAGCATTTTATTTAACCAGCGTCTGCACATAATTTAATTCCTAATAATTCATTGGTACCTACTTCCTGCAGGCCCACCCATGGTTCTTTAATATTATAGTTTACACATACATTCGGGCTAATTCTTGAATACTCTAATTGACCAAAGAGCTTAACCTTATGGTATAGTTCTATTAAACTTGAGAATGGAGAAAAACAACCCAAGACTCATCTACGACAGAATGAAAATATTTTTGTGCGTTGACCTGCAATTAAAAAGTCAAAATGTTGAACTTTTAAAAATCTGAGGCTTCACAAAGCCATGCTTTCCCCATATCCTTGAATAGCTGTCTTCTTTGGGATTGAAGGATGTATAAACTGGTTAAATTGGAAATCACATTAATTTTGAGTTGTCCATAGCAAAACCTGCAAAAAAAAAAAAAAAAAAAAAAAAAAGTAAATAGTTTGTATCTACTGATATTCACCAACAATTCAGATTTCAGAATTACAGCCTTTCCCTTTTATATCCTCAGTTTACAACAACCCTTACAACTACTAACCAACTACCATTCTAACTGCCTAACTAACTAACAACCCAATCCCCCTGTTGCTAACCAACCCAATCCACTGTCGCTAACCCACAACCCAATCCACTGTTGACTAATCCCCTGTTGCTAACCAATAACCCAATCCACTGTTGCTAACCAACAACTCAATCCACTGTTGTCTGACCCACTGACTATTGATCCGTATCAGTAGATTGAAGCATTGGTGAAGTTTCTATAAGATCCTGGTTGTGGTCAGGTGGAAAAGTTGAACCCTAGGTCTGATAAACGGCCAAGGGTTGCCTGTTGGTGATTCCGCTGCGTATCTTCTTCTTCATGGAGATTAGGGGTTTTGCAACTTTGGATTTTTTTAGGTTTAAAGGCTGTTGAAGAAACCTTAGTGATCAACTAACATATCTTCTGTTCTGAGATTTGGTCTCTATTGGATGTATGAGAGTATAACTGAACCAGAGAGCCTCAAATGAGGAATTCATGGGAGAATGGCGTATGTTCTTGGGCTCTTTTCGATCTTATTCTAAAGTCAAATGTCAATGTTATGTTTATCTCATTTATGTATTTGATGAATTGCACTCCATGTGTTAGATGTAATGCCTTAGTTAGACTTTTATAAAACTTCATTTACTCATGTTCTTTTTACAAGTTTTCATTTATTCATGTGTTCCAATTATGACCTATTATGACGTTTAGTAACCTATACACAAAAAGTATTATTTTGAAAGAAGTGGAAATTTGTATCCACAAGTGAATACAATTGATTTGATCTAGGATTGACCAAATTATTGACTTTTGGTAATTAGACCCAAAATTTGTAGTTCTGCACTAACTGTATAACTGAAACAGATTGCTTGATCTTAGAATCTAAATTTTACATCATTTGTGTTAAGAAAATATTTTTACAAATGATAACATTTCATTTAGCCTTTGTATTAATTAACTTACAAGGATACTATCCGAAACCATCTGTAAGTAACCCACACAGGATAAAAAGAGATAGAACTTATTTATATTTGTGAGTTGACCTATGACTAAAACAGTCAAAATGTTAAATTTGTATAAATTTCAGCTTCACAAAACCATGCTTTCTCCATTCTTGAGTAGTTAGTTGTCTTCTTTGGGTTGTATTAAAATGGTAAAACTGGAAATCACATAATTTATTAGAAAGAACATGATAAATCATGTTTCACTCACTTCTGTCAGATCAACCGTAACATGTATATCATTCGAACCTAAAACAAGTCAAAAGGGTGTTTTAATAAACAGGTACCTGTATTAGATGTCATTGCAGGGGATATGATATTTGGCCATCCAGAGATTCTCAATCTCAAAACTGAAAGGCAACAACATTTCTCATAGATGTATTATCTTTGGGTAGTTGTTAATGGTGAGATGCTGAAGGGATGTGAGGTGTTGGAGTCCCACCGAAAGTGATACCAGTTTATCAAATTTCAAGTCGAAGCTCTGTAAGAGTGGAAGGAAGAAGAAGGGACAATTGACTAAAATTACTGAGATGTTCGCAACATTACGTCAGGTGAACAAGGGATGTTGGAAAATTTTAAGGGCTCCACTCTAACAAAGGCTTATTCAACCCCCATATTAATTGGTAACCAAAACTGGGAGGCCAACGCCCACAAGGAAAGAAATCATCTGTTCTTGGGACAATTTTCTATTTTTCAAATAATTTAACCAGGTGAGCTTTGTCTGAATGGCTGGAAAAGAAATCATCATACAGAGTTATGTTTTTGACACTGGTTTCTATTATGCTATTTAATGTTTTATTTTGAATACACATCTGTTGGATAATCTTGACATGACGGGTCGATGGGTATGGGTCAAACGGGTCATCTGGGTCAGCTGGTTCAGTTGCAGTTTATTTATTTGTTTAGTAATTTAGTTTGAATAAGTATTAAGTTGTCAAATTGAATAAACATATAATGAGCATGAGGGGTTTAACTTGCTTCACAGCTGAATATTGTTTACAATTTGCTGAGCATGAGCACCAACTTAATGAGACGAATGCTACTACAGTCTGCAGCAATGATTTTTTTAGCTCAAAGCTTTGATACATTAAATTAACTATATCAGGGTGTTCCCCTGTACCAATGGTTGAATACATATCATAGCACCAACTTGCAGAAATGAAGTTCGAATATTGATTCACTGTATTGTGGGACGCGTGACTCATTTTATTTAAAATTGCTATATTTTGACCCGTTTCATTTTAAATTACTGTATTTTGACATGTTTAATGTTAATTCAATATATTTTGGCCCGTTAAATATTAATTCATTATGTTTAGTGCAAAAATCACAAAGTGATTGAAGAACATGATGGTTTATTTTAGTTTCAAACACAAATGAAGTAACCTTAGAATACGATGGAATAAGAACCTGACAGTACTACCATAACTTAATTGATTTTCTTTATTTTCATATAATATATAAGTAGTTTTTATGATTATTAGTTGATGTTGATTGCATGTATTTGTATGTGTTCGATGAAATGCCTCAGTTAAGTTAGTCTTTTATTAAACTTCATTTACTCATACTTTCTTGTACAACTTATCATGACTTTTTATAACTGTTGCAACCAAATACGACCTGTTTTGACGTTTAGTAGGCCATTACAACGAAATAAGAATAAATTAAAGTACTCTTTTTGTTCCAATTAAAAATATATGCTGTTTTAAAAACAACAAACAGGTCTTTTTTTTTTTTTGAAAGATGAACTTCATAGAAAAGAGGCGTGCCCTCAAAGCGAGGACCGGCCCAAGAAAACCATTACATCATATACAAAGGGTAATCGACCCAATCTTTCCAAACTATATCTTTAAACCGAGATCGACTTTTAAGCCAATTGATTTGATCTAGGATTGACCAAATTATTGACTTTTGGTAATTAGACCCAAAATTTGCAGTTCTACACTAACTGTATAACTGAAACAGATTGCTTGATCTTAGAATCTAAATTTTACATCATTTGTGTTAAGAAAATATTTTAACAAATGATAACATTTCATTTAGCCTTTGTATTAACTTACAAAGATACTATCCGAAACCATATGTAAGTGATCCACAAAGGGAGAAAGGCGACTCAGACCTCAACTAAGAAAGTCAAAATGTTAAATTTGTACAAATTTCAGCTTCACAAAACCATGCTTTCTCCATCTTTGTGTAGCTGTCTTCTTTGGGATGTATAAAATGGTAAAGCTGGAAATCACATAATTTATTAGAAAGAACACGATAAATCATGCTTCACTCACTTCTGTAAGACCAACCGTAACAAGTATATCGAAAATAAGGAAAATTTATAAGTTTTGTCCTTTATCTTAATACCACTTATCAGGCGGTGTCCTTTTTAACGAATTTTGACAAGTTTTGCCCTTTACAAGGAATTTTGTTGCACGTTTTGTTCTTTAGGCTTAACCCAATTAGATTTTCTTGTTAAATCTTGTCACCCATGGGTATTTTAGTCTTTTTACCCATTTATTTAATATTATTTAAAAGAATAAAACAAAATATTTTAGGGTTGACTGTTGAAATAAATGGGTAAAAAGACTAAAATACCCTTGGATGACAAGGTTTAACAAGAAAATCTAACTGGGTTAAGCCTAAAGGAGAAAACGTGCAACAAAATTCCTTGTAAAGGACAAAACTTGTCAAAATTCGTTAAAAAAGACACCGCCTGATAAGTGGTATTAAGATAAAGGACAAAACTTGTAATTTTTCCTTAAAGAAATTATGTATGAAAAGACTAACCATATCATGCAAATTGGTCGAACCACTAACGAGATTTGTGAATCTTTACTGAAAAGCATCGCTGGATGGGTTGAGATGATAGGAACAGAGGGTGGTGATTTTGGTATTTATAGTTTACTCTGGGAAAAGTCAGTTTATATTTTCATATTTGTAACAATTATTCTAATTAACATAATAAACAATGCAATTAGTACATTCAATTTAAAAAAAAAAGTAAAATAACGGATTTATAACTTTTAATGATGTTACGTCTTTTTAAAACCCATCATGCCCTAAAATTGGTTAGTATGAATTTTTCATCAGTTTTTAAGATAGTTTCCCACGTAGTCCAGCAAACCAGGATGCTCTTCTCCATTCCATTCCATTACAAAATCAAATTCAATCATATGTTTGTTTCTAGTATTTGATGAATTGCATTCCACATGTTTGATGAAATGCTTCAATCACACTTTTTTAAATTCCTTTTGATGCTTCTTAGGGGGCGTTTGGTTCGCGGAATGTGTAGGAATTGGAATTGGAATGCCTATGGGAATTGGAATTTTAATTGGAATTTCATGGATTCCTTTGAAATCCATATATGTGTTTGGTTGATAAATGTATTAATGGAATTAGAATTTAAAAATAACTAAAAAGACAAAATTACCCCTAGTTATAAACAATTGGCAAAAGTTTAAAAAACAACTATCTTAGAAAAAAATTCAAAAAAAAATCCAAAAAATTATAAAAATTCAAAAAAATAATAAAAAATCCAAAAAATCCTAAAAATTCAAAAAAAATCTAAAAAACAATAAAAAATACAAAAAATTCTAAAAAATCAAAAAAATTATAAAAATAATAAGAAAAATCCAAAAAATCCTAAAAATTCAAAAAAAAAATATAAAAAATAATAAAAAAATACAAAAAATTCTAAAAAATAATAAAAATACAAAAAATTCAAAAAATAAAAAAAATCTAAAAATAATAAGAAAAATCCAAAAAATCCTAAAAATTAAAAAAAAAATCTAAATAATAAAATAAAATCAAAAAATTCTAAATTTTTTTTGGTTTTTTAGGATTTTTTTTGGGGTTTTTTAGATTTTTTTTTATTTTTTAGAATTTTTTGGTTTTTTTTGGATTTTTAGAAGTTTTTTGTTTTTTTATAGTTTTTTGGATTTTTTATTATTTTTTTGATTTTTTAGATTTTTTTAGATTTTTTTAAGATTTTTTATTATTTTTTTGAATTTTTTAGGTTTTTTTGATTTTTTATAATTTTTTGGATTTTTTATTATTTTTTTGATTTTTTATTATTTTTTTTATTTTTTAGAGTTTTTTGGATTTTTTTATTATTTTTTGGATATTTTAGATTTTTTATTATTTTTTTGATTTTTTAGAGTTTTTTATTTTTTTAGAATTTCTTGGGTTTTTTAGATTTTTTTTATTATTTATAGTTTTTTTTGATTTTTTAGAATTTTTATTATTTTTTAGAATTTTTTTGATTTTTTATAATTTTTTGGATTTTTTATAATTTTTTTATTTTTTAGAGTTTTTTTTATTTTTTATAATTTTTTGGATTTTTTATAATTTTTTTGATTTTTTTGAATTTTTTAGTATTTTTTTGATTTTTTTATTATTTTTTTGTTTTTAGTCAAAAATGAAAGTGGAAGGGGTTATTTCCGTAACTTTGGAAACATTCCCATGGTTTTTAAACTTTCCTTTGAAATTTAGAAGGAATCTGAATTCTATTAAGTAAGGGATTTTGTTGGAATTGAAATCCAATTCCCTTCAACTAATTTGTCCAACCAAACACACAAAGAAATGGAATTCAAATTCCAATTCCCTTAAAATCCTATGAATTCCTGTCAACCAAACATGCCCTTATAATCTCCCATGACCTTGCAGTAGCTTCCATGCTCTTATTAAACTATCCCAACCATCCGGAATGGTTGAATAACATATCATAGCACCAACTTCCAGCAATGATGCTTTAATAATAAATCACTATATTGTGGCATGTTTGACCCGTTTCTTTTTAACATGTTTATTGCTGCTAATAGGCAATATTACACTCAAGTTATTGATAAAAAAAATTAACACATACTGCTAGGGTTGACTTTTTTTTTAGGTCAAACATATTATGGACCCGCACCCAAAGTTGATAATATATCATGAAATTTACAATAACTTTTGGATAAGAACAGGGTTAAGTTTTGTCATAAAATTCAAGTTAACTGTGGGTCTGGTAAGTATTAGGTCTAAAAACAGCATCCTTGATGAGTTTGACTTTAAGGTGAAGTAGATTATTTTGAAATCCAATATTGCCGTGAAATCTTTAGATTAAAAGTAATATTGATTAATATTCACTAAATACCATAACAACTTCCATTCGTAACAAAAGGAGAGTGTCAAATTTGTCACAGGTTCTGGATTGTGGGCATTTGTTTCCTAAGTTGACTTTGAGGTACTAGAAATTCTCACAGAATCAATAAATGTCCAAGAGATTATTCAGTAAATACGTTTAAATCTAAAAATTGCTATCAATAAGAAGATTACTGTGTTATGGAGTTCATATTAATTCTGCAAATGCAATAAAAAGCACTGAACAATTTGACTTTTTAAGTCAAACTGTCTAACTTCTAAGTCCAACATTAATATGAAGTAGTTAAAGCAACAAGAGATGTCATTGTATGACTACGAACAGGGGCGTAGCTTTCAAGGAGCCGGGGGGGGGGGGGGGGGGGGGGGACTTTTCGCTCAGTAGCGTTATGTATGTACGTTTGGTATAGAATGTTTTAGGCATATACGTTTTTGACCCCCGGAGTTTATAAAAAAAAATTTACTTATATAGAATTTGACTTCCGAAGTTTAATGTATACTAGTGATTAAAACAAGACCTTCATGAACTCAGAAGGTAACATGGTTAACTTCAAAAGTCAAAACCCAAAATTCTAGAAAAATTTCAGCAGTATGACCATTCTATTTTCGTGATACTATTGTGTGTAGCTCATTATTCTTGTGACTGTTTGTAATAATTTATGGTTATCTAATAGAAACGTTTTTACATGAAATGATTGTAAATTTCACCTACCAAAAGTTGGTAAACAAAATAAAAGTCAACTATAGCAAACTGCAGCAATGATATTTTTAGCTCAATGGTTGAATACAATTTCAGGGTATTTTCATGTAGGTGTGTACCGATGGATGGATGAATACGTATCAGAGCACCAACTTGCAGCAAAGACTTTTAGCTCAACGCCTCAACCAGCATGTGACCCGTTTCATATCAAATTGCTAAGTCTTGACATGTTTAATATTCATGAATTAGGAGAATCCCCTTTAGTTTGACCTATGACAAAAATCCAACTGTTAAATCCGTAAAAATCTGAGAATTACAAAACCATGCTTTCTCCACCCTTTAGCCATTGTCAGGGATAAGTGTATTGATGTTCTGTTAATGGTTTTGGGAATATCAAGTATGAAAGAAGTAAACTAAATGCCTTTTTTAGCTATTGTGATCTGCTAGAAGAACATAGTATAAGTTTAGAAACACAAATGACACCACCATGATAATAGAGAAAAGGAATGAAGTTTGACTTTCTAAGCAAAATGAAAGTCAGGGTTGACTTTTTAGTCAAACAGACAGACTATGGTTCAAGTTGAAGCAGAGTATATATCTTGAAATATGCAATGAATGCTGGATAATAATATGGTGAAATTTTTCATAAGATCCTAAGTAGCTTATGACCTAGGTAAGTGTTAGGATTAAAGTCCGCATCTGTGATGAATTTGACTTTTAGGCGTAATCGACTATTTTGGCGTCTAGAATTGATGTGTGATCTCTGAGTAACAACTTACAAGAACTATTACATAAATAATACATATCATCTTGAATCTCCTTACATAAGTAATCAGTATAATCTTTCAAAAAAAAAAAAAATAATGTGAATATTAAATCAGATTTTCTGAATGTTAAATTGGTGACTTCTAGCGAGAACTGTTATTTTGACTGAAATTGAGGTTTCTAATAGAAATTATGCTCAAAATCTTGACTCTAATGATTTTAGTCACCACTGAATTGATTTGTGTTTGGATGGAAATGCTAGTAAAAATATGTTTATTTAAATTATTTATGAAAGTTGGTTATTATCCGCCTAAATGGAGCAATCCCATGCAAATGATGTTTTATTCCACTAAATTAGCCAACCTCTACGCCATATGCTTTAAATTGACTTTATTAATTAAACTCAAGTTAAAAAATTAGGTAATAAGTTGTCATTTGGAGGATTGGTATATCAATTGAAATACGACAACAAAAGTATAAACGACATGCATCAGATTTTTTGTGTAACAATCTTAACAGCTATAGAAAACAAACATTATTCATTTACAATACCACTAAACATATGTGTATACACATACAGCCCTAATATACTTGTGTGTATCCTAATATACTTATGTGTATACACAGTGTATTTATAATTATTGTGAACGATATACACAAGTGTAAAGAATCAAGATTACATACAAACATTATTCATTGACATAAACGTTACATATAATATTTTTTGTTTAAATAACCATATACAATACTGATATACATTTATGTATACACACACAACACTGTTATACATAACCACTTGGGGTGTCCCAGTGGCCACACTCATCCACCTCTTCCCAGAGGACCCGGGTTCGAATCCTGGCAGGCACAGTTTCCTCCAGGCTTTCGCTTCCGGTTGGATAGTAACCGCCAGGCAGCTATGAGGCTAAGCTAGCTTGTGGAGTGAGATCACTCCAGCGGTTGGGAGGACCGTGCAATATCCCCCCCCCCCCCCCCCCCAACACTGTTATACATATGTGTATGCACAGTGAATTTGTAACTATAGTGGAAGATATACACAAGTGTACCACATCAAGATTAAACCACAAAACACAAAGAATACAAACTGCATACCATCACAGCGAATAAAATTCCAGAAAACAGAGTAACATCATCACCCGTCTTCACATAACCCTAATCTACAAACCAAGTACTAATTTAATCGAATTCAGTTTAATCGAAACACAACAGCTTACCAATAACTGGTGATTAAAAAAACCATTACAACCTCAAAATGATCTCACAAACAATAAAGGAACGAAACCCTAACTTTTCGATTTCAAAAAATTAAAAGAAGTAATACTTATACACAGCCGGAATCGATGTACTGGATATAAACTTACCAATGGTAAGCTTTTGTTGATCTTCCTCTCTGAAATGCCGCACGATGTATTATACTGAGTATCTCCGGTCGCAAAAGAGAGGTAGGATGGCAATTCTGTTCTTATTTTTAGAGAGAGGATGAAATCATATAAAATCAATTACGTTTGCTCGTTCCCAAAAATATACTAGGTGTAAATTTACCTTAATATCCCTATTCGTAATTTTTATTTATTATATGTTTCCAAATAATTACAAAAGTGCCATTAACTCTAAATCTCATCATCTAATAAATGAATGGTCATGATCTGTTCACTTTGTTCACAACTAAATCATTGTTCACTATAGAACCCTGTCGTATGATTATATATATATATATATGATTAACGCATAAAGGTTAAGTTAATTGAAGCATATGCTTATCCACTTTAATATTCAAATTATACATCATTTACGATTTTTTTCTAATAATAAGTTAGAATTACATCTTCTTACTTAATAATAAATAATCTTATTAATGAATTGAACTCATGTGACATTAATTGAAGTCTTTTATTAGACTATGGGTGTGGAGGGTGTGGAGGGCCTTGGATTGGGGGCATTGCTCGACACATGGCGAGGGTGAGATCCACAAGATAATATTCAAAAACTAGGGGTGTGGCGTGGCTTAGCTTGGTGTGGCCAGTCATGTGGATTTTTTTTTTGTTTGGCAACGGCTAGATCGAACCAGCGAAGTCACCCAGCCCCCTCGCCCCACACCAGCCTCAATCCCCACGCCAAAGGGGCAACGCCAACCCGAGGTGGAGCAGCCGGCGTTGAACCCAAACCGCCGCCCTAACCCACACCCCACAGTCTTAGACCATCTCCAATGCAAGATGAAAAAATTTACAAAAAAATTTGCCACATCATCTCATTATTCACTCTGTTTTCTCTTTCTCTTTCTTTATTTAAGACCCCACTACTCACAAATCTTATTCTCTCTCCATAAATGCATGTATTTAGCTAAGAACTCTCTCTACTCACTCTCTCCTTTAACTCATTATCGATGTAACAAATACACAACAAATGCATTCTATTGGAGATGGTCTTAGGCCAGGCGGGGCGGTCATAAAATAACGCGTGATACATCAAAATAACGCGTGGAACAAACAATATTCCCACCGCCACTCGAAAGATCAACGCGTGATAGTTTAACGAAAACCGATTTCGTGATTTTTTCAACGCCGTGATGACATTATTTTGTGAGGGTAGTTGTTGGTTTGGGGGAAATTGTTGGGTGTGGTGGTGAGTGATGACCACCCCCACTAAAAAAGGTTGTGAGTGATGGAAAAAATGGTTGCTGACATGGCAGGACATGATTGGATATTGTGAGTGATGAAATTTTATCACTAGTGACCACCCCCTCCCCTTAGTATTTAGAAGATTATTATCCTTTTGTTGTTTGATTGGTCCTTCAAATTTATTAGTTATATTCAATTTATAATATAAAAAAAACGTGCTTGGAAATCCAAAGTTGTAAATTGTAGTAATGGTCACAACACATGAGCACGAAACAACACACATTTTTGTAAATCACCCAACTTGTAAATTTATGAAATTTATACTGAATGTATTCGAGTTTGAGAGAGAAAATAATCATGGCCATGTTTTTTGTATCAATGATGTTGAAGAAGCACCTAATCAGTTGGGGATGACGAGTGAGTGGGATTTGCGAGGTTTTTTTTTTTTTTTTTCTAAAAGGGTGTAGTTAGAAAAATTATTTATCTAAATGGGTACTTTAAAAAGTATTTACCAAAATGGGTGTTTCTTAAAACTTACCTTTTCTAACTTCTAATCTTATTGGGTAAAATAATATCTATTTAAAAACAATGTTCTTTAACAAGAGTTAAAAAATAAGTTTCTAATAAAACTAAAAACATACTGTTGGATCATGAAATTTTATGAAAAGGTTTTTAATTTCTTTTTAATTTAAAAGTTTTCTTTTGCTTTTATTAATGCGTTTTTTTAATATAAAAGTCTATATTCTTTTATAAACATTCTATTAGTTTTCTTACAAATACTTTTTTTAACAAATTAAAAAAAAATTATATCTAACTTTTAAATACATTTTTAAATAATTTAGAATATGTACTTTCCAAGACAATTTTATGAAATAGCATGATCAAATAATATGAGTTACAAATGGTTGATTTAATATTCTTAAGAACATCATCTTTAGTAACGATATCATATTTATATTTTTTTTAATAATTAAGATGTATTTTTTATTATGTAAAGTATTAAAAAATTAAAAAAAAAGTTAAAACATGAAAAATAAGGGTTTGAATCTAGACTCGGATTCTCATCCTTCTATGTCGCATCAACAGGAAGGAACAAATCAAGAAGAAGGATGGTTAGAATCAGATTAGGATTCATAAAAGATGTAGAGATTTGAATCATACCTGGGAACTCCGAGGGAGAGAGCAACCGCAAGAGATGGTCGTCGATGGAGGAGTAAGAGAATCTAGGGTTTGAGGAGGAGAGACGTATGAAGAATGATTTAGGGTTTCTCATATCATCAACAAAATAAACAAAAGGCGGAGGATATTGTTGGGCGGGGAAAATGGAAAAAAGGTAGCCCTCATCTACTGACACGTGCCCCAAATAACTTTCATTTATTATATATAATAGATAGATTTGTCATTTTGACGTTTATGTTTTAAACACATGGTATCCACCTGACATTCATTGATTATTTTCTTTTAAATTGTATATAACTAGTTGACGTCAACCCGCGCTTTGCAGCGGAGTTTTGATTATGAATATTTTTAGTAAATTTTTATGAGATGTGAAAATTGTAAAGTGTATGCAATCTAATTTCTCAATTGCCAACTTATACTCAATTTGTCTCTAGTGTAGTTTATTATTTGCTTTTTTTTTTTTTTTTTTTGAAGGAAACCAACATCTAGTGTGGTTTCTCTTTTACTACTTTTAGAATATGTTTGTGTTTTTTTAAAACGTGTGTACAACAACAATAATAAACTTTGAATAACTTTCTGTTTAAAATGGCCTTCAATTGACTTTTATTATTACTTGTTTGGTCTACACATATATTATTACTTGTTTCTAATAGCGTAAAAATACGTTCGTATTCCATTTTACAATCTATATAGGAACAAAAATATTAAATAATATAAAGTATAATAATAAAAAGAAAACCATTTTACCACCGGGCCCACACAAATTGTCTAACTCCAGCCCAATATGAAATAACTTAAAACCATTTCCACCATTGTAATTGTAAATCTAACAATCTCCAAAGTAAAAAAAACCTGGACATCGTTAGAGTCAGATTTCGGATGTAGATGGTGATTTGCAGAAAAGAATTGGAAGAATTCATTTAGATTGTCGGGGCATGACCGATGGTTTTATATATATACATAGTGTGGTGAAAATGTGGCAAACGACCGTGGTGTGAGGAGGCGCGTCGGTTGCGGTAGTAGCGTAGTGTAATTAATTTAGTGACGACGGTTGTTGAATGTATGTGTTGTTTGATTAAGGTCAATACATCGCCGGTAACGGTTGTTAAAAGTTTGTGTTGGTTGATCGTTTGTGTTCTATTTCTTCGATTAAGGTGCATACACTATCGGTAATTTTAAATGAAACGGGATGTTCGACGTGGGTGTTAAAGTGATCAACGTGCCTTTATTCCCCCCACATAAATAACCTTTTCCCCATGTCGGTTCTTTGAATTTTAAATGAATCGGTGCCGGATTAAGTGTTGCGATGGTTCATTTAAAGGCAAGGCACCCTAAGTTGCAAATTGTATTAGAGTATATAATATAATTGCTTTTTAATTCTCATAATCACTTTTTGCATACGTAAAATAAGGAGTTGTTTGGCAACATCTGAATGGTTAAGTACTGAACCAATAAGAGTTCTGAACCATTAAGTGCTGAACCAGTAAGAGGTCTGAACCATTAAGAGCTTGTATAATGATTAACCGTTCAGAGCAAATGTCTGACCAATTCAGATTAGAGGTCTTAACCATTCAGACTCTGTATAAATCTTAACCATTCAGAGGCAAATGTCTGAACCATTCAGACATCTGCTTGTGAAACAAACAGTCTGAACCATTAAGTGCTGAACCAGTAAGAGGTCTGAACCATTAAGAGCCTCATTAAGAGGTAAACAAACAGCCCCTAAATCTAGTGTGGGAGTTGAGGTGGCGCCAACAAGTGCCACATCAACAATTACATATAACATGTGGATTGAGATAACTAAAAATAAATAGTAAGATGGTTTCTACTCTGGGTCTAAAATGGGGAAAAGTACCAAGTTTTTTTTATTGTTTAGATTTCCTGCAAATTTATTGTCATACCCTATTTAACAGAAACCCGCGAGTGTAATATAAAAGGTTTTCAAAGCATATAATTAAGCTCTATGTTATGTTCTATTATTCCAGGCCCAAATCATGATGGGTTGCTGAATGTTATGTGTTATTACAGGCCCAAATCATGATGGGGGCCCTTTTCAAGTGGAGACCCGAAGCCCTAGCTTCAGTTGAACCCCCTTGAGACGTAACCACATAGCAACATGGAAGTTAATAAACATGCAACAAATACTAACCAAGGTATCCTAAGTAAGATAACAATCTCAAATCAATGTGTTTGATGATTGCATTCCATGTGTTTGATGAAATGCCTCAATTAGACTTTTATAAAAATTTGATTTACTCATGTCTTTTTGTATAAATGTGGGACTTGATGAGTATTATAATGCACGTGGGACATTTGATTTCGCATGAAACTGTTAAAAACCTTAGTTTTGATGCAAACAGATTGAAGCTTGCAAGTCTTTTAACTCTTCGTTTTTTTCATCCGCTTCGTTTTCTAATTCAATGTGTTGGCAGTTAAGTATTGATAAAAGACCATTTCAAAGAACATTTGTTGTTAATGAGGTAATATTGATTATATCATATTTATAACTTGCTGCTACTTCACTTGTCAATTTCTTCATACAGAGTCATGTTTATACTAGTGGCTTATATTAGCTGGCTTCAGAACTGAATATTGATTGTATTTTTATTTTGTAAATGCAGACACAATTTGCTGAGCATGAACACCAACTTCTTTTGAGATGAATGCCAAGTGAACAAACATAAAATGAGCTGCAAGAGTTCAAGATGGTGCTGCAGATTACTCTGCATCATGGTCCTGTTTTGTTAAGCTCTAAGATGCAGCAGTATGCACATTTAAACAGGAGACTGTGAATGAAATAACTAGCTTGTGGGATAGGCTATTATTAAACCGCAAAGTTGCAGATAGGCTATTATTAAACCGCAATCCAATTCTAGCTTGACAATTGGACGACTACAGGTCCTCTGTTTCTGCCATTTCTGAAGACCTGCAAAGTTACAGATAGGCTATTATTAAACCGCAATCCAAAGGAATGGCGGTAGAATTTACACAATGTTTGGAAGTCATTAACTCAACCACCTTTATGAATGAAAAAGACAAATGGTGCTGGTCAAGGGATGCGTCTGGGACGTTCTCGACACAGGGGCTGGGAAGAGAGATGGCGAGAAGCTCGGGTTCGCAGGAAGATTATAAGCATGTATGGTTGAATTGGGCACGAATAAAGATAAATTTCTTTGTCTAACGGGTGGCGAATGACATGATCCCGACAAGGTTAGTAATAAGGTTTGTAAGAAACTTAGCATTTAATATTTATTCAAAGGAAAACCAAAAAACTTTGCCATAGATTTGAATGTCTTGATGGAAGGATGACCAAGACATGAAGCTAATTGTGAAAATTAGAGGTTGTGACCATGTTGACTTGGGAAACAGATGGAGCCGGTGCGTAATACACATCATTGTCGTTCACTCCCCGAAGAAGAGGCGCCCCCGTGATTAGGTCCTTCACAAAAAAATAAGAAGAAAAAAAATCAACAGAAACTTAGTTAGTTTTGCATAGTTTCGCAACCGAAACTAAATCAGCCCCATCTCTTCTTCTGTAGCGAATGTTGTTCCACCGCTGTGCTATTGCAAACCACCTCCGTCAGTGACCACATAAAGGAACTCACTCACACAACTCTACGGTCAAAGGTATGATATTATCAAAATTTTAATTTCTGGTGTATTAATGCAAATCCAGATGCTCTTATTGATTCAATTCCAAAATCAAATTCGAACTTATGTTTATTTCATGTATATGATGAATTGCATTCCATGTGTTTGATGAAATGCTTCAGTTAGACTTTTATAAAACTTCATTTACTGATGTTTTATTATATAAGTATGGGTCTTGACATTATAATGCAAGTGGTATATTGGATTATGCATTAAACTTTTAAACTCCTTAATGAAGTGAAAGCTTTTAATGCCAACTGCAGATCGGTGGAAAACAATTTGTTCTTATATTGAAACAGTTTTTAAAAAAGCTCAGGCATGTTTAGTATTACACATAAACACAGGCTGATTAGTTGTTACTTTATGGCCCAAACAGCTTCATCTTAAGGTATAAACTGGTTAATTTGACTTTCTCATTGCAGTTTCTAAAGCTACATTATGCTTTTACATATATAACCATGTAAGTGACATTCTCTAACGAAGTAAGAGTGAAGAAACACTTACCTTATACCTGGTTATGTTATTGGTCTTGATTCATATTCAGTTGATCATTTAACGGGTCAGTTAAAATCTCAATGTTTACATAAGACGCCATATTGTCTTTAAACTTTGTTATCTTTATTTAGTAATTGAAGTTTCATCAAATACAAAACCATTGGTTCATGCCACATAACAAATTACATAGATCAATGTTATTTTTATCTCATTTGACCCGTTACATTCCTTTTACATGATTTTTATTCATTTACTCAACAGGGATTTATGACCAAAACCATCATACATGTATGTATATACATATTCCATCATGCTTATTTATATTCAATTTTATTCATTATAACAGTTAGAACACAACGAAAGCTAAAATCTCCAAATTATAGGAAATTGGCACTAAAGGCATTTCATGAAACACCCTATAGGCATCCTTGTATAGAAGATTCAGTTAACAATTGTCTAAAATTCCTCACATGGGTTCACCACATAATGTTAGGTCAACAAGGGAAGTTGGGAAAATTTGAAAGCCCCACTCTGACATGGGCTTCTTCAACCTCCAAATAGAAAGGGAACACAAATTGGGAGGCCAAACCCCACCATGACTGGAGGCGTCAATACTTGGACAATCTTTGATTATCAACTCTTTTAACAAGGTGAAGTTCATCATTTGAAGGACAGAAAATGACTCCATGCTTTTGCATCCTACTATTTCCAAACGGGTGAGAACGGGAAGTTGGATGTCAGGAAATGACTCAATATGTGGACAATTGTACAGATACAACTTAGTGAGGTAAATAAAGTTGCCCAATTGCATGATTGATTTTAAGTTGGTTCAACCACGTGTATATATTTTTTCAACCATTGTCATGCTTGTGATGTTGATGTTTTCCATTAGTATCTTACAACCTTCTATTTCAAGTGACTTGAGCTTCTGTCCTCCTCCTATTGTTGTTGTTGAGAAGGAGACACGTGTAAGTGAACTACACCTATAGATACACAACTTTCAATGCTATTTGGACAACAACAACGCTCCATGTTAGCACAACCCCTTACCTCCAACATCCTAAGTGTTGACAAGAGCCTGTTCCTAAAATTATCCTCCTCTTCTTTCTGTCCTAAACTCACCAAATTTAAACAATTAGATACTACCAATTTCTTTATATTCACAAGAACCTTACTCGCCTCTTCTTCTGATTCCCACAAGTATCTTATTCCATTACCCAATTGCCTGAACCAACAACATCTAGCTGAGAAAAAAAAAAGTTAGGAATGAAAACAAAAATCACATTTACCTGTTTTGGGGGAACATGCAGCCATCGCATATCTTTCGTACAGAATACATACCCCTTTTGAGGGGTTTAACTTGCTTCACAGCTGAATATTGTTTACAATTTGCTGAGCATGAGCACCAACTTAATGAGACGAATGCTACTAGTGAGAAACTTGTGAATAAACATATAATGAGTTACAAAGTTCAAGATGGTGCTGTAGAATATAAAGTGTGCATCATGGTTCTTTTTACGTCGAAAATGCAGCAGTATGGTCTTTTTTCATGATATTATTTTGTGTAGCTCATGTTCTTGTAACTCTTTGTATTATGATATGGTTATATAACAATAAGATTTCATAATTTTGTGGTTTTGATTTATTTTATGTACATGTTCATGAAATGGTTGCTAATTCCATTGACCAATGGTTGAAAAACAAAATAAAAGTCAACTTTAAGAAACTACAGTCTGCAGCAATGATTTTTTTAGCTCAAAGCTTGGATACACTAAATTAACTATATAGTTGAATACCATATCAGGTTGTTCCTATGTACCAATGGTTGAATGCATATCATTGCACCAACTTGCAGAAATAATGTTTTAATATTGATTCACTGTACTATGGGACGTTTGACCCGTTTTATTTAAAATTGCTATATTTTGACCCGTTTCATTTTAAATTACTGTATTTTGACATGTTTAATGTTAATTCACTATATTTTTCCCCGTTAAATATTAATTCATTGTGTTTTGCCACTTTTGACTGATTTCATTTTTGATTGCTATATTTTTAGTGCATAAATCACAAAGTGATTGAACAATATGATGGTTTATTTTAGTTTCAAACACAAATGAAGTAACCTAAGAATACAATGGAATAAGAACCTCTACTGTCTACTGTAACTTAATTGATTCTCTTTATTTTCATATAATATATAAGTAGTCTTTATTTTCGTATAGGCATGTACCCATGGTTGAATACATATATCAGAGTACCAGCTTGCAGCAAAGACTAAAAATTTACACCACTTATAATAATAAATATATTAATAAAAGGTGAGATTTAATATGGTAACCTTGTCACATAATTTATATAATTATTGATCATGTGATAACAATTTGTTTAGTCTTTGTATTAACCTAACTGATTTTAAGTCTTCATGGTTCCTCTCATACCTAATCAGCAAAGTTAATGGCTTATATCGAAACACTGCATTTTGATCATACAATGCACAACAGTAAAGCACAATCTGTGCGTATATTGAAACATTTTTTAGAAAACTCAGGCCTGTAGATGTGTTTACTTTGACTTAAAACAACTCAGGCCTCATCTACAACCGAATGAATAGAAACTAACTTATTTTACTTTTGTTAGTTGACCTGTGACTTAAAAAGTCAAACTGTTGAATCTGTAAAAATCGGAGCTTCACAAAACCATACTATCTCCACCCTAGAATAACTGCCTGCTTTGGGATTAAGGGATGCTTACTCGTTGTTATGGTTCAAGATTCCTATTAAATTAAACATTCAACACACATATGGGTCAATTAAAATCTTAATATTTACATAAGAGTCCATATTGCCTTTCTACTGTGTAATCTTTATTTACGTATTTGTTCATACCACATAACATAAACATTACATTCTCTCATTTGACCCGTTACGAACCCCTTTTTCCAAGTTCTTTTTTTCGAGATGATTTTAATTAATTTACTCAACAAGTACTTCTGACTATAATCATACATGTATATACATGTTCATCGTGCGTATTTATTTACAATTTTATTCATTGTAACTTTTAGAACACAGCTAAAGCCGAAATCTCCAAATTATACGAACTTGACACTTAAGGCATTTCATAAAACATCTTGTTGGCATCGTAAGGGTAGTTCACACTAACCCAGTAACACCCAAAATCAACTTTCTTGTTATTCTAAGCAATTCAACCCATCCTTACTAATATGTTGAGATATTACAACATATTATTTGATCGACTAAATTTAGGCACGAATAATAGCAAAATGAATCAACCGGACACCTATTACACATCTAGAGTCTATCTAGGGTGGGATGACATCATTTGGGGATTCAACAATAATTCGTCATTCAATTATCAAAACCAAACAATAATCACAGGAATAAATATGAACCCATGTGTCATAACAAAACAAAAATTTGTGGGCCAAATACAAATACATTGCATCAAAGTTAAACATAAGAAACCAAACCGGTGAACCGACTGTGAACAAGAGAAACTTGTATTCTGCCATTATGTTTGCTTGAAGTTCATTGTAAAATACGCATACTGAAAGTTCCTTTTTGACTGCCTCAGGTACTATGCCAACTGTTGGTTCAGGCCCAAGATCAAACACTCACAAACAATATGAACACAAAGGTTTTCTGTTTGCAAACTTTCTTAATAAAAATGATTGTGTACTGCAACAAGTTGCTGACTTTCACACATGCTTGATATCTGCCACTATTCCATGATCTGATAAAATAGTATTCCAACGCTCACAAGTTGCTGACTTTCACATGTTCAAGCCCATCTTCTATTTCTATTTCTAGCTCCCAAGTTAACTTCAGCAACCATTCTTTCAATATTCGATATTTCGTTTCCTGCATTGAAATTAAACATTTTAGTTTTAATACTAATTCAACTCTCATATGATGCTACATCACTATCCTCATCTCCTTTAGTTCTTCTCAACACACAAATCAATTGATTTTACAAACAATTAATTCTAACTTACTTTATTTTTATGAGTTTGACCTGTGACTAAAAAAGTCAAATATTGAATCTGCAATAATTTGAGCTTCACAAAACCTCGCTTTCTACATCTTTGAATATATGTCATCTACCTCCGGGTTCAGAATATCACACAAATTTTGATATATCCGTAGAAAATACTGTTAACAGAGTAAAACCTGCAAAGAAAGTAAAAAAGCTTGACTTTGTAAGACTAAAAAACCATTTTGCTTTTTTTGCAATTGTCCTGAGCATAGAAAAATAATGTCTTATATAAAAAAAACAAACCAGGGTTCCAGAAGCTCTTTCTTGTTCCTGAAGAGCCTCTTCCATTCTCTAAAGAAACTGGCATTTTCTGTTTCTGCTAGCCTCTTTCAATTCAATCTAGAAAGGAAAAATATCTGTCACAAAGATGTTAATAAATCTCATAATTCTGAATAATTTAGTTAATTGTCTTTAGACTGTATGTAAAATTTGTTGTATAAATGAAATAAAAAATAAATATATAATTTACACATATGAAAAAACCTAAAGGAGACAAAAGGTTATATAATAAAAAAGTACCTACCGCGTATTTCGATTTGGGGGATATGAGAGATGAGGGGATAGTAGTGGGATCCTCTTCCTTCACACCTTTTTTCTCAGATCTGGGCAATTACTGATGTACAAACTCAAAAGTGAAGGCAGCAGTTGTTTTGGCAAATGTTTCAACTTCGGGCAAACCCCAATGGTGAGATGTTGGAGGGAGGTGAGGTGTTGGAGTCCCATTGAAAATGATTCCAGTTTATCAAAATTCCATATGCTAAGATAAGTAAGAGAAGAGGGGAATAGGTGGGATAATTGTCTAAAATTCCTCACATGGGGTTCACCATGTAACCTTAGTTCAACAAGGGAAGATGGAAACTTCTGAGGGCCCCACTCTGACATAGGCTTCTTCAATCCCCCTATTTCAAGGGAACACAAATTGGGGGGCCAAACCACACCATGACAGGAAGCATCAATACCTCTACAATTTCTGATTTTCAAATCTTTTAATGAGCTGAGATTCTTCATTTGAAGGGCAGACAATGACTCCATGCTTTCACATTCTTCTATTTCCAGCCGGGTGAGAACAGGAAGTGGGATGTCAGGAAATGACTCAATACTTGGACATCTGCATACATACAACTCAGTGAGGTAAATGAAGTTACCCAATTGCATGATTGATTTCAAATTGGTCCATTCACTTATATCTATGCTTTCAAGCATGGGCATGCTTGCGCTGCTAATCTTTTCCATTAGTTTCTCACAACCAAGTATTTTAAGTGACTTGAGTTTCTGCCCTCCTCCTCCTGTTGCAGCTGTTGGGAAGGAGACATGTGTAAGTGACCCACAACCTCTAATACACAAACCTTCAATGTTGTTTGGACAGGAGACATGTGTAAGTGAACTACAATAACTGATATCCAAACTTTCAATGGTATTTGGACAACAGCAACTCTCCATGTTGTGACAACCACTTACTGTCAACATCCTAAGAGATGACAGGTTGTTGCCCCCCACCTCGTAAGTAAGCCCTGAAATAGAACTCATTTTCTTAATATTCACAAGAACCTCACTCGCCTCTTCTTCTGATTCCCACAAGTATCTTATTTCATTACATTTCTCAATACTTACTTCTCCAACTGCCTCAATACGCTCTATAACACCTCTCCACACCTCATAAGTAAGCCCTGAAATAGAACTCATTTTCAACTTAGTGATTGATGAAGCTGCCCGAACCAGACTTCTCAACACACCATCGCCACATTTAGCAATTTCTAAAACCCTTAGCGAAGGTAGTGCTTCAACTGAGACATCAATCAATTGAGGACATTTGATTATATGAAGCTCTTGAAGGCAAGGAAAAACTACATCGTTGGTAGACCATGTCTTCCATCCCAACATATCTTCAAACCGTAAAATTTCAAGTGCTGGTAGTGCATTAGGTGAGAATTCAATCATTTTGGAACAATTTACTATATGAAGTTTTCTAAGACATGGAAGCACTGAAACCTCCCTATTGGTTGGCCATCCCTTCCACTGACCCATGTTTTTAAACATTAGAATTTCAAGTGAAAGTAATGGTTTAAGTGAGACTTTAATCAATTTGGGGCAGTCTACTATCTGAAGCTCCCGAAGGCATGGAAACACTGCATCAAAAACCTCATTATTGGTTGACCATACCTCCCAGCCATGCATACTTTCAAACCTTAGGATTTCAAGTGAAGGGAAGGCAGCAACAGTTAGCAGGTTGGTCCCAGTTAACTCCGAACCTATGAATTCAACATTAGGCATGCTACTTATATACAACTCCTTAAGTGAAGGTAGTTGCCCAAGTGGTGGTAGAGATGTACAATTTTTACAATTGCGTATCGACACATGAACCAACCGGTGAAAAGAAGGATGCCCAACCCATTTTGGAAACTCTATTCCCCCATATGACTTAACTGCAAGCTCTTTCAACCATTCACTATCAGGTTTCAGCTCTTCGAGAACCTCCTTTTCATGTGTTCCATGTTGAGAACCCTCCCCCCAATACAGCTCTAACTTAGTAAGCCTTTTTAGGGATAATTTTGCCTCATGTGCATCCACTGCGCTTTGCACTTTGCACAACCCTTCAATGGAAAGTTCCCCACCGAGATTATTTAATCCCTTAAGCTCCGTTATAGCAAACCCACCATCTCCTCCAATGACAATCTTGGAGAGAGTTTGTAGGCTTTTCAGCTCACCAATCCCCAAGGGAAACTCTATAAGAGACGGAGTATACCTAACATCAAAATGCTGCAACTTTTTGAGCTTTGAGAAGCTTTTAGGCAACTTAGTCAAACTCCGACAGCCAAAAATGATCAGTGTTTGTAGATTAAAAAGATTACCAATGCTCTCTGGTAACTCTTTGATGTTGGTTCGAGATAAGTTAAGATATCTCAAGTGCTTCAAACTACCAATGAAATCCGGTACCTCACTTATCCACAAGCCACTCAAAGAAAGGACCCTTAAGAGTGGTAACTGAGGAAGTAAGTCTACCAGACTCTTACTGGAAAGGTACCTTCTTTGATTTTGATCCACAGATGCTGCCAAAAATGTTCTCAGACTTCTAGCTCTTTTAAATGGCTCAAACTTCTGGTAAGCTTCATATGTCTCAGGAATAAATGACATATGACGGTACCTTGTCAAAGCTTCCTTCCCCAACTTGGTACGATTCTCAAACCTTAAAAAAAATTCTTTGGCAACAAATGTAGCCAAGTCATTCATCAGGTCATGCATCACATATAAGTATTCATCATTAGGTTCTTGCTGAAAAAAGGACCTTGATAACAATGCTTCAAAATCTTCTTGTGACTTGGTTGCTTCTGATTGGCCTAAAAACCCTTCCGCCATCCACAATAAGACTAACTCCTCTTTGTTAAACAAGAAGTCCTTAGGGAACAAGGAGCAATATGCAAACAACCTCTTCAAGTTTGCAGAAAGATCATGGTAGCTTAGCATAAGGGCAGGAAAAATCACCTTCCAATCTGCAGAAAGATCACCAACATATTTTGTATCCCATATTTGACTACTTAACACGTCGTCCCATTTTTCAGGTGTTGTTTTTGTTCTGAGTAGTCTTCCAATTGCTTTTAAAGCCAAAGGCAAGGTACCACACTTTTTCACAATAGCTTCACCCTTTTCCCTAAGTGTTGGGTATGAATCAAAGCTATCAACACCCAATGCATGGAAAGCAAATAAAGACAAAGCATCTTCAGGTGACAAACTCTCCACAAGGTCTAGATGACCAAAACCTAGCCTTTCAAGTAATTCCTTCTTGCGAGTTGTCTTGATTACCCTACTTCCGGGAGCTCCCGAATGAAATGGGAGCACAAGTTTTTCCCAGTGGTCATAGTTCTCAGTCCACACATCATCAAGTACAAGCAAAAATCGATTGTCTTTAAATTGCTCTGTAAGAGCCTTTTGAAGCTGATTTAAATCTTTGAATTCGGTTTTTTCTCTATTCACATCTTGAAAGATGGTTTGGCTTATCTTAAATACATCAAAATCATCAGAAATACAAACCCAAGCATTGAGTTGAAAGTGATCCTTCACCTGTGGATCATTATACAACAGTCTAGCTAGAGTGGTCTTTCCAACCCCACCCATACCAACTATGGGTATGATGCTAAACTTTTCTGTAGATGACTCGCCCCCTAACAGCTGGTTGAGCAATCTCTTTTTCTCACCTTCTCGCCCGACAACCTTAGGTTCTGGCAAAGAGGTTTCGTTTCCTCTATTACCATCTTTCTGTTTTTCATTCTCCACAGTCAAACCTAGCTTATGTTTTTCTTCATATAGTTGTTGTAACTTGGTGGTAATGCTATCTATCTTGGGAGACAACCTATGACTTAGTGAGAACTTTGTGCAGCAAGTTGGGACAATCAGCTTTTTTACCTTGCTTGTGCTTGCTCCTGATTTCTGGGTCAGCTCACGACGCATGGCTTCGGTAGCCACATCGTCGAGTACGTCTTCGATATCGTAAGCCAGATGCTGGAGACGATTCAGCCATTGTTTAACAGCTTCTTCTTTTATTTCTTTGTCAGAAGCATCATGAAGCAGAGCTTGAATCTGGGACAGTTTTTCCCCCAGTTTCTCGAGCTCGGAGTGAATACCCTGAGCGCGAGCATACTCCTTGAAGACTTCATCAGCAAGCTTCTCAAAAATGAGTTTGACAAGTGCAGAAGTAGCAGGATCACCCATTGTTAACAGTGAAGAGTAAAATGGAAATGTGAGTAAGCAGTTGGTTTGTATGAGAGGAAATGCAGGTAAGGTGTGCAAGCAGTGAGTGAGTGAGTTAAAAGAACGATTCAAGTCATTGTTTTATCAAACCAATTGTCTTGGTCAACTTTTTTTAATATCCTTTCGCATAAAGTACAGCGGGTGGTTCACACTATTAAATATTGAACCTGTTTTTTGGTATGATTTTTAAAGATATCGTACGTTGAGTATAGTTCCCAGTATTAAATGTGTTAATTAGAACATATATTTTGTAATGTTTTATTACTTATATTACCAAATTGCCAACTGAAACATCTGAAGTAGTTTTTCGTTTCTTGTTAAAAATTTTGCTTTTATAAATATTTTTAGGCTTTTAGTATATGTTGCTAGGGATGAGCATATAATAGTTGGTACTGTTACCGAACTAGTACCGTACCAAGTTTCTCATACCGATTGATACTCACTTTTTGACGTTTGCGGTACCGGTACCAGTATTTTACTGAATTTTACCCTTAAATACCGGTATGGAACTCATCCCTATATGTTACTAAAAAAAGTAATATAAAACAAAAATGTTGCTTAAGTTAACTTATATAAGCCTCCTTCTCCTCGATTGATATAATTGTCGCCCAAAAAATACATTAGCTTAGGGTGTATAGATGTATATTACAAAGGTTTTAAATCAGGGTTAAGCAAGGGGAGTGAAAATTAGATTAGAAAGTCATATATGAAAGTATAGATTACAGTGTTTTTGGTAGTGACTCTTAAACTTATGTAGCCGCGGCGTATTATCTTATTTAACATGATTCTTAAACCGTTAATGTGTGACATAACCTGTTTAAATTGAGCCGTGAGTCACCACAAACGATTCCTTTATCTAGTTGTTGAATTAAGAATAAATAACGTGAAGTTGTACTAAAAGATACATACAAATAAAAGTTACAATAAATCTAATAGAGATAAACGAGTCTTAAAGAGTTAATGTATTGGGCGAAAATACATATAGCTAAAGTTGACAATAAACCTAGTAGAGATGAACAAGAAAATAATGCTGACTAACATGGCCCACAAATATTATAAAGCTGATTATACCACATGCTCTTCACATGTTAACGAAGGTACATTGTCTCCTGTGCTAGTATGCATGGTCCGGTCACCATCAAATAATTGTTTTCTTTCATACCAAGACAACTTTGTTACTATGCATGGTCAATTTTCTTTTTCTTTTCAGTACACCCAATTAGCAATCTTTTTAAAAGGGTCGTATTTTTTTTTTAATTTTTTTTTGAACGACAAATTTGGATCACTGACGAACCACTGGAGTATCATCGTGTTATTGGTACATCTTGGATTATTAAATCGACACCCTCAATACGCATCGTATTAATTAATTCTGTATCAGTCAAAGGCTGACACTGTCTCACAGAAGTTAAAGTAATACTATAGGCCTATACGATGCGTATTACTTTTTTTAGAAAGGATGATCAGCTTTCTGTCACTGTTGAGTGACGTAAAGTGATTGACGTATGGCCTATACGCATCGTATAGGGCCATACGACTCGTATTCTATTCTTAATTTGAATTCTTCTTCCCCTATTTAAACGACGAAGAAGACGATATATATATATATATATATATATATATATATATATATATATGGAAGGGTTATCTTGAGAACACCCATTTTTGTGAGAACACTAGGAACAATCTCCATCCATTGATCATCTTAAATTAAGGGCTAAGATTAGAGGGGTTTAAATGAGAAGGAAACTTAAATTACAAGACTAGAGGGGTTTTATTGTCAAAACACAAAACCCATCAAAAACGGTCGATCACATCTCCATACCCAAAAAAAACCCTTTCAAAGTTCAGAATCACGGTTAACACCAGAGAGAACGAGCAATCCACCATCATCACCGTCCCTCTCATTCTTCGATTCCGTTGTCATCGTCGGTTACATATATGTTAGCTGTTGTCGTTAATCGACATGGCTTCGATTCTAGGGTTGGATTTGCTATAACTGATGAATCAGAAGGTGTAGCACTCGCCATCACCACGCTTGTGCAATCTATTCATGAAGGTAAAGAGCCTATAACATTACTGGTCCATAAGTTACAGAGTATTTCGGGTTTTTTTGGTTGCATATGTGAAACTGAATTATTAGGTTAGCAATTTATGAATAATTAAAATAGATTAAGATTTTGTGGTACAATCAAAGTGAAATTGATGTAGAGTCGACACCAATTTTCCAGTAAATTACATAACTCATGACTACTAGAACATATGTATCATTTTTATTACATTTGTTCAGTTGATCTGTGCAATTGAAGTACTAATTTTAGCAATTTATAAAAATTCTTTAGTGAATAATCTTGCAAACAAATGTTTCCACATGTGTACATCATAGTTAAGTTTTAAATGTTTGTCATGTATGTAAATGTTTACACATGTGTACATTCTCATAGTTTTAAACAAATCTTGGACGGTCAGATCAGAAATAGTGTTACGGTACCTGCAGCGACATGTGTGATGTGTTGGGACTTTGATCCATGTATTCGCTTCATGTTCGTTTGCACTAGGTATTTGGGATCGGGCTGCCTCTTGGTACAGGCTGCCCTCGTACTTCCTATTCAGAGCCAGAGATGTTTTAAATATTCATACGCATAACCGCGAGTCTGCAAAGTGGAGAAAAACAGTCCACCCAATGTCCCAAACAACAGTTTGGTGTCTTTGGAGGGCACTTAATGCTAAAGTTTTCGATGGTAAACAACAAAGGATGGTGGAGCCATGGAAGAAATCAAAGTTTTGGGAAACTTGTGGCTGAGAAACAAAGCAAAAGTGCAACATCTGACATGGGGCGATTGCTATATGTTTAATTTAGATTGTATGGTTATTTAAATGATGCTTGGTGTATCTGTTTTATGTTTTTTGGTGGCTGTAATTTTATGCTAACTTTCGGTTAGCTTTGGATATATTTAACGATGTTTTGTTGGCGTTAAAAAAGTTATATATTCTTTGTCATTCAATTTATGAAACTTGGTACTTGTTTGTTAACAATGATTATTCAAATTTACATGGATAGACATGAAGCGAAAATACCCTTGAGAATGATATGTTGTGGGGATAACCAGATAGCTTTGAAGCTATAAGCACTTATCCGACTGCAAATGTGATGATGATATGCATGTTAGTCAATAAAATGTTATGTGAAGGGGTTAATTTAAAGGTATATTTTGGACCTGCTAACTTCTATATCGTAATTACTTTACTGATGTAGGATAAAGAATTGAAAGATAATTGATTTGAAGTAAGTAGATTGTTTCATGTTAAATCATAGATAAGAAGGTTTACACATGTGTAAATATAACGTTAAATCATAGAAATAGAAATATGAAGGTTTACATGTGTGTAAATCATGGTAGTTAAGAGAATAAGCATAGATATGAATGGTTTACACATGTGTAAATCATAGATCTAAAGGTTTACGTATGTGTAAATTACAATAGTTACAAAAAACGAGCACTGATATGAAAGTTACACATGTGTAGAAATATGAAGGTTTACATGTGTGTAAATCATGGTAGTTAAGAGAATAAGCATAGATATGAATGGTTTACACATGTGTAAATCATAGATCTAAAGGTTTACGTATGTGTAAATTACAATAGTTACAAAAAATGAGCAATGAGCACTGATATGAAAGTTACACATGTGTAAATCACAATGGTTAAAAAAACCATAAGAATATATATCAAAGTTTACACATGTGTAAATCATAATAGTTAAAGAAAATAATAATCATAGATAGATATGAAGGTTTACACATGTGTAAATCATTGTATTTATAAAAAAAAAACATAGATATGAAGGTTTACACATGTGTAATTCAGCTGCACATGTGTAAAATACACATAGATATGTGACACTAAACCATTTACACATGTGTAAATCATATATAACAAACTCATATGTTAACAAAACAGATTGGCCATTTCCATTAAACTGATAAGAATTTACATATGTAAAACATACACTTACACACATGTACAATCAATTGTTAAACATACGTAAATATGAATAAACACATAAGAAGCCTTGAAGCACCATCAACCCATTCATCTGATGCAGCCTTGCAACAAAGCTGAAAATCTTATGGACTTAAGACAACCTTTTGACTTCAATATCAAGCCTGTACGCATACATGGCCTCGCATCTTCCAGGATGGGATGTAAGCAATTAGTAGTTACACATGTGTAAATTTGAACAGGATAGGATGCTCATATCAGCTCCAACACTTGCTTCATCCAAATCTTCAAATTGTTCCTCATGATTGATAACATTTAATATAGAACCCTTGGTTCACCTCACACAATTTCAATATCCTCGTAGCTAATCTTAGACGAACCTACGTCACAATATAAACACATGCTTGTAGTCATTATCAATAACTCAAAATAACCCTTACAATTACACTTTGTAAAAACTAAGATAAAGAACCTAAGCTAACATTTGTTGCTGATTTTGATATCAATCTTAGTCATGAAACGCTGCTTGATCAATCTTGTGATTCAATAATCCTTACATATAATTTAGGATAAACTGTACTTGCAATCCAGCAAATAAGAACTAATTAGGGCAAATTACGAACTCAATAGGAAAATGTGTTAAAATCGCGGAACAAAACCCACAATACATAAACAAAGTAACTGATACCAAATTCGATTGAACAATAATTAATGAATCAAAAATCGATTGGACAATTAATCAGTGAATCGAATATCGATTTAAGAAAAAATCAATGAATCCAAAAACTGTCTCACAATCAAAGATTGAAGAACATACCTGCAGATTAGGAACGAAATAGTTTAAGATCAGTTAATCCAAACCATAATCGATTGGATAAGATTCCTAATTGAAGATCATATGCCTAGGCTGAAGATCTTGTGCGTGGATTGAAAAAGAGTAGTGCTGGAATTTTGGTGTAAATGGAAACAAGAGAGTTACAGGGAATTTGTTTAATTACCATATTACCATTTTAATTAAAATACAAGGGAAATAAATGTGTGGCTGAGATTTGTTCTCATGGTTCTCACAAAAGATGAGTGTTCTCATTTAAACCCTCCCCTATATATATATATATATATATATATATCGTCTTCGTTATATATTTACATTCACTAACAAACATGTCTTGGTACAACTATGTTTTCGGTGAGCCGTCTGAGGCGGACACGAGCACGTTTATTTCGGATAGTAGTGTGGTATATCATTTTTTTAACTTGTCTTTTTTTTTTTTTTTTTTTTTTTTTTTTTTATGAAACACTTAGCACACCGTTTATATTAGGCGGGGTCTAATGTCCCTGATTCTTACGATTGGGGTGGAAATGATGATCATGGGCACGAGGTCGTGTCCGACTATCGTCCCCGTCATAATGAATCGTCGTTGCCAGACCTCAACGAGGTAAGTATATATATTTACTTTTTTTCTATTCGGTGTTAAACTTACCATTACCTTTTACCCGTTGGTTTTTTTTTAGTCTGCTATGCCTCACCAACCGTTCCTACCAGATTTGAACGTGTGTAGCCATAATCAAGGTTATAGGTCTTCGTATTATGATCCCGGTTACGTTCCCTCGTACGGACAGGAAGAATATGGCAATAACGTTTTTGTTAGTGGTCCCTCGGGAGTACAAGGAGACCTTAGTCAGCCCTTTTACGTGCAAGAGTCATTAGGTGACGATCCACCCGTGCAAGAGTCATTGGGTGACGAGCCACCCATGCAAGAGTCATTGGGTGACGAGACACCCGCTTACCCTGAAGTTTCGTACAAAACTGATAAGGTACGCACGATATATATTTTTGTTAAATGTTATATTTTTTCTGTTAAAAAATTATTATACAATTGTTAATACAAAATACATTAAAATTGTAATATTTTTCAAATAGGATAAAAATTAATTAATAAATGTTATATGAAATATTTTTATAAAATTAATTAAACCTGTTATATTTTTTTAAATATTATAAAAAATACATTAAAATATTATTTAAAATATTCGTTAAAGAGTTGAAGACACTCGTATTATACAAACGAGATAATTTCACCAAAATAGGCGTGAAACCCATAATTTGGTGAATGACTCTCAATCCGCTTATTCAGTTTTGCACGAAATTACCCCATCAAGTTAGGAGTGAGATCCACATCTTGATGGTAAGTTTCCAATTCAAACTCTAGTGGACCCTCGTCAAAGTGTCGGAATTAACTTTCTTGACCCGACGAATACCAACCACACTTATGGTACGAAATCTTTAAGTTATGAGTGAAACCCGCATCTTGTCGACTAGTCCCGTTCCTCGATTTTCAATCCCGCCAAATTTTCGATTTTTCAATCGATAAGGGACGTGTAGTAACTGGAAGGGTAAAGTACCGTAAATCGCTTCTCGACGAGAGTATTTTACCTATAGGCCAAAGCACGTTTCCCTAATTTGAAAGGACTTTCGATTCACTTTGGAATAGTCGAAGTTTCTAAACCCGAAACAATCCGAAGTTTTATCAAGCCTCTCTTTTACTTTATCTCAATTTCTATGTGTTTTAATACTTGTTACCTCGTTCATTTCAAAACCGATGCACAATTCACACGTTCCTCTCAATAAAAAACAATAATAATTTGCACAATAATAAAAAATTGTAAAGAAAAAATACATTCAAAATTGTTATATTTTGTAAATAGGACAAAAAATTAATTAAAAAATGTTATATTTTTATAAAATTAATTAAAATGTTATGTTTTTATAAAATTAATTAAAATTGTTATTTTTGTTTTAAGAATTTTAAAAAAAGTACATTCAAAATTGTTATATTTTTTTAAAATTACTTGTTATATTTTTAAGATTTTTTATCCCGCGATGATTTGGAAAGTTGGGTAAAACGAAGGGGTTTAGCCAACGGATACATAATTGTTACCAGACGGTCCAAGGATAACCGGGTGTGGCTCCAATGTTGTCGTAGCGGCGAGCATGAGAGTAAGGCCACGGTTAGGAAAACCGGCAGCAAAAAATGCACGTGCCCTTTTATGGTGATAGGTCGTCTCTACCAAAGTCGTCGGGCTTGGCGGATAGATTATCTGAACAAAAATTTTAACAAGGCGCACAACCACGGCCCTGCTGAACATCTGGAGGGTTACGCGTATGCCAGGAGGCTTACTCCTAATGAGTTTAGGCTGGTGCAAGAGATGACAGATCAAGACATACTACCCCATACAATCTGGAAGGCCGTAACCGAACAGAACCCTGAGAACAAATGTGTTCCGAAAGACATATACAACGCTCGCCAAAAGATTAGGGCCGCGAAGTTCGAGAAAAAACCGTCTCCCATGCAGCGACTAGAACAAATCCTCCAGGAAAAAAAGATGACCTATTACATACAGGCGGAACCTTCCACCAACGTCGTTCAGCATGTATTTTTCTGTCACGATAAGTCCTTTGAAATGTGGATGACATTCCCGCATGTGCTTATGATCGACGCTACCTACAAGACTAACATGTACAATCTTCCATTTTTGCAAGTTGTGGGTATGACGTCGACAAACCACACCTTCTGTGTTACGCATTGATATAGGGTAAAATACACATATTTGTCCCGTGTAAATTGTATAATTTCTGTATAGGTTTTATTTGTTTTTATTTAGTTTTTAGTGTATATTATATTATTTTGTGTTTTGGCAGGTACTGGTGCAAGTGGAGCTAAAAAGAATAATAAACAAATAACCAGCTAGTTGAGTAGAGTGGGGCGTCAGTGACCGAAGTAAAACTGCGCTATTTTCATTGATTGAGCCGAGCCCGCTATCTCTATAGACTAAAATGCTGCTGCTATATATTATATTTTTAATAAAGGGCTATGGAGCCACTTCTTCAAATAAGGATATACATATCCTACGAATCAAATAAAAAAGGCAAATAGAATTCACATTAATCGAAAATAATTGGCTGGGATTGGATTAGATTTCTTGGGCCATGAAAAGGACTTTTGTCCAGTAAGTTTACGTGGAAGAGATTTGGGCTTGTACACAATGATTTTGATAATTTAAAAAACCCTAAGCCAATCCATGCTAGAGGGGGATTAATCCTTGGACGCCACTTTTTGAGAAAAGAACATAACATCAGCCGCATATCTATATTGGAGGTACCATATACATCGGCTAGGGGAATAGTATAAATACAGACAGCAGCCGAAGGAATCAGGGAGGCAACATCACCGCTGAACAACATATTCACGAATTTAGAGCATCTTGGGCGATCTTGGAGGCTGTTGGAAGGTGTTTTGGAGTGCTCGGGAAGCTAGGAATCATCGGTGAAGCATTCGGGAGCACTCGGGATCGAAGAATACGGGTTCTATCTTGTTTCTTTGTGTTTCGTTTGTTTTTAATTAATTCAAAGATGAATTCAGATTTGTTTATGTTTGATGCTATGTTTTTAGACATGATAATCGGCTAAACTTCTCGTACTACCTAGGTTATGACTATAGTTTAACAAAGTTTGGATCTTTATTTGATTTTATCGTGATTGTGGATCTTTCTTGTATTGTAAAAGCTTTGGATTTCTAACTTGGTGCGTATGTGTGCTTGTGATTATTTTATTATTGTTTGTTGCTTCGTTCGATTCTTGGTGATGGTCTTTATCACGGAATAGAGTCGGGCTAGGGTTCTTGATTTAGGTGACTGTCTATATCACGTAATAGGTCATTAATCCTTTAGGGTGAAAACGCGTAAGTAACCTTAGAAGTAATATTCGGTAATTCAATAAAATCAAGTGTGCTGCTAGACTCGTCGCGGAAAGGCTCGAGGATATTGATAGGTCTAGGTTTGGTTATAAGTCTTTAACATCCCATAGCCTATTAAACCAAGATTAGAACCCATTGTCGCTTTAGACGTTCGCGCGGCAAAGTAGAGCGTCTTACATAAGCACTTTCAAGAAACTAGAGGACGGAAAAGAAATCTAGCAAACCGGTAAACGTAACAGCCTAGGTAGTGCCATAAGAATCGCCTTGAGAGTGTTCGATGGGCTTAGTGGTGTCTTAATAGGTTTAGTATCTAAAGATCCCGGTTCCACACCACAAAATCATCGAATAGAGATCCATTCTGAGTTTAGCTTGCGTCTAGCCTAGGTAGTCTTCATTCTCCACTGGTCAGAGTCTTCGTCCAAGTTCGTGTTAGTCTTTTAGCTAATCTAGTTTAGTCGTTATTTGCATTCTTAGGATTTTTAGAAACCCCCCAATCAACAAACATTTAGTTAAGTCGTGTCAATTTAAGTCTAGATAGAGTCGTAGCGTAATCAGTAGAGTCTCTTGGGTTCGATACTCGGACTTCCTTAGGCTATACTACACTCGATCGGTACACTTGCCGGTTGTGTGTTTTAGGGTTTAGAGAGTCTTAGTCTTATAAATTTAAAACTTAGAGAGTCTAGATTTAGGGTAATTTTAGTTGTTTTAGTTGACCCGTTTTCAGCACATCAAGTTTTTGGCGCCGTTGCCGGGGACTCTTGGCGATTGCGTTTATTGGCTTCGATTGGACTTAATTGACATAATCTGTGCTACTTGTCTTTTGTTTTGTGTTTTCGTGGTGAGTCTTGTGAGTCTATTTGTGTTTTGTAGTTGAGTCATAGGAGTCTAATTGTCCGTGTCTTTTATTTTTCTTGAGTCTTGTAAATATGTGTGAAATTTGTGGAGGACCTCATTTTACTGTTAAATGCCCCCAATATGAGGGGTCCTCTACGCCATATTATGCTAACCCTTTTGTGCAGCCACAGCCATATTTTTCACAGGGGTATTCTTTGCAAGGTTATGATAATCGGCCATATTACAATGATCTGTATCAGCAGCCGCAACGTAACCTGGTTCAGACGAGCGATAGAGGTTTTGAGAGAAGTTTGAGTAGGTTAGAGGAGATGATGGCTCAGATAATAGAGCAAAATCAGGCTACCCTGGAAACCATGGCTGAATTTACAGAGAGAAATAAAAAAAGAGTAGAGGAGTTAGTTCAAGAGCGGGGTGAGTTAGAGGAAGACCGAGAAGAGAATACGGGTCAGTTAATAATTGATTTCTCGTGTAATGATGAAGAGATAGATGCTCAATTGGCTGCATATAAGAGATGGAAGGGAGAAGACTTAGAGGAAGTAGAAGAAGAGTCAGATGAGGAGATCATTTCAGTCACGGAGACGAAAATGGACGACGAAGTCCCACCTCCGGTTCAGAAGGGTATTATATATGACTTCGGGAGTGACTCTGATGATGAAATAGACGAAGAAGAATGGGCGGCGTATCAGAGGTCGTTGGTGAAGAGAGAAGTGGAGGAAGAAGAAGTGGAATTGGGGGATTCCACTGGTTGGATGTTTGATGAAGTGGAAAAAGAAAAGGTGATGGAAGAGGAAGTAGAGTTAGGAGACTCAATAGGGTTAATGTTTGGTGCAGAGGAAGAAAGTGAAGAGATTGAAATTAAGTCTTCTGGGGAGGATGAGGTTTTAGAGTCGGAATTGATCGAACCTACCCCAGACGAAGAGACTAAGTGTGGGGATCATCATGCGAGAGTGGTGGAACAGGAAGAGCACCATAGCTGGCCGGTGGTATTAGTCATAAGGGAAACTGAAAAACCAACAAAACCACGGGAGAGGGCAAAGAAAAGAAAAGGGAAGAACCGAGATTGGAAGAGGATCGAAGGCTGGTACAAGACGGAGAAGAAGAAGCCGTTCACGCATGATCAGTCTTCTCGTTACATGCTACGCATCCGGTTTCTTCCAGGTATGTTTAAATTTTGGTGGTCTGACCCGTTTCGATTTTTTAAAATATTTTATAATTCCACCAATAAATTTTTAAATATTTTTGAGGATCGGGTGGAATTAAACGGGTTAGATAAGGTCCAGGTCAAAGAGAAACCTCCTGATTAAATTCAAGTGTGGGGAGGTTTTGTAGAGTTTGTAATTTTATATATTTGGTATACTTTCGGTGGTGTAATTTGAGTTTTATATTTTGTACCATGCGTCTAAGTTAGTAGTTTTTGAGTCTTTTTGTGTTTCGAGTCGGTATTGCTTTGGTATTTTGCTTGTTTTTGTTGATGCAGGTTCGAATATGTACCACCCGTACTCAATCTCCATTCGGGTGAATTTGGAGCTGTTTATCAAATTTCGGGCATTTATCAAGCATGTCAGTCAGAGTCAAAGCCGATCGCGAACGAAATGCTATACGATCGAGCTGGATTGGATGAGAGTGTTTGCAGCTTACGCGCGAATTAAATCAGCTAAGTCCTTTCCAATTTGCCCTTAGTCTTTTTATTTTCTTATTTATTTTTAGTTTTTTTTAGTCGGTTTCCATCCTACATTGAGGGCAATGTAGAGTTTAAGTGTGGGGATGGGAAACTATCGTTTAGGTCATTAGTTAGTGAGTCTTGAGTCATAAAAAAAAATCGAAAAATACAAAAAAATTAAAAAATTGAAAAAATGAAAAAATGTCTTTTGAAATAAGGAGTTTGCAAAATAAAAACAGAAAATGATAGAAAAGTTGGATTTTTGGTCGGGTTCAAATAATAATAATATGAGATAAAATAATCGTGCTTGTGTCTAGTTTGGGATGCGCGGGTAGGCTCGATTCGGTTCTGGGTTCCTTTGATCTTAAAATTACCTAATTGTCGGTCTACTAGTGGGTTCCCATCTAGGGAGAGTGGGGAAATTGAAACCGCCAAAAATAGTATAAGGGGCACCGTTATAAGCTAAGATAGTTAGAGTTTTTTGTCATTATCTCGCTGAAAAAAGAAAAAATAGAATAAAAAGTGAGCTAGAAACTAAATGAAAGTAACACAGGCCTATGTAATCCGAGTTGGGGATAGCGACTCTACAGCCGGAATGCCTCTGGGATGTGTGAAATCGACTTGCCGAATAAAAGTACCGAAACCTATGTAATCTGTGATTGGGGATAGCGACTCTACAGTCGGAATACCGCTGGGTTAGGGAAAGCATCGTCTAGTCTCACGAATGAAAAAAAAAAAAAAAAAAAAGAGAAAAAACAAAGTCTAAGCTAGTATGAAAAAAAAAAATACAAAAAAAAAAAAAATAGATTTGATTTTAAACTCTCTTTATCTTGGTATAAAACGGTTAGGAAATAACCCAGTGGTTGTTCCTTTTGTCCTATAAGCTTGAGGGGGGATTAGGTGGACTTGCAATTCTTAGCGTGAGACCTTAGGTAGATTGACCGAACTTGAACTAAATTGCATGATAAGGGCTTGGAACCGGGTTGGGTTTAAGTGGATCAATATACTTGCAATCGCGGCTAACACAAGTTTCGGTTCTAATAAAATAACTTATACTTTTGGCCCGAGTGATTATTCCGACTATGATTCCGTTAGCATAATTCTTTTTCGAGGACGAAAAAAGGTTAAGTGTGGGGATATTTGATATAGGGTAAAATACACATATTTGTCCCGTGTAAATTGTATAATTTCTGTATAGGTTTTATTTGTTTTTATTTAGTTTTTAGTGTATATTATATTATTTTGTGTTTTGGCAGGTACTGGTGCAAGTGGAGCTAAAAAGAATAATAAACAAATAACCAGCTAGTTGAGTAGAGTGGGGCGTCAGTGACCGAAGTAAAACTGCGCTATTTTCATTGATTGAGCCGAGCCCGCTATCTCTATAGACTAAAATGCTGCTGCTATATATTATATTTTTAATAAAGGGCTATGGAGCCACTTCTTCAAATAAGGATATACATATCCTACGAATCAAATAAAAAAGGCAAATAGAATTCACATTAATCGAAAATAATTGGCTGGGATTGGATTAGATTTCTTGGGCCATGAAAAGGACTTTTGTCCAGTAAGTTTACGTGGAAGAGATTTGGGCTTGTACACAATGATTTTGATAATTTAAAAAACCCTAAGCCAATCCATGCTAGAGGGGGATTAATCCTTGGACGCCACTTTTTGAGAAAAGAACATAACATCAGCCGCATATCTATATTGGAGGTACCATATACATCGGCTAGGGGAATAGTATAAATACAGACAGCAGCCGAAGGAATCAGGGAGGCAACATCACCGCTGAACAACATATTCACGAATTTAGAGCATCTTGGGCGATCTTGGAGGCTGTTGGAAGGTGTTTTGGAGTGCTCGGGAAGCTAGGAATCATCGGTGAAGCATTCGGGAGCACTCGGGATCGAAGAATACGGGTTCTATCTTGTTTCTTTGTGTTTCGTTTGTTTTTAATTAATTCAAAGATGAATTCAGATTTGTTTATGTTTGATGCTATGTTTTTAGACATGATAATCGGCTAAACTTCTCGTACTACCTAGGTTATGACTATAGTTTAACAAAGTTTGGATCTTTATTTGATTTTATCGTGATTGTGGATCTTTCTTGTATTGTAAAAGCTTTGGATTTCTAACTTGGTGCGTATGTGTGCTTGTGATTATTTTATTATTGTTTGTTGCTTCGTTCGATTCTTGGTGACGGTCTTTATCACGGAATAGAGTCGGGCTAGGGTTCTTGATTTAGGTGACTGTCTATATCACGTAATAGGTCATTAATCCTTTAGGGTGAAAACGCGTAAGTAACCTTAGAAGTAATATTCGGTAATTCAATAAAATCAAGTGTGCTGCTAGACTCGTCGCGGAAAGGCTCGAGGATATTGATAGGTCTAGGTTTGGTTATAAGTCTTTAACATCCCATAGCCTATTAAACCAAGATTAGAACCCATTGTCGCTTTAGACGTTCGCGCGGCAAAGTAGAGCGTCTTACATAAGCACTTTCAAGAAACTAGAGGACGGAAAAGAAATCTAGCAAACCGGTAAACGTAACAGCCTAGGTAGTGCCATAAGAATCGCCTTGAGAGTGTTCGAGGGGCTTAGTGGTGTCTTAATAGGTTTAGTATCTAAAGATCCCGGTTCCACACCACAAAATCATCGAATAGAGATCCATTCTGAGTTTAGCTTGCGTCTAGCCTAGGTAGTCTTCATTCTCCACTGGTCAGAGTCTTCGTCCAAGTTCGTGTTAGTCTTTTAGCTAATCTAGTTTAGTCGTTATTTGCATTATTAGGATTTTTAGAAACCCCCCAATCAACAAACATTTAGTTAAGTCGTGTCAATTTAAGTCTAGATAGAGTCGTAGCGTAATCAGTAGAGTCTCTTGGGTTCGATACTCGGACTTCCTTAGGCTATACTACACTCGATCGGTACACTTGCCGGTTGTGTGTTTTAGGGTTTAGAGAGTCTTAGTCTTATAAATTTAAAACTTAGAGAGTCTAGATTTAGGGTAATTTTAGTTGTTTTAGTTGACCCGTTTTCAGCACATCACGCATGCATTTCTTTCAAACGAGCAGGAGGCAACGTACGTCTGGGTCTTGGAGAGGGTCAGGTCTATGCTGCACGAGTGCATGGAGCAGCGTGTAATTCTAACGCACAGGGACCAGGCACTGATAAACGCGTGTAGAAAAATATTCCCTAGTGCACACAGATATCTATGCAGGTTCCACATCTTACAAAATATTGTGAAGCACTGCAAGAATTCGTTTAATGCGCAAGATTGGGATGCCTTTATAAATCAGTGGAAAACAGTGTGTAATTCCGCCGCCGAAAAGTTATACAAATATAACGTCCTCAACCTTCAGAGACACCTTGTCAATCAACGTCGTACATGTATGTTCTCTCTAAGTAAATACATTCATAAAAATTGATATATAATTTGAATATGTTTATTTTTTCAGATGTTTTTTATTACCTATGGAATAACTGGTTAAGCACCTCCAGACAATTGTTCGTATCTACATGGACCAATCAAACCTTGACATTCTTCCAAACTACAACAAGCAGAGCTGAAGGCACACATGCTGCATTAAAGAAACAGCTAACTACACCGTGATGCAGTCTGGAAACGCTGGTGAAAAAGGTGGACACCTTGGTACTAAAGCAATATGCGCAAATAAAGAAATCCTTGGAAGAAAGCCGCACCAAGCGAATGAACAGCCACCTTCAGATTCCTATGTTTTGCAACCTACTTCTAAAAGTTTCCATCCATGCTCTTAATATATTGGAAAACGAGCTAACACGGAGAATAGACACGTTGCGGTCATTCAGATCAACATGTGGCTGCCAACTGTACTTGGGTGCCGGGTTGTTATGTGCCCGTCGCCTGGAGAAATTGCAGAATACAGGTACTTATAGACTTATAAAAACTGTTTTGTTGTCTTAATTTAATATGATTGTCTAATGCTCTTTTTTTTTTGTTTTGCAGACTGTGTCATTCAGCTCGAAGATATAGACATTTTCTGGAGAAAACTTGACCTGAACCCATCAAATTTTGATGAGGAAGACGTTGATATAGACAAACAATTAGAATATGTGAAACAAAAATTGTCTACCCAACCCCCGCAAGTGAGGAAAAGCTTCTTATCGAAGACCATGGCGGTGATAAACCAATATATGAGCTACAAAAAACCGCCTGTCGTACAAGAAAACACTCGCGGGCGGCCAACTTCCAAGGTCCAACAACAAAGAAAAGAGCAAGCTTCTAGAGATAGCTCAGTTGGGCCTCCCAGACAACAAAGTAGGTGTGACCCTCCTCGACATAGCTCTTATGTACCATCGCAAGATTCCCTAATAATGTATACGTCTGCAATGTCTCTAAAGTCTCAAAGGTCGTTAAATCGAAGCGGTCGTTCAACATTTTCACGTGAAGAAGAGCCGGCAAGGGCAATGCCTTTCCGTTAATCACTGACGAGGGAATGCTTGAATATGCGCACAGATTCAAAAAACAAATTCCGAAAGTGTTACACCCCTACATTTCAAGAATAAAAGATGTCAGGCGGATGGACATTGTGGGTTTCGGGCGGCGGCTGTGGGTTTAGGGTTGGAATAAGATTACTTTGGGTATATTCGAAACCAACTACTTGAAGAGCTGACGGGTCCGAACAAAGAAATGTGGAAGTTCGTCTTCGATAGTGAATTACCAGGGGACTACGACCAACAAGTACAGAGAATAGATTTTACCGAGGCTGGAATGGAACCCAGGGAAAATTGGATGGAGATGCCTCAAGCAGCACTCCTTCTTGCCAATAAGTTTGGTGTGATTGTTCACATATTAGACATCCAAGGTTGTTCTACTGTATTTCCCTTATATGATCCAAAGTACGTACGTGACCCCCGTCAGTTCGTTTCATTGTTATTTGTTAATGGTAGTCATTTCATCCACGTTAGACTTGAAGGGGACTATCCAATGCCCCCACCGAACTTTACGTGGAGTAGACGCGCGCGCGAAGAAGCTTTACGTTGGACGGAAAACTACACGGAACGGATAGCGTGGTATGATATGCTAAGGAAGCCTAACCTTGACCCTACATTGCTTGTTATTGATTGATTTGTTATTTTAAAGAATAATTTATTTGTATAATGTATTCCGTTTGTTTATTGCCAAATCAATGCATTATATTGATTAATTTGTAATACAAAAATACGGTAAAACATTCGATATAATGCTCTAAGATACATGAAAATATGTTAAAATATCTTAAAATACGATATAATGCTCTAAAGTACGCTAAAATGTTCGAAAATACGGTAAAATACGTCGAAATACAATTAAATACGCTAAAATACGCCGAAATACGCTAAAATGCGCTAAAATACCTTAAAATACCCTAAGATACATGAAAATATGTTAAAATACCTTAAAATACGATATAATGCTCTAAAGTACGCTAAAATATTCGCAAATACGGTAAAATACTTCAAAATACAATTAAATACGCTAAAATATGTTAAAATACGCTAAAATGCGCTAAAATACCTTAAAATACCCTAAGATGCATGAAAATATGTTAAAATACCTTAAAATACGATATAATGCTCAAAAGTACGCTAAAATGTTTGAAAATACGGTAAAATATGTCAAAATACAATTAAATACGCTAAAATATGCTAAAATATGCTAAAATGCGCTAAAATACCTTAAAATACCCTAAGATACATGAAAATATGTTAAAATACTTTAAAATACGATATATTGCTCTAAAGTACGCTAAAATGTTCGAAAATACCATAAAATACGTTAAAATACAATTAAATACGCTAAAATATGCTAAAATACTCTAAAATGAGCTAAAATACCTTAAAATACCCTAAGATACATTAAAATATGTTAAAATACCTTAAAATACGATATAATGCTCTAAAGTACGCTAAAATGTTCGAAAATATGGTAAAATACGTCAAAATACAATTAAATACGCTAAAATACGCTAAAATATGCTAAAATGCGCTAAAATACCTTAAAATACCCTAAGATGCATGAAAATATGTTAAAATACCTTAAAATACGATATAATGCTCAAAAGTACGCTAAAATGTTAGAAAATACGTCAAAATACAATTAAATACGCTAAAATATGCTAAAATACGCTAAATTACTCTAAAATGCGCTAAAATACCTTAAAATACCCTAAGATGCATGAAAATATGTTAAAATACCTTAAAATACGATATAATGCTCTAAAGTACGCTAAAATATTCGAAAGTACGGTAAAATACGTCAAAATACAATTAAATACGCTAAAATATGCTAAAATACGCTAAAATGCGCTAAAATACCTTAAAATACCCTAAGATACCTGAAAATATGTTAAAATACCTTAAATATGCTATAATGCTCTAAAATACGCAAAAATACGCGACTAATGATATTTTCCACGAGCGTATACATATAACACGGCACTATGGAGTACAAGTGGACTTCAAACAAAACTGTACGTAATCGTTAAATACGATATTCGCACGCAACCGAACGTCATCGAAACGACGTATGTTGAAGTCATACGTCATAAAACCACAAAATATGCGAAAGTTCGTCAAAAAACGACTCATATACGCGTCGAACCTAGTAAAACACGAAAAACCAAATTTTCAAACTATGGAATATACGATCGTATAGGCCAAAGTTGTATCGTATTACCCCTCAAATACGCATCGTATAGATCTACACGATTCATATAGTATGTGAAAAAGATATAAACCCTCAAAACACAGGGGGTTGATACGATCCAAAAACAAACAAAACTCAAAATACACCCAAATACACACACATACGGTGGTATACATACGGTCGTCATACGGTCGAGATTTCAAGATCGAAGACTAGTACGGTATTCATCTCCAAACCCTCATCATTTTAACGTTTTCAATTTTGCATTTTAGCCGTAGGTTTAGTGTGATTTTTGGGTTGAAAACTGTGGTTTTTTGGGGGGTTTTCTAGAACTTTTGAATCGATACGATGCGTATCAGCCTATATGCATCGTATCGTTTCAAAATTTCAATTTTTTTTTCAAGAACACATGGGTTGATACGATGCCTATCGACCTATACGATGCGTATCGGTTCATAATTTCAGTGTTTTTTCAAGAACATTCGAACTGTACGATACGTATCAGCCTATACGCATCGTATAGGTTCATAATTTCAGTGTTTTTTCCAGAACATTTGAACTGTCCGTATCACGCGCAGGTCGGTAACGAGCGTCAAAACCTAAGACGTCGTAGATAGATAATAATTATAATATACCGTTCGGGTCGTCCGTAACACGATTACCTCCATTTGAGCGTCGAAACCTAAGACGTCGTAAATATATAGTGTTTTATTTTTATTTTTTAGTCGAAACGTCCGTATCGCGCGTAGGTCCGTAACGAGCGTCGAAACCTAATACGTCGTAGATAGCTAATAATTATAATATACCGTTCGGGTCGTCCGTAACGCGATTAGGTCCATTTCGAGCGACGAAACCCAAGGAGTCGTAAATATATAGTTTTTTTTTAGTCGAAACGTCCGTATCGCGCGTAGGTCCGTAACGAGCGTCGAAACCTAATACGTCATAGATAGATAATAATTATAATACACCTTTCGGGTCGTCCGTAACGCGATTAGGTCCATTTCGAGCGTCGAAACCTAAGATATCGTAAATATATAGTTTTTTTTTTATTTTTTTAGTCAAAACATCCGTATCGCGCGTATGTCCATAACGAGCCTCGAAACCTAATACGTCGTAGATAGATAATAATTATAATATACGGTTCAGGTCATCCGTAACGCGATTAGGTCCTTTTCGAGCGTCAAAACCTAAGACGTCGTAAATATATAGTTTTTTTTTTATTTTTTAGTCAAAACGCCTGTATCGCGCGTAGGTCCGTAACGAGCCTCGAAACCTAATATGTCGTAGATAGATAATAATTATAATATACCGTTCGGGTCGTCCGTAACGCGATTAGGTCCATTTCGAGCGTCGAAACCTAAGACGTCGTAAATATATAGTTTTTTTTTATTTTGTAGTCAAAGCGTCCGTATCGCGCGTAGGTCCGTAACGAGCCTCGAAACCTAATACGTCGTAGATAGATAATAACTATAATATACCATTCGGGTCGTCCGTAACGCGACTAGGTCCATTTCGAGCATCGAAACCTAAGACGTCGTAAATATATCGTTTTTTTTATTTTTTAGTCGAAACGTCTGTATCGTGCGTAGGTCCGTAACGAGCCTGGAAACCTAATACGTCATAGATAGATAATAGTTATAATATATAGTCGGGGTCGTCCGGGGAGGTGGCGGTGTTATATTTTTTTAAAAATTAAATAAAAATTGTTATATTTTGAAAAAAAAATTGATTAAAATTGTTTAATCATGCAAATATGGAAGTCGCTATGGATAGAGGGAGAGGCCGGGGAGGTGGAGGTGGAAGTGGCGGTCGAGGTGGTGGTCGAGGTGGCGGTGGCGGTAGAGGTGGCGGTGGAGGTGGACGTGGCCGCGCACATGGAGCGGTGGGGTCGTTGATCGCGATGGCGGTGCCTAGTGGTTGTGGCCGTGGACGCAGCCGTGGGCGCGGCCGTGGCGCTGGACGTGGGCACAGGCGTGGCGCTGACCCTGGAGAGGATCCCTTGTTGGAGAATGATTATCTGAGGTTCGAGGAGGGGAGCGAGGCTTATCACAGATTTGAAAAGTTTCATATGGAGATCGGTGGCCACTGTGCCCTGGATTGGGGAGCTCTAGAAGAGGTCGTGGAGGCGCCGAGAGCCCGAGAGTTCATCGGAGACGATACTCCATAGTCGAGGTATACTATTTGTTACTATTTTGTATACGACATGCATACTAACCACACTGTGTGACAGGTTGTTCGATATTGCATACACGTCGTCTTACAGGGGTCATGGCGTGCGAGTTTTTATCGAGTTTCGACTTCGCTCCCAGGCCTGCAGACCGTCCGGAGGAGGATGATGACAAGGACGACCTGTGGATAGACGTTAGCTTTCGTCTAGCGGGGCAGTGGAATTTGATGTCACTCAGACGGTTTGCCGAGCACTGCGGCCTTTACAGGGTGGAGGAGTTAGACACCCCCATCTACACCGACGGCATATGGATGGCCCCCCGTACGACTCTGATGCGGTTCTGGCCGGTGATCAGCACGCATCGCTTCAGCACATCGTCGAAGCAGAGGGCTTCCTATATCACCGATCCCCTCTACCGCTACCTGCACAAGCTTATTGCCACATCTATAGCACAACTCGAGCAGAGTCGCGAGTGGTGCACTCAGGGGGATCTCTTTTACCTGTACTGCCTTATATGGGGGGAGAGGTGCGCCCTCCATCGCTGCCTAGCCCAGTGGTTCGCGACAGTGCTCCACAGGCAGGACAGGTCTGTGCTTTACGGGGGGGGGGGGGGCGTACATCACACGTATCGCCGTCTCCTTGGGCCTTATTCCCCAGCAGGACCAATTATTCTCGGATGGGGGCGTGGTGGAGCCGAGCTTGTTGACCCGTGCTACCCTGATCGGCATGCACGTGACGCGTGACTTCCCTGGGCTCGGTCTGCGACTTATAGGAGGGAACGGGCAGGTGTTCGCCCACGCCGCTCTCCCAGACGAGCTACCAGAGTTGCTTCCGGAGCCGGCACGAGGTGAGGGTCAGCTGGCAGATGGTGATGCCGCAGAGGGCGACGACGGCGACGACTCCGATGACGACGATGGTGACCACGTTGAGCCACCACCATCTCCGTCGCCGCCTCTATTTCCGTTAGGTGCTCCGGCACAGCAGCCGCAACCACATGGGGTGCCTCAGTACCCCCAGCACGTTTTCAACGACGAGCTCGATCCAGCTGTGGCACGTGCGTTGGCTGAGTTGGAGGAGCAGATGCAGGCGCGGATGGAGGCCGCTCACGGCCTTATGGAGCGTTTTCTCATGGAGCCGATCCAGGCATTCCGGCGTGGTGTGCAGTACGGTTCGAATTAGGGGGCGGGGACCTTAGGCACTGCCGGGGCGGGGCCCTCAGGCACCGCTCAGGATCCATAGCTTTAGGCTCGTTGTACTTTTGTTGTATTTTGACGGTTTATGTATTTTGAACAATTTACTGTGTATGTACAAACTTATTATGTAATTAAAATTGCAGTTTTAGTTTATTTGTATTTGGTGCACCGCTCAGGATCCATAGCTTTAGGATCGTTGTACTTTTGTTGTATTTTGACGGTTTATGTATTTTGAACAATTGACTGTGTATGTACAAACTTATTATGTAATTAAAATTTTAACTATTTAGATTGGTATGCTTGGTTACGTACAATCGATAATACCATATTAAGTTAAAAATGTGATACGGTATGCTATAAAAATAATACGATACTTAACGATATAAAAATAATAAAGATTTTAAAACTTATTAAAATAAAAATAACTAATAATAAACACCAATAACAAACCCAAAACACCAAAATCCCAATACAACACACAAAACATAAACTTCAAAAATTCAGGGTGCCAATACGAATCGTATAGGCCTATACGATCTGTATGATGCCAGCCGCCAGACAACACCTGCACCTGTCAGTCTGCAATGTTTTTTTTTAACTTTTTCAATACTCATCGTATAGGTCTATATGATGCGTATTGAAAATCCAGGGTGTGCAAATAGACAATGAGGTGTGGGAATAGAATTCCCCTTTGAAAATTGAACCAAAATTCAAACTCGCATTTAACCAGTTTTTTGTTTAGGTGATAATATACACATAGCCATATAATCTTATTTTCACATCCCCTAGTATATACATGTCATATAAGGTTATACGACCCATATAGAATATTTTTTCACAAAAATAAATGCACTGGAATCTTTTTTTTTTGTTTTAAATGTATACGGTCCGTATACATATGTATACGACCAATATAATGTTATACGGCCAAATGTGTTTATTTTTTGAGGTTTGATCAGTTTTTTTGGGTTTTAAGACATGTATACGGGCCGTATATAATTTTTTTTTTGTGTAAAACCGAACAACCGTTTAATAAATTTTTGTAATTCTTTAGATAACGTTTTCAGTATCCGGAGTTTGTTGTTTGTTTGTAGCTAGGGTTCAGAATGCTTGAATATGGTTATATTAGAACATTGTACACTACATGTAAACACAATGGTTTTGTGATGCAAGGATCTTCGAATGCGGTATGTATGTTAAATTTCATTAAATGTTGTTATTCGTCTGTTACTGGTGGAGTCCTTTCGTGGTCTAATCATATCAACTATGTAAGAGGGAGAGAGACCTTTAAGTATGGATTCTACAGCTGCATTTGGAACAAGAAGTCTAACATGGCCCACAAATATTATAAAGCTGGTTTAGCCCATTCAACAAATCGATCTTCAACGGCTCATATCCGGAGGTGACAATGCTTATGGAGGAAGTAAAGGCAATGAGTTTTTTGTCGGTAAAAAATCGCTCAAAAGACCCAGCTATTTCTTTGGAAAGTTGGAGGAGATTCAAGGGGTTTGGCTAAGCATTGTTTAGTTTGGTTTCCAGCTTTTGTTGGGTCTGTGGTGTGCCGTATATTTGGCTTTCTTGTATTTTTGATGTAGCGTCTTGCGTTTTGTTGGCCGTTAAAAAAAACAAATATATCAACCCCACAAATATTATACCCCATGGTCTTTACATGTTAACGAAGTTGCATTATCTCCAAAATAATGTGCTAGTATGCATGGTCTGGTCACCATCAAAATATTATTTTCCTTTTCTTTTCCTTTTCAGTACTCCCAATTAGTAATCTTTTGAAAATTGAACCAAAATTCAAAATCGTATTTAGACTGCGGGGTATGGGGCTTGGGTTGGGGCATTACTCGATACGTGGTAGATGTGAGCTCCATCAGTCCACACCCAAAAAACTGGGGCATGAGAGCGGCGTGGCTAGGCCGGCGTAGGGTGAGATGTTGATTATTTTTTATTTTTTTAATGTTGACAATTATATAAAAAACACAACTTATATTAATTTAAAAAAAAAGTTACATAAAATACAATCCTAAAATATAAAAAACCTACTTAATAAATCCTAAAAAACAACCTACTTATTAAATCCTAAAAAATAAAAAAATCAACCTATTAAATCCTACAAAAAATAAAAAAAAAATTACAAATACGGTAAATATTAAAGTGGGAACCCACTTAAACTCCATATTCCCGCCGTGCCTGTACTCGATCTTCGCGATCTCCACTCGATCGTCGTATGTCAAGTCGCCCGCAGGGACACGGTCGAAGCAAACTTTAAACCGATCCAACCTCGGTTAGAGCTCACGCCATTTGTGTTGACACACGTTTAAGTTGTGACGCGTGTTCCCAACGTGTTGTTGGTATTGTTGGAACGCTCGACCCCAATTCACGGTTTGACCGCGTTGAAAGGTACGTTGTGCGTCCACAATCGATGTCACTAGTGCTATTTCCTCCTCTTCGGTCCAATGCACATTTTCGACTTGTTGGTTTGGGTTTGGTGGAAGAAGAATGGGAAAAAAATGTAATTTTTGGTTTGGGTGAGTATTTATAGGTAAAAAAATGTAAGTTTTTTTTTTAAACTTAAGTTACCCCAAACTGCCACCCACAATGACTACCCCCAGATGGCTATATCGAACCAGCCAATCCAAGCCAGCCATGTCACACTGCCCCCCCCCCCCCACACCCACACGCCAGGCTTAATCTCCACGCCATCGAGGCAACGCCAGGCCAATGCTACCCCGGTGTGGTCTAGCTAGCGTTTTAGGCATTCCGCCGCCCCACACCCCACAGCCTTAAGCAGTTTTATGGTTTATGGTGACGTGTCCTAAAGTTTGGTTCAATATTTAAAAGTTTTGGTGATGTCTAAAATATATATATATACATTTTCTTTGATGATTTGTATAGACTCAAATTATTGGGACACTGCTGGTGGCTATTTGTACACTTAGGGTTTATATACGTTATGTATAGAGCTATACACAGGGTATAGAAGTACATGGATTTAGAGCCTGTGTGACAACCCGAGATCTCAGGAGGAGTTTCATCATGAGGAGTTTCACCATGAGGAGTTTCATCATGAGGAGTTTCATGGTGAGGAATTTCATCATGAGGAGTTTCACCATGAGGAGTTTCATCGTGAGGAGTTTCATCATGAGGAGTTTCACCATGAGGAGTTTCACCATGAGGAGTTTCATCGTGAGGAGTTTCATCATGAGGAGTTTCACCAGGAGAGTGTTTCGACGAAACACAGAGTTTCGCCAAAAGGACCTTTCGTCGAGCCCAGGATCACTCGAAGCCCAGTAAGGGCCCAATTCATTTACTCGCATATATTACGTCACATAACTGATTGATCTAAAAACCCTAGTTCTCTTCTTTCCTCTCAAACGACCCGACGACAACTTCTATCGAAGGCTTTGCTGATTTTTGTTCGTCCACTCGGTTAGTAGATCATTATTCTTGTCACTTTATAAACATGGTATTGTTGATACATGGGATTGTGTTTGCTATGTCTTTGCTGTTAGTAACATTGTTGATGAACAAATTTATACTAATTAACTGCTAGAAGGGATTATGTAATGTTAATTTATAATGATCTAGTGTTGCTTTCGTTCATGTGGATTTGTGATGGTTTTCGGATATTAACAAGTTGTGATTATGGGTTTCGATGATAAATACTAGGGCTGCATGATGTTTCGTGTTAGGTGATGTTGATTAGGGTAAATATTTTAGGAATGGTTAGTATAATATTAAATATGGCCACTGTGAAATCGATGTAACATAAGACTTATTTTGATGCCCATGAGTTTATTGATAATTGATTGTTTGTTGTATGTGTAAGCCGACGAAAATGATGATGCTATGTTTATGCGATGAAACAGTAAGGACAGTTAGGGTTGCAGGTGCACCATAGCCAAACTAATGTTATCCATGACGAAACAACAGATGGGTCATTTCCACACTTGGACCCGATGAAACATAGTAGTTTCGTCATAAGCAACCCGACGAAACATAGTAGTTTCGTCATAAGCGGCTTCCACGAATCATGGGAGTTTCGTCAAATGTGACTTCAGGGAAGAATAGTCTTATGTCACCCAGGTTATTTGCCATAAGAGTGTTAAGGCAGAACAGTAAATAGAGTATGGTAGATGCCTGTGCTTGTAGAATTCTGTTTATTGCTTGATAACAATGTTACTCTTGACTTGACTTATGTGAGTAGACAATACAACTGTAACTGTTGTTATATGATATACACATGAGGTGTGAATTTGTATACGAATAGATGTGAACTGTGAACTTGATTGACTGCAAAAGCTGATATTACTGGTAAACCTCGTTCGGAACATGAACTGTGTTTTAAGCATGTATGAAATCTGAATGCTTGCTATGTGATATGTGTTAACGATATTTTGTGTGACTTGTTACAAATGCGAATTGGATATGTGTTTACGAAAACTGATTGTTCTTGGTAACCACGGTAGGGTATGGTTGACCAACTTGGTATGGGTAATGTGACATAACATACCGAGCAATCAAAGGTGAGTTCATTGCTCTTTTTCCAAGCATGCATCCCGGGGTTCCGGGGAGGAATGTCACGTTTTTGGGATGTTTGTTATTACTCTCATTTCTATCATATAAGACCCCTTACATCTACCGATTGTTGCCGGGGAGGCAACGAGGTTATTAGTTGATAGCGTTATTAGGTTTGGCACCCTCACACCGTATCGGGAGGACGGGCGTGAACTAATTATTTTAAAGCATGACCAATGTTTTGATAGAGACATTGGGGTTGGGCAAACAAATCTTGTAGCCATCTACGGTAATCGAGTTAATAACAACATCAAATCAAATTAAATCTCTGAAACGTTTTATACTCATATCTGGTAACTAAACACGTTAACAAAACTTTGAACTCACCAACATCGTCTGACACACTTGTCTGCATGCTTGCAGGTTGTAGGTTTATATCATTGGGACTTGCTGTCTGGGATGCTGGAGTGGTCATGGGTCGAGATACATGGAATCTCAAAACAAGCTTAATGGTTTGTACACATGGTTTGCGAAACACTTAACAAATGAGTTATGCTTCCGCTATATACGATGAATGATATGTAAGGTTCGTAACACTTTTTGTTAGTGAATGAAAGTTTTATTTACATATATTTATGAGTTCAATGTGATTGGTGGCTTGGATCATGGTACGTCACACGCCTCGCGGGGGTTTCCGCATGTGGTATTTTGGGGGTGTGACAGTTTGGTATCAGAGCCACTGGTTATAGTGAACTTGGTTTTAAAATGTTTTTATTAAACCAGACTATAACCGGACAATTCTGAAAACGTGAATACGACCATGACACTCAGCTCCAGATTGCAAGGTTCGTCTATCGTATACTCATTGTACTGCTTAACTAGTGAACACTTACATATGATATTGCATGTGATTGCACGTTTAGCACAACAGTATGAATTCACGTATTACTTGCATGTGTTATATGACTGATAGGGTGGTATTTCCCTAAACATTCGTGACTCACGTTTTGTGATGCTTTTTGTTTGCTACTCGAGTTCGGGGAACCATTTGACATGAGTTAGGAGGAGCTGAGATGAGCATGCAAAACACAATATTATTGTGGGTGCACACATAATAATAATATGGGGTGCACGTGAGTCCTAGTGAGTCTTAACAAGTGAAAAAGGGGTTCCATTCTGTTATTTGATCGATGTGAAACACAACAGTCTATAAGAGTCATAGTAGTGATTGTCTGTTACTTGAACATGATCTTTTCACTCACTCTGAATCCTTACGAATCTCGATGCCATCGAGTATTACTTGAACACCCATGTGAATGCCTAGCGAACTGTGTAGAATGTTAGGTGCTTGTACGAACATCCCAGAGTTGGATGTTGCAGCGTCGAATGATTGGACGATACCTTTTCACTCCTTTTCATTGGTTAGAACTCTGTGTATTGACGCCTAGATTCCGTAAGTGCGAACGATTCTGCAACACCCTAGCAACGTACTGTGTATTACTCGACCAACTTGCAAGATCGAGGGGCAAGAGGATGATCGTAGTGTCTCACCGACTTCAGCATTAGAATGGCCTTGATTACCAGCAACGAACATCAGCAATTTGACTCCAATTGAATCTTTAACTATAACACCTCGTAAAATCACGTCCAATGAAGTATTGAGACATGCAATAAACCCTAATAAAGTCAAACCTTGAATTTAAGGGACAAATTTTTCGAAAAATCAAAAAACATTGATTATGAAAGAACTGGAAGTATTAACATACCTAAAATAAGTTTCTAAATAACCTTTTACGGTTTCATATTAACAAATGAGCCACTTGTTGATCGAGTGTAGCCGTTTGCGTAATTAATGGAAAGTTTGCGCAACAAAGAGTTAAAAGTGTCAACATGTTAATTCTTACCTCTGAGTGACCTTTTAACAAACAGATAGCTTCATGATATTTGATCATACTCTCGGGAATGCCAATCGTTGGCCGTCCAAGGCTTTTATGCCTTTAAGTGACATTACGCGCAACTTTGTAAATATAAGGGGTTAAAAGTGTCAATATGTTTAATTACACCTCTGAATGACCTTTTAGCAAACCCAAAGCATTGCGATGTTTTATATTACTCTCATAAATACCTAATATGGGTTGGATAAGGCTTCGATACTATTAAATGATGATATGCGCAAGTTCGCGCATTAAAGGGACTATTTGCGTCAAACTGCAAAAGTATACCGATTCATATGGTATCGAACCTTTTGGATTATGATCATAAGTTAAACATGCCCTAATTATCCTTTATATAGCTTAGTTATAGGCTTAGAGGTGTTTGGTGCTCAAAAATAAACTTTTAAGTCATACAGGGACTAAAAGTGTCAAAAAGTGCACAAGTTTGCACTTTCGCGCATATCTCACATTCTGATTATACCCGGGCACCCAAAAATTTATGTAACCACAAAAATAGTTTATTTTAGTGATTGTCTTGATAAAATTCCATTCGTCGCTTAAATTGGATCCTTTTTCACGTCCGTTCGTGTTTCGTCGTAATTAGCCGAACGACGCGACCGTACGACCAAACGAACCAACATCCGGCATATTTTTGAGCATTTTTCATGTTTCCTATGTTTAGGAATCATTGTAGAGCCTTAAAATTGGTTTAACGGGCCTCCGAAGTGTCGGAAATGGCATTTGGAAGTACAGGGGCCAAAACTGTCAACAAGTGAAAGTGTGCATGTGCAGACCTGGTCCTTACGGACCGTATGGCTGGACTCTTACGGTCCGTAAGCCAATGCCCAGCATCAGAAATAGACAGCTGCCTGTTCCAGCCTGTTACACCGCCTCAAATTGCCATTTCTTGATTCTAGGGACTTGTTTAATGGTTTATTGAGGCCTAGGGACACTTGGAATGATCCCATAACATCCATAGACTTTGTTTGGCATGATCTTGATGAATCAAAGCTCCTATATAAAGACCCACATTGTTTCAATTTTTGATCATTCATTCAAACTCACTTCTTGGAGTCCCCTGGAGCTCAAGCACCTTCCTAGTGATCCTTAGTCGTCCATGAGACCTTTGTAAGTATTCTTAACCTTCCCTAATTCAGTTTTGATTAGTTAATTAGCGTAAAGTCAAACCATCATAATTAAGATTTGACTTCATAATTAATCTTAATTTGTCCAGTCAAATTACAAATTGAAAGCACCTATGAGTTGATAATTATGTGGGCAATAGACCCCCTTAAAAGGGCACCCTCTGATTCTCACACTAAGTAGGTCAATTGTCGGGTCCAACTTAATCCTAAAAAGTCAACAGGAAACGATTTTGCAAATAAACACATAATTAGCAATGTAGAAGCTATGCAACCTATTTTGTCATTGATATAACTTGGTAATTAATGTACGAACATGTCTAAACATGTTCAACTCGACAATTTCCAGTTTAGGCTCGGTTCAGGATCAAAAGTCGCATACTTTGACTCCTGCTTTGACTTTCAATTCTGACCCATTTGAGCATGTTTTAGAAATGCCTTAGAGCTCCGTTAGGACCAGCTCGTATGATAGTATAACCCTCTGCGATTATACTACTTGACTCGTTGATTGTCCGATGTTTCCGTTAAATGCCTAATGTTGACCAATATGCCCATTTGACCTTAAAACGAGAATTTTGGAAATATGAGAGGACAATAATCCTTGATACTGATTTATAAACATGTCCCTAAAATTTCACATCAGTTTGAGGTCTAGATTAAGAGTTATGCTCAATAGCATAATTAGAACGTTTTTTGTTAATTAAACCGCGTAATTAGCGTATAGCCTGTCTAAACCCAATCTTTGATACCAAACTTTTTACCCACTGATATAATATAATATTTTGGGATTTTTGAAGATTTTTATTTATTTTAAGACTGAGCATAACATAGAAGTTCTAAGCTTATTTCGGTATTACCGATTTTGCCCTTTCGGGTTATAAAATAAGTTTTACAAATCCTTTTGACCCCAAACCTTTTGCCACTGATTTTAAATAATAAATAAAGTATTTTGAGCCTTCTGGAATAATAAAAATATCAGCTTTCCTTTAAAAACCCGGAAATGGCTCCAAATCGCTTTTTTAAGCGTTTTTAACGCATAGTATGTATCAAAACCATTTTAGATATATAAGACTTGATACCAATAGATATGTTATGTAAATTTTCATACTTTAACAGTAAAGAAGAGTTTTAAACTCAGATTTCCAAATTGACCTTTAAACCTTATGTGAAATTACCAAAAATGCACCTTCGGTGCATAGTTTGGTTATAAATGATAAAATTCACATATGTGTAATACCCTACTGATATAACTTATTAAATTAAGTATTTTTACCGATTGAATCAGACCTGAAACTCAGATTTATATAAAACCTCTTTGATAACCTTTAAATGACCAAAATACCCCTGCGGGGCATAAATTGGTTTTAAATCCGTTTTGGGCATAATGGAAGGTATCCTACCGATATCACAACATATTTAAGGCATATTAACTTAGGAAACTTGTGTATGACTCTTTTGGTTAACTGTTACGTACTTTCCGCATTCTGATCGGCTTACGTAACTAGTTTGCACATATTAGCCGAAACGGGTCAAACCATATTGGTTTCACCTCAAAATCTAGAGTGTGTTCAAGTTACCCATATTAAACAAGCATACAAGCTTGTCAGGTCAAAACCACATTCTAAACCGGTCTTCGCTTTATCATGCGTTGAACCGTGTCTTCCTTTTGAAAACTAACCGGTCTAAGTCAAGGCTTAATTAAAGACCCGTTAGGATTCTAATAGGTTATTAAAAAAAACCTTCGTTCCAGATTAGGAACCTAGTAAAAGCTATCTGTACTTGCTGAATTGATATACGGCTGGGATTGAATTTATATTTAGCTCAGGTAAATACTTTTAACTTATTTTCCCTATACGGGCTTGGGGTACGGTATATAAAATACCGCTTGGTCGGGCATTGAATCTTTAATCGTATGATGGTTAATTAATTGAAATGTCCTGTTTGAAAATGTTTTGTTTGCTTAAAGCCTTTGGGGGGTTAATGACCATGTCCCGGATATCCTTGGCATCATTTTACAAAATGGCCACGCCCTAAAAGCACGGGGTGTAGGCGTACACCCGTCAGTGCCTAAATAAATAATGTGGTGTGTCTATTGATCTTTAACCCGGTCTACGGATCGGGCTACTGAACGCATAAGGAACATGTAATTCTTTTACAAGTATTATATTTAAATAATTATCCCAAGTTATAAAATGTTTCATGCCACGTGCATTCAAATCAATTTTATTAAACTTTTCCAAATGAGTCAGTTAATTGGATTTACCGTAATTTCCCAAAAAGGCTAAGTGCAGGTACTACTCGTAATAGGCTGGCCTCTCCTTAGCATCAATAAGAGTCTCGCAAGCTTGGATGACTTAAAGTTTGTTGAATAAAGTTTCTTTCTATTTTTAGATCCGCCTGTGGATCCATCTTACATTCCGTTGTAATATTTGATATTACTTTATGTTGGTTTGTAATACTTTCATCTTTTGCTTCCGCTGTGCATTTATAATTTGTGTTGTTTGACTATGATGATATCAACTACGTCACGATACTCCCCACCGGGCCCACCTGTAATACGTGGAAATATCGGGGTGTGATAGGTTGGTATCAGAGCCAACGTTGAGTGAATTAAACACTAGCCTTTTGTGTTTAATCTCAATGACACAGTAGCACATTCCTTGATTTTCTGAGTCTAGACTTAACATAGGAATACTCTCAGCTCTATTCGGAGAATTAATGCTTTCAATTCTATATATTTTAATATGTCGCCTAGCAAAGAAGCCATAATGGAGATTCTCCCTATTTGAAGCCTAGGGAAGGCCGAGCTTCGTACTGCGACAAGGATTAACGTACAACCAAGGAGAAAGCATTCAGAAATAAAATGAAGAAGAAATTCCTTTTACTGAAAGTTCCTTCCTTAGTAAGTCCTTATAAGGGCATACTTATCTTTCAGTCCCTTCATGGACAACATCATTTCTTTCAAGTCCCGTTCAGGGAAATTCTGTACCTTTTTAAAATCCTTGGAATGCTTTATCAAAATTTCATCTAATCAGTATATATGATAAATGAAATAAATGAAAGGTATCATTCCTTTTATAAGATCTACCATTATAATAAAATGACAAAATCTAAAAAGGACAAGACCTAGCCCATGCGTCATTTTAAGACAGGGCCAAGATGGTAGTTCCTCAATTAGATTCAGATCCTTGTTAACATCTCAATTTAGGATTGTTCTGCGTTAAATATTAAAAAAAGAATCTTAAAGGTAAAACCTAGCCTAAATGTCACTGCAGACATGGCCAAGATGGTAAAACCTAAAGATTCAAATCCTTGTTAACATCAGAAAGCATATTAACATATTTGACAAAATGTGATTCGATAAAACCACATAAGTCATTCTTAAAATTGGGTTATTCTGAATTCCCTTATTTATATAATCATCCCTTAAGGATGAAGTGCCTACGGGCTAAAATTAACGTCCTCTGAGACTAAAGACAGTCGTAGCCTACAACTCCCTGTCAAGAAAAAGTAATGAACTTTGATTCAAGCCTTAATGCCTCGATTCTATAAAATCTTGGCTTATGATTTTGTCCTTGTGACTTGGCTTTTTGTGCCATAATTATATTTTAATTAAATTTAGGATGATTATAATGAAAATCCTGAATAAAATAAATATCATTCCTTTTCTGTCGGTATACGTATTAAAAGAGAATCTTAAAAGGTATAACCTAGCTTGAAGGTCAATAAAGACCTAGCTATGACGGTAAGACCTGTTTAAAAGAGATTCAGATCCTTGTTAAACACCTAAAAACATGTTAACACTCCAGACAACAGGTGATGCGATAAAATCACACTTGTCACCCTTATATTAGGAAAATTTTTTTCTTCAAACCCCTTATTTAACATAAATGATCAAGAGGAATCGTGGCTAATAAACGTCGAACATGATGAACGCATCAAAACATCCATTAGGATGAATACCTTCGGGCAAAGATGTATACATGAAAGAGATAGTTTTATGTCATAACTTCTTGTTAAGACAATGAACTATGAAATTTTCCGATCCAAAGGAATCATCGATTATGTTTTAAAAACTTCCTAGTGACAAGGCATTTATGCCATCAAAAAGTCCCTTGGAACAAGCCCTTGTGCTATATATAAAAATGTCAGTGCGACGTTGACAGTCGTGATTTATGTCCCCTGTCTAATAAATACGAAGGATTATATTCCGTTTAAACGCCAAAAAATGGTTTATTTAAAAACCTAGGCAAAACATAATCAAATAAATTAAATACTATCTATTGGCCTATATGGTTTATTTGCACCATGGCTATTTAATCATCAAATTCTACAATTCGCTATATAATTAAACTAATTATTACTACTTGGTTTGTAGCCTTCAAAGCTTCACCATGGCTGACTCCTCTGAAGCTCACAATCGCCCAGTTGATCAGAATGATGATGCAAAACTGAACTTAACAAGCACCGAGGTACAGGCTATGATAGATACAGCCGTAAACAACGCCGTGGACCGTGTGTTAAAGGATCATAAGCGAAAGTGTGATAATACCCCAATTAAGGGTTATAAAAAGGGTAAGACCGGTTCAAACTATAACCAGTCCAAGCCAAAGGAGGCAAAACCCGAATGTAAAACCTGCAAGAAGAAGCACTTCGGAAAATGCTTCTATGAACAGACCAGGGGATGTGACAGCTGTAAGGAAATGGATCACAAGACTCACGAATGCAAGGACTTGAAGGACAACCAACAGACCGGTGAAAAGACCAGATGCAAAACCTGTAGGAAATACCACCTCGGGAAATGCAGATTTGAATCTCAGCCTTCACCTTGTGGAATCTGCAAGTCCAAGGAGCATAAGACCTTGGATTGCATAAAGTTGAAAGATGCGACCTGCCATGGTTGTGGCGAAAAAGGGCACATAAAGACCCGCTACCCAAAGAAGGTGACTAAAGGAAAAAGGCACTTTAAATTCACAAGCTAAGCCTTGTGGAATTTGTAATAAGGAAGGGCACAAGACTTTGGAGTGCCAAGACATAAAGGACGCAACCTGCTATTGTTGCAATGAAATAGGGCACATCAAAACTAATTGCCCTAATAAAACTAAGAAGTCTGGCAAGGCTAAGAAGACCAAAGCTGGAAGCTCTCAGATGAATGCTCAAGAGCCTATTCAGGATGACAATGTCACAACAGGTACTTTCTTTATCAATAACGCTCATGCTAGAGTATTAATTGATTCAGGTTCAGATAAGTCCCTCGTAGACAATAAATTTGGTAAATTACTAAATCTGCCTGTTAAAACTCTAAGCGTTAAGAATAAAGTAGAATTTGGCCAATAGTACCTCAGAGACTGCTTCAGCAATGTTAGATGGATGATTAGGAATTATTCTTTTCCACTGACCTTTTTCCCGTTAAAACGAAGGAATTCGATATGGTGATAGGAGTGGATTGGTCGTCTTGTATCCAAGCCCATATTGTGGGTAATAAGAAGCAAATAGTTATCAAGACTCCTTATGGTGAGCCTTTGACCATCCCAGGAGATACTGGGTATGGAGTGCCTAAGCACTTGTTAAATTTGGTATTTAGTACCAAAGCTTCGAGTGTGGAAAACTCATAAGAGACAAACAACAGTCGCGATGCTAGAGATGCGACAAATGTCAATGGTGCATCAAATGTGAACCTCAATGTTGAAGGAGTTAATCTCCAAAACTAAAATTAACACAGCTATTAGAAAGGCTATGAAAAAAGTTATGAAAAGGTTCAAGAAGCTGAATGATGTTTACTTAAGAACACATGTCGCTGCTCATGAGGAGAGCCCTATTCATACTTCAAACGCGAAGAATAAACCCAGCAAAAGCATATGTGGCAAGGAGCCCCATTCTTTTTAGAATGTACTTAAAAGTACTTCGTCTCCTGGAAGTCAAGAGACTCCAATAGTAAAAAGGGGCCATCGATTTCAGGGAATGGATGAATGAAGTGGAAACCATTAGGTGTATCAACGGTTGCGCTGGAAAGGACACGGTGAAGTGTGCATCCCAGCCGTTCGATGGCAATACCCTTAATTAGTAAGGACATTAATAAAGTCCACAAGAAAGATCCCCTTATGCAACATGGGATGGTCCAAGTTTTAAGGACCTTATTAGAAAAACCTATTATCCACATCACAAAATGGAAAAAGATGGAATAAGAATTTTCTGACTCACGCCATAAAAGTTCTAGGCTGTCGACGGTATGTTAAAATTTTAATTCATTGGCTGAGATAGTACCCTATTTCGTTTACCCAAAAATCTAAGCTTAATGCAAATAATTGTTGGTGGTTAGTATCGGAAATAAGAGGGCACATTAAGGTTTCAAAGCCTGCTCATTATAAACCCATTATGGATCTACCTCAGCTACTCTCGTTGTATAGACTAAGAAACTACCAGTCAAAGCTGAGACTGCCCAAAAAATTTGCCAAAGACTTGCAGCTAAGTTTAAAAGGATTAAGAATGGAGGTGTTTAACCTTCCTAATGAATGATTAGAGGCATCTCACATTAATAATGACATCAGATAAATCCCTTATTGTGATTTTATTGCTAAGAGTTATGTTGGGATCAGGTGCTGCTAAGTCTCTCATAAGACCATAAGCTTAGCAAACTTTTAGAAATTTTTCCCATAAGAAACCCAGATATTAAGTATAAGGTAAAACTCACAGGAAAATCATAAGAACCATTTCTTCTGTTCCTGTCGGAAACCTTCAGTCGTAGAATTTTAGAAGTATCCTCTCTCTAAAAAGAAGTGCGTCAGCATACGTAGTTGATATCTCTTTGATCTCTATCGATTCCGAATACCCGATGGTTTGATAAAAGCGTCATATGAGGATTGATGTATCTTAATAAGTTCCATAGATTGCTTCCATTCCTGATCAGTATGGAGGTTTAATGCATGGGACCACAAAGATATTTCGATAGGTCATATGGTACTAAAGTCAACTAATGGTATTCAAAGGAGATATCCGGAATGGAATTGTCCAAGTAAATGTTCCCGATTAAGAAATTCGTGGACTCGTAACATGAATGTGTCGCTTATTTGACACAAGCAATGATGGATGAACTGGAGCCTGAGATATGGAAAATCTCTGTAACCTTCTTATATCTTGATTGTCTTCTCCAAAGATTACTCTATTTACCCCTGAGAGGCAGGTAGAGTTAAGATTGATATCTCATTTAGGGCTGTATTATTATGAAATCTCCAAAACCGCTAGTACCATCATTGGAAGAATCGAAACCCTGATTAAGTAAGTTTTAAGATATAGATTCATAAAGCCTAACTCAATATTCTGAGAATTCAGTATTGTTAATTAAGAAAGACGGTTCATTTTGCTTATGCATTAATTACCGCAACCCTATTTAGGCAACAATTAAAAATTTCCATCAGCTGCCCAGGATCGTCGAATTGTTCGACTAACGACAAGGAGCAGCTATTCCTTAAGATTAGTTTTAAGCAGTGGTTGGAATAACCATCTCACCTTAAAATAAGCTTTTCTATAATAGTTGTTATATAAGTATCAAGGCTGCTCCCTAGGAGACCTTGCATAGATGGAATGTTAAACATCTATTGTTAGACAGAAGATTAATAAGTCCAATTATCAGGATCTGAAAGCTACCTTGGAAACAACAAATAAGATCATGCAAATTCATAATCATCTGTAAGATGCCAGTATTCGGCAGAAAATCAAGGATTAATGAAAATTGCAAACCTCCTAAGTTCTTGTTAAGGAATAAAGTTCAACAATAGATAACACCCTAGAAGGGTGTGCCAAGTTATAATTATTGGGCTAATTAAGCTCGGAATATATAGAATCATTCGAAGGAATCGAATGTGTCAAGTTCAAACAGCTTATAAGCTAAAACCTATTTAAGGAGCTTGGCAGAGCTCGCAATGCGTTAACACACTGATGATTTAAGGATGTGTTTCACCAATAAGTTGAGAAGCATTATCACATAATGATATGCAGATTTATAATATTATGAGCAACCTGTATCGATTGAGGATCGACAGGTTAAGAAGTTCCAAAAAGGATACACGTACCTATAATTGAGGTCAACTTAGGAGCTTGAAAAGGCTCCAGATATGATATAGAAGTTAAGTCCATTATACGACCATTATACGACAAAAAGTACTTCCATCATTTCAGCAAATCTCGAGGTCGAGATTTCTTTTAAGGGGGTGAGGATGTAACACCTCATAAAATCACGTCCAATGAAGTATTGAGACGTGTAATAAACCCTAATAAAGTCAAACCTTGAATTTAAGGGACTAATTTTTCGAAAAATCGAAAAACATTGATTATGAAAGAACTGGAAGTATTAACATACCTAAAATAAGTTTCTAAATAACCTTTTACGGTTTCATATTAACAAATGAGCCACTTGTTGATCTAGTGCAGTCGTTTGCGTAATTAATGGAATGTTTACGCAACAAAGAGTTAAAAGTGTCAACATGTTAATTCTTACCTCTGAGTGACCTTTTAACAAACCGAGAGCTTCATGATATTTAATTATACTCTCGGGAATGCCAATCGTTGGCCGCCCAAGGCTTTTATGCCTTTAAGTGACATTACACGCAACTTTGTAAATATAAGGGGTTAAAAGTGTCAATATGTTTAATTACACCTCTGAATGACCTTTTAGCAAAACCGAAGCATTGCGATGTTTTATAATACTCTCATAAATACCTAATATGGGTTGGATAAGGCTTCGATACTATTAAATGATGATATGCGCAAGTTCGCGCATTAAAGGGACTATTTGCGTCAAACTGCAAAAGTATATCGATTCATATGGTATCGAACCTTCCGGATTATGATCATAAGTTAAATGTGTCCTAATTATCCTTTATATAGCTTACTTATAGGCTTAGAGGTGTTTGGTGCGCAAAAATAAACTTTTAAGTCATACAGGGACTAAAAGTGTCAAAAAGTGCACAAGTTTGCACTTTCGCGCATATCTCACATTCTGATTATAGCCGGGCACACAAAAAATTTTTGTAAGCACTAAAATAGTTTATTTTAGTGATTGGCTTGATAAAATTCCATTCGTCGCGTAAATTGGATCCTTTTTCACGTCCGTTCGTGTTTCGTCGTAATTAGCCGAACGACGTGACCGTACAACCAAATGAACCGACATCTGGCATATTTTTGAGCATGTTTCATGTTCCTTATGTTTAGGCATCATTGTAGAGCCTTAAAATTGGTTTAACGGGCCTCCGAAGTGTCGGAAATGGCATTTGGAAGTACAGGGGCCAAAACTGTCAACAAGTGAAAGTGTGCATGTGCAGACCTGGTCCTAACGGACCATATGGCTGGACTCTTACGGTCCGTAAGCCAATGCCCAGCATCAGAAACAGGCAGCTGCCTGTTCTAACCTGTTACACCGCCTCAAATTGCCATTTCTTGATTCTAGGGACTTGTTTAATGGTTTATTGAGGCCTAGGGACACTTGGAATGATCCCATAACATCCATAGACTTTGTTTGGCATGATCTTGATGAATCAAAGCTCCTATATAAAGACCCACATTGTTTCAATTTTTGATCATTCATTCAAACTCACTTCTTGGAGTCCCCTGGAGCTCAAGAACCTTCCTAGTGATCCTTAGTCGTCCATAGGACCTTTGTAAGTATTCTTAACCTTCCCTAATTCAGTTTTGATTAGTTAATTAGCGTAAAGTCAAACCATTGTAATTAAGATTTGACTTCGTCATTATTCTTAATTTGTCCAGTCAAATTACAAATTGAAAGCACCTATGAGTTGGTAATTATGTGGGCAATAGACCCTTAAAAGGGCACCCTTTGATTCTCACACTAAGTAGGTCAATTGTCGGGTCAAACTTAATCCTAAAAAGTCAACAGGAAACGATTTTGCAAATAAACACATAATTAGCAATGTAGAAGCTATGCAACATGTTTTGTCATTGATATAACTTGGTAATTAATGTAAGAACATGTCTAAACATTGTCAACTCGACAATTTCCAGTTTAGGCTCGGTTCAGGATCGAAAGTCGCACAGTTTGACTCCTGCTTTGACTTTCAATTCTGACCCATTTGAGCATGTTTTAGAAATGCCTTAGAGCTCCGTTAGGACCAGCTCGTATGATAGTATAACCCTCTGCGATTATACTACTTGACTCGTTGGTTGTCCGATGTTTCCGTTAAATGCCTAGTGTTGACCAATATGCCCATTTGACCTTAAAATGAGAATTTTGGAAATATGAGAGGACAATAATCCTTGATACTGATTTATAAACATGTCCCTAAAATTTCACATCAGTTTGAGGTCTAGATTAAGAGTTATGCTCAATAGCGTAATTAGCACGTTTTTTATTAATTAAACGGCGTAATTAGCGTAAAGCCTGTCTAAACCCAATCTTTGATACCAAACTTTTTACCCACTGATATAATATAATATTTTGGGATTTTTGAAGATTTTTATTTATTTTAAGACTGAGCATAACATAGAAGTTCTAAGCTTATTTCAGTATTACCGATTTTGCCCTTTCGGGTTATAAAATGAGTTTTACAAATCCTTTTGACCCCAAACCTTTTGCCACTGATTTTAAAAAATAAATAAAGTATTTTGTGCCTTCTGGAATAATAAAAATATCAGCTTTCCTTTAAAAACCCGGAAACGGCTCCAAATCGCCTTTTTAAGCGTTTTTAACGCATAGTATGTATCAAAACCATTTTAGATATAAAAGACTTGATACCTACTAATATGTTAAGTAAATTTTCATACTTTAACAGTAAAGAAGAGTTTTAAACTTAGATTTCCAAATTGACCTTTAAACCTTATGTGAAATTACCAAAAATGCCCATTCGGTGCATAGTTTGGTTATAAATGATAAAATTCACATATGTGTAATACCCTACTGATATAACTTTTTAAATTAAGTATTTTTACCGATTGAATCAGACCTAAAACTCAGATTTATATAAAACCTCTTTGATAACCTTTAAATGACCAAAATACCCCTGCGGGGCATAAATTGGTTTTAAATCCGTTTTGGGCATAATGGAAGGTATCCTACCGATATCACGACATATTTAAGGCATATTAACTTAGGAAACTTGTGTATGACTCTTTTGGTTAATCGTTACGCACTTTCCGCGTTCTGATCGGCTTATGTAACTAGTTTGCACATATTAGCCGAAACAGGTCAAACCATATTGTTTTCACCTCAAAATCCAGAGTGTGTTCAAGTTACCCATATTAAACAAGCATACAAGCTTGTCGGGTGAAAACCACATTCTAAACCGGTCTTCGCTTTATCATGCGTTGAACCGTGTCTTCCTTTAGAAAACTAACCGGTCTAAGTCAAGGCTTAATTAAAGACCCGTTAGGATTCTAAAAGGTTATTAAAAAGAAACCTTCATTCCAGATTAGGAGCCCAGTAAAAGCTATCTGTACTTGCTGAATTGATATATTGCTGGGATTGAATTTATATTTAGCTCAGGTAAATACTTTTAACTTATTTTCCCTATACGGGCTTGGGGTACGGTATATAAAATACCGCTTGGTCGGGCATTGAATCTTTAATCGTATGATGGTTAATTCATTGAAATGTCCTGTTTGAAAATGTTTTGTTTGCTTAAAGCCTTTGGGGGGTTAATGACCATGTCCCGGATATCCTTGGCATCATTTTACAAAATGGCCACGACCTAAAAGCACGGGGTGTAGGCGTACACCCGTCAGTGCCTAAATAAATAATGTGGTGTGTCTATTGATCTTTAACCCGGTCTACGGATCAGGCTACTGAACGCATAAGGAACATGTAATTCTTTTACAAGTATTATATTCAAATAATTATCCCAAGTTATAAAATGTTTCGTGCCACGTGAATTCAAATCAATTTTATTAAACTTTTCAAAATGAGTCAGTTAATTGGATTTACCAGTGTAAACTGACGTATTTTCCCAAAAAGGATAAGTGCAGGTACTACTCGTAATAGGCTGGCCTCTCCTTAGCATCAATAAGAGTCTCGCAAGCTTGGATGCCTTAAAGTCTGTTGAACAAAGTTTCTTTCTATTTTTAGATTCGCCTGTGGATCCATCTTAAATTTCGTTGTAATATTTGATATTACTTTATGTTGGTTTGTAATACTTTCATCTTTTGCTTCCGTTGTGCATTTATAATTTGTGTTGTTTGACTCTGATGATATCAACTACGTCACGATACTCCCCACCGGGCCCACCGGTAATACGTGGAAATATCGGGGTGTGACATTAACCCTTGTCAGCGACTCATGGAAGTCAACTCTTACGAATCAATCGGGACACGGAATGTGTAACTTCCCACGCAGTGAGTAGTGTCTTAGGACGCGACATAGAATGGGACAAGATGGACCCCGTTGTTGAAAGATCGTAGGGCCCCATTTTAAGCAACGACAGTAGAGGCAACAGTCACGGCAACATCAAGGAACTCGTTACCGTAGCTTACAGTATGGAGACGAAGCTGAACTCGACAAGGGTTGACTGTGTTAAAGTAAAGTGTCCACACCCAAGGGAACAAAGATAGTACTAGGAATTCTCGCAACGAAAACAACAACACTGGAAATGATGCTTACGGAAGGGCATTTAGGATTGGCGTAGGTGATGCCAGGCATAATAGCAGCATGGTTACTTGTATAAGTAGCCCTGTTTTGGTTAACCCTGATGCTTCTTGAAACTGAACCTGTTGTGGCAGCAACTGATGGCAAGTCAAATGAAACCTCTTATGTCGGTTGGGATGTAAACTCGACCTTGTGGGACAAGTGTTCGACGTAAACCTTCTTTCAACTATCCTCGATAGTTTGATGCAGTAGTTAGTATGGATTGGTTATCCATACATCGCGCAGATATACCCTGTGAGAAGAAAGCTTTGCGTACCCCTCTCCCTAGTGGAGAATCGTCATCTATTCCAAGTATCAGAGTTGTGTAAAGGTTAGCATCAATTCTGCGATGAAAGCCCAGAAGTGTCTGTGGAGGGATTACCCCGCCATTGTTAGCAACTATTACTGATGTAAGGCTAAGGAGGAGAGGATCGAGGATCCACCAATTTTTTGTGACCCATCTCAGTGTGCTATTCTAGGAACCTTCAGGTTTACTTCCACAACTGTTAGTCGGAATCTCAGCTGATCTCACGCCAGAGGAAGCTCCGAATACTCGTACTCTTACCGTCTTGCCCCAGGAAGGTTGCAAGGACTGTCTAAGCTACTGCGAGAATTGTTGGACATGAGTTTTATCGGACCTAGTTTTTCTTTCGCTTTGGGAAGCCTCAGTTATATCCGTGAATATAAGCCTTTCTGTATGTGTACTGATCATCGAGAACTCATCAAGGTGACAGTCGAGGACCGTTTGCCTCGACCATGTATTGACAACCTGCCGACTAGTTGCGAGGGATAAGCTTTCATTCGAGGATTGATAAACGAACGGACTATTATCAGATGGAAGTCCAAGGGGAGAATGTTCCTGAAACAACGTATCGAACGCAATACGACCATTGCGACTTTGTACACCATAACCATTGAGTTAATCAACACACCAGCAGCTTTATGGATCACATGGATCAACCTAGTTTATGGATGACGTTTTAGATCATTTCCAGGAGGAAGGAACATCTTGGGCGGCATTTGTATCTTATTCTAGAGCTCCTGAGGGAGGAGCCACTCCGTGTGAAGTCTTGTTAAAAGTAACTTCTGGATTCGAGAGATAAAACAGGGGGACGTCTTTTCAGCTTTCGAATCCCAACTTTGCAATGCTTACACACTGATGCAACACGAGAAAGTGATGACTTACGTAATGGAGTTACAAATAGGAACGACATGACACACAACCAGCGGTGGAAACCATGGTCTTTAGATTTAAGTTGGAGGCATTACTTGGACGGTACCAAAGGCACTACTTAGACCAATCACAAGGGCCTCCCGTGTACCATTGTTTCAGAAGAGCAAAACAGGTAATAGCATCGTTGGATGGAACCCTCGAGCGATTACGACTATGGACCTTAAATACGTATGAGCATGTAGCTCACCATTGACTCTAGCCTATCTGATTAGATTCACCCAGTTCAAACTGAAGCGCTGAAGAAAGATAATTTTCAAGTTGGGTCCATGCGGGGCATGAAGGAGCAACTCTTGGTAAGGCGGACGGTACTCGCTACTTCATGAAACGACTATGGATTCTACTACAAGACAATCGTAGGGAACTTGTGTGAGCAAAGCACACCGGCTTTGATATTCTAGTTGTCTGGATTTTGATAAAAGATATTAGGACCTATAAATCTTGTACTGGTGATCGGGCATGAGGACTCGCTTGGCAAAGTATGTGTATGATGTTTGACTTGTGGGAAAGTCAAGGTGGAGTATCAGCAACCGGCAACACCCATATGGAAAATGAGAACAGACTGCCATATATTTTGTCGTTAGTTTACCTACAACCCGAAACAGAAACAATATCACCTGGGTGATCGATGATTCTCTCACGTAACCAGCACACTTTCTTGCAACCAAGGAAACTGACGAGTCTTCACAGCTGAGGATGTTCCCTGAGAGAGGTGGCCTTTAGGCATGAGGTGCCAGCTCCTTTTACCTTTGATTTTGAGCTATACCTGATTTATGACCGGCAATACACAACATCCTTGGCTCACGTCTAGACATGAGCATTACTTATCACTGTAGGACAACCGGACAGAGTAACGAACCATCCTGACACACGAAGACATGTTGCGAGCATGTACGTGATTGACTCTAGTAAACAGTTGGGAAGGACATCTATCTTTGGGTGAGCTCTACTGGAGCCGTTACCGTATTAGTATGCATACAGCTCTATTTGAGGCATTGCATGGATGATAATGCCAATCTCCTCGGGTCCAGGACTTGCACTCGAAACCCTTGGGAAGATTATTTAGATTGGAAATCGTTTGATGACAACGCTTAACCGCCAGGAAACCTGATAACTTAGGAGACACTGGGAGTTCGCTGCAGGCGAATGTGTCATACTGGAAGTCTCACCCTGGGAGGGTGTGGTACGTTTGGGAAGCGTGACAAGCTTAATTTACGTTACGTTGAGCCATTTAGAATTCTGGAAAGAATCGGTTGTGTGGCCTACAAACTCGAGTTACCCGAAGAATAGGGTAACGTGCACAAAGTCCTTTATGTCTCAAATCTAAGGCAGTGCTTGATGAAACATTTGTGAAATCTTTATTGGACAAGTTGCAGTTGTCGAGAAGCCAATCAAAGACGTAGACGAGGAGGTAAGGTTTGTTAGCATAGTCAAATTTCCAATCATGAGGGTTTGTTGGAACTCAAGACATGGACCAGAGTTCATGTGGGGGCGCAATAACTGAAGTAAGCTCTAGTATCCTCAGTTGATTCAAACAGTTGTATCAACTTCTGATATCATTGGCGAATTTCGGGACGAAATTCCCTTTCAAGTTGGGGATGATGTGGCATTTGGGGAAAATCCACAGCCATCCTGATCTAACACCGTGCTGTTTTGGATTGCTTATCAAATTTTGGGACAAAATTTCTTTGAAGTTGGGGATGATGTGACAACCCGAGATCTTAGGAGGAGTTTCATCATGAGGAGTTTCACCATGAGGAGTTTCATCATGAGGAGTTTCATCGTGAGGAGTTTCACCATGAGGAGTTTCATTATGAGGAGTTTCATCATGAGGAGTTTCATTATGAGGAGTTTCATCATGAGGAGTTTCACCATGAGGAGTTTCACCGTGAGGAGTTTCATCGTGAGGAGTTTCACCATGAGGAGTTTCATCATGAGGAGTTTTACCATGAGGAGTTTCACCATAAGGAGTTTCACCAGGAGAGTGTTTCGACAAAACATAGTGTTTCGCCAAAAGGACCATTCGTCGAGCCCAGGATCACTCGAAGCCCAGTAAGGGCCCAATTCATTTACTCGCATATATTACGTCACATAACTGATTGATCTAAAAACCCTAGTTCCCTTCTTTCCTTTCAAATGACCCGACAGCAACTTCTCTCTATCGAAGGCTTTGCTGATTTTTGTTCGTCCACTTAGTTAGTAGATCATTATTCTTGTCACTTTATAAACTTGGTATTTTTGATACATGAGATTGTGTTTGCTTTGTCTTTGCTGTTAGTAACATTGTTGATGAACAAATTCATACTAATTAACTGCTAGAAGGGATTATGTAATGTTAATTTATAATGATCTAGTGTTGCTTTCATTCATGTGGATTTGTGATGGTTTTCGGATATTAACAAGTTATGATTATGGGGTTCGATGATAAATACTAGGGCTGCATGATCTTTCGGGTTAGGTGATGTTGATTAGGGTAATGATTTCAGGAATGGTTTGTATAATATTAAATATGGCCACTGTGAAATCAATGTAACAGAAGACTTATTTTGATGCCCATGAGTTTATTGATAATTGATTGTTTGTTGTATGTGTAAGCCGATGAAAATGATGATGCTATGTTTATGCGATGAAACAGTAAAGACAGTTAGGGTTGCAGGTGCACCATAGCCAAACTGATGTTATCCACGACGAAACAGGTGGGCCATTGCCACACTTGGACCCGACGAAACATAGTAGTTTCGTCATAAGCAACCCAACGGCTTCCACGAAACATGGGAGTTTCGTCATAAGCGGCTTCCACGAATCATGGGAGTTTCGTCAAATGTGACTTCAGGGAAGAATAGTCTTATGTCACCCAGGTTATTTTCCATAAGAGTGTTAAGGTAGAACAGTAAATAGAGTATGATAGATGCCTGTGCTTGTAGAATTCTGTTTATTACTTGATAACAATGTTACTCTTGACTTGACTTGTGTGAGTAGACAATACAACTGTAACTGTTGTTCTGTGATATACACATGAGGTGTGAATTTGTATACGAATAGATGTGAACTATGAACTTGATTGACTGCAAAAGCTGATATTACTGGTAACCCTCATTGGGAACATGAAATGTGTTTTAAGCATGTATGAAATCTGAATGCTTCCTATGTGATATGTGTTAACGGTATTTTGTGTGACTTGTTGCAAACGCGAATTGGATATGTGTTTACGAAAACTGACTGTTCTTGGTGACCACGGTAGGGTATGGTTGACCAACTTGGTACGGGTAATGTGATGTAACATACCGAGTAATCAAAGGTGAGTTCACTGCTCTTTTTCCAAGCATGCATCCCGAGGAGGGATATCGGGTAACGTTCCGGGGAGGAATGTCTGGTTATTGGGATGTTTGTTATTACTCTCATTTCTATCATATAAGTCCCCTTACATCTATCGATAGTTTCTGGGGAGGCAACGAGGTTATTAGTTGATAGCGCTATTAGGTTTGGCACCCTCACACCGTACCGGGGAGGACGGGCGTGAACTAATTACCTTAAAGCATGACCAATGTTTTGATAGAGACATTGGGGTTGGGCAAACAAATCTTGTAGCCATCTACGGTAATCGAGTTAATAACAACGTCAAATCAAATCTCTGAAACGTTTTATACTCATATCTGGTAACTAAACACGTTAACAAAACTTTGAACTCACCAGCGTCGTCTGACACACTTGTCTGCATGCTTGCAGGTTGTTGGTTTATATCATTGGGACTTGCTGGCTGGGATGCTGGAGTGGTCATGGGTCGAGATACATGGAATCTCAAAACAAGCTTAATGGTTTATGTACACATGGTTTGCGAAACACTTAACAAATGAGTTATGCTTCCGCTGTAGACAATGAATGATATGTAACGTTTGTAACACTTTTTGTTAATGAATGAAAGTTTTATTTAAATATATTTATGAGTTCAGCGTGATTGGTGGCTTGGATCCTGGTACGTCACACGCCTCGCGGGGGTTTCCGCGTGTGGTATTTTGGGGTTGTGACAGCCTGGCCAGCAATTATCAGCACAGAATACTAAGGTTTATATACGCTGCGTATAGAGCTATACGCAGCCTATATAACCCATCAGAATTATGATTTGTGAATTTGGTGTTTTGGTGTTATAAATTCTTACCCGGTTCGAACATTAAATTATTTAAAATATTATACCATTAAAATCTTTTTAAAAACTCCGTCACAGTTAGAATATATTATGCGGTTATCGTTTAAATTAAAATATTATACCAAGTTTGGATGCGGTTTGAATACTATAAGTTTAAAATATTATACCGTTAATTATTTTGAAATACTCAGGTACGGTACGGTTTGAATATATTATATCGTTTCAATACTATACTATTTCAGTTAAAATATTATACCAAGTCTAGGTGCGGTTCAAATAAAATAACGTTTAAAACATCATCCTGTTAATTATTTTGAAATACTCGGTACTATTCAAATATTATACCGTTTCAATACTATACCGTTTCAATTAAAATATTATACCAAGTCTGGGTATGGTTGAAATACTATAACGTTTAAAAGTATTATACCGTTAATTTTTTTGAAATACTCGGGTACGGTTCGAATATATTATATCGTTTTAATATCATACCGTTTGGGTAAGGATTTAGAGAAAACGGTGAAAAGTGTGAGAACGGAGAGAACGGTTATGGATCGACTGATCAAAACAATCTATGGACTAGATGACGCGGTGGCGTTTTCGTAAATAACATAACTTTTATTGCTGTGGCGCGCTTCATTAAGGGTAAAAACGTCTTTTGACTTCTCTACACAAAACGCCATCACATGATATAAAACGCCATTAAATTACCACATTAACCTACAATAGCATACACCATCATAATCTAAAAAACACCATTAGATATAAAACGCCAAAATTAATTATAATAAAATACCGCATAAAAAAACCGCCAAAAAATCCTATATATACAACATCTCAGACCTTCCATTAAAACAATCAAAAACCCAAACGTCATATTTAATATATACCATTCGTCTTAGAAACGCCAAAAAACCCAAACATCAAATATCCTCTAAACCAAAACTTTTATTTGAAATTCAGTTTGGTTGTCGGTAAGGTTTCGCTCAATGTAATGGACAAAATCCTTAAGTAAGGATATTGTCTATTTCATTGAGTAAAATCTTATTGACTTTATCCTCAACTTCCATTCAATTTATAACACCAAAATATACAAAAAACATTATTGAGGTTTGTTGTCAATAAAGTTTTGCTGTATGAGATTGACAACATTGTCAGGCATCTTTCTTAACTGAGGATTAACAATGTTGTCCATCACCATACAACAAAACATTATTGATTTAGCATGATCAAATTTAGAGTTTTAAGGTGCTTTTATTTATTGGCGTTCTTTTTCTCGGTAAAACGCCAAAAAGTTAAAAAATCAAACATCGTTCATTGGAAATTCAAAGATTGTTGGCTGAAGGGTGTAAACTCAATAACATTTTGCTTCATGAGATGGGAAAATATTCAAGAAAAAGATGCTGATTTCAGACTTTGTGCTTCCACACGGAGACAAAAAAACTACTTCAAAAAAAAAAAAAATCATACGAAAGTCGAAACAATCAGTGAAGATGCTTCAAAAGAACAAAGAGACTGGTGACAGTGAAGATTTGGAAGACCAATTGTTTATATATATATATATATATATATTAATTTTCTTTTTTCAGTTGATTGTTATATAATAACAACGCCATATGTAATAAAAACGTCAGACAGCCAAATGGTTGTCAAAACTCCAACGTGCCATAAAACGCCCCAAAAACTACCAAACCATAATAAAATTACTTTGGACAAGTATTATAAAAAACCCAAAAAATAAAAACCAAACTTGAAAATGTAACTAGAAACAGTAACTACAAAACAGTAAAACTGAAGAGACGGAAAATTTATTATATTAGAATCTAAAACACCAAACTTGAAAGATGGGACGTGTACAGACCTCAGAGATAAAAGCTTATCAAAAACAATAATTACAAAACAGTAACCGAAACGACGAATACTGTATTATAATAATGCGCCGCCTAACCTACGCGCCAAAAAGACATCCTTTAGAAAATGACACGTCTCAGCAACTTCCATTTGATTAAACCAAAAAAACAAACGCCAATACTACAAAATACCACTCACTGTAAAACGCCAAAAAATTAAAAAAATCACAGATGGCTAATATTCTTTCTTGGATATTCAGTATTGTTCTTCGTGAAGTTTCACTGAATGGATTGTTAGCTGAGGGGAGTAACTCAGTAAGATTTTGCTGCATGAGATGGACAAATATTCAAGAAAAAGATATTGATGACAGTCATATGTCATTTTGTGTTCTTTTTTCTTGAAGAAGGCTTGGATGAGGAGAAGAGATCAATGACACTGAAGAGTGGGATGATTATAAAGATGAAGATCAAGTTGAAGAACAAAGAGAAAAAACCCACCCACACGTCATACATCTATGTCCCCAAACATCCAAAAAAGCCAATTCAACAGACGAGCAGGCAAAATAATCAAACCGGTGGTTTGTTAAGTTTTACATAAAACGCCATATATTTGGTGACAGTTCTTGTAGTATTAAAGAAGAGAGAGACTGATGACAGTGAAGATTGTGAAGAGAGATCCGATTAGGATTTTTAATTTATTTTTTTCGCTTCTATTTTTTTCCCTGTGGTTGTAATATAATTTTAGAATTGTAAAACGCCAAGATACCACAAACGCCAAAATGTATATAAAAAATAATAGAACAATGGGCCATCTTGTCTAAAACGCCTTGAAAAACGCCATTAAGGGAGATTTGAAAAAACGTCATAAACGCCAAAAACGCCAAAATGTTAATACAATGAAACCATTAAAACGCCATATAATTATTTAATTTGGTTAACGCCAAAAATCTTAAACCCCAAAAATAAATCAATTTTGTGAAAAGCAGAATTGGAAAAGCGGAAGATAAAATGACAAAAAAGCCCCTCCGCCCTTCTTTATGTCGCGTGAGACGTGTTGGGCCAGGATGCGTTCTCACCGTTCTCACACTTTTGGGCGTATTCTCCTGATCCCGTTTCCATACCGTTTAAATTAAAATATTATACCAAGTCTGTGTGTGGTTCGAATACTATAACATTTAAAATTTCGTACCGTTAGTTATTTTTAATACTCGGGTACGGTTCAAATATATTATACCATTTCAATACTATACCATTTCAATTAAAATATTATACCAAGTCTGGGTGCGGTTCGAGTACTATAACGTTTAAAAATATTATACCGTTAAATTTTTTGAAATACTCAGGTACGGTTCGAATATATTATACCATTTCAATATTATACCGTTTAAATTAAAATATTATACCAAGTCTGGGTGTGTTCGAATATTAAACCGTTGAAAATTTATCGTTAATTATTTTGAAATACTCGGGTACGGTTCAAATATATTATATCGTTTCAATTAAAATACTATATTGTTTCAATACGACTAAATATGATATATACAGCAGAAGTTTGTACATATATAACGAAAGATAAAATGTAACTGAATACTAAATACAAAACAACATGTTCATCTATACCGTACTGGCGGGAAAATTATAGTGGTAAGTATAGTGGTAATCGGCTTTCTAACGTAAGGACTGATTCACATTCCCCGGCAACGACGCCTTTCAGATGACTGTCGTAAGGGTCAATTAAAAACCTAATTAAACTACGCAGATATCGTAAGTAGGGTATCATATCCACGAGGAATTTGTGGTCATTGTAAAAGAATCTAATTAAAACTAAATTATCTAAATTGGGGGTTTGTTTGTTTGATTGCAAAGAAAACACGATTTGTCAAGAAAAGTGTTACCAGAATGAGAAGAAGTAACCACCACCCGGAATCCCGAATACCCATTTTAACACAAAAATCCGATTACTGATTCAAAACACCGCATAGACATGGCCTTGGAATTAAAGATTTTGATTAATTGTTAAAGATACTTTTTAAGATTCACCATTCAACCTAACAACCCATTTAATTGTATCAATCACCCACCAATTTACCAACCCGCTAACAACACAATAAAGTTGCCAATACGCTTAATAAACCATAAGTAATTCAGACACAATCAACGTTTACCAATAAATCAACACAAGTAGTCAAGATATACTAGTTTACACGAATCAAAACAAGATAATTATGTCAAACCGAATAAACGTTCATCCTGGTGGAAGTCACCGAGAGTTTAGCCACTCATGGTTGTCTTTACAGCTTCGGTTGTCATCCCAAATCGTTCAGACTTCATAAACAGCTTGAGATGTAAGGGAGGTGCCTAAAATCGTCCTAGGGTTCCTGTATGTCGACTGAGGTTTAAGATTATGAAAGTTCTCTCCTAATTACAAGTTTCAGCCATTTAAATAACGATTCCCATAATTGGGTTCTTCAGCGTGTCGCAGAACTAGCACACTCACTCCCCGCGTGTCGTGGGGGTCACTTCTTTGACCGATATGATTTGATAATCTCCGGCGAGTCAAACCTAAAGTTCTGGCAAAGAGGTTTCGTTTCCTCTATTACCATCTTTCTGTCTTTCATTTTCCACAGTCAAACCTAGCTTATGTCCAAGGCTTGATGCAAAACTACTCTCAAGCTGGGGGTCTCACTGGAAGCAGCCTCTCTATTCCTAACGGGTAGAGGTAAGGCTGTCTATAACTTACCCTCCTTAGACCCTACCTTAGGTTTGCTATTGGTGAGATTTACAGAGTATGATGATGATGATGAGTTGACTAAATTGGTCAACCACTACTCTAAAAGCTTTAAAAGAAACTCATTTCTTTTCTGTAATAGAAATAACAAATGGGTCGAACGTATTGAGTTTTGAAAGAACTGGAAATTACAACCCACTAATTTGTGTGTTTAGGACTATGGGCACGTCCACAAGTGAAGAATACAATTGATTAGATCTAGGATTCATCAAATCATTTTTAGCCTTAGATCATGGTGTCACACCCCAAAAACGTCGCAGCGGAATATAAAACTTAGTGGTGACGGAAGCTGGTGCCCATTTATATCTTGTCGATCGATGCATTTAATTGTTGGACATTTTAGTATATTTTAGATGTAAGTTATTTAAACATTTCATTTTAAGATACGACACAACCACGACATAGCTAAGTTGTTTTGATCCTCACGGATCTTATTGCATTCGTCCCAGAAAGTTTTAAAAGTCAGTCCAACATTTTAAGTAACAAAACATGCATCAACAACCACAAGATACGCCATAATTTCCCGAAGCCGAACTCAAGTACATGTAGAACACGTTAAAATCAAGTGTCAACACAAAGGAAGGTGAGTTCACGTATTCACTTACTACCAATTTTATTTCTAGGAAAACTTTTTGATTAGGTGTTTATTTAAAAACATACATATAAATTTTAGAAAGTCTATTTTACTTCCTTATTAAAAATCCATGGGCCTTCCGCCGGTTCATCGATCCGACAACTGTAATATATATTGCCCAGGTTTTGTATATTAAATTATAGCATCAATTTTCAGACTCGTATGTTAGCTAGACGATACGAACTATATATTAACGACGGGGTTGTCAAACCGATAGATCTACCAACAATTCATCCGTACAATACTTAACTGATTAAACGACATCATGGGCGCATGGTTCTTTCTTTGAGAACAATATGATGTCTGCCTCACGTACAATATATATATCCTACTAATATGACAATTTAATACACGACGTTGTACGGATTCCCCTTACTCTCCATCATAAGAGACCCAGTCAAGAATTCGTCCCCAACTGTACGGTCTTGTTTCACTTAAGAAATACCGTACGTACAATATTCATTCATCAAAAACGTTTTACTTCGAAACGTGTAACTTATCAAACCTCATATATTTTCAGCGAAAATATATTTTATATTAAAAGGTGTGTTTTATTTTGAAAACAATATTAAACCCTTTTAACGACGTGTTCTACCCCCAAAATATATATACAACACAGTAAAAAGAGGGGTTTAGTGACACTCACCTTTGGGTGCGTATTTTAATACCGCAATCCCAGAGATTGATTCTTATATACGTCCTAATATAGGAACAATTCTAAATCAATATATATTTAACACAAAAATCCTAAGTTTCTCCGTTTCTTAGAATTATCACATAACTTTCAGATTTTCTCGAAAAGTTGTCATTTTTTATTATGTTGGCACGTTAATATATATATGAGTCCATATATATATATATATGATTATGCGACTTGAACGATTTTATTGGTGACCAATATTGTGTAAATCCATTAACACTCCGGTTTATACGCAATATATCTATGATTTGCGCGTCGTAATATATATACATAAATGTTCACATAATTTAACACCGAAACACACGAAATCTTGTTAACTTATCTATTTTGTCATTTTTAGAGCAAATATACATAAAACATCTCATATGTACCAAATTTCATGTTCGACAAACAAGTTACACATTTAACGCAATTTTACCGTTTCTACCGCACAAAACGTACAAATATATACATGCATAATCCAATCTTTAAAATCATGTTAAAACTTAACATATTCTCACATTCTCATGTTTAAATCACACAACACATTTAAACACATAAGGTTTACCCAAAATTTTACCCATACTAGTGTACTTAGAAAAAATGCGTATTTTAGTGATTCGGTAACGTTTTCGGGCGTCGGAAGTCATGTATGACCAACCAAACACCAAGTAAACTTAAAATTAGTTAAAATACTTATTTTTAAACTAAAAATATCAGTTTACTTACTGATTTAAATCAGTTTTATAAAAATTACTCGAAAAGCCGATTTTTGACCGTTTTAACGCATATTTTTGCGTTAAACGTTACTATAACCATCCCAACTCGAAACGACTTGATATTTTAACAAAACACATGTTATTTAATGATTAAAATAGTGGTTATAATCAGATTAGTGCAGTTTTTGTGTAAGTCACATAAATCATGCGATTTCACATATTTTACAACTTTTAAAGCACCAAGTACAACATGCAAAGCTAGCAAACATTATGTCAAAGTTATAAATCACTAAACACTTTAAAATAACTTTATTTTAGTGTTTATAATCTGCTCATAACTGATTTTTACTAAATCATACTCAAATCACATTATTTCATCTATTTTACAAGTTTCTAAGCCTCATGTATAACATGCAAAGCTAGTAAACCTTATGACAAAGTTTTATATCATTTTAACACTTCAAATACTCATATTTTTAGTGTTTATTTTCTGATCAAAACTCATTTTTTTATCAAATCATGCTTAAATCATCATTTCATGCTTTCATATCATCATGCACGTTCATGTATGTGCATCTAATGCACTCATTTCATAACTTTATCATCTAACATGACCTCAATATGCATCAAAACTTCACTAACATCATTTTCTTTCAAATATTTTAAATAACACTTAATTCCTTCAAATCATTCATACTCATTCATACTTAGATCTTTCACATTTAAGGTTATACAACACTTTATCATGCATGCATACATATATACATACATATATACGGATTACATATACACACATACTTCCAAGAAATTACTTTTTCAATATATCACTTTAAAATCTCTAATCATTTTGGAATCTTCTTGCATGATAACCAAAAATTCCTTCAATCGTCATATTTTTCAAGAAAGCAAACAAATCAAGAACTTTTCATCAAAAACCAAAATACAACTTACACACATATACACACACACAATCGGCCATGTGCACACACACATATACACACCCATTTTTACTTTGATTAAAACATCATTCTTTGTTTGATTCAAGTTTGTGATTCATTCCAAGTTCAAGAGAAACTACCTAATATCTCTATCATCACTGAAAATTATGAATGTGATTTTTGGAAATAAGTTTATACCTTCAAGATTATTAGTGGGTTTTAACAAGATTCTTAATGGTTAGACGCTTGTTTCACCAAGAAAACACTTTCGGATACTCAAACCACCTTAAAACCTTCTTGGAATGAACTTTGATCTTCATGAACAATTGAAAATTTCGAAATTATGGAGGTGATATGGGGATTTTCGGCTGAATTTAGGAGAGAGAGAGTTATTGTGTTTTAAAGACATGATTCTTGAAATGGTGGAAGAGATTGGGAGTTTTGAGGAATGTGACATCATGCACCTCTTATTTAGACGAATACATGGAAGAGAGAGGAGAGAGGAGAGAGAGAGTGATTAGGGGCTGCCATCTATCTCTACACACACATACATATACGAAAAGTTTACATATATACACATATATACAAGTAATATAGAGTAAAAACTGGTATTTTACTAGATACCGGGTATTTTATCTAGCGTTTTAACCCGTTTTAGCGCGTTTTAAATTATTTTTAACACTCCATAAAAATAAACTCACCAAAATATTTCTGAACAATATTTTGTTTGCCTGGACTGGCTACGTTTCCGGTATTTGGCAGTATACGCGCTGTGTGCTGCGCGGTATGCACTTAAAATCACAAAAATAGGGATTTATGCGTTTTTATCTATTTTTATCATTCTAAAGTGATAAACTCATCAAATTATTACAAAAATGATTATCAGTTGCCTTGACAGGCTGTGTTGATAGTATTTTGTCGGTACATGCGCTACATCGCGCGGTACGCGCTTAAACTCGAAAAATAGAGTTTCTTAGCGTTTTAATTTATTTTACCTCACGAATATGATTAAAATGTTTATTCTAATCATAACATACTATTTTTAGGATTTTAACACTGATCGGGTGGTCACCGACGTTCGTTTCGCAATTTAACGGTTACGCGATAAGCGTTTATCTTACCGTTGCCAACATAATTTTTATCAAAGTTTAATTTTACCAACTCATAAAATTTCACATATAAATATCATAACCAGTCAAATACAGCCTTGTTACCTATTCACAACACGTGTTACAATTGTACGATACGGCCTGAAAAGCCGGGTGTCACAGTCTCCCCCTGTTTAGGAAATTTCGTCCCCGAAATTTTTACTCTACAGGTTTTGTTTTCGCACTTAATAAAAATAGCAAAAACATGTTTAATGAATATAGTCTTATAGTTTCTGCGAGAAACTTTGATTCTTACAAAGAATCTTCGTAGACCTATATTACATACACTCTCAATTCCTAATCTCACATCTCAACGCTCTCCACCCTTTCAAAGGTTCAACATTTACAAGCACTTAATCAAGAAGATTAAGTCAAAATCCCACCAGTTCGGGTTCTACATACGTATATTTACATATACGTTACCCTGTATCTAAGATAATCTAAGTTTACACCAGATTGATCCAACTCGAGATGGGCACCCCAAAAAATCAAATCTCATAAACTCATCTTCCTTCCCTCTTGCATTAATTTTAGGTATCCACAAATTGCCAAATCATTAAATCGCATACACGACTAGAATGTTGTAATCGTCTGTTCAGTTATTAGCATAACTCTACTAGCTATACGTACTGCTTCTACGGTACTTTGATAAACTTCCGTTTATCTTCCAAATAAATCTCTATAAAGAACAAAATCAGTGTATCATCCATTATACACTTTCTCAACTGAACCCAAACAATACATCATGTACACTACTCCATCCTTATGGTAGCTTGAGCCTATAAGCGACTGATCCAACTCAAGATGGGCTCTTGAAAGGACCAAGTCAATGTGGCTTAGCTTTTCTTCTCTCTGCTAAACCTAATAGCACTTCTGCATGATAACTCCCTTAACAAAATCAAATCTTCAATCTGGAATCGCAATAGTTCCTTCAAATGTCTGTGTAATCCTTCTGTTAATCAGTCGGTGACTTTTAACCTTCCCTCGGTCCAGGTAAATCATGTCGCTGGTTTTCTAGATAAACTAAGGTCTGGTTGATTGTCCTTTGTCATGATAGCTCAACATAATGGGGATCAACACCTCCATCCATGCAAGGCTTCAATCGGAGCAACCTAAATTCTAGCGTGTTAATTATTATTGTAAGATAACTCTGCCAAGGGCATGTGAGTATCTTAACTTCCTTCTGAGTCCATCATACATGCTCCCAACTTTTCTTTCACAGATCCGAAAAGCTTCCTACTATCTTGCTGTCCAATCAATTTCCCTTTTCCTTTTGGGGTTATTAGTGTCAAAGGCTGCACTAATTTAGGGAAATTCTCAATAAATCTCCGGTAGCACCTAGCTAGTCTTGTCACACCCCAAAATACCACATGCGGAAACACCGCGGGACGTGTGACGTACCAGGATCCAATCCACTAATCATATCGAACCAATAATAAATATTTAAATAAAACATTCATTTCATTGCATAAGATAAATCCAAGTCATGAGTTAAAACCAGAGAAAACATTCAGCGGAAGCATAAGGTAAATTGTTAAACAACTGTTGCAAAATAAGTGTTCAAAACCAATGTATCTAATATCCAAGAGTCTCGATCCATGACTACTCCAGCACTCCCAGATAGTAAGTCCATATCAAAATCCTAATGACCTGCAAGCATTCAGACAAGTGTGTTAGACGACACTGGTGAGTTCAAAGTTATGTTAACGCGTTTAGTTACCAGATATGTGTATAAAACAGTTCAACAATTTGTTTTGATGTTGTTATTAACTTGATTACCGCAAATGGCTACAAGATGTATTTGCCCAACCCCAATACCTCTATCAAAGCATTGGTCAAGTGGTCAAGGTAATTAGTTCACGCCCGTCCTCCCCCGGTACGGTGTGAGGGTGCTAAACCTAATAGCGCTATCAACTAAATACCTCGTTGCTTCCCTGGCAACTATCGGTAGATGTAAGGGGTCTTATATGATAGAACTGAGTGTAATAACAAACATCCCAATAACCCAACGTTCCTCCCCGGAACAATTACCAGATATCCCTCCCCGGGATGCATGCTTGGAAAAGAGCAGTGAACTCACCTTGGTTTGCTCGGTTTGATTGATTACTTGTTCACACTCAGTTAATCGAAGCCTATGGTGTTCACGTACACGTAATCAGTTTGCGTTCATAATGTACAAGTTTACGTTTATAATCGTAGCATGCATTCAAATAATAGTTCCTGAATAACACACACCAGTTATATGACTCCAATAAGTCCACTGTTTGTATGTATGTTCCGTAATAACGCTTAACAGTTAAGTGTGCTAGATGTAAAAGCCTACTCATGCCACTTGATCATAATTAAACATCATTAACAGTGAGCATCATTAATAGTAAATATCATTATCAGTAGGCATCATCAACAGTAGCTATCATTAACAATAAATATCAGTAACAATAGGCATCATTGTTTTATTAGCATGATCATAAACATCCATCACAAAGATCAACCTAGTTCCCTGTGCTCATTTTCCCTCTCGACGAAACCCTCCCATTGACGAAACATCCATGTTTCGTCGTGATCCTCCATCGACGAAACCTCCATGTTTCGTAGACATGCATGAGTTACGTCGTGAAAGAAGTTTCGCCATGATGTGAGTTTCCTCGACAGGGGTTTCGTCAAGATATGAGTTTCAGCAGTTACCACATTCTCTATTGTACAAGGTTCAATCATCGTCTAATCATTACCCCTAATCATGCTTACTGAGAACCCTAATTATGTCACTGCAGACCATAATCAATCAGATCATTTATAAACCATATAATGTACACACTGCAAACAGAATCATTAAATCCATAGGATGAACCAAGTATGAATACAAGACATCGAATTCCCTTTAAGCTGGATCTAATCTATTTGATTAACACAAGTATCCATCCCTAATTCATCTTAACATAAAATCACAGTTTCTAGTAGTGCTCTACATACACAGGAGATCATCACAACAATAATCAATTAGTGCATCGAGCAGATCAAGTTGGATATACGCATACTAACCAATTACAAGGTGAAGCTAGCAAGAGATTCCGGAGAGATGGTGACTGGTAATGGCCGTGGAGTGCAAAGGAGAGGAGAAAATGCCTAGGGTTTCACCGGTTGTGATTGTACGTACGGTTATGAGAATGATGGGGGTTAAATATAACTGATATGTGCTTGGGCCTCACCTGGGCCACAAGCCCACTCAGCAACGACGAAACATCAATGACTCGGCGAAACTCCCTAAGTTTCGTCGAGTGAAGGTGATGACGAAACTTAACTATGTTTCGTCGAGTTCGGTTTGCAATGAGGGTCCAACGTTTCGTCAAATGAGAGATTGTAAGGGTTAAATCTATCAAACAGTTAATGGGTTTGCAAAGTCTAAATCCAATTCATTAATCATAAAACCAATTAATAACAAAATAATCACATAGCAAACGCGCATCCGCTACAATGCAACGAATTATAAAACATAGCTGTGAAAGCAAGCAACGTGTCGGGAAGGACCTTGAAAACTCGAGTTGTCACATCATCCCCAACTTGAAAGAAATTTCATCCCGAAATTTGATAAGCAATCCAAAACATACAGCAAGGCATTAACTCAGGATAACTGTGGATTTTCCGTGGGTACCGCATCATCCCCAACTTGAAAGGGAATTTCGTCTCGAAATTCACTAGTTGCATTAGATTTAGATTTGCCAGGCTTGGACTTGTCCTCTGGGAATAAATGTGGGTACTTGAGCTTCATCTGATCCTCGCGTTCCCATGTGAACTCCGCTCCACGTCTTGAGTTACAACGAACTCTCACTATCGGAATACGGTTGTGCTTACGGACCTTGACCTCCTGGTCCATAATTTCTATTGGTTATTCGACAAACTGCAGCTTGTCATCGATTTTCAGCTCTTGGAACGGTACCACAAGTGTCTCATCAGACAAACACTTCTTCAATTGTGACACGTGGAAGACATCATGAACGTTACCCAACTCAGCCGGTAACTCCAGCTTGTAGGCCACTTTACCAATTCGCTCCAGAATTTTAAATGGCCCAATATAACGTGGGTTAAGTTTACCGCGTTTCCCAAAATGCACTACACCCTTCCAGAGTGTGACCTTCATCATAACACGATCATTAACTTCGAACTCCAAAGGTTTCCTGCGCTTATCGGCGTAGCTTTTCTGACGGTCACGCGCTGCTGCCATTCAATTCCTGATCTGAACAATCTTTTCTGAAGTTTCCAACACAAGTTCTGGGCCTGTGACCTGGCTGTCACCCACCTCAGCCCAACAGGGAGGTGAACGACACTTTCGTCCATACAATGCTTCAAATGGAGCTGCCTGAATGCTGGTATGGTAGCTATTGTTGTAAGAAAACTCTATCAAAGGCAAGTGTTTCTCCCAACCCTTGCCAAAGTCAATCACATACGCTCGCAGCATGTCTTCGAGTGTCTGGATGGTTCGTTCACTTTGACCATCCGTCCGCGGATGATAAGCAGTGCTCATATCAAGACGCGAACCGAATGATTTGTGCATCGACTGCCACAAAACTGAGACGAAACGCGGGTCGCGGTCAGAAATAATAGATGTCGGCACCCCGTGCCTAGAAACTACTTCCTTTAGGTAGACATCAGCTAGTTGTGAGAACTTATCTGTTTCCTTGATTGCCAGAAAGTGCGCTGACTTAGTGAGACGATCCACGATTACCCAAATTGTATCATTCCCGCTTTGAGTTCTCGACAAACCTGTGACGAAATCCATTGCGATTTGCTCCCACTTCCACATGGGTATTTCTGGTTGTTGCAGTAATCCAGACGGTTTCTGGTATTCCACTTTAACTTTTGAACACATCAAGCATTTATTAACATACGTTGCGATATGAGATTTCATATTCGGCCACCAATACATGACTTTGAGGTCCTGATACATCTTATCCGAACCGGGGTGAACAGAGTATCGAGACTTGTGCGCTTCGTCCATCACAAGTTCTCTCAGGTTACCAAACAACGGAATCCATATCCGCTCCATGAAATAGTAAATGCCATCTGACCTCTTCTCGAGTCATTTCTCCATACCCCGTAAATACTCAGCTTCATAGTTTTCTTCCTTCAATGCCTCGGCCTGAGCTGAACGGATCTGATCTGGCAGGTTAGAATGAATGGTAAGCTGCAAGGCGCGAACATGTTTGGGTTTTGATTCCTTTCGAATAAGAGCGTCAGCTACGACGTTAGCCTTACCCGGATGATACTTGATTGCACAATCATAATCGTTTAAAAGTTCTACCCAACGACTGTCACACCCTATCTTTTGCGGAAGCGTATGATGTGTGACTAGTTTGTTATCATTGCATTCAATCATAATAGACAACTACATGATCAAAACGATGTTCATCCATTCATGAAAATTTGAGTATTACAAATACTCGTTAATTAAGTTTTAAAAACACAACCTTCGTCTAGGTTACAATTCAACAAAAGTGGATGACATCTAAACTTGAAGTCTACTTCTAGCTATGACACTTGCGCCCAAGATCCATCCTGTCGCCTGAAATACATGTAATTTTGGAAAACATCAACATAAAGTTGAGCGAGTTCATGCGTTTTTGTATTTCACGTTTGTATACTTTGTATGAAAACATAGTATGCGTCATGTATAATTCAAGTTTTTCTTGAGTACCCCACGTACTCAAGTATAATTCCCGTTTTCTTGAGTACCCCACATACTCAAGTATCATTCAAGTTTTCTTGAGTACCCCACGTACTTCAAGTATGAATCAAGTTTTCTTGAGTACCCCACGTATTAAATGATTGTTTATACAAGGACATTAAGGCACATGAGGACATAGGGAGCATTAGTATATTCTCCTTCAAGGCATGTGAGGACATAGGGAGCATTAGTGTTTTCTCCCTCAAGGCATGTGAGGACATAGGGAGCATTAGTGTTTTCTCCCTCACGGCATGTGAGAACATAGGGAGCATTAGTATTTTCTCCTTTAACTGTGTCGATTACCCTCGACTGTGTCGATTAACCTCGACTGCGTCGATTTCCCTTGACTGTGTCGATTACCCTCGACTGTGTCGATTAACCTCGACTGTGTCGATTTCCCTCGACTGGGACACCGAAGCACTCAAGTGGTCACATAAGGACCATGAGTGGGGCTCGGCCGTACCCGTTAGATCTAACCCTCGTCCCTAATTAAGTATTAATGGCATCTCAATATCTAGTTTAAGCTCACATGATCTAGTATTTTCTAGGCATTTCTTAAAGCTCATCATATTGCACTCGGTACTCGTTCTCACCAAGAGTGCTTCTTGTATTTTTACCATTTGTAAAAATTGTAATATTTATAACATGTATTTCACCCCCGAGAGTTATAAAAACAAAAACAGTTAAAGAAAAGGGGGAGCATGAACTCACAACTTTGCGTTCCTTGCGTCGTAAACTTCACCGGATTTTGCTCATAGAGCGTCGTGACCTAAACGTGTTTTATTATCGTTAGTCACTAGACTTGTAACGCACAAGTACAAGTCACTATCTTTTATGTATGTATTTTTGTGTTAAAAATAATTTATATTTTTAACTAAGTGACTTACTTATATCATTTTCTTTAACATATAACACGTTAGATCATTCTCAAATAACCTACCCGACATTTAGACACGCAAATTACTACTTATGTAGTTTCAGCTTTAATATATATGAACTGGGCTGTTTTCGGACATTTAAATAAAATGGTTAACTTATTCCAAAAATTCCCAAATTTTTACAAAACGTCTTAAACCATCCAAAAACTATTGTGTAAAAATATCGGGGTCCCGTTCATTACCAATATTTTATAAGATTTTATTTTCCGGACTGCAATCAGATTTGTCGCTTTCTGATTGCAGCTTACGAAATAATTCATTAAAAATTCACCGTGAGTCCAATTTACGAAATTCCAGGGGGAGAATTACAAATACATCAGTGGTCAACTACGGAATAAATTTCGTGATCAGACTCCACACAGAATACAAGTTATGACAGAAAACAAGACGCACATTTTCAGCAGCAAAAATGCAGCTCTAGCTGCTGTTACGAAAAGACACTTTAAAAATAGTAAACGGAGTCCAAAAATTATGATTCCGGTGCCATTAGAACCGTATTTCATAATACATGAATCTAGAACTTAGAAAATACATTTTTCGTTTTTTAAGGTCCTGTTACAGCCAGTTAAAGTCGGCTGAAAATACAACTCAGCATGCTGTTTTTTGGTTTAAAGGTTACTAAAACGCACACATACGATCACCATTTGTCCTAATAACGATATATATCGTAACATATATTATTTACAGCAGATTAGTGTTTGTATGACTCAGATTTATCATGTTTTACACATATATCTTCTCTTTATCCACCTTTTAACACATCATGTTCAACATTTGTTCATGATCTTTAAAGTTTCTTAACTTTTATCATTCTTATCATCTATTAACCACCAAAGACAAGAACAAGAACAAGATGAAGATTTAGAACACTTACTACTAGCTCAAGGCTAGGGAAGAATCGAAGCGAAAACTAGGTGGATAAAAGCAATGTAGAGAGGTCCTTGTGATTCCGTAAGCACCGAGCTTGCTTGTATGTCACCTTGCACCCTTGAGTATGTAAGAAATGGTTGATCAAGACTTGAAGGTAGTGGTGGTGATGATGGTTGTGTTCAGCCGAGAGTCTCCAAGAGGGAAAGAGAGAGAGTTTGGTTGAAGGTGTTTGATGAAATGGAACTCTTAACTTTAGTGTTTACTTATAATCTAGTTTAGGGCTTTAACCATGGTGTATTATGTTATCTTGATACTAGACATAGGCAATTAAAATAATCATAAAATGTAAGGGTGTGTCCCCTTGGGGGACCGATTCGGTCAAGGGGGGGGGGGGTAATTGGTTTGATTTCAACTTGATAGTTAGTGCTTAGTTATGTTTTGTTAAGTAACTAGATTAGTGTAATAGTGTGTTATGTAATATAACGGGTGTTAGGGTGTTCGGGGACCCTAACTGGCTCAGAAAAAAATAGAAACAATGCTTCTAGCATTATTTTGGTGTTCCGCATATTGTCCGGTTGTTCAGTTAGATACCGATTCGTTAAAGTGCTAAATTGCACTTTTTAGTGTCTTTTAAGTACCTTTTGTGTCCTTTTCAATTCCCAACACTTGGGAAGTATTCTGGATAATAAAACGAAATTTCTGCATAATATTTCAGTGCTATAATGCTGATTATAGCTGAATTATATAAAATTTTGCACTTAAAGTGCGTTTCGGGTGCTATTTAGTGCGTAATTTAGCTTCCAGAATGCCTATATTAAAACCCTTGTATGTACTCTTGGGTTTTAATGAATTCTTGACGTTGGACCTACATCTAGGCTCCAATTCTAATGTCTGACTGCTTTCTGCAGTTCTGTTGACACGATGTGTCTTACCGGTGAGTTTACTAATATTTTTTTTTGACGCAACGCTATCATAAGGTAATTCTTGTAGCATATATCATGCATGAATTCACTTGTATGGAATTCAGAAATTTATTTGTCTGGTAAACCAGATCATGCACAGTCATTTAAGCACAAATTAATGTTCATTTCGTGTACAGAATGTACGAAAAAGTGACGGTTGTCACATTCTCCCCCCGTTAAAAGAATTTCGTCCCGAAATTCAAGCGATGCCATCGGTCGCAGGGGAGTTGTGAAACCAATATGGTCACTTAGATTCATGATTTGTCTTTATGTTCCCATGAAATCTCTGGGTCATGTCATGAATTCTATTGTACTCAAGTAAGTCGATCATGACCTTTCTGTGTCTTGTGGACTCATGGTCCGTAACCTCAACAGGTTTCTATAGTATTGCGGACTCTTGGTCCAAAACCTCAACAGGTTTCTATAGTATTGCGGACTCTTGGTCCAAAACCTCAACAGGTTTCTATAGTATTGTGGACTCTTGGTCCAAAACCTCAACGGGTTTCTATAGTAATTCTTGTCATTTGTCATTGACGTGGATCTTATTTGTGGGAACAACGACTGTTCCTTGAGTCAGACTCCTCTAACGATTAGACACATGAATGTGTCGCGATCACTGCTGATCTTTTTCTGGGAGTTTCATCTTGTGAACAATGATTTTGATCCCTACACCGGGGATTCAACCCTTTCGTTTTCCAAATCACACTACGCCTTCTCTAGGCGAGGCTCTCATTTTAGTCATACTTCTTGTCTCAAATTCTTATGATTTCTGCCGCTCATCAGCGTAGTCTTTCTGTATTCTGCGGGCTGTCCTGATATGATCACATATCTGAATGATCTTGCCTCTAGTTTTCCTGGGCCATCCTCGGCCAGTTGTTTGTTTATTTCTGGTCTCCGTTCAACATGACGGGAATTAACTCATTATGTTCCGTCTAAAGCTTTACAAGAAGCGGTTTAGACGGCGGTGTGATAAATACTGTTGTAGGAAGGCTCCACTAAGGGCAAGTGAGTGTTCTGACTTTTCATTAAAGTTTATCACACAAGCACGTATTGTGTTCATACAGTCTGCATCGTTCAGCAGCTCAGTTCATATTCGAGTTCTTACGATCATCGGTGTGCTGCAACCCTTGTGTCCAGTAAAGGTCGTGCAACATTTTCCGTTAGGTAGTGATGTCAAGTTTGCGGCGTGCAATCACTGTATTTAGCTCAAGGTTTCTTCTCATGATTCCTTGATCAATATGCCGCGTATGCAATGTTGTGGTCTCCTTGCATCGACGTACAATCGAGACTTTGTCGAGAGGCGTCACATAATTGCAACTCTAGCTCCTTAGCTCTTGGTTGCAGGGTTGGCATGAATTTCGTTCTCACTTCGCGAATTCAAAATCCGCTTTTTGTCATCATAGCTCATAACTGTTCTTTTCTTTAAGAGTTGCAAGGTAAATTGCAGTTGTTGCTTATGACCTTCTTTGGTCGTTGGCCATGTAAGAATGTAGTCAATAAGTATATGACTTATCCATGTATGTCTTACACGTTCGATTCATGAGGTCCATGAATATTGTCGATGCATGTGTTAAGCCAAATGATACGACAAGGAACTCGTAATGCTTGAAGTGAGTCCTAAAGGTCGTTTTAAGGATGTTTCCTTCTTGTATTCACCGTGGAGGATATCTTGTCATCAAATCGATCCTTGAGTGGTAACTAGGATCTTACGATTTGTCTGTTTTATGTCATCAGTCCTTGACAAAGGATTCTGATTTTCAATTCTCTGGAATTTATGCAAAAATGGAACTGTCAACTTTCTCCTCAAGTCCTTATCTAAGGATGTTATGTCCTTAATTTCCTCTGTCTAGCCGCTCTTGCGGTTATATCAGAGGTTTATGCTTCGCGGACGAAGCCAGTCGGTAGGGCGTCATTCGGCGCTGATGCCGCTTCCGGCACGAGGTTCATCACAAACTTCTCTTGTCGTTGTGGAGGTATTCCTGGCAGGTCTTCAGAAAAGGCTCCTGGAACCTCTTCCGTCACGGGGATGTTCTCAGGCTCTGTAGTCTACTCGGAGGCGTTTCTATGCCTCTTCGACCAATGAGGGATGTCGTAGATCTGTCGCCTTGTGGGGTCTAGCATCCTTGCACCTATCGCAGGAAGTTTGGGTTTCATCATTCGCAAGAGGGAAGCGTCTGATTTTCTCATATCGAACGACTTCAGCTGTATACTTGGATTTCCGATCCATGCTGACTATCATATCATGACTTCACGAGTCAATGGTAACAGAAGGCTCCGGTCCTCTAAGTCCCTAAATACCATCCTTAATCGCTTCGACTGTTTTAAACTAGCCTTCTATATGTCCATTTCTAAAGAATGCGGGACGTCTATTTTACTTGAACTAGGCCAAGCAGTTTCTTAAGTTCTAAGCATGCAAGGTTGAAGTTGATGCCAGTATTAATTAAAAGTAGATGCGTTAGGTTGGTTAATAGGGAACGTACCCATAACCGCATCTGGATCCTGGCGTGCTTCACGAGTTTCGATCGTGAAAACCCTTCCTTGCGTGTTTCTTCCCAGGGCAATCTTTCCTAAAGTGCCCTGCTTCACATCTGTAGCAACCTGGTATTCTCTTGCTTCTTCCATATGGGTCATTCGCCCAACAGGCGTCCTTGCTGTGTCCTTCTTTTCCACACTTTCTGCACTTAGTCCTCAGACATCGACCTTTATGGTGAAAAGTGCATTCCTCGTACCTCGGCTTAGTTCCCGAGTAAATCTTTTCACCAGCCTTATTAGTGGCTCCAACAGTTTTCCTTCCAGGCGGCGGGTTCACTTTCTTTCTTTTGCCTGTTTTAGAGCTTCCATAGTTGACTTGGGTGCTCATCTTTAGGTTTGAGGACTTCCTCTTCTTGTTGCTTGACGACTCCACATGAGTCTCTTTCTTGTTATCCTCAGATTCCGAAAATTTTCCCGCACGTAGAGCTTCTTCAGTAAGAGTAACACTCATATCGATAGCCTCTGCAATGGTTGAGGGCTTTGAGGTAGTAACCATGCTCCTGATCTGAGGTGCAAGTCCCCAAATGAATCGTTCAACCCTTTTGAATTCCAGTTTGACTAAGTAGGGGACGACCCTAGACAAGTCGTGAAATCGTTGGACGTATTCAGGAATCTTCGGTCCGTCCATTTTCAAGTTCCAGAACTCCACCTCAAGCTTTTGGATTTCAGCCCTAGAATAGTATTTCTTTTCCATCATTTCCTTGAGCTCGTCCCAGCTTAGTGCATAAGCAACATCTGCGCCAAGGGTTTGAACCTGAAGGTTCCACCAGGAGAGTGCGCCATCTAGGAATAACCCTGAGATATAGGTAACACTATGTTGGGGTGAACAGTTACTCATTCTTAGAACTGAGTCAGTCTTTTCTGTCCAACGAACAAATGCAACGGCGCCTCCTGTTCCGTCAAAGTTTAATGGTTTGCAGTCCAGGAACTGCTTAAAGGTGCAGCTAGTTGGAGGGTTATTTTCAGTAGTGCCATCGCTGTGCTTAGAGCGGAGGGCTTCATGTCGCGCAATTTCCTGTGAGATGCGTTCTTACAGCTCGGCTTCTGTCCTTGGCAACGTACTGGTGTTTGTGTCTCGTCTGGGCGGCATTCTCTTCTGCCAAAATGGTATGGAGTAGGATAGACAACATTTCAATTGTCTATGAGATACATAGCACCATAAGCCATCATGTAATCACCCAATTTCACATGTATATATAATCAATGTATGAGCGAGGAAAACAGTTACTGATCCCTCACATAGGCTTGCCAACTTGGCTTATTGTTGGTAATAAAATGAGCTCGAGGCTACATCGTCTCGGTCATTCAAGTTTTAGTTATTTCCTGCTACATTGGTTTTTCTTAGGTCTTTGGCCTTACTGGTGCGTATATTTTCCCTTAGATGGGGTTGTCCGTGTCGAGGTGGTAAAGCGTGTATCGTCACTGATTCTTCCTGAATGTCATTCCACCTCTCTTGCTTAAATATCGTTTTCTCAAACGTCTTGTATGCAGGTAGAAGTGTCAGTCACGAAGTAGGCTAAGACAGGCTTCCTACTTTCTAACGTGCTAAAGCACTGGTCTATGTGTTGTTCTACCAGATGAAGGTGAGGACACCTATAGATTAATTTTGTATGGTTTTTATTAGCTTGACCCGCAGAGTCCACCAGGATTTCTGTGCACTACAAGTCGTTATTACGTGGGCCCCCGTAATAATAAATTGTCTTGCACAGTTACCCCAATTTTCTCTCGTCCAAGCAGTTGATCAATCAAGGAGGGGACACTACTGTCCTTATACCTCTTGTCATGGAAAGGACCTTTGCGATGGTCCACGCGCTAACATTTGTTATCGTTACGCGCGTATAGGCACGATGATTAGATGGAATAGGAATAGAGAGAATTCCTAGTAGTTGGAGGGGCACCTTCGAGATGAATACTTCATCTTCCTTTTCTGGTCAAGTATGTCGTCAATCTTGCTTCACATAAGCCGCAGGGATCTCGTCCCGTTGATTGAGAATTCGTTCAAGGTTGCCGCCTCTGCCTCGTCATCATCGCCGTAGTCTGGCATCTTCACGTTCGAGAGGGAAGAGCAGCCATTTCCTGCGCTTTGCAAAGGATGCCAGGTCGGTAGCTTCATCGTGCGAGTTACGTATAGTAATAGGAGTCAGAGTCGAAAGTATCTTATTTACGTCAATAATCATTCCGTACACTTATTTGTATGCATGTATATCAATAACATATATGCTACTTAGCAAAATCAAGCAATTTAATGCATTATATCACGTATAACTCTCGTTTTTGGGGGGTCATTTTGTTTTTGGCAAGTCTAACTCGTGTAGACCATGTCTTAATTGGCACCTTATCTTAAAGGTATTCCTCACTAATGTCCTTCCCTTGTCTCTTTTTGAAAAGTGTTTGACTCGTGGATCTTGGCGCTTACGTGAATGCAATGAAAACCTTTTCGTAAAATGTTTTTGTGAGAGAACTCTAGTGATTGTAGTCTAGACTCGAGAAAGAATCCTAGTTCACTACAATCGAAGCTCTGATACCAAACTGTCACACCATGTCTTTTGCGGAAGCGTACGATGTGTGACTAGTTTGTTATCATTGCATTCAATCATAATAGACAACTACATGATCAAAACGATGTTCATCCATTCATGAAAATTTTAGAATTACAAATACTCGTTATTTAAGTTTTAAAAACACAACCTTCGTCTAGGTTACAATTCAACAAAAGTGGATGACATCTAAACTTGAAGTCTACTTCTAGCTATGACACTTGCGCCCAAGATCCATCCTGTCACCTGAAATACATGTAATTTTGGAAAACATCAACATAAAGTTGAGCGAGTTCATGCTTTTTTGTATTTCACGTTTGTATACTTTGTATGAAAACACAGTATGTGTCATGTATAATTCAAGTTTTTCTTGAGTACCCCACGTACTCAAGTATAATTCCCGTTTTCTTGAGTACCCCACGTACTCAAGTATCATTCAAGTTTTCTTGAGTACCCCACGTACTTCAAGTATAAATCAAGTTTTCTTGAGTACCCCACATATTAAATGATTGTTTATACAAGGACATTAAGGCACATGAGGATATAGGGAGCATTAGTATATTCTCCTTCAAGGCATGTGAGGACATAAGGAGCATTAGTGTTTTCTCCCTCAAGGCATGTGAGGACATAGGGAGCATTAGTGTTTTCTCCCTCAAGGCATGTGAGGACATAGGGAGCATTAGTGTTTTCTCCCTCACGGCATGTGAGAACATAGGGAGCATTAGTATTTTCTCCTTTAACTGTGTCGATTAACCTCGACTGCGTCGATTTCCCTTGACTGTGTCGATTACCCTTGACTGTGTCGATTACCCTCGACTGTGTCGATTACCCTCGACTGTGTCGATTTCCCTCGACTGGGACACCGAAGCACTCAAGTGGTCACATAAGGACCATGAGTGGGGCTCGGCCGTACCCGTTAGATCTAACCCTCGTCCCTAATTAAGTATTAATGGCATCTCAATATCTAGTTTAAGCTCACATGATCTAGTATTTTCTAGGCATTTCTTAAAGCTCATCATATTGCACTCGGTACTCGTTCTCACCAAGAGTGCTTCTTGTATTTTTACCATTTGTAAAAATTGTAATATTTATAACATGTATTTCACCCCCGAGAGTTATAAAACCAAAAACAGTTAAAGAAAAGGGGGAGCATGAACTCACAACTTTGCGTTCCTTGCATCGTAAACTTCACCGGATTTTGCTCATAGAGCGTCGTGACCTAAACGTGTTTTATTATCGTTAGTCACTAGACTTGTAACGCACAAGTACAAGTCACTATCTTTTATGTTTGTATTTTTGTGTTAAAAATAATTTATATTTTTAACTAAGTGACTTACTTATATCATTTCCTTTAACATATAACACGTTAGATCGTTCTCAAATAACCTACCCGACATTTAGACACGCAAATTACTACTTATGTCGTTTCAGCTTTAATATATATGAACTGGGCTGTTTTCGGACATTTAAATAAAATGGTTAACTTATTCCAAAATTTCCCAAATTTTTACAGAACGTCTTAAACGATCCAAAAATTATTGTGTAAAAATATCGGGGTCCAGTTCATTACCAATATTTTATAAGAATTTATTTTCCGGACTGCAATCAGATTTGTCACTTTCTGATTGCAGTTTACGAAATAATTCATTAAAAATTCATCGTGAGTCCGATTTACGAAATTCCAGTGGGAGAATTACAAATACATTAGTGGTCAAGTATGGTATAAATTTCTTGATCAGACTCTACACAAAAAACAAGTTATGACAGAAAACAGGACGCACATTTTCAGCAGCAAAAATGCAGCTCTAGCTGCTGTTACGAAAAGACACTTTAAAAATAGTAAACGGAGTCCAAAAATTATGATTACAATGCCATTAGAACCGTATTTCATAATACATGAATCTAGACTTTAGAAAATACATTTTTCGTTTTGTTAAGGTCCTGTTACAGCCAGTTAAAGTCGGCTGAAAATACAACTCAGCATGCTGTTTTTGGTTTAAAGGTTACTAAAACGCACACATACGATCACCATTTGTCCTAATAACGATTTATATCGTAACATATATTATTTATAGCAGATTAGTGTTTGTATTACTCAGATTTATCATGTTTTACACATATATCTTCTCTTTATCCACCTTTTAACACATCATGTTCAACATTTGTTCATGATCTTTAAAGTTTCTTAACTTTTATCATTCTTATCATCTATTAACCACCAAAGACAAGAACAAGAACAAGATGAAGATTTAGAACACTTACTACTAGCTCAAGGCTAGGGAAGAATCGAAGCAAAAACTAGGTGGATAAAAGCAATGTAGAGAGGTCCTTGTGATTCCGTAAGCACCGAGCTTGCTTGTATGTCACCTTGCACCCTTGAGTATGTAAGAATTGGTTGATCAAGACTTGAAGGTAGTGGTGGGGATGATGGTTGTGTTCGGCCGAGAGTCTCCAAGAGGGAAAGAGAGAGAGTTTGGTTGAAGGTGTTTGATGAAATGGAACTCTTAACTTTAGTGTTTACTTATAATCTAGTTTAGGGCTTTAACCATGGTGTATTATGTTATCTTGATAATAGACATAGGCAATTAAAATAATCATAAAATGTAAGGGTGTGTCCCCTTGGGGGACCGATTCGGTCAGGGGGGGGGGTTAATTGGTTTGATTTCAACTTGATAGTTAGTGCTTAGTTATGTTTAGTTAAGTAACTAGATTAGTGTAATAGTGTGTTATGTAATATAACGGGTGTTAGGGTGTTCAGGGACCCTAACTGGCTTAGAAAAAAAAAATAGAAACAATGCTTCTAGCATTATTTTGGTGTTTCGGGTATTGTCCGGTTGTTCGGTTAGATACCGATTCGTTAAAGTGCTAAATTGCACTTTTTAGTGTCTTTTAAGTACCTTTTGTGTCCTTTTCAATTCCCAACACTTGGGGAAGTATTCTGGATAATAAAACGAAATTTCTGCATAATATTTCAGTGCTATAATGCTGATTATAGCTTAATTATATAAAATTCTGCACTTAAAGTGCGTTTCGGGTGCTATTTAGTGCGTAATTTAGCTTCCGGAATGCCTATATTAAAACCCTTGTATGTACTCTTGGGTTTTAATGCATTCTTGACGTTGGACCTACATCTAGGCTCCAATTCTAATGTCTGACTGCTTTCTGCAGTTCTATTGACACGATGTGTCTTACCGGTGAGTTTACTAATATTTTTTTTGACGCCACGCTATCATAAGGTAATTCTTGTAGCATATATCATGCATGAATTCACTTGTATGGAATTCAGAAATTTATTTGTCTGGTAAACCAGATCATGCACAGTCATTTAAGCACAAATTACTGTTCATTTAGTGTACGGAATGTATGGAAAAGTGATGGTTGTCACAGCGACGCTATCGCATATTCAAATCCTTCTGGTCGAAAATGTGCTGAAGGCTCCTGTGGTCGGTATAAATAGTGCATTTAGTACCGTACAGGTAATGCCTCCAGATTTTGAGTGCAAACACCACGGCTCCCAACTCTAAGTCGTGCATCGTATAATTCCTTTCATGAACGTTCAGTTGTCGAGAAGCATAAGCGATCACATTGTGGCGTTGCATCAGCACGCAACCAAGACCCTGAATGGAAGCATCACAATATACCACAAAATCTTCCATTCCTTCCGGTAGAGACAAAATCGGTGCACTACAGAGTTTCTGTTTCAGTAACTGGAAAGCATCCTCCTGCTTCGTTCCCCAAGAATACACAACACCTTTCTGTGTCAACGAGGTAAGAGGTTGTGCGATCTTCGAAAAGTCTTTGATAAATCTTCGATAATACCCAGCGAGACCAAGAAATTTTCGCACCTCCGAAGGATTCTTTGGTGCCGCCCAACTTCTAACAGCATCAACCTTTGCAGGATCCACGTGTATCCCCAATTTATTAACAATGTGCCCAAGAAAGTGTACCTCCTGAATCCAGAAGTCACACTTAGAAAACTTCGCATAGAGCTGCTCCTTCCTTAGAAGTTCCAAAATAAGACGCAGGTGTCGTTCATGATCTTCCTTGCTCTTCGAGTAGATCAAAATATCGTCGATGAATACTATAACGAAATCGTCGAGATACGGTTTGCATACATGGTTCATTAGGTCCAAGAAGACCGCTAGCGCGTTAGTCAACCCAAACGACATAACTAAAAATTCATAGTGTCCATAACGCGTTTGAAAGGCCATCTTAGGAACGTCCTCCTCTCGGACTCTCACCTGATGATAGCCCGATCTTAAGTCGATCTTCGAATAGAAACTCGACCCTTGCAACTGGTCAAACAAGTCGTCGATGCGTGGCAATGGATAGCGGTTCTTGATAGTCACCTTGTTAAGCTCCCGATAATCAATGCACATGCGAAAGGACCCGTCTTTCTTCTTTACAACCAAAACTGGGGCTCCCCAAGGTGAAGAGCTGGGTCGAATAAAGCCCCTATCCAGTAACTCTTGCAGTTGATTAGACAACTCCTGCAATTCTCCAGGTGCTAAACGGAAAGGAGCACGAGCTATCGGGTCTGCTCCTGGTGCAAGATCAATCTGAAATTCCACTTGACGGTGAGGAGGTAATCCAGGAAGTTCCTCAGGAAATACATCGGCAAATTCATGTACAGCTAGCAGATCCTCAATCTTTCTTTCTTCAGGTGGAGTATCAGTAACTAGTGCTAGAATTGCAGGATACCCCTTTCGTAGACATTTCTGTGCTTGCATAGCCGAGATAATACCAACCATCATCCCACTACGATGCCCTTGAACCGACAATGGCTCTCCACTAGGGAGAGGAATACGTACAATCTTCTCCTTACATAGAATCTCAGCTTGGTGTTTAGACAGCCAATCCATACCCACCACTATATCAAAACTACCGAGGGTAACATGAAGGAGATCAATATCAGATACTTGACCCACGAGATCTAGTTTGCACCCAAAAAGAACATGCGAAGCTTCTATCGTTTTACCATCGGCTAGTTCTACTACATGCTTAACCTCTAAAGGTGTTGAAGTTATCCCTAACCGCTGACTAAACTCTAGGGACACATAACTCCAATCGGCACCAGAATCAAATAACACAGAAGCAATAAGATTGTTCACAGAAAACGTACCAGTCACGACATTGCCGTCGTTCCTAGCATCACCAGCGCCGATCGTGAATACCCTTCCACGAGCACCATTGCCCCCATTGTTGCCGTTGTTGTTGTTGTTTCCAGCATTTTTGTTGTTATTCTGTCAGTTGTTGTCATTGGCATTCTGATTCAACTGAGGGCAATCCCGCTTGAAGTGGCCCTCATCCCCACACTGGAAACACCCCTTCTTAAAGCTCTGGTTCTGATGGGGTTGTTGCCTTTGCTGTCGCTGATACTGCTGAATTTGCTGCTGCTGCTTTGGCTGCGGTGCCCTCCAGTCTTTGGCCTCATGGCCCACTTTCTCGCACCTACGGCAAGCCCGGACACACTGCCCATAGTGATGATAGCCACACTTGTTGCACTGTGGCTTTTTCCCAACATAGGAGCCTTGACTCTGATTGCTGCCCTTGCCTTGGTTAACGGAAGACGACTGACTGAAACTACGGGTGTTGCTGTTGTCAGGCCTTTTCTGAGATTTACTCACACTGGTTGCTTTGTTAATATCGTTCCACTTGCGCGTGTTATCACTAGCGGGTATAGTAGCTGTGGCTGCAGCATCAGTAGTGGCAGAAACACGCAGTGGCTGCGAGCCACTCTCCACCTCCTGATCGGTGATCTTTTGAGCCAAACGGACAATCTGAGGTAAATTGTTGAGGTTCACTACAGTAACCAAACCCTTCACCCGTGGAGCTAATCCTTTGATGAACAGTTCTATTATTCGGTGCGGAGGTCGGGACTAGTTCGGGCACACGATAGCCAACTCATGAGACCGTTTCACGTATGCCTCAATTTCGGATCCCACCATCTTCAGATCATAATACTCATTCTCCAGTTTCTGAATCTCATCACGAGGACAATACTCCTCCCTTATCAACTCCTTGAAATCGTCCCAAGTAGTGGCATTTGTCACCTCGATGCCCAACATCTGAACCTGGGCATTCCACCATGTCAGGGCACCATCCTCGAGTGTGCCCGTAGCATACTTCACTCTGTCCCCAGCAGGACAGTTGCACATCGCAAACACTGATTCTGCATTTTCAAGCCGTCGCAGGAGTCCTACAGCCCCTTCAGTCCCACTGAAGGTCTATGGCTTACAGTCCATGAACATCTTGAATGTACACGCAGGTGGATGGTTTTGGTTTTGCGCTTGCTGACCTAATGAACGAAAGAAAACACATTACAGGGGTAAGAGTCGTGTACGCGACAAAAGATTAAAGAGTGTTTGGCACATTTTGTACCAGCTTGGTAGGCTGCCAAAGCCTCAGCCACACGCGTGTTGATTAAGTTTCGCGATGTGACCACGTCCATGACCTCGTCCACTCATGATTCTATATAAGGAGAGGGAACAAATTTAAGAGTCGAGGTGAGGTAAAAGTCAAGTATCACGTTGAAATCTACAACTACCAACTTTACACACAGAAGGGCGGAACCCTTCTCACACTCGTTAAGCCTCACTGGGACTTACATGCACCTCACACTATTATTATGTGTGCACCCATAATAATAAGGCAATTTGCATGCCCATCTCAGTGCCTCTTAACTTGAGTTAAAAGTTTCCCCCGCATTCAAGTAGCATAACAGAAGGTATTACAGGATTACGAGTCACAAGAGTTGAAGAGTAGTGTCACACTATCAAATCACCATAGTATCGAATATATTGTTTCATGCAAGTTGTGAGTGTGTGACTACTAAACAAGTAATGCATAAAGTGAACAGAGAACGAACCTTGCAATCTGGAGCTGAGTGTCATGGTCGATTTTCGAAGTTGTTCGGTTATAGTCTGGTTTAGGAAAATGTTTTAAAACCTATTTCACTATAACCAGTGGCTCTGATACCAAACTGTCACACCCCCAAAATACCACATGCGGAAACACCACGGGACGTGTGACGTACCAGGATCCATGCCACTAATCATATCGAACCAATAATAAATATTTAAATAAAACATTCGTTTCATTGCATAAGATAAATCCAAGTCATGAGTTAAAACCAGAGAAAACATTCAGCGGAAGCATAAGGTAAATTGTTAAACAACTGTTGCAAAATAAGTGTTCAAAACCAATGTATCAAATATCCAAGAGTCTCGATCCATGACTACTCCAGCACTCCCAGATAGCAAGTCCATATCAAAATCCTAACGACCTGCAAGCATGCAGATAAGTGTGTCAGATGACGCTGGTGACTTCAAAGTTTTGTTAACGCATTTAGTTACCAGATATGTGTATAAAACAGTTCAACGATTTGTTTTGATGTTGATATTAACTCGGTTACCGCAAATGACTACAAGATGTATTTGCCCAACCCCAATGCCTCTATCAAAGCATTGGTCAAGTGGTCAAGGTAATTAGTTCACGCCCATCCTCCCCGGTACGATGTGAGGGTGCCAAACCTAATAGCGCTATCAACTAAATACCTCGTTGCCTCCTCGACAACTATTGGTAGATGTAAGGGGTCTTATATGATAGAACTGAGTGTAATAACAAACATCCCAATAACCCAACGTTCCTCCCCGGAACAATTACCAGATATCCCTCCCCGGGATGCATGCTTGGAAAAAGAGCAGTGAACTCACCTTGGTCTGCTCGGTTTGATTAATTACTTGTTCACACTCAGTTAATCGAAGCCTATGGTGTTCACGTATACGTAATCAGTTTGCGTTCACAATGTACAAGTTTACGTTTATAATCGTAGCATGCATTCAAATACTAGTTCCTGAATAACACACAGCAGTTATATGACTCCAACAAGTCCACAGTTTGTATGTATGTTCCGTAATAACGCTTAACAGTTAAGTGGATGTAAAAGCCTACTCATGCCACTTGATCATAATTAAACATCATTAACAGTAAATATCATTATCAGTAGGCATCATCAACAGTAGATATCATTAACAATAAATATCAGTAACAGTAGGCATCATTGTTTTATTAGCATGATCATAAACATCCATCACAAAGATCAACCTAGTTCCCTGTGCTCGTTTGCCCTCTCGATGAAACCCTGCCATTGACAAAACATCCATGTTTCGTCGTGATCCTCCATCGACGAAACCTCCATGTTTCGTCGACATGCATGAGTTACGTCGGGAAAGAAGTTTCGCCATGATGTGAGTTTCCTCGACAGAGGTTTCATCAAGATATGAGTTTCAATAGTTACCACATTCTCTACTGTACAAGGTTCAATCATCGTCTAATCATTACCCCTAAACATGCTTACTAAGAACCCTAATTATGTCACCGCAGACCATAATCAATCAGATCATTTATAAACCATTTAATGTACACACTGCAAACAGAATCATTAATTCCATAGGATGAACCATGTATGAATACAAGACACCGAATTCCCTTTAAACAGGATCTAATCTATTTGATTAACACAAGTATCCATCCCTAATTCATCTTAACATAAAATCACAGTTTCTACTAGTGCCCTACATAACAGGAGATCATCACAACAATAATCAGTTAGTGCATCGAGCAGATCAAGTCGGATATACGCATACTAACCGATTACAAGGTGAAGCTAGCAAGAGATTCGGGAGAAATGGTTACTGGTAATGGCCGTGGGGTGCAAAGGATAGGAGAAAATGCCTAGGGTTTCACCGGTTGTGATTGTACGTACGGTTATGCGAATGATGGGGGTTAAATATAACTGATATGTGCTTGGGACTCACCTGGACCACAAGCCCACTCAGCAACGATGAAACATCAATGACTCGGCGAAACTCCCTAAGTTTCGTCGAGTGAAGGTGATGACAAAACTTAACCATGTTTCGTCGAGTTCGGGTTGCAATGAGGGTCCAACGTTTCGTCAAATGAGAGATTGTAAGGGTTAAATCTATCAAACAACTAATGGGTTTGCAAAGTCTAAATCCAATTCATTAATCATAAAACCAATTAATAACAAAATAATCACATAGCAAACGCGCATCCGCTACAATGCAACGAATTATAAAACATAGTTGTGAAAGCAAGCAATGTGTCGGGAAGGACCTTGAAAACTAGGGTTGTCACAAGTCCCATGAATCGTCATACTCTGATTCTCCTTGGCTTATGTGTAAGCAAGTATGTTGCCGACGAATATTATCATGAATTCATCCAATTAGGGTTTCCATACCCTGTTCATGAGATCCATGAATATAAATGGCGCATTAGTTTAGTCAAAAGGCATGACTAATAACTCGTAATGGCCATATCATGTTCGAAAAGCAGTCCTCAAAATATCATCTTCAGTATCCTTCAACTGAGATATTCCTAATCGTAGATCGATCTTCGTGTAGCAGCTGGATCCCGGTAGCTTGATCATAAAAATCGTCAATCCTCGGTAAAGGGTACCGATTCTTGATAGTCAACTGGTTCGGCTTTCTGAAATCATCACATATCCTGAAGGATCCATCCTTCTTTCTCTCAACAAAACAGATGCGCCTCAAAGCGAAAAGCTTAATCGAATGAAATCCTTGTCCCATAGCTCTTGAAGCTGATTTGACATTTATGTCATCTCAGGCGGTGCTTAATCTATAAGTAGATTGTGCAATTGGGTGCAGCACCGGATACCAGATCGATTGGGAATTCGATCTGTCTCGTAGGGGGCAATCCAGATAAGTCTTTTTAGGAAAGCTTCTGGATAATTGTGAAAAATAGGAATCTCTCTGATATTCCTACATTTGGCCTTCATATCCACCACGTTAACAAAGAATGCAGGATAGCCTTTTCGTAACAACTCGAGCATCCTCTCAATACTAACGACTCTCAACTCTCAATACTCGAAACTCGACTCGGTCGGTCTTCGTGAACAACTACCACCTTTCTACCGTCATCAGTACGAGATATCTCAGCTAACTTCTTCAAATGATAATCCCTGCTTCATTCTTGGTTAATCAATCCATCCTCACATCTTCGTCAAAGCTTCCCAGCTTCACTGGAGATAAATCAACGCTAGAACTACAATCACCTAACTATATACTATAACTGCAAATGACCTTACTACTTTCTATCAACTTACCGATTGCTAGTTCAATTGGGCACTTTATACCCAGCTTACTTGTTGGTGAACACAAAAAATGGTTCAGAGTTTCTCGAACAAAACTCAAGTCAGCTTTGGTATTAAAAGTATGAACATAGATTGGTTTTTGATTCGAAACATACCGGTAACAACATCAAGATCGTATCATGCCTTCCCAGCGCTTAGGTCGAACGCTCTAGCATCCCTCGAGTGTACCTCCCTCCGATGTACTCTTAGCATAGCACTCGTGGGTCATATGTCTAGTCCGACCACTGATGTATTGTAAAATACATCTTTATTCGCGTCTAGGTTTGTTCGGTTTTAGTTAGATTTAGTGTCGTTTTAGTTTAGAATGTATATACGTTTCATTTATTTGTGTTTTCAGGTAATTGGAGCTGAAACGTGCAATAAACGAGTAGAATATGACAAAGGAAAGTGTCGGTACAAGAATCGGAAGTTCGTGAGCGAAAACGAAGTGAAAAAGCAGCTCTGAAGGGTTCAGGCGGCCCGCATTAGTTCTAAGACATCATGAGGCGGGCCGAATCAACTTAAAACAAGAAATCCGGAACATTATCAAGCGCGCGGCCCGCGTGAGATATACATATAAGTTGAAGCGGGCCGCGAGAGGTCTTAAATTGTGAACAGATCGTGTAACAGCATCGGATTAGGGTTTCTTGTGTATTTATATGGTCATCATCAACAACAGCCGAATAATAAGAACAGAATACGAATTTGGACGAACTTGGGACATCATAGAGGCTGTTCTAAGGCGTTTTGAGTGCTCGGGATCGCAAGGAATCATCAGGAGACATTCGGGAGCACGGGATCGAAGTTTACGGGTTCTATAATCTTGTTTCTTCGTTTTTCGTTTATCTTTGATTGTTTAGTGATGAATTCTGAATTTTTATTGTTTGATACTCTGTTTTTGAACATGATTATTGGCTAAACGTTTATTACTACCTAGACATGGATGAATGATTGCGTATGTTTTTTATTATTATTGGATTTTGGAAACTATGGCTAGTTTATAAATTGTAAACGGTTTGTTCTATCGGTTAGATGTGTGTGCATGCTTGATGGTATTTTATTATTAATTATTGCTTCGCTTGAATCTTGGTGACGATCTATATCACGGAATAGAGTCAGGCTAGGGTTTTAGGTTTTGGTGAGTGTCTATATCACATAATAAACCTTTGATCCTTTAGGGTGAAAATTGCATAAGTAACCTTAGAAGTATTAATTGGTAATTTTATAAAATCAAGTGTTCTACTAATCGTCAATAGCTGTAAGGTGCGAGATTATTGCTAGGTCTAAGTGATTAAACCGCAAGGTGGGTCCTTCTTAGAAAGTTAACCTATTTGCTGTTGTCTAGCAAGTCTAACTGAGAAAACAAACCTATCCTAGGTTTAGGTCTCGTAAGGGAGTGAACCTTGTAGGATACTTTTATAAACACCATTAGATGTCTTGTAAGAGAGTCTAAAACCGGTAGTTTAACAACCTTTAGGGGATCTTAGCGTGCTCTTAAAACGGTCCTTAGATTTCCCGATAGGTGAGAATTTCAAGATCCCGGTTCCATAGCAGAGAACTTCCAATTATAATCATAACTAAAAGCAATCAGGATTCCTGTCTAGGTAGTTCTTTCATCATCCTTGAGTTCAGTCGTCGTCCGAGTTCGTGTTAGTTCTTTAGTTAATCTAGTTAGTCGTTATTTGCATTCTTAGGATTTTTAGAAAACCCCCCCCCCCCCCCACCAATAAACAAATTAGTTAAGTCGTGTCAATTTAAGTCTAGATAGAGTCTTAGCGTAATCAGTAGAGTCTCTTGGGTTCGATACTCGGACTTCCTTAGACTATACTACATTCGATCGGTACACTTGCCGGTTGTGTGTTTTAGGGTTTAGAGAGTCTTAGTCTTACAAATTTAAAACTTAGAGAGTCTAGAATTAGGGTAAATTTAGTTAATTTAGTTAACCCGTTTCGAGCACATCAAGTTTTTGGCGCCGTTGCCGGGGACTCTTGGCGATTGCGTTGACTGCTTTGTTTGGACTTGTTTGACATATTACGTGCTATTTGTGTTCGTTGAGTCGTAGGAGTCTAAAAATTTTAAAAATCAAAAAAAAATATTTGCTTTAATGTCTTTTCTAGGTTAGTGAGTTGTTGTTAGAGTCTCTTCGTTGTTCGTAGTTGGGGGATGCCCCATACGCGCTCGCAGGGACCGCCGCCGCCTCTGTTTACAGTCAAGTCTTCTGAGTCGTCGTCTTCGTCTTCTTCAGTTCCGCATTCCACCCGCCATGGCGAACCGCACCGTTTACCAGCAGGCGACCACCGGTTTCACCGGTGCGACTTCACCCATCACCCTTCCCGACATCGCAAATGATAGGTCCTGGCAGATTCCATCTTACATCATGACAGCCATCACCAATTCTTGCCAGTTCCATGGTCGTGATGATGAGGATGCACCCGCCCACATCAATCGCATCACTCGTCTTTGTGGCACCTACTCCATTGAGGGTGTCAATCTAGATGCTAGGTACCTCCAGGTCTTTCCATTTTCTCTCGCTGGACGCGCAGCCGTCTGGTTCGATTCTCAGCCCGCAGGCACTTTCACTACTTGGGCTGGTCTTCGCGATGCTTTCTTAGCTAAATACTTCCCACCAGCCAAGGCGTCTCGCCTTCGTGATCAGATTCACTCCTTCCGTATGGAGCCTGATGAGCCATATCATTTAGCTTGGGAGTGTTTTCAGACGCTTCTTTCTCGTTGTTCGCAGCATGCTTTGTCCGACTGGGCGTTAGTTGAGAAGTTTTACAATGGTCTTATTCCTGAGATTAGAGCGCGTTTCGATACTTCAGCAGGAGGGCAGCTTATGGGAAAGAAGATGGTGATTGAGTGTAATGAGTTATTCGAGAGTTTTGCACATTCTGATATAGATTACAGCACTACCAGCAGGACTTCCATTCCTATTCATACCTCCTCGGCCGGTCGAGGGGTAAACCAAGTTAGCTTGGATACATCGGTAGCTGCTGCAGTCGAGAGAGTGAAGCAAGAGATTAGGGAGTAGGTGAGGCAAGAGTTGAACGAGATAAAGAAGAAGGTTGATAGGTGTGAGCTTTGTAGGGGAGGTCACGACACACTCGATTGTCCTACACTTACGTTAGAGCAGGTTGAGTACATAGCATGCCAGTCTAGGGGTCAGTTCGGTAGTAATAATAGTTTTAACCCTGGCTGGCAGCAGTTCTCGCCCTTCTGGCAATCCCCCTGGTTTTCCATCTGGTCAGTATCAAAATAGGGGGTCGGGTCTTTACACTAGTAGTGGTCCGAGTCAGGGTAGTCATTATAGTGGTTCGGGAGGTCAGTTTGCTAGTGGAGGTTCGAATCAGGAGAGTCAGGGCAGTGGCAAGGCCCCAGAGAGTGGTATGAGTAGGATGGAGGAGATGTTAGCCCAGATGATAACACACAGTCAGGCGATGATGACACAACAGCAGGCGACGCAGAAATCCCTCACTGAATTTATTCAAACTCAGGGTCAAATTAATAAGAGTCACGATCTTCGGCTTAAAAATCAAGAGTCTACTCTTCTAGATCTTCAGAGAACAGTAGGGGATATAGCTAGGCAGTTGAAAGAGTCCTCTTCTAGTCAGTATTCAGGTACCACCCACCCAGTCCACCATTCTACGAAAGCAATTACTACTCGTAGTGGGTTAAGTTTAGGAGAGGTCGTGAGAGAGAGAGTAGAGGAAGAAGAAGATGATTATGTAGATGAGGTGATTGAGTTGGAGGCTCCAGGAAAGGTGCAACATAGGCTAGACCCAGCAAGTACCGCACACGCCAAGGAGTTGCCAGTAGAGAAGAAAGTGGAAAAGCAGCCGAAGAAGGTTCGGCCACCACCACCAGTGATTGATATTTCCCGCCTTCCGTTTCCCGCTTGTGCTAAGCGGCAGATCTATGTTAGTGAATACGAGAAATTTCTAGAGATGTTCACCCAGCTGAAGGTGAATCTTCCGTTCATAGAGGCTCTGAGATCCATGCCCAAATATGTTAAGTTCCTTAAGGATTTTCTCAAGCGTAAGGATAGGGTAGGTGAGAGTTCTAGTAATTCGTTGAGTGGAGAGTGTTCTGCTGTGCTCTTAAATAAACTTCCTGAGAAACTCACTGATCCAGGCATTTTCACGATTCCTTGTTTGTTTGGTGGTGATGTTAAAAACCACGCGTTAGCTGACCTTGGTGCTAGTATTAATCTGATGCCTTATTCATTTTACGAAAAACTAGGCCTTGGTGATTTGAAGCCGACTCGTATGACCCTCTCGTTAGCCGATAAGTCAGTTAAGTATCCTAGGGGGATAGTTGAGAATTTGTTAATGAAAGTTGATAAGTTTGTTTTTCCGGCCGATTTTGTAGTGCTAGATATGGAGGCCGATGATAGAGTGCCGTTGATTTTAGGGCGCCCGTTCTTGAACACGGCTAAGGCGCTTATAGATGTCTTCTTAGGCACAATCACACTTAGAGCGGGCGACGATTCGGTAGTTTTCAAGGTGAATAGTGCTAGAAGGCCTAGTGAGAGAGTTGAGGCGGTAGCATCGGTGAAGGAGGGTGAGAAGGAAGAGAGAGATAAGAAAGAGGTGGTGAGTGAGCCGAGTCTAGAGAAGGTGATGAAATCTAAGTGTGGGGATCCACCTGAGAGGAGAGTAGAGGAGTTGGAAGAGAGAATCATTAGGTTGGAGTCTAGGATAGAAACACTGAGTAGGGCTCAGTGTGGGGATAGGTATAGAGATGATGTGTTTAGATTTACACCGTTTGATGAAGAGTGGAGAGAGTATGAGAAAGTTAGGAGAGATGCAAGAGATGTTATGAATTGTAGTGCTAAGGCCCGTACGAGTTGGTGTGGAGGTGAGCTCCACATATACGATCCTCCGTAATTTCGTGAACGTTTGTGACATACTTGTAGAGTTTGTATATTGAGTCATATTTGGTTTCGTGTCATTAGTTAGGTTTTTAGTGTAGTTAGCGTCGTTTCGTGTTTTTGCGTTTTTTGTGTGTCGTACAAGTGTTTTGCAGGTACACGCCGCTTCACGAGAGCCGAAATCAGCAGACGCGCATTGCCCAGGTACGTTTACTATTAAAAACGATAAAAATACGGGGCAGGGGCAGTTTGGGTATTAAATAAAATATAAGAACAGCATTCTGCTGTTGCTGTCATGAAAATCGCTGCTGTTAGCTGTCCAGGCGGCCCGCATTGACTTATGTTCACCCTAAAGCGGGCCGCATGGATTTAAAGATGATCGTGAAATTTTGGACACTCGCGGCCCGCATCCACTTACCCTACACACGCAAGCGGGCCGCGTGGGTCTGTTATTTCGATGAACAGCAGGTTTTGGCCCACATTTATTTTCACAAATCACCACCCATCATCCATTCATTCATTAAATCACTAATTTTCACCATCACCACCACTGTTCCATATCACCATTGCTGATTCGGGTTGTCGTATACAGGGTTGTGTGTTTGCATTATACTTTTATATTTTGTACATGAGTCTAAATTAGAAGTTTTGAGTCGTTTGTGTCGAGTCGGTATTGCTTTGGTATTTTGCTTGTTTTTGTTGATGCAGGTTCGAATATGTACCACCCGTACTCAATCTCCATTCGGGTGAGTTTGGAGCTGTTTATTCAAATTTCGGGCATTTATCGAGCATGTCAGTCAGTGTCAAAGCCGATCGCGACCGAAATGCTATACGATCGAGCTGGATTGGACGAGAGTTTTGGGGTATACGCGTTATAAAACCAGCTAAGTCCTTTCCAATTTGCCCTTAGTTTTTTTTATTTATTTTTAGTTCTTGAGTCGGTTTCCATCCTACATTGAGGGCAATGTAAAGTTTAAGTGTGGGGATGGGAACTATCGTTTAGTGTCTAGTTAGTGAGTCTTGAGTTATAAAAAAAAAATAAAAAAAAATAATAATAAAAAATTTGAAAAAAATAGAAAATGTCTTTTGAAATAAGAAGTTTGCAAAATAAAAACGGAAAATGATAGAAAAGTTGGATTTTTGTTCGGGTTCAAATAATGATAATATGAGATTAAAATAATCGTGCTTGTGTCTAGTTTGGGATGCGCGGGTAGGCTCGATTCGGTTCTGGGCTCCTTTGATCTTAATATTACCTAATTGTCGGTCTACTAGTGGGTTCTCATCTAGGGAGAGTGAGGAAATTGAAACTACCAAAAATAGTATAAGGGATGCCGTTATAAGCTAAGATAGTTAGAGTTTTTTATCATATCTCGCTGAAAAAGAAAAAAAATAGAATAAAAGTGAGCTAGAAACTAAATGAAAGTAACACAGGCCTATGTAATTCGAGTTGGGGATAGCGACTCTACAGCCGGAATGCCTCTGGGATGTGTGAAATCGATTTGCCGAATAAAAGTACCGAAACCTAAGTAATCTGTGGTTGGGGATCGCGACTCTACAGCCGGAATACCTCTTGGTTAGGGAAAGCATCGTCTAGTCTCACGAATGAAAAAAAAAAGCAAAAAGAAAAAGAAAAAAAAATGGAAAAATAGATTTGATTTTAAACTCTTTTTATCTTGGTGTAAACGGTTAGGAAATAACCCAGTGGTTGTTCCTTTTGTCCTATAAACTTGAGGGGGGATTAGGTGGACTTGCAATTCTTAGCGTGAGACCCTAGGTAGATTGACCGAACTTGAACTAAAATTGCATGATAAGGGCTCGAACCGGGTTGGGTTTAAGAGGATCAAAATACTTGCAATCGCGGCTAACACGAGTTTCGATTTTAATAAAATAACTTATACTTTGGCCCGTTCATTTATTTCGACTATGATTCCGTTTGCATAATTCTTTTTCGAGGACGAAAAAAGGTTAAGTGTGGGGATATTTGATGTATTGTAAAATACATCTTTATTCGCGTCTATGTTTGTTCGGTTTTAGTTAGATTTAGTGTCGTTTTAGTTTAGAATGTATATACGTTTCATTTATTTGTGTTTTCAGGTAATTGGAGCTGAAACGTGCAATAAACGAGTAGAATATGACAAAGGAAAGTGTCGGTTCAAGAATCGGAAGTTCGTGAGCGAAAACGAAGTGAAAAAGCAGCTCTGAAGGGTTCAGGCGGCCCGCATTAGTTCTAAGACATCATGAGGCGGGCCGAATCAACTTAAAACAAGAAATCCGGAACATTATCAAGCGCGCGGCCCGCGTGAGATATACATATAAGTTGAAGCGGGCCGCGAGAGATCTTAAATCGTGAACAGATCGTGTAACAGCATCGGATTAGGGTTTCTTGTGTATTTATATGGTCATCATCAACAACAGCCGAATAATAAGAACAGAATACGAATTTGGACGAACTTGGGACATCATAGAGGCTCTTCTAAGGCGTTTTGAGTGCTCGGGATCGCAAGGAATCATCAGGAGACATTCGGGAGCACGGGATCGAAGTTTACGGGTTCTATAATCTTGTTTCTTTGTTTTTCGTTTATCTTTGATTGTTTAGTGATGAATTCTGAATTTTTATTGTTTGATACTCTGTTTTTGAACATGATTATTGGCTAAACGTTTATTACTACCTAGACATGGATGAATGATTGCGTATGTTTTTTATTATTATTGGATTTTGGAAACTATGGCTAGTTTATAAATTGTAAACGGTTTGTTCTATCGGTTAGATGTGTGTGCATGCTTGATGGTATTTTATTATTAATTATTGCTTCGCTTGAATCTTGGTGACGGTCTATATCACGGAATAGAGTCAGGCTAGGGTTTTAGGTTTTGGTGAGTGTCTATATCACATAATAAACCTTTGATCCTTTAGGGTGAAAATTGCATAAGTAACCTTAGAAGTATTAATTGGTAATTTTATAAAATCAAGTGTTCTACTAATCGTCAATAGCTGTAAGGTGCGAGATTATTGCTAGGTCTAAGTGATTAAACCGCAAGGTGGGTCCTTCTTAGAAAGTTAACCTATTTGCTGCTGTCTAGCAAGTCTAACTGAGAAAACAAACCTATCCTAGGTTTAGGTCTCGTAAGGGAGTGAACCTTGTAGGATACTTTTATAAACACCATTAGATGTCTTGTAAGAGAGTCTAAAACCGGTAGTTTAACAACCTTTAGGGGATCTTAGCGTGCTCTTAAAACGGTCCTTAGATTTCCCGATAGGTGAGAATTTCAAGATCCCGGTTCCATAGCAGACAACTTCCAATTATAATCATAACTAAAAGCAATCAGGATTCCTGTCTAGGTAGTTCTTTCATCATCCTTGAGTTCAGTCGTCGTCTGAGTTCGTGTTAGTTCTTTAGTTAATCTAGTTAGTCGTTATTTGCATTCTTAGGATTTTTAGAAACCCCCCCCCCCCCACCAATAAACAAATTAGTTAAGTCATGTCAATTTAAGTCTAGATAGAGTCTTAGCGTAATCAGTAGAGTCTCTTGGGTTCGATACTCGGACTTCCTTAGTCTATACCACATCTGGCGCACTTTCTCCGCTCATCCTCATTAGTCTTTCTCTCAAGACCACTCCTGCCATCCCTGGCATTATCCTTTCCCGACTCTCTAGGGTTAGCTACACACGCTTCCTCCAATCTGCGTTCCTCACCACGCTTCTCATCGGTTTCCTTCCTCGAACTCACAGACTTTTGCTTTCGCGAATCTCTAGATCTAGGCTCGGAATGCGGAATTATTTGAATGGTCAATCCCCTGGAACGGCTCGACATCGCGCATACCATTGTCACATCATTGCATAAAGCACTAGTAAATGATCTTTGGTTACAACCCTAGATTGTTTTGCGTGTACATCTATGTACTGTTCACAAGGTCAATGAAAATCAGGAAAACGCTCTGATTATATCATAACACATGAACTACTAAAACTTTCCGATCATTATATCACCTGAAGGGTTTCCGATCTGTGTCCCACCAAAACCGTGCCCATGAGCATCACTCCACGTTCCTGGCCATTATTTTGGTTAGCATCGCGCTGTTCCATGGCAGTATTAACGTGTTGGGCTATGAGTTGTGCCAATTCTTCCGGGGTAATAGGTAGTCCAGAACCCTGTCTCACTTTTGGCGGCATTTGGTCGTTTCTATTATTTACAACAATAATAATCACATAAGACGATAACCAAAAATAATTCAATCATTAAATGGTAGTGGACCAAACATTGTGCATGTATAATATCCACATATTAATGAGAACAATTCTTAAACCAAAAGAAACCCATTTGATATTTATACCAGAAATTTACAATGCTTGTTTTTAGTACGAAGAGTAATCAAAATTCGGCGTGTCTACATCAACACCCGCAACAAGTCTATATGAAATTTCCTCCTAAATATCTGAAATTTTGGCATGCAAGCCATAAATAGGGTTTATCAAATGAGACGTACAAAACAAATAACAGAAACAACCAACAACTAACGCTTCAATCCCTGGAAGTCCAACATTTTCCTAATAAGCTCTTCTAGCTCATCATACGAGTCCATCTGTCCCTCTAAATCCTTCATCGTCTCCATGCCTCCGCGTAACGTGGCGAACTGACGATCACAGTGGGAGAGATTTACCCAAACCCCTTCTACTTCTTCAAAGTGGACGATGTCTCAACTCTCGAAGTCGATGCGATCTCTGTAATGGGTCGAGTCCTCTTCCTACGAAGAGTGTAGACTAAAAGAGGTGTATCAGAACACGTGACTCGAATAGCAGAACAAACGATTCTGTAACGACGGGCGAAAGAATCTCAAGTGTAGGCTCGACAGTATCAGTGAGTAGAACTACTAATGGCTCTATAGATTGAGACGTGACATATCGTAACTGTACAAAGTAAGTGTGTGATCAACGTGAATAGTAACACATAACGCCTAAGTAAATAGAAAATCACGTATGCACATAAACACATAAGGGTTTTCATACATGATAAAATTTTTCTATGTTTATTTAAAATTCTTGGCTTAGAGAATTTTGGACTTTATATCTCAAAATTATCCGGTTGAAGTCTAGTGTTTTCCTCCGAAAACATCTAGTTCGCTAACAACCAATGGCTCTGATACCAACTTCTGTCACACCCCAAAAACGTCGCAGCGGAATATAAAACGTGGTGGTGACGGAAGCTGGTGCCCATTTATATCTTGTCGATCGATGAATTTAATTGTTGGACATTTTAGTATATTTTAGATGTAAGTTGTTTAAACATTTCATTTTAAGATACGACACAACCACGACATAGCTAAGTTGTTTTGATCCTCACGGATCTTATTACATTCGTCCCAGAAAGTTTTAAAAGTCAGTCCAACATTTTAAGTAACAAAACATGCATCAACAACCACAAGATACGCCATAATTTCCCGAAGCCGAAATCAAGTACCTATAGAACATGTTAAAATCAAGTGTCAACACAAAGGAAGGTGAGTTCACGTATTCACTTACTACCAATTTTATTTCTAGGAAAACTTTCTGATTAGGTGTTTATTTAAAAACATCCATATAAATTTTAGAAAGTCCATTTTACTTCCTTATTAAAAATCCATGGGCCTTCTGCCGGTTCATCGATCCGACAACTATAATATATATTGCCCAGGTTTTGTATATTAAATTATAGCGTCAATTTTCAGACTCGTATGTTAGCTAGACGATACGAACTATATATTAACCATGCAGGGATAATCAAAGCTAGACAATAAACATAATATTAATTCGTCGTTTGACATTGACACGGGGCGACCGGTCACGACAGGGTTGTCAACCCGATAGATCTACCAACAATTCATCGTGTATAATACTTAACTGATTAAACGACATCATGGGCGCAGGGTTCTTTCTTTGAGAACAATATGATGTCTGCCTCATGTACAATATATATATCCTACTAATATGACAATTTAATACACGACGTTATACGAATTCCCCTTACTCTCCATCATATGAGACCCAGACAAGAATTCGTCCCCAACTGTACGGTCTTGTTTCACTTAAGAAATACCGTACGTACAATATTCATTCATCAAAAATGTTTTACTTCGAAACATGTAACTTATCAAACCTCATATATTTTCAGCGAAAATATATATTTTATATTAAAAGGTATGTTTTATTTTGAAAACATCATTAAACCCTTTTAACGACGTGTTCTACCCCGAAAATATATATACAAAACAGTAAAAAGAGGGTTTAGTGACACTCACCTTTGGGGTGCGTATTTTAATACCGCAATCCCAGAGATTGATTTTTATATACGTCCTAATATAGGAACAATTCTAAATCAATATATATTTAACACAAAAATCCTAAGTTTCTCCGTTTCTTAGAATTATCACATAACTTTGAGATTTTCTCGAAAAGTTGTCATTTTTTATTATGTTGGCACGTTAATATATATATGAGTCCATATATATATAGTTTTATGATTTTGCGACTTGAACGATTTTATTGGTGACCAATATTGTGTAAATCCGTTAACACTCCCGTTTATACGCAATATATCTATGATTTGCGCGTGGTAATATATATATACATAAATGTTCACATAATTTAACACCGAAACACACGAAATCTTGTTAACTTATCTATTTTGTCATTTTTAGAGAAAATATACATAAAACATCTCATATGTACCAAATTTCATGCTCGACAAACAAATTACACATTTAACGCAATTTTACCGTTTCTACCTCACAAAACGTACAAATATATACATGCATAATCCAATCTTTAAAATCATGTTAAAACTTAACATATTCTCACATTCTCATGTTTAAATCACACAACATATTTTAACACATAAGGTTTACCCAAAATTTTACCCATACTAGCGTACTTAGAAAAAATGTATTTTAGCGATTCGGTAACGTTTTCGGGCGTCGGAAGTCATGTATAACCAACCAAACACCAAGTAAACTTAAAATTAGTTAAAATACTTACTTTTAAACTAAAAATATCAGTTGACTTACTGATTTAAATCAGTTTTATAAAAATTACTCGAAAAGCCGATTTTTAACCGTTTTAACGCATAGTTTTGCGTTAAACGTTACTATAACCATCCCAACTTGAAATGACTTGATATTTTAACCCAATACATGTTATTTACTGATTAAAATAGTGGTTATAATCAGATTAGTTCAGTTTTTGTGTAAGTCACATAAATCATGCAATTTCACGTATTTTACAACTTTTAAAGCACCAAGTACAACATGCAAAGCTAGCAAACATTATGTCAAAGTTATAAATCACTAAACACTTTAAAATAACTTTATTTTAGTTCTTATAATCTGCTCATAACTGATTTTTACTAAATCATACTCAAATCACATTATTTAATCTATTTTACAAGTTTCTAAGCCTCATGTATAACATGCAAAGCTAGTAAACCTTATGACAAAGTTTTACATCATTTTAACACTTCAAATACTCATATTTTTAGTGTTTATTTTCTGATCAAAACCCGTTTTTTTATCAAATCATGCTTAAATCATCATTTCATGCTTTCATATCATCATGCATGTTCATGTATGTGCATCTAATGCACGCATTTCATAACTTTATCATCTAACATGACCTCAATATGCCTCAAAACTTCACTAACATCATTTTCTTTCAAATATTTTACATAACACTTAAGTCCTTCAAATCATTCACACTCATTCATACTTAGATCTTTCACATTTAAGGTTATACAACACTTTTACATGCATGCATACATATATACACACATATATACGGATTACATATACACACATACTTCCAAGAAATTACTTTTTCAATATATCACTTTAAAATCTCTAATCATTTTGGAATCTTCTTGCATGATAGCCAAAAATTCCTTCAATCATTATATTTTTCAAGAAAGCAAACAAATCAAGAACTTTTCATCAAAAACCAAAATACAACTTACACACATATATACACACACAATCGGCCATGTGCACACACACATATACACACCCATTTTTACTTTGATTAAAACATCATTCTTTGTTTGATTCAAGTTTGTGATTCATTCCAAGTTCAAGAGAAACTACCTAATATCTCTATCATCACTGAAAATTATGAATGTGATTTTTGGAAATAAGTTTATACCTTCAAGATTATTAGTGGGTTTTAACAAGATTCTTGATGGCTAGAAAGCTTGTTTCACCAAGAAAACACTTTCGGATACTCAAACCACCTTAAAACCTTCTTGGAATGAACTTTGATCTTCATGAACAAGTGAAAATTTCGAAATTATGGAGGTGATATGGAGATTTTCGGCTGAATTTAGGAGAGAGAGAGAGAGTTATTGTGTTTTAAAGACATGATTCTTGAAATGGTGGAAGAGATTGGGAGTTTTGAGGAATGTGTCATCATGCACCTCTTATTTAGACCAATGCATGGAAGAGAGAGGAGAGAGAGAGAGAGTGATTAGAGGCTGCCATCTATCTCTACACACACATACATATACAAAAATTTTACATATATACACATATATATAAGTAATATAGAGTAAAAACTGGTATTTTACTGAATACCGGGTATTTTATCTAGCGTTTAACCCGTTTTAGCACGTTTTAAATTATTTTTAACACTTTTTAAAAAATAAACTTACCAAAATATTTCTAAACAATATTTTGTTTGCCTGGACTGGCTACGTTGCCGGTATTTGGCAGTATGCGCGCTGTGCTGCTCGGTATGTACTTAAAATCGCAAAAATAGGGATTTATGCGTTTTTATTTATTTTTATCATTCTAAAGAGATAAACTCATAAAATTATTACTAAAATGATTATCAGTTGCCTTGACAGGCTGTGTTGACAGTATTTTGTCGGTACACGCGCTGCATCGCGCGGTACGCGCTTAAACTCGAAAAATAGAGTTTCTTAGCGTTTTAATTTATTTTTCCTCACGAATATGATTAAAATATTTTTTATAATCATAACATACTATTTTTAGGATTTTAACACTGATCGGATGGTCACCGACGTTCGTTTCGCATTTTAACTGTTACGCGATAAGTGTTTATCTTACTGTTGCCAACATAATTTTTATCAAAGTTTAATTTTACCAACTGATTAAATTTCACATATAAATATCATAACCAGTCAAATACAGCCCTGTTAACTATTCACAACACGTGTTACAATTGTACGGTACGGCCTAAAAAGTCGGGTGTCACACATGGCTCCTTTTAAGAGATGGTATCGGAAACGGAAGCCGGGGGTGCGAAAACTTCTAGGAATTGTTTTTTAAAAGTTAATAACTATTTCATACGACATTTTTTTATAAAAATTGCACAAAAAACAAGCGTTTTTTATCTTTAAAACAAGTATACTATTACTATATTTTTTTTTTAAAAATCAAAAACCCGGATGCGTAAAACGCAATGGACAAAAAGCATAACATATGATTTTTTCTAAAATTTCAATTTGACAAAAAATACAAAGAAATGTCTTGTTTCTAAAACGCAATGGCTAGAAAACAAAATAGAATGTGTTTATTATAAAACACTATGGACTAAAAACACATAAAATGTGTTTTACCTAAAACACAATGGACTAAAAACAAATAAAATATGTTTTTTCTTAAAACGCAATGAATCAAAAAACACATAAACATGTGCTTTTCCTAAAACGTAATGAACTAAAAACACAAAAAACATATGTTTTTCTAAAACATAATTTTGTTCAATGTTTTATAAAACGTAATGGACCAAAAACACAACTGCGTTTTATATATTGATTATGTTTTACAGCTGCATTTACAAACAACATGGAAAAATCGAAGATACGTTATACATTTACAATTGCTTTTACAAAAAAAAAAAACAAACTACTATGTTATACAATTGTGTTTTACATAACAGCAACTTTACATCTTAATTCCCACAAAATAAAGAGCAATAGCACCATTAAGAAAACCTACACCTATATACTAACAATTAAAAACAACCACTCATGTATTAAAAAAGGATAACACACATTCAAATTTGTTCTTCATTTGTTATTCACATTTGCTCCACTACAGCAGCTCCATTTCTAAAAAACGATACTCCATTTTCGAGATGGTGGTGGTTACGACGGCAAGGCATTCAGCAACTCCGTTTCTATAAAAAAAATACTCCATTTTCGAGATGGTGGCGATGGCTACGACGGCAACGCATGTGGCGGCGGTGGCGGAGGTCTCCGAAGCTTGTGTTACGAGTCAAGTGGCGGAGGGGTTAGTGGTGGCAGAGTGGTGCCGGTGGTGGTGGGATGAACTATAAGGTTCTGATAAGTTTTGTTTGATTTAGGGTTATATGAGACTAATTTGGATGGACTCAATTGCCCTTCCTTGTGATTTTTCAACTTTGACAGGTGTCACTCTATTATTGCTTCCTACACTTACTACCCAAAACAAACTTCCTATTTGATCCTCACTCGTAGAAATAATTCTTGCAAATATTAACTCTATAACATTTACCAGTAAAAACAATTCTTGCAAATATTAACTCTATAACATTTACCAATTTTGATGAACAATAAAGTTTATAGTTTTCATATTTTGGCCAAAGATTTTATTGATCTCTCATTTGAGCCCTACGATGTGACCTTTAACCTTCATCAACGTTCCATTCAGAGAAAATAGAGGCAAACCACTACTAGAAAATAGCCCTAATGCAACCTTTTAAAAGCAACATTATATAAATGAGTTGCATTTTACTCTAATGCAACTTCGTTGAACATAAAGGTTGCATTAGAATATCTAATGCAACTTTTTCTTAAAAAGTTGCAAAATTAAATTGAAATTGTAACCTTTTTATCTAAAAGTTGCAAATTTACTATAACCGGCAACCTTTTTCTTTAAAGGTTGCAAATTTATTGAAACTACGAATTAGTACCCGCCGCAATGCGGCGGGGTTCTTACATACGAGCAATGTCGTTGGACCCATAAGCCTGGGCATAAGCAGCCTCAAGAGCTCCAGTGGTGCTGCATAATAAATATTGTTATTTAAAGTTATCGAAAAGGTAGTTCACAAGATTAGAGATATTTACCTGAATGTCCAGCAGGATCCACAAGATCCTTGATTCTTGACTGGGCTCACAATTCCTGTTTTCCTCCAATCTTGCTGCCCACACATGACAAATGACAAGTAAGTAAGATGATAGATAGATAGGTTGATCATCTACCGTGAGTGGGATGACAACATCAGTGAGTTTGTGATTGCCCTTTTTAGTAGCAGAGCAGTGTTGAGCTGCTCTCAGTTTGTTTTTGCTGAATTCTTCCCATGTCATATCAGCATATTCTGTTCCAACCAGCAACTAACAAAATCATATTTTGGTCTCCAACAACTTAGTAGGTGGAACCAGTAACATAGGCTAAATTGACAAGTCAAACCCCACATCACATGGCTAATGACTAATAGGCTAAAATCAAACCGCACATGGCTAACTAAGTGCTTGTTTACTAATCATCAATGTAAAAAAGGAACTCTGCTAGCCTACAATCACTAGTGGCAGAAAATAATTACATAGTTGAAAAAACTCACCGTTGACTCCAAGGGTATAGGATAGCCCCTTGTTGTTGTGTGATCTAATCGTCTCCAAACTTTCAGCGAAAATTGAGTACATGTGCTTTATTTCCTCACTACTCTGGTACTTCCTCTACCGAAAAACTGAAATATTAAACATAGTCTCAATCATCTCCCAATGAGTTGATCTATTCGAAAAGAAGACATGCAAAAGAAGACATTGGTTAAATCGGTTTTCCGGTTCGATCATACAACATAATTGTTTATTTTGTTCCTTTTCAGATCATGTCCTATTAATTATAACACATATGAAGTACTAATTAGCAGTAAAATTAAACTAAACAAATAACCTAAAACCGAAACATTGGTTAAATTATTTTTTTCGGTTATGGTCCGGTTCGATCATAGCTGATAAAGATTTATTTTTGTTACTTTTCATGAATTAAGGTTGAGATCATATTCAATTAATTATCCACATATATGAAGTACTAATTACCAGTAAAAATAAAGAAACCCTAAAACCCTTTTTCACAATAACAATTCCATTCACTTAAATTAATTAAATTAGAAATTTTCTAACAAAATTCATAAAAAATAGACTTTTTTTCTTAAAATGAACAGGCAACCAAACATGGCAAATTACTAACAATATATCTTCTAAAAAAGGGATTAATTGTAGTCCTTAATTGTAATCAAGATTCAAGATTTAAAAAGCAAGAATCTTGAAACCAACATACACATTCGTAACCCTAAATTATGCCAACACATAACACCAGCAACCAAACACCATTCTCCATAACAAAAACTCAAATTTTGCAATAAAGATAAACAACCCGGATAAAATTAACCACAAATCTATCAAACCCAACTGTAAAAACTAAAAGTTGATGAAAAATTAGTCACCTTTATCCACCCCAAGATCAATCTGCTTGCAAAAGTTCAACTGCCACTAATTTTTTCCCCTCAAATATAAGAAAAAGATGCACATAATCATGAGAAAGAAAGTTAAAGATGTCGTCTTTTGAATATAAAATGAATAAACTTGAATAAAAATTGAAACTTTTCAACATACCTGAATTGGGTGACCGGAAACTTGTTGAAAACTCGCCGGAACCCTAGAAAATCCACGATCATCAGTCATCTAACCACACATAGGTTTGAGATCGTCGCCTGATGAGACGATTCAACCACCCTAGGCCATCGACGCCGTTAATCGCCACCAGAATCTTCATCAACTAATACGTGTCCTTGCTGCCGGAGATACGGCGTCGGTGGCTGTGCCGGTGGCGTTGGCGATGGAGGTGAAGCTGATACAACGGTGGTGCCGGATGGTTCTTTCTCTGGACTGTGTGGATGTGGATTTGGGGTAAAAAGAAGAGATGAAACACGTGTATATAGATGACAAGAAAAATGTAAAAGAAAAATCAAGTTTTTTTTGAAACACTCCTTAAGCTCATCTTACAACCAGCATATGCACAAAGTAGTTGATTCTTTATGTAGGTTTTAATTTAATTTACAACTATTGTTAGAAAAGTTGTATTGCAAAAATTGAAATGCATGTCTTATTTTTAAAGATAACATTATTAAAATTTAAATGTAATTATTATTATAAAATATTGCATTCAAATATACACGATACCGTATGATAATGTGATTACTTATTGGCCCAAAAATTTACGCTATCACCAAAATGTTATATGTTGAAAAATCCACATATAAACAAAAATACGAATTTAAAGAAATCTAATATAAAAAGAAATTAATAATAAACATTTAATAGTAAATAAAGATATTAATTTTTAATATCATTTAAAATAAAGATCTTTAAGATTATTGTAATAGGTTTCGACTCGGGGTGTAAACGAGTCGAGCTATTCATAAGTTACTTGAAATTGGCTCGGAAAAAGCTTGAAACGAGTGAAGCTTAAACGAGCTGGAGCTTAAAAATAATCTTATTTAGTAAACGAGCCCATTTTTTGTATAATTTAATAATAAATATTATTATTCATAATATCATGACAAAATAACAATATATGAATCTATAAAATATTAATTGTTATTAATGTATATTAATTAACTAGGTTATTCCCCGGGTAGATACCCGGGTAGGAAAATTTAAATTACAATCAAAAGCAACAATGATATGTTTTTTTATTTTTTGAAAAAAAAAATACATTTAAACATAAACTTTCAAATAAAAGAAACATTCCGTTACTTATGTAGATATTAACTTACATTAAACTGAAAAATGTAGCTCCCAATCATGAATTTCTCAACTGTTACTTATGTAGATATTAAATTACATTAAACTGAAAAATGTAGCTCCCAATCATGAATTTCTCAACTGATTCGTGTACATATAAAAATTATTCTAAGGTCCTTAATAATTCAATGTTAATCGTATATAAATATATATATGTGATTTATCAATGGTAACAATTACCATATAATTTTCAACATATTACCATATAATTTTCTACGTATGTAGAATGATTCATACCAAGATGAAAGGATGATAGAACGTCTCGACATTCTCTGTATACACATTTGAAGCGATGAATTGATATAGCATTTAGCTTGGTTAAAATCTCAAAGAGTTGCATTTCAAAAGGAATATAAACCATTGTATGAACGAATGAAACATATAATGTATTACTGAGTATAGCATATATATTAATAACCTAATTTATTCTAGGTTATCACGGGTTGTTTTATTTTATTAGTTATTAATTATGTATATTTTTTAAAAATTTGTGAGGAGATTCAGTAATAATCCTATGTAAATTATGAGATAAAATTATTGGTTTACTGTTCGAGGATATAATCTTTGATTTTAAAATAAATAACATGTGGCTATTGAAACAGCTGGTATAATTACTTAGCATACCGACTTCAACGTAATAAAGTAGTCAATATAAGACACAATAAAGTAGTCAATACAATTTGGATTATGATGGCTGCTACTCCCCCACTTTATTTTCCTGCATAACGGGTTGTGATGGCTGCCACATCTGTTAACACATCAACGTCTCACATCTTCTGGTTGCTAAAAATGGATGAAAATTTGCAAGAACCGCCAACATTATATAGAAATGGCGTGCCTGGTTATTTATGGGTATGGTTGTTGTATAAGTAATTTATGCACATCCAAATTAGTACCTTAAATCTTTATCCAACCGTGCAACAAACTAAAAGCAAGAATCATGTATGCGGTATGCAATTCTTCAAGAACCTTTTTTAAATAATGATAAGTTTAAACAGTTCCACATGGATTCCAAGGGTTGATAGTTATAATAGCAACTCAATAAACAAATCAACAACATCAAGTTCAAACTCCCAACTGTTCTCAGCGGCATCAAACGTTAATTTTGATATGTTGACCCGTTTACTAAATGAAAACAATTTTGACTTGTTTACTAAACATATAATACAACGATATAGAAGAAGGCAACCAATTCTTAATCATTTCCCTGTAAAAAATATTAAATATTGGTGTTGGGATAGATCGTTCAGATTGGTTACCGGGTCGGAACAACTTCGGGCCAACTCTGTAGTTAGTGTGGGTTCAAACGGGCCAGGCCAGCCGGCCGTTGACACCTTATTGTTAATAAACTTATTAAATAAGAATGGTAAAAACTATATTTCTAAATAATGACTGAAATTTCTAATAAAGCGATTTGTAATGAATAATACCAATTAGAAAATAAGGTTTCGTAACTTCAACTATTTTGGAAATGTTAGTGCAAATTTATTTTATTTCAACGTTAATTTAAGGCAACTTTCAAACCCTTTTAATTTGCTTGAGATCCGTATAAATGTGGCATCCCATAATTATATACTGAACTTGCTTGAGATCCGTATAAATGTGGCATCCCATAATTATATACTGAACTTTTTACCAGAAAAAGATTTACCTGCTATATGTCAGTTTGTGAGCAAACTTGTGAACTCAAATACATAAATAATTGAGGCAACATGTAAAAAATCATTTGTTGTTGGTTTCTTTTCTAACATATCCAATTGGTAAATTAAAACTTTAGACCATTTAGAAACTGTCAAAAGTTTAAGTAATTTATCTAATCATAAGTAATAAAAGGTAACCATTTCATTGCTAGTGCATGCCTATTAGTAGTTTTCAACAATTGACCTAAACCTATAGCTATAGAAAGGAGAAAATTCAATAACTGTATGGCTTACCGAGGGGATAATGACTATTGAAGTTCGTCTAAATCCAAGTCGAACAGGATAACTGACGTTGCGAGACATACAAACTGCACTTGAAAAGACTGCATCTGAAATTTACAAAATTTATAAAGTGAAGGTAAAAATTTAAAAACAGATTTTACTCGTATTCCTACTTCTCTATCGTAATTCCAGTTTGATTATACAGATTTTTCAGCCATTTATGATGAAATACCCTATGTATGACTATAATATGATCTAGAGGCTGAATGTATTAAAAGTACACTTAGGCTAGAGTTTGGCTCATTCGACCCGCTTGGCCAGTTTCCCTGATATTTGACCGATCTAACCGATATATCACTGAATTATTGGTGTTAAATTGCTATATATATATAAATTCTGCATTATATTAAAGTTACCGATATCCCATTGATATCTCACCGAGATAACCTATATTTCAAATATTGGTCCTTAACTGATATTCGATATTTACCGCATTAACTGCATAGGTTAATACATACTTTTTAAAAAGAGTGTGTAGTCGCCTTGCTAACCCGGAAATCCAAATCCATTTAAAAAAGATAAAGCACATAGTCATACAGTTAGGGAAGGAAAGTGCAAAATTTAAACCCATTTAAAAAAAGATAAAGCACATAATCATATAGTTAGAGAAGGAAAGTGCAAAATCTATAGCATAATCCAAAACAAAAGTGGATATCTCACACCCAAATCATCATCACAGTTGGTAGTTGTTGTACAAACACATCAATCCAGTTGGCTTCAGTTCAGATAGCTTCCCAATTGCATTTTGTTTTACCTACATCCCAAGATAAATTAGTTAGTTAAAAAAAACTTAATCGGACAAATAGCAAGAAAAAACCTAATAAAAAAAAGAATCCATCGAATTCGAGATTGCAGATTAAGGAATGAAAAATTGTTTGTTAAACAAATATCATCATCATTAACTTCTTTACATAAGAGTCTAAAAAGTAAAAACCTTGCTAACAACTTGTACCTGGATGTGTGTTTTGATTTCCTTGGCCCGGTCTGCGTATTTCAAGGTATTAACAGTGTGATGATACTGATTATCAGCCGGTGATATAGTTGCAATCATAACCGTTTGAGAATTGCCACTCACGCCAACTTTAAGAATTCGAGTCAACTTGCTGAAAAATATTAGTGAGTTAGTCAACCGATGCTAATGAATTATGTTAAAGCGTTAAGCTACTTATTAGTTATTAAAATCCTACCTATAGATATAAGGGAAGTATTGAGGATGTCAGTTGCATTGCCTCCCAGTGAATTCTCAATGGGTATCCCAACATAAATCAAGACAGACAGGACAGCCATTTGATAAACACTCTGGCCAATGATATTCCTCCAGATGGTCTTTGTTATGAACCATTCGGTCCGCTTAAACGGGGGTCTTATCATCAGGCCATCATTTGGCGGTTCTTTGGCAAGTGCTAATGCACCCAAAGTGTCCACGATCAGGTTCACCCATATAAGTTGCACAGCATTAAAGGGAGTAGACCCTGGACACAACAAAAAAAAAAAAAGAAGATACCAATTAATTTTATATGAAAAACAAATATATCTATCATATCTGACCCAGTGACATTATATAGTTCCAGGTCAACTTAATGGACCCAATTTGTTTTGTTCATTCATCCACGATAAAGAACAACGCACCTGTGATGCATGAAGAAATTAAGTTGATAATCAGAGAAACTATTTTAGCTGTTAACTGGAACTGGACAAACTTTTGAATGTTTGTGTAGACTGCACGTCCCCATTGGCTACTTTAACAATCGTTGCAAAATCATCATCCATGACAACGACGTCGGCTTGTTCTTTAGCAACCTACGGATACATGACACGTGGTGCACCAGATTTAGAATACAATATTTGAATTATTCGAAACAGAAAATAAGAGATACTATCATACTAACCTCTGTTCCTGCTATTCCCATGGCAAATCCAATGTCTGATGCATGCAAAGCTGCTGACGTCTTTTCTCGATGCAAACTGCAAGCTAAAAATCAGATTCAACAAAGAAAAACTAAAATTATTATGCAATAAATTATGAAACCCTAATCGATTTTTTGGTTCGAAAGTTCTACTTTACAAATATGAAAATCGAATCATATTGAAACCGAGGACAAAAATTAATCATGAATAAGCTGAGAAAAGTATAATCGATTCTTTGATCGATAACGTCCTAAAAACAGATGGTTTTTAAATAATATTTCAAAACTATATCAGAGTAAAATAAATACTATATAGAAAGCAGGGATCACTTACAGTTAAGTATTACCTTCACTTACGTCATTCAATAAAACTCTGAAAAGTTGAAAAGCCAGATCCAATCTAGAACATGCAAAAATCAAAATTTCATCCAAAATCTAAGTTGGAGAACTTAACATCACGTAATTAGAGTTTATTCAAATTAGAAAGCGAGTAATATCTGGAAATTCGGCACAAATCAATCAATCATCCTCATATAACCTAAATCCAATAGTTACTACAATAACGAAACCTAACCCTAATTCCATTAGGGTTTCAAAGAATGATAAAAATGTACAAAATCAATTTCAACTACAGAATCGACATACCTGGAAGTGAATCGGTGTGGTTTTGGGAACCTTTTGTCAGACGTCTTTTCGGATTGAAGAAGAACGGGAACAAACTTTTAATATCTTGTTGGCCACCACTTTACCAAACCATTTTCAAACAATAAAAAATAAATACAATCAACAGCACAATTATTGCCACAAGAAAATACAAACTTGCTGCCTTCTTCTAATTCGTTCAGCCAAAATGCAAGAATTGACATCGGTTTGTCAAATTCCACACACCTTCCAACCTATAAAAATCAATCGTATAAAGTATAAGCACGCAATCAAAATGAAAAACTAAGAGTATTGATGGCATACACTGAACTTGGACCACCGTTACCAAACACAAGAAAGACGGGATTGCAACCGACGGCGCCTGGCGACGGTGAGTGAACGTGAATAATGACTAAAGATCCATCTGGATGAAGCTTGACATTATCGATCTGTAAATATACCTTAATTTAATCCTTATGAAGTTGAGATAATCAACAAATCTCGATTGACAATCAACCAATCAATCAACATATACCTTAATTTGTGCTTCCATTGCATGGATTCTACGAGATCTCTGAGCAGATTCAATGGCTTCACGGTGGCGATTAGCTTCTAATTTGGTTTACGCATAACTAATTAGAATTTGAAGTTTCATATTCACAAAACAAAAATAAACAAAAGAAAAGTATATAAAACACCAAATCTAATCAAAAGTAGGGAAATCGATTACTTACCTTCTTCGAATTAGAGTTTGAAGTTTCATATTCACAAATATCTAAAATCCCCAATTCCTCATTTGTATTAGGTTTTATCTACAAAACAAATCCCCAAACCAATTGGTGAGTTATAGACCTAGAAACTTGAATCGGTGATGGAAACATAAACTTACTAATCTTTGATTTTGGATGACGTGATAGCGATGAAGATGGATTAGAACTCACCTTGGAGAGGAGGAACTGTAAACCCTAAGGATTCAACTAAGATGGATAGTCTGAGCCTATAAAAGAGACGATGTGCGGCGTGATTTTCTTAGGGTTTGAAAGTTGGACATGTTATTGAAAACAAATATGGGTTAGAAAAAATTACCAGAAGAGAATATACAATCGATTCGAAAGCAGAATGCTTGATTGTGATGGGTTTGATGAAGAGAGGATTTGATGAAGAGAGGGGAATGGCGTTTGATGAAGAGAAGACAGGTTCAGATCTAGGGTTTTACAAAAGAAATGTAGATGCGTAAAATTTAGTCCGGTGATACGGATCCCGCGTTGACCCGTATAAAAAAAAGGTTTTACCCAAATATTCCCGCCAAAATGCACAATCTAAAGGGGCTAATAGCTTGACACATCAGCAAAATTATTTACATTTATTATATATATAATAGATAAATAATAAACAAGTCGAGCTAGAGTTCAAGCCTGATTGAGTTCAGACTCGGCTCGTTTACATCCCTAGTTTAACAATGGCTTATCCCACTCTTGTAATGATTATTGATTAAAATTTATAAAATCAAAATATTAAGTATGATATAAATTAATCGGGATTTGACCTAATTTTTTACTTTTTGTTTTTGTTTCAACTGTTGTAAATGTTTAAATTATAGATTTTATCGGTAACTTACTTTTTGAGTCATGTGTTTTAGTGATTTTAACCACTAGAGTACAAAATCAAAAAGTTTAACGCTTCGAGTCCCTAACCAGTCATTTTATAACGTTTTGAGTTCATGCATTTTAGTGGTTTTAACCACTTGAGTCCAAATTAAAAAATACAAGTGTTAAAAATTGGACTTAAAATATTATAAAAATGAGCGGTTAAGGAGTCAAGAGGTTAAATTTTTTTATTTTAAATTCAAGTGGTTAAAATCATTTAAACACAGGGATTCAAAAAGTAATTTACTCTAAAATATATAATTAAAACAATATATAATTAAAACTTAATTGGGCCCTTAATTGGTTCTAATCTATCCACCTCTGCTTGAAGATCGTGTGAAACCCTATTATCAGTTTGGATAGCGGGAAATCAGAAAAAAAAAAGCTTAAATCACCTATAGATTAGCGGCAATTTCATACTCAAACTAGTGCTAATACCCGCGAATTTCGCAGTGTTAAAAAATGATATGTTTCTTACTTTTAGAAAAGAAATTAAGTTACTGATCATAAAGAAACTATACACGTGAACTTATTATGGAAATCTGAGGTTGAATATTAAAATAAAACGAAGCATCGAACTATATATGTAACAAAATCAAAAAGATAAATAAATGAAAAAAAAAATAGTTTTTCTGATTTGATATATAAATTGAAAGCCTATTACTCTAATACTTCTACTTGCTGGAGTTCCGTAACCAATAACCTCGAATTCGTTTTAGACCAATTGAAAAAACAATAATCCCTTAACGAAATATGTTCGGCTTCAATTATATCATCTCATCCAACAACACCATACCTATCATAAACAAAATATATGGACAAAAAAATTATTAGTAACATACATAAAAATACATTGAAAACAAAAGTATTCGATAACATCAAAAATGGATTCACAAACCTTGTTTGACCATTAATATTATGTGCACGAAAATTCTTAACCAATACGAACTTACTTTTACGTATCTGCGACATTTTGCAGAATGCAAAGTATATCTTATTATGAAATAATCTATCACATAACGAAAGTATGAAGAGATGTTAAGTAAAACACTTTAGCTTTGTTTATTCGACAGTCGTTATTAGCTCACCAAGTAATAAACAACAAAATGGTATTTTCGTTAAAAAAACGCTAAAAATGACAACATTTAAAAGTAAGGCATATAAATAACAACTATAGTAAACACGTGTTTCATAGTAACTAATATACAGAAAATGTATACTGATTTAAGAACACGTACCTTATGAGATCTGAAAGCGGTGTGTATAATATTAAACTTTATGACACTCAATGAGACCTTTTATAACTTGATAATGAGATTTAGGGAGTATGACACTTCAGGTGTCATATTTAAGCATATATATATGTCCTTATATAACTTGACAATGAGACACATCACTCAAAATGTGACATTTTAGCAAGAATTAAAGAGGCTGTAACAACATCAGATTCAAGTTTCTTGTAAAAATCCACAAAAATACGTAGAAGCTAGCGACGGCTAGATAAACGGCTGCGAGATACAACAAACAAACGATTACCATAAAATTTAACAAAATAAAGAAAAAATGGATTAATAGACAAATTCATACCTTGGACTTGGAGACGAAGATGATAATCAGATTAGAAGAAGATGGCCATTGATTATTTTTAGTTTTGGGCCCGGAGAAAATAAGAAAGCTATTATGGACAGTGATATTAGTAAGCCGAATTGTAATGTTATTTATACAACTTTTGCCATCCCAGTTCATGGTAAGAAATTCCTATAAAATAACATGTTCATGAGTTAGGCATCAGAGAACAAAGAAACACAACCCAGTTTTTTACTATTTTTTATGAGATTACTCGTTCAACCCATTGGTAAGAAATAGAAAACTCAAATTAACCACTTGGGTCAAGACTTCCACCTCTATGCACTTATAGTGGGCTAATGATATTCGACTTGAAGACTTGAAAATAAAGTGGTTCGGCTTATCAAATGAAAAAAAGAAAGAGGTTATCTTCAATTCAACTTTAAACAAAGAACCATCAATTTAGGTTGGAACAATGATGTAAAAACATTAGATATATATATATATCACAAATCAGAAAGAGGGGGGGAGGGAGGTTGCACCTAAACCAACTCGGGATACATAACTTGAAGTGATTCACCCTGATACATAAGATGAAATCCCAAATTTTCACATTAATAGGTTTTAATTCTTGAATCTAATGAAATAGACAATATGTAACGTGAACTCACATTGATAGACTAAGAGACTTTGATACACCCAGTGTCACACCCCGATATTTCCACATATTACCAGTGGGCCCGGCGGGGAGTATCGTGACGTAGTTGATATCATCATTGACAATACACACAATATAATAGCACAGCGGAAGGATTGGTGAATAAACTATTACAAACCATAATGTCTGAGTGTTCAATGAAAGAATATACAGACTGGATTGTAATAAGATCCACAGGCGGATCATAAATAAAATACAAGAAACAGAAAATAACAGACTTCAGGCATCTTAAGGATTTGCAAGATCCTCTTATACGACACCTAATATCTCCAGTCTATTACGAGAGGTACCTGTCAATCAATCTTTAGAAAATACGTCAGTTTACACTGGTAAATACAATTAACTGACTCTTTTGAAAAGCATTAATAAAAATTTATTTAAGTGCACATGGCACAAATCATTTATAACTTGGGACAATTATTTAATATAATCTTGTATACAGATTTACATGTTTGTCATATGAAGAAACACTAGATAAATGGTCGGAACCGAAATATCTTGGGGGTTTGAATCCGCATAAAAAGGTAGGTTTCCTCTCGTTCGATTTGGTAATAACCGATCTCCTTCTCCGATAACTCTGCAAAAAAGAAGTACCGTTAGCCTCGCCAAGGGGAGAAAAGGGTTCTCTCCATGACCCGACTCTGGTGTGAGAATAAGTATGGGTTATGAAGAAGAAGAAGATGTATTTAAGAAGTGTGTGTAACTTGAATTCATACCTGGGTTGTTTCTCATATTTATAGCCGGGAGTCTTTGGGCGGGAAAACCCGTTAGTGAAAAGTTGACGGAAGATGCTAACCCCGTAAGCGGTTGCATTTCCTTCCATCCAGCTCCTTGATCCGACGTGAATGCACACGGATCGCTGTTAGATCTATGGCTGGGGATATGCCACGTGGAAAGTGATCAAGTGGAGATTACTCTCCATTTACATGTTGTTGTTGTGATTTCAGGGAGGCCTGAGATGGCGACACGTGTCCAGACGGTATAATCGTCTTAGTGGTGCACGATCGAATTCCTTCTAGAAGATTACTGCTGTAATCTGGTGTGACTCCTTATCATATGGAATCAGCTGAATAAATCCCGAGCCTGGGTAAATAATATCCAAGTCTGGACATTGGGCGAAAGTGTTTATTTTAGGATTTCCATCCTTTGTTTATGGGAGAAAGCGCAAGGATTTATGATTTCCTTTGGGCGCGCAAGTGTTGGCTATCTCTTAAGCCTTTCTTTTGTAAGACCAGTGCGCGGTCGCGCAAGGTAAAAGAGGTTGAAAGGCAAAGTTGTGGTATGGTCACTCGCCCTTACTGTGAGGTTTTTGGGACCTTACCCCTTCAAGTCCCCCCAGTCTAGTTGTCACACCCCGACCACGTATAACATACAAAGCGTGGCGGAAACATCGGGGAGTGTTGCAACAGAATTAATTGTTTCATAACCATGGCATGTAAAGTTGTATTTTATTTATAAACAAAGGTGTTACATTGTTTCAAACAGGAAATTTAAGAGTTCAGAACATAATTAAACATAGTCTATCTTCTTTTAAAGTCTCTAAGGCACAGGTCCGCCCTAGTATCATGATCAACATCCTATGGAAAAGCACCTGAAAACACATGTGAAAATAGGTACGTCAGCATAAAAATGCCTGTGAGATACATAGGTTTTGTGAAAATAGGATTCATGACTTATGTTTAAGAAAATGTTTAGTCATGAACCTTGTAATTTGATTTGTTTTGTAAATTGCTTGAAAAACAATAAGATCAGATGATATGTATAAGTAAATGTCAGGTTAAATAAATAACCATGTAAAAATGTGTTTGTATAAGATAAGTTGTTTGTAACTCAATGTCTTGTGAAAAGTATGTTATTTGTATAAAATGTTCTATGCCTCAATATTGAAATGATTCAAATAACGTTACGACATGTAATACCATACAAACACTTATATATAGGAAGTACCAGCGGCGTATCCACCATGCTTGTATCATATTACACACGCATCGTTACTTAATCACTTAATCAAACCAAACCAACCAATGTAAGAAGTCTATGTTTAAACCAATTGTCAAATGTATTGAATAATATGTCAAAGTGTTTATGTCAAGATGTAAATCATGTAGTGTGAAACAATTGTCAAACATGTTATGTGTCAAATGTAAATCATGTCAAATGTCTATGTCAAATATCCATGTCAAATGTCTATGTCAAATATCTTTGTCAAATGTCTATGTCAAATATGTCTATGTCAAAATGTCATGTATGGCAAGTGAAATGTCTCAACTAAACCATATGCACAAAAACAAAATATTGAAGTAAAACATGGTTTAAATCAATCTTATGTCTTTGTGGAACAATGCATGCAAATATTTAATATGAACATTTATGCGGTATTGTGAAAATGCATACATCCAAGCCTTGTGACTGTGGTGATAAACCCTTTAAACAAATTAAAGGTCTATTTGTCTTATATCATCGAATTCGGTCATTCCTTTCATCCCCTTTCCCTGGGATGTCCGGAACGGGAGTTGTCAATTCCTATGGTACCACTACCTACTAACGAACGGCGTAGCTAATGTTAATGAATGTATTGTCCCATGTAAACAAACCAAATGTCATACAAAAATGTAAGCATGTGAAAACAATGCACTAAGTATGTAATCAAATGAACATACATAGCGTGAAATGTCATGTAAAACGATGTACTACGTAATGCACACAATGGGCACACCTAGCATGAAAATGTCATGTAAAACGATGTACTATAATGTACTAACGAACATAGCAGGTATATGATGTGAAAACATGTAAAGCATGAAAGTAACAAGTAGGCACATGTGTTCCACCCCAAAACAGTTTGGAAAACAGTAAAAGAGGGGTCTATGTACTCACTTGAGATTGCTCAGATGTATTGAGATAACCACCAAGCAATGCTAGAGATCACGGAATCAAACGGCACCTAATATAGGTAACTATGTTAATAAACCGGACCTAAATCGGAAGATCGGGTAGCATGAGGGTTCGTAAACCAAACGAGTATGGAGACTCGTGTAATATGGTTTAACAAAGCCTACATACTAAATGAAACCTAACATAATTGCTTACGACCCATTACGACCCGTTTAGGTAGCTTATGCTACTTTAACGCGTCGTTCACGTGAAACGCGTTCGGACCGCCTAACTAGTCCTATGACAAGTGTTATATGCCTAAACATGTTACATAATCAGTTATGTGACAAAGGTTTAGGTTACATATGCTTAATTACCAATTATACATGAAAAGGGTATTCTGGTAATTTACCTAAGGCATATAAACTACCTATCATACAACTACTTAAACGATGTGACCATAGGGTATAACCTCGGAAGGTTATTCCCTACACTAATATGGTCACCTAATGTGTTTGGTCGGATCCTAATGATCGACCAAACTGGGTCGGGTTCGAGGTATAAGCGATTTATTAGATCGCTTACCCTACGACCCTAGACAACGTGGTAATCAGTAGGCATAGTCCCAAGGGACTATGACCATCGTGATTACAATCACGTTGCGAAGTTCCAACGAACTTCGCATTGACCATAAGCTGGTCAACGCTGAAAGTCAAACAAAGTTTGACTTTCTGACTCGAAAAGCAATAAAATAAGGAAAAGAACGAAAGAATACTTACGAAGGGTCCCCGAATGCTAATCTCGATCCAAGAACTCAGGTATGAAACAATGGTTTCAACTTAGAGCTCTCAAATCAAGATTCTAGTGATTTTTGCTATGGAATGGGTTGGGTATTTATAGGAATACCCGAACCGTTAGGATCGTTTCATGTAAAACGTGCCATGATCCAAGGCGTACACTTGTCGGAACCTTATGGTGGCTAAATATGAGTTCTTATCTGCTGACTAAGCATGTGTGAGTGTGTGGTTGTGGTTAATCCAGCTGAAAACAGGCTGTTAAGTACACTGCATCTGGTCAGGACAAGGCTAGCGCACCGCTACGTTAAAAGTGTAGCGCACCGCTAGGCCCTAGTTTGGCAGAATTACACTTTTGGTCCCTGTATTGAAATCAGCCCATTTTCGACACGTTTAAGGCCCGTTAACCCCATTTCAAAGCTCTAAAATGAAGTTAAAGTATAGGGAACTTAAATTGTGTTCAAAAATATCTCGGATGTCGGTTCGTTTGGCCGTACGGTCGCGATGTTCGCTTAATTACGACGGAATGCGCATAAGCGCGAAAAACGATCCAAATGACGCGACGAATGGATTTTTCTTAAGGCGAACACTCAAATATAATGTAGTCATGCTTTCATAAATTTTTGGATGTCCGGATGTACTCAGAACGTAAGTTATGCGCGAAAATGCAAACTTGTGCACTTTTTTGACACTTTTAGTCCCTGAATGACCCAAAAGTTTATTTTAGCACACCGAACCCATCAAAGCCTATTTCTAAGCTATGTAAAGGATATTTAAGGTGTGTTTAACTTATGGTCATGTTCCGGAAAGTTCGTTACAGTTCAAATTGACATACTTTCGCAGTTTGTCATATTTAGTCCCTGTAAGCGAATTAACTTGTTTTTGCCATACCAAAGCCTTCGAAACTTATTTCTAAGTTATGTAAAGGTTATTTAAGGTATGTTGAGTATATGTTGATGTTCCAGAGTATTTCTCGCATTAAACTGAGTACGTTTACGCACTAGTTTGCGTATAACTCTCCAGAAAGTGATGTAGAGTTTGAAATTGAACAAAAGTCAAAACATGAAAAAGGTAAAACATAACAAAACAAACATTGTGATCAAATAACATTGTTTTATTGATAATAGAACTGTTCATAGTGATTTCAAGCACAGTTGTTACAGTCTCCCCTACTTGTGGAAATTTCGTCCCGAAATTTATTTAGAGGAAACTCGTGGAAAAAGATGTGGATATTTCGCCTTCATTTGATCTTCGCGTTCCCAAGTAAACTCAGGTCCACGTTTAGCTTCCCAGCGAACTTTGACCAAAGGAATGCGCTTGCGTTTAAGCCACTTGACTTCACGTTCCATGATTTCCACTGGTTTCTCAACAAATTTCAGTGTTTTGCCAACACGAATTTCGTCAAGCGGTATGGAGAAGTTCTCATCAGCTGAACACTTCTTGAGATTGGACACGTGAAAAGTTGGATGAACATTTCCAAGTTCAGGAGGTAACTCAAGTCTATAGGCTACCTTACCGATTCTTTCGACGATCTTGAATGGTCCAACATATCTAGGTGCAAGTTTTCCTTTCTTTCCAAATCTGATCACACCTTTCCAAGGTGAGACCTTAAGTAATACTCGATCACCGACTTGAAATTCCAAGGGTTTGCGTTTTGGATCCGCGTAAATCTTCTGACGGCTTCTAGCTGCCTGAAGGTTATCACGAACTTTCTTGACCTTGTCAGTTGTCTCTAAAATGAGGGCAGGTCCGGTAAGTTGAGCCTCGCCAATCTCATTCCAGCAGACTGGTGAACGACATTTTCGACCATAGAGAGCCTCGAAAGGAGCCATTTTGATGCTAGTGTGATAACTGTTGTTGTAGGAGAATTCAATCAATTTAAGATGTGAATCCCAACTACCACCAAAATCGATCACACAAGCTCTAAGCATATCCTCCAGAGTCTGGATTGTTCTCTCAGATTGACCATCTGTTTGCGGATGATAAGCTGTGCTCAGATTAAGTTGGGTCCCCATAGCAGATTGCATGGTTCTCCAAAAATGAGAAGTAAAACGAGCATCTCTGTCAGAAATGATGTTCAAAGGAACACCATGCCGAGCCACAATTTCATCTACATAGATTTGAGCAAGTCTGTCAGCAGGAAAATCCTCACGGATTGGCAAGAAATGTGTTGACTTTGTAAGACGATCAACGACTACCCAGATGGCATCATGACCTTTCTTTGTGCGTGGAAGTTTGGTAACAAGATCCATAGTAATGTTTTCCCATTTCCAAACTGGGATCTCTGGTTGCTCCAATAAACCAGAAGGACGCTGATGTTCAGCCTTAACCTTGAGACAAGTAAGGCATTTTGATACGTATAAGGCAATGTCTTTCTTCATACCAGGCCACCAATAATGAATACGAAGATCCTTATACATCTTATCTGAGCCTGGATGAATAGAATAACGCGACTTATGGGCTTCATCCATAAGCAAGGTACGAAGATCATCCTGGCTTGGGACCCACAAACGGTCCATGAAGTAATATGATCCATTGTCCTTCAGTTCCAGAGCAGGCGTTATGTGATAAGGAAATTCCTTATCCATTAAACCTTGTGAAACACAAGATTGTTGAGCCTGAGAAATGCGTGCTTGGATATCAGACCGGGCTTGAATAACAGATTGAACACGTACACAATGAAGTTTAGTACGTTCCTTACGACTCAATGCATCAGCTACGACATTCGCCTTACCAGGATGGTAGCGAATTTCGCAGTCATAGTCGTTTAAAAGCTCAACCCAACGTCGTTGCCTCATGTTGAGTTCTTTCTGATTGAAGATATGTTGAAGACTTTTGTGGTCTGTGAAAACCACACATTTTGTACCGTACAAATAGTGTCTCCAGATTTTGAGAGCGAAAACAACTGCACCCAACTCAAGATCATGAGTGGTGTAGTTCTTCTCATGTATCTTCAATTGTCTTGATGCATAGGCTATGACTTTGTTCCTTTGCATCAGAACACAGCCAAGACCTAATTTAGATGCATCAGAATACACGACAAAATCATCATCACCCTCAGGCAATGATAGAACAGGCGCATCGCAAAGCTTCTGCTTCAAGTGTTGAAAAGCTTCCTCTTGCTTGAATCCCCAGTAAAAGGGCATTTTCTTCTGAGTTAGAGCAGTTAGAGGAACTGCAATCTTAGAGAAGTTCTCAATGAAGCGGCGATAATAACCCGCTAGACCAAGAAAAGAACGAACTTCAGTAGGAGTAGTAGGCGTATCCCAATCCTTAATCGCACTGACCTTGGAGGGATCTACATGAATACCTCGTTCGTTGATAATATGCCCTAAAAATTGAACTTCTTTAAGCCAAAATTCGCACTTGGAGAATTTAGCGAAAAGTTGCTCTTTCTTTAGGAGTTCCAGAGTAAGACGAAGGTGTTGCTCGTGATCAGCTCGCGTCTTAGAATAAATCAAGATATCGTCAATAAAAACAATGACGAACTGATCCAAATAAGGTTTGCAGACCCTATTCATTAAGTCCATGAAAACAGCCGGAGCATTAGTCAGACCGAATGGCATGACTGTGAATTCATAGTGCCCATAACGAGTGCGGAACGCTGTCTTTGGAATATCTTCTTCATGTACCCGAAGTTGATGATATCCAGATCGCAAATCGATCTTCGAAAAATAAGAAGCACCTTGTAACTGATCAAAGAGATCATCGATGCGAGGTAGGGGATATTGATTCTTGATGGTAAGCTTGTTAAGCTCACGATAATCGATACACATCCTAAAGGATCCATCCTTCTTCTTGACAAAAAGAACGGGAGCACCCCAAGGTGAAAAGCTAGGACGGATAAAACCTTTTTCAGAGAGCTCCTGAAGCTGCTTAGACAACTCTTGCATCTCAGATGGTGCAAGACGATATGGAGCTCTGGCAATGGGATTTGCACCAGGTACGAGATCAATGCGGAACTCGACTTGGCGTGCTGGAGGTAGACCAGGTAACTCTTCAGGGAAGACTTCAGAATAATCCCGAACGACAGGAATATCTGAAATAGACTTACCCTTGCCTTTATCTGCTGTAACATGTGCTAAGAACGCCACATAGTTCTTCCGTAGATACTTCCGAGCTTTAAAACAAGACATGAGCTTGAGACCACCGGCAGGCTTCTCACCACGAACCTGTAGGATCTCGCCTGTCGAAAGCGGCACACGAACAATCTTCTCAGAACAAACTATCTCTGCGCGATGCTTGGATAACCAATCCATACCCACTATAACGTCGAAGCTTCCAAGTTGCATAGGCGTAAGATCGATAGGAAAAAGATGATCGTTAAGATTCAACTGGCAGTTGTGAAGAACAGAATCAAGAACAATGGGTTCACCGTTAGCAACCTCTACCGTCAAAGGTTTACCTAGTTTCGTTCTAGACACGCGAAGCATTGACTCAAAAGACAATGACACAAAACTCTTGTCGGCACCCGAATCGAAAAGAACAGTTGCAGGCTGATTATTAATAAAGAACGTACCGTTCACCACGTTATCGTCCGCCTGCGCCTCTTGGGCATTCATGTTAAAGGCTCGGCCTCGAGCCGGAGCCTGAGCCTGATTCTGGTTCTGGTTGGCTAGTCTTGGGCACCGGTTTCTGTAGTGGGTCAGGTCCCCACAATTATAACAAGCACCCGGTGGGTAATATGGTCTTGCAGCTTGACCCTGTTGCTGAGCAACTTGTTGAGCCGGGTTCTGAACCACGGGATTCTGAGCAGACCGACAAACATTGGCAAGATGGCCTGACTTCCCACAGTTAGTACAGAAACGGCATGGAAGTTGCGGCTGGTGGTGACTGTTGCATCTATTGCATAAAGGTGCATTCCCTGAATAGGGTTTCTTAGCTGGAGGCTGTGCGGGTTGGTTGGGAGCTGCCTGGTTAGCTTGGGCAGTGACAGCATAGTTTTGGGAAGCCTTACGCTTCTTTGCCCTCTTTGATGAACCAGAAACCTTTCCATTCCCGTTTTGACCTTTCTTGCTATCCACCTTGTCTGCCGACTGTTTCTTGCCCTTGTCACCCTTCCGGTGTAACTTGTTCTTCCGGATCTGCGACTCAGTCAATGTCGCTGATAACTCGATCGCCTGACGGAGTGTGGCAGGGTTACTACCAGTAAGAATGTCTTGTACCGAGTCAGGTAGACCATCGATGTATCTCTCGATAGCCTTGTCGAGTGGGGTGACCATTGTTGGGCAAAGCAGACTCAATTCTTCAAACCGATCAGTATAAGCCCTGTGCTCACCACTATCTTGCTTCAATTCATCAAACTCCTTCTCCAACGCTCGTTGCTCATGACGAGGACAGAATTCCCTCATCATAAGGGCTCTAAGTTCAGCCCAGGTCTGTGCGAGAGCAACTTCTGCACCCCTGTCTCTCATAACCCCGTTCCACCATGTCAAAGCCCTCTTCTGAAATACGCTCGAGGAGAACTCGACCTTGCGATTATCCGGACACTGCACATGGCGAAAAGTATTCTCTATGCTCTCGAACCACTGAAGAAGCCCAGTCGCTCCCTCAGAACCACTAAACTTGAGTGGTTTAGCCTGGTTAAAATCCTTGAATTTGCACGGAGCATTGTTGTTGTTGTTGGCTTGGTTCCATAGAGCAAAGAGATTTGGAAATTGAGCAGCCATCTGCTCCGAAATGATTTCTGCCAGTTCGGCAGTTGCTATCTGGGGTTCGCGTCGAGGAGGCATTCTAAAAGAGGAAACATGAAAGGAAACGAGTGAGATGTTTGGGTGAAGAGAATGAGATGAAACAAAGTCAACAAAAACAAAGATGGTGGTCATTCGTCCGCATCACCAAGCTAACAAACGACACACAGTGACTAATCAAAGTAAATGGGTCAAAACTAATGCATCACGAAGACATGCTCGCCTATAAGTGAACACTGACCCCAAGAGTTCCCAGGTAAGAGTGACTGGTCCGATTATGTGGATTTGTACGAACACTCTAGCCTTAGACAGAAAACCCAGGGTACAGGCATTCACCCTTCCAGTTTGCACGTGTTCACATTATTTAAGACCCAAAACTTTGACGAGATTTTGAAAACTCAAAGGGGTTCAAAACCATATAACAGAGGGTTCAAAACCTTGTAATAAATCATCCAAAAACAGATGATTGTTTTTCAAAAATCGTTTCGGAAAAATTTTCGTTACTTGTTTTGATAATCACCTAAGGATAGGTGATGTACATGTTTTAAGATCTAAACACAAGATAACTTGTGTTAGGGTCCTAGAAAAGTTATAGTCTAGGTCAAAGCATTACTAATAACCTAATTCCCTATAACCATTGGCTCTGATACCAACTCTTCTGTCACACCCCGACCACGTATAACATACAAAGCGTGGCGGAAACATCGGGGAGTGTTGCAACAGAATTAATTGTTTCATAACCATGGCATGCAAAGTTGTATTTTATTTATAAACAAAGGTGTTACATTGTTTCAAACAGGAAATTTAAGAGTTCAGAACATAATTAAACATAGTCTATCTTCTTTTAAAGTCTCTAAGGCACAGGTCCGCCCTAGTATCATGATCAACATCCTATGGAAAAGCACCTGAAAACACATGTGAAAATAGGTACGTCAGCATAAAAATGCCTGTGAGATACATAGGTTTTGTGAAAATAGGATTCATGACTTATGTTTAAGAAAATGTTTAGTCATGAACCTTGTAATTTGATTTGTTTTGTAAATTGCTTGAAAAACAATAAGATCAGATGATATGTATAAGTAAATGTCAGGTTAAATAAATAACCATGTAAAAATGTGTTTGTATAAGATAAGTTGTTTGTAACTCAATGTCTTGTGAAAAGTATGTTATTTGTATAAAATGTTCTATGCCTCAATATTGAAATGATTCAAATAACGTTACGACATGTAATACCATACAAACACTTATATATAGGAAGTACCAGCGGCGTATCCACCATGCTTGTATCATATTACACACGCATCGTTACTTAATCACTTAATCAAACCAAACCAACCAATGTAAGAAGTCTATGTTTAAACCAATTGTCAAATGTATTGAATAATATGTCAAAGTGTTTATGTCAAGATGTAAATCATGTAGTGTGAAACAATTGTCAAACATGTTATGTGTCAAATGTAAATCATGTCAAATGTCAATGTCTATGTCAAATATCCATGTCAAATGTCTATGTCAAATATCTTTGTCAAATGTCTATGTCAAATATGTCTATGTCAAAATGTCATGTATGGCAAATGAAATGTCTCAACTAAACCATATGCACAAAAACAAAATATTGAAGTAAAACATGGTTTAAATCAATCTTATGTCTTTGTGGAACAATGCATGCAAATATTTAATATGAACATTTATGCGGTATTGTGAAAATGCATACATCCAAGCCTTGTGACTGTGGTGATAAACCCTTTAAACAAATTAAAGGTCTATCTGTCTTATATCATCGAATTCGGTCATTCCTTTCATCCCCTTTCCCTGGGATGTCCGGAACGGGAGTTGTCAATTCCTATGGTACCACTACCTACTAACGAACGGCGTAGCTAATGTTAATGAATGTATTGTCCCATGTAAACAAACCAAATGTCATACAAAAATGTAAGCATGTGAAAACGATGCACTAAGTATGTAATCAAATGAACATACATAGCGTGAAATGTCATGTAAAACGATGTACTACGTAATGCACACAATGGGCACACCTAGCATGAAAATGTCATGTAAAACGATGTACTATAATGTACTAACGAACATAGCAGGTATATGATGTGAAAACATGTAAAGCATGAAAGTAACAAGTAGGCACATGTGTTCCACCCCAAAACAGTTTGGAAAACAGTAAAAGAGGGGTCTATGTACTCACTTGAGATTGCTCAGATGTATTGAGATAACCACCAAGCAATGCTAGAGATCACGGAATCAAACGGCACCTAATATAGGTAACTATGTTAATAAACCGGACCTAAATCGGAAGATCGGGTAGCATGAGGGTTCGTAAACCAAACGAGTATGGAGACTCGTGTAATATGGTTTAACAAAGCCTATATACTAAATGAAACCTAACATAATTGCTTACGACCCATTACGACCCGTTTAGGTAGCTTATGCTACTTTAACGCGTCGTTCACGTGAAACGCGTTCGGACCGCCTAACTAGTCCTATGACAAGTGTTATATGCCTAAACATGTTACATAATCAGTTATGTGACAAAGGTTTAGGTTACATATGCTTAATTACCAATTATACATGAAAAGGGTATTCTGGTAATTTACCTAAGGCATATAAACTACCTATCATACAACTACTTAAACGATGTGACCATAGGGTATAACCTCGGAAGGTTATTCCCTACACTACTATGGTCACCTAATGTGTTTGGTCGGATCCTAATGATCGACCAAACTGGGTCGGGTTCGAGGTATAAGCGATTTATTAGATCGCTTACCCTACGACCCTAGACAACGTGGTAATCAGTAGGCATAGTCCCAAGGGACTATGACCATCGTGATTACAATCACGTTGCGAAGTTCCAACGAACTTCGCATTGACCATAAGCTGGTCAACGCTGAAAGTCAAACAAAGTTTGACTTTCTGACTCGAAAAGCAGTAAAATAAGGAAAAGAACGAAAGAATACTTACGAAGGGTCCCCGAATGCTAATCTCGATCCAAGAACTCAGGTATGAAACAATGGTTTCAACTTAGAGCTCTCAAATCAAGATTCTAGTGATTTTTGCTATGGAATGGGTTGGGTATTTATAGGAATACCCGAACCGTTAGGATCGTTTCATGTAAAACGTGCCATGATCCAAGGCGTACACTTGTCGGAACCTTATGGTGGCTAAATATGAGTTCTTATCTGCTGACTAAGCATGTGTGAGTGTGTGGTTGTGGTTAATCCAGCTGAAAACAGGCTGTTAAGTACACTGCATATGGCCAGGACAAGGCTAGCGCACCGCTACGTTAAAAGTGTAGCGCACCGCTAGGCCCTAGTTTGGCAGAATTACACTTTTGGTCCCTGTATTGAAATCAGCCCATTTTCGACACGTTTAAGGCCCGTTAACCCCATTTCAAAGCTCTAAAATGAAGTTAAAGTATAGGGAACTTAAAATGTGTTCAAAAATATCTCGGATGTCGGTTCGTTTGGCCGTACGGTCGCGATGTTCGCTTAATTACGACGGAATGCGCATAAGCGCGAAAAACGATCCAAATGACGCGACGAATGGATTTTTCTTAAGGCGAACACTCAAATATAATGTAGTCATGCTTTCATAAATTTTTGGATGTCCGGATGTACTCAGAACGTAAGTTATGCGCGAAAATGAAAACTTGCACTTTTTTGACACTTTTAGTCCCTGAATGACCCAAAAGTTTATTTTAGCACACCGAACCCATCAAAGCCTATTTCTAAGCTATGTAAAGGATATTTAAGGTGTGTTTAACTTATGGTCATGTTCCGGAAAGTTCGTTACAGTTCAAATTGACATACTTTCGCAGTTTGTCATATTTAGTCCCTGTAAGCGAATTAACTTGTTTTTGCCATACCAAAGCCTTCGAAACTTATTTCTAAGTTATGTAAAGGTTATTTAAGGTATGTTGAGTATATGTTGATGTTCCAGAGTATTTCTCGCATTAAACTGAGTACGTTTACGCACTAGTTTGCGTATAACTCTCCAGAAAGTGATGTAGAGTTTGAAATTGAACAAAAGTCAAAACATGAAAAAGGTAAAACATAACAAAACAAACATTGTGATCAAATAACATTGTTTTATTGATAATAGAAATGTTCATAGTGATTTCAAGCACAGTTGTTACACTAGTGTTGTACTTATGCAAATAAGTGGAGCACTGGACTTATAAGAGGGAAATGCTTTGGAGCGCGAAAATGTGGAAACTTCTATGAGAAGATTTATTTGTTTATTGTAAAGATTTTTTGAAAATATTTGACTTTAAATGAGACTAGTACAGTAAGACTGAGTGACAGGCTGTCGCTGTCAGTTGTTCCTTACTGTCTGTGTTTTGCACGCGCGTGTGTAAGCGCGTTTGTGTTGGCTTTCACTCGCTCTGCTGCTTGGGTAACTGTGATACCCGGAAAAGGTGCTATAGCGGTTACCGATGCTATTTATTGCGGTGAGTATATAAGTCTGTTTGAGTTGCCCTCTTCCAGTTTAATCATTGCTTTTTTTGAAAACTCTTCCTCTTCCTTTCTTCATTAATCATCTAAGAAAAAGTTTATCATTTCTTCCTCTTATGTCAACCGGAGAACACCAAGAAGACCTATCTGAAGAAATGTCTACTGAACTTCCACCGTTAAAGTGGCCCAGGGCGACCTTTGATGGTTTGGTTCGGAATTTGAAATTTCCGGAGAACTGGGGTGCTCTGTACCCTGAAGAGGGGCAGACAGCAACGGATGCTCCGGGTGGGTACATCACCCTTTTCTGGGATTTCTTCTGTGAAGGCAACTTCCGTTTGCCCGTGACCAGATTTTTCCTTGAAATCCTTGAGTATTACAAGTTGCATATTTCCCAATTGAACACTATTGGTATGGTTAGGGTTCGACATTTCGAGTTTGTGTGCCGAACGATGCATATCGAGCCGACAGTCCCTCGATTTAGGGTTTTTTATCAAATGCATTGTATTCAAGGGTTTTACTCTTTTATTTAGAGAGCATCTACGAAGAAGATTCTACTGCAACCCCCAAAATCCTTCCATGATTGGAAGCAAAAATTCTTTTTTATCAAGGCCGGAGTGATTCCGGCGAGGATGGTTTTAAGGGGGAAAGAGGATGTCCCTATTGAAACGATTAAAACCCCTGTTGATGAGAACTGGTATCAAGATCTGAAGGACGTTCCCAATATTGCTTTGTCGGAGAAAGCCCTTGTCGGGGCCAGTATGAGTTTGAATTGGAAGATGGACCGTGACGACAAGCCGGTATATACGGAGGACGGTCATGGTAAGTTTGGGGGTTTTTTCTCCCCTTCCTTGTTCTTCTATTTTTCTTCGTTCTTTTTTTTCTCTTTTTTTTTTGAACTTGCCTTTCTTCCCTTGTAATTGTTTCACTGTATGTGGTCGCGTTTAAGAGGGAAGGCGGGAAGATGGGTACCATTAAGAAAAAACCTGACGAAGAACTTTGGTACCATAGGATTGTGAAAAATTTTGTTCTTCCGCGGGGCCTGCTCAGTCCGTTGCTGGTGCTGGTAAGCTATACTTGTTTCTGTTCTCCTCTTTGCGCTTGTGAGTAAATTGTTCTTTGCGCTTTCGTAGGTGAGTTGTCGAATTTGGGCATAGGCCCTGAAAGGAAAAAACGCGCGATGACTTCTACCTCTGCGCCGAAGAAAGGTGGGGCTGATAAAACTCAAACTTTGAAGACAAAAAATGTTGGAGAGAAGAAAGGTACGCGCCGTTCCTCTGACTCCAGGTGTGATTATGTGGTGGTTTCTGATTCTTTGGATGGTCTTACACCTGCAGTAACTGTACGGGAACCGAAACCTGAACCGAGGGATTCTGCTGATATTCCTCCATCCAACCCAAGTGATCCTATTGACTTGGATTCTAGTCCTGAACACTTGGTGCACAGGAAGGCTGGTAAAAGGAAGCAAGCTGATACTGATGCTGAGGGACAACCCTCTAAGAAGATCCAAAGGAAGAAAATTACCAGGAAGGGCAACCTGGATGCTTTTATCTCTGAACCTGTTCCCAGTAAGTATTCTCTTAACTTCTTTCCCTTGTGCGCATCAAATATTTATAGACTTTGTTGTGTTTTCAGAGGTTCCTGTTTCCCCTGTTCCCACAGAACCGCAGCCTGTGGTTATTGAAGAACTCCCACCTTCTCCTCCGCATGCTTTTGTTGCTAACGGGTCTTTAGTTAAGTCAAAGACTTAGACCGGCTAGCTAGAAAGAAAACTTACGGTCCTAAACGTTAGATTAAACGGAGACTGGAATAGAATGTGATTTAGACCCGTCAAGTTTGGATACTTGTATAATATGGGTAAACAAAACACATTCTGGAATTTGAGGATTTAATGATAAGGATAAACCCGTTTCGGCTATTTTATGTAAACTAATCACATAAACCGATCCGAACGCATAAACGCGTAACGGGTAACCAAATGAATTATATACAGGTCTTAATTGTTATTATACTTAAAATATGTTAATACATCAGTAGGATGTTAACATATATGCCCAAAAAGTATTTAAATCCATTTTAAGTCCCGTAAGGGCATTTTGGTAATTTTAATGATTACAAAAGAGATTTTATAATAAACTGAGGTTCTGGTCTTTTTAAATCAGTAAAAATATTTAATTTATCTCTTTACATCAGTAAGATACTACATATATGTGAGGTTTACCATTTATAGCCAAACTATGCCCCGAAAGGGCATTTTGGTCATTTCACATATGCTTTTAAGGACATTTTTGGAAACCCGAGTTTATAACTTATACCTACTGTGATAATATTGAAATTTGTTTAAAAAATCAGTAGGTAACAAGTCTTAGATGTTAAGTATGGTTTTAAACCATACTATGCACCTAAATAGTGTAAAACTCGCTAATTGACGATAATCAAGATGTTTATGAAATTTTGAGATTTTGATAACTTTTGAATGCTCAAAATAATTTATTTAATATATAAAATCAGTAGAAAAAGGTTTGGCATTCAAATCATTTGTTAATATCATTTTATGCCTAAAAGGGCATTATCGTCATTAACCGATTTACACAAGAACTCTAAGTTTTAAACAGATTATAATCTGACCAAAAATCTTAAAATTCCTTAAAAATGATATCTTAACAGTAGGTAATGAGTTTTGGTTCAAATCCTAGTTTAAACATGTGTTATGCAAGATATCGTAAATTAATTAATAAAAAGCTTCTAATTACGATATCGAGCATAACTTCTATTTGGAACCCAGAACTGATGTCAAATTTTTTGGACAAGTTTAAATATCAGTAGCAAAGGTTTTCGTCCTCTCACATTTCTAAAAATATCATTTTTATGTCAAAAGGGCATTTATGGCATTTATAAGCATATTAACGATCAAGTGCATATAACTCAAACCACTAAGAACCATGCACTATAACTCTAGATGGTTATACTACTGAGTAATGTGGTCCTAATGGAAGCTTAAAACACGGGAGAATTAAGCTTGAACGGGTCAGAACTGAAAGTCAAAGCAAAAGTCAAGCTTTTGCGACTTTCGGTTATAAACTGACCTTAGACTGATAATTGTCGGGTTAGGACTGATAAAACATGTTCTAATATTAATTACCAAGTCATTAGAATGTTAAAATATAATTTAGAACCTTTGTTTTATTATTTTAATTCATTTTTAAACTTGTTGTCCAGTTTGACTTTTTGTCAAACTAGTTTGACCTACAATTGACTAGTCAAATGAAATAATTAAGAGGTGCCCTTTTAAGGGTTAATCACCCACATTAGTATGGTTCCATAACCACTTTCGTTTCGGTCAGTGGCTGGACCGTTTGAGATTAAACCGAAAGTCAAAGTTACAACAAGTTTGACTTTTCGTTAATTAAGCTAATTAAAAGGACTAAGCAGGGGTTAAGACTCTTACTAATGGTCCTTGCTATCTTTTCTACACTTGTAATTCTTCTCCTAATCCTTGCAAGCTCCAGGAATGAGTCATTTGAAAGTTGTTTGCAAATGTGTGCATAATAAACATGAACTAGTTCTTCTTATATAGTGATTTGCCATGTCCCTAGATCATTGCAGCTGTTATGGGACCTCCTAGGATCACCCCAGGTGTCCTAGTGGATTAATAAAACCGTTTAACAGCCCCTAGGATCAATATAATTGAGAATAAGTCGGTTATGCAGCTGAAACCTGCATCTGTTAACATAATTCTGCGCTGGGCACTTCTACGCGGCCCGCGTAGACTTGTTAAAGGGCTTACACGGCCCGCCTGGACCTGCTGTTCAGGTTAAAACACTTTCAAATATGGCAGAAACAGTCCCTGGCCAATTTAAACCTTATATAACCTCCCTTTTAACATGTAAGGCCCTTGTAGTTAGTTTGTAGAGGCCCAAGGATGTATAAACAAACTTCGTTACGCTCGGCTTCGTTAAATATCACTATAAATGTAAGTTTCATCAAGTTGACACTTTTCACCCAAAGTCTTGAAAACTCGCTTAACGATCTCGAAACCACGTGAAATTTTTATCACTTATTCTTGAGAGTATATTTGAATATTTCAAAGCCTCGGGTTCGTTAAAAGGTCACTCAGAGGTCAGAATTAACATGTTGACATGTTTAACCCTTGTAGTTTTATAATCTTCTGATTATTTTCACAAATGGCTTCTTATATTCAATTTATCACTCGTTTAAGAATATATTCTTCATGTATGTTCATTCTGAGGCACAAGTTTTGCATGTTGACACTTTTAGTCCCTGTGGTTTCATATTTTCATCGTTTGGCAACCATAGTCCTTTAAACTCATTCTTTCACATATCTAGAGTTTAGGACACGTGTCTTTACATAATTGGACACGTTTTTACGTGGTGTTACACCCAGGATGTTGCCTTTCCTTCTACAATCAAAAAAGAATTTTGATGCACCGACAAATTCTATGATAACAAAATCAATCGTAATATTTGCTCTAAGCAAGCAAAAGTGCTTGTGACGATGTATACGTGCAATAAAAAATTTGTAGTGCTAACCTTTAAAAATAATACGCCCATGTCATCGTATATGGCTTAAATATTATTAGCAGCATTTCGATGTTGTATCTCCCACAATGACTCTGCCTTGTCCACATCTTTCTCAAAACTAACCCTAAGTATAATGAGGTTGAAACATCTTAAACCACACAGATACCTAGATAATAAGGTTGAATTTCAAATTGAAAGAAGATATGAAACACAAAAGAATTATAAATTACGTTTTTTGAAAGTATAATGAGGTTGCTAATCATTCCTTGTTAATTAATCATTGCATTACTTCTAATCATTAATTATATATTAGGTAAGTTGACTTGAAGCTCACCTTTGACATGCACTGCTCCACACCATTGCCTTTGTTCGTTACAGTTTGCCACTATAAAGCATTTTACAATAAACAAACCAAATTAATTTCAAACAAACAAAATTAGAAAAGCATAGATTTGTAGCTGGAGATAATTCTACATTTTTTATACATAAAAAGTATCCAAACTCGGAATCAAGTTATTCTTTCATTTTTACAAAATTTACTACTTTAATGGACTGCTCAAGTAGTAAATATTTAGAAAAGAAATAAAGTATAAATGAGCTAAAATATGAATTTAAATACTTCAAGTTGTGTTTATCTATTTAGAGTAAATCTAAACTAATATTTTTAACTAATGGGTGAGTTCCACCAATACTGACGAATCTGCAGCAGCACGAAAGTTAGAATTTTACCAATGAGAAGGTAGAAGAATGTGACATGTGATGATTTACCATTCAGAGGTTACCTCTTAACCATTCAGACTTGAGGCTACCTCTTATTCATTCAGAGGTTTTAAACCATTAAGAGGTAGCATCTGAATGGTCATTAAGAGGCTACCAAACAGCCCCATAATCATCTAAAATACATTGAAAGTTCAAAAGTCAATTCCGTGTCTTTTATTTTAATGATTTAAAGCATATATCGTAACAACCAATAAATGTTTTTAGTATGATTATTGAATAATTTGAATATAATTAGTTATATAGAAACCAATAATTGTTAATTAGAGGTTATTAAAAATTAGGATAATTAGCAATTGTAAAAAATGAATGTAGTTAACTTCTATTTTAGGTAACTTTATTTAAAAATAAGTCAAATATAATTTAAATTTAAAATTACTATAATATGTTGGAAGAATTTAATCAAAATTATATATAAAATTTTAAATTTTAAACCACTAACATGTCTAGATACATTGAACTAAACTAAAAAGGAAATCCAGTTAATTTTATTAACTACAAATCGTTTACTTCCATATTATCCTTGAAATCAAATTTTTGAATTTAAAATAAAGTTATTATCTATCCTCTAAATAAGGAAATTATCAGCCAAAAATACTAAAAACACATTTTTTTCGTTTTTTAAGATTATTAATATATTGTTAAAACAGTCTTCTAATAATTAAAATGATATTAGAAAACATACCAATGCTAGCATCTTGAGGGACATAATTATCTAAAATACACTGAAAGTTCAAAAGTCAATTCTGTATCTATTATTTTAATGATTTAAAGCATATAAGGTAACCTCCAATAAATGTTTTTAATATGATTGTTGAATAATTTGAATCTAATTAGTTAAGTAGAAATCAATAACTTTTTATTAGAGATTATTAAAAATTAGGATAATTAACAATTATAAAAAATGAATGTAGTCAACTTCTATATTAGGTAACTTTATTTAAAAATAAGTCAAGTATAATTTAAATTTAAAATTACTATAAAATGTTGGAAGAATTTAATCAAAATTATATATAAAATTTTAAATTTTAAACCACTAACATGTCTAGGTACATTGAACCCACCTAAAAGGAAATCCAATTAATGTTATTAACTCCAAATCGTTTACTTCCATAATATCATCAAAATCAAAATTCTGAATTTTAAATCAAGTTATTATCTATCCTTTAAATAAGGAAATTATCAGTCAAAAATTTTAACAACACATTTTTTTACGTTTTTTAAGAATATTAATATATTCCTAAACCATACTTCTAATAATTAAAACGATATTAGAAAACATACAAATGCTAGCATCTTGAGGGACATAATCATCTAAAATATACTGAAAGTTCAAAAGTCAATTTTGTATCTATTATTTTAATGATTTAAAGCATATATGGTAACATCCAATAAATGTTTTTAATATGATTGTTGAATAATTTGAATCTAATTAGTTATATAGAAACCAATAATTATTGATTAGTGGTTATCAAAAATTAGGATAATTAGCAATCTATTATATATAATAAATGAAAGTTATTTGGGCCACATGTCACTTAATTAGGGCATCGTTTTTCCTCTTTTCCCGCCCAACAGTACCACTGCCCTCTTCTATTTATATCCTCCCTCATTTACTCATTTAGAGCTTCTTGCTTTCTCTCTTCCTCTCCTCTCTGCTCTATTCTGATCGATGTTCAGATCCTCTTTCTCTCTGATGTTCATCCTTCTTCTTCTTCTCATATTCATCTCCTCAACAACGTACGGCAGAGGTTACTTCTATAGGATGCATCTGCGTTTGAAACCCTAAATCATGTACCGTCGAGTGGTTGAAGAAGAGAATAATCATGTAAGATCTATTTTTTCATTCAGAAATTTTATTTCGTTTTATCTATTTTCTCATACTCAGCACGATGAACCCTTTTGTACCCTCAGAAGAAGAAGCAGATCTCCTAGGGTTTCTTATCGTACTCGATGAACGCTTTTGTACAAGCTCCTCATAATCGGTGACTTTGGTATGTTCTAATAATCTTTTTATTATTGTATATATCTGAAATTTATAAATAACTCTGTTTGTAGGTTTTGATTTTATCTTTCCTTTGTTATTGTTTATTCAGATGCTTGCTTTGTTGTATCATGTGATTATGACTAGATTTATTTTGACATGTTTTGTAGTTTATGTCTTTCCCAAGCTTTTTTGTTCATTTATAGAGTTTGTTGATTAGAAGCTACCTCTGTCGGACGGTTGTTGAGGAGATGGAAATGTGAAAGGTGATACCAGGTCTGTTGATAGGTGATACCAGCGCAAAAGTTTAGGCTTCATCCTTTTTTGTTATTTTGGTATGGTACTCCTTTACATTCCCACTTTCAATGAGGTTGTCTTAGTCATGTATTTGATTTTGGTATGGTACTCCTTTACATTCCCACTTTTAAGAAGGTGCTTTTGTCATGGACATCAAAGTGATTGCACAACACCAAGGTAACTTCAATTGGTGTGATTTATTTTTTTGTATTTGTAACGTTTTGATTTACCGTTTATTGGTGCATTGATTCATTTGTAATCCCTTGTGGATCTCCCGTCATCTCAATTTGAGCAATTAAACGTAGTTTAATTACTCACCATCAGTGTTTTAATTACTAGCAGTGCTTAAAAGTTTTCCATCAGCTGTTTGACTTAACAGTAGTTTGCGATATTCATTCCAAATTCATCAGTTGTTGTAGGTAAACTGAAGACCAAAGCACCTGTTGAAGACAAGCACTGATCAACTAAATGTGAAACACTGTCTAACAACAAAAGTGGTTCAGCATCAGCATTAGTTATTCTATTTTTGTTTATGTTAACAGTGTTTATATGTAACAGTGTTTTTCACATCAGTGTTTTATATTCTGTTAGGTTGTTAGATGTCATCACCTTAGTGTGTAGATCTTCAGATTCAACAAATCTTTACATCGGTTATACACCCCCAAGGAAACGGCCAAGTGGAGAGGGCAAATAGAAGTCTGCTGGATGGAATCAAAAGAAGGTTAGGCTACGAGGGAAGTTCTTGGGTAGAAGAATTGCCAAACGTCCTTTGGGCACATCGAACCATGCCCAAGACAAGCAACAATGAGACCCCCTTCAGCCTAACTTACGACACAGAGGCAATGACACCAGCGGAAGTTGGGCTACCTTCGCTAAGGAGCCTAACAACTGATGATGATAATGACAGGCTCCTACGGGAAGGCCTGGACCTCCTGGAAGAACGGCGTGAAATAGCCGCCATTAGCGAGGAAAAATACAAGAAAACCTTAGAGAAGTATTATAATCAACGCGTGGCTCAGCAAACCTTCATGGAGGGCGAGTACGTCATGCGGGATAACGAAGCCAGTAGAGCGAAACCCTCAGGCAAGCTGGGACCCAACTAGGAAGGCACTTACGTAGTCCAAGAAGATCTAGCCAAAGGGGCTTACCGCCTATCCAGGCTTGATAGCACAGCGGTTCCACGTAGCTGGAACACTGCTCAGTAGAAAAAAAATGTTACATGTAGACTTCCGCCCCTAACGACGGGTTTGACAGTTTTCTTTTTTGAACAAGTGTAATCCATCAGTAACGATGTCTCTTTTTCAGTTACTAAGTTAATAAAAATTACCTTTTTATTCTCTTTTATTACCTACATGTATAATAACAATTACCATCGCATTCAAACTACATATTACGGTACAAAAATTACCATTGCATTCAAACTGCATATCACGGTAAAAAATGTGTATGACACGAAAGATTTTTCATATATAAGTCAGATGACCAAAACTATACAGCGCTAAGAGTGCGTATCTTGGTAATAGATACATTAACCACTACAAAAGATAGGTATTTTGGTAATAAATACATACAACTATCTTACAAAACCAAGTACTTGTCCCAGTTGTTAAACACCAACATATGGGAATACCAAAAAACGAACATGTTCTACTATACTACACGTCGGGAAACATTGCTAACACCTCTACAGGGGTGTGCAATGCCTCAGTGTAATACTCCAAGGGATGAGGATCGACGATCAAGTCATCAACATTCACCTCATCAACCGGAGAAGCTGGCATCTTCTGATCCTCGATTGAACTTACACATCGACGGCCACACCAGCGTCGCTGGTACACCGCTCTACATCATTGTGTATACTCGAGAGGAAATGCCTGCATCAAGGTTTCAACCGTTAAGAACACCACAATGACGTCAGCCTCAACTTGAGCATGGGGAGGGCTGCCATCTCCGATACCTTTGCAAGTCCTATTTATACAAGGCATGGTATCGCCGGAGTTAGTCTTTTTACCCCTCATCGTCGTATCCGTCACCGGATCCTGGAGACGAACCAGAGCTTCCGCTGCGTCCAATGTTTGAAGTATGTCTGAAATTTTCCGATTACGGTATTTTCGATCCATTTTTTCACTTACTAAATTTGGAAAAAGCAAGACACAATTTATAGAGGGTTAAGAGGGCTGACAACCGTGACGACAACAAACTTAATAGCATGGCATCATTACACGTCAAATCGCCACACTTAAGTAAACGGCGGCGTCATCATAATGATAACTGCATTAATTGTCTGGCAAAAATCGAATGCTTACACGCACCACAAACAAAACCAAATAGTGTTTTTACAAAATATCTAAGGAACAGTGGAAATATCAAATAAACAACACTCATTCCTCGCCAGATTCCTCCGCCACATCCAGCATCTTGCATAAGGAGTCCACGCCGTCTTCGGCCACCTTGTCAACCAGCTCCGCATACGCGGGCAGTGGGTCATTACAAACTGCCTCAAGTGCATCCGCCATCTCCGCTATCAATTTACCTCCCCTCTCCTGGAACTCGGGAGTGATCCTACCCGTTTGTTGGCAACTAACATAACCCTCGTGGACGCCATCATGGTGCCCTGACTTATAGGCGGTAGTAGACAGGCGGTCCAAGAGAGTCACAAAGGACTCTGATTGGTGAAGATATTCAAAAGCCCGAACCAAGCCATTGGATATCAACCAGTTCCTATCACCCTGCAAACCAGCCAAGCGGCTGGTCAGGCTATCCACTTGGGCGTTGGACTGGTCCAATGCACTCTCCGCCTCTTTCAGGCGTGCCTGTTGGGCGGTTGAAGATTGAACAAGCTGATTCTTCTCGAAAACGAGGGAGTCACATCTGCTGCAACTTCCTAAGCAGCTCCTCCCGCTCTTCTAACTCAACTTGTTTGGCTTGGGCTTTGGCATTGGACACCTCTAACTCCACGGTCAGACTTTGATACCTCTTATGCACCTGATAAACAAAATCAGTGTCAATACGGAACCTTTCCACTTCAGCAGTTAACTTAGATCTCACCTTTTGAGCCTCCTTGACGGCTTTACGTTCCAACTCTTCTTGAACAGCCTAAGAATGGATAAGGATGCGATCTCTCTCCGCTACATATCAGGCGCATATCACCCTTTCTTCAGCAAGGTTGGCTGTTACACGCTTCAGATCATCCACATCCTTGCTTTTCTTAGAGACAAACCAACTCTCCCGGAGACCAGCAGCTTGGAGTTGGCTCTCCAAGCGATACTTTTCATCCATAAGCTCCTGAATGGTAATCCGCGCCTGGTGAAGCTCATTGTTATCATGCATCCACCGGTGTCGAATTTCTACCAACCTTCGGGGTTGACTGACAGCATCCACCATCGTTGCGTTCATCAGGTTCTCATTATCTAACCCTTCTACATAGGCTGATTCAGCCGGGGGTATGCTCGCTCAACCCAGTGATGCACCACTGGGGGAAAACCAACCTCGAAGACTCCGCTATCATCCACTTAGGTTGATAGCGTTTGTCCTGAGCATACGGGTCCCAGCAAATGGTAGGAAGATAAAGATCATCAGCTAAACGGGCCCTGTCATCAATAAAACCACCGCTAGATACCCCGGTATCACTTACAGTGGTATCTCTAGCACTTGTCGACTCGCCAGCAACAGAAGTTGTAGGCATCTCCTTCTCAGACGCAGTGAAAACACCAACAGGAGAATCAAATAGGGATATAGGGGTAGCGCTGGATAACAGCGGTGTAGTAACAGAGCTGGGTGTCACAACCACATCAGTAGTAAACAGCGGCGAGGGCAGTGTAGAGCTAACCGCGACAGCACTCGCTTGAGATATAAGATCCGCAAGGGGAAGGCTCTGCCCGCCAGCCGCGGAAGGAACAATTTCACCAGAAGATAAAGGCAAACAGGACCTACCCTCAACTTCGGCCTCAGCAAAGGAACCTGCATCAAATCAGATATTCAGAACAAGAATACAGGAACCCAACTCCTACATTGACAAATAAAATCACTTACCAGCAGGCAAGGCGTGAGCAGCCTTGATTTCTTGAAAGGCGGTCAAAGGAGGCATCATCCTACGCCTCCTAGGCGCTTGTTTAGGACTAACCAAACCAGTCGGGGCAGAAGTAACAGTAGCACCCTCCGGGGCTGCAGAAATGCTAACCGCCGCAGGTGAAGCAGTGGCCCCCGCGGTAATAATATGCTTCCCGGTTATCCTTATCCGGGATGGCTTCTTTGTTCCCTCAAGGGAAGCACCGCTCCCCCCGTTGGGGGGAGGTTGAGACATATAAGTAGTAAGGTCCGCCGGTACGGTGGGAAGCAGAAATTGGTCAATGTGAAACTTTAACACATCAGGCTCGTGTTCCCCAACAGCGCGGTCCGCGGGCATCAAAGCAGCGTTCCAGGGGGGATCAACAAAATCAAACAAACTCCATTCACCTATTTGAGATCCATACACATTACAACAAGCACAATTTGCAAATCAAGTTAAAAGTAAATTGACACATACCTTCATCGAGCCTCTGAAAGGCAGGGTATAATCGACTATTACGCCATAGTAAACTCATCCCAGCCATCACCCTCCGGGATCATCGTGCACTGGGATATGCGTTGGCTCAACCTCTTAAACAGAGCATTCTTGATATAAGCATCAGCAGGCGGACCATCATCTTTAAATTTGTCCTTGGCCCCCATTTCCCTCCAGTGCATCTCCCCGGGGATCACACTGGCATCAATGTAGAAGATCTTCTTCTTCCAATCCTTATCCTTGGAACTAGCAGGGATTTCCATCAGACAAGATACACCGATGTCTCGGCGATCGAATGTAAAAAAGAGGGATTTCCACACAAGAACGAAAAAAGCCCTAAACACTGTAATTTCAGGGATATGGCCTAGGGCTATGCAGGAAAATTCGAAGTGACAAAGTTTGACTAACCCTAAAGGATGCATTTGAGAGATGTGAATTTGGTATTCGTTAAGAACAGAGTTACAAAATTTGGTGATGGGCAACCGGAATGTCACAGCCCCCGACCCCACCCTCGGAGCGGGAGCCGCGAGCCAGTCAGATGGTATCGGTGTTTATTAATTACGCAGCGGAAAATTTTTCATCAGGATCGTAGTTAGGAAATAATTTCAGAGTTTATAAAACACCAAACTTTTAATATTAAACAAATGGGCTAAAACCCATATTTCATTCAATTGTTTTTTTTTTATAGGGATAAACCCAAATAAATAAAATATAAATTTCTTCCCCACCCTCGGAGCGGGAGCCGCGAGCCAGTCAGATGGTATCGGTGTTTATTAATTACGCAGCGGAAAATTTTTCATCAGGATCGTAGTTAGGAAATAATTTCAGAGTTTATAAAACACCAAACTTTTAATATTAAACAAATGGGCTAAAACCCATATTTCATTCAATTGTTTTTTTTTATAGGGATAAACCCAAATAAATAAAATATAAATTTCTTCTTTTATTGGTATTTATAGCCACTTTATTTAAGCCTTCAATGCTCCATAGCTGGTTTCTACTATCTTTATAGCAAGTTACCTGAAACGTGTTATGAAAACATTTTATCAGTAATAAATACTGGCGAGTTCATTCCATTTTTATAAAATATATTGTTATACTTTACAGCATCAAGGTTTTTATATTTATTTATATTTACCTAACTCAATCAGTATTTGTCACATGGTGGCAGTTCCGATGTGACAATGGTCATATCACTCATTGGCTCACTTTCGTCCAATAGTGAATTTATCAAGTAATAGATATAGTATATCTTACTATTATATTGGTCACTAGGCGATTCCTGTGACGGTGGTCAAATCACTGTTGATCATTCTTTCAACTAGTGACTCGGGTCATATTACTGTTGATCATTCTCTCAACTAGTAATTGTGGTCATATCACTGTTGATCATTATTTCAACTAGTGACTCGGGTCATATTACTGTTGATCATTCTCTCAACTAGTAATTGTGGTCATAACATTGTTGATCATTCTCTCAACTAGCGCCTTTGGTCATGTCAATGTTGATCATTCTCTCAACTAGTGACTTTAGTCATACCACTGTTGATCATTCTCTCAACTAGTGACTCTGGACTTAGTAGTGTTCCTTGACATTACTTTGTCAAATATATTTTCTATGGCACAAAATCACTTAGCCCAAAAAATGAAATATATCATTTTCTGTCAAACTACTATAACTTATCAAATATAATATATATTAATTAAATAATTGTAATATTATTATTTAATATATTAATGTGAGTAAGACTAAAAATATAATCTTAGTATAGTAGAATATATTATATTTGACTATTTTATTATGGTATACATTAATAGACTAAACATTATTTTATAATGTAAAGAGTAATTTAGGGTTATTAAATATATTTTCTTTAATACATATTTTAATAATGATTAATAAAGCTCTATTTTAGGTACACACCATTTAGATTTATTTCAAACATACATTAAATTTATTAATGATTTAATGTTAAAATAATATTAGTTATAGGCTATGGCTACTGGGGCACAATTCCCCCTGTGATTTTAGTCATGCTACTATTGGCTCACTTTTTGGCCAATAGTAACGAGGGTCAAGTAATGTATAAAACCCTACATAGTGGCAACTATTGCATAATACAAAAACTTAATCACTGTAAGTATAACTGTTAAACATTTAGGATTTTGGAAAGCATTTTTAAATATAATTGTATCACAAAAAGGTGATAAAACTATGAGAAAAGAGAATGGACTAACTTTGTAACTTTAGGGTTCAACTAAAAGTCTCCTGGTAGAATCTTGGGTATAACTCTTGAGCTATTTAATAAAATATATAATGCACTCGCGTTAAAAACAATACCCCTAATTCAACCTTATCCCTATGTCACGAGACCGAACCCCAACGAACTTAGTCGGGCAGAGCCTTGACATGCGTTATTGGGCTCCAGATCAATCGGGAAGGGTAGCGATGATCGGGAGTTAAAACACTTAAAATGAGGCAGGGCTTTATTATTATTACAGGTGAAAATAAAAAAAATAGAATTAGAATGAGAAAGTTGGCGACACATAGTGTGAGCCAGAAATGGTTTTTGAGGAATTTTTGAAATGTTTTGTTCTTATTTATAGGCTTTTTCCAAAGAGTCTTGGTCATGAAGGAAAAGATTCATTTCTTTCAATTTTTAGACACGTACCCCGTACACATATCACACACTCGTCCACTTCCTATTTCATATGTTTTGATTTTTTAATTATTATTTTATTATTATATATTTTGTTTTGATTCTTATCTGATTATCTCGACATGTGCACCCACAATTCAAAGAAATCTCAATGTTAAATTTATTATTATTTTATTATATATATATATATATATATATTATGAGTGCGGTTAACATACAAGACACCTTATCGTACTTCACGTACGCGACAGCCGCAGCCATCAGATCTGGGTAAAAATAACGCATGGAGCCCTAATAACGCATGGGGAGCAGTTTTTTTGTGATAATCACGCATCAGAGGTGATAATCACGCATGGGTAGTTAATCACGCACGTTATAAATGGCAAAAAAAATAATCACGCATGTTGTGTGTATTGTCGCGTACGATAATGTATGATAAGCAGTTTTGTACATTATACTTTCTCTATATATTATAATTAATTTAACTGCTTTACTTATTTGGCGCTTATAACTTATAAAATATAACGTTTTATAAAACAATAAATATGTCATTAGAATGACAATATTTGTATCTACATTTTGAACCAAGTTTCATTAAAAACGGAGTAGGTTCAAATATAATATATTTTTATAATTTAATTATTAAACGGTTCCTGGTCCCGTCTAAGTACTATATATTTCTAAGAGTAACTTACCCGTAATCTACCTGTCTAATAATATAAGTTTTTGTACACTTTTATTTTAATAGAAAGGTCACCCATATACAAGCCAATTAATTAGTATAACATTCCAACCAACTATATATAAAATAGTTTTAAAACTATTTAGGTCGAATAATTATATTTAAAAAAAATATAACTAGTTACTAGTGGTTAAATAAATTTAAAAAAATCTATAACTCTTATATGATAAAAATGGAAACGTTACATCCTCCCCACCTTGTTTTAAATCTCGTCCTCGAGATTTGGGCTACGATATCTCTTTTAGAGTTATGTCACGTCTTAGTCAATAAAAACAATATTAAGGTAGATGGTACATAATCAAAATATCAAATTTTATGAATACGAGTTTTACAATAAATTGGACTCAATGGTTCAACTGAATTAGTTTCAGAAATCGATGTCAAACGAATGAGATGAAATGATATAATTTCCAAGGTGACTAGGTTCAAGCCAAAAGAGATATATGATCAATAGATGTCTAAATCGAATGTTTACAAGTTGTGAATGACTTTTAGAATCAATAGAATTCATTGTCAAAGGAAACTTACTTTGATTGTCAACTGAGGAAGTCTCAGAATCAACAAGCTCAAATGAAATAGAGGCACGAAAATGATTTGTCAACTATCGAAGTATGATATGAGAAAATCAATGTGTTGACATTATTGAATTGCAAGGATACACCGAGAAACAATAGGGTTTAATGTATCATTGTCTTAATACATAATTGTATCAAGACTACTTTTGAATGATGAATCAAAGGAAAGATATACGTGGTTTTGCATGATTTGTATGATTATGATTAGCCCAAGCTACAAGTTTGTACCGACGTCGCAAGGTGTCGTAGTGATTGAAATAGTTCAATAATTACGGTGACCGAACAAATTCACGGTGTTCGTGATCAACTGAAAGCTTTAATGAAGTAAATTTGGATATTCATTTCAAATAGGATTTTCAATTGATGATGAAAGACCAAATGAATATCATAAAATTTTCGATCAATGATGAAAGAAGCTATAGGGATACACCGGAATATGATATGAATTTGTGTACTCTTATCTTAACACATAATTTTATTAAGACTGTTTAAGATAATGAACCAATAGAAAATAAATCCGTACATCAGGTGTGAAAATGAGATCAGCGCAAGCTTCAAATTAAAGAAAACGTCATCACAAGGTGTCGTAACCAATTAAATGATTCAATGAAAGTGAAGACCAAACAAGTATGTTATGGTTTTGAATAGATGAAGTATTTGACAGGATGAGTTTATTTAAAAACTTTTATTTGTACTAGGGTCAAATAATAACTTAACTTAGATATTACATATCAGCGATTACGTCTGGAATCATTTCTGCTTCTTGCGTAGTAAGTACGAATGCTCGCGCGTTCTTCTTAGCTCCGTCGGTTGTTTTTGCATTGTTGTCAGGTGATTTAGTCAGTTTCGGGCAATATGGTTTAATGTGTCCCGTTTCTCCGCAATTGAAACAAACATTAGTTTTCCTTCTACACTCTTCTTCTATATGCCCGGTCATCTTGCAGAAGCCACAGTAGGGTGTTCTCCTAAAACGGCATCTTCCTGAATGATTTTTGTTACAGATTCTGCAGGTAGGTTGCCCCAATGACGGTTCAGTTCCTTTCTTCTTGAATTCTTGGGAAATTTTCTGGGCTAACTCTTTCTTCTTGATTTCTTCTTTTGTGCGGATTAATCCATCTGTCAAGGTGTTAGCTAGTTCAACAGCTTCTTCAATAGTCTATGGTCTAGCGGCCTTCACCAGGTCTCGGATTTCACTAACTAATCCCCAAATATAACGAGAAATTAGTACGGTGTAACATTCCTATTTTTATATATAAAAATTATAGGTTTGGTTAAATTTATTAACTAGTAACTAGTTTATTTTTAATATAAATATTCAACCCAAATAGTTTTAAACACTATTTTATATATAGTTGGTTGAAATATTATACAATTTAATTGGTCTATATATGGGTGACCTTTTAAATAAAATAAAAAATATAAAAACTTATATTATTAGACGGGTAGATTACGGGTAAGTCGACTGTTAGAAATATGAAGTACCTAGACGAGCCTAGTGACCGTATAATAATTAAATTATAAAAATACATTGTATTTGAACCTACTCTGTTTTTAATAAAACTTGGTTCAAAATGTGGATACAAATATTCTCGTTCTAATGACATATTTATTATTTTATAAAACTTCATATTTTAGAAGTTACAAGCGCCAAATAAATGAACCAGTTGAATTAATTATAATATATAAAATGATAATATAATAATAATAATTAACTTACATACTCAAGTGAAATTGAAATTGAATTGAATTTGTGCTGGAATGTGTACGTGTCCGAAATGATGGGCCAAAATAATAATATTAAAATTTACTCTAAATTGTGAATGTAAATGTGTCACTATTTTGTGTGTAGTTGTGTACTCAACTTTTAGTATAAATAGAAAGGCATGAGTTCAACAATCAAACTGCCTTCTTTTCTTTCTTTCTCTCACTAAAAATCGCCATCTCTCTCTCAGAATTATTTTTATTTTTATTTTCCCCCTATAATAATAATAATAAAGCTATGCCCTGTTTTAAGTATTTTAACTCCCGATCACAGCTACCCTTTCCGATTGATCTGAGCCTCATAACATATGTCAGGGCTCTGCCCGACTAAGTTGTTGGGATTCGGTCTCGGAACATCGGGACAAGGTTGAATTAGGGGTACTATACTTAACACAAGTGCATTATATATTTTTAATAGCTCAGAAGTTATACCCAAATTTTATACCAGGAGGCTTTCTAGTTAAACCCTAAAGTTATAAAGTGGGTCCATTCTCTTTTCTCACTATTTTATTCCCTTTTTCTTTATAACATAATTATATTAAAAAATGTCCCAAAATTGATCCGTTAGTAAAAGCCCGCTGAAACCCCAATCCATATCAAAAAATAAAGAAATCAAGAATTCTGGTCTTCAGGCGGGCCGCGTAAAGATAAGCCGAGGCTTACGCGGGCCGCGCCAGCAAGGCAGATCTCCGGATAAGCTTGAGGGACACGTGGCATCCGCCTGGCAGACCTACTGGTGACTCAGCAACCCTACGCGTAGACTAGGCGGCTACGCGGGCCGCGTAAGAGTCGAGCCAAGGCTCACGCGGGCCGCGTGAGACCTAAATTCCAACTATAAATAGAGCAGGCTACGAGCAGTCCTCTGGTGTCGAAAGTTTCTTTCAGAAACGAAGTTATACTGTCCAAATTCGAATATTACTCTCAAATTAGTGAGGCGCTACTACGATACAGGGTATTAACTCAATCGCTGCTACGATTCAATGTCCGATTGATTTAAACTATCCGACCGGATGTTTAAGTGTTATCCTTTGTCATTAGTCGTGATTCTGACAGGATGTTTTGAGTACCACCTGAACTCGGGGAATACTCTGTCATTCGTTGTGAATCCGATGGATGTTTAAGTGAGTGCACTTTGTCATTTGTCGTGAGGGTTTTAATCTCGTAAGTTATCGTAAATGCTGTATTAGTTACTTATCTAGTTCGTGTGCACTAGGTTGCAAGACTAATCAATAGGCTAAGCTCTGCCCGTATAAATCTGCATGCTTATAATGTGAGCCATTCTCTTTCTATCAAATTTGTTTATAAAAGCATATTTATTTTCCAAGTTATAATTACAGTGATTAAGTTTATGTAATCACCAAATTACAGCCGGTATGTGGGGTTTTGTATACATTACTGTTGTTTTTATCAATTTAGGTGGGCGAGCCTAATTAGTTATATACGTCGCTATTGGGTGACAGGACCCAATAGTGGTATGACCACAGTCACAGAAACGAGTCGAGTGACAAATACTGTGGGTAGTTGGTTGATATCTGGAAACATTGTAATCTCTCTTAATACTGTAAATTATGACAAACGTGTCGTTTTAAGCAAAATGAATGAACTCACCAGTATTTCCTGCTGATAAAACCTTTTTAAAACGCGTTTCAGGTAATTACAGTAGATTGGAATAAGAGATGGATACGGCACTGAAAGGCTTCTAGAAGTGGCTTATTTTATTAATTAAATCAAATTAAGAAATATTATTTTATGTAATTGGGTTTATCCCTTATTAAAGCTACTTTTGTAAAACATGGGTTTATCCCATCTATTTAATGAATAAAATCCGGTGTTTTCTAAACTCTGATATTTTTCCTAACACACGGTCCTGATGAAATTTCCGCTGCAATATTTTTCAAAAATAATCACCGGTACCACTGGGCTGTTCGCCGCTCCCGATTCCGTCCAGGGTGGGTCGGGGGTCGTGACAGAAGGTGGTATCAGAGCCACTGATTTAAGCCTATAGGTGTTGTGATAATAATACCTAAGTTTATATAAAAGAGTTAGGAGATTGCTGTTAACTGGTAGCACACATGATATCATTTAGACTTGAACATAAGAAAAGATGCCTTAGTATAAACTTCAAGATAAGCTAAGTACTTATGTGAATAAAGTATGATGGGTTTTGGTATACCATAAGAATGGTAATTAGAATATTGTAAGAGATGATAAATAAGCAATAACACTTAATTACTATTAATTCTTGCTTAGTGATATTACTTGGTCTAGAATAAGATATGTTACGGGAATACAAATTTCCCTAATTCTGGATAAAAGCCTAATAAAAGAGGCACTTTTAAAAATACTATTTATGGGAAATATAAAATTTTCTCCGGCAAGACTGGGTATGGTGTAGCAGACTCTCTAGCTTGTCCGGATATACTGAGGTTACCTCTCCGGCGCGAACCGGATAAGACGGGGTATATAATATGTCAAACAAGTGACAAGATTTCCCTAAATAGTATTATGACCTGATATCTGACTGGTTTTTGGAAATATAAATCTGTTAAATACATTGACCTTATAGAGGGTATGTATATTACAACATGTGAAATATATGATTATATAGATATGTATATCTATAAGAAATTCCAAAAGTCAATTAGGAATAAAGCACAAGCATATGTGTCTAGATTTCTTTATCAGGAATCTCTTTTCCGATATCAAACATTATTTCGTTTGATCATCTACCTCGTAACTCGAGCAACAATAATAACAATGGAAACCCATTAAGTTGGGACACCATCAAAAGTATAAGAATTTCCGATGCATTACCATAAACTATTAACGCAAGTAAGAAGCATGTAAAGTTGTGCTAGTGCACAAGAAAACACATGAAACTTAAATTATACGTCCACAGACGTCAAAGTATATCACACACGACTTTCGAGGCAAGACCTTTAGAAAATATGATTAGGCACGACAACAACAAATGCTCATCCCAGCAGTGGGAGAACTACTGATCAAAAAGCGGCACTTTGCCACATGATCCTACAAACGACATGAATATCGCTGAGGTACGTTGTAACAAGATTTCACAACCATCGGTGCACAGTCTAATCAGAGTCATAATTATTATCACTGCAAAAGGAGTCACACTTGTAATGTCACTTAACAACGGTTATCACACGAAATTCCAGATAAAGTTCTTATATTTCTTTTTTCTGACTTCTGCATATAATGAGTTGACTTTCGTGTTTCTACTTCCTCTAACGGTCATCATACCATGACGATTTTTTTCATAGTAGTGAATATTGATTTTCCTGGTAAATTCACACATTACACATGCACTGTTTGTTGCGAATGTGGTTCGTTTGATTTATGAAGACCACTGGAGGGCTTCAGTCCGATTTATTATTTTATCCAAACTCAAATATCATTCCGCTTTTTGCACTGTGAACCGCATTATTGCAAAACGATGACTCTTATATTTGAGGTATACTCTCATTTAAGTTTATGTTTAGTTATTTATTATGGGTAATTAATATTAGTTTTATTATTAATAGTAATATATTACTGGTAATAGTGTTAGTATTATTTTTAAATACTAGGTTTATTATCAGGGGCAGGTATTGGATAAGCCTAGCCTTAGTTAGGCATGGACTGATCACCTATGCTTAAACAAGGCAGCACTAACCAATATCCAACCATGATAATGACTAGTTAATATATATAAATTAAGTCATCATACTTATTTAGTAAATTTTAAATTATATGTAAAAATATTTTTATATATATAAAAATATATATACTTTGTACTGTACGGAGAAGACATATTTTCATAAAACAATACCAGAATTAGAGGTACGAATAAAATTACCTAAATAACTGTCTAAGTATTCTTGGACAAGACATTTTATACTTATGAGTAATTGTTCATCTTATTTAATATTCCACAACTATTAAATACTTATAGAAGTATTATGTATCAAGATCGACAAAAAAGTTATGCAGATCAAAGACGTAAACCCCTAGAGTTTTCATTAAAAACATTCAGTTGATTATTACACGGTGAATTTGTTCAATCACCATAATTATTGAACTATTTCAATCATTACGACACCTTGCGATATCGGTATAAATTTATAGCTTGGGCTAATCACAATCATTCGAATCATTCAAAACCACATCTGTCTTTCAACTCATCATCATAAAAAAAAATCTCAACTAGCAATTGTGGTCATATTACTGTTGATCATTCTCTCAACAAGTGACTCTGAACTAAGTAGTGTCTTATGACATTACTTTTGTCAAATATATTTTCTATGATACAAATCCAATTAACCCAGAAAATGAAATATATCATTTTCTGTCAACTAATAGCTATAACTTTATCAAATACAATATATTAATTAAATAATTGTGTTATTATTTTTTAAATTGACGTGACTAAGATTTAAAATATAATCTTAGTATATTAAAAATAGAATATATTATTTTGACAAATTTTATTATAATATACATTTATTGATTAAAACATTATTTTATCAACTATAGTAATCTATACAAAACAGTTGTTATAAACTGTATTCAATCACAGTAATAATTTCACATTATATATTATATACGAGTACACATTTGGATCTAAGTTTCCTTTTACATAGATTACTATAATTGAATTGAATAATGTGAACTGGGCTCTAAATATAAGTATTTCCTTTTACAATACCTCTAATATAATAATATATATTATATAAATTTCGACTAAGCACTGGGCATAGGTGTATATAAATATATATTATTCAAGGAAAATAAAATTTTTGCAATTATGTATTAAAACAATAATACACTAACTCTATTATCTTTTCGTGTATTCTTGCAATTCACTCATCTCAGCACATTGATTTTCTCATATCATAATTCAATATTTGACAAATTATTTTCATACTTTTATTTCATTTTGAACCTGTCGATTCTAAGTCTTCCTCAGTTTCCAATCAAAGTAAGCTTTCTTTTGACAAAGAATTTTATTATTCTAAAATCCTTCACATTCATTTTAAATATCTATTGATCATATATCTTTTGGCTTGAACCTAGTCACTTTGAAAATTATATCATTTCATCTCATTCGTTTATCATCGATTTCTTGAACTAATTCAGTTGAACCATTAAATCCTACTTATTGTACAAACTCATATTCACAAAACTTGATAATTTAAATCTGTGTCATCTACCTTAATATTGTTTTTATTGACTAAAATATGACATAAGTCTAAAAGAAATATCGTAACCCAAATCTCGAGGACGAGATTTAAAACAAGGTGAGGAGAATGTAACATTCCTATTTTTATATATAAAAATTATAGGTTTGGTTAAATTTATTAACTAGTAACTAGTAACTAGTTTATTTTTAATATAAATATTCAACCCAAATAGTTTTAAACACTATTTTATATATAGTTGGTTGAAATATTATACAATTTAATTGGTTTATATATGGGTGACCTTTTTAATAAAATAAAAAATATAAAACTTATATTATTAGACGGGTAGATTACGGGTAAGTCGACTGTTAGAAATATGAAGTACCTAGACGAGCCTAGTGACCGTATAATAATTAAATTATAAAAATACATTGTATTTGAACCTACTCTGTTTTTAATAAAACTTGGTTCAAAATGTAGATACAAATATTCTCGTTCTAATGACATATTTATTATTTTATAAAACTTCATATTTTAGAAGTTACAAGCGCCAAATAAATGAACCAGTTGAATTAATTATAATATATAAAATGATAATATAATAATAATAATAATTAACTTACATATTCAAGTGAAATTGAATTGAATTTGTGCTGGAATGTGTACGTGTCCGAAATGATGGGCCAAAATATAATATTAAAATTTACTCTAAATTGTGAATGTAAACGTGTCACTATTTTGTGTGTAGTTGTGTACTCAACTTTTAGTATAAATAGAAAGGCATGAGTTCAACAATCAAACTGCCTTCTTTTCTTTCTTTCTCTCACTAAAAATCGCCATCTCTCTCTCATAATTCTTTTTATTTTTCCCCTATAATAATAATAATAAAGCTATGCCCTGTTTTAAGTATTTTAACTCCCGATCACCGCTACCCTTTCCGATTGATCTGAGCCTCATAACATATGTCAGGGCTCTGCCCGACTAAGTTGTTGGGATTCGGTCTCGGAACATCGGGACAAGGTTGAATTAGGGGTACTATACTTAACACAAGTGCATTATATATTTTTAATAGCTCAGAAGTTATACCCAAATTTTATACCAGGAGGCTTTTTAGTTGAACCCTAAAGTTATAAAGTGGGTCCATTCTCTTTTCTCACTATTTTATTCCCTTTTTCTTTATAACATAATTATATTAAAAAATGTCCCAAAATTGATCCGTTAGTAAAAGCCCGGACCCCTGAAACCCCAATCCATATCAAAAAATAAAGAAATCAAGAATTCTGGTCTTCATGCGGGCCGCGTAAAGATAAGCCGAGGCTTACGCGGGCCGCGCCAGCAAGGCAGATCTCCGGATAAGCTTGAGGGACACGTGGCATCCACCTGGCAGACCTACTGGTGACTCAGCAACCCTACGCGTAGACTAGGCGGCTACGCGGGCTGCGTAAGAGTCGAGCCAAGGCTCACGCGGGCCGCGTGAGACCTAAATTCCAGCTATAAATAGAGCAGGCTACGAGCAGTCCTCTGGTGTCGAAAGTTTCTTTCAGAAACGAAGTTATACTGTCCAAATTCGAATATTACTCTCAAATTAGTGAGGCGCTGCTACGATACAGGGTATTAACTCAATCGCTGCTACGATTCAATGTCCGATTGATTTAAACTATCCGACCGGATGTTTAAGTGTTATCCTTTGTCATTAGTCGTGATTCCGACAGGATGTTTTGAGTACCACCCGAACTCGGGGAATACTCTGTCATTCGTTGTGAATCTGATGGATGTTTAAGTGAGTGCACTTTGTCATTTGTCGTGAGGGTTTTAATCTCGTAAGTTATGGTAAATGTTGTATTAGTTACTTACCTACTTCGTGTGCACTAGGTTCCAAGACTAATCAATAGGCTAAGCTCTGCCCGTATAAATCTGCATGCTTATAATGCGAGTTATTCTCTTTTTATCAAATTTGTTTATAAAAGCATATTTATTTTCCAAGTTATAATTACAGTGATTAAGTTTATGTAATCACCAAATTACAGCCGGTATGTGGGGTTTTGTATACATTACTGCTGTTTTTATCACTTTAGGTGGGCGAGCCTAATTAGTGATATACGTCGCTATTGGGTGACAGGACCCAATAGTGGTATGACCACAGTCACAGAAACGAGTCGAGTGACAAATACTGTGGGTAGTTGGTTGATATCTGTAAACATTGTAATCTCTCTTAATACTGTAAATTATAACAAACGTGTCGTTTTAAGCAAAATGAATGAACTCACCGGTATTTCCTGCTGACAAAACCTTTTTAAAACACGTTTCAGGTAATTACAGTAGATTGGAATAAGAGATGGATACGGCACTAAAAGGCTTCAAGAAGTGGCTTATTTTATTAATTAAATCAAATTAAGAAATATTGTTTTATGTAATTGGGTTTATCCCTTATTAAAGCTACCTTTGTAAAACATGGGTTTATCCCTTCTATTTAATGAATAAAATCCGGTGTTTTCTAAACTCTGATATTTTTCCTAACTCACGGTCCTGATGAAATTTCCGTTGCAATATTTTTCAAAAATAATCACCGGTACCACTGGGCTGTTCGCGGCTCCCGATTCCGTCCAGGGTGGGTCGGGGGTCGTGACATACGGGTTCTGGCGAAGCCAGAGTTGGTACCATTCTTGCATATTCGAAGAACGTTGTTGTATATTCACGACAATTCAAATCTGTCATTTTATGATTTAGGAACTCGTTAGCCATTCGCTCCTTTTCATAAGGGGGACAAAATTTCCTTTCTGCCATTTCCTTGAATTTTTCCCAGTTCAGCGTATAAGCCATGTCACTTCCTTTTGACTGAAGAATTGTATTCCACCATTCTAAGGCTTCTTCTTTAAAGAGGTTGGACGCATACATCACCTTATCTTCTTCGGCACATTTGCTGATTTTAAGAACAGCTTCCGTCTTTTCCAACCATCGCAGAACAGCCGTGGCGCCTTCACTGCCTGCGAACTCAGTTGGTTTACAAGCTAGAAATTCTTTGTAGGTACACCCGAGAGTCATCGCCTTCATTTTCTTGGGAAATGGGGTTTTGATAATATCATCATTGCCTCCATTGACACTTTGGCTAAAACTATCATTGCGAGTATGCTCGCTACTCACAACATTGGTGGGTTCTACGGGGTTTTTAACGGCTTCAATTATTAAAGGTATAGCATTAGCTATTCCTTGGGCTATTATGTTTTCTATAGCATTTTTATCCAAAGGATTTTCATTATTAGCATGAACTTCTGGATTATGTGATACTTCATTCGACATCTGAATGGCAAACATTTTCAATTATTAATATCACATAATAATTAAAACAAAACAATACTTCCAGGAATCATATGTGCATATCTACATATATATATTCATATATTTAAATCTACAAAAATAACACATATGTTACTTTGTATTAATTTCCTAACTTTATTGTTTCAGATTGGGTATTAAAAGAACACCTAAATAGCTTAAACAAGTGGCTCTGATACCACCTTCTGTCACAGCCCCCGACCCCACCTGGGAGCTGGAGCCGCGAGCCAGTCAGATGGTATCGGTGTTTATTAATTATGCAGCAGAAAAATTTTCATCAGGATCGTATTTAGGAAATAATTTCAGAGTTTATAAACACACCAACCTTTTAATATTAAACAAATTGGTTAAAACCCATATTTCATTCAATTGTTTTTTTATAGGGATAAACCCAAATAAATAAAATATAAATTTCTTCTTTTATTCAGGTATTTATAGCCACTTTATTTAAGCCTTCAATGCTCCATAGCTGGCTTCTACTATCTTTATAGCAAGTTACCTGAAACGTGTTTTGAAAACATTTTATCAGTAATAAATACTGGTGAGTTCATTCCATTTTTATAAAATATATCGTTATACATTACAGCATCAAGGTTTTTATATTTATTTATATTTACCCAACTCAATCAGTATTTGTCACATGGTTGCAGTTCCGATGTGACAATGGTCATATCACTCATTGATCATTCTTTCAACTAGTGACTCGGGTCATATTACTGTTGATCATTCTCTCAACAAGTAATTGTGGTCATAACACTGTTGATCATTCTCTCAACTAGTGCCTTTGGTCATGTCACTGTTGATCATTCTCTCAACTAGTGACTTTAGTCATATCACTGTTGATCATTCTCTCAACTAGTGACTCTGGACTTAGTAGTGTTCCTTGACATTACTTTGTCAAATATATTTTCTATGGCACAAAATCACTTAGCCCAAAAAATGAAATATATCATTTTCTGTCAAACTACTAAAACTTATCAAATATAATATATATTAATTAAATAATTGTAATATTATTATTTAATATATTAAAGTGACTAAGACTAAAAATATAATCTTAGTATAGTAGAATATATTATATTTGACTATTTTATTATGGTATACATTTATAGACTAAACATTATTTTATAATGTAAATAGTAATTTAGGGTTATTAAATATATTTTCTTTAATATATATTTTAATAATAATTAATCAAGCTCTATTTTAGGTATACACCATTTAGATTTATTTCAAACATACATTAAATTTATTAATGATTTAATATTAAAATAATATTAGTTATAGGCTATGGCTACTGGGGCACAATTCCCCCTGTGATTTTGGTCATGCTACTATTGGCTAACTTTTTTACCAATAGTAACGAGGGTCAAGTAATGTATAAAATCCTACATAGTGGCAACTATTGCATAATACAAAAACTTAATCACTGTAAGTATAACTGGTAAACATTTAGGATTTTGGAAAACATTTTTAAATATAATTGTATCACAAAAAGGTGATAAAACTGTGAGAAAAGAGAATGGACTCACTTTGTAACTTTAGGGTTCAACTAAAAGTCTCCTGGTAGAATCTTGGGTATAACTCCTGAGCTATTTAATAAAATATATAATGCAATCGCGTTAAATATAGTACCCCTAATTAAATCTTATCCCTATGTCACGAGACCGAACCCCAACGAACTTAGTCGGGCAGAGCCTTGACATGCGTTATGGGGCTCCAGATCAATCGGAAAGGGTAGCCGTGATCGGGAGTTAAAACACTTAAAACGAGGCAGGGAAAAGATTCCTTTCTTTCAATTTTTAGACACGTACCCTGTACACATATCACACACTCGTCCACTTCCTATTTCATATGTTTTGATTTTTTAATTATTATTTTATTATTATATATTTTGTTTTGATTCTTATCTGATTATCTCGACATGTGCACCCACAATTCAAAGAAATCTCAATGTTAAATTTATTATTATTTTATTATATATATATATATATATTATAATTAATTTAACTGCTTTACTTATTTGGCGCTTATAACTTATAAAATATAACGTTTTATAAAACAATAAATATGTCATTAGAATGACAATATTTGTATCTACATTTTGAATCAAGTTTCATTAAAAACGGAGTAGGTTCAAATATAATGTATTTTTATAATTTAATTATTAAACGGCCTGGTCCCGTCTAAGTACTTTATATTTCTAACAGTCAACTTACCTGTAATCTACTTGTCTAATAATATAAGTTCTTGTACACTTTTATTTTAGAGTAAACTTCCGTTTTGCTCCCTGTGGTTTGGTCATTTTAACGGTTTTGCTCCAATAGTTTAAAAATAGCCATTTTCCTCCCTGATTTTTCTAACTTATCTTCAGTTTGCTCTCAGCCTCTAACTCCATCAGGGAGGAAACTATCGACAAACTCGAAAGATTAGGGAGCAAACTGGCGACAAACTCGAAAGATCAGGGAGGAAAATGGTTATTTTTAAACTATTGGAGCAAAACTGTTAAAAAGACCAAACCACAGGGAGCAAAACGGAAGTTTACTCTTTATTTTAATAGAAAGGTCACCCATATACAAGCCAATTAATTAGTATAACATTCCAACCAACTATATATAAAATAGTTTTAAAACTATTTAGGTCGAATAATTATATTTAAAAATAAATAAAACTAGTTACTAGTGGTTAAAGAAATTTAAAAAAATCTATAACTCTTATATGATAAAAATGGAAACGTTACACGGAAGTTGCAAAACTTGAAGAAATCACTAAACAGGGTAATTTTGCCCTGTTTCAGCGGAAATGCTGTATCTTGCTTCGATGGTAACACCGGATTCCATTTTGGTTTGATATTGTACTCTTGCACAAGATTGTTGAACGATATCGTCCCCCACTTGCAATACAATCGGAACTTGGTTGGGCTGATGAAGACTCGCCGGTTTTGGAATCCATTTTATGCAGTCAAGAAATCGAAGAAGTTGAGAGCAAAGAATGAAATGGGAAAACCCTAACGGGGAACCTATTTATAGGAAAGGGATAACAACCTTTCGAATTCAAAAAGGCAAACGGATGGGAACGCGTGTCAAGACAGGGCAGGTACAACTGTCATCCTAATGATGACTTAACTGTCACTGCTTTTCACATCGCCGCCATTTTTCAAAAAAGTAACGGTATTCCCACTCGAGAAACTTGCACTCAAACGGGGTATTTTGACTTTTTCCTTTTTTAGTCCGATCTCATGAATTTCATTTCATAACTTCGGACCGGGGGACATGACGAGGAATGACCCGGATTGGCCAACCCGACCCGGTTATTACCTATTATTTTATTACAAATATATAATTACACATGTTTATTCTAGAATCTTCTATTCTGCATGGATAAACCACGTAACCGAATTCCCAATCTTTTGGGAAGATCATGCAAATCCCTAACTTATCGGAGCCCATCCTAAGTTAGAGGAAACACTAATGGTAAACTATAAATAGAGGTAAACATCAAAGGTGCGCATCTTCCGCTCTCGTTTACTCTTTCTCTACACATATTCTCTTACTCCCAAACCGAGACTTATTCTCACGCCGGAGGTTGGTTACAGGAATAACCCCATTCCTGTAACGAGTCCTAACAGTGTTCTGTTTTGCAGTTAGTTGTTCAGATCGCCAAGAGTTGAAGTCCTAGTCAGAGCCTACCGTTCAGATCAGTGTTTCTTCAGATTAATTTGTTATTTTAAAGTTGGAAATATATGTAAAAGTACAACATAAGATATCTATTACATTTATGTTATTGTGCTGGTGTAATTGAGATACTATTCCATAATAATAAAAATTTTAGTACATCAATGATGTTGTAGAGTTGTTGTTGACTATAATCAAGGTTTCATTTGTTTTACTCTATATATAATAATGGTTGTATTTGAGTGTAACAAAGGTTGCATTTTGGAGTAGAAAAGGTTGCATTTGAGGTGGCAAAAGTTGCATTTGAGATAGCAAAGGTTGCATTTGAGTGGTAGAAAAGTTGCACTAAAAGTAAAAAAGGTTGCATTAGAATATAAAAAAGGTTGCATCATGAAAATGTTGCATTATCTAACAAAAAGGTTGCATTAGGTCTAATGCAACTTCACCTAATGCAGCCCTTAATAAAAGGTTGCATTAGGCCTAATGCAACCCTTTTAACCCCAAATGCAACATTTTATCAGAGTTGCATACCATGCGTTTTGAGTTCTTCGGTACTTTGGAAGTGGTCCTTCCAGGTGGTTTCCGATGATGACGCTGTCAGCGTTGGTTTTGTTTCTGATGATGATTCTCTCTCTACACAAGTCACCAAAGTTTAGAGAGAGAAACACAGAGAGAGCGGGGCGAGGAGGTGGATGTTACGAGTGGTCGTCGGGAGTTTCCACTACAATCTTTTCTGCCAACGTTACGAGTAATTTGAACAGATTGGCAGCTGCGTGTAAGGATCCTTGGTGGATATGGGATTTTCATCAACGAACTCAAGCGCTCCGGGGGCGACCCTTCCCGAAAAGCTTCTTTGCTCATACTTCCGGTCGTCACCTCTACCACCACAAACTTCCATTTTCCGACGGCGTCGCCTCCTGCCTTCTTCCGTCGCCTTTGATTTATAGACATAAAAAGAGTTTGAACATAGTGAGAAAATTTTCATAGGAGAGATAAAAGGTGGATTTGATATTAGGAGATTACAAATTTTAATTGACTAGAAGACAAGAGAGCACTGAGTGTGGCTGCAACTTTAGCTTTTTCTTATCAGTTTATTTTTATTTTGATATTTTATCAAACTCTTTCATTTTTTCGCTTCTAAATAAATTATACACCTAGAAAGATTAGAGATAAATAAAAATCAAAGCGACCAGTAAATTTTTTTTAACTTATTTCATTTTGAGCATATCCTTATACATATACATTATATGGGTGGAGATACAATAGGAAGTTTATTTGGCTAAGAAGGCTAGGAAGTGATCTTGACCATCCATTTAGTTAATCAAGGGCTAAGATTAAATCAGGGAAATTGAAGGAAAGAAAAGAGGCGCGTGAGTTTGTTTAGGGGTATTCTAGTCAATCCAAGGCAATAGTTTCCCTCTCCTCCAATTCCGCCCCATTTTTAAAACGTTAATAACTTTTTCATACAACAATATTTTTTTATAAAAATTGCAGCATAAAAATGAGCGCTTTTTTATCTTTAAAACGAGCACACTATTGCTATACTTTTGAAAAAAAAATCGAAAACCCAGATGCGTAAAACGTAGTGGATAGAACAACACACTTTAACCCAGGTTCTAAAACGCAATCGGGTTTCATATGGCCGTGATTATGTTTTAACATGGCCATGCCTCTATTCTAACATGATCATGTTTATGTTTTAGCATGACCATGTTCTCTGCACTCAAATTCTGAAGAAAACGTACCTAAAACGCAATGGGTTTCTGTTAGGACTGGAGGCTCTAATGACTGTGCTTGTTTGTGTAATTTGGACAAATCAAACAGAAATGAACAGAGTTTAAGTGTAGCGGAAATTAACAACAAACTTTGTAAACACAATCAAAGAGAGAAATAGTTTTGATAAACCTATGCTTTCCATTGAGTCGAAAGATTTACAATATAAATCAAAAGATTACAAGCATGCTTACAAAACTAAACTCCCCCTCAGCCTGATACCCCATGGTTGGTTTGCACAAGATGAAAGGATTGAATTGAGGAGAAGAACTCACTCAAAACGATCAAATGTAACAGTACAGAGTACTGTTCCATTTATAGACAATCCAAACCACTGAGACATCTCAGCCGACGTCACCATGAAAGCGACGTCTAACAGCCTAACAACCTGTATCTACTGTTCTTATACAAACACTGCTAAACCTAACCACTGACTATGGATAAAACAGATGACAAGCTAAACTACTGTTCTCTTCTTACATCAGTGCTTTCCTCAAGGTTGATCAGTCCTTGATTAGGCAGTGCTTTGTCATCAGTAGATTGTACCAGCAGTGTTTACTTCTCAGCAGTCTTCTGGGCTTCATCAGTAGTTAGAAGAGCAGCAGCAGTTGTATACGGGCAGTGGTTATAAGACCATCAGCTGTTATAATCAGTTTCAAGGGAGAAGACTTAGTGTAAACAGCTGCTTATTGTGAATCCACTGTTGTGAACCAGTTTTGGCTTTCATTATCTGTTCCTCTGGTAGGGTTCAATCCCAACAATCTCCCCCTGGAACAGATAATGCCAAAACGCTTCATTATTTTGGATCTTTATTCCTCATCAGAAGTTCACTAGCTTGTCTTTTAAATTCTTCTTCAAAATCTTTGGAACTTGTGTCATCCTCATCCCTGCACAATGAAAGTTCAAGGAGATCTTGTAGATCTTCAACACCAAGGCTCAGTGCTTCTTTCCTTGATATGTACTTCATTTCACCATTGGATCTGATCAGGGTCAATACATGGGTCTTTTGATCAGAGAGCCACTTTAGTATTTTTAAACCCAATGGGTTTCTTAGGAGAGTTTTATTTTCTGATGAGCTTGGAGATTTTGGCCTTGAGAAAAATTGTAAAGCAGTATCCTGAGCTTCAGACATTCTTTTGAAAGCCTCTTCTATGACTTCATTTGCTGCAGCTATGTCTTCTGCAACTTCTTTGTCAATTTGCTCTTGTCTCTTTTGTTCTAACTCAGTGCCTGAGATATCTGCTGCAGGTTTGGTTAATACGTTTTTGACAAGGTTTTGAAGACTCATTGAGCTCTCTTCTTTTAGATCCATTTTCTTGATGGCTTTTGTGTAGTATTCAGCTTCCTTTTCTTTTTCTTCTTCACTAGTCAACTGTTTTCCTTTTTCTTGGTTTTCACAAGGATAGGCTTATCTGCTGAAGTGACCAGTGATTTAAGAGCATTTAGCTGTTGTTCTAGCTTGTTGTAGTTTGGCTTGTTAGAAGTGTCTGAGACTGTTATCCTTCTTTTCTTAAGCCTTTCATAAGCTTCGTCGGTATACTGCTTTGTCCATTTTGCTATGGCTTCAGCAGTATCCACCTTAGCATCTATCAGTTCCTGTTTTTTCTTTTTGTACTCGGATGTAAGATCAGCAATGAGCTTTTTGTAGTTGTTCCAATTTGGAGCTGTCTTCTTCTTCCTTGGATCATTTTTAATCCTTTCAATTTTATTTGCCTCATGCTTTAAGGCAACCATTGGCCATTCTTCAAATTGTTTTTTTTCAGCTGGATAAAATTTTTCTTTCATGATGTATGCAAGATATTCTTTTCTCATTTCTTTTCATTGATCTGCCTTTTCTTTGCTCAGATCTTGTGCATAATCTTCCATCAGCTTGACTTTTGTGAGCAAAAATTTCAATTTTTCAGAAATGGCTTTATCACCTTGATCTTTGCATTCAAGCTTAGCTCTAATCTTTGCTTGCCTTGCTTTCATCTCAAGATATTCATCTATGTTTTCTGGGACTATGAAACCTATGAGAGAAGGAAATCTTCTTTTTGAAGGATCATCCTCGGTGTAAAATTGTTTCATCTCATTTTTAACAGCTTCTAGTTCCAGTGGATATTTAGCAGCAACAGGATCATATTTGTCCTTAGTTGGCTGACTTGTTTCTCTTTTTCTTTTGTAAAGCTTTATGGGTGGAGGAGGTTTTGGTTGTGATGTAGGAATGGTGAGAGCAGTGGTGGAAAGTTGACTAACAGCTGTTGAAACAACTGGTGTCCCAACCTCCGTTGTCATTACAACTACTGATTTATCAGTAGATGTCTTCTGCTTTTGCGCAGGAATTGAAGGTGAAGTTATTTTTGATGGTGGTGATGGAGAATCATCATCAGGAATGAAAATCCTTCTCCTTTTTATTGTAGGAGAGGCTGATGATCTCTTGGGTGGATCAGTGGTTTGAGTGATGGAAAGTGTCTGACTAACAGGTGTTGAAACAACTGGTGTTTCAACCACTATTGTCATTACAACAGATGTTGTAACATCTGTTGTCTTCTGCTTTATGGCAGGAGGTAATGATGGTGATGTGATTGTAGATGATGATGATGGTAGGGCAGTGGTTTTGGTGGTGTGTGGTGAAGTTGTGTGTGTTGATATGGCAGTTTTAGTCTGGCTATCTTTTTCCGGTTCAATACAAACACCATCCTCAATTCCCTTCTTCTTCAACTGCTTGATTTTCTCCCCCTTTTTGGCATTATCTGGAAGGGGGTTATCCATGAAGAGGATAGTGGGAGGAACTTTTCCAGTGGTGATTTGGATATGAGCCTTGATAGCTTTGATGTCTGCTTGAGTATCTTTAAATCTTGACTCCACCATGTTTGTCAGCATTTGTACATGTATTGCATGTTGCTGATCAGCCATTTGTTTTTGTTTTTCAAGCAAGGGTTGAAAAAGATTCCAGAGCTCATTTGCAGCAAGTGCTTGTGGTGGAGCAGGTGCTTGAGGTGGAACATCAGTGGATTGTGCTTTTTGAGCTTTTAACAGCTGTTGCACCATATCCTTTATTTCAGTAACTGATGTTTCAAGTTTTTCAACTCTGCCCGTCAATTCTTGATATTTTGAATCATCACCCAAATTAATGGGATCACCTGAATCCCCACCAGCAGTGGTTGTATCAATGTGTGACTTAGGAACTGAGTCCCAAAAATCATTCATTGATGCCCCTTGTTCTCGGTACTGGAGACTTCTTTCTTCAGCACTTGAAAACCCTTTGATTGTACCAGTGGTCAAAATAGTTTCACTAGTGGTTACCAGAGGTGCTATAGAAGAAATTGCCTTCAAGGGAGTCTGACTGATGAAACAACTGTCCAAATGTAGATCTGTTGATCCAACACTTGTAGTTGCTGCTCCGCTTGAACTACCACCAAGAGTTACTTGTAACTCAAGGGGTGTAACCTCCTCAGTTGTTGATGGGATAGCAGAGGTATAAGCATCAGACCCAGTCACTTGTAGTAGTATACTCTCAGTGATAGGTGATAGAGAGGAACTGGTTTGTGTCTGAGCTATATCAACTGCATGCAACAAGGGTATTATAGATTGTGGTAATGTGAGGGGTGAGGATAAGGGAGTTGAAAGAGACATGTCCTTGGGATCAGGACTGAGGAAGATGGACCCAATTGGCTCCAGAGCTTCATAATGTGGGGTCCCTGTGCTTACAACCTTATCCTTTTGTGAGGATGCAGGAGGAGTTTGAGGTAAGGGTGGAGATCTTTCTACCAACTGCTGTGAGGAGGTAGCAGCAGTGGTTTTTGGTGACATTTGTGTTGTCACTGGCAGTTGCTCTGGGATCTCATCTTCCAGAGTTGCCTTTGTTTTGGGTTTGGAGGGCTTTTTGTATGATTTCTTTTTGGTCTTTTTGGTGATGACAGGTGTGGGTTTCAAAGCAGTGGTTGTGCTGCTACGATCACCTGGAGCAGTGGGCTCAGCAGCTGATGCCTGAGGAGCAGTGGTAACTGCTAAATTCTGCTCAGGCACCTCTGCTTTTGTTTTTATAGGTGCTAATATTCTGGTGAATGTTTCAGGTGTTAAGCCTTTTATTTGAAAATAAACACCTTGTTTGAGCAAATTTTCATTTTCCTTTCCGAATTTTTGTTTAAAATAATAGCTTAGAAACCTTGGAAAAAGTAAAAATGATTTGCTATCAACATTTTTTACCAAGTCATTAAAGATCTCCTGGGAATAGTTATAATTTTCATTATTTAAAATAGCATAACCCAGACATTGGATCTTCAATGGTATTTCGTTAAAAGTAGTTGTTTTATTTGAAACACAAATCAAAAGTGTGTGGAATAAAAACCTAGGTGCAGAAGGAAAGTAACCTTTTTCTAAGGTATCCCTTTTTGTTTGTTCTGCATGCCCTCTTTTTAAGAAATCAGTTTTCAACTCGGTTTTATCAAAAGAAGTTTTACCTTTCTGATCATCGAGTTTAAAGACTTCTGAGATTGATTGTGGAGTAATTTGAATCGCTTTACCCTGTATCGAGGAGTTGATGGCTATGACTTTATCGTCTTGTTTTTCAAGCGTAGCCTTTTTCCAAAACTCTCTCTGGGTTTGTTGATAAATTGGAGCATCTGCAGTAAGCAAAGTTTTGTACTTTGACGCAGACATAATGTCGATGATGGAATCGAAGGTGTGATTGTTGGTGGGTTTTGTGAGTAGACCCAAGTAGTTGTGCGGGGATTTGTATGGGATTTCAATAGGTTCAGCGGCCATTTGTGTGGCTTCTTTGGGAGATGAAGATGAGGATGCTTTTGATTTTGATTTCGTCATTTTTGCGAGGAAGAACGAAGAATGATTTGGGATAGAAAGTTAGAAACTGCTTTGAGAAGAGAATTTTGTAATTCAATTCGACAGTGTAAAACCCTGTTTGGGGGTTTTGATCAGGTTTTTATTAGGGAAAAAAATGATTGCTGATGTGGTAGCGGTTATTAAGATCTGATGGCTAAAAACTGACCATGTGCCAACCTCTGATGATATGGATGAAGAGTGGGGAACAGTTGTTTTGAGAGCCACTGATGAAAAAAGCATCAGTGGTCAACGGTAATAATGTGACAACAGTGGGTGATTTTTACTATCAGTGGATAGCATATCAGTGGATAAGACACTGATTTTGAGCATCAGTGCTTGCTAAGCAAAATGAAGGATCAGTGGCTGACTTTCAGCAGTGAACAGTATTTAGGAAACAGATGTTTATACAAAACAGTGGTTAGGGTTAAAGTAATGGCAATGATTTGAAAGCTCATTATGTCAGCAACCTTTAAAGGAATTTTCATTCAAGGTTTTGCCACATGTCAATTACACATTTTGAAGCTTTTTCAACTTCCTGACAGTGGTTTGGTACCCCAAATGATGAAAACTTTTTACTGTGGTTACTCATTTTTGTCATAATTTTTGAATTAGGACATGAATACCCAAGTATTTTAAGATCTGTTTAGCAATCAATCTTTGATTAGCTTTAGGACCAAACTTGAGTTGATATGACCTTGACACATATATTATTTCCTTTTGATCTATTTACGAGGATAAACACACCACAAATAGAGGTTCTATATCCTGGCAGGAGAATGAAACTTTTACTATCAAAAACCAGTAAAAGTACAAAATATATTATTCTTGAAGAAAAATAAAGAATAATATATCCTGCTTTATTTAAGAAAATCCTTTTATAAAAAAAAATTAAAGGATTTTCTGAAAACAGCACCAAAAGGATCTATTATATTTTTTCAATAAGACACATAATCATATCATTCTCAAGTTTATGAAAATGGTCAGTGGTTTGACAACAGTGGTATGAAATTTTAAATGCGTTTTGACCACTGTTTGGTACCAATTTCTTGTCAGTTGATTGCAAACATGAGGACACAAGTACACATAAGTTTTTGAAAAACCCTGTTATAGATTTTGTTGCCATGTGATAATTCTGAACGCTGGTCTAGTCCTCTTGTAAGTTCATTCACAGGTAATACTATTTTCACTTGAACTTCCCTGAACAGTTGCTTGATAACCATTCTTGACCCAGTTTTGGACTCTTAAGTGTTTTATATTTATACTCTTTTCTTTTGACTTCAAAAGTTTTGAGATAAACACACTTCTGAGTTTTTGTGAATTTTCTTCTTCCCGTTTTACCCTTCCCATTCATAAGTAATGAAATACTTACTGGAAGGTCTTTATTGAAGGAATACTTAATCCAGAATCTTTTTGCAGTAATGCTTTGAGAGGTTTAGCCATATTTGCACAAATTTTTGACCAATCTCACATTACACACGATACGGACTATCTTGACCCCTGTTTTTCTTAATGTATTTTAACAGAGTTGATGTGTTCCTTTTGAGGATCTCAACCTGTTTTTAACACATAAGATCTAATGACTAAAGTTTTAATTTTCCTCTTTTTAGCAAAAACACTAATGTTTTTATGAACATGGGTTTTTGTTCATCTTAGGTTCATACTTTAGCATCTAATATAGTGAAAACATCACAAGTTTCATAACAACAGTTGAAATCAATTTTGAAAAAAAGAAATAATACCATAGTTTAACAGACATGTTTTTAGATCTGAAAACTATGACTGACTTGTGCATGACATCACTTGTTGTGTGAAATTTGTGTGTCTTATGACATCTTGGTTGTTTTACAGAGTATTTGAATAACAACGTTAAGCGTGATCAATCATTACTCTGTTTTTCAACTGAATACAACCTACCTTAGTATCAATGAATTTTGATCTGAACTGTTATGTCAAATTGATTGTTAGATCGAATTTGACTGTCCAAGCTCTGATACCAATTGTTAGGACCGGAGGCTCTAATGACTGTACTTGTTTGTGTAATTTGGACAAATCAAACAGAAATGAACAGAGTTTAAGTGCAGCGGAAATGAACAACAAACTTTGTAAACACAATCAAAGAGAGAAATAGTTTTGATAAACCTATGCTTTCCATTGAGTCGAAAGATTTACAATATAAATCAAAAGATTACAAGCATGCTTACAAAACTAAACTCCCCCTCAGCCTGATACCCCATGGTTGGTTTGCACAAGATGAAAGGATTGAATTGAGGAGAAGAACTCACTCAAAACGATCAAATGTAACAGTACAGAGTATTGTTCCATTTATAGACAATCAAAACCACTGAGACATCTCAGCTGACGTCACCATGAAAGCGACGTCTAACAGCCTGTATCTACTATTCTTATACAAACACTGCTAAACCTAACCACTGACTATGTATAAAACAGATGACAAGCTAAACTATTGTTCTCTTCTTACATCAGTGCTTTCCTCAAGGTTGATCAGTCCTTGATTGGGCAGTGCTTTGTCATCAGTAGATTGTACCAGCAGTGTTTACTTCTCAGCAGTCTTCTGGGCTTCATCAGTAGTTAGAAGAGCAGCAGTAGTTGTATACGAGCAGTGGTTATAAGACCATCAGCTGTTATAATCACTGTGACAACTCGAAATTTAGAACCTTTCATTGCATCTCGATGTAACATGCTTGAATGTTATGTGACTAGTTAACTTGTTGGCTTAATGAATGATATAAGTGAATTTATGTGATTATGTGTTGTGCTTGTATGTAAGCGTGTATTTATATGACCCGAGACACACGGACCCGACTCGAGACCATGCGGTCTCGAGTGAACAGTGCAACAGATGGGCCGGTTGGGCCACGCACCTCATTTAGTCTACCCGAAAGCCCATTAGGGTGCACCAATTTAGAACAAGTATATAATCCTTGAAGATAACCAACCTTTCCATTCTTTGGACAACACACACTCTCCCACACACACACTCCTACTTTCTCTCTCACTAAAACCCTAGAAGCACAAACCTTCACTCTCTCTCTCTCGGATCAAACCGGCCGACCACAAGAGGGTTCTCGGAGTAGCTTGTGCACACCAAGTAAAGCTTCATTCTTCACCACTACTTCTCTAATCGGTTAGTGAATCATGTTATGTATTGTATTTCGGTTGATGATGATGTGTTTCGGTTGATGATGATGCGTGATGAAGTTACTTGTTAATGTGTTTGCTTGTTAAAGTTTTATGCATGGTTAAAGTGTTGATTATGTAATAAAAACGCATCATGACTATTGTTTGAACATGACAAAAAGTGTTTGTTTGATTTAATGAGTTCTTGTTTGTTAAATGATACATGCTTGATTCCAATATCTTAGGAGAACATGACTTTTGTAGAATAACATTTGAACAAGATGTTTTGAATGATAAAAGAATGATAAGTTTAGGGTTATTCATGATCATCCGATGTTATGTTAGATGTTATAGAACAAGTATTTTGTTTGATAATGATCCACAAGATGATTATTGATATCTAGAGTATGTGTCATGATTCGGGTCCATGGAATGCATAGCTATGTGGGATGAATATGTTGATTTGATATAAAAACTTGAAAGATGAACTACTTGAAGATCATGAAAAATATTTGAAATTGAGGTGTTTGATCCATTTCGGTTAGTTGTTAGACAAGGAAACATGTTAGTGCGTAGTCATTGGCTAGTACAGCATATCATGAACATGAAATTCCATTGGTTAGTACAAATGGACAGATTCTAGAAGGTTTCGGTTACCAGGAATACAAGTCAAGATCTCCAGTCTCGACTCGAGACTAACCCAGGACAACTCGAGACCGCGGTTGCAACATAGGTTGTGAGTCGAGAACCCCTAGTCTCGACTCGAGACCACATAATACCAGCATAGACAGCATGACTCGAGATCATGGTTGCAAGTCTTGTTGCTACTCGAGACATGACTCGAGACCGCCTAGTCTCGAGTGATGAAGTCTAAACCGAGACAACACTGTCTCGACTCGAGATCTCTAGTCTCGACTCGAGACCACCTGATTGTATAATCTGATTGGACTTGCACGATTACAGGCCTACGTAATTGGGCCGAACATATGGACTTTACTTGCATTGCTACGGGCTTAGGTAATTGGGCCGGACTTTTGGGCTTTGTTTACTTATATACATGCTACTGTTCAACTCGTAGGTATTATTGTAAACCACCATGTTTATACGTGTATGCCATGAATAATACATGTATGCAACTTGCTAGTATACGTGTAGAAAACATACGTGCATTTCTTGGTTTGAACCTGACATGTATGATGACCATGTTAGGACGTGGTTGACCACTAGCATCTAGGCTTGACTTTTCTGTGTATCTGCCGAGCAAACCAAGGTGAGTTCACACCCTCTACAAAGCATGGGATTCCCAGGGGTTGGGAATGGGGTTAAGGAACATGGATTCCTCGTCCTTTCTTGGGTAGGACAGCAACGGTTCAGGAATGTAATTCCTCATCCTCATGGACAGATAACTCGTACTAGACCAAAACTCTATCACGAAGTCCCTCCTTTTTACATCGACTTAATCGTCGGGCCAATGGCGAGCGGGCCATTAGTTAGATAGCGCTATTTAGGTCTGACAAACCTCACACCGTGCCGCAGAGGACGGGTGTGAACTAATGGATCTGGGGCACGTCAATGCTGATAGACATTGACAGTTTCAGGGCACATAAACATGACTACAGTCAGCCGTCGATATGGTAACGAGTCTAGTGTATACATGGGGTAGCCCCCACGGCCGAAATGCCAGATAACTAACATGGGGTAGCCCCCACGGCTGGATTGCCAGAGTAACCGGGAATAAACAAGTCACGTTTTTCAACTATGGGGTAACCCCCACGGCAGGATGCCAGATAAAAGAAACTGTTTTCGAAACAAATTAAAACGAACACCCAACTGTGAACTCACTCAACTTGTTGTTGACTCGTTACTACATGCTTTGCAGGTCAATAGGTGCTTAGCTGGAGCTTGCATGGAAGAGAGTCGTTGTGGGACATGGACAGCTGTGTGTCATGTTAAACTTTGAAACAATTGAACTTATGTCTTGGTTTTAAACATTATGCTTCCGCTTGCAACTTAAACTATCTTTTGTTTGAACACCAATTGTATTGGTTAGATTATTATAATCACTTACATGCTTGTTTAATATGATTGGTGGCTGGATCCTGGTCAGTCACGCCTCCAAGCGGTGGTATTCCGCAGGTGGATTTTTGGGGGTGTGACAGATTGGTATCAGAGCCATTGGTTATAGTGAACATGGTTTTAATGAGGGGAAAAAGTTTTATTAAAATCAGACTATAACCTGTACAGTGCTCTACGATCCACAACGACGCTTCACTCCACATGCAAGGCTCGACATTCTAGGTGATATGATCTATGCATATATTGCCTACTTGTTAGTTACATAGTACATTGCTCATGGTATGCTTGGTTAGTATAACTACTGTTGCTTGAACACGTGTGTGCTTACTCACTTCTGTCATCGCATTTTCGCGAACCCCTCTCACTCACGTTCCTCTTGATATGAAGATCATGTCTGGACGCGTTAACATGACTCAAGCCTAGTTGACGGCTCTGATTAACGAACGAGTTGCTGCGGCACTTGCAGCTGCACACGCAGGAGGTATATCCTGCAGTCCAAACTCATTCTAGGACCTTTAGATCCTACTCTCGTGAACCAACCTTTGTGTTAAACTCTGTCCTTTCTTACACCCACGACAGGTCAACATGCTCAGCCACCTGTGTGCACCTTCAAAACTTTTATGGACTGCCGACCAACTACTTTTAGCGGCACTGAAGGAGCCGTAGGTCTCCTCCACTGGTTTGAGAAACTCGAATCTGTTTTCGAGATGTGTGAATGCCCTGAGGAGCGCAGGGTGAAGTATGCTACCGGTACTCTCGAGGGTTTAGCTCTCACATGGTGGAATGCCCAGGTCCAAATGCTGGGGTTGGTTGCTGCTAACGCCACCCCATGGAACAACTTTAAGGAAATGATCAAGGAGGAGTATTGCAATCGTGATGAGATTCACAAACTGGAGGTAGAGTTCTTCAACCTCAAGATGACGGGGTCAGAAATTGAAGCTTATGTGAAAAGGTCGAACGAACTGGCAATTCTGTGCCCTACTATGGTGGACCCTCCCATCAAACGCATCGAACTATTTCTCAAGGGCTTAGTGCCAGAAATCCAAAGTCATGTGACTTCAGCAAACCTCGCCACCATCCAGCAAGTTGTGCAATTGGCTCACCGTCTCACGGATCAGGCGGTGGAGCAGAACAGGTTACCAAAGCGCATAGGTGCAGCAACTACTTCGGGTGTTCTTAATGACAACAAACGGAAATGGGATGGAGCTTCAAGTAAGGGGTTGACTTCTGTTCAGTCCCAGACTCAGTAGAGAAAGACTGAAGACTACAAGAGCCCTAGTCAGCAATCATCTGGTGGTTAAAGTCATGGTGGGTACAAAGGGAATCACCCCAAATGCAATCGCTGCAGCCTGCACCACAGCGGGCCATGCACCAAGGGTAACTGTCATCGGTGCATCAAGCCAGGTCACGTTGCAAAGGATTGCAGGAGCTTATATCCCGCCAATCAGAATCCTCAGCAAGCTCAACAGAACCAACGCCAGCAGCAGCAGCAGCAAGGTGATAACAAAGGGTGCTTTCAGTGTGGAGCTGAAGGCCATTTCAAGAGGGATTGTCCCCAACTGAACAGGAACCAGAACAACAACAACAACAACAACAACAATAACAACAATCAGGGGAATGTTAACAATGGGAACAACAACAACAATGGTGCCAGGGGGCGGGCGTTCGTGATTGGCCAAGGTGAAGCAAGGAATGACCCCAATGTTTTGGCGGGTAAGTTCCTTCTCGACGACTTTTATGTTACATTTTTATTTGATTCGGGTGTCGATACTAGCTACATGTCACTAGAAGTTAGTCAAATGCTTAAGCGTATTCCAACACCTTTGAACAACAAGCACACTGTAGAGCTAGCAAATGGTAAGAGTTTAGAGGCCACTCACGTAGTCAAGGGTTGTAAACTTGTTCTTGCTAACCAGACCTTCTCTATCGACCTTATTCCTATCGTCTTGGGTAGTTTCGACGTTGTCATTGGGATGGATTGGTTATCCCAACACCGGGCAGAGATCCTTTGCAACGAGAAGATTGTTCGTATTCCTAGTTCCGGTAATGAACCTCTCATGATTCGTGGCGAGAAGAAGGGTGCTGTTGAGAACATCATCTCTTTCCTTAAGGCCCAGAAGTGCTTGCGAAAGGGCCACACTGCCATTTTGGTGCTCGTTACTGACACCTCGGAGAAAGAGAAGAAGAGAGAAGATTTTCCAATTGTACGCGACTATCCTGAGGTATTTCCTGAGGAATTACCTGGCCTTCCGCCACATCGTCAGGTCGAGTTTCAGATTGAACTAGCTCCTGGAGCTGCGCCTATAGCTCGTGCACCTTATCGTTTAGCTCTATCAGAGTTGGAAGAACTCTCTACGCAAGTGCAAGAACTCTTGGATAAGGGTTTTATTTGTCCCAGCTCTTCACCTTGGGGAGCTCCAGTATTATTCGTGAAGAAGAAAGACGGTACCTTCAGAATGTGCATCGACTACCGGGAACTCAACAAGGTGACCGTGAAGAATCGTTATCCTCTACCACGTATTGACGACTTGTTCGACCAGTTGCAGGGGTCGAGCTACTATTCGAAGATTGATCTGAGATCAGGATATCACCAGCTGAGAGTCCGAGAAGAGGACGTCTCCAAAACAGCTTTTAGAACTCGTTATGGACACTATGAGTTTTTGGTCATGCCTTTTGGGCTGACAAATGCACCTGCGATTTTCATGGACTTGATGAATCGAGTGTGCAAACCTAACCTGGACAAGCTCGTAATAGTCTTCATCGACGACATCCTGATCTATTCTAAGAGTCAGGAGGAACACGAGCAGCATCTACGACTCATTTTGGAACTCTTACGAACAGAACAGCTTTACGCAAAGTTCTCGAAATGCGACTTCTGGCTTCGTGAAGTCCATTTCCTAGGCCACATAGTGAACAAGGATGGGATTCATGTGGATCCGTCCAAGGTAGACTCGATTAAGAACTGGCCTACACCTCGTACACCAATGGAAATTCGCCAATTCTTGGGTTTGGCAGGTTACTACAGGAGATTCATTAAGGATTTTTCTAAGATTGCACAGCCTCTTACCACACTAACGCAGAAAGGCGTTGTTTATCGCTGGGGAAATGCACAGGAGTTAGCATTTCAGTATTTAAAGGACAGACTTTGCAGCGCACCTATCCTTTCATTGCCAGAGGGCACAGACGATTTTGTGGTTTACTGTGACGCGTCAATTCAGGGTCTTGGTTGTGTACTGATGCAACGGGATAAAGTTATAGCCTACGCCTCACGCCAACTTAAGGTTCATGAAAAGAACTACACTACACACGATTTAGAGCTGGGTGCTGTTGTTTTTGCACTGAAGATATGGAGACATTACCTATACGGCACCAAGTGCACCATTTACACCGATCACATGAGTCTCGAGCACATCTTCAAACAGAAGGAACTAAACATGCGCCAACGACGATGGGTCGAGTTATTAAACGATTACGAATGTGCAATCAAGTACCATCCTGGCAAAGCCAATGTTGTGGCTGATGCCCTCAGTCGAAAGGATACTACGCCTAAGCGCGTGCGAGCTTTGCAACTCACTATACATTCTAGTCTCCCTTCTCAAATACGAGACGCTCAGATAGAGGCACTGAAACCAGAAAACGTCAGGGCTGAAGCCCTACGCGGCTCAAGGCAACGCTTAGAACAGAAGGAAGACGGTGCTTACTACGTAACGGGACGCATTTGGGTCCCACTCTACGGCAACTTACGAGAGCTTGTGATGGATGAAACACACATGTCTCGCTACTCGGTACATCCTGGTTCAGATAAGATGTACCACGATATCAAAACTACGTATTGGTGGCCTAGCATGAGGGCCCACATAGCAACTTACGTCAGCAAGTGTTTGACTTGCGCGAGAGTCAAGACTGAATACCAGAAACCCTCAGGCCTACTCCAACAACCAGAGATACCACAATGGAAATGGGAGCAAATTTCCATGGATTTTGTTACTGGCCTGCCTAGATCTCAGCGCGGAAACGATACTATTTGGGTGATCGTGGATCGACTCACAAAGTCTGCTCACTTCTTAGCTATCAAGGAAACGGATAAGTTCTCCACTCTAGCAGACGTATACCTTAAGGAAGTTGCTTCGAGGCACGGGGTGCCCACCTCTATTATCTCGGATCGAGATGCACGTTTTACCTTAGAACTGTGGCAAGCAATGCACAAATCCTTTGGCTCACGTTTAGATATGAGCACAGCGTATCACCCTCAGACGGACGGGCAGTCTGAGCGCACTATCCAAACCTTAGAAGACATGCTTCGTGCATGTGTAATCGACTTTGGCAACAGCTGGGAAAAGCACCTGCCACTTGTGGAATTGTCGTACAATAACAGCTACCACACCAGCATTAAAGCTGCTCCGTTTGAGGCATTATACGGGCGTAAATGCCAGTCACCTCTTTGTTGGGCAGAGGTGGGGGATAGTCAGATCACTGGTCCAGAACTTGTGGTAGACACAACCGAACGAATTGCTCAAATACGACAACGCATGGCGGCGGCGCGTGACCGTCAGAAAAGCTACGCCGATAAGGACAGGAAACCACTTGAGCTCCAGGTTGGGGAGCGTGTGCTACTCAAAGTTTCACCCTGGAAGGGTGTGGTTCGTTTTGCTAAACGAGGCAAACTTAACCCACGATACGTAGGACCTTTTGAAATCACCGAGAAAATAGGCAAGGTGGCCTACAGACTGAACTTACCAGCAGAACTCAGTGCAGTTCACAATGTTTTCCACGTGTCGAATCTGAAGAAATGTCTGTCAGATGAGACCCACGTAGTTCCTTTGAAGGAACTCACCATCGACGAGCAGTTACGATTCGTCGAGGAACCAGTTAAAATCACGGACCGGGATGTTAAGGTCCTCAAGAACTCTAGAATACCTCTCGTTCGAGTTCGTTGGAACTCACGTCGCGGCCCACAGTTCACCTGGGAACGCGAAGATCGGATGAAACAAAAGTATCCCCAACTGTTCGCAAACAGTACGACCACTACTGAGGCTGAAGCTACGGAATTTCGACGGGGGGAGGATGTGACACCCCAGGGAAAACCAGTGAAAACCATACAACTTAACTAGCTTCCTTAGTGAGTACTTACCAAATTTCGGGACGAAATTTCTTTCAACTTGGGGTTGATGTGACAACTCGAAATTTAGAACCTTTCATTGCATCTCGATGTAACATGCTTGAATGTTATGTGACTAGTTAACTTGTTGGCTAAATGAATGATATAAGTGAATTTATGTGATTATGTGTTGTGCTTGTATGTAAGCGTGTATTTATATGACCCGAGACACAAGGACCCGACTCGAGACCATGCGGTCTCGAGTGAACAGTGCAACAGATGGGCCGGTTGGGCCACGCACCTCATTTAGTCTACCCGAAAGCCCATTAGGGTGCACCAATTTAGAACAAGTATATAATCCTTGATGATAACCAACCTTGCCATTCTTTGGACAACACACACTCTCCCACACACACACTCCTACTTTCTCTCTCACTAAAACCCTAGAAGCACAAACCTTCACTCTCTCTCTCTCGGATCAAACCGGCCGACCACAAGAGGGTTCTCGGATTAGCTTGTGCACACCAAGTAAAGCTTCATTCTTCACCACTACTTCTCTAATCGGTTAGTGAATCATGTTATGTATTGTATTTCGGTTGATGATGATGTGTTTCGGTTGATGATGATGCGTGATGAAGTTACTTGTTAATGTGTTTGCTTGTTAAAGTTTTATGCATGGTTAAAGTGTTGATTATGTAATAAAAACGCATCATGACTATTGTTTGAACATGACAAAAAGTGTTTGTTTGATTTAATGAGTTCTTGTTTGTTAAATGATACATGCTTGATTCCAATATCTTAGGAGAACATGACTTTTGTAGAATAACATTTGAACAAGATGTTTTGAATGATAAAAGAATGATAAGTTTAGGGTTATTCATGATCATCCGATGTTATGTTAGATGTTATAGAACAAGTATTTTGTTTGATAATGATCCACAAGATGATTATTAATATCTAGAGTATGTGTCATGATTCGGGTCCATGGAATGCATAGCTATGTGGGATGAATATGTTGATTTGATATAAAAACTTGAAAGATGAACTACTTGAAGATCATGAAAAATATTTGAAATTGAGGTGTTTGATCCATTTCGGTTAGTTGTTAGACAAGGAAACATGTTAGTGCATTGTCATTGGCTAGTACACCATATCATAAACATGAAATTCCATTGGTTAGTACAAATGGCCAGATTCTAGAAGGTTTCGGTTACCAGGAATACAAGTCGAGATCTCCAGTCTCGACTCGAGACCAACCCAGGACAACTCGAGACCGCGGTTGCAACATAGGTTGCGAGTCGAGAACCCCTAGTCTCGACTCGAGACCACACAGTACCAGCATAGACAGCATGACTCGAGATCATGGTTGCAAGTCTTGTTGCGACTCGAGACATGACTCGAGACCGCCTAGTCTCGAGTGATGAAGTCTAAACCGAGACAACACTGTCTCGACTTGAGATCTCTAGTCTCGACTCGAGACCACCTGATTGTATAATCTGATTGGACTTGCACGATTACAGGCCTACGTAATTGGGCCGAACATATGGACTTTACTTGCATTGCTACGGGCTTAGGTAATTGGGCCGGACTTTTGGGCTTTGTTTACTTATATACATGCTACTGTTCAACTCGTAGGTATTATTGTAAACCGCCATGTTTATACGTGTATGCCATGAATAATACCTGTATGCAACTTGCTAGTATACGTGTAGAAAACATACGTGCATTTCTTGGTTTGAACCTGACATGTATGATGACCATGTTAGGACGTGGTTGACCACTAGCATCTAGGCTTGACTTTTCTGTGTATCTTCCGAGCAAACCAAGGTGAGTTCACACCCTCTACAAAGCATGGGATTCCCAGGGGTTGGGAATGGGGTTAAGGAACATGGATTCCTAGTCCTTTCTTGGGTAGGACAGCAACGGTTCAGGAATGTAATTCCTCGTCCTCATGGACAGATAACTCGTACTAGACCAAAACTCTATCACGAAGTCCCTCCTTTTTATATCGACTTAATCGTCGGGCCAATGGCGAGCGGGTCATTAGTTAGATAGCGCTATTTAGGTCTGACAAACCTCACACCGTGCCGCAGAGGACGGGCGTGAACTAAGGGATCTGGGGCACGTCAATGCTGATAGACATTGACAGTTTCAGGGCATATAAACATGACTACAGTCAGCCGTCGATATGGTAACGAGTCTAGTGTATACATGGGGTAGCCCCCACGGCCAAAATGCCAGATAACTAACATGGGGTAGCCCCCACGGCTGGATTGCCAGAGTAACCGGGAATAAACAAGTCACGTTTTTCAACTATGGGGTAACCCCCACGGTAGGATGCCAGATAAAAGAAACTGTATTCGAAACAACTTAAAACGAACACCCAACTGTGAACTCACTCAACTTGTTGTTGACTCGTTACTACATGCTTTGCAGGTCAATAGGTGCTTAGCTGGAGCTTGCATGGAAGAGAGTCGTTGTGGGACATAGAGAGCTGTGTGTCATGTTAAACTTTGAAACAATTGAACTTATGTCTTGGTTTTAAACATTATGCTTCCGCTTGCAACTTAAACTATCTTTTGTTTGAACACCAATTGTATTGGTTAGATTTTTATAATCACTTACATGCTTGTTTAATATGATTGGTGGCTGGATCCTGGTCAGTCACGCCTCCAAGCGGTGGTATTCCGCAGGTGGATTTTTGGGGGTGTGACAATCACTTTCAAGGGAGAAGACTTAGTGTAAACAGCTGCTTATTGTGAATCCACTGTTGTGAACCAGTTTTGGCTTTCATTATCTGTTCCTCTGGTAGGGTTCAATCCCAACAGTTTCACATAGTCATGTTTCTCTTTTAACATGGCCATGCCTTTGTTTTAACATGGCCATGCCTTTGTTTTAACAAGGTCATGCCTTTGTTTAACAAGGTCATGCCTTTGTTTTAACATCCAGGTTCTAAAACGCAATGGGTTTTAACATGGTCATGTTTATGTTTTAACATGGTCATGCTTATGTTTTAACATGGTCATGTCTTTGCTCCAACATGATCATGCTTCCCTTTTAACATGATCATGTTCTTTGATGTTCTTTTACATTGCAGGCAATGAAGTTTTAACATGACCATGTTCATGTTTTAACATGGTCATGCTTTTGTTCCAACATGACCATGCTTCTATTTTGGCATGATCATGTTCTTTGCACCCCAGGTTGTAAAACGCAATGAAAGTAAAAATCAATATTTTGCACTGTAGGCTCTAAAAAGAAATGGAGTTTTAACATGGTAATGTTTATGTTTTAACATGGCCATGCTTTTGTTCCAACATGGCCATGCTTCTATTTTAGCATGATCATGCTCTTTGCTTGTAAAACACAATGAAACCAAAAATCAATATTTTGCACTGTAGGTTCTAAAAAGCAATGGAGTTTTAACATGACCATGTTTATGTTTTAACATGGTCATGCTTTTGTTCCAACATGACCATGCTTCTATTTTAGCATGATCATGTTCTTTGGTTGTAAAACGCAATGAAACCAAAAATAATATTTTGCACTGTAGGTTCTAAAAAGCAATGAAGTTTTAACATGGCCATGTTTATGTTTTAACATGGTCATTATTTTGTTCCAACATGACCATGCTTCTGTTTTGGCATGATCATGTTATTTGCACCTCAGGTTGTAAAACGCAATGAAAACCAAAATCAATATTTTGCACTGTAAGTTCTAAAAAGCAATGGAGTTTTAACATGGCCATGTTTATGTTTTAACATGGTCATGCTTTTGTTCCAACATGATCATGCTTCTATTTTAGCATGATCATGTTTTTTTACACTCCAGGTTGTAAGACGCAATGAAACCAAAATCAATATTTTGCACTGCAGGTTCTAAAAAGTAGTGTAGTTTTAACATGGGTATGCCTTAGATCTAACATGATCATGCCTCTGTCTAAGCATGATCATGTTCTTTGCACTGCAGGTTCTAAAACGCAATGAGTTTTAACGTGGTCATGCCTTTGTTCCAACATGATCATGCTTCTATTTTAGCATGGTCATGTCTCTGCTTTAACATCCCGAAAAACAAAAATGAAAAGAACTCTAACTAAAACATAATGAAGTGAAAAACGCAATTGAGGTTTCATAACTAAAACGCAATGAAAATAAAAAATAACACAACTTACAAAAGAACTCTGATTAACGACGGTGGGCGGAAAAAGAACTCTGATACACCATGGGGAAACTGGTGGCGGTGGAGCGGTGGCGGTGGATGGTGGAATGATGGTGTCAGATCTGAAAAACCCAACAGGTGGTTGAAGGTGGTGGTGGTTTCAGATCTAGTTTCTGGCAAGATGGTGGCGATCGTAGGTGGTAGTGGTGGTGGTGGTGGAGGAGGAGGAGGTGGTGGTGGTGTTGGTTGTGATGTGGTAGTTTATAGTTTTGAAAATGGTGGATTTGAGTATACGGGGAAGAGAAATGAATTGCAGATGCTGGGTTTTTTTTGAAGATGGTGAGTTTCGACCAAAATGCCCCTCCTTATGTTTTTCATCTTTGCCACTTGTCATCCTCTTATTGCTTCTTATCCTTCCTAGCGAAATTAAACTTCCTATTTGATCTTTTCCCTACATTATATTTATCATTTAAAATAATATTATAGATTATAAATTAAAAAAAAGGGTTATTTACACCAAAATCGAATAAGGTAATTTCAAATATCGTGTCATATTTGAAAAATGCATCCTTTTTAGGCTAGAATAAATTGTTTGTTTCATTTTACATTTTCTAATATAAATTATATAACTTTTTTATAGAAAAGGTTAGAGAAATCAAAATCAAATAAGGTAATATCGAATATCAAGTCATATTTAAAAAACACTTCTTATTTAAACTAGGAGAAAATGGCGGAATAAGGGGTGTGCGGGATGGTTTGAAAGAGGGGTGTGCGAGTATGATGATAACGGAGGAATAAGGAAGTTGAGGTTTGCTTTGCGGACAGATGAAGGGTACCGGAGTTTGGCCGGAACCCCGACTCCGGTTGCCGGAGATTCAGAGAGCACAGGGGTGTGTGTGCGACAGGTGTGTAAGTGTCTAGGGTTTTCATTTTGAATAATAAAGAGGGTGAGGTTTATAAGGGATTTTGGTAGGGTTTAGATTTAGGGAGCTAGGTTGGGCTTGGGCCCGAGTGTGTGGATCCGCATACCTTATGTGGCTAGCTAAGTCCTCGGTTTTAATTTACGAATAAATATCACAGCTGATATAATACGTTCATTTAATTATATAAACTTGGTTCGGGTCATCCATTAAACGGTTCGTCTTTCTCGTCGCGGGTTATTATTAATAGATAATAATAACGACAATAATAATAAATCAGAATAATTAATAAAGAAAACCCTTCTCTCGACGATTGGGGTCGAGAGTACGGGTTGTCACATTCTCCCCATGTTACTGGAATTCCGCCATCGAAATTTAAGTCAAGTCATACGATACGATACGATACGTTCTATTTGTAGATTCATCAATAATACATTGTCGTACGTAAGTGCACATAGTTGCACGAAAGTTCACAAAACGAATACGTAGGTCACATAGCACATAAAGTCATGTAGCACGTAAACTCACGTAGTTCACAAAAACCTAAAGATCCACATATTAATCACATAACACCCATACATATTTATTACATAACACACATAATTCGAAAATTCTCAATTAAATCTCGTTTATTAATTTCACATAGTCATAACGTACAATGAAATCGTGCAGGAATACCCAAAGTGTCACATTGTATTCCATAAATTTAATAATAGACATTAAAAATGACCTTTTCTATTTTTTTGTTGGATCAATTCAGTTTACACAAAAATACATGATCAAAACCAAACCAAACTATATGCTTCAATTTTCAGAAATTCAAAACCAAACCGTTGGTTTTTATGGTTCGGTTTTGTCGGTTCATTTTGTTTTGGTTCAGTTTTGGTAGTTTTATTCTCGCCCCTAGAAGAAATGGAGGCGAGGCGAGAAGCAAAATAGTAGTAGCGTCGGTTAACATTTAGTGGGCGTCCGTAAACGTGGTGTAGTGTTAAGGCAACGTGGATCAGCTAAACCCGAACACATCCTAGCATTGGCCGGTGGCGGTCATCACTTGTCAACACTCGCCTCACAAAGTTAGTTTACCTGTGGTTTTCACAAACATAAACGATTTACATAAGGCTGAGAGCACAAACCCCACAATCACAACCAAGATTAGGGCTAGTGATTCTAGTTGTAAGAAGTTATTCATATGAAAGGTTGTAAGCATTACCATGCAAATGTGAAACTCTTTGCATGTGTTTAATTTCAAACTAATTAGCCGTGTAGTCTATAGCACACAAGGGTTGCCCCGAGGTGGGTAGGCAACGGCACAAAGCCCGATCTCTCGGGGCCGAAGTTTTTATATTCTTATATATGTATTAAAAAATAGAAAAATCTATATAATTTGTTAAACACTTAAACTCATTAACATTATATTTATTTTTAGCCTATTAAACATGAAAACCAATTACTCTTTTACTCATCAATAATCATTAGTAAAGTTTAAACTCATTTAAAATTGACCTAGTAGTAAGGCCATCCGTAGTCATAAAGCCCCTTTGTGGGCGCTATGCGACACGTGTCGTGCCACGTCACACAGTGGCTTTATGGGGCGTTATGTCACTTTAGGCCGCAGTCATAAAGCCCCAACCTATCATAACCTAATTACCTAATTATTAATTTTCAATTTTTTTAATTAATTATAAATACCCTTATCTGTTTCTGATTGGTCAAAGTTTGAAAACCAAACACATATAGCACCGCTATATGCATGGCGCCACCCACCAAAAAAGCCCCCATAACGCCACCCGTCGTGGTGTTCGGGGCGTTATGGGAGAAAAGAACCAAATATCACGCCCCACTACAGGGGGTCTAAGGGGGTATTTGGGATTGCTTATTTTAGTGACTTATTAGTTTATTGACTTTTTGAAAACTTAAAAGATGTTTGGCATAAAATTCTTATGTGAGGTGAAAAGTCAAAGTCAACAAATCACTCTATTGTGACTTATTAACTTTTTCAAAAGAGAAAAATGCCCGGATAGTCCCTGTGGTTTCACATTTTTTCACCTATAGTCCCTATCTTTCTAAAACTACTTGAATAGTCCCCAAGTTTTCAAGTTTTGTTCTCGGATAGTCCCTGGGTCTAACTTCAATTTGTTTTCTCTGTTAAAATGATGTGAAATGACAAAAATACCCTTTCCTTAAAAGGCCAAACCATAGGGACTATCCAGGCATCTTCTTCATTTTTATTTATAAAACCCCACCACCACACTTCATCTTCAACCTCCACCCACCATCACCCTCCTCCACCCTCCACCATTAATTATCCGGGCATTTTTCTAAGGCCAGGCGTAAAAAAAACCTGTACTCTCTCTTTTTTCCCATCTATCTTCTCTCTCTCATCTCTATCTCTAACATGCAATCGATGTTAAAGATCTGGTGGTTAGTGGTGGTTGATAGTTGAGGTTGTTGGTGGTGGATGGATGTGGTTGTCGGTGGAGGGTGGTGGCTGGTTCACTACTGGTTACTCGTGGTTGATGAGGGCTACGGTGGTGGATATTTGGTGGTTGCAGAAGGCGGTGGAGGGTGGGTGGTTGATGGTAGCGGGATTGTGGTGATGGGGGTTACAATGGTGGATTGGTGGTCCGGTGGTAATGGTGGTTGTCGGAGGTTACGGTGATTGAGGGTTAGGGATTGTTTGAAATCGAAAAAGGGGGTTTTTGTGTACGAAACATGTTTGATCAAATTGGGGGTTGAAAGTTGACGAAGGAGATCAGATCAAGATGCATCTCTCTGCTACCGAATATTGTCCTTCTCTTCAAAACTGTATCGCTTTCGTTGGATTTGTTTGGTGTGTAAGAAGGAAGATAGATCAGATATTGTTTTCTTTTTGTTGAATATAATGTTAGAAGTGTTGAATCTGTTGATGATTGATGATTGTTTGATTTGGGTAGATGTATACACACTTTTTAACCAAAATGTCCAAATCAACAGAAGCTTGATTTATAAATATAAATGTGTAAAAGGCAAAGAGAAGAAAGACATAAAATCAATATAAATTATCGTATTGGTGTGGTGAAACCTTAAAATTGGTGTGTTGGAATTGAAGAGTTAAAAAGAAAAAAAAAAAGGCTGTAATGGTGGTAGGTGGATGAAAACATGAATTATCGATGTGTAAAAGGTGGATGATTTAGTTTGTGACAAGCACAAAGTAGACCACATGCCTAGTCTCTCTCAGTCATGCCAATACCAGAAGCAGGGGCGGTTAATGGTGGCGGTTGTTAATGGTGGTAGGTGGTGGAAGGTGATGGTTGATGCTGGAAGCCGTTGATACTTGATAACGGTGGTGGACTAGAGAGATATAGAGAGAGAAAAAAGAGTGGTGGTGGTGGGTGATGGTGGAGGGTGGAGGAGGGTGGCCTTAGAAAAATGCCCGGATAATTAATGGTGGAGTGTGGAGGAGGGTGATGGTGGGCGGAGGTTGAAGATGAAGTGTGGTGGTGGGGTTTTATAAATAAAAATGAAGAAGATGCCCGGATAGTCCCTATGGTTTGGCCTTTTAAGGAAAGAGTATTTTTGTCATTTCACATCATTTTAACAGAGAAAACAAACTGAAGTTAGACCCAGGGACTATCCGAGAACAAAACTTGAAAACTTGGGGACTATTCAAGTAGTTTTAGAAAGATAGGGACTATAGGTGAAAAAAAAGTGAAACCACAGGGACTATCCGGGCATTTTTCTCTTTTCAAAAAGTTATAAGTTGTTTTAAAAAGCTAAGCAAACATTGCCTAAGTTTAAACTCATTAAAATTGGCCCAATAGGAACTCTTTATATTTTTCTAATCGCCCCAACGAGCCCAAAATTTTCAAAGGAATCTCGGTGTTGACCTTGAAAGTACGTTAGTGAACAACGGAACAAATGATGTGCCTAAGTGCTCAGAATTTACGTAACATCCAGATCAACAACGTATTCTACAACATGCCCTAAAATTGATTTTCATCAGCTCCTTCCAATGCAACCCACCACAAGACTCGTAAGAAATTTTATCAGTTTTTAAGATAGTTTCCCGCGTATTCCTGCAAACACAGATGCTCTTCTCGATTCCATTCAAAAATCAAGTTCAATCATATGTTTTTTTTTTTCAAGTATTTGATGAATTGCATTCCATGTGTTTGATGAAATGCTTCAGTTGGACTTTTATGTAATTTCATATACTGATGAATTGCATTCCACGTGTTTGATGAAATGCTTCAATCACACTTTTAAAATTCGTTTTGATGCAAACTGTAGATTAGCGGAGTAAGGATGTTTGTATAAAAAGAAAACTACTTGAAGCTTCCAACTCTGGTGATTGTCTAATATGTCATATAATTGAAGTTTTTCTATCCACTTGATTTCTAATTCTTTTATAATTCAGCAGGTTTTCCAGTTCACCGGGTTCTGGTAGTTAAATGATGATAAAAAGCTCATTTCAAAGAAAATCTGTTGTTAATGAGGTAATAATGTTTATTTCATATTCATAACTTGCTTCAACTTCACTCTGTCTGTTTATTCGTACAGAGTGATGTTTTTGAAAGGGTAGCTTCTATTGTGTTATGTATTGTTTTAATCACAGACACAATTTACTGAGATGAATACCACCCGTGAGGCTTGCAGCAAAGACTTTCAGCTGAACATCTCAACCAGCGCGTGACCCGTTTCATTTCAAATTGTTAAATTTTGACCTGTTTAATATTTATAATTATCGAAATTGGAGAATCAGGCATGCTTCGAGCCTTCTTCTGATGATCGTTAACAGAGATGACGTCATCCAAATCTGAAATCCTCGCTGACCGTTGCCAGGCCAACTGGCAAACTGTCCTTGATCACACCTGTCTCTGGGGCTACCGATGTACCAGACTTTTCCTGTTAAACCTGGACACATTAACTGTCGGATTGGGGAATGAACATCAGTGAGTTATTTAACCTTACAGAGACAAAGAGACTATGCAATATAAGCTTCTAATTTCACACATACAAATGAAGACATCTGTGGGTATTTATACCCTTACAATACGAAAGTTATTTAAGCGTTTTCTAACTAACTAACATAACTACATAACCGAATTTCTTGTCCATCATTTTTTAATTCTGCAGTTGACTTTTTTATGAACAAGTTTGACTTTTATAATTGACTTCTAAAAACCATAATTTCTTGATTAATAATCTTCCAAAAATCACTCTCCTAATCAAGAAATTGTTCAATTTTGCTTTTGTTCATCCAAATTTGCAGTCCATCTTCTCCTTCCTCGTTTGCTATCCGATTTGCAATTCGACTTTGACTCTCTGGATCCCATGATCAAGATTGAAGCGGGTTAGTGCCGTCTTTGTCAAATTGAAACCAAGTTAAAGTAAGAGTTCGAGTCCCAAAGGACCAAAGGTCTACCTTACATGGAAGGTGAATTAGAAGAAGTGGTGTGTCACCCAAATGAGGTCCAAGTATTTGAAAAGGTATTGGGTACTCGGCGCGGATACATTAGAAGAATTGGGCGTAAACCTTTTTCGGTACCTTCAGCCTTGAGTGCCGTTATTCATCATGAGCAGAATCAGACACCTCAGCCACTTAAACAGGTAAAACCACCTTATGTTATGTTGATGATGTTAGTTTAGTAGATTTAGTTTGTTTTAAATGTTTGCATTAGGCATTTGTGGTTGGGTTACCTTTCATTTGGCTATTGAAATTTAGGGATGAACGGGTCAAAATGTTATGGATGAACTTTAAAACACTAAAAGTTGGAAGTGTTAAGTGTATCAAAGTCGGTTCGGGTCATTTTTGGTATTGGTTGGTTACGGTACTGACACTACTTGTCACATAATTTGTATAAGTGTTAATCTTGTGATAGCATTTTATTTAACCAGCGTCTGCACATAATTTAATTCCTAATAATTCATTGGTACCTACTTCCTGCAGGCCCACCCATGGTTCTTTAATATTACAGTTTACACATACATTCGGGCTAATTCTTGAATACTCTAATTGACCAAAGAGCTTAACCTTATGGTATAGTTCTATTAAACTTGAGAATGGAGAAAAACAACCCAGGACTCATCTATGACAGAATGAAAATATTTTTGTGCGTTGACCTGCAATTAAAAAGTCAAAATGTTGAACTTTTAAAAATCTGAGGCTTCACAAAGCCATGCTTTCCCCATCCTTGAATAGCTGTCTTCTTTGGGATTTAAGGATGTATAAACTGGTTAAATTGGAAATCACATTAATTTTGAGTTGTCCATAGCAAAACCTGCAAAAAAAAAAAAAAAGTAAATAGTTTGTATCTACTGATATTCACCAACAATTCAGATTTCAGAATTACAGCCTTTCCCTTTTATATCCTCAGTTTACAACAACCCTTACAACTACTAACCAACTACCATTCTAACTGCCTAACTAACTAACAACCCAATCCCCCTGTTGCTAACCAACCCAATCCACTGTCGCTAACCCACAACCCAATCCACTGTTGACTAATCCCCTGTTGCTAACCAATAACCCAATCCACTGTTGCTAACCAACAACTCAATCCACTGTTGTCTGACCCACTGACTATTGATCCGTATCAGTAGATTGAAGCATTGGTGAAGTTTCTATAAGATCCTGGTTGTGGTCGGGTGGAAAAGTTGAACCCTAGGTCTGATAAACAGCCAAGGGTTGCCTGTTGGTGATTCCGCTGCGTATCTTCTTCTTCATGGAGATTAGGGGTTTTGCAACTTTGGATTTTTTTAGGTTTAAAGGCTGTTGAAGAAACCTTAGTGATCAACTAACATATCTTCTGTTTTGAGATTTGGTCTCTATTGGATGTATATGATGTGTGAGAGTATAACTGAACCAGAGAGCCTCAAATGAGGAATTCATGGGAGAGTGGCGTATGTTCTTGGGCTCTTATCTTATTCTAAAATCAAATGTCAATGTTATGTTTATCTCATTTATGTATTTGATGAATTGTACTCCATGTGTTCGATGTAATGCCTTGGTTAGACTTTTATAAAACTTCATTTACTCATGTTTTTTTTACAAGTTTTCGTGATTTTTTATCACTGTTGCAACCAATTATTACCTATTATGACGTTTAGTAACCCATACACAAAAAGTACTATTTTTTATAAACAACAAACGGGTCGAACATATTGAATTTTGAAAGAACTGGAAATTTGTATCCACAAGTGAATACAATTGATTTGATTTAGGATTGACCAATTTATTGAGTTTTGGTAATTAGACCCAAAATTTGCAATTCTGCACTAACTGTATAACTGAAACAGATTGCTTGATCTTAGAATCTAAATTTTACATCATTTGTGATAAGAAAATATTTTAACAAATGATAACATTTCTTTTAGCCTTTGTATTAACTTACAAAGATACTATCCGAAACCATCTGTAAGTAATCTACACAGGATAAAAAGAGATAGAACTTATTTATATTTGTGAGTTGACCTATGACTAATAAAGTCAAAATGTTAAATTTGTATAAATTTCAGCTGCACAAAACCATGCTTTCTCCATCCTTGAGTAGTTAGTTGTCTTCTTTGGGATGTATAAAATGGTAAAACTGGAAATCACATAATTTATTAGAAAGAACACGATAAATCATGTTTCACTCACTTCTGTCAGATCAACCATAACATGTATATCGAAATTAAAACAAGTCAAAACGGTGTTTTAATAAACAGGTACCTGTATTAGATGTCATTGCAGGGGATATGATATTTGGTCATCCAGAGATTCTCAATCTCAAAAGTGAAACGCAACAACATTTCTCGTAGATGTATTATCTTTGGGTACTTGTTAATGGTGAGATGCTGAAGGGATGTTAGGTGTTGGAGTCCAACCGAAAGTGATTCCAGTTTATCAAATTTCAAGTTGAAGCTCTGTAAGAGTGGAAGGAAGAAGAAGGGACAATTGACTAAAATTACTGAGATGTTCGCAACATTACGTCAGGTGAACAAGGGAAGTTGGAAAATTTTAAGGGCTCCACTCTGACAAAGGCTTATTCAACCCCCCCTATTAATTCGAAACACAAATTGGGAGGCCAACGCCCACAAGGAAAGAAATCATCTGTTCTTGGGACAATTTTCTATTTTTCAAATAATTTAACAAGGTGAGCTTTGTCTGACTGGCTGGAAAAGAAATCATCATACAGAGTTATGTTTTTGAAACTGGCTTCTATTATGCTATTTAATGTTTTATTTTGAATACACATCTGTTGGATAATCTTGACATGACGGGTCGACGGGTATGGGTCAAACGGGTCATCTGGGTCAGCTGGTTCTGTTGCAGTTTATTTATTTGTTTAGTAATTTAGTTTGAATAAGTATTAAGTATTGTTTTGAGTCGCACGGGTCTTTAGGAGGGTTCCTTTTGAATAGGTGATAGCACGTGTTGCAGTAGTTAGTTTGCTGTTTTGAATGGATCTTAGTTTACGTTTTCATGCATGCCCTATATAAGGCTCCATTGAGTTGTTCAATAAAGTAACCAGTTTTTGTGTTTATTATTTTGTTTTATATGTGAGTTGTGTGTGTTAAGCCAAGGCCTGAACCAACAACATCTAGCTGAGAAAAAAAAGTTGAGAATGTAAACAAAAATCACATCTACCTGTTTTGGGGAACATGCATCTCTCTAGTGCAGAATACATACCCTTTTTGAAGGGTTTAACTTGCTTCACAGCTGAATATTGTTTATTTTTATTTTGTAATCATAGACACAATTTGCTGAGCATGAGCACCAACTTAGTGAGACGAATGCCACTAGTGAGAAACTTGTGAATAAACATATAATGAGCTACAAAGTTCAAGATGGTGCTGCAGAGTGCAGAATATAAAGCGTGCGTCATGGTCCTTTTTTCGTTTAGCTCGAAAATGCAGCAGTATGGTCCTTTTCAAAAATATTGTTTTGTGCTGCTCATTGTCTTGTAAATGTTCTTGTAACGCTTTGTAATATGATATGGTTATATAATAATAAGATTTTATGATTTTGTGGTTCTGATTAATTTGCGTAAATGCTCATGAAATGGTTGCTAATTCCATAGACCAATGGTTGGAAAACAAAATAAAAGTCAACTATAACAAACTGCATTCTGCAGCAATGATGTTTTCAGCTCAATGCTTGGATACACTAAATTAACTATATCAGGTTGTTCCTATGTACCAATGATTGAATGCATATCATTGCACCAACTTGCAGAAATAATGTTTTAATATTGATTCGCTGTACTATGGGACGTTTGACCCGTTTTATTTAAAATTGCTATATTTTGACCGTTTCATTTTAAATTACTGTATTTTGACATGTTTAATGTTAATTCACTATATCTTTCCCCGTTAAATATTAATTCATTGTGTTTTGGCACATTTGACTCATTTCATTTTTGATTGCTATATTTTTATTGCAAAAATCACAAAGTGATTGAACAATATGATGGTTTATTTTAGTTTCAAACACAAATGAAGTAACCTAAGAATACGATGTGAAATCATAACAACTTATAAACTTTGAACATTACATATCATCTTGAATCTCCTTATATAAATATCTTTATGAACTTCTAAAAACAGTTGATGTAAATATTATATCAGATTTTTTGGATGTTAAATTGGCGACTTTTAGTGAGAACTGTTAGTTTTGACTGAAATTGGGTTTCTTGTGGAAATTGTGTTCAAAATCTTGACTCGAAGGATGTTAGTCACCACTGAATTGATTTGTGTTTGGATGAATATCCTAGTAAAAATATGTTTATTTAAATTATTTATGAAAGTTGGTTATTATTCACCTAAATTGGAAGAACTCATTTCTTTTTGTAATAGAAACAACAAACGGGTCAAACGGGTAGGATTTTAAAAGAACTGGTAATTTGTAAGTTCAGCTCACTAATTTTGTTTGTTTAGGAATAGGGGCATGTCCACAAGTGATTTGATCAAGGATGAATCAAAGTATTATGTTTTGGTTATTAAAAATCTAAAAAATTACACCACTTATAATAATAAATATATTAACAAAAGGTGAGATTTTAATATGGTAAACCTTGTCACATAATTTATATAATTATTGATCATGTGATAACATTTTGTTTAGTCTTTGTATTAACTTAATTGATTTTAAGTCTTCATGGTTCCTCTCATACGTAATCAGCAAAGTTAATGGCTTATATCGAAACAGTGCATTTTGATCATACAACGCACAACAGTAAAGCACAATCTGTGCGTATATGGAAACAGTAAAAATCTACAACTCAAAACAACTCAGGCCTTGTCTACAACTGAATGAATAGAAACTAACTTATTTTATTTTTGCCAGTTGACCTGTGACTTAAAAAGTCAAACTATTGAATCTGTAAAAATCTGAGCATCACAAAACCATACTATCTCCACCCTAGAATAGCTGCCTTCTTTGGGATTAAGGGATGCTTACTCGTTGTTATGTTTCAAGATTCCTATTAAATTAAACATTCAACACATATACGGGTCAATTAAAATCTTAATGTTTACATAAGAGTCCATATTGCCTTTCTACTGTGTTATCTTTAATATGTATTTGTTCATACCACATAACATAGATAAACATTACATTCTCTCATTTGACCAGTTACGAACCCCTTTTTCCAAGTTCTTTTTTTCTGGATGATTTTAATTCATTTACTCAACAAGGACTTCTGACTATAATAATACAAGTATATACATGTTCATCGTGTGTATTTATTTGCAATTTTATTCATTGTAACTTTTAGAACACAGCTAAAGCCGAAATCTCCAAATTATACGAACTTGACACTTAAGGCATTTCATCAAACATCTTGTAAGCATCGTAAGGGTAGTTCACACTAACCCAGTGACACCCAAAATCAACTTTCTTGTTATTCTAATCTATTCAACCCATCCTTACTAATATGTTGAGATGTTACAGCATATTATTTGATCGACTAAATTTAGGCACGAATAATAGCAAAATGAACCAACCGGACACCTATTACACATCTAGAGTCTATCTAGGGTGGGATGACATCATTTGGGGATTCAACCATAATTCGTACTTCGTCATTCAATTATCAAAACCAAAACAATAATCACAGGAATAAATACAAATTAATGCGCCAAATACAAATACATTGCATCAAAGTTAAACATAAGAAACCAAACCGGTGAACCGAGTGTGAACAAGAGAAACTTGTATTCTGCCATTATGTTTGCTTGAACTTCATTATAAAATACGCAGACTCAAAGATCCTTTTTTGACTGCCCCGGGTACTGTGCCAACTATTGGTTCAGGCCCAAGATCAAACACTCACAAACAATATGAACACAAAGGTTTTCTGTTTGCAAACTTTCTTAATAAAAATGAGTGTGTACAAAACAAACTACTGCAACAAGTTGCTGACTTTCACACATGCTTGATATCTGCCACTATTCCACGATCCGATAAAATAGTATTCCAACATTCACAAGTTGATACCTTTCACACGTTCAACTCCTTTTCAGGTCAGCCAAGACCAATTCCACAACAACCCTTTTGACCCGTTCATGTGAAACCTGGTTTCGACCCGTTTCGATGACCCGGCTATATCCCAATCAAGATTAACCCAACACCAACAACCCAAGTTCCTCTTCTGCAACCCAATTAAGCGTAGCTACAGCCGAATTAAAGTGTATTTTTCAGCAACTCCTTTAGTTCTTCCCAACACACAAATCAATATTAAACATTACAAGTTTACTTCAGCAACTCCTTGTTTCAATATTCAATATTTTGTTTCCTGCATTACAATTAAACATTTTAATATTAGAACTAATTCAACTCTCATGTGATCTACATCACTATCCTCATCTCCTTTAGTTCTTCCCAACACACAAATCAATTGATTTTACAAACAATTAATTCTGATGACTTACTTTATTTTTATGAGTTTGACCTATGACTAAAAAAGTCAAATGTTGAATCTGCAATAATTTGAGCTTCACAAAACCTTGCTTTCTACATCTTTGAATATATTTAATCTACCTCCGGGTTCAGAATATCACATAAATTTTGATATATCCGTAGAAAATACTGTTAACAGAGTAAAACCTGCAAAGAAAGTAAAAAAGCTTGACTTTTTAAGAATAAAAAACCATTTTGTTTTTTTGCAATTGTCCTGAGCATAGAAAAATAATGTCTTATAAAAAACAAACAAACCAGGGTTCCAGAAGCTCTTTCTTGTTCCTGAAGAGCCTCTTCCATTCTCTAAAGAAACTGGCATTTTATGTTTCTGCTAGCCTCTTTCAATTCAAACTAGAAATGAAAAATATGTGTCACAAAGATCTTAATAAATCTCATAATTCTGAACAATTTGTTGTTTAAATGAAATCAAAAATAAATATATAATTTACACATATGAAAAAGCCAAAAGGAGTCAAAAGATTATATAATAAAAAAGTACCTGGGAAAATTCTGATGTCGGGGATATGAGAGATGAGGGGATAGTAGTGGGATCCTCTTCCTTCACACCTTTTTCTCAGTTTTGGGCAATTAATGATGTCCAAACTCAAAAGTGAAGGCAGTAGCTGTTTTGGCAGATGTTTCAACTTCGGGCAGCACACAATGCGAAGATGTTGAAGGGAGGTGAGGTGTTGGAGTCCCATTGAAAGTGATTCCAGTTTATCGAAATTATCTATGCAAAGATGAGTAAGAGAAGAGGGGAATAGGTGGGATAATTGCTTAAAATTCCTCACATCGGGTTCATCATATAATTCTAGGTCAACAAGGGAAGATGGAAAATTCTGAGGGCCCCACTCTGACATGGGCTTCTTCAACCCCCCTATTTCAAGGGAACACAAATTGGGGGGCCAAACCCCACCATGACAGCAAGCATCAATACTTGGACAACCTCTGATTTTCAAATCTTTTAATGAGCTGAGATTCTTCATTTGAAGGGCAGACAGTGACTCCATGCTGTCACATTCTTCTATCGTCAAACGAGTGAGAGCAGGCAGTGGAATGTCAGGAAATGACTCAATACTTGGACAATTGTATAGATACAACTTAGTGAGGTAAATGAAGTTACCCAGTTGCATGATTGATTTCAAATCGATCCAACACATTATATCTATTCTTTCAAGCATGGGCATGCTTGCGTTGTTGATCTTTTCCATTAGTTTCTCACAACCACATATTTCAAGTGACTTGAGTTTCTGCCCTCCTCCTCCTCCTGTTGCTGCTGCTATTGGGAAGGAGACATGTATAAGTGAACTACACCATTTGATACTCAAACTTTCAATGCTATTTGGACAACAACAACGCTCCATGTTGTGACATTCACTTACCGTCAACATCCTAAGAGATGACAGGTTGCTGCCCCCCAAATTATCCTCCTCTTCTTTCTCTCCTAAACTCACCAAATTTGAACATTTAGATACTTCCAAATTCTTTATATTCACAAGAACCTTACTCGCCTCTTCTTCTGATTCCCACAAGTATCTTATTTCATCCCATCCCAGTATTCTTAATTCTTCAACTGTCCCAATATGCTCTATAACATCTCTCCACACCTCATATGTAAGCCCTGAAATATAACTCATATTCAACTTAGTAATTGATGAAGCTGCCCAAACCAGACTTCTCAACACACCATTGCCACATTTAGCAATTTCTAAAACCCTTAGCAAAGGTAGTGCTTCAGCTGAGACATCAATCAATTCAGGACAATTGTTTATACGAAGCTCTTGAAGGCAAGAAAGATCTGCATCTTTGGTAGACCATGTCTTCCATCCCAACATATCTTCAAAATGTAAATATTCAAGTGCGGGTAATGCTTCAGGTGAGAATTCAATCATTTTGGGACAATTTACTATATGAAGTTTTCTAAGACATGGAAGCACTGAAAGTAGTGTTTTTAATGAGACTTCAATCAATTTGGGACAATCTTCTATCTGAAGCTCCCGAAGGCAAGGAAACACTGCATCAGAAACCTCATTATTGGTTGACCATACCTCCCACCCCTGCATATCTAAAAACCTTAGGATTTCAAGTGAAGGGAAGGCAGCAACAGTTAGCTGGTTGGTCCCGGTTAACTCCGAACCTATGAATTCAACATTTGGCATGCTACTTATATACAACTCCTTAAGTGAAGGTAGTTGGCCAAGCGGTGGTAGAGATGTACAATTTTTACAATTGCGTATCGACACATGAACCAGCCTGTGAAAAGAAGGATGCCCAACCCATTTTGGAAACTCTATTCCCCCATATGACTTAACTGAAAGCTCTTTCAACCATTCACTATCAGGTTTCAACTCTTTGAGAACCTCCTTTTCATGTGTTCCATGTTGAGAACCAAAACCCCAATTCAGTTCTAACTTAGTAAGCCTTTTTAGAGATAATTTTGCCTCATGTGCATCCACTGCGCTTTGCACTTTGCACAACCCTTCAATGTAAAGTGCCCCACCGAGATTATTTAATCCCTTAAGCTCCGTTATAGCAAACCCACCATCTCCTCCAATGACAATCTTGGTGAGAGTTTGTAGGCTTTTCAGCTCACCAATCCCCAAGGGAAACTCTATAAGAAACGGAGTATTTCTAACGTCAAAATGCTGCAACTTTTTGAGCTTTGAGAAGCTTTTAGGCAACTTAGTCAATCTCCAACAGCCAAAAATGATCAGTGTTTGTAGATTAAAAAGATTACCAATGTTCTCTGGTAACTCTTTGATGTAAGTTTGAGATAAGTTAAGATATCTCAAGTGCTTCAAACTACCAATATAATCTGGTACCTCACTTATCTTAATGCCACTCAAAGAAAGAACCCTTAATAGTGGTAACTGAGGAAGTAAGTCAACCAAAATCTTACTGGAAAAATACCTTATAGGATTTTGATCCATAGATACTCCCAACAATGTTCTCAAACTTCTAGCTCTTTTAAATGGCTCAAACTTCTGGTAAGCTTCATATGTCTCGGATATAAATGACATATGACGGTACTTTGTCAAAGCTTCCTTCCCCAACTTGGTATGATTCTCAAACCTTAAAAAAAAATCTTTGGCAACAAATGTAGCCAAGTCATTCATCAGGTCATGCATCACATATAAATATTCATCATTAGGTGCATGCTGAAAAAAAGACCTTGATAACAATGCTTCAAAATCTTCTTTGCCAAAGTCTTCTTGTGACTTGGTTGCAGTTGATTGGCTTAAAAAACCTTCCCCCATCCACAATAAGACTAACTCTTCTTTGTTAAACAAGAAGTCCTTAGGGAACAAGGAGCAATATGCAAACAACCTCTTCAAGTTTGCAGAAAGATCATGGTAGCTTAGCATAAGGGCTGGAAAAATCATCTTCCAATCTTCAGGAAGATCACCAACATATTTAGAATCCCATATCTGACTACTTAACACGTCGTCCCATTTTTCAGGTGTTGTTTTTGTTCGTAGTAGTCTTCCAATTGCTTTTAAAGCCAAAGGCAAAGTACCACACTTTTTCACAATAGCTTCACCCTTTTCCCTAAGGTTTGGGTATGGATCAAAGGTATCCACACCCAATGCATGCAAAGCAAATAAAGACAAAGCATCTTCAGAGGACAAACTCTTTAGTAGGTCTAGATGGTTAAAGCCTATTGTTTTGAGCAACTGATCCTTACGGGTTGTCATGATTACCCTACTTCCTGGGGCCCCTGAATTTAATGGTCGCACTAGGTTTTCCCATAGGTCATAGCTCTCAGTCCACACATCATCAAGTACTACTAAAAAACGTTTGTCTTTAAGTTGTTCTGTAAGAGCAACTTGAAGCTTATTTAAATTTTCAAATTCCTTTTTTTCCTTAGACACATCTTGAAAAATGGTTTTGCATATCTTAAAGACATCAAAATCATCAGAAACACAAACCCACACCTTGAATTGAAAGTGATCCTTCACTTGTGTATCATTATATAGTATTCTAGCCAGAGTGGTCTTACCAACCCCACCCATACCAACTATGGGTACTATGCTAAAGTTTTCCTTAGATGAGCCATCCTCCCCTAACAACTTCTTCAACAATCTCTTTTTCTCACCTTCTCTTCCTACAACATCAGATTCTAGCAAAGAGGTTTCGTTTCCTCTATTAGGATCTCTCTCCTTTCCATCTTTCACAATCAAACCTAGTTCAGCTTTTGCTTTATATAGACGTTGTAACTCGATGGTAATAGTATCTATCTTGGGAGACAACCTATGACTTAGTGAGAAATTTGTGCAGCAAGTTGGGACAATGAGTTTTTTTACCTTGCTTGTGCTTGCTCCTGATTCCTGGGTCAACTCAAGACGCATGGCTTCGGTAGCCACATCATCGAGTACGTCTTCGATATCATAAGCCAAATGCTGGAGACTATTGAGCCATAGTCCAACAGATTTTTCAGTTACTTCCTTTTCAGAAGCATCGTGAAGCAGAGCTTGGATCAGGGACAGTTCTCTCCCCAAATTCTCGAGCTCGGAGTGAATACCCTGAGCGCGAGCATACCTTTTAAAGGCTTCATCAGCAAGCTTCTCAAATATGAGTTTGACAAGTGCAGAAGTAGCAGCATCAGCCATTGTTAACAGTAGTAAGCTGGGAATGAGCGTAACTAGTTGCTGTGTATGTGAGGAAAGTAGCTGAGATGAGTGCACCCTGCACAGTTATGGTTTTATATTAATCACTTCAAGTCTTGGTGAACATATTTTAATATTCTTTTGAACACATTCAAGATAAGGGGCCGGCCAGGAGTGGTTTCCAACGTAAACCATGTGAAAACAATAGGACAATTTATTGAGAAATGTAATTTAAAATGATAAGTTTGATCAAGTGGGTTCAAAATAATAGCTTTCACAGCTGTTCCTCGATTAAAAGAATCAATGCACCAGTTTAGAGCCCATTTTAAGAATTAAATAAGGTGTCAGATATAAAAAAAAAAAGAGTTAATTGCCCGGATAGTCCCTGTGGTTTGCCACTTTTTCACGTTTAGTCCTCACCTTTTCAAAATAGCATGTTTGCTCCCTGTGGTTTAACAAATTGTTACTTGGATAGTCCCTACACTAGATGAGGGTTAACTTTTGCGGTTAAGTGGGTGTGAAATGACCAAAATGCCCTTACTAATAAATAAAACAAAAAAATAAAAATAAAAACAAACCCATCCCTACCCTTCTCTCTTTCTTTCTCTATGCTTCTTGCGCTGGGAATTACTAGAACCTGTGTTAAATGGATGATGACAGAAATTACTATGATTCCTAAATTGACAGAAATTACTAGAACATTGTGCATAGTTATTAACAATCAACCAAGCACTTTTTCTCTTCAATAATAATCAACACCAAAACCTAAAACATTTGTTCAATTCACCTTCTTATTTTCATCATCCATGAAGAGATCAATTTCACTCTCACAAGATCACCTGAACGGCAGTTGCAATATTCATATTGATAATGATTCCGGCAAGATGAAAGAGATGATCCGCGAAGATCCGGTTCCGGAAACAGATCCGGTGCCGGAGAACTCACCGGACGCGCCGGAGACGACGACTGCTGTTCTGTTGGATGAGAATTTGCTGTATGAGGTTCTGAAACATCAAACACGTGGACGCGCGTACGTTAGGTGCGGCATGATTGCGTGAGCAAGCAGTGGCATCGTACTGCTCATGATGAGCAGTTATGGGAGCTAATCTGCACCAAACACTGGGCGAATATCGGCTGTGGTAACACTCCGCTCCGGTCGGTGGTCCTCGCTCTCGGCGGTTTCCGGCGACCCCTTATTTCTTGCGTGTGTGCGTTTGGAGGTTTGCAGGTGGTGGTTATGGCCATTCATGATGTTCCAGGGCAAGAACTCAAGAAGCACAGAGAAAGATACAAGTGCGTGGGGGTAGGTTTTTTTTATTTTTTTTTGTTTTATTTATTAGTAAGGGCATTTTAGTAATTTCACACCCATTTAACACCAAAAGTTAACCCCCATCTAGTGTAGGGACTATCTGAGTAACAATTTGTTAAACCACAAGGAGCAAACATGCTATTTTGAAAAGGTGGGGACTAAACGTGAAAAGTGTCAAACCACAGAGACTATTCGGGCAATTAACTCAAAAAAAAATTATGATTAGAGTAAAATAAACCCATCCCCTATTGAGATATGTAATTTGAATGATAAATTATCTTTTTGTCTTTTCTATTAATATGAAAGGAATAATTTGTAAAGTGTGAGAAAACTTGTTTAGGGTGGAGGGTATAGAGCTCGAGGACTTGAGCGGGGATGGTATGTCACCGATCGGTGACTATACCATGTGTTTGAATATATGCGGTGACCAAGAGAGAGGTAAAGGAAATCGGTAGAGGAGAGGAGAGAGGAAAGAGAGGGGCTTCCGTTTAGTCGACGGCAATGGAGGTTCCAGAACAACCGCAACCAGCTCCCGCAGCGCCGTGACGAGGAGGTGGAGGCGAAGAAACGTGAAGCGGAAGGTGTGAGCTTAACCAAGTGTGGGAATTTTCGTGTTTTTCATGGTTCATGTGTATGGTTTGGTACTTCTGCTGGTGATGATCAATGATGGAATTGAGTTTTTGTGTTTTTAATGGAGAAGATGAGGAAAGGGAGAGAAGATAGTAAACTGTTTTTTTTTTTTTTTAATTGGGTCCTAACCCCTTTTAACCAATCACAATTTTTTTATTTTTTAACCTACTCAAACACCCTATGGTGTTTGACTATACCCTCTGATTTCACTCAAACACCCTAAAGTGTTTGAGTGTTGACATCGCATAATATTATTGGCTAGAATTTCACTCAAACACCCTAAAGTGTTTGACTATACCCTCCACCCTTAGTATTCGTAATCAATGGATCAGTTTCTTATATAATCATTTTTTAAACATGGATGAGTTTCTTATATAATCATTTTTGAAGTATGTCATAAATATGGGTTTTTATCTTTAATTTGTTGATTTGTTTTTGAATGAAGATCCTAATAAAATTGTTGAAGAAGCTCTTTCTTGCTTCTGTAGAGTCTCTTCCACTCTCTGAAGTGAATTTTCAGTTTGTATCTACTGATATAGCTTTTTGTATCAGAAAATAAATGTAACTCACTGATTTGTGCGTTTAGTAAATTTGAAATTAAAGTGTAGAAATTGAGAGTTAACTTGATCATAGAAATCTAATATTATATACATATTAATAAATGGTAAGTTTATAATATTAGACCTTGTCACATTATTTATTTAAGAGTTATTGGATTTTATCACCCCCCAACTATTGGTCATTGGCCGCTGCCACCCCTAACTAACACTTTGACGCCGGACACCCCTAACTTAACATTTAGTGTGTTCTGGCACCAAACTGTTAACTGAGCACTAACTCAGTTAGTTTTTTTGCCTATGTGTCAACCCCTTTCTTATGTGGCATTTAATACGAGGCACCCTTTCCTACATGGATATAATTACATGGCACAAGGTCCTTTAAAATAGGGATGGCAAAAATACCCGAGCCCGGCGGGTATACCGGAAACCCGACACAAATGAGACGGGTATACCCGATACCCGATGGGTATTGGGCCGGGTATGGGTTTAGTTTTAAAAAATTTCGTGGGTATGGGTCGGGTATGGGATTAGGTGATACCCGACCCGATTACCCGAAACCACATACCCGTTTACCCGAACTATATACCCGGGTTTTTTAATTTTAATTTTTATTTTCCATTAAGCCTTGTCTACTAGTGATTTATTTTAGTATGTTTACAATGTGAAAAAAAAATTAAAATTTCTTTTAGTATATGTATTTGATAATAGTATTTACATGTTGTATGTTGTGAAGTATGTACATATAAGTGTATAAGTATTATAAAGTTATTATTAATTTATGATAAAACTTATATTATGTAATGTACATTTTTAATTTATAATAATTATAATAGTAAAAAAAATGTATTTGGAAACCCTAACATATATCTTTTAACAAATTAATGGGTATACCCGATACGCGCGGGTATATCCGATACCCGACGGGTAATTGCCCGAAAAATACCCGACGGGTATTGGGTCGGGTATGGGACATGGTTTTACAAGCGGGTATGGGTATGGGATTACTAATACCCGACCCGAACTCGACCCATTGTCATCCCTACTTTAAAACGCATGTCCCTTTAAAACCCCACCCCCATCTCTGCCATCACCTCCACCAACCACCTGCCACCGTCACCAACCACCACCACCGTCTCCGAAATCACCACAACCATCATCTCCGATAAACCCCGCATGACAGATCCACTACTAACAACCCACCACCACCATCTGCCACTTCCATTTCAAAGTGAATTGTCGAAACGCTAACAATCCTCTGTTTATACGCTCGATAAAGCAAAACTGGTCAATTTAACACAAATAATCAACAACACAGCTAAATCATGCATAGATCTTTCACAGATATACAGATGCAACAACTATCCAACAGATTGTCGGTAATAATAATTTGTTTATACTCTCGATAAAGCAAAACTGGTCAATTCAATACATTTAATCAACAACACAACTATCTTCATGAACAGATCATATACGACAGACAGATGCATCAATTTGTCAACCGGTTTCACAATACACTTACATACAGATACAGAAAATCAGAATATGTGATCGATTTTACCTGCTGCTCGTTACGAGCGAGACACTTGCGAACAATTTCTCCTTCCAAAGTTCTTCTAGGTTTAGGTATTCGTAATATTGTGCAAGACGAGTTTGACCTTGCTTGTCCACCATTAATATGAATATGATCCCCATTGTTGTGAGTAGAACCCTAACGATTCTCGATTTGAATTTTGATGTTTGATTTGGAAGTTACAGATCTGAAAAAGTTGAATGAGGATGTGTTAAATTGTTTCTGTCACTGGTAGTCTTTGATATTAAGGGATCTTGTCTTGTGCCACGTCATAAATGCCATGTAGGAGAGGTGCTCACACGTAGGCAAAAAAAAAACCTAACTGAGTTAGTGTTTAGTTAACAGTTTGGTGTCAGAACACACTAAATGTTAAGTTATGGGTGTCCGGCGTCAAAGTGTTAGTTAGGGGTGCCAGCGGCCAATGACCAATAGTTAGGGGGTGATAAAATCCAATAACCCTTTATTTAAATATCAATCATGTGATCACATTGGGATAGCAATTAAACCCGAACCCGCTGGGTAAACCCGAAACCCGACACATTTTGGACGGGTTTGGGGTCGGTTAATCGGGTTTGGGACGGGTTTGGGAATAGTTTTTATTTTTTTCGCGGGTTTGGGACGGGTTTTGGATTTAGTGATATACCCGTTTACCCGACCCAATTACCTGACATAGTGTACCCGTTTACCCGATTGTATACCCGATATAATTTCTTTTATATTATTAAGTATGTATATATATATGATACATCCATTTTTTACACATATAGGTATTCTATTTTGTATATATTGTAGTAATTTAATATATATTTTTATAATGACAATACAAAATGTAACCGGTTAGTAGTTACCCGATAAATACCTAATGGATTTTGAGATAAGTATACCCAACGAGTAATCTTTTTAAATTAACGGGTTTACCCGAAACCCGCAGGTATACCCGATACCCGATGGGTATTTACCCGCTAGAAACCCGACGGGTTTTGGGACGGGTTTTGGACAAGCTTATCTAACCGGGTTTGGGTTTGGGATTACCTAAACCCGTCCCAAACCCGACCCATTGCCATCCCTAGATCATAGTTTATTTAGTCTTTGTATTAACTTAACTGATGTTAAGTTTTCATGGTTCCTCTCATACATAATTAACAAAGTTAAAGGCTTATATTGAAACAATGCATTATCAATATCATACGAGGCTTATATATTGTGTTATCCTACGTAGTAATACCAAAAATAACATCAAGTTTCTGCTAACATGATGTAGCGAGTGATACGATAATGAAGAACAAATCACGTTGATTCTACAAATACCCGTGATGATCTTCTCTAATCCCCAAAATTCAATCCAAAGGATAAAAAATTTGAAGTGAAAAGTGGTTATTCTCAAAATTGATTTTGTGACCATTATTAGAAATAAAAGAGAAATATATAAATAAAAGTGGTTATTCACAAAAAGGCATTAGGCCGAACGCCCAAAAACAATATATAAAACACCATGCAAGTAGTTATCGTTTTATAATCACTTCAAGTCTTGGTGAAAATATTTTAATTTCAACATAAACATGTGAAAACAGTACGATTATTATTGAGAAACGTAATTTAAATAGTTACTTTCACAGCTGTTCCTCGATTAAAAGAATTTGTTAATTAACAAAACTTAGGGAATCGTTTAGTGGACATTTCAAGAATATAAATAAGGTGTAAAATATAAATAAATCTTGGTTAAAAAACTCACATTTCTTTATATATGTTTTTCGAATTTACAAAATTAATGTGCAAGAATCTATAAATCTATATCTATTTTTCGATTTAGAAAAATTAATGTGCAACAATCTATAAAGTGTGATAAAATTTGTGTAACATTGCTAATCAATGGCTAATTTGATGCGTTTAAACTTAAATATTTTGTAAGGGGAAACAACAGGGGTTGTAGTCGCCCATCGTTGACCTTTTTTCACACTTAAATAAAAATTACACACTTTTTAGGATGACCCATATATATACACCGGTAAAAGATCAAATATAAATAAAGTTAACGTACAAAACGTACGAATTGAACGAAAACACAAAAAAAAGGCAGTGACATTTTTGTAATTATGAGTCTCTATCAAAGTTACTCTACAAATAAGAGTTAATTACATAATTAGTCCCTGTGGTTTGCACAAAATAACAACATTAGGTACTAATAGTTTAAAATCACATTCTAGGGTATTAACTTTTCATTTTGTAACGTTTGAGGGTATTAACTTTTCATTTTGTAACGTTTGAGGGTATTAATTTTTCATTTTGTAACATTTGAGGGTACTAATAAAATGTGATTTTAAGCCTTTAAACAGTGCTAATACCCTCAAACGTTACAAAATGAAAAGTTAATACCCTAGAATGTGATTCTAAACTATTAGTACCTAAGGTTGTTATTTTTTGCAAACCACAGGGACTAACTATGTAATTAACTCCTACAAATAATCCTGTAGAGTAATTTTGATCTTTTGTAAAGTAATTTTGTAAAATGTACTTGTAGAGTAATTTCGTTTTTGTAGGCTAATTATCAAAATTACTCTACAAGTGTATCAAAATTACTTTGCATCAAAATTACTTTACAAGTGAATCAAAATTACCCTGCAAGTTTATCAAACAACATATAATTCAAAATTCCACTACAAATGATCCTGTAGTGTAATTTTGATCTTGTAGAGTAATTTTGTAAAATGATCCTGTAGAGTAATTTTGATCTTGTAGAGTAATTTTGTTAGCATTTAGTTATGGGGTTTAGCTTTATGGTTTAGTTTTTAGCTTTTAGTTTGGGTGGGGGATAGGTTTTTTTAGGTTTTTTGGGGGTGGGGGGTTAGGTTTTTTGCTGAGTTATAGTTTTTTGATCAAAATTACTATACAAAACCAAACTTACTCTACATGAACATTTTACAAAATTACTCTATAAAAGATCAAAATTACTCTATAGTATCATTTGTAGAGTAATTTTGATAATTATCCTATAAGCAGGTAATTACAAAAATGTCACCGCATGCTTTTGTCTTTTTCATGCAATTCGTACGTTTAGTTTTTTTTTTTTTTTTTGAAATATAACTTATATAAAACCACAAACAAAAGGAAAACTATCTCCAAGGCGGAAATAGACCCCGAAATCCACAAATACAAAAAAAAAACCTTACATTAAATCAAATCTACACCACCTATCCCAATCCACCACCCCTTGTTTGAACCTATGCTTATACCACAAAAAACCCAAAGTCTTGATATCCGCGACCATCTCGATAACGTTAGGATCCTTATTCGAAAATAGTTTTTCATTCCTAGCTCTCCACATCCTCCAACAAGTAATTATAATGATCCCATGAAGAACTATCCTTTTGTTCCCGACCAAGCCACCATAATCATGCATATCCACCAAATCTTTGACGTGAAAAGCGTAAATCCCCGATATCCTGCACCAAGTAGTTATTGCATTCCACACACCCGTAGAAAAGTAACAACCTGTGAGAATATGCTCAATTGTTTCCTCGCTGCAATCGCACCAAACACACAAAGAATTATCTACCGGAATACTTCTTCGTAATAGAGCCATCTTAGTTGGAAGCCGATCTAGATAAGCACGCCACATGAAAATGTTACACTTATTCGGAACCCACTTACTCCATGTGAAACCAAAATGATCCCCTGAAGTCGCCGAACCTTGCATCCATTTCTTTACCGCAACAACAGAGAAACCTTCGGACCTCCCATCGTTCCACATCCACTCGTCATGACTATCATCCATGTTCACTTGCAACAAAAGATTTTCTAATTGATGTTTCAGATCCAGCTCCTGACCCGAATCTGGAGCTCGAGACTAATCCCACCGGAAACACCGGGTAATCCCCTCGACCAATATCCGATCAGACACAACCACTCTCTTATGTTTTTCAAGCGCAAAAAGAACCGGGAACACATCCTTCAAAGGCTCCAATCCCATCCATGTGTCTAACCAAAATCTAATTTGTCTCCCATTTCCCAACTTCCCCTTAATCATACGATTAAAACCAACACCCTCTACCTTGTATTTATTCCAAAACGAGACCGCGTTCTTCCACACACCCGTTAATGTTGTATTCACCGGAGCCAAGCCCCAACCACGACTTGAACCATGAATTGACACAATCACCTTACGCCACATAGCATATTTGTCATTAAGGAAACGCCATAACCATTTAGTTATCAACGCATTATTGTTCATCTCCAATTTTGCAATGCCCAAACCTCCATCTCGTATACTCTTAGTGACTTTATCCCACGAAACCCAACTTAATTTCCTCACTTCGTCTGACCCGCCCCACAGATATCGCAACCCCCGATCCCAAATCCCCAGGAACGGCCGGCCGCGAGCCAGTTTCGGTGGTATCTCGTATTGTCTAATTTGGCAGCAGAAATTTTCATCAGGACCGTAGTTAGGAAACATTGATCAGAGTAAAATACCACATTTTCATAACATTAAACAAATGGGTTAAAACCCAAGTTCGTAGTACACACGTTTTCATAGGAATAAATCCTATTTTATTAATAAAAACATCTATTTTATTTTAGGTAACTTTATTGCCACTTTTCCAAGCCTTCAGTGCTGTCCAGCTGGCTTCTATTTGGCTTTCACAATTTGTTACCTAAAACGCGTTTTAAAAACATTTGTTAGTGGGAAATACTGGTGAGTGAATCCCAGTTTAATCAAGTTTAATAAAAATCCCATTGTATAGTATTGAGGGCGATCCCGCAATTATATTTGTTTCCAAGACATCACAATTAACATCCATGGTACTGTCAAACCCGACTTGTGGAAATGTTACTCCTTGACCAGGTGGTAACAAATTTTGTATACAAAACCCCAACATACTCATGATAATTGTATTCTTACAAATACTCAATCACTGTTTAATATATAATTAATTAAATGAGGTTTTGTAAAAATAGTTAACAAAAAGCGGATCAACTCACATTGCTGTCTTAGATTTTCCGTAAGGGTTTCCTGAGAATTATCTATAATTTACACAAATGTACACGCGTTAGTATAATAACCCATTTTAACATTAGTAATACCCTCCCCGAGACGGCATTCCAACGACTACGTCGGGCAGAACCACGACAGCCGTTACGGAACCCTAGATCAATCGGGCAGTGTATCTAATACGTATCCAGGGGTTATAATACTTACAACGGAGCAGAACTTCGCTATTTAGGGGGGTATAATACCCGCTTATATTGCCTAATATTCAGAATTGAGAAAGAAATTTCGAATTTGAACGATTTCTGAATGAAACCCGATGGCCTGCTTATATAGTTGCTGAGTCTGGTTCTCTCGTGGCCCGCGTAACACAAGGGCAGGGCCTACGCAGCCCGCCTTGACTCCAGGTCAACGTGTAGCCCATCCAGATCAGCCACTAGACTCGACATGTGTTGGGCCACGTGGCCGCACCGGGCAGTGCCACCTTTTGAGCCTCTCGCGGCCCGCGTAAGGGTTATGGGGTACCTTTTGCGGCCCGCCTCAACTTAAATTTTCTTGTTTTTCATTTATTTTTAATGCTATATTGTATTTCGGGCTCGGTTTTCACATACGGGGTGTATTTAAAGACATATTGGGACATTTTAAAATATTTTGGGGTATCGGAAAATATTCGAGGGTGTCGGTTTATTTAGGATTGTTACATCCTCCCCACCTTGTTTTAGAGCTCGTCCTCGAGATCTACTGGAACAAGTGCGGATATTTTCTTTGCATTTCAGATTCAAGTTCCCATGTGTAATCAGGTCCTCTTTTGGAGTCCCACTTCACTTTGACCAGTCGTTCCTTGACTTAAATAATCTTGTCGGTGGTTTCTTGCACTATCTCAGGTCCAGATAGTTGCTTTTCCCCAATTTCTGCCCAACAGACTGGGGTTCGGCACCTTCGTCCATAAAGTACTTCGAATGGTGCAACATTGATACTAGTGTGATAACTATTATTATAAGAAAATTCTATTAAAGGTAAATGATTGTCCCAATTACCTCCGAAATCAATTACACAAGCTCTAAGCATGTCTTCCATCGTATGAATTGTCCTTTCGCTTTATCCATCTGTTTGAGGATGATAAGCTGTGCTTAGATTCAACTTGGTTCCCATAGCTTTTTGGAAACTTAACCAAAAATGAGAGGTAAAACGACTATCTCTATCAGAAACGATTGATAAAGGTATTCCATGTAATGAAACGATTTCATTTACATATAATTTAGCTAACTGTTCCATACTGAAAGTTTCTTTCATTGGTAGGAAATGAGCTGACTTGGTTAGCCTATCTACAATCACCCAGATTGTATCATTTCCTTTCTTTGTTTTGGGTAATTTAGTAACAAAATCCCTTGTTATTAATTCCTATTTCCACACTGGCATTTCTAGTTGTTGTAACAAACCTGAGGGTTTCTGGTGTTCAGCTTTAACTTATGAACAAGTTAAACATTTAGAAACATAGACTGCTATGTCCTTTTTCATTCCTATCCACCAGAAATTTTTCCTTAAATCCTGGTACATTTTATCACTTCCTGGATGCAACGTATACTTAGACTTATGGGCTTCTTCTAATATACGATGACGTAGGTTTCCTAATTTAGGTATCCACATTCTCATTTTATGGAATCTCTAAATTCCATCTGTTCCTTGTTCTAATTCCTTAACCATACCTTTTAGTTTTTCAGCATCATCCTTGATTACTGATTCTTGTGCTTTTCTGATTTGATCATTTTAATCTACTTGTTGATTTAATTTAAGAGAGCGTACCCTTTTTGGCTTTTCATGATACTTTCGACTTAAAGCATCTGCCACTACATTTTCCTTTCCTTCATGATACTGGATATCACAATCATAATCACTAAGCATCTCTATCCAGCGTCTTTGTCTCATATTTAATTCCTTCTGCCCGAAAACATACCTTAAACTCTTATGATCAGTGAATATGGTAAACTTACTACCATAAAGGTAATGTCTCTAAATCTTAAGGGCAAACATTATAGCTCCTAGTTCTTGATCATGGGTTGAATAATTCTCTTCATGATTCTTAAGTTGTCTAGATGCGTAAGCTATAACCTTTTGGCGTTGCATTAACACACATCCATAACCTAATTTAGAAGCGTCACAATAGACTACAAAGTCTTCAGTTCCTTCTGGTAACGCTAGTATGGGTGTATTGGTTAATCTTTGCTTAAGAATTCTAAAAGCTTCTTCTTGTTTTGGTCCCCATTCAAACTTAATGGATTTACAGGTTAACTTAGTTAAAGGAATGGCTATTCTAGAAAAATCTTGAATAAATCTTCTATAATAACCGGCCAATCCTAAGAAACTTCTAACTTCGGTTGGTGACTCAGGGGTTTTCCATTTAGTAATTGCCTCGATCTTTGTTGGATCCACATGAATTCCTTCATGATTGACTAAGTGTCCAAGAAACTGTACTTGTTCTAACCAAAAGTCGCATTTTGAAAACTTAGCATAAAGCTTTTCCTTTTTTAAAAGACTTAAAAGTGCATGCAAATGCTTTGCATGATCTTCTTTACTCTTAGAATAAATGAGAATATATCTATAAAAACAATTATGAATTTGTCCAAATATGGTTTACATATTCGGTTCATCATGTCCATAAATGCGGCTGGGGCATTGGTTAAACCAAATGGCATGACAGTAAATTCATAAAAGCCATACCTTGTTCCGAAGGCGGTCTTAGGAATGTCCTCTTCCTGTACCTTTAATTGATGATATCCTGACCTTAAATCAATTTTAGAGAAAAATCGAGCTCCTTGCAGTTGGTCGAACAGATCATCGATTCTTGGTAATGGGTACCGATTCTTAATCGTGACTTTGTTCAATTCACGGTAATCAATGCACATACGCATTGATCCGTCCTTCTTTTTAACGAATAATATTGGCGCTCCCCATGGTGATGAGCTTGGCTGTATGAATCCTTTTTCCAGCAATTCATCTTAATTCTTGCATTTCTGCGGGTGCCAAACGGTAGGGTGCTTTGGCAATCGGTGCTGTTCCTGGTAACAGATGAATTCTGAACTCAACTTCTCTGTCTGGCGGTAGTCCTGGTAATTCTTCTGGAAATACATCTGAAAACTGAGACACTACTGGAATGTCTTTTAGTTCTTTTCCTTTAGTGTTAGTGATTATGGAAATCAAATACACCATAGAACATTTTCTTATATAACTTGCAGTTTTCATCACAGAGATAAATTTTGTGGATCTAGATGGTTTATCTCCTTTAATTGTGATCGTTTTACCTTTTGGTGAATTTACTTGGATTGACTTTTGATCACATAAAATACTGGCTTTATTGGCTATTAACCAATCCATTCCTAAAACGACATCAAATCCTGCCAGATTCATGGGATAAAGGTTTGCCATAAACTTTTGATTTAAAATTTCTACTCTTGCTCCCTGTAGGATTTCAGAAATCCTAACAGTTTCTCCATTAGCTGTCTCTACTAGGCATTCTTGTGGTAGTTTAGTTAATGACTGATTTAGAAGTTTGCAAAACGAAGTCTTAATGAAACTTTGGTTTGCACCAGAGTCAAATAATACCTTAACAAAAACATCATTAACTAAAAACGTACCAGCTATCACGTCTGGAATCATCTTGGCTTCATCTGCAGTCAGAACAAATGCTCTAGCATTTTTAGTGTTCCTGTTGTTCACAGCTGGAGCCAATTTTGGACAGTTTGGTCTGATATGACCTTTTTCTCCACAGTTGAAGCAAAATCCATTTCTGGATTTCCTTCTGCAATCTTCTTCCTTGTGTCCTGGCATCTTGCAGAAATTGCAAAGAGTGGAGCATTTTCCCGAATGCTTTTTCTTGCAGACCTTGCAGAAAGGTGCAGAGGTAGAACCCATATTCCTACGATTGTAATTCCCAGAACGGAATTCTTGAGTAAGCCTTTGGGTTAAGTTTCTCCTCTGTTCTTCTTCTCTAGTACGGATTAATTCATCTATCAAGGTATTCGCTAGTTCTACAGCTTCTTCTATAGTTTGAGGTCTAGCTGCCTTGACTACATGTCTAATCTCTCCGATTAATCCCCAGATGTAACGGGAGATTAATACTGGTTATGGTGATGCAAGGGTTGGCACTATTCTAGCATATTTAAAGAATGTGGTAGTATAACCCTTACTATCTACCCCGGTTATTCTTAAGTTCAGAAACTTATTTGCTATATGTTCTTTTTCATTGGGAGGGCATAATTTCTTTTCTACCATATTTTTAAATTCTTCCCATTCCATGTTGTATACCTTATCACTTCCTCTTGACTGGAGGATAGTGTTCCACCATTCTAAGGCTAAATTCTTAAACAGATTAGAAGCAAACATTATCTTATCTTCTTCAGCACACTTGCTTATTTTTAAAACAGCCTCAGTCTTTTCTATCCAGCGTAGAGCTGCAATGGGTCCTTCATTGCCCGAGAATTCTATTGGTTTGCAAGACCAGAATTCTTTGTAAGAACAACCATAAGGCATGGTCCTTCTTCTTTTGGGAATGGGTGCTTGAAGTACAGGTCCATTGTTCATGCTGTGTTCTGGTTCAATTGGTCGCTTACTGCTATGTTTACTTTTATTATTCGCTTCTTGAATCGTTTGAATAATAAATGGCATTGCATCTACGATTCCTTGTGCCACTATGTGTTGAACTACACTATTATCCATTTGGTTTCCATTGTTATTGATGCTTGGATTCTCATTAACCACGTTAATGTTACTCTAGTTATCGTTATTCAGATTTCCTTGATTTCCTTCGTCGGCCATCTGAATTTTAAACATTTACCCCGTATTAACATCACAAAATAATATTTAATATAGTCAATCACATGACACGCATTTTTGCCAAAAGCGTCGATCATTGCGACTTTACTCTATTCATCTATATACTAGGCATCTATTACACACCAGTACTGAAATAAAAATTACAATACCAACAGAAAGAAAATTACACTAATAGTAGTAGGCATCCATACACACATATTTTATTTTATTATTTTATTATTATTATTATTACTACTACCGTTTCACCGTCACATTCACGGATATGGATTCATCCAGAAATCCATATTGCGTTCGTCGTATTTCCATACGAGTCGCTCTCCCACCTGTCTCATCCGTTCACTACTTTCTAAAATTTCCTCACCAAATGTCCTAAGTTCTTGTACGTTTTCTGCACTCATTGGGGTGGAGGTTCTAGGACTGGTTTCGGAATCTGGGGTGCGGGTTCTTGGTATGGGGGTGTAGGTGTCTGAAATCGGTAAGGATCTTCTAAAATCTCCCTAATGTATTCGTCGTGGTAATAGGGATCTAAAGGGTCCATACCTGGATAGGCTCCTAAGTTTTGCATGGGTGTGTCTTCATGTATCGGGTAGCGTTGCACATAGTCCTTAACTTCATCCCACCAGGGATCGTAATTTGGGTCTAGGGGGTTTGGTGCTGGTACCCTAGGTATTTCTTCCGGGTTGAAATCATGCATCTCTACTTGATTTTCAGGGTTTTCTATTTCCATGGGTTAATCAGGGATTGGTGGTTGTGGTTGGGGTGCTATTATTTGCTCCAGATTTGGGTTAGCTGCAGTGGTGGTTAGGATGTGAATATTGGCTATACCCCTATTTATCATGTCCTGGGCATAGGCATCTGTCTCTCTCTTGGCTGCGGCTAGTACCCTCTGATCTTGTAACTTTTTCATACGTTTTCTACGCTCGTGCGCCCCTCAACTGAACCATCCCCTCTTTTTCTGAGGAAATGGCTCTTCTGACTGAGCCTTAAACACAAAGATTCCTTCTTCCGTATCAGCAGAGTACCCTGAGAGGGCAGGCTGAGAAGAGGAGTGTAACACCACGTAAAAATGTGTCTAATTATGTATAGACACGTGTCCTAAACTCTAAATATATGAAAGATTGAGTTGAAGGGACTAAAAACTGTCAACATGCCAAACTCGAGCCTCTGAATGACAGTACGTGGAGAATATATTCTTAATCAAATGATTAATTGAACATAAGAAGTCGTTTGTGAATATAGTCGGAAAAATTATAAAGCTACAGGGATTAAACGTGTCAACATGTTAATTCTACCTCTGAGTGATCTTTTAATATTCCCGAAGCTTTGTAAAATATAAATACACCCTTGTGAATATCTGGAATAAGAATTCTTAAACACTCGGTTGAATTTGTGATGAATTGTTCAACTTTCAAGAAATAAAGTCTCATATGCAAGAATCGACAAATCTTCATGCAATGGCCATTTCTAAAGAATCCAAGGGAACACTAGTGCATGGCATGGTAACATGAGAAATGCAGACTTAATCATGTGGACTATTACTGCTGGAAATGTCTGAAGATTCGAGTTTAAAAAGTTGCATGATCAAATATAAAGTTCTCAAAAAAAAAAATTTGTCTTCTGGTCAACGGTTACGGACCATATGGCCCAAGGCTTACGGTCCGCAAGGCTATATCTGGGCGATGCAATTCAGGTTCGGTTACGGACCGCATCCACTTAGACTTACGGTCCGTAAAGATTGGATACGGACCGCAAGAGTTTTTGCTTACGGTCCGTAAGCTTATCGCTGGGCAGAAGTTTTGGACAGGTGCAGGTTATCAGCTCCAAACCGACTTAAACTCATTCTATGCGAAACCAGGGACTGTTGAATGGTAATGTTAAACCACTAGGACACATGGAGTGATCCTAGGGACTTCCTTAACAGCTGCAATGATCTAGGGACTTGGTAAATTGCTATATAAGGAGTGATAGTTCATACTTCATGAACTCACATTTGAAAAAAAACTTCAAATAACTTGTCTCTGGAGCTTGCATCAGTAGGAGAAGACTTTCAAGGGTAGAAAAGACAGCTAGGACCATTAGTAAGCTTCTAATTACTTGCTTAGTCGTTTTAATTAGCCTAATTACCTAAAAGTCAAACTTATCATAATTTAGGTTTGACTTTCAGTTTAATCACATATGGTTTAACCACTGATCAAAACGAAAGTGATTATAGAACCATATTAAGGTAGGTGATTAACCCTTAAAAGGGCACCTCCTAATTATTTCGTTTGACTAGTCAATTGTCGGGTCAAAGTAGTTTGACAAAAAGTCAAACTGGACAGAATGTTTGAAAATGATTAAAATTAATAAAACAGAAGTTCTAAATTATATCTTATCATTATAATGACTTGGTAATTAATATTAGAACATGTTTTATCAGTCCTAACCCGACAATTAATAGTCTAAGGTCAGTTTATAACCGAAAGTCGCAAAAACTTGACTTTTGCTTTGACTTTCAGTTCTGACCCGTTCAAGCTTAATTCTCCCATGTTTTAAGCTTCCATTAGGACCACATTACTCAGTAGTATAACCCTCTGGAGTTATAGTACATGGTTCCTAATGGTTTGAATTATATGCACATGTTCGTTAATATGCTTATAAATGCCATAAACGCCCTTTTGACACACAACTGAGATTTTTAGCAAATGTGAATGGACAAACACCTTTGCTACTGATATTTAAACTTGTCCCGAAAATTTGACATTTTAGATTAGGAGTTATGCTCAATAGCGTAATTAGAAAACTTTTTATTAATTAAATGGAATAATTAGCATACAGCCTATTTAAACCCAAATTTTTATACCAAACTTTTACCTACTGATATAAAATAATATTTTGGGATTTTTGAAGATTTTTATTATTTTTAGGCTGAGCATAACATGGAGTTATAGCTTTGATTCGGTAATTGTCGGTTTTACCCTTTTCAAGCATAAAATGAGTTTTACATAACATTTGGATACCAAACTTTTTGCTACTGATTTTATTTGATAAATAAAACATTTTGAACTTTATAAAATGATCAAAAACTCAGATTTCCTATTTTAACCCAATAATCGCTTAAAACCGACTTTTACGCATTTAAAGCGCATAGTATGAGTTAAAACTATTTTTGGCACATAAAACTTATTACTTACTGACATTTTAAGTTAATTTATGTATTTAAACAGTAAATCGATGTTTTAAACTCAGAATTCAAGTTTTGACCTTTAAAGCTTATGTGAAATTACCAAAATGCCCCTACGGTGCATAGTTTGGTTATATAAGATAAATTTCACATATATAAAATACCCTACTGTTATAATTTACAAAAATACATATTTTTACTGATCATATCAGACCTGAAACTCATTTTAATATTTAAACTCTTTTATGAGCATTAAATTACCAAAATGCCCTTATAGGACTTAATTTGGTTTAAATTACTTTTTGGGCATATATGTTAAACATCTTACTGATGTATTAACATTATTTTGAACATAATAACGATTAAGACCTGTATATGATTCATTTGGTTACCCGTTACGCATTTACGTGTTTGGATCGGCTTATGTGACTAGTTTACATAAAATAGCCGAAACGAGTCAAACCTTATCATTTAATCCTCAATTTCCGGAATGTATTTAGTTTACCCATATTATACAAGTATCCAAGCTTGTCGGGTCTAAACCACATTCTATTCCGGACTCCATTTAATCTAGCATTTAGAACCGTAAGGTTTCCTTCTAGCTAGCCGGTCTAAGTCCTTGACTAAATTGAAGACCCGTTAGCATCCTAATAGGTAATAAACCTTCTATACAGATTAAATAGCTTCCGGTAGAAGGTGCCACCAAAAAGCTTTAGGATTATACTGTTAACATCAGGTAAATACTTTTAACTTATTTTCGCTTATACGGGCTTGGGATATGGTATTATAATAATGCCACTTGGTCGGGTATGAAATTGTAACACCTCAAAAATTCACGTCCTATAATATGTTGACACGTGTCACAATGTTTGAACGTGTGAAAGAATGTTATAAAAGGACTAAAGTTGACAAACATGGAAAGTACGTGAATATACGGGTTCTAAACGTCAACAGTGAATAAATATACTCCATAATAACCCTACATGGTGTTTGTAACACCGAACGAATAAATCATGGATCATACGAAGCTAAAAGTGAGAGATTTCAAACTACAGGGGTTAATTGTGTCAACATGTTTAAAATATACCTCTGAGTGACCTTTTGACGAACCCGAAGCTTTGTAAATATTAATTATGCTCACTAGAGTGCACGACATAAATTTTATAAAGTTTCGTTAACGTATGAGCAAGTTGTGATCAAATTCGTGTATGAGGGGTTAAAGTGCAAACATTGAAAGTTAAGGCTTTTCGGGTTCACCGGAAGTGTTCGGGGACTTGGAAAAGTGGGTAGAAGTTCTAAGGCCCTTGTGGGTAAATATAAGGGGGTCAAAATGCAAGAAATAACCTCGGTTGACCGTTCGTAAAGCCAAAGGTCAAGTTGTAAAACAATAAAAAAATAAAATTCTGATTTTTAAGGGCCAAGCGGCCCGCTTTCACCTTGATGAATCCTGAAGCGGGCCGCCTCAGGTGCCCAGAAGCAGAAAAACGGGACAGCAGCCTGCAGACGCGGAGAACCAACCCTTTTTCGACTTTAATGCATTATGGGCGACCCCTAAACAGTCATAGACACTAGGAACACATGTTGGAAGGTTGTGGTGTGTCCTAGACTTTGTTGTCAACATGTTATGGTGGATTAAACCACTATATAAGGCCACCTTGTGCAATGTTGTTCATCACACTTCCATCTGATCATTTGGAGCATTTCTGGAGCAAAGGAACTCTCTCAACTGATCTTAAGTCGTGCATAGGACTCTTGTAAGTCTACTAGTCCTTTTTAAATTGAGTTTAGCTTGTGTAATTAGCTAAAAGTCAATCCGTCGTAATTACGGTTTGACTACGAGATTAGTGAATAATGACTCAGTCATATCTCGAATTAAAAGTGGTTATAAGTTGGTATATATGTGGGTAATAAAACCCCAAAAGGGTTTCCCCTGATCACCATCCTAACCAGGTCAAATGACGGGTCAAATATATAATTAAAAAGTCAACGGGATGCTTAAAATGACATTTTTGCATAATTAGCTATCTAGAACATATATAACATGTTTGATCATTGTTATAACTTAGTAATTAGTGTAAGAACATGTCCAAACCTGTTCAACCCGACTATTTCCTGTTTAGACCCGGTTCGGAACCGAAAGTCACATAGTTTGACTTTCACTTTGACTTTCAGTTCTGACCCGTTTAGGCATGTTTTAGAAATGCCTCAGAGCTTTAATTGGACTAGGTTACATGTTAGAACATCCCTCTGTGATTATACACCTCGGTTCATTAGTCATCCAATTAATATGCATGTTTCCGTTAATTGCTCATATGTTGACCGTTATGCCCTTATTACCTTAAAACGTGATTTATGAAAATGTAAAAGTGTAGAAACCTTTATTACTGATATATAGACTTGCATGCAAACTTTGACATCAGTTCGACTTGTAGATTAAGAGTTATGCTCATTATCGCAAAACTAATGCTTTATGTTAATAAAATGGCGTAATTAGCGTATAGCCTAGTTAAACATACTTTTTGGTATCAAATCTTTTACCCACTGATGTAATATATTATTTTGGGATTTTTAAAGATTTTTAATTAATTTTAGGCTGAGCATAACTAGTAGTCGTAGGCTTAATCCGGTAATTGTCGGTTTTGCCCTTACGGGCCATAAAATGAGTTTTACACATCTAAACGACTCCAAACCTTTTGCTACTGATTAGTTATGATAAATAAATTATTTTGAGCCTTCTGGAAATATAAAAATATCAGATTTAAGTATCGAACCCGGTAATGGCCTTTAATCGCCTTATTTAGCGTTTTTAGCGCATAGTATGTTTTAAAAACATATTGGACATACCCGGGTTGATACCTACTGATATAAGAGGCAAATTATCATATTTTAACAGTAAGCAAAGGTTGATAAACTCAGACTTCGGTTTTGAGCTTTTCGGCTTATGTGAAATTACCAAAATACCCCTACGGGGCCTAGTTTGGTTAAAAATGATAAGTTTCACATACATGCCTTAACCTACTGATGTAACTTAGAAAATTGAGTTTATTTGCTGATTGAATCAGACCTGTAACTCAGGTTGTCGCTTAAACTCTTTTATAAACTTTTAAATGACCAAACTACCCCTACGGGGCCTAGTTTGTGTCTAAACACGTTTCGGGCATAACGAAAGACACCCTACTGATGTCACAACATATATGAGACATAATTAACTTAGGAAACCTGCATATAGCTCTCATGACTACCCGTCACGCTTATTACGCGTACGGTTTGGTTTATGTAACAAGTTTACATAAATTAGCCGAAACGGGTCAAACCTTAACGGTTTTATCTCAAAATCCAGAATGTGAATAATAAACCCATATTAAACAAGTCTTCAAACTTGTCGGGTCTGAATCACATTCTATCCGGTCTTCGCTTAATCGTGCGTATGAACCGTATCTTGAAACTAGCCGGTCTAAGCTTAAGCTTAATAAAAGACCCGTTAGAATTCTAATAGGTTATATTAAACCTTCGTTCCAGATTAGGAGAAACAGTAAAAGCTACGTGCATTCTGCTTATTGTGATTTATACTTGCATCAGGTAAATACTTTTAACTTATTTTCCCTATACGGGCTTGGGTTACGGTACATAGCGTACCGCTTGATCGAGCATCAAATCTCCACATTAAGTGGGTAGTTGAATAATTTGATCGGCTTGTTTAAACAGTCTTGTTTACTTTACAGCCTTTGGGGGGTTAATGACCATGTCCCGGATATCCTTGGCATCATCTTACGAGATGGCCGCGACCTGAGCACGGGGTGTAGGCGTACACCGTCCGTGTATAACTCAATGATGTGGTGTGTCTATTGATCTTTAACCCGGACTAGATTCGGGCTACTGAACGCATAAGTAACATGTAATTCGTTCACAAGATTATAATATTAAATAATTCTCCCAAGTTAAATAAAATGATTTATGCCACGTGCATCCAAACCAATTTTCAATCATTTTTCCAAAATGAGTCAGTTGAATGTATTTACCAGTGTAAACTGACGTATTTTCCCAAAAAGACTGAATGCAGGTACTAAACGTAATCGGCTGGATTGTCTCCTAAGCATCAATAAAAAGTCTCGCAAGCTTAGGATGCCAGAAGTCTGTTGAACCATTAAATGTTATTTTGTTTCGATCCTACTGTGGATAAACACCGGATATTGTGACTTTGATTACAATAAATAAATTCGGTTGTATTATATTTTAAATTTGCTTCCGCTGTGCATTATTATATTGTGTTGTTTGACTATTACGTTGCCAACCACGTCACGATACTCCCCCACCGGTGACACGTGGAAATCGGGGTGTGACAGGTTGGTATCAGAGCCAACACTGAGTGAATTAAACACTAGCCTTTAGTGTTTAATCTCAGTTACACAATTGCACATATCTAAACCTTCGAGTCTAGACATATAACATAGGACAAATTCTACCTTATTCGGTTTTTGTTTTATCCTTTGAATTTTATATCTTGTTATTGTTATCTCATGCTTTATTGACAGGACTATTGAATATCAAAATGCCTCCAAGATTTTTCCGGAGACGAGGACGAGGCAAGGGGCCAGTCACCGCCCCCAATGACCATGAAGCTGGACCGTCCAATGTACGAACTCCATCTGCGACGGAGAGTGACAATCCACGCCAAAACCGAAGAAACCTCTTCGAACCGGCTAGACGGTCGGTTTCGCATAGTTCAACACCTCCTGTTCTAAATACTTATGAGCCCAATAACCCTCAACCATCCTACATACCACTTCAGCGATCTGTATCGCATAATTCATATGGTGACCCCACACCCACCTTTCGAGGCCAATTTAATCCGGCCAACTATCTTCAAGAACCCGTGGGTTTCAACCCACTAGGACCAGACGATCACTTCTCGGGTGATAATGCAGACGACATGGTCGAGGATACGGACCCCGTCATGCCAGCGAGTGGTACCCCAAACCATCCCATCGAAATTTCCGACGGATCATCCTTCCACTGATCACCCTACGGTGGTCCAAACAGTTTCCAAGCCATGTTCACTCGGCACGAGTGGTATTATACGCCTTCTCACCACTCGTCGCCTCATGAGCAGCAACAGGAGCCACAGCCACAGCCGCATCATCAAGATTCATCTGAGGATCACCGATTTGTGGCAGTTACGCCACCACCTCCACCGCCACCAGTTCAGCCGGCACCTCCTCAACCGCCAAGGCGTAGAAGAACCGGTGCACGCATGTCCTCGCGAGCGGGAGATTTTCATTTCAGTTCCCCACGACAGTCAAGTGCTAGTCACTACCCGCCACTCCAGGAGGACCCACAAATGGGTGGACCTTCCAACCCTGCGATGCCTCAGCCACCGCCAATGGGTTTTGACAACCCAATCCCAGCTTATACCGGTTCCATGGCTTATAACCCGTTCGAGCCGCCAGTCCACAACAACTACGGGTATGCAGAGGCCGACCCCTACTTGATGGCAACTAACTACAATGCCCTGCAACCAGAAGGACCATACGGAGCTCCATGGGGAGTTGGGTACCCAACACAAGGGTACCAGATACCACCTAGGCCTATCATACGGACTCAATCGCAGCCGCCTAGGTTCTCCCCACCTGAGCATGAGGAACTCCTCCAGAGGCTGGATCAGGTGGAACGGGAATTGCACAGGGACCGTAGGGAGAGACAGACTTTCTTCCAGGGTTTAGTAGGGTTGATCAAAGGGAAAAATAAGAAGGATCATTGAATCCTTCCATTTTCTGTATTAGCCCCTGCGTGGGTGTATTTGGTTGTTAAGCCCCTATGTGGGAATGTGTGTTGTATGTTTGTTTTGAGCCCCTGCATGGGCCTATCTTTCCATAAACCCCTATGTGGGTATGTATGTGTGATGATTTGACCCCTGCGTGGGTCTATTTTCCGTTAACCCCTGCGTGGGTATGATGTTTAGTTGTAAGGTCCCTGCGTGGACCAATTTGTTGTTTAAAACCCCTGCGTGGGTACTGGTTTGTTTGAAAAGACCCGTTTAGGGCAACTTGTAACCTATGCATAATTAATGGAATGCTGTTTTTATAAATTTCATGTTTGCCAATTTGTGCATAAATATTTACAAATGAAATAAATAAATTAAAATCATTTTTTAAATTAATCTGCCTATGTAATTATTTAATTAAGGATCTTAAAGTGTGAAACCTAGCCTCGTGTCAAATATAAAACCGGGCCAAAATGGTAAGACCTATTTAAAAGATTCAAGTCCCTGATAACATCTTAAAACATGTTAACAGTCCTGGCAGAAGTGATTCGTTAAAATCACATGTCATTTATATATATATAAGGATTCTTTAGAAGATTCCAAACCCAATTATATGATCTCTGAATCATGGGTTAAGATCATCAATTAAGATGATCATATTTTACCATACGTGGTAACATGGTGCCTACGGGCCCAGCTCACTTCCATATGAGCCAAAGGACAGAGGTAGCTATGACTCCCTGTCTGATAAAGGTAATGAACTAGGTTCAAACCTTAAAAGCCTTGATTCTCTGAAATCATAGCTTATAATTTAAATTGTCTACGTGACTAAGCCTTATGTGCTAATATGTATTAATATTGTTAGGATAAATTTTAATTGAAATCCTAATCGAATACAATTAATAAATTAGCCAGATATGGTCTCTGTTTACCATGGTTAATGAATTACCCTAAGGGGCAATTCCATAATAAACTCCCAAATAAAATATTGTCCTTGTTTTCTGCAACAGTTCAATTAAAATGGCTAACTCGAACGAGGGTAATAGTCATGCAGTGGAGCCAAATGAGAACGCCCAGATTACGTTAACTGGTGCTCAATTAAAAGCGATCATAGACGGCGCTATTACAGAGGCTTTGGATAGGCAGTATGAGGAATACAGTGGTACTCGAAGTAGGACCCACTCTGCAACACATTCAAAGCCCAAGACACATTCTGAGACTCATAGCAAGCCTCCTCCCAAAAAGAATGGACCCAAGAAAGATGGTGATGACCGTCAGTCCACCAACCATCAAAGTATCCCATCTCAGCATATAGTACTGCATCAAGAACCCCGTAACAAGGGTTGCTCCTATAAGTACTTCGTGTCTTGTAAACCTAGGGATTTTACTGGGGAAAAAGGAGCCGTCGACTGTATGACTTGGCTAGACGAGATGGACACGGTGGTAGATATCAGCGGGTGCGCTGAAAGGGATGTAGTTAAGTTTGTGTCACAGTCCTTCAAGGGCGAAGCGTTAGCATGGTGGAGATCTCTGATGGAGGCCTCCGGAAAGATCCCATTGTATAATATGTCGTGGGATCAATTCATTGCCCTAATCAAGGAAAATTTATGCCCTCAACATGAGGTGGAGAAGATAGAATCTGACTTTCTATCACTAGTGATGACGAACCTCGACTGTCAAGCTTACCTGACAAGCTTCAATACGCTGTCCCGGTTGGTTCCTTACTTGGTAACCCCGGAGCCAAAAAGAATCGCTCGCTTTATTGGTGGTTTAGCCCTCGAGATCAAGGCAAGCGTAAAAGCTTCTCGGCCTGCTACCTTCAGGTCCGTAACTGACATTTCCTTATCCCTCACTCTGGATGCGGTCAGGCAGAGATCGCTGAGGAATAAGGAGGCCGAGAAGAGGAAGCGTGAAGATGATGGTTCAAGAAGGTCAAACAAGAAACACCGTGGGAACGATGATAACAAGAAGGGATCTGAGTCGAGGAAGGATGGGCATAAGTCTGATGAGAAGCCCAAGTGTAAAATTTGCAAGAAGCAGCACTATGGAAAGTGCAGACTGGAGTCGAACTCTCAGACTCAGTCAAAATCCTTTGCTTGCGGAATTTGCAAGTCCACGGATCATAAAACCCTAGATTGCAAAAAGATAAAAGACGCAACGTGCTACCGTTGCAATGAAAAGGGGCACATCAAGACCAACTGCCCGAAATACAACAAGAAGCCTGAGGAGGCTAGGAAGACTAATGCCAGAGTCTTCAGAATGGACGCGAAAGAAGCTGTGCAGAACGATAATGTCATAACAGGTACATTCCTTGTAAATGATGTCTTTGCAAGAGTACTTTTTGATTCAGGCGCAGATAAGTCTTTCGTAGATCATAAGTTTGTAAATTGTTGAATTTACCTGTCAAAACCCTAAGCGTAAACTATGAGGTAGAGTTAGCAGATGGTACCATAGAAACCGTCTCTACTGTGTTAGATGGATGTGTTATATCCATTAAGAACCATTCTTTTCCTCTGTCTCTACTTCCCTTTAAGTTGGCTGGTTTTGACATAGTTCTGGGTATGGACTGGTTATCTCATAACCAGGCCCAAATTGTCTGCAACCAGAAACAAGTAGTAATAAAGACTCCGTCTGGTGAATCACTTACCATTCGGGGAGATACCCAGTATGGGTTGCCTGAGCAGGTGACTATGCTCAAGGCTTCCAAGTGTTTGAAGAAGGGGTGTGTCATTTACATGGCGCAAGTGATTTTTGATGAGCCTAAACCAAAGATAGAAGACATCCCTGTCATTTCTGAATACCCAGAAGTGTTTCCTGAAGATCTACCTGGGTTACCACCAGATAGACAAGTGGAATTCAGGATCGATATCATCCCCGGAGCGGCACCAGTTGCTAGAGCACCATACAGATTGGCACCCACAGAAATGAAGGAGTTGCGGACGCAACTAGATGAATTGCTGGCTAAAGGTTTCATCAGACCTAGTTCATCTCCTTGGGGAGCGCCAATCTTGTTTGTCAAGAAGAAGGATGGGTCGATGCGTCTATGCATCGACTATCGCGAGCTTAATAAAGTCACGATCAAGAATAGGTATCCTCTGCCCAGAATCGACGATTTGTTCGATCAGCTTCAAGGGGCAAGTTACTTCTCGAAGATTAATTTGAGGTCAGGCTACCATCAATTGAAGGTCAAAGATGAAGACGTGCACAAAACTGCATTTAGGACTCGTTACGGTCACTACGAGTTCCTAGTGATGCCTTTTGGACTCACTAATGCACCAGCCGCGTTCATGGATCTCATGAATCGTGTCTGCAAGCCTTACTTAGATAAATTTGTTATCGTCTTCATCGATGACATCCTTATTTATTCTAAGAATCAAGCTGACCATGAGAAACACCTTCGTTGTATTCTCAAACTTCTGCATCAAGAGAAGCTCTACGCCAAATTCTCTAAGTGTGAATTTTGGCTACGAGAAGTCCAATTTCTTGGACACGTGGTTAGTGAGCATGGTATCCAGGTGGATCCCGCTAAAGTTGAAGCTGTTATGAATTGGCAGGAGCCAAAGACGCCTACGGAGATTCGTAGCTTCCTGGGATTGGCAGGATATTACAGGCGTTTCATTGAAAACTTTTCAAGAATTGCTGCACCCCTAACCTCCTTAACTAAGAAGAAGGTTAAGTTTGTTTGGGGCCCTAAGCAGCAAGAATCCTTTGATGTTTTGAAACAAAAGTTGAGCAACGCTCCTGTGCTTACCTTACCTGAAGGCGCTGAATAATTTGTAGTTTATTGTGATGCATCACACACTGGCATGGGGTGTGTGCTTATGCAGAAAGGCAAGGTTATTGCTTATGCATCACGACAGTTAAAGGTGCACGAAAAGAATTACACCACCCAAGACTTGGAGTTGGGTGCCGTTGTATTCGCACTAAAACTGTGGAGGCATTACCTATATGGAATCAAGTTTGTGATTTATTCTGATCACAAGAGCCTCCAGCATCTGTTTAATCAGAAAGAGCTAAACATGAGGCAACGCCGTTGGATGGAGACCTTGAATGATTACGATTGTGAAATCAAGTATCATCCCGGCAAAGCGAATGTAGTCGCTGACGCCTTGAGTCGGAAGGAAAGGGTTAAACCTATCCGAATTAACGCCAAGCGTATGGAGATAAAGAATAATTTGATGGAAAAGTTGTTAGCTGCACAGAAGGAAGCTGTGTTGGAAGCTAACTATCCTAATGAAAAGTTAGGAGTGACTGAGGAGCAGTTAACCCTTAGCAAGGACGGAATTTTACGATTAAACGGACGAATATGGGTTCCAATTTATGGAGGGCTTCGAGATGTCATCCTCCAGGAAGCTCATAGTTCCAAATACTCCGTTCATCCTGGAGCTGATAAGATGTACCAGGATCTGAAGGCAAATTATTGGTGGATAGGCTTGAAAAAGTCTGTAGCCGCCCATGTAGCAAAATGCTTGACATGTGCGCAAGTCAAAGCCGAGCATCAGAAGCCGTCAGGTTTGCTACAACAGCCTGAACTTCCTACGTGGAAGTGGGAAATGGTAACTATGGATTTTATTACCAAGTTACCCAAGACGAGGAAAGGAAATGATACGATATGGGTTATAGTTGACCGACTGACTAAGTCAGCTCATTTCTTACCCATCCAGGAGACTTATAGCTCCGATATGTTAGCCCAGTTATACGTTGATAAGATTGTAGCCTTACATGGCATACCTGTAGCTATTATCTCTGATAGAGATACTAGGTACACGTCACATTTTTGGAAGAGCTTCCAGCAATCTTTGGGCACACGTTTGAACTTTAGTACGGCTTACCATCCTCAGACAGACGGTCAGAGTGAGCGTACTATTCAAACGTTGGAAGACATGCTACGTGCATGTGCGATCGATTTGGGTGGTAGTTGGGATAAGAACTTACCACTAATCGAATTCTCCTACAACAATAGCTACCACACCAGCATAAAGGCTGCGCCTTTTGAGGCATTATATGGTAGAAAGTGTAGATCGCAAGTTTGTTGGGCGGAAGTTGGAGATGTCCAGTTGTCAGGACCTGAGATAGTCTTCGAAACGACGGACAAGATTGTCCAGATTCGCGACAATCTCAAAGCTGCCCGAGATAGGCAGAAGAGTTATGCTGATCCAAGTCGAAAGGATTTTCACTTCGAAGTAGGTGAAAAAGTCCTACTTAAAGTGTCACCCTGGAAGGGAGTGATGCGATTTGGTAAGAAAGGCAAGCTAAGCCCGAGATACATAGGACCTTTCGAGGTTATCGAACGTGTCGGGTCAGTTGCCTACAAGTTGAACTTACCAGAAGAGCTCAGTGGAATTCACAATGTGTTCCACATCTGCAATCTGAAGAAGTGTTTCGCTGACGAATCAGTGGTTATACCACATACAGATGTGCATATAGACGCGAGCTTAAAATTTGTTGAAAAACCTTTGTCGATTGAAGATCGACAGGTAAGGAAGCTTCGAAGGAAGCATATACCTTTTGTAAAGGTCAAATGGGATGCCCGTAGAGGTCCCGAATTCACGTGGGAGGTTGAATCCACGATGAAAGAAAAGTACCCTTATTTATTTCAGTAAATCTCGGGTCGAGATTTATTTTAAGGGGGTGAGGATGTAACACCTCGAAAATTCACGTCCTATAATATGTTGACACGTGTCACAATGTTTGAACGTGTGAAAGAATGTTATAAAAGAACTAAAGTTGACAAACATGGAAAGTACGTGAATATACGGGTTCTAAACATCAACAGTGAATAAATATACTCCATAATAACCCTACATGGTGTTTGTAACACCGAACGAATAAATCATGGATCATACGAAGCTAAAAGTGAGAGATTTCAAACTACAGGGGTTAATTGTGTCAACATGTTTAAAATATACCTCTGAGTGACCTTTTGACGAACCCGAAGCTTTGTAAATATTAATTATGCTCACTAGAATGCACGACATAAATTTCATAAAGTTTCATTAACGTATGAGCAAGTTGTGATCAAATTCGTGTATGAGGGGTTAAAGTGCAAACATTGAAAGTTAAGGCTTTTCGGGTTCACCGGAAGTGTTCGGGGACTTGGAAAAGTGGGTAGAAGTTCTAAGGCCCTTGTGGGTAAATATAAGGGGGTCAAAATGCAAGAAATAACCTCGGTTGACCGTTCGTAAAGCCAAAGGTCAAGTTGTAAAACAATAAAAAAATAAAATTCTGATTTTTAAGGGCCAAGCGGCCCGCTTTCACCTTGATGAATCCTGAAGCGGGCCGCCTCAGGTGCCCAGAAGCAGAAAAACGGGACAGCAGCCTGCAGACGTGGAGAACCAACCCTTTTTTGACTTTAATGCATTATGGGCGACCCCTAAACAGTCATAGACACTAGGAACACATGTTGGAAGGTTGTGGTGTGTCCTAGACTTTGTTGTCAACATGTTATGGTGGATTAAACCACTATATAAGGCCACCTTGTGCAATGTTGTTCATCACACTTCCATCTGATCATTTGGAGCATTTCTGGAGCAAAGGAACTCTCTCAACTGATCTTAAGTCGTGCATAGGACTCTTGTAAGTCTACTAGTCCTTTTTAAATTGAGTTTAGCTTGTGTAATTAGCTAAAAGTCAAACCGTCGTAATTACGGTTTGACTACGAGATTAGTGAATAATGACTCAGTCATATCTCGAATTAAAAGTGGTTATAAGTTGGTATATATGTGGGTAATAAAACCCCAAAAGGGTTTCCCCTGATCACCATCCTAACCAGGTCAAATGACGGGTCAAATATATAATTAAAATGTCAACGGGATGCTTAAAATGACATTTTTGCATAATTAGCTATCTAGAACATATATAACCTGTTTGATCATTGTTATAACTTAGTAATTAGTGTAAGAACATGTCCAAACCTGTTCAACCCGACTATTTCCTGTTTAGACCCGGTTCGGAACCGAAAGTCACATAGTTTGACTTTCACTTTGACTTTCAGTTCTGACCCGTTTAGGCATGTTTTAGAAATGACTCAGAGCTTTAATTGGACTAGGTTACATGTTAGAACATCCCTCTGTGATTATACACCTCGGTTCATTAGTCATCCAATTAATATGCATGTTTCCGTTAATTGCTCATATGTTGACCGTTATGCCCTTATTACCTTAAAACGTGATTTATGAAAATGTAAAAGTGTAGAAACCTTTATTACTGATATATAGACTTGCATGCAAAGTTTGACATCAGTTCGACTTGTAGATTAAGAGTTATGCTCATTATCGCAAAACTAATGCTTTATGTTAATAAAATGGCGTAATTAGCGTATAGCCTAGTTAAACATACTTTTTGGTATCAAATCTTTTACCCACTGATGTAATATATTATTTTGGGATTTTTAAAGATTTTTAATTAATTTTAGGCTGAGCATAACTAGTAGTCGTAGGCTTAATCCGGTAATTGTCGGTTTTGCCCTTACGGGCCATAAAATGAGTTTTACACATCTAAACGACTCCAAACCTTTTGCTACTGATTGGTTATGATAAATAAATTATTTTGAGCCTTCTGGAAATATAAAAATATCAGATTTAAGTATCGAACCCGGTAATGGCCTTTAATCGCCTTATTTAGCGTTTTTAGCGCATAGTATGTTTTAAAAACATATTGGACATACCCGGGTTGATACCTACTGATATAAGAGGAAAATTATCATATTTTAACAGTAAGCAAAGGTTGATAAACTCAGACTTCGGTTTTGAGCTTTTCGGCTTATGTGAAATTACCAAAATACCCCTACGGGGCCTAGTTTGGTTAAAAATGATAAGTTTCACATACATGCCTTAACCTACTGATGTAACTTAGCAAATTGAGTATATTTGCTGATTACATCAGACCTGTAACTCAGGTTGTCGCTTAAAATCTTTTATAAACTTTTAAATGACCAAACTACCCCTACGGGGCCTAGTTTGTGTCTAAACACGTTTCGGGCATAACGAAAGACACCCTACTAATGTCACAACATATATGAGACATAATTAACTTAGGAAACCTGCATATAGCTCTCATGACTACCCGTCACGCTTATTACGCGTACGGTTTGGTTTATGTAACAAGTTTACATAAATTAGCCGAAACGGGTCAAACCTTAACGGTTTTATCTCAAAATCCAGAATGTGAATAATAAACCCATATTAAACAAGTCTTCAAACTTGTCGGGTCTGAATCACATTCTATCCGGTCTTCGCTTAATCGTGCGTATGAACCGTATCTTGAAACTAGCCGGTCTAAGCTTAAGCTTAATAAAAGACCCGTTAGAATTCTAATAGGTTATATTAAACCTTCGTTCCAGATTAGGAGAAACAGTAAAAGCTACGTGCATTCTGCTTATTGTGATTTATACTTGCATCAGGTAAATACTTTTAACTTATTTTCCCTATACGGGCTTGGGTTACGGTACATAGCGTACCGCTTGATCGAGCATCAAATCTCCACATTAAGTGGGTAGTTGAATAATTTGATCGGCTCGTTTAAACAGTCTTGTTTACTTTACAGCCTTTGGGGGGTTAATGACCATGTCCCGGATATCCTTGGCATCATCTTACGAGATGGCCGCGACCTGAGCACGGGGTGTAGGCGTACACCGTCCGTGTATAACTCAATGATGTGGTGTGTCTATTGATCTTTAACCCGGACTAGATTCGGGCTACTGAACGCATAAGTAACATGTAATTCGTTCACAAGATTATAATATTAAATAATTCTCCCAAGTTAAATAAAATGATTTATGCCACGTGCATCCAAACCAATTTTCAATCATTTTTCCAAAATGAGTCAGTTGAATGTATTTACCAGTGTAAACTGACGTATTTTCCCAAAAAGACTGAATGCAGGTACTAAACGTAATCGGCTGGATTGTCTCCTAAGCATCAATAAAAAGTCTCGCAAGCTTAGGATGTCAGAAGTCTGTTGAACCATTAAATGTTATTTTGTTTCGATCCTACTGTGGATAAACACCGGATATTGTGACTTTGATTACAATAAATAAATTCGGTTGTATTATATTTTAAATTTGCTTCCGCTGTGCATTATTATATTGTGTTGTTTGACTATTACGTTGCCAACCACGTCACGATACTCCCCCACCGGGCCCACCGGTGACACGTGGAAACCGGGGTGTGACAGAAATCATTTAATCGGATTGTGATTAATAAATTTACATAACCCGTTTTAATCTGTCTTGTTTGATAACATAAACATTGGGGGTTAATCTGACCGTGCCCTGGATATCCTCGGCTCATTTCATTTGAAAATGACCACGACCTATGCACGGGGTGTAGGCATACACCAGACAGATGCAAATGCTAAAATATAAACCCACATGTTGGGGATAACTCCCTTGTGGGTTCTATAAGTGGTGAGTCGGTTAATCATGACCGGCTTCCAACCGGCCCCAATTGTATGACAAACATATAAAACGGTATATAAGATTATTTTTAAAATAATTGTCCCAAGTTATAAATGATTTGTGCCATGTGCACTTAAATCAATTTATATAAACTATTTTTAAAATGAGTCAGTTAATTGTATTTACCAGTGTAAACTGACGTATTTTCTAAAGACTGATTGACAGGTACCTCTCGTAATAGGCTGGAGCTATTAGGTGTCATATAAGAGGATCTTGCAAATCCCTAGGATACCTGAAGTCTGTTATTTTGTTCCTTTGTATTTTTATGATCCGCCTGTGGATCTTATTACATTCCAGTCTGTATATTCATTTACTCGAACACTCAGACATTATGGTTTGTAATAGTTTATTCACCAAGCCATCCGCTGTGCTATTATATTGTGTATATTGACTATGATGATATCAACTACGTCACGATACTCCCCGCCGAGCCCACTGGTAATATGTGGAAATATCGAGGTGTGACAGGTTGGTATCAGAGCCAACATTGAGTCAATTAAACACTAAACTTTTGTGTTTAATCTCAATGATACAATAAGCACATTCCTTAGACTTCCGAGTCTAGGCTAATAACCTAGGATTTATTCTTAATTTTCCTTGCTATTTATATTTTATTTTATTATCTTGTCTTGACAGGAAGATCAGCTACAATGCCTCCAAGAGTTAGGGGTAGAGGAAAGGGTCCCATGCGAGGGGGACCATCAGCAGCAGGACCTTCACATCGACGCACTCCATCTGCGTCATTTTCCAGTTCTAACTCCCACGATATGTGGGGTCACTATTTTGAACCAGCCAGACATTCTGTCTCGTTGAGCTCCTCACCTTCATTCCATCCATCATTCGGGCCGCCTGTCCCAGACGAGCCCCAGCATTCGCACCATTCTCAACACTCCTATCACTCCAATGGATCTTACCAATTATATCACTCATTACACTCTCATTCCTTTCACCATTCGGATTCTACCTACTCTCCCGCACAGTTTAATCCGAATGATTATGTTAACGACTTTTTGGGCTACAACCCTTTGGGGCCTGAGGATCACTTTTCTCAGGAAATGGAGATGGACGACGACCCGGACCCAGAAATGCAAACAGGAACGCCGGGCCAACCAATTAGCATCTTAAGCGGTTCCCCATTTCAGGGATCACCGTACCGTGGCCCCGATTCATACCGAGCAAGGATGGCCACTTATGATTGGTACTTTACTCCTTCATACCATAACTCTCCAGCTCAACCTCCCTTGATTGAACCCCAGCTTCAGGCAGTTTCACCTCCACCACTTCCTGTTGAGGAGCCGCCTCAACAGCCACCTCCCGAGCCTCCAAGGCAAAGGAGGAATGCACATATATCCGTGCAAGGAGGTCCTCGTTTTAGTTCTCCTCAGGGTTCAAGTTCTTACCCTCCTATCCACGAGGACCCCCAAATGGGTGGACCCTCGAATGCGGTGCCGGAGAACGACCCTCCGCCAGTTTCATATGCACCACCATAGCCACCAGTGGGTTTCGACAACCCGATCCCGACTTACCCAGGTTCTTCTGGGTACAACCCTTTTGAAAAGCCATCGGGATATCCATCGGATTATGGAACCCATGATCCGTACCTTACAGCTGCACAATACCATCATCTTTACCCTTCTTCTTACCCTCCAGTTCATTCAACTGGATATCCGGCGCAGGGGTAACAATACCCCCCATATCAGCAACATCCTCCTTTCCAACAGCAGCAGACTCAAGAAATCCTGGAAAGGTTAGACAAGGTTGAACACGAGGTTAGAGAAACCAAGAAGAAGCATGGTAGCTTTATGAAGGGCCTTGCAAGCCTTATTAAAGGCAAGAAGAAGTAGGAAATTGTTTAATTTTTCTTGTATTGCTTTTAATCAAGTCCCTGCGAGGACATTATTTTATTTTCAGTATCGAGTCCCTGCGAGGACTCATTTTTGTTTTTGTAGCCCCTGTGTGGGCAGTATGTTCATTTCAAGTCCTGTTTAGGGCACCCATGTACTGGTTTAATGATTTAATGAAGTTTATTTTGATTTTAATTATGTACTTTATTACATCATCATGTTTTATCAATTCAATTTCTAATTGATCTGCCAAAGAAATTCTTAGAGGTATAACCTAGCCAAAATATTAAATGGCTATGATGGTACAACCTTTTTAAGACAATAAATCTTTGTTAACATCTGAAAACATGTTAACATTCCTGGCCGTGTGGTACGGGAAACCACACAAGCTTCCAAATGTACTTGGATCTTTCTAAGTCACTTATATATAGCCAATATGATCAATGCGAATCATGGCTGATAAACGTCAATATGATGTAAACACCAAAACATCCATTAAGAGATGTATGCTTATAAGCAAAGGTGTGATAAAGACAATGAAGGTTTTATTTTATAAACTTCTTGTCAAAAAGGCGATGAACTTCGTTCAACCCTTAAAAGATCACTGATCCAAGAGATCGTTGATTATATTTAAATCGTCTCGGAGACAAGCTTTCTGAGCTATCTAAATGTCCTTCGAGACGAGCCTTGTGCTAAATAAAATGTCTTTTACGACATTGACAGTTGTGAAGTTTTAATTCCCCTATCTAATAAACATAAAGAATATTATATTCTATTGATAATTTAATTATCATCTATAATGGTCTTTACATGGTTTAATAATGCCATGACCATCTAATCATCAATGCGATGATTCATTATATAATTTAAATATATCATTACTATTTGATATAGTAAACAAAAATGACTGGCTCGGATGAAGCAAACAGTCATCCCGCAGAAGGAAATAACACCAGGATTAGTATCACTGGTGCCGAACTGCAAGCAATGATAACCGCAGCGGTTGCTCAAGCTGTGGATGATAAGTTTAAAGAACCGAGTATTGTTCGGTCTCAAACTCATTCAAGATCCCATTCTCAACCTCATACTCATAAGAAAAGTGAGTCTCGGCACTCATCTAATCAGGGTAGTGAGCCAAAGAGACAGATTGTCCTCGAGCTGACTCCCAGGTACACCAAGGGTTGTACCTTTAAGTACTTTGTCTCCTGTAAGCTGAGGGATTTTACAGGAGAAAGGGAGCAATTGATTGCATGAAATGGTTGGACGAGATGCAGACTGTGATAGACATCAGCGGATGTGCTAAAGAGGATATAGTGAAGTTTGTATCACAATCCTTCAAGGGCGATGCCCTCACTTGGTGGAAAGCATTAGTGCAAGCCACTGGGAAGGTTTCTTTGTACAATCTCTCATGGAACAAGTTTGTTGATTTGGTTAAGGACACCTATTGTCCTCAGCACGAAGTCGAGCGGATAGAGACTGATTTCCTCACCTTAGTGATGAAGGATCTAGATTGTAGATCCTATGTGACTAGCTTCAATTCAATGTCATGGCTTGTGCCATACCTAGTCACTCCTGAACCCAAACACATTGCGCGTTTCATCGGTGGTTTGGCCCCCGAAGTAAAAGGGAATGTTAAGGCTTCTAAGCCAGCCACTTATAGATCTGCTGTGGATCTTTCTTTGTCCCTCACTCTTGATGTTGTGAGGAGTAGGGCAAAGAAAACCACTAATGATGGGAAGAGGAAGAGAGAGGAAGACAAGTCTCCTCAGTCAAACAAGAAGAACAAGGGGAACTTTGGTTCGAAGAAAGGGCAGTTCAATGACAAGCCCAGATGCAAAACCTGCAAGAAAAAGCACTTTGGAAAGTGCAACCAAGACCCACAGGCCAAACCATGTGGGATCTGTAAAAAGAAAGGGCACAAGTCTGTTGAGTGCCGAAATATAAAGGATACAACCTGCTACAGTTGCAATGAAAAGGGGCACATCAAGACCAATTTCCCCAAGAATGTTAAGAAGCCCGAGGAGACAAAGAAAAACAATGCGAGAGTTTTTCAGATGAACGCGAGGGAAGCGGTAAACGACGAGAATGTCATAACAGGTACCTTCCTCATCAATAATAATTATGCTAGAGTCTTATTTGATTCCGGTGCTGACAAGTCTTTTGTAGACCATAAGTTTTGTAAGTTATTAAATTTGCCTATTAAGACTCTAGACATAAAATATGAGGTAGAGCTTGCCGATGGTACCTTAGAAACAGCTTCAACTCTTCTTGATGGATGCTCTATATCCATTAAGAATCATTCTATTCCGCTATCCCTCTTGCCAATGAAATTGGCTGGGTTTGATATAGTTTTGGGCATGGACTGGTTGTCGCATAACCAGGCCCAAATTTCCTGTGATAAAAAGCTAGTTATTATCAAAACCCCTTCTAGTGAAACCGTCACTATCCAAGGAGATACACAATATGGGTTGCCCAGGAATGTGTCTATTCTCAAGGTGTCATGGTGTTTGAAGAGCGGATGTGTCATCTACATGGCACAAGTGACAGTGAATGATCCGAAACCCAAGATTGAAGATATTACAATTATATCCGAGTATCCTGATGTCTTTCCTGATGAATTACCTGGGTTACCTCCTGAGAGGCAAGTAGAGTTCAGGATAGACATTCTTCCAGGATCTGCACCTATTGCATGGGCTCCTTATCGCCTAGCGCCTACTGAAATGAAGGAGCTTAGGACTCAATTGGATGAATTATTGGAAAAAGGTTTTATACAACCTTCGCCTTGGGGAGCTCCAATATTGTTTGTGAAAAAAAAGGACAAATCAATGCGCTTATGCATTGATTATCATGAACTGAATAAGGTAACGATCAAGAATCGTTATCCTTTGCCCAGGATCGACGATTTGTTCGATCAACTCCAAGGGGCAAGCTACTTCTCGAAGATTGACTTAAGGTCTGGGTATCATCAACTCAAGGTTAAGACTGAAGATGTACCAAAGACAGCTTTCAGAACAAGTGTAACAATCCTCAAATAAAACCGACACCCTAGAATAATGTTCCGACACCCTAATATATTTTAAAATATCCCAAAATGTCCCAAAATACACCCCATACTCGAATACGGACCTCAAATATATTAAATAGTATTAAAAATAAATAAAAACTAAAATCTTGGGCTGAGGCGGGCCGCGTAGGCCTCATCCCAACCTTACGCGGGCGGTATGAAGGTTGAAACCTGAATTCGTTTGATTTCTTAAGTTAAGGCGGGCCGCATAAGACCCCCGTTAAGTTCACACGGGCCGCGTGAGATCAAGATAGTGGCGCAGCCCGGTGATGACATGTGTCATCATCGTGTCAAGCCTAGTTGGTGATCTGGACGAGCTACGACCTGGAGTCAACGCGGGCCGCGTAAGCCCAGCCCATGTGTTACGCGGGCCGCGAGAGAACCGAGATCATCACCTATAAATAGAACGCATCTGATTTCATTTGAAATGCGCTCACGATCATTTCTCAATCACAATTTCTGAATAATAGAGATAATACGCGGGTATTATACCCCCTAATTAGCGAAGTTCTGCTCCGTTGTAAGTATTATAACCCCTGGATACGTATTAGATACGCTGCTCGATTGATCTAGGGTTCCGTAACGGCTGTCGTGGTTCTGCCCGACGTAGTCGTTGGAATGCTGTCTCGGGGAGGATATTACTGATGTTAAAATGGGTTATTATACTAACGGGTGTGCATTTGTGTAATTTATAGATTATTCTCAGGAAACCCTTATGAAAAATCTAAGACAGCAATGTGAGTAATCTCCTTTTTGCTAACAGTTTTTACAAAACCTTAACTATTTTATAATGTAATTTAGCAGTGATTGAGTCTTTGTAATTCTACGATTACTGCCGGTATGTTGGGGTTTTGTATACAAAATCTGAGTAACGTTACCATTGGACGAAGAGTTAGCCAATGTGTAATATGACCCACAAGTCAGGATTGACAATATTGAATGAGTAATTGGGTAGATATAAACATTGTAATCGCCCTCAATACTGTTAAGTTTAAAGTAAATTAATGTTTCTTGAGTAAACTGGGATTCACTCACCAGTATTTCCCACTGACAAATGTTTTTAAAACGCGTTTCAGGTAACACAATGTGAAAGCCAATTAGAAGCCAGCTGGACAGCACTGAAGGCTTGGAAAAGTGGCTATAAAAGTTACCTAAATAAAGAAGGCGTTTTAATTCAAATAAAAATAGTATTTATCCCTATAAATCAGCTTGTAATAAAAACTTGGGTTTCATCCCAATATGTTTATTTATATATATATAAATGGTGGATTTCACTCTGATAAACATTTCCTAACTACGGTCCTGATGAAAATTTCTGCTGCCAAATTAGACAACACGTAATACCACCGAAACTGGCTCGCGGCCGCCCGTTCCCGGGAATTAGGGATCGGAGGTTACGACAAAAGGTGGTATCAGAGCTAAGCCACTGTTTCAGCCACAGAAGTGTTCTGCTGACATAAAAATTCAATCTATTAGGAAATAAATTACGGGAATACGTGCGTAATTGTATTTATTTATTATGTGTTATTTGACTATTTGTTAGTTTACAGTATGAGCGACCAAGGACCATCTGACGTGTACCGTCAATTGTCTGGTTTGCCTAGAAGCGAAGGCACCTCCTCTTCTCAGCCTGCCCTCTCAAGGTACTCTGCTGATACGGAAGAAGGAATCTTTGTGTTTAAGGCTCAGTCAGAAGAGCCATTTCCTCAGAAAAAGAGGGGATGGTTCAGTAGAGGGGCACACGAGCGTAGAAAACGTATTAAAAAGTTACAAGACGAGAGAGCGCTAGCAGCAGCCAAGAGAGAGACAGATGCCTATGCCCAGGACATGATAAATAGGGGTATAGCCAACATCCACATCCTAGCAACCACTGCAGATGACCCTAATCTGGAACAAATAATAGCACCCCAACCACAACTACTAATCACTGACCAACCCATGGAGATAGAAAACCCTGAAAACCAAGTAGAGATGCATGACATCAATCCAGAAAAAATACCTCGGGTATCTGCACCAAACCCCGTAGACCCAAATTACGACCCCTGGTGGGACGATAATAGGGACTATGTGCAACGTTACCCGATACATGAAGACATGCCCATGCCAAACATAGGAGCCTACCCAGGTATGGACCCTTTAGATCCCTATTACCATGATGAATACATTAGGGAGATTTTAGAAGGTCCTTATAGATTTCAGGCACTTTCACCCCCATATCAGGAACCCGCACCCCAGATTCCGAACCCAGTCCTAGAACCTGCACCCCCAATGAGTGCAGAAAACGTCCAAGAACTTAGGACATTTGGTGAGGAAATTTTAGAGAGTAGTGAACGAATGCGACAGGTGGCAGAGCGTCTCGTATGGAAATACGATGAGCGCAATATGGATTTTTGGATGAATCCAAATCCGTGATGTGATGAAGGAAATGGTAATAATAATAATAATAATAATAATAATAATAATAATAATATAATACAATAAAATAAAATATGTGTGTACGGATGCCTACTATTATTAGCATAGTTTTATTTCAGTTAGTATTGTAATTTTTATTTCAGTACTGGTGTGTAATAGATGCCTAATATATAAATAGAATAAAGTCGCAATGATCGACGTTTTTCCCAAAAATGCGTATCATGTGATTGGCTATATTAAAATATTATTTGTGATATTAATATATGGTAAATGTTTAAAATTCAGATGGCCGACGAAGGAAATCAAGGAAATCTAAATAACGATAACCAGAGTAACATTAACTTGGTTAATGAGAATCCAAGCGTCAGTAACAATGGAAACCAAGTGGATAATAGTGCTATCCAACACATAGTGGCACAAGGAATTATAGATGCAATGCCATTTATTATTCAAACGGTTCAAGAAGCGAATAATAAAAGTAAACGTAGCAGTTAGCGACCAACTGAACCAGAACACAGCGTGAACAATGGCCCTGTACTTCAATCGCCCATTCCCAAAAGAAGAAGAACCATGCCTTATGGTTGTTCTTACAAAGAATTCTGGTCCTGTAAACCAATAGAATTCTCGGGCAATGAAGATCCCGCTGGATAGAAAAAAGTGAGGCTGTTCTAAAAATAAGCAAATGTGCTGAAGAAGACAAAATAATGTTTGCTTCTAATCTGTTTAAGAACTCAGCCTTAGAACGGTGGAACACTATCCTCCAATCAAGAGGAAGTGATAAGGTTTATAATATGGAATGGGAGGAATTTAGAAACATGGTAGAAAGGAAATTCTGCCCTCCTAATGAAAAAGAACAGATCGCAAAAAAATTCCTAAACCTTAGGACGAATGGAGTGGATAGTAAGGGATACACTAAATTATTCTTTGAATATGCTAGAATAGTACCAACCCTTGTTTCACCTGAACCAGTATTAATCTCCCGTTATATCTGGGGATTAATTGGAGAGATTAGACATGTAGTCAAGGCAGCTAGACCTCAAACCATAGAAGAAGCTATAGAATTAACAAACACCTTGACTGATGAACTAGTCCGTACTAGAGAAGAAGATCAGAAGAGAAACTTAGCCCAAAGGCTTACCCAAGAATTCCGTTCTGGGAATTACAACCGTAGGAATATGGGTTCTACATCTGCACCTTATTGCAAGTATTGCTAGAGGAAACATTCGGGAAAATGCTCCATATATTGCAATTTCTGCAAAACATCTGGACACAAGGAAGAAGACTGCAGAAGGAAAGCCAACAACATGGTACATTTCAATTGTGGGGAACAAGGTCATATCAAGCCAAACTGTCCAAAATTAGCTCCAGCTACAAACAACAAGAACACTAAAAATGCTAGAGCATTTGTTCTGACTGCAGATGAAGCCAAAATGATTCCAGACGTCATAGCTGGTACGTTTTAAGTTAATGATGTTTTTGCTAAAGTATTATTTGACTCTGGTGCGAACCAAAGTTTTATTAATACTTCGTTTTGCAAACTTCTAAATCAGTCATTAACTAAACTACCACAAGAATGTCTTGTAGAGACAGCAAATGGAGAAACTGTTAGGATTTCTGAAATCTTGCAGGGAGCAAGAATAGAAATTTTAAATCAAAAGTTTATGACAAACCTTTATCCCATGAATCTAGCAGGATTTGATATCATTTTAGGAATGGATTGGTTAATAGCCAATAAAGCCAGTATTTTATGTGATCAAAATTCAATTCAAGTAAATTCACCAAAGGGTGAAAAGATCATAATTAAAGGAGATAAGCCCTCTAGATCCACTAAATTCATCTCTGTGATGAAAACTGCAAGTTATATAAGAAAAGGATCTATAGTGTATTTGATTTCTATAATCACTAACACTAAAGGAATGGATTTAAAGGACATTCCAGTAGTGTCTCAGTTTTCAGATGTATTTCCAGAGGAATTACCAGGACTACCGCCGAACTGAGAAGTTGAATTCAGAATTCACCTACTACCAGGAACGGCACCAATTGCCAAAGCACCTTACCGTTTGGCACCCGTCGAAATGCAGGAATTAAAGAAACAATTGGACGAATTGATGGAAAAAGGATTCATACAGCCAATTTCGTCGCCATGGGGAGCACCGATGCTATTCGTTAAAAAGAAGGACGGATCAATGCGTATGTGCATTGACTACCGTGAATTCAACAAGGTCACAATTAAGAACCGGTACCCATTACCGAGAACCGATGATCTATTCGATCAACTACAAGGAGCTCGATTTTTCTCTAAAATCGATTTAAGGTCAGGATATCATCAATTAAAGGTACATGAAGAGGATATTCCTAAAACCGCATTCAGAACGAGGTATGGTCATTATGAATTTACTGTCATGCCAATTGGTTTAACCAAAGCCCCAGCCGCATTTATGGACATGACGAACCGAATATGTAAGCCATATTTGGATAAATTCATAATTGTCTTCATAGATGATATTCTGATTTACTCTAAGAGTGAAGAGGAACATGCAAAGCATTTGCACGCACTTTTAGATTTATTAAGAAAGGAAAAGCTTTACGCTAAGTTTTCCAAATGTGAATTTTGGTTAGAACAAGTACAGTTTCTCGGACACTAAGTAAATCATGAAAGAATTCATGTAGATCCCACAAAGATCGAGGCAATTACTAAATGGAAAACCCCTGAGTCACCAACCGAGGTTAGAAGTTTCTTAGGATTGGCCGGGTATTATAGAAGATTTATTCGAGATTTTTCTAGAATAGCCATTCCTTTAACTAAGTTAACCTGTAAATCCATTAAGTTTGAATGGGGACCAAAACAAGAAGAAGCTTTTAGAATACTTAAGCAAAGATTAACCCATACACCTATACTAGCGTTACCAGAAGGAACTGAAGATTTTGTAATCTATTGTGACGCTTCTAAGTTAGGTTATGGATGTGTATTGATGCAACGCCAAAAGGTTATAGCTTATGCATCTAGACAACTTAAGAATCATGAAGAAAATTATTCAACCCATGATCTAGAATTAGGAGCTTTAATTTTTGCCCTTAAGATTTGGAGACATTACCTTTATGGTAGTAAGTTTACCATATTCACTGATCATAAGAGTTTAAGGTATGTTTTCGGGCAAAAAGAGTTGAATATGAGACAAAGACGCTGGATGGAATTGCTTAATAATTATGATTGTGATATCGAGTATCATGAAGGAAGGAAAAGCAAATGTAGTGGCAGATGCGTTGTAACACCTCAAAAATTCACGTCCTATAATGTATTGACACGTGTCATAAGCTTTGAACGTGTGAAAGAATACTTTAGAAGGACTAAAGTTGACAAGCAAAGAAACTATGTGAATATAAGGGTTCAAAATGTCAACAATGGATAAATATACTTTACAATAATCCTACATGATGTTTATAACCTTAAACGAATAAATCATGGATCGTACGAAGCTAATTGTGAAAGAAAGTGAGGAATTACAAACTACAGGGGTTAAATGTGTCAACATGTTTAAAGTATACCTCTGAGTGACCTTTTAGCAAACCCGAAGCTCTGTAATGATTAATTATGCTCACTAGAATGCATGATAAAAATTTCACCAAGTTTCGTTATCTTATGAGAAAGTTATGATAAAATTCGTGTGCGAGGGGTTAGAAGCGTCAACATGGAAATTTAAGACTTTTCGGGTAAACACAAAAGGCTTATAATGCAAGAAAAATAGTGAAAATGACCTTTCGAAGGACCAACGGCCAAAAATGCAAAAGTGAGAAAACTTGTAACCTGAAGCCAGGCTTTAGGCGGGCCGCGTAAGGCATGCCAAGACCTTACGCGGGCCGCGTGCGACGCCCAGATGCAGAAACAACAGACAGTTGTCTGTCCAACCATTCTAACCGACTTAGATGCTTGTTTTGCATACCATGGGCTTCCTAAACTGGTATGTAGGCCTTAGGGACACTTGTGGGTGATCCATGTTCAATTATAGCATGATTTGTCAACAATCTAATAAGTTTAAAACACTATATAAGTCCCACATGTTTGCAACATTCTTGCATTCATTCCATCTGCTTGTTTTGAAGACTTCTGGAGCTCAAGTACCCTTCCAAATCATCTCTGGTCGTAATTAGGCCTTCGGTAAGTATGCTCAACCTACCTTATTTAAGTTTTGCTTAGTTTATAGCCTTAAAGTCAAACCGTCGTAATTAACGGTTGACTTATTAATTAATCTCTAATGGTCCAGCGATTAGTCAAACTTAAGGTTGTTATAAGTTGGTAATTATGTGGGCATTAAACCCTTAAAAGGGCACCCACTGATTCCCGTCCTAACTAGATCATTTGTCGAGTCAAAGTTGTTTAGAAAAAGTCAACAGAATGCTAATCTTCGAATTAACGCATAATTAACAATGTAAAAGGTGTGTAACCTATTTTATCATTCATATAACTTAGTAATAAGTATAAGAACTTGTCTAAGCTTGTTTGATTCGACAATTTTCTGTTTAGAACCGATTCGGAACCGAAAGTCGCAAAACTTTGACTTTTGCTTTGACTTCAGTTCTGACCCAATTTAGATAGGTTTAGACATGCCTTAAAGTTCCATTAGGACCTAGTTACATGTTTGTATAACCCTCTGCGTTTATACCACTTGAATGCTTAATTGTCCGACGTTTTCGTTAATTGCTTAAATGTTGACCATAATGCCCTTATGACCATAAAACGAGAATTTTGAAAATATAAAAGTACAATAATCTTTGTTACTGATTATTAAACATGTCCCTAAATTTTCACATCAGTTGGAGGTCTAGATTAGGAGTTATGCTTAATGACGTAATTAGAACGCTTCTTAGTAATTAAACGGCGTCATTAGCGTAAAGCCTATCTAAACCCAATTTTTGACACCAAACCTTTTACCCACTGATGTAATATAATATTTTAGGATTTTTGAAGATTCTTAATTATTTTTAAACTGATCATAACCTAGGATTATCGCCTTGATTCGGTAAATACCGAATATACCCTTTTAGGCCATAAAATGAGTTTTACAAGTCCTTTTGATACCAATCCAATTGCTACTGATTTTAAATAATAAATGAAATGTTTTGAACCTGATGAACTGACCTGGAAACTCAGATTCCTATTTTAACCCGTAAATCGCTTAAAACGACTTTATAAGCGTATTAAACGCATAGTAAGGGTTTAAAACCATTTTGTCACAAAGGACTTAACACCAACTAATATGACCTGTTAAAATAAGTTATTTTACTGATTAATTCAGACCCGAATCACAGAAGCTTAATTAATCCCTTTTATAACCTTTGAAATGACCAAAATACCCCTACGGGGCTTAATTATAGGTTAAACTCGTTTTGGGCATAATGGAAGGTATCCTACTGATATCACAACATATTTAAGGCATGTTAACTTAGGAAACCTGTTTAGGACTCTTATGGTTACCCGTTACGCTTCATGCGCGTTCGATTCGGTTTTTGTAACTAGTTTGCATAAATTAGCCGAAACGGGTCAAACCTTATCATTTTAATCTCAAAATCCAGAATGTGTTTAGTTTACCCATATTAAACAAGTCTTCAAACTTTTCGGGTCTAAATCACATTCCATTCCGGTCTTCGCTTAATCATGCGTTCGAACCGTATATTCCTTTAAAACTAACTGGTCTAAGTTTAGACTTAATTAAAGACCCGTTAGGATTCTAATAGGTTATTATAAACCTTCGTTCCAGAATAGTAGCCCAGTAAAAGCTATCTGTACTTGCTGATTTGATACGGCTGGGATTGAATACTATATTTAGCTCAGGTAAATACTTTTAACTTATTTTCCCTATACGGGCTTGGGGTACGGTATATAAAATACCGCTTGGTCGGGCATTGAATCTTTAATTGTATGATGGTTAAAGTATTGAAATGTCTCGTTTAAATTGTTTTGTTTTCTTAAAGCCTTTGGGGGGTTAATGACCATGTCTCGGATATCCCTGACATCATTTTACGAAATGGCCATGACCTAAGCACGGGGCGTAGGCGTATGCCCGTCAGTGTCTCATATAAATAATGTGATTTTTAACCAAGTTATAAAATATTATTTGTGCCTTGTGCCTTAAATTCATTTTCTTAAACTCTTTTCAAAATGAGTCGGTTGATTGTATTTACCAGTGTAAACTGACGTATTTTCCCAAAAAGGCTAAGTGCAGGTACTAATCGGAATAGGCTGGCTACTCCTAGCATCAATAAAGAGTCTCGCAAGCTTAGATGCCTAAAGTCTGTTGAACAATGTTCATTTTATTTTCGATCCGCCTGTGGATCTTTTACTCTCCGTTTGTAATACTTTGACATTACTTTATCGGATTGTAATATATTTATCTTTTGCTTCCGCTGTGCATTTAAATATTGTGTTGTTTGACTATGATGATATCAACTACGTCACGATACTCCCCTACCGGGCCCACCGGTAAAATGTGGAAAAATCGGGGTGTGACAGGTTGGTATCAGAGCCAACATTGAGTGAATTAAACACTAGTCTTTTGTGTTAAATCTCAGTGACACAGTAGCACATTCCTTGACTTTCTGAGTCTAGACTTAACATAGGAATACCCTCATCTCTATTCAGAGAATTTTTGCTTCAATTCTATATATTTTAATACGTCGCCAAGCAAAGAAGCAGTAATGGAGATTCTCCCCATTCGAAGCCTAAGGAAGGCCGAGCTTCGTACTGCGACTTGGATTAACGTGCATCCAAGGAGAAAACATTCAGAGATAAAATGAAGAAGAAACTCCTTTTGCTGAAGTTCGTTTCCTTAATAGTCCTTATAAGGACATATTTATCTTTCAGTCCTTTCGAGGACAACATTATTACTTTCAAGTCCCGTCTAGGGCACGTCTGTACTTTTATTTTATATAGTGGAATGATTAAATTTAGATTTTCATTCTAGACATGGAAAAATGAAATAAATGGAAAAATAACATTTCCTTTTATATGATCTACCATTATAATAAAATGGCAAAATCTAAAAAGGACAAGACCTAGCCACGTATTATGTTGAGACAGGGCCAAGATGGTAGTTCCTCAATTAGATTCAGGTCCTTATTTAACATCTCAAATTAGGATTGCTCTGCGTTAAATATTAAAAGAATCTTAAAGGTAAACCTAGCCTGTATGACAAGGCCAAGATGGTAGAACCTATTCAAAAGATTCAAATCCTTGTTAACACCTAAGAACGTGTTAACACTCTTGACAAATGTGATTCGAGAAAATCACAATAGTCATCCCTAGACTGGAAAATTTTAAAATTTCCTAATTTGCCTTTTGATCTAGAAATCATGGCTTATATCGTCCTATAAGATGATCATATTATAAACATCCGTAAGTGATGAAGTGCCTACGGGCTAAACTTGTTGTCCGATAAGACAACGACAGTGGTGGTCTTTGACCCCTGTCTATAGATGTTGGAATACGTCCAAACATAATAGTCGGTAGGATCCATACGATCTCGACTAATAGCATCTGAAAAGATGATCATACCATAAACATCCCTTAGGAGGGGAGTGCCTACGGGCTATAATTAACGTCCTCTGAGACTAAAGACAGTGGTAGCGTGCAACTCCCTGTCAAGAAAAGGCAATGAACAACGTTCGAGCCTAAATACCTTGATTCTACGAGAATCATGACTTATAAATTAAACTTGTCCACGTGACTAAGCCTTTTGTGCTATTACTAACTTATAATTTAGGATTAATAGTGAAAATCCTGAAAAAAATAAATATCATTCTTTTCCTGCCAGTATAAATATTAAAAGAGAATCTTAAAAGGTATAACCTAGCTTGAACGTCATTAAAGACCTAGCTAAGATGGTAAAACCTGTTTAAAAAGAGATTCAGATCCTTGTTAACATCTGAAAACATGTTAACACTCCTGACAACAGTGGTGCGATACAATCACACTTGTCATCGTTATATTAGGAAATTTTCTTCCCACCCCTTATTTAGCTTAAATGATCAATAGAAATCGTGGCTAATAAATGTCGAGCATGATGAAACATCAAAACATCCATTTGGGATGTATACCTACGGGCAAAGATGTATATATGAAAAAGATAGTTTTATTTCATAACTTCTTGTCAAGACAATGAATTATGAAATTTTCCGACCCAAAGGAATCCTAGATTATGTTTTAAAATTTTTCTAGTGACAAGGCATCTATGCCATCAAAGGTCCTTTGGAACAAGCCCTTGTGCTATATAAAATGTCGGTACGACATTGACAGTCGTGACTTATGTCCCCTGTCTATAGATATGAAAGATTATATTACGTTAAAATGCCAAGGATGGTTTATTTAAAAACCTAGGCAAAACATAATCAAATAGATTTAATACTATCTATTCGCCTATATGGCTTATTTGTACCATGGCTATTTAATCATCAAATTCGAAAATTCACCATATAGTTAAACCAATTATTACCACTTGGTTTGTAGCCTTCAAAGCTTCACCATGGCTGACTCCTCTGAAGCTCACAATCATCCAGTTAATCATAATGATGATGCAAGACTGAACTTAACAAGCATCGAGTTACAGGCTATGATAAATACAGCCGTAAACAACGCTGTGGACCATGCGTTAAAGGATCATAAGAGAAAGTGTGATAATACCCCAAATAAAGGTTGTAAAAAGGGTAAGACCGGTTCAAACTATAACCAGTCCAAGCCAAAGGAGGCTAAAGCCGAATGTAAAACCTGCAGGAAGAAACACTTCGGAAAATGTTTCTATGATCAGACCAGGGGATGTGTCATCTGTAAAGAGATGGATCATAAGACCCATGAATGCAAGGACTTGAAGAACAACCAACAGTCAGGTGAAAAGACCAGATGCAAAACCTGTAGGAAATACCACCTCGGGAAATGCAGATTCGAATCTCAGCCTCTACCCTGTGGGATCTGCAAGTCCAAGGAGCAGAAGACCTTGGATTGCAAGAGATTGGGAGACGCAACCTGCTATGGTTGCAATGAAATAGGGCACATCAAAACTAATTGCCCTAATAAAACCAAGAAGTCTGACAAGGCTAAGAAGACTGAAGTTGGGGACTCTCCAATGAATGCTCAAGAGGCCATTCAGGATGGAGATGTCACAACAGGTACTTTCCTTATCAATAACGTTTATACTAGAGTATTATTTGATTCAGGTTCAGATAAGTCTTTCGTAGACAATAGATTTTGTAAATCATTAAATCTGCCTGTTAAAACTCTAAGCGTTAAGTATAAAGTAAAATTGGCCGATAGTACCTCAGAGACTGCTTCAGCAATATTAGATGGATGTTTTATATCCATTAGGAATCGTTTCTCCGCTGTCCTTGTTTCCGTTAAGATAGAGGGACTCGATATAATAATAGAAATGGGTTGGTCATCCTGTAACCAAGCCCATACTTTATGTGATAAGAAGCAAATAGTTATCAAGACTCCTTATGGTGAGCCTTTGACAATTCAAGGAGACACTGGGTATGGATTGCCTAAGATCTTGTGGAATATGGTATTTAATACCAAAGATTCGAGTATGGAAAACTCAGAAGAGACAAACAACAGTCGCGATGCTAGAGATGCGACAAATGTCAATAGTGCATCAAATGTGAACCTCAATATTGAAGGAGTTAATCTCCAAAACTATAATTAACACAGCTGTTAGATAGACTATGAGAAAAGCTGTGAAAAGGTTCAAGGAGCTGAATGCTGTTTGTTTAAAAACACAAGTCGCTGCTCGTAAGAAGAGCTTTATTCATACTTCAAATGCGAAGAATAACCCAAACAAAATCATATATGGCAAGGAGCCCATTCCTTTAAGGATGTACTTAAAAGTACTTAGTCTCTTGGAGGTCAAGAGGCTTCAATAGTAAAAAGGGGCCATCGATTACAGGGAATTGTCGAATGAAGTAGAAACCATTAGGTGTATCAGCGGTCGTGCTGGAAAGGACCCGGTGAAGTATGCATCACAGTCATTCGATGGTAGTACCCTCAATAAGTAAAGACATTAATAAAGTCCACAAGAAAGATCCCCTTATGCATTATGGGATGATCCAAGTTTTAAGAACCTTATTAGAAAAACCTATTGTCCGCATCTCGAAAGAGGAAAGATGGAACAAGAATTTTCTAACCCTCTCCATAAAAAGTTCTAAACTATCGATAGTATGTCGAAAAAAAAATTAATTCATTGGCTGAGTTAGTGCTCTATTCAGTTTACCCAAGGTCTAAGCTTAATGCAAATGATTATTAGTGGTCAGCATCGGAAATAAGAGGGCACATTAAGGTTTCAAAGCCTGCTCATTATAAATCCGTTATGGATCTACCTCAGCTACTCACGTTTTTATAGATTAAGAAATAACCAGTCGAAGCTGAAACTGCCCTAGAAATTTTCAAAGATTATACGGCTGAGTTTAAAAGGATTAAGAATGGAGGCGTTTAACCCTCCTGATGTAGGATTAGAGGCAGCTCACATTAATGACATCAGATAAATCCCTTACTGTGATTTATTTTTGCTAAGAATTACATCCGGTTTCAGGTGCTGCTAAGTCTCTCATAAGACCATAAGTTTAGCAAACTCTTAAAAATTTTCCCGTAAGAACCTCAGATGTTAAGTGTAAGGTAAAACTTACAGGCAGAATCATAAGAACCATTTCTTCTGTTCCTGTCAGAAGCCTTCAGGCGTAGAATTTTAGAAGTATTCAATCGCTAGAGGAAGTGCGTCAGCATATATATAGTGGATACCTCCTTGATCTCTTTCGATTGTGAATACCAAACGGTATGATAAAAAGCTCCATATGAGGATTGGTATATCTTAATATGTTCCATAGATTGCTTCCATGCCTGATCAGTATGGAGGTTTAATGCATGGGACCACAAAGATATTCCGATGGTCATAGAATACTAAAGTCAGCTAATGGTATTCAAAGGAGATATCCAGAATGGAATTGTCCAAGTAAATGTTCCGGATCAAGGAATTCGTGGACTCGTAACGTAAATGTGTCACTTAATTGACACAAGCAATGATGGATGAATTGGAGCCTGAGAATTGTAAAATCTCGATAACCTCCTTGTATCTTGATTATCTTCTCCTAAGATTACCCTGTTTACCCCTGAGAGGCAGGTAGAGTTAAGGTTTATATATCCCATTTAAGGCTGTATTATTATGAAATCTCCAAGACGGCTAGTACCATCATTGGAAGAATCGAAACCCTGATTAACTAAGTTTTTAAATAGAGGGTTCATATAGCCTAACTCAATATCCTGAGAATTCGGTATAGTTAATTATGAAAGACAGTTCATTTTGCTTATGCATTGTTACCGCAACCCTAATTAGGCAACGTTTAAGAATCGCCATCAGCTGCCCAGGATCGTCGATTTGTTCGACTAACTGTAAGGATTAGCTACTCCTTAAGATTGGTTTTGAGCAATGGTTGGAATAACCATCTCACCTAAAATAAGCTTTTCCATAATAGTTATTATATAAGTATCAAGGTGGCTCCTTTGGAGACCTTGTATAGATGAAATATCAAAACATCCGTTGGATGGACGAGACTTTGGGAAGTCCACTTATCAGGATCTGAAAGTTGCATTGGAAACAACGAATAAGATCATACAAATCCCTAATCATCTGTAAGTTGCCAGTATTCGACAGAAAATCAATAATTAATGAAAGTAGCAACCCTCCTAAATTCTTGTTAAGGAGTAAGGTCCAACAAAAGATATCACCCAGGGAAGGTGTGCCAAATTTGTTAAATTATCAGGCTAGTTAAGCTCTGAATATATAGAAGTATTCGAAGGAAATCAAATGTATCAAGATCAAGTAGCTTATAAGCTAAAACCTAATTAAGGAGCTTGGCGGAACTCGCAATGCATTAACACACTAATGATTTAAGGATGTGGTTCACCAATAAATTAAGAAGCATTATCACAAAATGATATGGAGATTTATGATATGATGAGCAACCTGTATCGATTGAGGATCGACAGGTTAAGAAGCTCCAAAAAGGATACATGTACCTATTATAGGGGGTCAACTTGGGAGCTTGGAAAGGCTCCAGATATGCTAAAGAAGTTAAGTCCATTATACGACAAAAAGTACTTCCACCATTTTAGCAAATCTCGAGGTCAAGATTTCTTTTAAGGGGGTGAGGATGTAACACCTCGAAAATTCACGTCCTATAATGTATTGACACGTGTCATAAGCTTTGAATGTGTGAAAGAATACTTTAGAAGGACTAAAGTAGACAAGCAAAGAAACTATGTGAATATAAGGGTTCAAAACGTCAACAATGGATAAATATACTTTACAATAACCCTACATGATGTTTATAACCTTAAACGAATAAACCATGGATCGTACGAAGCTAATTGTGAAAGAAAGTGAGGAATTACAAATTACAGGGGTTAAATGTGTCAACATGTTTAAAGTATACCTCTGAGTGACCTTTTAGCAAACCCGAAGCTCTGTAATGATTAATTATGGTCACTAGAATGCATGATAAAAATTTCACCAAGTTCCGTTATCGTATGAGAAAGTTATGATAAAATTCGTGTGCGAGGGGTTAGAAGCGTCAACATGGAAATTTATGACTTTTCGGGTAAACACAAAGTGACCAAGGACTTCACAAAGTGGGTATAAGTCTTGAAGCCCTTATACGTCAATTTGGAAGGCTTATAATGCAAGGAAAATAGTGAAAATGACCTTTCGAAGGACCAACGGCCAAAAATGCAAAAGTGGGAAAACTTGTAACCTGAAGCCAGGCTTTAGGCGGGCCGCGTAAGGCATGCCAAGACCTTACGCGGGCCGCGTGCGACGCCCAGATGCAGAAACAACAGACAGTTGTCTGTCTAGCCATTCTAACCGACTTAGATGCTTGTTTTGCATACCATGGGCTTCCTAAACTGGTATGTAGGCCTTAGGGACACTTGTGGGTGATCCATGTTCAATTAATTATAGCATGATTTGTCAACAATCTAATAAGTTTAAAACACTATATAAGTCCCACATGTTTGCAACATTCTTGCATTCATTCCATCTGCTTGTTTTGAAGACTTCTGGAGCTCAAGTACCCTTCCAAATCATCTCTGGTCGTAATTAGGCCTTCGGTAAGTATGCTCAACCTTCCTTATTTAAGTTTTGCTTAGTTTATAGCCTTAAAGTCAAACCGTCGTAATTAACGGTTGACTTATTAATTAATCGCTAATGGTCCAGCGATTAGTCAAACTTATGGTTGTTATAAGTTGGTAATTATGTGGGCATTAAACCCTTAAAAGGGCACCCACTGATTCCCGTCCTAACTAGATCATTTGTCGAGTCAAAGTTGTTTAGAAAAAGTCAACAGAATGCTAATCTTTGAATTAACGCATAATTAACAATGTAAAAGGCGTGTAACCTATTTTATCATTCATATAACTTAGTAATAAGTATAAGAACTTGTCTAAGCTTGTTTGATTCGACAATTTTCTGTTTAGAACCGATTCGGAACCGAAAGTCGCAAAACTTTGACTTTTGCTTTGACTTCAGTTCTGACCCGATTTTGATAGGTTTAGACATGCATTAAAGTTCCATTAGGACCTAGTTACATGTTTGTATAACCCTCTGCGTTTATACCACTTGAATCCTTAATTATCCGACGTTTCCGTTAATTGCTTAAATGTTGACCATAATGCCCTTATGACCATAAAACGAGAATTTTGGAAATATGAAAGTACAATAATCTTTGTTACTGATTATTAAACATGTCCCTAAATTTTCACATCAGTTGGAGGTCTAGATTATGAGTTATGCTTAATGACGTAATTAGAACGCTTCTTAGTAATTAAACGGCATCATTAGCGTAAAGCCTATCTAAACCCAATTTTTGACACCAAACCTTTTACCCACTGATGTAATATAATATTTTAGGATTTTTGAATATTTTTAATTATTTTTAAACTGATCATAACCTAGGATTATCGCCTAGATTCGGTAAATACCGAATATACCCTTTTAGGCCATAAAATGAGTTTTACAAGTCCTTTTGATACCAATCCAATTGCTACTGATTTTAAATAATAAATGAAGTGTTTTGAACCTTATGAACTGACCTGGAAACTCAGATTCCTATTTTAACCCGTAAATCGCTTAAAACGACTTTATAAGCGTATTAAACGCATAGTAAGGGTTTAAAACCATTTTGTCACAAAGGACTTAACACCAACTAATATGACCTGTTAAAATAAGTTATTTTACTGATTAATTCAGACCCGAATCACAGAAGCTTAATTAATCCCTATTATAACCTTTGAAATGACCAAAATACCCCTACGGGGCTTAATTATAGGTTAAACTCGTTTTGGGCATAATGGAAGATATCCTACTGATATCACAACATATTTAAGGCATGTTAACTTAGGAAACCTGTTTAGGACTCTTATGGTTACCCGTTACGCTTCATGCGCGTTCGGTTCGGTTTATGTAACTAGTTTGCATAAATTAGCTGAAACGGGTCAAACCTTATCATTTTAATCTCAAAATCCAGAATGTGTTTAGTTTACCCATATTAAACAAGCCTTCAAACTTGTCGGGTCTAAATCACATTCCATTCCGGTCTTCGATTAATCATGCGTTCGAACCGTATATTTCTTTAAAACTAACCGGTCTAAGTTTAGACTTAATTAAAGACCCGTTAGGATTCTAATAGGTTATTATAAACCTTTGTTCCAGAATAGGAGCCCAGTAAAAGTTATATGTACTTGCTGATTTGATACGGCTGGGATTGAATACTATATTTAGCTCAGGTAAATACTTTTAACTTATTTTCCCTATACGGGCTTGGGGTACGGTATATAAAATACCGCTTAGTCGGGCATTGAATCTTTAATTGTATGATGGTTAAAGTATTGAAATGTCTCGTTTAAATTTTTTTGTTTGCTTAAAGCCTTTGGGGGGTTAATGACCATGTCCCGGATATCCTTGGCATCATTTTACGAAATGGCCACGACCTAAGCACGGGGCGTAGGCGTACGCCCGTCAGTGTCTCATATAAATAATGTGGTGTGTCTATTGATCTTTAACCCGGCACGAACCGGGCTACTGAACGCATAAGAAACATGTAAATCTTTTATGAGTATTATATTCAAATAATTATCCCAAGTTATAAAATATTATTTGTGCCTTGTGCCTTAAATTCATTTTCTTAAACTCTTTTCAAAATGAGTCGGTTGATTGTATTTACCAGTGTAAAATGACGTATTTTCCCAAAAAGGCTAAGTGCAGGTACTAATCGGAATAGGCTGGCTACTCCTAGCATCAATAAAGAGTCTCGCAAGCTTAGATGCCTAAAGTCTGTTGAACAATGTTCATTTTATTTTCGATCCGCCTGTGGATCTTTTACTCTCCGTTTGTAATACTTTGACATTACTTTATATCGGATTGTAATATATTTATCTTTTGCTTCCGCTGTGCATTTAAATATTGTGTTGTTTGACTATGATGATATCAACTACGTCACGATACTCCCCTACCGGGCCCACCGGTAAAATGTGGAAAAATCGGGGTGTGACATGCGTTAAGTCGAAAGTATCATGGAAAGCCAAAAAGGGTACGTTCTCTTAAATTAAATCTACAAGTAGATTTAAATGATCAAATAAGAGAAGCACAAGAATCAGTAATCAAGGAAGATACTGAAAAATTAAAAGGTATGTTAAAAGAATTAGAACAAGAAACAGATGGAATATGGAAATTCCATAAAAGAAGAATGTGGATACCTAAATTAGGAAATCTACGTCATCGTATATTAGAAGAAGCTCATAAGTCTAAGTATACGATGCATCCTGGAAATGATAAAATGTATCAGGATTTAAGTAAAAATTTCTGGTGGATAGGAATGAAAAAGGACATAGCAGCCTATGTTTCTAAATGTTTAACTTGTTCACAAGTTAAAGCTAAACATCAGAAACCCTCAGGTTTATTACAACAATTAGAAATACCAGTTTGGAAATGGGAATTAATATCAATGGATTTTGTTACTAAATTACCCAAAACAAATAAAGGAAATGATACAATCTGGGTGATTGTAGATAGGCTAACCAAGTCAGCTCATTTCCTACCAATGAAGGAAACATTTAGTATGGAACAACTAGCCAAATTATATGTAAATGAAATTGTTTCATTACATGGAATTCCTTTATCAATTGTTTCTGATAGAGATAGTCGATTTACCTTTCATTTTTGGTCAAGTTTCCAAAAGGCAATGGGAACCAAGTTAAATTTAAGCACAACTTATCATCCTCAAACGGACGGACAAAGCGAAAGGACAATTCAAACAATGGAAAACATGCTTAGAGCTTATGTAATTGATTTCGGAGGAAATTGGGACGATCATTTACCTTTAATAGAATTTTCTTATAATAATAGTTATCACACAAGTATCAATACTGCACCATTTGGAGCACTTTATGGACGAAAGTGCCGAACCCCAGTCTGTTGGGCAGAAATTGGGGAAAAGCAACTATCTGGACCTGAGATAGTGCAAGAAACAACCGACAAGATTATTCAAGTCAAGGAACGACTAAAAGCAGCACGTGATCGACAGAAGGGCTATGCCGATAACCGACGCAAACCATTGGAATTTCAAGTAGGAGACAAAGCATTATTGAAGGTCTCTCCTTGGAAAGGAATAGTAATATTCATCAAAAGGGGAAAGCTAAGTCCCAGGTATGTTGGACCTTTTGAGATTATTAGAAGAATAGGACCTGTAGACTATCAGCTACAACTGCCAGAGGAAATGGCAGGAATACATGATGTTTTTCATGTATCTAATCTCAAGAAATGCTTAACTGACGAATCACTGGTAGTACCTCTTAAGGATATAGAGGTAAATGAACAACTCAAGTTTGTAGAAAGGCCCCTACAGATTGAAGACAGGAAGGTCAAGAATCTCAAACATAAGAGATTAGTTCTGGTCAAAGTGAAGTGCGACTCCAAAAAAGGACCTGAGTACACATGGGAGCTTGAGTCAGAAATGCAAAGGAAATATCCGCACTTGTTCCAGTAGATCTCGAGGACGAGCTCTAAAACAAGGTGGGGAGGATGTAACAATCCTCAAATAAAACTGACACCCTCGAATAATGTTCCGACACCCTAATATATTTTAAAATATAACAAAATGTTCCAAAATACACCCCATACTCGAATACAGGCCTAAAATATATTAAATAGTATTAAAAATAAATAAAAACTAAAATCTTGGGCTGAGGCGGGCCGCGTAGGCCTCACCCCAACCTTACGCGGGCGGTATGAAGGTTGAAACCTGAATTCGTTTGATTTCTTAAGTTAAGGCGGGCCGCGTAAGACCCCCGTTAAGTTCACGCGGGCCACGTGAGATCAAGATAGTGGCGCAGCCCGGTGATGACACGTGTCATCATCGTATCAAGCCTAGTTGGTGATCCGGACGAGTTACGAGTTGACCTGGAGTCAACACAGGCCGCGTAAGCCCAGACCATGTGTTACGCGGGCCGCGAGAGAACCGAGATCAACACCTATAAATAGAATGCATCGGATTTCATTTGGAATTCGCTCACGATCATTTCTCAATCACAATTTCTGAATAGTAGAGATAATACGCGGGTATTATACCCCCTAATTAGCGAAGTTCTGCTCCGTTGTAAGTATTATAACCCCTGGATAGGTATTAGATACGCTGCCCGATCGATCTAGGGTTCCGTAACGGCTGTCGTGGTTCTGCCCGACGTAGTCATTGGAATGCCGTCTCGGGGAGGATATTACTAATGTTAAAATGGGTTATTATACTAACGCTTGTGCATTTGTGTAATTTATATATTATTCCCAGGAAACCCTTACGAAAAATCTAAGACGGCAATGTGAGTAATCTCCTTTTTGTTAACAGTTTTTACAAAACCTTAACTATTTTATAATGCAATTTAGCAGTGATTGAGTCTTTGTAATTCTACGATTACTGCCGGTATGTTGGGGTTTTGTATACAAAATCTGAGTAACGTTACCATTGGACGAAGAGTTAGCCAATGCGTAATATGACCCACAAGTCAGGATTGACAGTACTGAATGAGTAATTGGGTAGATATAAACATTGTAATCGCCCTCAATACTGTTAAGTTTAAAGTAAATTAATGTTTCTTGAGTAAACTGGGATTCACTCACCAGTATTTCCCACTGACAAATGTTTTTAAAACGCGTTTCAGGTAACACAATGTGAAATCCAATTAGAAGCCAGCTGGACAGCACTGAAGGCTTGGAAAAGTGGCTATAAAAGTTACCTAAATAAAGAAGGCGTTTTAATTCAAATAAAAATAGGATTTATCCATATAAATCAGCTTGTAATAAAAACTTGGGTTTCATCCCAATATGTTAATTTATATATATATATATAAATGGTGGATTTCACTCTGATAAACATTTCCTAACTACGGTCCTGATGAAAATTTCCGCTACCAAATTAGACAACATGTGATACCACCGAAACTGGCTAGCGGCCGCCCGTTCCCGGGAATCAGGGATCGGGGGTTGCGACAGAAGGTATGGACATTTTGAGTTCTTAGTGATGCGTTTTGGGCTCACTAATGTGCCAGCAGCATTCATGGACCTCATGAATAGAGTCTGCAAACCATACTTGGATAAGTTTGTCATTGTCTTCATAGACGACATACTTATCTATTTTCGTAGCCAAGTTGATCATGAGAAACACCTTCGGTGTATCTTAGGATTGCTTCGACAGGAGAAGTTGTATGCTAAATTCTCCAAATGCGAGTTCTGGCTTCGCGAAGTCCAATTCGTGGAATCCAAGTTGATCCTGCAAAAGTAGAAGCCGTAATGAATTGGGAAGCACCAAAGACTCCAACTGAAATTCGTAGCTTTCTGGGTTTAGCTGGATACAATAGGAGATTCATTGAAGATTTCTCAAGAATAGCAGCACCATTAACTTCCTTGACCCCCAAGAATGTTAAGTTTGATTGGGGTCCAAAACAACAAGAATCCTTTGAGATTCTTAAGCATAAGTTGAGCAATGCTCCGGTATTGTCTTTACCTGAAGGAATTGAAGAGTTTGTCGTATACTGTGATGCGTCACACACCGGTATGGGTTGTATACTTATGCAGAAAGGCAAAGTGATTGCCTATGCATCACGGCAACTAAAGGTGCATGAAAAGAATTACCCCACCCACGATTTAGAGTTCGGTGCCGTGGTATTCGCACTAAAGTTATGGAGACATTATTTGTATGGAACTAAATGTGTGATCTATTCAGATCACAAAAGTCTCCAACACTTATTCAATCAAAAAGAGCTCAATATGAGACAACGCCGTTGGATGGAAACTTTAAATGATTATGATTGCGAAATTCGCTACCATCCTGGTAAAGCGAATGTGGTCGCCGACGCTTTAAGCCGAAAGGAAAGAGTTAAACCAATCAGGATCAATGCCAAGAGCATTGAATTAAAGAATAGTCTGAATGAAAGACTATTAGCTACACAAAAGGATGCTGTTTTGGAAGCTAACCTTCCAGAAGAAAAGTTAGGTGTAACTATTGAACAGTTAACACCAGGTAAGGATGGAATCCTCAGACTAAATGGAAGAATTTGGGTTCCTATTCACGGAGGACTTCGGGATGTAATCATCCAAGAAGCTCACAACTCTAAGTATTCAGTTCACCTAGGAGGTGACAATATGTATCAAGATTTAAAGGCTAATTATTGGTGGATAGGTTTGAAGAAATCTATTGCCACACATGTAGCTAAGTGCCTGACTTATGCTCAGATTAAAGCTGAACATCAAAAGTCATCAGGTCTGTTACAACAACCAGAACTTCCTACATGGAAGTGGGAGATGGTAACAATGGATTTTATAACCAAGTTACCTAAAACAAGGCATGGAAATGATACAATATGGGTCATAGTTAATAGACTGACTAAGTCAGCACATTTCTTACCCATCAAGGAGACTTATAGCACTAATAAGTTAGCCCAATTATATGTGGATAGGGTTATAGCCCTTCACGGAGTACCGGTCTCTATCATCTCTGATAGAGACACTAGATCCACCTCTCACTTTTGGAAAAGTTTCCAACAATCTTTGGGCACATGTTTGAATTTTAGTACTGCTTACCACCCATCTTGAGACACCTCTGGCAACGACCCTTGTTGCACTGACCATTGTGGTGTTTGTTGCATCTGTTTCACTTTGGAAGGTTTCCTCGATAACTACCTTGCCCCTGGCTACCAGAAGATTGCTGACCAGGGCTCTTGTAGTCATCAGTTCTTCTCTGCTGAGACTGAGACTGAACAGAAGTTGAACCTTTGCTCGAAGCTCCATCCCACTTACGTTTGTTGTCACTGGGAGTTTCAGAAGTAGCTGCAGCACTTATACGCTTCGGTAACCTGTTCTGCTCCACCGCCTGATCTGTAAGGCGATGAGCCAATTGTACAACTTGCTGGATGGTGGCTAGGTTGGCTGAAGTCACATGACTTTGGATTTCTGGCACTAAGCCCTTGAGAAAAAGTTCAATACGCTTAATTGGAGGGTCCACCATGGTGGGACACAGTAATGCAAGCTCATTCGATCTCTTCGTATACGCCTCAATTTCTGACCCCGTCATCTTGAGGTTGAAGAACTCGACTTCCAGCTTATGAATGTCATCACGACTGCAGTATTCTTCCTTGATCATTTCTTTAAAATTGTTCCATGGGGTGGCGTTAGCAGCAACCAACCCCAGCATTTGGACCTGAGCGTTCCACCACGTGAGCGCTAAACCCTCTAGAGTCCCGGTAGCATACTTCACCCTGCGAGCCTCAGGGTATTCACACATCTCGAACACAGACTCGAGCTTTTCAAACCAGTGGAGGAGACCTACAGCTCCTTCAGTGCCGCTAAAAGTACCAGGACGACAGTCCATGAAAGTTTTGAAGGTGCACACAGGAGGCTGTGCAGGTTGACCTCCTGCCTGAGCAGCTGCAAGTGCCGCAACAACTTGTTGGTTAATCAGAGCCGTCAACTGGGCTTGTGTCATGTTAACGCGTCCAGACATGATCTTCATATCAACAGAAACGTGTGTGAGAGGGGTTCGCGAAAGTGCGATGACAGAAGAGAGTAAGCACACATATGTTCAAGCAACAGTAGCTATACTAACTAAGCATACCATGAGCAAAGTTCTACGTAATCTAGCATGTAGGTAATAAAACATAAACCATATCACTAGAATGTCGAGTCTTGCACGTGGAGTGAAGCGTCGTTGTGGATCGTAGAGCACTGTACAGGTTATAGTCTGGTTTTAACAAAAAAAAACGTTTTCCTTTATTAAAACCAAGTTCTCTATAACCAATGGCTCTGATACCAATCTGTCACACCCCCAAAATCCACACGCGGAGTATCACCGCTTGGAGGCGTGACTGACCAGGATCAAGCCACCAATCATATTGAACAAACATATAAGTAAACATAATTCAACCAAACAATATGAAAGGTGTTCAAAAACCCAAAGCATAGTTAAATGTTTAGCGGAAGCATAATTGCAAAACCCATTACAAGTTTTAACTATGAAATAGAGTAATGTTCATAGCATGGCATACACTACCATGTCCCACAACGACCGTTCCTCCCTGTGCAAGCTCCATAAGTACCTAATGACCTACAAGGCATGTAGCGACGAATCAACAACAAAGTTGAGCAAGTTCACAATTGGTTGTTTGGTTATAGTATTCATTTCGTAAATCGTATGTTCGTTTTGTAAACCATGTATCGTATTAATTCGTATCGCGGCCAATCCAGGCATGTTTGCGATGATTAGTGGGGGCTTCCCATGTATTACTAGATCACGCGTATCGACTGCTATGAAAATGTAAGAGGTGCCCTAAGTCAATGTCTATCAGCATTGACCCTTTGCCCATAGTCCATTAGTACACGCCCGTCCGACTGGCATGGTGTGAGGTTTGTTAAACCTAATAGCGCTATTAACTAATGACCCGCTCGCCATAGGCCTCGGCGATTAAGTCGATAATTGAGGGACTTCCTTTGATAGAGGTGATGGTCTTATGATCGTGTACGTAGGCTTTACGTACGTGCCCTTCAATCCGAGGACAGTAGTAAGTATAACTGTACATAGGTTTTACGTACGTGCCCTTCAAATCCGAGGACAGTAGTAATTAGTTTAATAGTAATGGTTGTACGAGTAGTTATTCAATCCCATTCCCAACCTCTGGGAATCCCATGCCTTGGCTAGTGTGAACTCACCTTGGTTTGCTCAGCAGATACACAGAAAGGTCAAGTCTAGCAGCTAGTGGTCAACCACGTCCTAACATGGTTACCATAAAAGTCAGGTTTTGGTTTCAAGTAGTGCGCATAAGCATCATATAAGATAGCATATAAGAAACATACACAGATCATGTCAACACACATCATCACATTCAACACTTGTAACGTATTCAAGATTGGGCTCGCACAAGCTTAGTGGCCTTGTGCGAGTCATCCGTTGGAGCCCCATACTACCCGGCCCAATATCAAGAAACCCAAACAAAACTATAAACATGTACACAGCCCTAATAACAACTCTCGTGCGATTCAGTAATACACCCGACCCAACATATACACCCAGCCCAATAATTAGCATAACAGACCTGCATGTATCGGCCCAAATAGACAACACAAGTCTTGTGCAATCCGATTGGGTTGTGCGACTGGGTTTGGGCTTTGAGGCCCAACAGTTAAACAATTACATCTTGTGCGATCCAGCAAGCCTTGTGCGACTGAAGACATCTTGTGCGACCAAGATGTCTTGTGCGAATGGACTCTTGTGCGATTAGTTTTATTATCCAGATATTAAGGCAATCAGTTACATAACTTTTATCTTGAAATCAATCACAAGGTTTCCATTTATTTAATCAATCAACCAATTAACAGTTTCATACTTAATCAATATTAGATCAAACAAGGGTTTTTAACATCCATTCTCATGAATCCTAACATAATCATAAATAACAACTTATCAACACCTAAACATATTAACATGGATCTCGATCACTAACATACATCCGGTTATAACAACACAATAATTCATTCAACTCGTAATATATCACAGCCGATTACATACCTTCTATCCTAATCATTATGCAAACAATCCGAGAACATGACATGCTAGCCGATTAACATCACCATACTTATCCGATTGGCTAGAACATCATCATATGATTAACAATCCGAAGCATATAACATAACAGCCGATTTAACAAGCATCATCAAATACAATCCGATCAATGTGACAAATCCGATTAGTGTGAATCATTATCAAATACATGCAGATGGGCCGATTTTAAGAACACTAAGATTCAATAGTTTATATCATGTTCAATCATCTATCATAACATAAATCAAAGTAACACACTAACCGATTAGAAGATAACACAAAGGTGATCCGAATCAAGAAGATCTTCGAGAGAAGTTGGATGTGGCTGCCGTCGAGTTCTAGAGGAAAGGAAGGGAGCACTAGGGTTTTGCTATGTTGTGTGATTGCAAATAATGAAGAGTGTTAACCTCCTCATGAGGCTATGCGTATGAGAAGTAGGCCGAACCCATCATGGGCTGCCTATGTGTTCCGAGTTCAAGGAGAAGTGGGCCGAGAGTTGTATGAGTCAAAGCCCATTGGCTTGTGCGATCGGTTTATTAATATATACATACATTACACATACACACATAATCATATCTAAACGTGAGCCAAAAGACTTGTGCATTGCTTGCCACAGTTCTGACGTAAATCGTGCATCACGATCAGAGATAATCGAAGTGGGCACTCCGTGCCTCGAGACTACTTCCTTAAGATAAACGTCTGCTAATGTGGAGAACTTATCCGTTTCCTTGATAGCCAAGAAGTGAGCAGACTTTGTGAGTCGATCCACAATCACCCAAATAGTATCGTTACCACATTGAGATCTAGGCAGGCCAGTAACAAAATCCATGGAAATTTGCTCCCATTTCCATTGTGGTATTTCTGGTTGTTGGAGTAGGCCTGAAGGTTTCTGATATTCCGACTTGACTCTCGCACAAGTCAAGCACTTGTTAACGTATGTTGCTATGTGAGCTTTCATGCTAGGCCACCAATACGTAGTTTTGATATCGTGGTACATCTTATCCGAACCAGGATGTACCGAGTAGCGAGACTTGTGTGCCTCATCCATCACAAGCTCTCGTAGGTTGCCATAGAGTGGGACCCAAATGCGTCCTGTTACGTAGTAAGCACCGTCTTCCTTCTGTTCTAAGCGTTGCCTTGAGCCGCGTAGGGCTTCAGCCCTGACGTTTCCTGGTTTCAATGCTTCTACCTGAGCATCTCGTATCTGAGAAGGAAGACTAGACTGTATAGTGAGTTGTAAAGCTCGCACGCGCTTAGGCGCAGTGTCCTTTCGACTGAGGGCGTCAGCCACAACATTGGCTTTGCCTGGGTGGTACCTGATCGAGCATTCGTAGTCATTCAGCAGTTCGACCCATCGTCGTTGTCGCATATTCAGTTCCTTCTGTTTGAAGATATGCTCGAGGCTCCTGTGGTCGGTGTAGATGGCGCACTTGGTACCGTACAGGTAATGTCGCCATATCTTAAGTGAAAAAACAACAGCTCCCAGCTCTAAGTCGTGTGTAGTGTAGTTCCTTTCATGAACCTTAAGCTGACGTGAGGCGTAGGCTATAACTTTATCCCGCTGCATCAAAACACAACCAAGACCCTGAATGGAGGCATCACAGTAAACTACAAAGTCATCTGTACCCTCTGGCAATGAAAGGATAGGTGCACTGCAAAGTCTATCCTTTAAGTGTTGAAACGCTAATTCCTGTGCATTTCCCCATCGATAGACAACGCCTTTCTGCGTCAGGGAAGTGAGAGGCTGTGCAATCTTGGAAAAATCCTTAATGAACCTCCTGTAGTATCCTGCCAATCCCAAGAATTGGCGAATTTCCGTTGGCGTACGAGGCGCAAAACAATTCTTAATCGAGTCTACCTTAGATGGATCTACATGAATCCCATCCTTGTTCACCACATGGCCTAAGAAATGGACTTCACGAAGCCAGAAGTCGCATTTTGAAAACTTGGCGTACAGTTGTTCTGTTCGAAGGAGTTCCAAAATGAGTCGTAGATGCTGCTCGTGTTCCTCCTGACTCTTCGAATAGATCAGGATGTCGTCGATGAAAACTATGACAAACTTGTCCAGATAAGGCTTGCACACTCGATTCATCAAGTCCATGAAGACCGCAGGTGCGTTTGTCAGCCCAAAAGGCATTACCAAAAACTCATAGTGGCCATATCGAGTTCTAAAGGCTGTTTTGGAGACGTCCTCCTCTCGAACCCTCAGCTGATGATATCCTGATCTCAAATCAATATTTGAATAGTAGCTCGACCCTTGCAGCTGGTCGAATAGGTCGTCGATGCGTGGAAGAGGATAGCGATTCTTCACAGTCACCTTGTTGAGTTCACGGTAGTCGATGCACATTCTGAAAGTTCCGTCTTTCTTCTTCACGAATAGCACTGGAGCTCCCCATGGCGAAGAGCTAGGACGAATAAAACCCTTATCCAAGAGTTCTTGTAGTTGCGTAGAGAGTTCTTTCAACTCTGATGGAGCTAAGCGATACGGTGCACGAGCTATGGGCGCTGCTCCAGGAGCTAGCTCGATTTGGAATTCGACCTGACGATGAGGCGGAAGGCAGGTAACTCCTCAGGGAATACCTCAAGATAGTCGCGTACAATCGGAAAATCTTCTATCTTTTTCTCTTTCTTCGAGGTATCAGTAACGAGAGCCAGAATAGCAGTGTGGCCCTTTCTTAAGCACTTCTGAGCCTTAAGGAAAGAGATGATGCTCACAACAGCACCAATCTTGTCGCCACGAATCATGAGAGGTTCATCACCTGGGCGAGGAATACGGACAATCTTTTCGTTGCAAAGAATCTCTGCTTGGTGTTGGGATAACCAGTCCATCCCAATGACAACGTCGAAACTACCCAGTGTGATAGGAAGGAGGTCGATTAAGAAAGTATGATCAGCAAGAACAAGATTACAACCCTTAACTATGTGGGTGATCTCTAAACTTTTACCATTAGCTAACTCTACTGTGTGCTTGGGGTTCAAAAGTGTTGGGGTACGCTTAAGCATTTGGCTAACTTTTAGAGACACGTAGCTAGTATCAGCACCCGAATCAAATAAGACTGTAACATAAAAGTCGTCGAGAAGGAACTTACCCGTCACAACATTGGGATCATTCCTCGCTTCACCCTGGCCAATAACGAACACACGACCCCTTGCACCATTGCCGTTGTTACCCCCGTTGTTTCCATTCCTCTGGTTGTTGTTGTTGCTGTTCTGGTTCAGTTGGGGACAATCCCTCTTGAAATGGCCTTCAGCTCCACACTGAAAGCATCCCTTGTTGTCTCGTTGTTGCTGTTGCTGGTCTTGTGGAGCTGGTGGTTGTTGTCGCTGGTTCTGATTTGCAGGTCGTAAGCTCCTACAATCTTTAGCTTCATGACCCATCTAGAGACACCTCTGGCAACGACCCTTGTTGCACTGACCATTGTGGTGTTTGTTGCATCTGTTGCACTTTGGAAGGTTTCCTCGATAACTACCTTGCCCCTGGCTACCAGAAGATTGCTGACCAGGGATCTTGTAGTCATCAGTTCTTCTCTGCTGAGACTGAGACTGAACAGAAGTTGAACCTTTGCTCGAAGCTCCATCCCACTTACGTTTGTTGTCACTGGGAGTTTCAGAAGTTCTGCTCCTTTGATAGAGGTGATGGTCTTATGATCGTGTACGTAGGCTTTACGTACGTGCCCTTCAATCCGAGGACAGTAGTAAGTATAACTGTACGTAGGTTTTACGTACGTGCCCTTCAAATCCGAGGACAGTAGTAATTAGTTTAATAGTAATGGTTGTACGAGTAGTTATTCAATCCCATTCCCAACCTCTGGGAATCCCATGCCTTGGCTAGTGTGAACTCACCTTGGTTTGCTCGGCAGATACACAGAAAGGTCAAGTCTAGCAGCTAGTGGTCAACCACGTCCTAACATGGTTATCATACAAGTCAGGTTTTGGTTTCAAGTAGTGCGCATAAGCATCACATAAGATAGCATATAAGAAACACACACAGATCATGTCAACACACATCATCACGTTCAACACTTGTAACGTATTCAAGATTGGGCTCGCACAAGCTTAGTGGCCTTGTGCGAGTCATCCGTTGGAGCCCCATACTACCCGGCCCAATATCAAGAAACCCAAACAAAACTATAAACATGTACACAGCCCTAATAACAACTCTCGTGCGATTCAGTAATACACCCGGCCCAACATATACACCCAGCCCAACAATTAGCATAACAGTTCTGCATGTATCGGCCCAAATAGACAACACAAGTCTTGTGCGATCCGATTGGGTTGTGCGACTGGGTTTGGGCTTTGAGGCCCAACAGTTAAACAACATTACATCTTGTGTGATCCAGCAAGCCTTGTGCGACTGAAGACATCTTGTGCGACCAAGATGTCTTGTGCGATTAGTTTGATTATCCAGATATTAAGGAAATCAGTTACATAACTTTTATCTTGAAATCAATCACAAGGTTTCCACTTATTTAATCAATCAACCAATTAACAGTTTCATACTTAATCAATATTAGATCAAACAAGGGTTTTTAACATCCATTCTCATGAATCCTAACATAATCAAAAATCATAAATAACAACTTATCAACACCTAAACATATTAACATGGATCTCGATCACTAACATACATCCGGTTATAACAACACAATAATTCATTCAACTCGTAATATATCACAGCCGATTACATACCTTCTATCCTAATCATTATGCAAACAATCCGAGAACATGACATGCTAGCCGATTAACATCACCATACTTATCCGATTGGCTAGAACATCATCATATGATTAACAATCCGAAGCATATAACATAACAGCCGATTTAACAAGCATCATCAAATACAATCCGATCAATGTGACAAATCCGATTAGTGTGAATCATTATCAAATACATGCATATGGGCCGATTTTAAGAACACTAAGATTCAATAGTTTTATCATGTTCAATCATCTATCATAACATAAATCAAAGTAACATACTAACCGATTAGAAGATAACACAAAGGTGATCCGAATCAAGAAGATCTTCGAGAGAAGTTGGATGTGGCTGCCGTCGAGTTCTAGAGGAAAGGAAGGGAGCACTAGGGTTTTGCTATGTTGTGTGATTGCAAATAATGAAGAGTGTTAACCTCCTCATGAGGCTATGCGTATGAGAAGTAGGCCGAACCCATCATGGGCTGCCTATGTGTTCCGAGTTCAAGGAGAAGTGGGCCGAGAGTTGTATGAGTCAAAGCCCATTGGCTTGTACGATCGGTTTGACTAGTCAATTGTCGGGTCAAAGTAGTTTGACAAAAAGTCAAACTGGACAGAATGTTTGAAAATGATTAAAATTAATAAAACAGAAGTTCTAAATTATATCTTATCATTATAATGACTTGGTAATTAATATTAGAACATGTTTTATCAGTCCTAACCCGACAATTAATAGTCTAAGGTCAGTTTATAACCGAAAGTCGCAAAAGCTTGACTTTTGCTTTGACTTTCAGTTCTGACCCGTTCAAGCTTAATTCTACCATGTTTTAAGCTTCCATTAGGACCACATTACTCAGTAGTATAACCCTCTGGAGTTATAGTACATGGTTCCTAATGGTTTGAATTATATGCACATGATCGTTAATATGCTTATAAATGCCATAAACGCCCTTTTGACACACAACTGAGATTTTTAGCAATGTGAATGGACAAACACCTTTGCTACTGATATTTAAACTTGTCCCGAAAATTTGACATTTTAGATTAGGAGTTATGCTCAATAGCGTAATTAGAAAACTTTTTATTAATTAAATGGCATAATTAGCATATAGCCTATTTAAACCCAAATTTTTATACCAAACTTTTACCTACTGATATAAAATAATATTTTGGGATTTTTGAAGATTTTTATTTATTTTTAGGCTGAGCATAACACGGAGTTATAGCTTTGATTCGGTAATAGTCGATTTTACTCTTTTCAAGCATAAAATGAGTTTTACATAACATTTGGATACCAAACTTTTTGCTACTGATTTTATTTGATAAATAAAACATTTTGAACATTATAAACTGATCAAAAACTCAGATTTCCTATTTTAACCCAATAATCGCTTAAAACCGACTTTTACGCGTTTAAAGCGCACAGTATGAGTTAAAACTATTTTTGGCACATAAACTTATTACTTACAGACGTTTTAAGTTAATTTATGTATTTAAACCATAAACCAATGTTTTAAACTCAGAAGTCAAGTTTTGACCTTTAAAGCTTATGTGAAATTACCAAAATGCCCCTACGGTGCATAGTTTGGTTATATAAGAAAAATTTCACATATATAAAATACCCTACTGTTATAATTTATAAAAATACATATTTTTACTGATCATATCCGACCTGAAACTCAGTTAAATATTTAAACTCTTTTATAAGCATTAAAATTACCAAAATGCCCTTATAGGACTTAATTTGGTTTAAATTACTTTTTGGGCATATATGTTAAACATCTTACTGATGTATTAACATTATTTTGAGCATAATAACGATTAAGACCTGTATATGATTCATTTGGTTACCCATTACGCATTTACGCGTTCGGATCGGCTTATGTGACTAGTTTACATAAAATAGCCGAAACGGGTCAAACCTTATCATTTAATCCTCAATTTCCAGAATGTATTTAGTTTACCCATATTACACAAGTATCCAAGCTTGTCGGGTCTAAACCACATTCTATTCCGGTCTCCGTTTAATCTAGCATTTAGAACCGTAAGGTTTCCTTCTAGCTAGCCGGTCTAAGTCCTTGACTAAATTGAAGACCCGTTAGCATCCTAATAGGTAATAAACCTTCTATACAGATTAAATAGCTTCCGGTAGAAGGTGCCACCAAAAAGCTTTTGGATTATACTGCTAACATCAGGTAAATACTTTTAACTTATTTTCCCTTATACGGGCTTGGGATATGGTATTATAATAATGCCACTTGGTCGGGTATGAAATCATTTAATCAGATTGTGATTAATAAATTTGCATAACCCGTTTTAATCTATCTTGTTTGATAACATAAACATTGGGGGTTAATCTGACCGTGTCCTGGATATCCTCGGCTCATTTCATTTGAAAATGGCCACGACCTATGCACGGGGTGTAGGCATACACCAGACAGATGCAAATGCTAAAATATAAACCCACATGTTGGGGATAACTCCTTTGTGGGTTCTATAAGTGGTGAGTCGGTTAATCATGACCGGCTTCTAACCGGCCCCAATTGTATGACAAACATATAAAACGGTATACAAGATTATTTTTAAAATAATTGTCCTAAGTTATAAATGATTTGTGCCATGTGCACTTAAATCAATTTTTATAAACTCTTTTTAAAATGAGTCAGTTAATTGTATTTACCAGTGTAAACTGACGTATTTTCTAAAGACTGATTGACAGGTACCTCTCATAATAGGCTGGAGCTATTAGGTGTAATATAAGAGGATCTTGCAAATCCCTAGGATACCTGAAGTCTGTTATTTTGTTCCTTTGTAATTTTATGATCCGCCTGTGGATCTTATTACATTCCAGTCTGTATATTCATTTACTCGAACACTCAGACATTATGGTTAGTAATAGTTTATTCACCAAGCCTTCCGCTGTGCTATTATATTGTGTATATTGACTATGATGATATCAACTACGTCACGATACTCCCCGCCGGGCCCACCGGTAATATGTGGAAATATCGGGGTGTGACAAGGAGGTGCCTTCACTTCTAGGCGAACCAGACAATTGACGGTACGCGTCAGATGGTCCTTGGTCACTCATACTGTAAACTAACAGATAGTCAAATAACACATAACAATAAATACAGTTATGCACGTATTTTCGTAATTTATTTCCTAACACTTTACATTTTGATGTCAGCAGAACACCTCTGTAACTGAATCAGTGGCTTAGCTCTGATACCACCTTCTGCCGCAACCCCCGATCCCAAATCCCCAGGAATGGGTTGCCGCGAGCCAGTTTCGGTGGTATCTCGTATTGTCTAATTTGGCAGCGGAAATTTTTATCTGGACCGTAGTTAGGAAACATTGATCAGAGTAAAATACCACATTTTCGTAACATTAAACAAATGGGTTAAAACCCAAGTTAGTAGTACACACGTTTTCATAGGAATAAATCCTATTTTATTAATAAAAACATCTATTTTATTTTAGGTAACTTTATTGCACTTTTCCAAGCCTTCAGTGCTGTCAAGCTGGCTTCTATTTGGCTTTCACAATTTGTTACCTGAAACGCGTTTTAAAAACATTTGTCAGTGGGAAATACTGGTAAGTGAATCCAAGTTTAATCAAGTTTAATAAAAATCCCATTGTACAGTATTAAGGGCGATCCCGCAATTATATTTGTTTCCAAGACATCACAATTAACATCCATGGTACTGTCGAACCCGACTTGTGGAAATGTTACTCCTTGACTAGGTGGTAACAAATTTTGTATACAAAACCCCAACATACGCATGATAATTGTATTCTTACAAATACTCAATCCTTGTTTAATATATAATTAATTAAATGAGGTTTTGTAAAAACAGTTAACAAAAAGCGGATCAACTCACATTGCTGTCTTAGATTTTCCGTAAGGGTTTCCTGAGAATTATCTATAATTTACACAAATGTACACGCGTTAGTATAATAACCCATTTTAACATTAGTAATACCCTCCCCGAGACGGCATTCCAACGACTACGTCGGGCAGAAGCACGACAGCCGTTACGGAACCCTAGATCAATCGGGCAGCGTATCTAATACGTATCAAGGGGTTATAATACTTACAACGGAGCATAACTTCGCTATTTAGGGGGGTATAATACCCGCTTATTGTTGGGATTGAACCCTACCAGAGGAACAGATAATGTAAAGCCAAAACCTGGTCACAACAGTGGATTCACAATAAGCAGTAGTTTATACTTTGCTCTCCCCTTGAAAGTGAGTTATAACATCTGATGGTCTCTAACTGCTGCTCATAATCAACTGCTGTGCCCTTTCAACTGCTGATATGATCCTAAAGACTGCTGAAGGCAAACTCTGTTGCTCTATCTACTGCTGTCTCTTAAGTGCTGCTGAAGACACAAACACTGCTCATTCAAGGACTGATCACCTTTGAAGAAAGCACTGATGTTGTTGTTAAGAATCAATGCTTAGGCTACAACAGTGGAACGTGAAGCAGTTGTTTCCTCATGTTTTGTATTATTATTACAATCAGTTGTTAGACATCAGTAGTTTGTGTAAGGACAGTAGATATAGTTTGTTAGGCTGTTAGACGTCACTTTCATGGTGACGTCAGCTGAGATTCCTCAGTGGTTTGGTTGGCCTATAAATGTAACAGTACCCTGTACTGTTACATTTGATTGACTGAGCGGGTTCTTCTCCTCATGTCTAATCCTTTCATCTTGTGTACAACCAACCTTGGGGTATCAGGCTGAGGGGGAGTGTAGTTTGTAAGCATTTCTGTAATCTTTTGCTTTGATTTGTAAATCATTCGACTCTATGAGAAGCAATTGTTTATCAAACTATTATCTCCTTTGATTGTGTTTACAGAGTTTGTTTTCACTTCCGCTGCATCTAACATGTTTTCATATTCATTAATTATTCATCTTAAACAAACAAACACTATCATGAGAGCCTCTGATCCTAACAATTGGTATCAGAGCCTGGACAGTCAAATTCGATCTAACAATCAATTTGACATAACAGTTCGGCTCAAAATTCATTGATACTAAGGTTGGTTGTATTTTGTTGTAAAACAGAGTAACGAGTGATAACGCTTAAAGTTGCTATTCAAATACTCTGTAAAACAACCAAGATGTCATAAGACACACAAATCTCACACAACAAGTGATATCATGCACAAGACACTCATGGTTTTTAGATCTGAAAACATATCTATTAAACTATGGGATTATTTCTTATTTTCAAAATTGATTTCAACTGTTGTTATGAAAATTGTGATGTCACCTTATTAAAATGCTAAAGTATGAACCTCAGATTAACAAAAACCTATGATCATAAAACATTAGTGTTTTTGTTAACTTAAAAAGAGGGGAATTAAAACTTTAGTCATTCAAATCTTATGTGTTGAAAACAGGTTGAGTTCTTCAAAAGGACAAAATCAACTATGTTAAAATACATTAAGAAAATTCACAAAAACTCCGAAGTGTGTTTATCTCAAAACTTTTGAAGTCAAAAGAAAAGAGTATAAACATAAAACACTTATGAGTCAAAATATAGGGTAATAATGGTCATTAAGCAACTATGTGCATTCATCTGTTCAGAAAAAGGTTTTGATCCCAGTGAATGAACTCCAAAGAGGACTAGACAAATGTTCAAAAATTTATCCATGTGTCCTCATGTTTGCAATCAACTGACAAAGAAAATGGTACCAAACAGTGGTCAAAATGTACTCCAAAAGTTTTCTACCACTATTGTCAAACTACTGACCATTTTTCAAAAACTTGTGAGTGATGTGATTATATTCTCTATTGAAATTACACCAGATCTTTTTGATACTGTTCTTAGAAAATCCTTTAACCATTTTTTTTTTTTGTGTTGTGTTCAAAGGATTTTCTCGAATAACCAGGATATATCATTCATTTTTTTTAAGAATGTTTTTGAAACTTTTGCTTGTTTTTGTTGGCAATAGATTCAGCTCCTGACAGGATGTAATACCTTATTTTTGTTGGTATTATTGTTCTCATAAATGGGTCAAAAGGAAATGGTACTTATGTCAAAATCATGTCATTCTCAGGTTTGCTCCTAAATTTTTATCAAAGGTTGATTGCAAACTGTGTTTGAACTACTAGGGTACTCATGTTTTAATTGAATATTAAACGAAAATGAGTTGCCTTAGCAAAAGTATTCATCATCTGGGGTACTAACCACTGTCTTTCAAAATTGACATGTGGCAAAACCACGAATGAAAACTTACAAAACAGTTGCTGATATACTGATCTTTCAAATCATTACCATTAGCTTACCCTTAACCACTGGTGTTCAAAAAAAGTCTGCTCTACTTCAAAAGTCTGTTCACTGCTGAAAGCCATCCTCTGTTCATTCATTTTCTTGATAAACTCTGTTGCTCAAAGGCAGTGTCTTATCCACTGATATGCTATCCACTGATAGTAAAAATCATCCGCTGTTTCCATTTTACCGTTGTAACCACTGCCTTACTCAGTAGCTTTCATAAAGTACTGTCCTTCATTTCATCAGGGGTTTGGCATGTGGGCAGTACTATGTGGTCAGTCTTTTTGGTAACCGCTGCCACGTCAGCATTCATCTTCTTCCACAAAACCCCCACTTCACACCAAACAGGGTTTTACTGTCGAATTGAATTCTTAAAAATTCTCTTCTCAAAGCAGTTTTTCATCTCATTTCTTCACAAATTTCTTCGATCAATCATCCTCAAAATGACAAAATCAAAGAAATCTTCAAAACCCTCATCCAAATCATCATCGAAAACAGCCTCTCAAGAGGAAATCTCCACTGAAATTCCATATAAACCATCTCACAATCTCCTGGGTCTTCTTACAAAACCCAGTTCCACAAAGGAGTTCGATTCCATCATTGATATCATCACCGCCTCAAAGTACAAAACTTTGTTGACAGCGGATGCACCAATCTATTTGGCGACCTAAAGGGAGTTCTGGAAAAATGCAACCCTTGAAAAACAAGGCGACACTGCAACCACCATAAACTCTTCTATAAAGGGTAAAGATGTCCAAATCACGCCACAATCCATTTCAGAGGTCTTTCAACTCGGTGATCAGGAAGGTAAAATTTCTTTCACTAAGAACGAGTTAAAAATTGACTTCATTGAGAGAGGGTATGAAGCCACAATGATGAAGAAAATTACCTTAGAAAAAGGTTATTTTCCTTCTGCAACCAGATTTTTATTTCATACCCTCCTACTATGTGTTTCAAACAAAACCACTTCTTTTAATGAAATCCCTTTAAAGATTCAAAATCTGGGATATGCTATTCTTCAAGGAGAAAATTTTAACTATTCTCGGGAAATTTTTAAAGATTTGGTTAATAATGTTGAAACAAAATCATTCTTACCGTTTCCAAGGTTTTTAAGTTACTATTTTTCAAGGAAATTCAGTAAGGATGATTTAGCTGTAATAAACCAAGGTGATTCCATTCAAACAAATTGCTTAACTGCTGAAACTTTTACAAGGATGTCCACACCTTGCAAAACACAAGCAGAGGTACCTGAGCAAATTTTAGCAGTTACAACTGCTCCTCAGGTATCTGCTGCTGAGCCCACTGCTCATGGTGATCAAAGTGGCAGCACAACTGCTTTGAAACCCACACCCAAAATCTCCAAAAAGCCAAAAAGAAAAACACAAAAACCCACAAAACACATCAAAAAGGCAACTCTGGAGGATGAGATACCAGAGCTCCTGCCAGTGACAACACAAAAGTCACAAGAAACCACTGCTGCTACTTCCTCACAGCAGTTGGTACAAATATCTCAACCCTTAACCGAAACTCCTCCTGCTTCTTCACAAAAAGAACAGGTTGTACAAATAGGGCCTCCACATCATGATGCTCTGGAAACACTCGTTTCTATCATCCACAGTCCAATGCCCGGGACACATCCTATTTCTACACCAATCCTCACATCCAAAATTCCTTCACCAATAAAACCACTGTTGGATGCAATTGATTTGAACCAGGCATTATCCAGTCCTTCTCAATCACCTATTAATGAGAATATACCTCAACAACTGACTGGGTCTGATGTATCAATCTTTGCTAACCCACCAACACAACCTGAGGAGGTTACACCCCTTGAGTTACAAGTAACTCTTGGTGGTATTCCAAGTGAAGCAGCCACTACAAGTGTTACACCCACTGGGTTACATTTGGACAGTGGTTACATTCATAAGACTTCCTTGGAGGCAATTCCTTTTATAGCACCTCTGCCAACCACCAGTGGATTTATTTATCCTACTGGCAACATCAAAAGGTTGTCAAGTGTTGAAGGAAGAAGACCCCAGTACCAAGAAAAAGGGGCATCAGTGGTTAATGTTTGGAGTATATTCCCTACTTCTACCACTGATAAAACCACTGCTAGTGGGAAATCAGATGATCCCATTAACTTGGGTGATGGTTTAAAGTACCAGAAATTGACGGATCGTATTGCAAAGCTTGATAACTCTGTTGCAGAACTCAAAGCTATGCTACAACAGGTGTTACAAGTTCAGAAGGTACAATCAACTGCTGTTCCACCTCAAGCACTTGCTCCACAAAGGGCACCTGCTACAAATGAGCTCTGGAATCTATTTCAATCTTTTCTCCAACAACAAGCACAATTAGCAGATCAGCAACATGAAAAACATGTCCAACAGCTGAGTAATGCAATGGAGTCAAGGTTCAAGAACACTCAGGCTGATTTAAAGGCTCTCAAAACTCAGATCTTGCAAACCACTGGCACTGCTCCTCCAAAAGTCCGCTTCATTTCTCAACTCCCTGAAGATAATGCCAAAAAGGGGGAGAAAATTAAGGAGTGGAAAAGGAAGGGTATAGAGGATGGTCTCTATCTTGAACCAGAAAATTCAAACATGACCAAAAACATCCCTTTGCCAGATGGCAGCAAGAAAATTGATGTGACAACAAATGCACTAGCAGAAGCAGTTGCAAGTGTGAAAAGAGATAGAGAGGCCAAAAGGAAAGCCAGGGTGGACAGAATGGATCATCCAGATCAGGGTACTTCTGGGTCAAGGGATCATGAAAATCCTGTTGAGGAAAAGAAGAGGCCTACTAGAAAAGTAAGGCAACCCAAATCCATTCCAACCAGACGTTCAAAGTCTGCTCATAAACCACAATACAAAACAACTGATGCAACAGGAGTTACAAAAACTACTGCTTGCCAAACAGTTGTTCCATCAACACACACCACTTCAAAACACACAACATCCACTACTTTACCATCATCACCACCAAAAACAACACCTGCTGACACACAGCAGAAGACAGCAGATGTTATAACATCTGTTGTAATGACAACAGTGGTTGAAACACCAGTTGTTTCAACAGCTGTTAGTCAATCACAATCCACTGCCACTACCTCTACCACCACTGTTCCATCCAAAACATCATCAGTCCCTCCTACAAAAAGGAGAAGACTAATTCTCAAAGATGATGACTATTCACCACCACAAACATCTTCAAAATCCTTAGCTCTTGTCACAATTCCAAAACCTGTTCCTCTCTCTTCAGTTAAAATGTACAAGCCCTTGCCTCCTGTAGGTGTTCAATTTCCTCTTGAGCTAGCAGCTGTTAGAGATGAAATCAAATCCTTTTACTATGAGGATGATCCTGCCAAAAGGAATTTGCCATCAATAAAGGGATATCCTTGGCCTAAAAATGTAAATGAGTACTTGGAAATCAAGGCCAAGCAAGCAGAGGATATCTCAAACAGAAACACACAAGGGAAATCTGACAAAGAAATTTCAAGAAATTATCAATATCTGCTCACACAAGTCAGAGCCCTAGAGCAATTTGCAAAAAATGTTAGTCAACAAATTTCTGAAAGAGCAGCTGAAACTCTGAAGAAAGACTACATTGAAAGCATCATGGCTCACAAGAAGTATAAAGGAGAGAGATACATGTACAAAGAGTGGACTGTTCCTGAGCTTGAAGATGAAGCTGCAAGAATTCAAGACATGATAAAAAGGAAAGTCACTCACACTCCTCCAAACTGGGCAAAGTTTAGAAAGAATGTACCTGACAAACAGGAAGAGCTGAAGAGAATGAAAGAGGAACTGGTAGCAGCTGATTATGGTAACAAAAGACAAGTTGCTAGATGGAAAGAAGATGCGGTCAGGGCTACTTACAAAAAGTTGGAACAATTAAGAAAGAAAGATCCCACAGTTCCTCAAAAGCCTGACTATCCTGAAGCAGCAGTTTCAAAAAGACAATCTAAGCTGCAAATCAGGAGAACCACTGAGCCAACTGGTGCTGCCATCTGCAAAAGAAGGAGCAAAAACCAGTTTAGCATGGAAACAATTCAAGATCTATTAGCTGGAGATGCCATTGTAAAAGCAGGCACGGAAGTAATGATAAAAGAAGATCTTGAATTGGAACAATCTGCAAGTGCTGCTCAGCCAGCTATGAACAGGCCAGCCTCACCAAATACTTCTGCTAATAAACATCTCCCAAGAAACCCACCAGGCTCAAAAATACAAAAGTGGGAAACTGACAAACAGACCTGGGTATTGACTTTGCTCAGGTCTGGTGGAGGAGTGGAGAAAATATCAAGGGAACAAGCTCTTGGCCTGAGTCTTGAAGATTTGCATGATCTCCTTGATCTTCCACTCAGCAGGGATGATGAAGATACAGATGCCCTAGACTTTGAATTACAATTTAAAGGTCAGATAAGGGAGCTGTTGATGAGGCAATAAAGAAGTCCACCAATAATGAAGAGTTTTGGCATTATCTGTTCCAGGGGGAGATTGTTGGGATTGAACCCTACCAGAGGAACAGATAATGTAAAGCCAAAACCTGGTCACAACAGTGGATTCACAATAAGCAGTAGTTTATACTTTGCTCTCCCCTTGAAAGTGAGTTATAACATCTGATGGTCTCTAACTGCTGCTCATAATCAACTGCTGTGCCCTTTCAACTGCTGATATGATCCTAAAGACTGCTGAAGACAAACTCTGTTGCTCTATCTACTGCTGTCTCTTAAGTGCTGCTGAAGACACAAACACTGCTCATTCAAGGACTGATCACCTTTGAAGAAAGCACTGATGTTGTTGTTAAGAATCAGTGCTTAGGCTACAACAGTGGAACGTGAAGCAGTTGTTTCCTCATGTTTTGTATTATTATTACAATCAGTTGTTAGACATCAGTAGTTTGTGTAAGGACAGTAGATATAGTTTGTTAGGCTGTTAGACGTCACTTTCATGGTGACGTCAGCTGAGATTCCTCAGTGGTTTGGTTGGCCTATAAATGTAACAGTACCCTGTACTGTTACATTTGATTGACTGAGCGGGTTCTTCTCCTCATGTCTAATCCTTTCATCTTGTGTGCAACCAACCTTGGGGTATCAGGCTGAGGGGGAGTGTAGTTTGTAAGCATTTCTGTAATCTTTTGCTTTGATTTGTAAATCATTCGACTCTATGAGAAGCAATTGTTTATCAAACTATTATCTCCTTTGATTGTGTTTACAGAGTTTGTTTTCACTTCCGCTGCATCTAACATGTTTTCATATTCATTAATTATTCATCTTAAACAAACAAACACTATCATGAGAGCCTCCGATCCTAACACTTATATTGCCTAATATTCAGAATTGAGAAAGAAATTTCGAATTTGAACGATTTCTGAATGAAACCCGATGGCCTGCTTATATAGTTGCTGAGTCTGGTTCTCTCGCGGCCCCCATAACACATGGGCAGGGCATACGCGGCCCGCGTTGACTCCAGGTCAACGTGTAGCCCATCCGGATCAGCCACTAGACTCGTCATGTGTTGGGCCACCTGGCCGCACCAGGCTGTGCCACCTTTTGAGCCTCTCACGGCCCGCGTAAGGGGTATGGGGTACCTTACGCGGCCCGCCTCAACTTAAAATTTCTTGTTTTTCATTTATTTTTAATGCTATATTGTATTTCGGGCTCGGTTTTCACATACGGGGTGTATTTAAAGACATATTGGGACATTTTAAAATATTTTGGGGTGTCGGAAAATATTCGAGGGTGTCAGTTTATTTAGGATTGTTACATCCTCCCCACCTTGTTTTAGAGCTCGTCCTCGAGATCTACTGGAACAAGTGCGGATATTTTCTTTGCATTTCAGATTCAAGTTCCCATGTGTACTCAGGTCCTCTTTTGGAGTCCCACTTCACTTTGACCAGAACTAGTCTCTTATGCTTGAGATTCTTGACCTTCCTGTCTTCAATCTGTATAGGCCTTTCTATAAACTTAAGTTGTTCAGTTACCTCTATATCCTTAAGAGGTACTACAAGTGATTCATCAGCTAAACACTTTTTGAGATTAGATACATGAAATACATCATGTATTCCTGCCATTTCCTCTGGCAGTTGTAGCTGATAGGCTACCATCCTATTCTTCTAATAATCTCAAAAGGTCTAACATACCTGGGACTTAGCTTTCCCCGTTTGATGAATCTTACCACTCCTTTCCAAGGAGAGACTTTTAACAATACTTTATCTCCTACTTGAAATTCCAACGGTTTGCGTCGGTTATCAGCATAGCTCTTCTGTCAATCTCGTGCTGCTTTCAGTCGTTCCTTGACTTGAATAATCTTGTCGGTGGTTTCTTGCACTATCTCAGGTCCAGATAGTTGCTTTTCCCCAATTTCTGCCCAACAGACTAGGGTTCGGCACCTTCGTTCATAAAGTGCTTCGAATGGTGCAGCATTGATACTAGTGTGATAACTATTATTATAAGAAAATTCTATTAAAGGTAAATGATCATCCCAATTACCTCCGAAATCAATTACACAAGCTCTAAGCATGTCTTCCATCGTCTGAATTGTCCTTTCGCTTTATCCGTCTGTTTGAGGATGATAAGCTGTGCTTAGATTCAACTTGGTTCCCATAGCTTTTTGGAAACTTAACCAAAAATGAGAGGTAAAACGACTATCTTTATCAGAAATGATTGATAAAGGTATTCCATGTAATGAAACGATTTCATTTACATATAATTTAGCTAATTGTTCCATACTGAAAGTTTCTTTCATTAGTAGGAAATGAGCTGACTTGGTTAGCCTATCTACAATCACCCAGATTGTATCATTTCCTTTCTTTGTTTTGGGTAATTTAGTAACAAAATCCATTTTTATTAATTCCCATTTCCACACTGGCATTTCTAGTTGTTGTAACAAACCTGAGGGTTTCTGGTGTTCAGTTTTAACTTGTGAACAAGTTAAACATTTAGAAACATAGACTGCTATGTCCTTTTTCATTCCTATCCACTAGAAATTTTTCCTTAAATCCTGGTACATTTTATCACTTCCTGGATGCATCGTATACTTAGACTTATGGGCTTCTTCTAATATACGATGATGTAGGTTTCCTAATTTAGGTATCCACATTCTCATTTTATGGAATCTCCAAATTCCATATGTTCCTTGTTCTAATTCCTTAACCATACCTTTTAGTTTTTCAGCATTGATGTGTGTAAAATGCAACATATAAATTACATCAAATGAGGCATAAAACTAACCTTTTTTAAGTACTAATATTGGAAAAAGAGTGTTTTTGTCTTCCTTTTATATTTTCAGGATTAAATGAGCTCAAAAACGCAAAAGAAGCAAAAAGAAAGCTAAATCCAACATAAATACAAGAAAAGGAATATTAGTGGACTGCCCGAACCCTCAACGGCACCTTCCAAAGCAAAATAGAGAAATCAGAAGACTGAACACGCCCCGTGCTCAGCCAGCACGGGGCCGTGCCCAAGAAGCAGCAGAAAAGACAAATCCATAGAAGCTTCTATTGCCCATCACGGGGCCGTGCTCAGCGGACACGGGGGCGTGTCGAAAGTACAGCAGGCGCATTTATTGTAATTGCGAATTGCAATTAATGAGGAGAGAGATTGTCAGACGGACACGGGGTCGTGCCCAGCGGACACGGGGCCGTGTCCAGCTATCTGTTCAGCCTATAAATAGGAGTGCTTGGATTCATTTCATCTCATCCCTTGGCACACCACCTCTCTCACACTTCATCCACCACCCACCACCATCACAACACCATCATCCACCACCATCATCCATTGTCCATCGTAGAGTGTGTGAGTCGTCTCGGGATCCAAGATTGATCGTAAGAGTTCTTGACAATCAAGGCCATGTTTGCCTAAGTCTCTTACATCACTTGGTGAAGACAAAGTGTCTAGTATAATACTTTTTATTTCTAATCTTTTGCACTTTTTATTTGATTTTGTATTAATGACTTTAATAACTAGTTACTTATGTTGAAGGTGATCTTTCCTTATCGTTTGTCCGTGGTGTCTTGGCATTATTTTACTGTCTATATAAAATAAAGGATTTTCACCATTCATATCTCCACGGTCTATATGGAGGTATGTTGGCTACCTGGTAGGGGGTTAAGGGAACGGTTTGGTAAAGGTCTTGCCATTGTTCAGCGTTTAGAGGTCCTGCAATGGACCTGGGTCAAATTTAGTAGGACCTCCTTCAATACTTCACGGTATTGGATGGCGGGGGTCCAAACTCTTTGATCCCCTCATAAGTTAACTACTATTAATACTATAACCCGGCTATTTAGGACTGTATCCCTGCTGACTCAGACTACTTAGCCGAGGGTAACGTCATCGCCAAAAGCGGGGCCTACCACAATACTGCATTAATAACTTAATTCATTATCTTCCAATAATCCACCCCTTTAGGATTGTATCCCTGCTGACTCAAACTACTGGGGTGAGGGTAACGTCACCTTCAAAAGAGGGGCCTACTACAATAACTAAGATAATCTCTTAATTATGTGCAAAAGTGCGGAAATAATCAAAGGTTATACTAGATACGAGTCGGAACCAAGTGATTCATCTTGTCTATCTGTTTTTCTTTTATTTTTATTTTCAGCATTTTAGTTAGCTTTTAATTTTCTTAGTTTAAAACATTTTTCTAAACTTTTATTTTGGTTAGACGTTGAGGATAAACCGGTACTAAAAGCTCTTGTGTCCTTGGACGACCTCGGTATCTTACCAACGCTATACTACACTCAACGATGGGTGCACTTGCCCATATGTGTGTTTAGTGTTAGTGAAATATCGTGTTTTATAAATTTAAAACTTGGCTAAAATAAGTGTTAAAAAGGGCTTAAAATATACACCTAATATATATAACACTTACCGCACATCAAGTTTTTGGCGCCGTTGCCGGGGACACAAGGATTTTAAGAAAGTTAGGAATCAACGGCCTAATCATCTTTTATTTTTCTTTTTATTTTTTTTAGGATTTTCTTAGTTTTTCAGCTTCTGCAGAGCTCAGCACGGGCCGTGCCCGGTCAGACACGGGCCGTGCCCAGCATCATCACTGGCAGTTTTTATTTTCTGAGTTACAGAGAGCTGAACACGGGGCCGTGTCGGTGCAACACGGGGTCGTGTCCAACTCCCAGTAACTGGGAATCCAGAAAACAATTACTGTATCTCTCAACACGGGCCGTGTTCACTGAGCACGGGGCCGTGGTGAACTTTCTGACCAACGTTCTTTTCTGTTTTTATTGCAGGACTTGGAACCCAGGTACCACATTTGACCCTCCTACGTAGTGCATGAGCTCCAGCTCTAGTAGAGACATAAAAGAACCCTTGGAAGAACCCGAACGCTTTCTCAGAAAAAGACTTAAAGCTAAAAATCAAGAAAAAGCTTCGGGGGACCCAATTCCAATGGCGGACCAACGTACCCTCATGGATTACCTACGGCCTACCGTAGGCAATCTCGGCGCCGCTATCAATGCACCAAATGTCGAGGCCAACAACTTCGAACTTCGGCCGCATTTGATACAAATGCTCCAAAACTCCGCAACCTTCCACGGGCTTGCGGACGAGGATCCCCATCTACATATTACTAACTTCTTAGAAATATGTGATACCTTTCGGATCAATGGAGCATCGAATGACGCCATCCGCCTTCGAATGTTTCCTTTTTCACTAAAAGACCGAGCTAAGGCTTGGCTTAACACCCTCCCAGTTGGATCGGTAAACACCTGGGATGAACTCGCCCAAAAGTTTTTGTATAAGTATTTCCCTCCTGCTAAAACGGCTAAATTAATGACTGAAATTAATACATACTCGCAAGAGGATGGGGAATCCTTATATGAAACTTGGGAAAGGTTCAAGGAGCTTCTAAGAAAGTGTCCTCACCATGGTCTAGCGGTATGGCAACAAGTATCCACTTTCTACAATGGATTGTTGCCACACACAAGACAAACACTTGACTCAAGCTCCGGGGGACTCTTAGGTAATCGTCGCCCAAATGAAATATATAACCAAATTGAGGAAATTGCTCAAACCAATTTTCAATGGCACACTCCCCGAGGTAATAAATCTATTGCCCCGGGCGCCCATAAGGTTGATGAAAGCACCTCTTTACAAGCCCAAATCGAGGCCCTCTCTTCAAAAATCAAAAGGCTAGAAATGACAAAAACGGCCTCGGTTATGGCTTGTGAAGGGTGTGGTGGGTCACATGAAAATTGGAGTTGTATGAAAGAATTAGATGAACAAACTGAAACGGTAAACTACATGGATAATAGACCTAGGCCGTCGGGTCCTCCAACGGGTACCTACAACCAAGGATGGCGTAACCACCCAAATCTTGGTTGGAGAGATCCCGGCAATAGTAGTAACCAACAAAACCAACGAACTAATTTTCAACAACCGCAAAATTTTCCTCAACAACAAGGTGGAAGAGAAAGGCTTGAAGATACTGTATCTCACCTCATCTCTGACACTGAAAAGAAAAACTCGGATCGATTTCAACAATTGGAATCGAATTTCAGAAATCAACAAGCTAGCATTCAAAATGTTGAAAAACAATTAAATCAACTAGCTCAAAATTTCTCCGAGAGACCACAAGGCGCATTACCCAGTAATACCGAAACGAACCCGAAGGCACAAGTACATCTCATCACATTAAGAAATCGAACCGTGGGTCCCGAGGATGCTCCATTGCCGCCAAATGAAAGAAGCCATTCTAGCCAGCCTGTGACTCCTCCTGTGCCAGAAAAGGCTTCTACACCAAATCAAGAGCCCACCAAGTCTCCTCCAATCCCGTACCCCGGTAGGTTGAATCGTCAAAAGACCGATGAGCAATTCGCAAAGTTCGAAAGTTTACTAAAACAATTGCATGTTAATATTCCTTTTATTGAGGTCCTAACCCAAATGCCTAAATATGCAAAATTCATGAGGGATTTCCTCACTCACAAAAGGAAAATTGAATCATTGCAATTAGTTAACTTAGGCGAAGAATGCTCAGCTTTAGTACTCAACAAACTTCCACAAAAGAAAATCGACCCCGGGAGCTTCACAATCCCTTGTTCAATTGGGAAGTCCCCCGTCCGAAATGCTTTAGCCGATCTTGGGGCTAGCATCAACCTCATGCCCACATCAATGTTCAAACGACTCGGCCTAGGAACAACAAGCCCTACAAAGATAAGCATACAACTCGCCGACAGGTCCGTCAAATTCCCACAAGGTGTCGCCGAAAATCTGCTAGTCAAGGTTGACAAATTCGTCTTTCCAACCGACTTTGTCATCCTAGACATGGAAGAAGACACCGAGGTCCCTCTCATCCTCGGGAGGCCATTCCTAGCCACCGCCCAAGCATTGGTGGATATGAATGACGGAACTCTGACATTGAAGTTTGGGGATGAGGAAGTGAAATTCGAATGTGGAAAGCGAGTAGAGGAAAAAGATCCGGTCAACTACATAAGGTCATAGACTCAAGCTTGGATGACGCTCTCCGACGGTATAACATGGGATGCAACACATCCCACTTGGGTAACATATGACCAGGCTTTGGGTCTAGCCAAGGACCCTTATAAACGTGGCGCACCATGGAGGCATTCCACGGAACTATCCTTAGTTTAATTTAGAGTAATTTTTATGTTTTCTAGTTAGTTTTAATTTTCAGGAATAAAACACACTCATGATGGTAAAGGATGAAAAGGGGAACGAGAAAAAGGATCCCATGCACAAGAACAAGGCAGCCCGACAATTCTCTCCATTCCAGAAAGTTCAACACGGGCCGTGCTCAACCAACACGGCCCCGTGCCGAACCACCTGCAGAAAAAACGCCCAGTACAGGTACCTGGACACGGGCCGTGTTCACCCAACACGCCCCCGTGTCCAGACTTCTGTTTCTCTTATTTTAATTTTGTTACTGGCACTTGAACACGGGGCCGTGCCCGGACAACACGGGGCCGTGTTCAGTGCCCAGTAACACAAATTTTTGCTTTTTAAAGATTATTTTACACATCTAATCAACCTAAAAATTTATTTTTGGGACACATTGAGGACAATGTGTAATTTAAGTGTGGGGGGGATGCTAAAACCTTGAATTTTGCAAGTCCTAAATACAAGCCTTACACAAAACTCTATTGGAACCGCTAATCACCCCAAATTTTTTCAAAAATTTCATTTTTTTTTTACTTGTCTAGGTTTAACTCGGGAAATTCAAGTTCTCAAAAAGGTTATATTTTTACAAATTTACAACCGATAGCGTAGTGATAAAAAGAACCAACATAAGAAAATTATGAAAAGGCATGACAAACTTATTTAAAATTTGATTATAAATACTTGATCACATAAAAACCCATTCCCACAAAAGTGAGTTTTGAGCCTTTATTGAGCACATAATTACATATCAATTGACTAAATGCTCATTTTTCGTTTCTTGTGTGAATAGCCGCTTGGTTCTTACGACTCTAGAACTTGCCATGACAATACATTCCCGGTCCTTATCAACTTAAACCCGAGTAAGTAAATGATGGAGGCATTAGGACTAACCCTTTTTATCTTCTACACCATTATTTTTCTTTTTCTTTTACCACCTACCCAAAAATCCCCCTAGTTAGCCCCTTTGAGCCTAAACCTTTTCGTTTCTTCACCCAAACAAAAACCCTTTTACCCACCAAAACCTTTTTCTTTTTTTTAACCCTTTATTTTCGTAACAAGTTCGGTTCTTCGTAAAAAAAAATGATGAAGCAAAAAGAAAATAAACAAACAAGTTAATCAAAAATAACTTAGTTTGAATAAAAGCTTCATCAAAATAAAAATAAAAAATTGCAAAAATACGAAAACCGACACTTGTTACGCTTTTAGCCCTTTTTCTACTAACCGCTAACCCAACCACCTACCTTTAACCCTAGCCAAACCCTTAACCCACAAAGTCCTCTTGATATCTACAAAGGTATAAAAGTTAAAAAGGAGGAGGATTGATTTCTTGGCAAGCCTATGGTAGGAATAAGTTCCATGTCGCTCTCGAGTGATTCACTAAAAATACACCTTCGGCCGAGTGTGAGTGATTTCCCCGCGAGGTATGTGAACTTGTATATAAATAGAATTTTAAAAAGGCATGTTATGCCCAAATAAGTAATTTCTTTTATGAAAAGTTCTAAATAAATCATTACGAATAGGAGTGTAAATAAATAAAAATAAAACCCCAAAAAGATCTTGGAGACCCGACACTCTACGACAAGCCCAAAACCTTCTCTTCTACCTATTCCATTTGGGAGTGTAAGCCACATATTAAAGAGTTTTGCTTGAGGACAAGCAAAAGTTCAAGTGTGGGGGTATTTGATGTGTGTAAAATGCAACATATAAATTACATCAAATGAGGCATAAAACTAACCCTTTTTAAGTACTAATATTGGAAAAAGAGTGTTTTTGTCTTCCTTTTGTATTTTCAGGATTAAATGAGCTCAAAAACGCAAAAGAAGCAAAAAGACAGCTAAATCCAACATAAATACAAGAAAAGGAATATTAGTGGACTGCCCGAACCCTCAACGGCACCTTCCAAAGCAAAATAGAGAAATCAGAAGACTGAACACGCCCCGTGCTCAGCCAGCACGGGGCCGTGCCCAAGAAGCAGCAGAAAAGACAAATCCATAGAAGCTTCTATTGCCCATCACGGGGCCGTGCTCAGCGGACACGGGGGCGTGTCGAAAGTACAGCAGGCGCATTTATTGTAATTGCGAATTACAATTAATGAGGAGAGAGATTGTCAGACGGACACAGGGCCGTGCCCAGCGGACACGGGGCCGTGTCCAGCTATCTGTTCAGCCTATAAATAGGAGTGCTTGGATTCATTTCATCTCATCCCTTGGCACACCACCTCTCTCACACTTCATCCACCACCCACCACCATCACAACACCATCATCCACCACCATCATCCATTGTCCATCGTAGAGTGTGTGAGTCGTCTCGGGATCCAAGATTGATCGTAAGAGTTCTTGACAATCAAGGCCATGTTTGCCTAAGTCTCTTACATCACTTGGTGAAGACAAAGTGTCTAGTATAATACTTTTTATTTCTAATCTTTTGCACTTTTTATTTGGTTTTGTATTAATGACTTTAATAACTAGTTACTTATGTTGAAGGTGATATTTCCTTATCGTTTGTCCGTGGTGTCTTGGCATTATTTTACTGTCTATATAAAATAAAGGATTTTCACCATTCATATCTCCACGGTCTATATGGAGGTATGTTGGCTACCTGGTAGGGGGTTAAGGGAACGGTTTGGTAAAGGTCTTGCCATTGTTCAGCGTTTAGAGGTCCTGCAATGGACCTGGGTCAAATTTAGTAGGACCTCCTTCAATACTTTACGGTATTGGATGGCGGGGGTCCAAACTCTTTGATCCCCTCATAAGTTAACTACTATTAATACTATAACCCGGCTATTTAGGACTGTATCCCTGCTGACTCAGACTACTTAGCCGAGGGTAACGTCACCGCCAAAAGCGGGGCCTACCACAATACTGCATTAATAACTTAATTCATTATCTTCCAATAATCCACCCCTTTAGGATTGTATCCCTGCTGACTCAAACTACTGGGGTGAGGGTAACGTCACCTTCAAAAGAGGGGCCTACTACAATAACTAAGATAATCTCTTAATTATGTGCAAAAGTGCGGAAATAATCAAAGGTTATACTAGATACGAGTCGGAACCAAGTGATTCATCTTGTCTATCTGTTTTTCTTTTATTTTTATTTTCAGCATTTTAGTTAGCTTTTAATTTTCTTAGTTTAAAACATTTTTCTAAACTTTTATTTTGGTTAGACGTTGAGGATAAACCGGTACTAAAAGCTCTTGTGTCCTTGGACGACCTCGGTATCTTACCAACGCTATACTACACTCAACGATGGGTGCACTTGCCCATATGTGTGTTTAGTGTTAGTGAAATATCGTGTTTTATAAATTTAAAACTTGGCTAAAATAAGTGTTAAAAAGGGCTTAAAATATACACCTAATATATATAACACTTACCGCACATCAGCATCATCCTTGATTACTGATTCTTGTGCTTTTCTGATTTGATCATTTAAATCTACTTGTAGATTTAATTTAAGAGAACGTACCCTTTTTGGCTTTTCATGATACTTTCGACTTAAAGCATCTGCCACTACATTTGCCTTTCCTTCATGATACTAGATAACACAAGCATAATCACTAAGCATCTCTATCCAGCGTCTTTGTCTCATATTTAATTCCTTCTGCCCGAAAACATACCTTAAACTCTTATGATCAGTGAATATGGTAAACTTACTACCATAAAGGTAATGTCTCCAAATCTTAAGGGCAAAAATTATAGCTCCTAGTTCTTGATCATGGGTTGAATAATTCTCTTCATGATTCTTAAGTTGTCTAGATGCATAAGCTATAACCTTTTGGCATTGCATTAACACACATCCACAACCTAATTTAGAAGTGTCACAATAGACTACAAAGTCTCCAGTTCCTTCTGGTAACGCTAGTATGGGTGTATTGGTTAATCTTTGCTTAAGAATTCTAAAAGCTTCTTCTTGTTTTGGTCCCCATTCAAACTTAATGGATTTACAGGTTAACTTAGTTAAAGGAATGGCTATTCTAGAAAAATCTTGAATAAATCTTCTATAATAACCGGCCAATCCTAAGAAACTTCTAACTTCGGTTAGTGACTCAGGGGTTTTCCATTTAATAATTGCCTCAGTCTTTGTTGGATCCACATGAATTCCTTCATGATTGACTAAGTGTCCAAGAAACTGTACTTGTTCTAACCAAAGTCGCATTTTGAAAACTTAGCATAAAGCTTTTCCTTTCTTAAAAGACTTAAAAGTGCATGCAAATGCTTTGCATGATCTTCTTTACTCTTAGAATAAATGAGAATATCATCTATAAAAACAATTATGAATTTGTCCAAATATGGTTTACATATTCGGTTCATCATGTCCATAAATGCGGCTGGGGCATTGATTAAACCAAATGGCATGACAGTAAATTCATAATGGCCATACCTTGTTCTGAAGGCAGTCTTAGGAATGTCCTCTTCCTGTACCTTTAATTGATGATATCCTGACCTTAAATCGATTTTAGAGAAAAATCGAGCTCCTTGCAGTTGGTCGAACAAATCATCGATTCTTGGTAATGGGTACCGATTCTTAATCGTGACCTTGTTCAATTCACGGTAATCAATGCACATACGCATTGATCCGTCCTTCTTTTTAACGAATAATATTGGCGCTCCCTATGGTGATGAGCTTGGCTGTATGAATCCTTTTTCCAGCAATTCATCCAATTGTTTCTTTAATTCTTGCATTTCTGCGGGTGCCAAACGGTAGGGTGCTTTGGCAATCGGTGTTGTTCCTGGTAACAGATGAATTCTGAACTCAACTTCTCTTTCCGGTGGCAGTCCTGGTAATTCTTCTGGAAATAGATCTGAAAACTGAGACACTACTGGAATGACTTTTAGTTCCTTTCCTTTAGTGTTAGTGATAATGGAAATCACTTACACTATAGAACCTTTTCTTATATAACTTGCAGTTTTCATCACAGAGATGAATTTTGTGGATCTAGATGGTTTATCTCCTTTAATTGTGATCGTTTTACCTTTTGGTGAATTTACTTGGATTGACTTTTGATCACATAAAATACTGGCTTTATTGGCTATTAACCAATCCATTCCTAAAACGACATCAAATCCTGCCAGATTCATGGGATAAAGGTTTGCCATAAACTTTTGATTTAAAATTTCTACTCTTGCTCCCTGTAAGATTTCAGAAATCCTAACAGTTTCTCCATTAGCTGTCTCTACTAGGCATTCTTGTGGTAGTTTAGTTAATGACTGATTTAGAAGTTTGCAAAACGAAGTATTAATGAAACTTTGGTTTGCACCAGAGTCAAATAATACCTTAGCAAAAACATCATTAACTAAAAACGTACCAGCTGTCACGTCTGGAATCATCTTGGCTTCATCTGCAGTCAGAACAGATGCTCTAGCATTTTTAGTGTTCCTGTTGTTCACAGCTGGAGCCAATTTTGGACAGTTTGGCCTGATATGACCTTTTTCTCCACATTTGAAGCACAATCCATTACTGGATTTCCTTCTGCAATCGTCTTCCTTGTGTCCTGGCATCTTGCAGAAATTGCAAAGAGTGGAGCATTTTCCCGAATGCTTTTTCTTGCAGACCTTGCAGAAAGGTGCAGAGGTAGAACCCATATTCCTACTATTGTAATTCCCAGAACGGAATTCTTGAGTAAGCCTTTGGGTTAAGTTTCTCCTCTGTTCTTCTTCTCTAGTACGGATTAATTCATCTGTCAAGGTATTCGCTAGTTCTACAGCTTCTTCTATAGTTTGAGGTCTAGCTGCCTTGACTACATGTCTAATCTCTCCGATTAATCCCCAGATTTAACGAGAGATTAATACTGGTTCTGGTGATGCAAGGGTTGGCACTATTCTATCATATTCAAAGAATGTGGTAGTATAACCCTTACTATCTACCTCGGTCATTCTTAAGTTCAGAAACTTATTTACTATCTGTTCTTTTCATTGGGAGGGCAGAATTTCCTTTCTACCATATTTTTAAATTCTTCCCATTCCATGTTGTATACCTTATCACTTCCTCGTGACTGGAGGATAGTGTTCTACCATTCTAAGGCTGAATTCTTAAACAGATTAGAAGCAAACATTATCTTATCTTCTTCAGCACACTTGCTTATTTTTAAAACAGCCTCAGTCTTTTCTATCTAGTGTAGAGCTGCAATGGGTCCTTCATTGCCTGAGAATTCTATTGGTTTGCAAGACTAGAATTCTTTGTAAGAAGAACCATAAGGCATGGTTCTTCTTCTTTTGGGAATGGGCGCTTGACGGGTGGTCCAAAGGACAACCCTTAATGATGTTAAAAGACGAGTTTATCCTACATTTAATCAGGTAATTGTCTAGAATTAGATAACTACGGTTGTTTGTGTTTCAGGTACAACTGGAGCTTAAAATCGAAGGAATACGGAGAATAAATGAAAAAAATCAATTATTTCAATTGAAGAATTAAGATTATGACATGATAGGGGATGAAATTACGAGAATGTGAGCGAAAACGGCGAAGAAAACGGAGTTGAAACGAGAAAGTTATGCTGAAAACAAAATTTCATGCTGAAGCCTACCGTAACTTACGGTGGCTACCGTAATTTACGGTAGACACCTGAATTTTCCCATTTTTCACCGTAACTCGGGAGTATTTCACCGTAACGCTTGAAGTCCACCGTAAGTTACGGTGGAGACCGTAAATTACGGTGGAAGCTGGCGAACAAAGTCAAAATTGTGGTTCTTGCAGTATTTTGGTTGGCTTGCTTTCACACATGCAGCTGGCTTTCATCTGTCCACTCTTGCAGTTAATGTCCAAAACATAGTGTGCATGCATTTATTAGTTGCCTTTGGTTGGAGCTTTAAGACATTTTATAAATACTAGTAGTATGGTGTGTTGTAAGGGGAATGAAATAAATTAGAACAAGTATGATGATGTTAATTCCAGCCAAGAGTAGCTAAACACTTTGTAATCATCTTTGGTGGAAGGTTTGTAAGACTTTATGCTTTAATTCTCTATTTCTAGAATAACAATCTTTTTCTTCATTGAATTGCTTGTTATGATGTGTGATTGATTGTTAGTAAATTGTTGATTCTTACATTAAACCAGTTAGAAACCATACGTTCTTGATGCCGTTGGTAATCGAGATATCATGGGTATAGTTAGGCTTGGGTAAGGGTTGATTGATCATCGGGTAACAACCTCACGTTCTAAGAATCTGAGTACTTAGTTCCTTTTCATCACTGCAATTTATCATACATGAACTATGTCTATGTAGTTCTTTCTAGTTGAATGTTAGCATAAATGTCGAGCAAACCGGAAACTAAAGGTGATTACTTGTCTTTAATTCATTACAGTCAACACTTTTCTCTTGCAAATTAATTAGTTAAATTCAGTTCTAAAACCAATTCACTCAAATCAACTCTTGAAGTTTAATTTCTGCATTTTAGTTTAATTGTAGTCAAATTACAAAGCTATAGAATTAACGCACTTTCCACATACTCCCTGAGTTCGATACCCATTTACCACTATCTATTAGTTGTTATTTGGATTAAATTTACGTGTACCACGACAGCACGTCAGCGCAAGTACAGGTCCATTGTTCACGCTGTGTTCTGGTTCAATTGGTCGCTTACTGCTATGTTTACTTTTATTATTCGCTTCTTGAATCGTTTGAATAATAAATGGCATTGCATCTATGATTCCTTGTGCCACTATGTGTTGAACAACACTATTATCCATTTGGTTTCCATTGTTATTGATGCTTGGATTCTCATTAACCACGTTAATGTTACTCTGGTTATCGTTATTCAGATTTCCTTGATTTCCTTCGTCGGCCATCTGAATTTAAAAACATTTACCCCATATTAATATCACAAAATAATATTTAATATAGTCAATCATATGACACGCATTTTTGCCAAAAGTGTCGATCATTGCGACTTTACTCTATTCATCTATATACTAGACATCTATTACACACCAGTACTGAAATAAAAATTACAATGCCAACAGAAAGAAAATTACACAAATAGTAGTAGGCATCCATACATACATATTTTATTTTATTATTTTATTATTATTATTACTACTACCGTTTCACCATCACATTCACGGATGTGGATTCATCCAGAAATCCATATTGCGTTCGTCGTATTTCCAGACGAGTCGTTCTCCCACCTGTCTCATCTGTTCACTACTTTCTAAAATTTTCTCACCAAATGTCCTAAGTTCTTGTACGTTTTCTGCACTCATTGGGGGTGCAGGTTTTAGGACTGGGTTCGGAATCTGGGGTGCGGGTTCTTGGTATGGGGGTGTAGGTGCCTGAAATCGGTAAGGATCTTCTAAAATCTCCCTAATGTATTCGTCGTGGTAATAGGGATCTAAAGGGTCCATACCTGGATAGGCTCCTAAGTTCTGCATGGGTGTGTCTTCATGTATCGGGTAGCGTTGCACATAGTCCCTAACTTCATCCCACCAGGGATCGTAATTTGGGTCTAAGGGGTTTGGTGCTGGTACCCTAGGTATTTCTTCCGGGTTGAAATCATGCATCTCTACTTGATTTTCAGAGTTTTCTATTTCCATGGGTTGATTAGGGATTGGTGGTTGGGGTTGGGGTGCTATTATTTGCTCCAGATTTGGGTCAGCTGCAGTGGTGGCTAGGATGTGAATATTGGCTATACCCCTATTTATCATGTCCTGGGCATAGGCATCTGTCTCTCTCTTGGCTGCGACTAGTACCCTCTGATCTTGTAACTTTTTCATACGTTTTCTACGCTCGTGCGCCTCTCGACTGAACCATCCCCTCTTTTTCTGAGGAAATGGCTCTTCTGACTGAGCCTTAAACACAAAGATTCCTTCTTCCGTATCAGCAGAGTACCCTGAGAGGGCAGGCTGAGAAGAGGAGGTGCCTTCGCTTCTAGGCGAACCAGACAATTGACGGTACGCGTCAGATGGTCCTTGGTCGCTCATACTGTAAACTAACAGATAGTCAAATAACAAATAACAATAAATACAGTTATGCACGTATTTCCGTAATTTATTTCCTAACACTTTACATTTTGATGTCAGCAGAACACCTCTGTGGCTGAATCAGTGGCTTAGCTCTGATACCACCTTCTGTCGCAACACCCGATCCCAAATCCCCAGGAACGGGCGGTCGCGAGCCAGTTTCGGTGGTATCTCGTATTGTCTAATTTGGCAGCGGAAATTTTCATCAGGACCGTAGTTAGGAAACATTGATCAGAGTAAAATACCACATTTTCATAACATTAAACAAATGGTTTAAAACCCAAGTTCGTAGTACACACGTTTTCATAGGAATAAATCCTATTTTATTAATAAAAACATCTGTTTTATTTTAGGTAACTTTATTGCCACTTTTCCAAGCCTTCAGTGCTGTCCAGCTGGCTTTTATTTGGCTTTCACAATTTGTTACTTGAAACGCGTTTTAAAAACATTTGTCATTGGGAAATATTGGTGAATGAATCCCAGTTTAATCAAGTTTAATAAAAATCCTATTGTACAGTATTGAGGGCGATCCCGCAATTATATTTGTTTCCAAGACATCACAATTAACATCCATGGCACTGTCGAACCCGACTTGTGGAAATGTTACTCCTTGACCAAGTGGTAACAAATTTTGTATACAAAACCCCAACATACTTATGATAATTGTATTCTTACAAATACTCAATCACTGTTTAATATATAATTAATTAAATGAGGTTTTGTAAAAACAGTTAACAAAAAGCGGATCAACTCACATTGCTGTCTTAGATTTTCCGTAAGGGTTTCCTGAGAATTATCTATAATTTACACAAATGTACACGCGTTAGTATAATAACCCATTTTAACATTAGTAATACCCTCCCCGAGACGGCATTCCAACGACTACGTCGGGCAGAACCACGACAGCCGTTACGGAACCCTAGATCAATCGGGCAGCGTATCTAATACGTATCCATGGGTTATAATACTTACAACGGAGCAGAACTTCGCTATTTAGGGGGGTATAATACCAGCTTATATTGCCTAATATTCAGAATTGAGAAAGAAATTTCGAATTTGAACGATTTCTGAATGAAACCCGATGGCCTGCTTATATAGTTGCTGAGTGTGGTTCTCTCGCGGCCCGCGTAACACAAGGGCAGGGCCTACGCGGCCCGCGTTGACTCCAGGTCAACGTGTAGCCCATCCGGATCAGCCACTAGACTCGACATGTGTTGGGCCACGTGGCCACACCGGGCTGTGCCACCTTTTGAACCTCTCGCGGCCTGCGTAAGGGTTATGTGGTACCTTACGCGGCCCGCCTCAACTTAAATTTTCTTGTTTTCATTTATTTTTAATGCTATATTGTATTTCGGGCTCGGTTTTCACATACGGGGTGTATTTAAAGACATATTGGGACATTTTAAAATATTTTGGGGTGTCGAAAAATATTCGAGGGTGTCGGTTTATTTAGGATTGTTACAACAGAAACCTCCTCATCAACCCTTCCAACGTTTGAACGATCTTTTTTGGCGCCTTGAAGAGAGAAAAGTAGTAAGTGGGTAAACTATCTAGAACGGATTTAATCAAAGTCAACCGGCCGACTATCGACAAAGTATTTGCTTTCCACTTCGATAATCTCTTCTAGAATGTATTCACAACCGGCTCCCAATTCGCGACTCTGTTCATGTTTGCCCCAACCTTAATACCCAAGTACACAAAAGGAAAAACGCCTGATTTGCAACCCAAGTATTCTGCCTCAATCGTAACAGCTTCATTGCCAACACAAACACCAAATAAAACCGACTTATGCAAATTTATTTTCAATCCAGAACACAAATAAAAAATTCTGAGAATCCTTTTCATGTTCTTAAAATTGAAAGAAGACCATTCCCCCATCAACATCGCGTCGTCTGCATACAACAAATGCGTTAAAACCGGACCATCATTAGGCATTCTCAGACCATCAAACGCTCCTATATCACACGCCTTTTTCATCATACCCGAGAACGCCTCCATCACTATAATGAATAAAAAAGGCGAAATCGGATCTCCCTGCCTAATACCTTTTTGACACCCAAACTCAAAAGTAGGCGACCCATTCACCAAAACAGAAGATCTAGCAGACACCAAAATGCCACGAATCCACTCACACCACAAAGAGGGAAAATCCATTTGGTTCATGTCCGACAAAAGAAATTCCTAGTTCACATTATCGTAAGCTTTATCGAAATCAATTTTGAACAGAAACATTTTTTTACCTAGCTTTTTCGCCCACGCAATCACCTCATTAGTTATTAGTGGCCCGTCTAAAATGTACCTCCCTGTCAAAAATGCCGACTAGTGTTCCGAGGCAATTTTACCCATGACCAACTTAAGACGATTGGCCAACACCTTTGAAACAACCTTACTAATACATCCAATAAGGTTAATCGGACGAAAGTCCCCAAGAACTGACGGATCACCCACCTTCGGAATTAACGTAATAAAAGAAGACCCCACCCCGGAACTGAACCGGCCTCTACCGTGGAAGTGGTTCATAATATCAACAAAATCACTCTCGAACAAATCCCAGAAAGACCGAATGAACCGGAAATTGAAACCGTCTGGGCCTGGCGCTTTGTCTGCTCCACAATCAAAAACCGCCCGCTTAACTTCTTGAGTCGAAAAAACACTAACAATATTATCAGCTTCATGCGCCGTGAGCTTCTTCAACCCATAGCATATAAGCTTGGGTCTTCGCGACATATTCTCCTTAAACTTATCTCTAACGAAACCAAGCACTTCCCGTTTAATACGTTAACTTTATTTGTACAGTAACTTTCCCCTATATACACTCCCGTTAAGGATGTAACCAAAAGGATTAACCTAATATGATAGGGAACTATTTTATTTCTAACATCATAACATGTGAAGTGATAACCTAAAAGATCGAAATAGATCAAATGAATATCACATGTAATTATTTAAAATATTAAATTAGATTTTTTAGGATGTTAAATTGATGGTTTCTAGGCAGAATTTTTATTTTTGACTCAACCTAGGTTTATCACCCTAGCCGTCTTGCGGCGAACTTCTTTTGTTACTTAATCGTTTTTTATTACAAAGAAAAAAGAAATGAAATTAAAGTAAATTTAGTTTTTGTTAAAAATGCAAAAATTTCAGTTTCTATATTATTTAAAGATTTAAAAATCTAGTTTTACATTGGAGAATTAATTATCCTATAAATATCTTTAAGATTTAAAAATCTAGTTTTACATTGGATAATTAACTAGGTTTATCACCCTAGCCGCATTGCGGCGAACTTCTTTTGTTATTTAGTCAGTGTTTACATGTGTTTTGAAATCACTACGAGCGCGTTGCACGCGGAACCACTAACAAGAATAAAAAGAAAATGTAAAAAACAGTAAAAATTAAACGAAAGAAAATCAACCAAAAAAGTTTTATGTTAATGATGTTGTTTGTATGAAACTCATGGTCAGAGATGAGCAAATAATACTAGGTACCGGTACCAAATTTCCCAAACCGAAGGATCCTAAGTACTAATTCGGTACCGACTTTTGGCGTTCCTAGTACCGGTACGCTACCGATTTTTACCTTCATATGCCGGTACCGTAACCAGATATGCAGATGATTGCATAACATACATGGTTTTTGATTTGAAAAAGAAAATGAGAAAAGAATCCGGTTTATAATTGATAAAGGAAACAAATTCATAATTATGGAGAATGGTTGGAATTGAATGAAAATTGATTGGGGTTTCCTAATTGAGGACACAAAATTGGTGGTTTCCATATGAAGAACAAATGAGCGGTTTCCCAAATGAAATTGAAGGAGAATACAGAGAATTAAGATTGCCGCTTAAAGTTCTATTAACTGGCTAAATAGCAATGCCACATCAGCAGTGATGTGGCAAAGTTATTTTGCTATAATAATAGAGATAGATTTAGAAGTGTAAATTAAAATTAATATAACTGATAACGATGGGTTGTAAATAATTACTAACAGTATTCGATGTCGCACGTTGCAGGGTACAACATACGTGTTTTGCGGGTTATAACAGTGCGTGTTTTTGGTTCAGTTTACGCTTGAGGCTTTTTTCTTTGAATTAATTTGCACAATATAAATATGTATTGGGAAGCTAAATCATTATGTCGAATATTGAAAGTAGCACTTCAATACTGGTTGTACTCGAGGGTTAGCGAGGTACATGGGCGAAGGATAGTGGGGGTGGGAGGGGGCGGCCGACCCCCCGAACTTTTCGATCAGTAGTGGAGAGTATGTAGTTTTCATATAGAAATTTTTGGGTACATACGTTTTCGACCCCCCGTTTTACAGAAATTTTTGGGTATACATGTTTTCGACCTCCTGGTCGGAAATCTCAAGTTTCGCCACTAGCAAGGTAGACCCGACACAAATCCGAACGTCATATCGCACCGCTTTTTTCTTAGCTTTTGCAACCTATCTTGAAATTAAATATAACAAAGTGTAAATTACACTTTTCGTCCTCTATGTTTGTATCGAATTGCAATGGATACCCTTTAACTTCAATAATTACAGTCACAATCCTTTATTTGTAAAACTCATTACACTCTATGTCCTTCGGCCCTAACCTAGTTAAACTTTTGAGTTAAACATAACATGTGCCTTGCACATGGGGGTAAGCTAGTAATCTTACTAATGCATTTAAACAAATTTAATCAAAACATATTGTAAAAAATAAAACAATACATATAAAAAAACATAAACCTAATCTCTTTTATCTCAGTTATCTCTCCAACCAAACCCCCACCCCTACCACATCTGTGACAGCCACCAAATCTGCCGCCGCAACACCAAACCCCACCCCCACCACCACTGTGACGGCAACCACCAAATCCCTCACAGCAACCACCAAATCCCTCCCCCATTCGAAATCCGTTTGAACAACAATCGGAGCTCTAGACATCGCAGGAGCAGACAGTCGCCTTCTGAGGGTCACCGTCATCTCACACTCACCCATCACCTCCATCTGAACCCCAACAACTTCGCAAAAAAAGTCATCAGATCTGAAAAGCGTAAACGTCGGATTCTTCGCAGATCTGAAACCTGATAGTGGTCTCCGACGAAACACCACCGACGGTGGTTCTTCCCTTATCTGAAACGCGGTGGTGGTGGTTAGGTTTGGGTGTTTAAAGGCAGCGTCAGTAACGGCATTTGGTTGTGTGTTAGTTCAAAATCATGTTCTTCTTCAGTCAAAATCATGTTAAAGGGGCCGAAGGATTCTGAAAAGAATGGACGGGTCTTATGATCTTATACCCAATTAATGATTTTGACTAATGTGAGAACAGGACTTTGACTAAATTTATGAAAAGAACATGAATATAGATAACCCACAGGTTCAATAGATAACAAGTATTTGAATTTCCTTTTATAAAAAAATGTTTTAAAGTATGAAAAATCAAAAAATTCAAGCGGTCAAATGGAGAGGTGTCGAAAGTGCTGGGTTGTAGATGGTGGTGGCTGGTGGAAGTGGTGGGTGTCAGATGGTGGTGGCCGGTGGTATTTGAGAGAGAAAGTAGTAAGGAAGAGAGAGAACATGATTACTAATGTTTGATTATATTTTAAAAAATATTTTTGTAAAATTACTAACCTACCCTCATGTGCAAGACACATGTTATATTTAACTGAAAATTTTCAACCAGGTTAGGGCCGAAGAACGTAGAATGTAATGGGTTTTACAAATAAAGGATTGTGACTGTAATTATTAAAGTTAAAGGGTATCCATTGCAATTCGATAAAAAAATAAAGGACGAAAAGTGTAATTTACCCTATAACAAACTTACATTTCATAGCTATTTTTGCAACCTAAGTTACTTTTATTGCTACTTATAGTTGTGACAATGACATTTTTTCCTTTTTGCTTATATGATATTTGTCATTTTGGTGTTATGTTTTAAACACATGGTATCCACCTGACATTCAGTGATTATTTTCTTTTAACTTGTATATAATTGCTTTTTAATTCTCATAATCACTTTTTGCATACGTAAAATAAATCTATTGTGGGAGTTGAGGTGGCACCAACAAGTGCCACATCAACAATTACATATAACATGTGGATTAAGATAACAATTAGACTTTTATAAAATTTGATTTACTCATGTGTTTGATGAATTGCATTTCATGATGTGTTTGATGAAATGCCTCAGTTAGGCTTTTATAAAATTTGAGTTACTCATGTTTTTATTTATAAATGTAGGACTTGATGAGTATTATAATGCACGTGGGACATTTGATTTCGCATGAAACTGTTAAAAACCATAGTTTTGATGCAAACCGATTGAAGCTTGCAAGTCTTTTAACTCTTCGTTTTTTCTTATCCGCTTCGTTTTCTAATTCACTGTGTGTTGGCAGTTAAATATTGATAAAAGACCATTTCAAAGAACATCTGTTGTTAATGAGGTAATATTGATTATATCATATTTATAACTTGCTGCTACTTCACTTGTCAATTTCTTCATACAGAGTCATGTTTATACTAGTGGCTTATATTGTGCTATGTTTTGTTTTGAGCCTGAATGGGGGTCAGAAGTGAATATTGATTATATTTTTATTTTGTAATTGCTTATTATTTATTTAAACCTGGATCTGGCCACCACCACACCTCCGTCATCATCTCCGGCAATGCTACCGGAATTTACAGACAAACCACCACCGTTAGAGTCATCGCAAACTACCTCCGTTCTCTTCGTTACTTCCACATTGTCACACACTCCGAGCAAACACTCCTCAGCACGAGATTTACAGAAAAACCACCGTCGCCGCAACGGAGCTCGAATCCATCTCAAAAACTCAAAATCACGACTCAATCTCACCGTTTTTGTCTTCAATCTCCACAACAGATGGTTCCGATAAGTCTCCGGTACGTAAACAATGCGTTCACTTAATCTCTACGCAGTCCGAATCAACTGGGTATTTTTCCAGTAACCGTCGATCAAAATCAATAGGTTTATACACTGAATTGATTGAATATATATCTTGCCCCAAAAGTTCATGTTTACCTACACAAACCCATAAGTTCACTAGTTCGTCATTGTTGTTTGATTCTTTCAAAAAAACTCAGATGTGGGTATACATGTATGATTTATTTGTGTTTGTTATTAATGGGTATTTGAAGAAATGAACTGGTTGTGCCTGATGACCTGGTCTTGTGAAGAAGATGTGGTTTTTTAATGTTTCTAATTGGGCTTCTTGAAAACGTGATTTTAGATGATTATTGTTTTGTTTTGTATTGTGATTTTGGGGCAAAATGATATGATTTTACGAGGAAATTCAGATGGGTTTTTGAATAAAAATGATTTTATTTGATTGCCACCAAACCTCTTGTTTTGATCCACTAGAAGATATATTATTGGTGGTCCTAGTGTAAGGATGGTGGTGTGAGAATGGTGGTGGCAGGTGGTGGTGATAGAAAGAAAGTGTGTGTTTTAGAGAGAGAATGTGTGTTTTAGAGAGATAGTGTGTGTCTAGGTATATATAATTCATTTTTATTATTTATTAATATCAGTAAAATGGTGTTTTAAATAAATAAGTTAAAACACCTCCATCATCATCTTAAAGATAAAAAAACACTCGTTTTTTTTGTTACAGTTTTTATAAAAAAATAATGTCGTATGAAAGAGTTATTAACGTTTAAAAAATTGGAAGGAATTGGAGGAGAGATAAACTATTGCCTTGGATTGACTAAAATGCCCCTGACAAACCCATGCGTCTCTTTTTTTTCCTTCAATTTCACTCATTTAATCTTAGTACTTGATTAAATAAATGGATGGTCAAGATTATTTCCTAGGCTTCCTACTCAAATAAACTTTCTATTATATCCCAACCCTATAAATATGTGTTGGTTAGCTAAATCATTATATCGAATATTGAAAGTAGCACTTCAATACTCGTTGTACTCGAGGGTTAGCAAGGTAGACCGACACAAATCTGAACGTCATGTCACACCGCTTTTTTCATAACTTTTGCAACCTATCTTGAAATTAATATAACAAACTTACATTTCATAGCTATTTTAGCAACCTAAGTTACATTTATTGCTACTTATTTTCATACTTATTTTATCAACCTTCGTTTTTTTTTTTTTTATCCACTTCGTTTTCTAATTATATATTCTTATGTTCCCCTTAAAGTCAAAGGGGAACATAACTAATTTGCATCGTTGGATCAGCCTAAGATTTAATCTTGATCGTCATAAATCAGAAAAAAAGCAGGGAGGTTTTTTCTGGATTCCTTTTGACATGCTCAGCCGAAATTCCAGGGAAGGATATAGCCCATGTTCCATCTTTTTGTTTTTTTGAAAGCCAACCCACGTTCTATCCGTTTTGAAAAAGAAAACAACCCCATTAAAGAAAACCATCTACCCACCCAGGTGTTAAAACACACGATCTGTGTGAAAAATTTACTAATTCTAAAGTTAATAATTCCTTCTAGAAGGAGCAGTTATTAAGATTGAAAGTTCTTCAGGCCACGATCTAATTTCAATAACTTAACAAAATTAAATAATTGATTTCAATAACTTAACAAAATTAAATAAAAAATCCTTATAAATTACTATATTCCTTCTAGAAGTGGAGGATTCAGACTGTTTGAATGTTTGGGGTTCCAGTTTTGCATTTGACTTGGTCCCATGAAATGATACCTGCAAAAAGAAATCAGCTACATGAAAGTTTTAAGTAACTCATAAATAATTAATGTAAATTAAAAAAATTATTTATTTTATTTTCACCTTAAAAATATAGAGCCTAACTACAAGTTTTAAATTATATAAATTTATATAAACAACATACTGTCACTGAAAGTTGGAACTGACTATTAAAAGGAACAAAGAAATTATTTTACAAAAACTGCAGATTCTAAAGATTAAATAGCATTCTCGAATTGGACAGTTTTCACCTTAAATTAGTTTTAAAACTTCCAAAAAACACAAAATAAAACATGGGTAGAAGTTATTTTGTAGATCATGGGTATGAAGTTATTTTAAATCTGTCCCTAAAAGCATCTATATAAAGATTCAGATACCTTAAAAAATAAACCATTCTTTCTCTCAAAATTGCTCTCTGAATGAAGCTTATTATCAAAAAAGAAATGCAGCCAAACGTAAGTCAGTTCTGCACATTTACCTACCACCATTTAAACCTTTATACTTTACAATAATTTTATCTTTTGTATTTTAAGATGGAGGCGACTTACCGAGTTGAAAATTTTGATCCCAAAACCAAAGAGAAGGAGCAGCAACACCTTGAATTACCTGTAAGTAAACATATTTAAATGTAAATTTTTTTTTCAGTTCTACACATTTATCTACCATTTCTACTTTATAATGTTTTTTTTATCTTTTCTATTTAAGACGGAGGCGAATTGCCGAGTTGAAAAGTATGATCCAGAAGTCGACGAGCAGCAACACCTCGAATCACATGTAAGTAAACATATACAAAATTCATGTTTATTTTGTAAAAATTTGTATAAGTGATATCTAATAAGGCATATTGATTTTGTAGAAACCTGTAAAAAGTGCTGAGATAATAAAATGTGATGAAGAGTCAAGTCCAACCGCTTAAGAAATTCTACGTGAAATCAGTGAGCAGGTAAATCTGATTTAGAGCAGTGTTATATGTTTTATTTCTTATGTCCACGTTTTTTTTTAAATTGTTGTTATCTTAGAAACGGAAGCAAGCATTACGAATGTCTCGATTTGGGGTTATAACTTCATATCTTACCTTTAATGGGTTAACTAAAAAATAGCTTTGGGCGAAATTATTTGGACGACTCATATAATAGCAGAAGTATAATTGATTACATAAAACCAAGTGGAAATTTATATTTTTATAAAAAAACAATATACTTTTTGGATCATATTCGAAGAGTATTTCATCATCATACACACACATAAAACATAAAAAAAAAACAGTTATTGATCTTTTGAACTGCTATAATAATAATGACTTTTTTTTAAACTTTGTAAACTATAAATTTTTTTAATAATAGGTCAACTACTGAATTAGAATAGAAAGAGACGTCCAAAAAAACTATGTTATTTACCATGATTTTCTTCAAGATAGCGTTTTGAGGTAGATCATACGCGTCCTCGCAGTAATTATCCGTAACAATCGTGCACTTGGATCCAATCTGTTGACACACGGAAAGAAATATTCACAAGAACTTCTGGATTAAACACAAGTCTTGAACGAAAAAAAATGTTTAAATAAGTAAGTAAAATCATTGATGTTATGACAGAGAACCAAAAGAATAGATGATAAATTACCTTACATCGTTTTAGAACTTTTAAGAAACTCATCATGTTCGAAAACGTCGTTTTTCTTCGGTAGGCGATTTTGGTTCCTCCATTATTGCTAAATCTACTTCACCGAAACCTACCACGAGAGTCTCGATGCATATGCGTATACCCCAGAACCATAAATCCTAGATCTGAATGACTGAAAATGACCGAGAAGATGTGATGCGGGTGAACCCGTTCTGGAATGGGATCCCGGTTGAAGATTACCCGAAGATTTGGATAATATTTTATTCCTTAATTATCGAGTCTTTTATTAGTTATCGTATCTTTTATTTATTTTGTTTATTCATGTTTATCTCTAAGATTTTTAGTTTCTAGTATAAATAGGGGTCTAGGTTTTATTATTTAGTTAGATTTTAGTTGATTATAATAAAAAGAACATTGTTCTTGAACCCTTTGGTTCGTTTATCGTCTTTGATTAATCGATTGTTCTTGAGCCATTTGAGTACGCTTCCGATCCGTATCATTTGGTATCAGAGCATTTGGTTTTCAAATGGCTCTACGTGGAAAAGAAGAAACTTTCGTTCGTAGATTCGCCGCCGGAGGCAACGACGGAGTTCCTTTTAATCCGCGAGGATATGGTGATCATTCTCGTAGATTCGCCGCCCGAGGCAACGAGATTGTGGACCATGAAAACTTTCGTGAATCATGTGATGGTTATCATCCCCGTAGATTCGCCGCCCGAGGCAACGAGGATCCTGACCTTATCTATGATTCTTCTCCCGTGTATGATGAATACGAGGACGAGGAATGGTATTCTTGGGTTACCGGTGATGATCGAAACTTATTGGGAGATAAATCGGGTTTCAAAAGTCGTAAGGTTGGTGTTACAGCGGTAGAAAACGGTGATGATGCGGTTGCTCACGGTGGTCCTGCGCAGGCCATGGTGGTTACTGGTTGTGATACCTTGGTCAGGGGAGGTCCTTTGGTGGACCGAAAAATATTACTGGTTAGTTTGATCAATTTGGATATTGCTAATTGCATAAAATTACCTCTAGTGAAGGTGGGAATTCAAATTGGAGATGGTTATTATTTTAATGGAAAAAGATCAGTTGATAATAAACTTTCCGATTATTTTGATGGCTATACACGTGAAGAGCTATTATTTTCAAAAATGCAAATGAGAGGGTCCAATCAGAATGCTAGGATTATTGTGATAGGTTTGACTAGTAAACCTCTTTTATCGGAAGTTCAAATAGAAAGAAATATTAGCAAAGAAGTAGGTGAAAGTGGAATGGAATTAGATGGGCCGCATGTTGCTGTTGTTCACATGAAAGTCCAAAAGGTTGGACAATTTAATTTCCCTAGTTATTTACCAAACAAAGGGGCAAAAGAGATTGGGTCGAACAATACCCAATTCGACCCAGGTGGTTCATGTCAAGAGCCAGGCATGACGAATCTTGAAAAGAGTTTAATCCCACTGCTGCTTAATATCATCGGGCCTACGAGTATAAATACAATTATGGTTAAGTCAACACTGGGTGATCGGCTTGTGGGATGCTTGGTTCGAAAGCAAAACTCGAGGACGAGTTTTTTTGAAGACGGGGAGAATGATGCGGGTGAACCCGTTCTGGAATGGGATCCCGGTTGAAGATTACCCGAAGATTTGGATAATATTTTATTCCTTAATTATCGAGTCTTTTATTAGTTATCGTATCTTTTATTTATTTTGTTTATTCATGTTTATCTCTAAGATTTTTAGTTTCTAGTATAAATAGGGGTCTAGGTTTTATTATTTAGTTAGTTTTTGAGTTGATTATTATAAAAAGAACGTTGTTCTTGAACCTTTCGGTTCGCTTATCGTCTTTGATTAATCGATTGTTCTTGAGCCATTTGAGTACGCTTCCGATCCGTATCAAGATGACGATTTGATTTCCGGCGAGATGTTTGGAGTTCTGGGTGGAGGCTTATCAGGTTTTGTTGGAGGTGTGCTTATCTTGAACTAGGGCAAAATTTGGAATGAGATTTGATAGAAAAACAGCTCAGGGTTTCTGAGCACCCACAGCCCAAAGCCCCAAAGGCCACTATAAGACCATATGTGTAGCGGGGCGTTTTTTTTTTAAAATTCAAAAATAACGCCCAAAAACGCCCCCCTCCCATTACATAGGGCGTTTTTTGGCTTTTTTTTTTGAAAAAAACTGAATTTGGCTTTTTATATAAAACGCCTTCCCCCTTCTCCCTTGTCCAATCATCTTTCAGCCCCCTTCTCCTTATCCAATAAGATTTTTTATGTGTTTTTTCTTTATTTTATTTAATGCCCCAATAATGCCCCTTTGCTGATTGGACCGCCACATAGCATAAAATGCCCTAGGGTGGGGGCATTATCTTCCCCTTCCACTACACATGGTCTAACACCCCCAGCTTATTTGTTTATAAAACGAATTATGAGCCCATTTGCCTTAGTTTGAATAATGTATACCAGCTCAAAGGCTATGATAAATATAATTCTTATAGTATTAAATTATGTTTCTTAAAGGGATTAAATTAAGTTTTTTTTATAATAAAATAATATGTTAACGACTTGGACTTGAACTGAACTTCAAAGAAAAGAAATAGAATGTGATAATTTTGTATAATTTTGAAATTTTTAAATCAATATCTTCAACTACTATAATTATAATATTCTTAAACTGTAGGTCCGGCTAGGGGAGGATCTAGTCGCCTAATCCTTGTTGTCAAACACACCCGGTTGTGCGGAATCCAACCGGAGATGCAAACCGAGATCGAGAGAAGGAGATGAACAAAAAAACACGAGATGGAGACCGGGACTCAACGATTAACACCAATGTATTAATACTTGAAAGACAATTACAAATCAATGTTTACAAGATAATATTTGCAAACTCTCTATCAAATCTCTCGGTTCTCTCTTGTTCGCTGCCCTTCTCTCTACCGAAATCACTAAGATTTCGGTATATATATGATGTCTTGTGCGATTGGGCTGGGACCTCCACTTGTGCGATTGACTGAAGTTCGGCCCAATGTGAGTAGAAGCCCAACATGCAAACTGATTAAAGGTGATTGGCCCAAGCTTTTTACGTTTTCAATATTCAACAATATGGTAGGTTAGACAAGCTTTAGTCAACATGTGATGACATCATCATGACATCACCAAGGTGATGTCATGGTGATGTGTCGACGGGAAAGTCCGCGGCGCTTTGTGCTTCGCGTGCGAACTCTAGGACGCACGACGGAGGAATGTCGTGACGTCGGGCTTGAGCCGAACCTAACCGGGTCGAACCGAACCGAGTTGAACCGAACCAAGTCCCGTCCACATAATATGTATCAACAAACTCCCCCTTGGACGCTACTCGTGAGGTTCAACTTCCATGTCTTCCACGTCGGAGGATCTTCAAAGTCTTCACGCGTCATAAGTAGAAAGTGTATCAACAAACTCCCCTTTTCATTTAGGTAGTGTGTCAATAAACTCCCCCTTAAAATGAACTCTCCAATGAGTTATGCTCGTGAATCTTTTGACTTGTCAATTCTTCAGATCCTTGTGGTGTTGGTGAAAGGTCAGCGGCAACTCGATCATTTTATACTTTGAGTGCCTCCACTTCGTGTCTTCATTCCAAAGCTTGTCATCGAACATGTTCTCCTCGCCTTTAGCATCTGTACATGCAAGAAAGCTAAACGCATAATGAGAACAACCGCTTGGAATATAGTCAAATTAAACAAAAGACATATATGAGATCAAATCTCAATCAAACACCGACCGACAACAGTTTGAAAGTTTAGAAAATGATCAAGTTTAGTCCTTTAACTTTCAAAACTTGTTAACTTCGACTGTTTATGAAGATGCAATTGTTTTGCGGCTTACAATCAGGATTTTGGGTAGGATAAACTCGAGTTCCAACATCAGTCAATCAAAAATAAACTAGAAGCAAAATCTTTTTGGATTTTATAAAGTTTATATTAAAACACACCTAAAATCTTTTTGGAATTTTTCATTTTTCAAATGTAAAGACGGAAAGCAATAAATAAATATATACAAAGATGCAGAAACGAAAGCAGTAAACAAATATTTACAGACATTCTTTTTGCGAGTTTCGAGGGTAAGAGAATCATATCAGTGAACGGTCACGTCAAAAACGCTCTTGTTGTTCAATTAGTTAACATTAAGATAAGCATCCTATAACAATTATCGGTATTGTTGTCCTCTTAAGCTCAACTTATCAGATGTAATCATGGCGAGGGGATACGTTAAGGTATGATTTATACTTACCGACCGGTGTTCATCCACACACGACACATTCCCGTATCAAGGTATGCACGAGAGTTCATCTTACTGGTGAGTATACCGATTATCATCTGTTTGACCGTATATGATGTGAGATTCTCACTTATTTTGATTGAAAACAAGCCCTATGTGATAAAATCACTTATTGATGAGGAACTTGATTTTCGATGCATGAGGGCACAGGAGCAAGTCCGTGAACAGGTCAGTACTTTCGTACAGCAGAGAGACGAACTTGACTCCCGGATAAATGTGATATTTTATCACTTATTTGTTTAGACATGTGATTGTTGATCACTTATTGAGGTCGAATGCAATATGTACACGTATGTATGGTATCATGGAAGATCTAGACTTGCGTCCCCGTTATTTTTCGGTAAAAGAAACAACCATGATACCCAGATGATAAGCAGCATAAAGACCGAATATCTCAGAACCTCGGCAATCTCTCAAACGAAATTTCGGTACTAAGACCATATGCCAATGAATGGTTCCCACCTGGTCTTCAGTCGATTTAAGATTTATATCACCCTGCACACTTTAAAATGATTGTGAGCCTACCGATACATCTTATATAGAGCTGCTTATCGCTTTTCATTTAAGGTTTAAAGAGGTTTCAACAGACCACTGATTTACTATCATTTTCTCTTTTTCTCGCCAGGAAACTCATTTTTGCTTTTCTTTTGTTTTTGTGTTTTGAAATTTTTCGATGTTTTTGAATTTTTTTTTTTAAATTTGGATTTACTCCCCCTAAAATCAACAAACTAAGATAAATTTTAAAAACACAAAGGTATTTACAAAAACGATTTTCCGATGTTGGTTTACTCATGTTTTACCTCAATGCCGTTTACCAAAATTATTTTTTAATCTGAAAAGATTTCTCGAATTTTGGAAAAATGAGTTGGCACGTCGGTAAGCGGTGCGGACCATGACAACATTGACGAGTTTCATAGTGAAACAATCACGTGTGAGGTGATATTCGAGATCAACGTGTCTGGCCAAAGAGTGCTGTACGAGATAATAATTCACAAAGCAGCTTAAATATCGACAAGTATAGGAGAGATTAGAAATTTAAAACCGTATCCTACAACTGCTTCGTGCATTGCAAGGAATCTTAGAGCTCTCCCAAACTGGATATCCACCCGGTGTGGACTTCAAAGTCGATTTTGTAGCTACTGAGAAATCTCTTCACAGCAACAAGATCTGAAACCTTTGGGTCCGGCTGGTCTTCAACATTGCACCAGCGAAGGTCTTTGTCTTTCTCTTGAGAAGTAGTGTGCGGTTGTTCAATCCATACCAAGGCATCCGCACACCCGGTTGGTTTGTTCAACAAACACATTTTCTTCAATCACACCGCGTAGAAATGTACACTGCACGTTCATCTTGTTGATTTTGAACTTCAAACGTGCTGCAGGTGCATACATTTTGATTGAATCTATCCTGGGGACCCGATTATAGCCTTGAACAATCAAACTTTGAAATGATTTTCAATTTGTCGAAGCTTTCAATCTCTTTCGACAGACAATTCTGTCTTCTTTTCTTCTTCTCTCCATCAAAGGCAACAACTTCTTTGTCGCCGATCTTGTGCATGGACACCCCACTATCAACAATCCAATGACTATCGATAGATCCTCCTGGAACATCCTGCACACTCACTCAGAGATTAATTGGAGAGGGGGACCCAAGCCTTAACAGACTTGGGTCGTCCTTCATCATCGAGGATTGTAACTTCGATTTCCTGATGATTTTGAAACACAGCACCTCCCCCTGAAACAGTTACCGATTTTGGTTTCCAAATCTGTTTTTGTTTTTCATTTTTAATTTCTAATTTAACAGACTTTGTTTGGACAACCTCCGGTTTCAACGCCTTTTCAATCACCTTCACATTTTTACGTCGTTGTTTTATTTCCTGTTCTTTAACAGTTCTTTTATCATGTTTTGGAGAAACAGGACGACGTTGTGAGTGATCTTGTTCAGAGGGAGCTCTTTCAACAAAATTTGGTTTGGGCGAGTTTTTGCAGTCTTTAATGATGTGCCCAACCTTCCCACATTTGAAACAAATTCTCCTTTCAACAAACTTAGGAGAACCGGTTCGACTTTCACGTGTTGAACCTGTAGACCCAGAGGTACTTGCTCTTTCATCACACCCATTTGTATGTTGAGTGTAATTGTTTTTACTGTTACGTTTTAAAATCTTGACTTGTTGGATAAAATCGATGTTGGATTTATTTTCAAAAGTCTCAATTTTATCAGTACCTTTTGATGCTACAAACTTTACATCTTTTGCTTTCTTCTTGTAACGAGCTCCTTTTGATTCAACCTTAGCCTTTGACTTTGGAGCTCGTTGTTGCTGTTGTTTACCCTTAAAAGCGACAGGTTGTTGTTTAGTCGGTAATTTTTGGTTCCCAAATTGTTTCCTTACTTCAGCTTTTGGAATAGGATCACACTGAGTTACTGAAACTCTCGGGATCGCTTTTCCCAAAAACTTAGTTGTATTATCTTCAAACACTTTATCAATCAAGGATTGATTGACGTTTTTTATTGGAAAATCTTTGTCTGAATAAATTTTACTATCACCGACCAAAGTATACAACACGTTATCACTTTTAATGGTAGACACTGTCTCAGTGATAGGATCTATCTCTTGTTTAGCACCAGTTGATTGCACAGCAGGAGTAGAAGGATCACACAGAATGTGATTCTCAAAAGGCACTTCTACTCCTTTTCTATCGTCACGAGATTTATCCTCATCACTCACATCTGATTCATCATCCGAAGAATCATAGTCCTCAATGGTTGGAGGACTTTGATTTGAAGCACATGATGACTTTTCCTTGCTATCAGATGAGCCCTCCGATGAATTGTCCGTTTTGAACCCTAAGCCAGTTGTAACTTCCTCATAATCAAGAGGTACAGTTGACTCAAAACGCGGCATTTCCTCCTCATCGGGCAACTTGGTATAATCGTGTCTCAAAGGGGGTGGACACTTCCTATAACCAACGCCTTTAACGTTTCCCTTTAGTTGCTGAACGTCAATGATGTGATCAAGCACATATCGGGAGTTTGAGTAACTTTCCAATTTGAGCTTGATCGCTTCATGCTCACATTTCGCCACGGCTAGCTCTTTCTTTGTTTCCTCGATGATATTAATGTAGTTATTAATACCAATTTGTTTGTTACAAACAGTTTTTGTTAATTCGGAAACACTTTTCTTTTGGGTTTCAATAACTGTTTTAAACTCTTTTTCATTGCGAGCTAAGGCCATGTTTGCCTCCTTGCACTTTGACAGTTCAACAACTAAACTCTGATTGTGACTATGAACCGTTTCAGATTCACGTTTCAATTCAGCACATTCAAGTTTTAATTCTTCAAAAGCATGTTTAGCATTAGCACATTCATGTTTTAATTCTTCACAATCACTACATATGCTAGGAGTAGGAGGATCAGAATTTACCTGACTTGTCGAGGCCGAGACATTCGCCATAAAGGCAGTCTGATAAGAAAAAGATCCATTTTCAGAATTAGAATCTCCTGCATTCGAGCTTTCTTCATCTGAACTCCCACTATAACCCGAGCTATCATCACTTTCAGAAAACTCTTCCTTGTGAACATGCTTGATGTGATTGATAATTTTTGCATAGCATGCAGTTCCACCTCCTTGATTATTATCTCCAAATTGTACAGACCAATCACATCCTTCATCAGCTTGAACTATCAATGCCCGGTTGGGGTTTGAAGGCCCTGACTGGTTGGTTTGGTTGTTAGCAGCTACTATCCCTCTTTCGTTGTTAGCTTGATTTGAAGTACTTGTTTGATTTTGGAAGGGATTTTGGTTGCCTTGTTGGTTGCCTTATTTGCTCGGTCGCGTGCATTCACGTTTGAAGTGACCCTTTTCACCGCAATTAAAGCATGTGACAGCATCTTTATTGAACCCGTACTTCGTATCATTTTTGCCTTCCAACGAAGTTCTTCCAGTTCGAGTCATGAAATCCTTTGCCCTTCTAACTGCACTTGCAAATGCCCACTTGATATCCATTAACTCCATTTCATCCCTGTCTATTTGTTGATAGTCTTCGTTTGTCAAATTAATGTTGCCAATTTGACTTGCGACTAATCCGCTGAAGGCATTAACCATAGTGGTAAGAATTTCAATGTGATCCCGTGCAGCTTCTACACTCACTTTGGAAAGATTTGAAGTATCAGGTTTGTTACCATAGAAGGCTTGTTGTGGTTGGGTTTGTGTTGGGGGTTTAGAAAAGTAGGCAGTTGGATCAAATTGGGGTTGAGGTGTGTCAATTTGAGGTTTAGAAAAGTAGGAAGCTGGATCAAATTGGGGTTGGGGTGGTGCAACTTGAGGTTTTGGAAGATAGGCATTTATGTCAAACTGGGGTTGAGGTGTGGCTACTCCTCCAAAATAGGATCTTGGGTCGAAAGCATTTGACACATAAGCTATTTGTATCTTTGGTTGCTGGCTTGTACTAGCAGCAGGAGCAATCCCTCCAAAGTACATCTCTGGATTTTGAGGGACAGGAATTAGTTTAGCTTTTCTGATCTCTTCTGCATCCTTGTTCTCCAGCTTTTGAACAAACTCATAGATACTGACAGTATCCAATACACCTGTATGTTTTAACAACTCAATGAATGAGCTCCACTTTGGTGGTAGAGCATCAGCAAACCGTGCGACTATCTCCTGTGAAGATACAACAACCTTGTAAGAAATCAGTTCACTAATTAAATGATAAAAACGAGTAGTCATATCATTTAGAGTCTCATTCTCCAAGAACCGAAATGATTCAAACTCTTTCTTCAATAAATCATGGCGTATCTTTCTAGTAGCTGCATTTCCTTCTCCTCTCGCTACCAATGCATCCCATAAAGCTTTCGTGGTCTTACAATATGAGAATTGATGAAAGATGTCTCTGTGAAGTGCTTGAGTGAGAATAGCATACGCCTTCTTCTCCAGATCATATGCCTTTTTGTCGGCTTCTTGCATGTTATTGAAAGTTGTCACATTTGATCCTGCTTCTTCAAGAGCTTCACTAAATGCAGAGGTGAAGCACGTCCATAATTCTGTGTTTTGCCCTTGAACGTAATTATGGAAACGACCCTTCCATGATGGATAGCCGTTCATGTGATTCAGCTTTGGCGGGCGATTGTTGCTACCCGTCTCATTCTCACTAAGCAAAATATTTTGAATGCTCTGATTTTGATTCGCCACCATTGCCCATTGACTTGAACTTATTGACTGTTGTTGTTTAGGTATGGAACTCGTCATATATTCGGCCAACGACATCTGTTTTTGAGCTGGTTGTGGATTCATACTCCAATCCCAAGGGCTTGTGCAGCTCATAGTTGATGTATGAATGATAACAACAGAAGCCCAAATAGAAGCCCAAATCTTCTTGTGCGAGCCCAACTCTACTTGTGCGACTAACAGCTTTCTTTTGTACGATTAAGTAATCCTTGTTCGACTGAACATGTTATGCATGCATGGATCTTGTGCGACCAGAATTAAAACGTGAAGACCCAATGGAATTTCGGCCCAGATGTGAATTAGGCCCACAATTGTTTTCGGCAGTGTGTGATTTCGTCCAGCCCAGTTCTTATGATTTCGTCCAGCCTGTTTAAATTCGCTGGTCTCACTTAATTTCGCTGGTTTTTTTTTTTTGTTAATTTCGCTGGTCTGTTCCCGCTATTACGATGATTAGTAAAATCGCCGAAAAACCCTAATAATCTCGCTGAGGACGATTACACGGTTACCAAAGTCGCCTTTGGATTTGAGTTCGCCGGGTCAAGCAATTTCGCTGGTTACTGAAAGTATCAGGTCTCAAATTCGCTGATTTATTCTTGTGCAATTGATATGTTATGCATGCTGAAACACTTGTGTGACAAAACAAATTGTGTGATACAAAAGGTTGACTTTTAATCCTCCTGACACAAACAGATACCTTTCGGCTCACTCTATCCCAAATCACCAACCATGATGATGTCCTTCTTTTTACAATTTTCAAAGCACAACAACTTTCAATATTCAAATTTCAAAGATTAGACTTAGAAAATTATCAAGAACACTTTGAATATTGGTTTGAAGATATGAAGAACAAACCCAGAAATATAAGTTTTCTGGTGAACCGAAGATTTTCCGAACACGAATTTGGCCAAAACTTCACTAAAAACCAATGTTTAGCATGTGAAAATGAAGAATAAAAAGGTTTTTATAACAACTTTCAGCAAAATACGATGATTTTCGAAGCTTTTAAACTGAATTTTTTTTTTCAAGAAAAATATAAACTTCAAAAACTCGAAACACACCCGAAAACAACTCGGTTTTAACAAGGAGAAGAGCCAAGGCTCTGATACCACTTGTAGGTCCGGCTAGGGGAGGATCTAGTCGCCTAATCCTTGTTGTCAAACACACCCGGTTGTGCGGAATCCAACCGGAGATGCAAACCGAGATCGAGAGAAGGAGATGAACAAAAAAACACGAGATGGAGACCGGGACTCAACGATTAACACCAATGTATTAATACTTGAAAGACAATTACAAATCAATGTTTACAAGATAATATTTGCAAACTCTCTATCAAATCTCTCGGTTCTCTCTTGTTCGCTGCCCTTCTCTCTACCGAAATCACTAAGATTTCGGTATATATATGATGTCTTGTGCGATTGGGCTGGGACCTCCACTTGTGCGATTGACTGAAGTTCGGCCCAATGTGAGTAGAAGCCCAACATGCAAACTGATTAAAGGTGATTGGCCCAAGCTTTTTACGTTTTCAATATTCAACAATATGGTAGGTTAGACAAGCTTTAGTCAACATGTGATGACATCATCATGACATCACCAAGGTGATGTCATGGTGATGTGTCGACGGGAAAGTCCGCGGCGCTTTGTGCTTCGCGTGTCGAACTCTGGGACGCACGACGGAGGAATGTCGTGACGTCGGGCTTGAGCCGAACCTAACCGGGTCGAACCGAACCGAGTTGAACCGAACCAAGTCGCGTCCACATAATATGTATCAACATAAACGGATTACACCATGTTTTTTTAATCAAAATTACTATCCATTCAATCAATTTGATAATAACATGTTATAGCACAACTCATTTAAAAAAAATATGTATATCTATATCTATATATATAATAAACAAACAAGGTTTGAGACACGTGGCACTATATGGTGCAACCTCACAAAATTTTCGGCGGGAAAATTAGAGAAACCTTTTATTTTTACACGGGATCCGAATGGCAACAACCATACCCGGTTTTTTTTGACCCGGGTATATAAACTATCTAATAAACCTAAATCATTCATTCGCCTCATTTCACGCTTACAAACCCTAATTCCTTCATTCTTCTCTTTCTGGCGCTCCTCTCCTCAGCCGTCATTGATTTGATTGCGTCTCCCAAACCCTAACCATTCATATTCACCGTTTCATCTCTGCATCTTCCGTCGTTTCATCTCTTTCCACTTGAAAGAACCCTAGATATGTTTACTCTACGATTGAGAAAGAAACCTGGTAAGCTGGTTTTCGATCTTTAATATAATGTAAGTTTTTTCATAAAACAAGGCTAGGGTTTACATTCAATCCAGTGTTCTTCTATAATCTTCAGATTCTATTCTAATTGTTTTACTATTTGTTTCATTTATCTGAAAAGAATTTGCTTCAAATCTTGGAATCTTCAACTTTTGGAATATAAATCAACTATTGGCCAGACCCAGTTCACCAAGAAGTATTTTGATGATACGTTTGAGCACAGGTGATGGTTTTTCACTTTTTATTTTGCTTAATATTACTTCGATTTTGGTTGTTTTGTCTATAATCGGTTAGATTAGTTATTAAGATTTTAAATAATTTGTGATAATTGCTTTTGATTTGTGATTCATAGCCATGTTGTTCTTCCTCATCAAGTTGTGAAGGAATTTCTAAAGAATCGGCTTCTTTCCCAGGTATATTGTATATTTTGATATGTTATTAGTAGGGTTTAATATTAATGATATGTGTGAATTTGTTGTCCCACATAAACTAACAGCTGTGGGGTTTGATGAGAGAATGTTGCTTCACTCTGAGGTAAATGTTTTTAGTAAAAAATCATTGCCCATGATTATTTATCATTTTCTCAATGTTCATGTAGCTCAAAAGGTAATTAGTTGGATACACATACTTGGTCTTTATTATAATGTAGGTTGAAATGAAGTCACATCCCCATCCTGAAAGACCAGACCGTCTTCGAGCAATTGCTGCCAGCCTGGCAACAGCAGGTGTGTGATCCTTTTCATTTTTGGCTAATCATTGTGCAAGTCAATAAGTTCAAGAAAAAATAAATCTGTATTTATGTTGTAAATGGTAGATTATTTTTTTACTATAGGTATGCGTAGAAAGATTTGAACTTAATGGCAGTCATAGAGATACTAAGTTTTCAAATCATTTGTTGAATTTAACAATGAAAATAAATAAATAAATTAACCATCTCAAATTCTCAATTTATTGAGCAGTGAAAGAGGCTAGGAATGATGCCTCACGTGGAGGACGTGGTGGTGGCCGTGGGTATGGGTGGGGTCGTGGTGTTGGTGGGTTTAACAGAGACTCAAGAAGCAATGAGAATTCATTTGGTAATCGAGGTGCCATTGAGGAGTCTGATAGTGGGAAAGGCTATGAGAGACACAGTGGGGGTGGTTATGGTGGTCCTCATGGTGGTTTCCGAGGTGGTCGTCGTGGTGGAATCAGTAATGGAGATGCGGAGGAGGTGATCGTCCACGGCGTCCTTATGAACGCGGCAGTGGCACAGGCCGTGGGTAAATATTCAATACTTCTTCTTTTTTTGGTTTACCTTATTTATTCCTTTCTATTATCATTATTGGTATATTTGGGTTGAAATTGTTGTTCATCTGCTTCATGGGTTCTTCAATTACTTATCATCTCAATTCTCATGTATAGGAATGAATTCAAGCGTGAGGGATTAGGTCGTTTGAACTGGGGAAGCCAGGCTGATGAAATTACTCGGTACGCTTTTTCACCTTATATTTTTGAAATTATTCATTTGACCCGTTGGAGATATTAGATGAAACAAAGCGGCCCATTCATGGATAAATGAGTCAAAATTGCTATCTGTAATATATTTATTTCTGAGTCAGTAATTTTTACTATGCTTCTTCACAGTGATACTGAAGAAGTGGTGAACGAAGGCGAGAAAACGGTGGATTCTGACAAACTGAAGAAGTGCTGAATGAAGGCAAGAAAACGGTGGATTCTGACAAGCCGTTGACCGAGGAAGAGTCAAAAGATGAGAAAAAGGAGAATGTTGCAAATGAATCTGAGAAGGAACATGAGGATAAGGTATTACTTACGATTACAAACAGTCTGCTACTAACATTGATGATCTAATTCTTTTGACTAACAAGATGTAGTAGAGGGTTGAGTTAGGTTCATAAAATTTATCCATTTAATCAGTCGCAGATAAAATGAAAGCTCAAATAAACCATTTTTTAGTTAAATTGAGCATGTTGCTTACATTTTCCTGATATATTAGAAGCACTTAAGACTGAAGAAAGGAAGGTGGAAGTTGACAAAGAGCTTGCATCCATCCATGCAACAACTTTCCAACAAGAAGAGCAGTGATGAAATCTTTGTTAAATTGGTGACATTGTATACATATTATTAAATTTCCTGATTTGTTAGAAGCTATATTTTGCAATCATTATAAATTTTTATACCATAATGTTTGAATTCATTTTGGTAGGGGACTGGCAAGGATAAGCGCAAAGAGATTGCTGAGAAAGAAGAGAAAGCTAAGAAGGTAATATCCCTAGATGTTAAATAATGCTAGGGCTGCAAACGAACTGAACGTTCAGCGAACTACACAAACCGTTCAGTGGGAAGTTATTTCTTCATCGATGTGCTAGCTGCTTGTCTTCTTTTTCACCATCACATGTAAGTTATATTCTTTTTACCAGTTTCGTGTTGGTCTTCCACATCATATGCGTATTTTACTCTCTAGAACCTCTTAAACAATCAAATTAATAAAGATTTTGTTATTTGTATAAATTTTCTTTTGTAATCCCATTTGACATAGTAATATTAATAAATAAAAAGTCAGAAATTATGGAACAATAGTTTTCGGGTCAATCAAACATGACATGACCTAGCATACAATTAGCTCTCGAATTTGAAAAGGTGACATTTTCAGCCGGTAAATCATTAATTCGTTTTTAATCACCTTATTGGATACTTTTTAATTGAAAATTACAGTTACATTCTTTTCTACGCTACTAGGTAGCGGACTTTGAAAGTTGTTTTAAGTCGATTCCATGTAACACCTTAATCACTGGTAGAACGATCTTAAAAGTGGATGAAAATGTTTGTGGTCAACCCAGCCCCCTATTCAGAACAATACTAAAAGTGACAACCTTGCTTATATGTTGCAATTTATCTTATTATGATGGTGGTAATCATGAACTGCCTTTATATGTTCAATACAGATGGCTACTTCGATTAATTTACATATATATGTATGAGTGTGTTTCGATATTGTTCTATATATCAAGCTATCATATTAATAGTTATCTAAAAATCAGTAGTAATAAAACATATATTAAATTACTAAAAAAAGTTAATTATAAAAAGGTATGATAATAATTTATTTCTTATTTCAGCTCTTCGTATTATATCTCTTTCAAGTTTCAAGGTTATTGCTTTATGACTTAGTGTCTTTATATTTATTACTTGTAAGTTTAGTCATATCTTTATTTTAAAATTACGTTATATAATTCTTAAATTATTATTACTGACTATTTATAATTTCTGATATATGTCGGACTTTGAATGACAAGATCATACTATGATAATATCATGACACTTCTCCTCAAGGATCTTTCTACCGGTGACTTGCATCCGTCTGTTAAGCCTCCAAGATTTTCCTGCTTTGGCGATGTGGCACCTGTGATTCGTCTGTACATGATATAGGTGTTTTGATGATATAATTATAGGTGTTTTTTTTCATTATTCCACTAAACATTATTTTTACTATAAACAATCATCATAAAATTCAGCAAGATCACATCTACGTGCATGGTAAGTGTAGCATATTCTCAGGTTTTGTACTTCCTTTTATTTGTTTGTGGCTTGATTACTTGATCCTTACTTCCTTAGCCTTGCAATGGAGAATGAAAAACGGGACTGGGTAGCGGCGACCCACCAGAAACGTAAATCATCCTTTCGTTATTTGCAACCCAATCATCGTGACCATTCATGTCTTTACAGATTACTGTTTGTGGTGATCAGAAACGTAAATTTGGGTAAGTTTTATCTTCATCTTTTGATTATGAATATGTTTCCTTGGTTTCAATAGCCATAGTTCTTTTGCATTTATTGTTTAGTAACAAGCATAAATGTATTCTAGCTTATAATTATCCCATGTTTGTGAACTTCAGTTCTTCGTGTTTGGGATGTATTGCTATTTCAAGGGAATTTTGTCATGCTCTTTCGAACAACCGGTGCTTTAATGGAGTTATATGGTAGTGTTTTTTTCTTGGGAAAATTACCATTTTAGCCAAGAATATAGTTTGACCACCAAAATAGCCATTTGATGCATCCTTGGAACAGGGCATCCACCATTTAATGCGTCCGCCAATGATCACTTGACACGTGGCAAAAGTTAATTGATAGGTCAGCCGCCGACGCATCCGGGCCAAAAAGTATGCTGATGCGTCCGGCTTAGCTGCATCCAGATGTAAATGGCTGGCTCGGCTGTGGCTCGTTGAGTGGCTCCTTGGAGGAGCTGTTAGACGCATGGTGGCGCATTGGGATATGTTCGACGCATGGTGGCGCATGGGGGGCATCGGTTTCCGTGATTTTCTTTTTCTTTTTTTATATTTCACATATTCCTTCCTACTATATATATATAATGAAAAAAATCAGATTTATTTCAAAATTTTGTCTCCAAACCAACTGATTTATAAAAGTCTTTATAAAATGCTTATGTCAATGTATCCGCCTTTTGATACTCTCCAAATAAAAATGAAGTTGTTTAACAGTGTTGAAGATGACGTTTTCCTGAGCTTTAGAAGTCCTAGTGTTTATGGGTGACTGGACCTGCCCGTAGCGACGGAAGTGATCTGTCCTCCCATTTTATGGTAGGTGGTTTAACGAAGAAATTCGAAGAACTCACCTACAAAGGGAACGTTGGATCACTTCGTGTTATCGGATTTCCCGTCCACGTCCTCTACCGCTCCTCCAAAGCCGCCAAATTATTCAAAAACAAAGAGGAATTGGAGACCGAGCTTTGTGGAGGAATTGGATCACTTCGTGTTATTGCTTAAAAAAATATCTTTTTTTATTCTGTAATTTATTTTTTTGGTTTATTTTGGTTTGTTTTTTTTATTAGGTTTAATTGTTGTATTTGAAGTAAATAAAAAGTTGTATGTTTTTTATTTTTTTTTTATTTAACATTTTTATCCATATCTCCATCTATATATTTAAAATTTGGTAACTAGTATACCACTTTAGAAATAATTAGAAGAGATGGGTGGTGGTGAATTTGAAGAATTTGAACCATCGGGTTATTGCAACCCACCACCATGCTACCCTTCATCGCCACCAGCCTACTGTGCACCGCCAGCAGGTTGCCGTGCACCGCCACAACCCCACTGTACACCGCCAGCAGGCTGCCGTGCACCGCCACAACCCCACTGTACACCGCCACCACCCCACTGTACACCGCCACCAAACCACTATACACCGCCACCAAACCACTATACACCGCCACCAGGCTGCCGTGCAATGCCACCAGGCTACCGTGCACTGCCACCACCCTGTTTAAATCCTAATTTATTCAACCCGCTGCCTGTGAATACCGATGATGAGTGGGACGGTATCACCGATGAAGAAGCAAGCTTTGCTTACGATTGTGCCATGGCAGAACTCCAGTTTTCGTGTTTGCGAGTTGGTGGTAGTCAGTCAAACTACATGGATTGTGGGAAGCCCAAGAAAAGTGACCAGCGTTTAAATTAGAGAAATTGGTAGAATGTATGTTAATGGTATTATGTAAATATCTTATCAAAAAGTAGTCCAAATTTAAGGTGAATAAAAAACAAATTTTATATACAATTCAGTAATTTCTTATGAATACACACATAAATATATGAATCTGATTTAAAAAAAAAACATGCAAATATTTTCTAAATTTTATATATTAAAATGTTAATATGTTATTAAAGAAATTCATATTTTAGGTGATTTGTTATAAAAGAGAAATGAAAAACAAATTTTATATAAAATTTAGCAATTAAATTATATTTTGTGATTTTGTTTTTTTATAGTATTAATTTAATTATATTTATAAAGGAATTATTACATAAAGAACAGAAAGTAAAACGATCATGAACGTAAATTAAAAAGGCCAAATTAAAAATTACATATTAAACTACGTTAGGAAGTGGTAAACAACGCCAGAAATACAGATTATCTGCCATGAACCTTCTATATGAGTTCATTTTTTGATTGATGTCACCGGTGAGATTTATCGGTTTATCCGTAACGAGATGCTCCATCAGCATACATAGATACACAGCTTCGTTTCCAGTCAAAGAGTAGTTTGACACGACAAAGTCATCATTCATTTCAAATGAAATGATTTTTTCTGGCTTTCCAGTCTTTTTCCAATAGCGCAAATTAACTAATACTGCTCCAAAGTATACGCATATTTTTGTCAGCCTACGGATGACAACCTGTCTGTATTTTTCGCCTGAACAAATGTCTTGACCCGGGAACATTACTAGCTGTTGGGTTGCCAGCTCGAGACGTAGCATTAGCCACTCATTATTTTCTAGCGGGATTGGGAAAAAAAACATAATCAATGTCAAAAAAGGAAGGAAACGGGCTTAATTTACCGTTACAGTAAGTAGCCGCGTTTTTCGTCACCGATTCCAATAAACAATCATAAAACTTTGGTGGTAGTATTGTCCAACGTAGATTTAACAAGGAGTTTTTTTGAAGTTTTCTACTTCTCCAATTCATCAGTCTTCCAACCCACGCTTCTATATGCTGTAAAAATTGTAGTGTTAGTAAGTTTTTTTAACAAAAATATAGTTTACGCAAAATTGTTCAAATAATTTACTGTGTCGTTGAGATAGCCGTTGAAACGAAACCCCAATAAAGTTCCCCAAAAGTTTTTGTCAAGCTGCACTGATCTATTAAAAACGGCTGAATAACAGAACTGTGCATCGCCTCTGTTGTAGAATTCGAGCACATCTTTCGACCAATTTTCTGTTTCATCGTCTGGTATCGCCCATCTACCGCGGTTGTGCTGATGTAGGCTATGTCTATTATGTAGACAGTCTTCTTCTCCCATTTTTTGGGGGTTGGATGATGTTCCGCTTTCTGCTGCAGTCACCGGCTTTCTCCATCGATTACGGATCCAACTTGAGGATTTTTTTGCAGGTTGAGAGCAGTATTCTTCACCAGCTAATTCTTTTCCCCGCCGTTCGGACATGCTTTTTTATAAAATTTACGGAACCTCAGATTTTTTTTGTGTTTTTGCACTTGTAATAAAAGTTACTTATATAAAAAAAATTTACATTAAAAAAAAAAAAACAAGATAAATGAGATGGGACGTCTCGACGCATCCCGACGCATCCTATGCGTCTTAGACGCCTAGGAAACTGCCATGACTCTTAAATTGATTTATGGAAATTAAAGTTATATTAGAGGCATCCGATGCAGCGACACATTAAACGAGGGGTCCATAGACGCTTCCGGTGTTAGGCGTCTCACATTGCAGGGACCACCACATGCGGTGGTTACACTGTTCCTAGGCTGCTGCTTCCGAAGCGGGTAACATGGACCACCTTTGCCGGAGCTCCGAACCATCTTTCCTCAGTAAACCACACGATCCGACCCGATTCAGTTACTCTCCGACCCGATCCGACCCGTTTTTTAACGGAAGCACGCACAATGAATCAGAATTATTGGGAGGATGACCCAATGCCAAACTTTAACCTTGAATTCACTGTAGAAGATACGGTTGCTATGCTGGACAACACTCTTCCGGCTACCACTAAACTGGTATTTCCTAATCTTAATTTTTTATGTTAGTGTTATTGGTTTTTTAGTTTTTGTTGTAGTCTTTACCATTCATTATCCCACTGATGTAGGCTAAGGCTCCTAGAATTAGAGTTAGAGCAGCTTGGACGGTTCTAGATAGAATCAAGAAGAAAATTACAGGTAATTTAGAACATAGGCTAAGGCAGACGGTCTTTGGTCACTATTTGGATCTTGAGTCTGTCATTTGTGAAAGCCCACTTTTGCTTTGTGTTGCACGACATCAGATTCCCAGTGATAATCCTAGCGATGGAATAAGTTATGTGTTCGGGAATGATTTTATTCATTTTACTCCCATCCAATTTTGTCTCATCACCGGGTTTAGATTTGGGCAGATTACAAATACGATATTTAATGGATCACCTACTTCGTTCAGTTCAAGAATTTTCCCGGGGATACGCGATGTAAAGTTACGTCATTTAGAAGATGCATTTGATTCGGGCTGGTCACAACTCAGTGAAGACGATTGTCTTCGTATCTGTCTGTTGATGTTACTAGAGTTAGGTTTTAAAGGTACCCAACGGTTCGAATCCATTGACAAATTGGTTCTGAATTTGGTTGATGATTTAGAAGCATGGAACAACTTTCCGTGGGGTAGCTATCTTTGGCGGAGCACGTATGTGCATGTTTATGATTTGAGTCGTCGACACCAACAGGGTAACGCTGGGTTCTCGTTGCCTGGTTGCGTTTGGCCGTTCAAGGTACAAATTTTGATTTCATCTAATGCAATACATTGCAACCGCTTACTTAAAATAAAATAAATTAAATTTATGTATATGTGTAGATGTGGATTTATGAAGTATTTCCAGAATTTAAGGAGATGGCTTCATTTTTTAAAACCGAAGCAATTCCAAGATTTTTGGGTTGGGGGCCTGGAAAAAGGGTTACAACTACCACCGTTGAACGCATTTTTCAATCTGCACAAAAGGTAATTGCTGCTGTTTGTTATTTTATTCTCAGTTATATAGTAAGATTAGAATAAAGTGATTGATAAAACTTTGTCCCTAAAACTTTTCATTATTCAATTCTTAGAATGAACATTATCGTCCGATTCAAACCATATTGCCCACTAGTCAGGAGATGCAGACTGAGTGGTACATATCGAGTGTTCAGTATTTAGATAGTATTCGTATAGCAAGTGAGGTGCCCCGTAACATGCAGCCCAATTCTGATACGATGCACAGCAGTGGTGAGATTCCAAATGATGGGGTTGCTGACGGGTTTGAAGGTTATGCAACGTTGACCCCCATGGCCACCCAAACAGCAAGAAAAAGAAGGTCTGCAATTCATGATGGAGGAAATGTTTCAAATACGGATGAATTGGAATCGTCTCTTGTTGAAAAATTTATATCAATATTGGACCTGAACAATGAGAAGCTAAGTTCGATAATTGAGGCAAAGTTTGAGGCAAAGGTGAGGGTGAAGTTAAATAAATGTGTTTTATGTAATAGTGATGCTAATATGTCTATTTCTTATGCAGCTAATGAGTCTAAGTCTTGATCATGGTAGCGTTCATTCAGTCGGAAAGGTAATGTTGTATTGCGGATTTAAGCAATTCAATTACATCAAAAATAATATATACTAATGTTCGTTATCACTTAAACTTATGTTTGTAGCCGGAAGTAGACTCGTTTGTGAACTTGAATGATGTTGGTGGTAATGAAGTGGCAACTTGCAAGTTGCAACCGTCTGACGATCTTGTATGTAATAATACAGAACAGTTAGTCAACGATGCCCTGACAGCCGCAGTGCGGCGATCAGAGAGGTTAGTAAAGCCCGGTCCGTCTATGCTATCACCTTTTGTTTTGTTCAAGAATGTGTCAAAGAGAAAGAAGAACAAAGAAGATAGTACGTGTACGGATATACAGATTCAAAAGATCCGAGATTGGTATATCATCGAAAGTTCACTGGTAAACAAGACGGATTCAAAAGACCCGACAACTGCATGTTCCATTAGAGAAGTCAACTAAACCTCTCTTTCCACCGTCATCAACATCAAAACTGTCCTGGGCAATTCCAGCAACCACCCACGAACGAGAACCTTCAACTTTGCCTCGAATTTTTTTTTGAGCCCACGTTGTAAGCAAGTGTTCCCCTTGAATTCCCTCTTTCCGGCGATCATAGAACCATTTTTGGACAGACTGTATGAAAATTTCTATCAGTTGGGTTATTGGAATTTTTCGGGCATGGTTTGATAAAGCATTCATAGATTCAGCGCTATTAGATGTCATGTAATGATATCTTCTGGCTGGACAATGTGCTCTTGACCATTTGTCAAACCCAATTTCTATAAGAATGTTTCGTAATCTTGGAACAGCAGCACATAGCGCGTCGAATGATTCTTGAAAATCGGATATCCGGTAAGATTTGCAAGTCTTCCACCAAAGACTCTCATATTCCTTTTTTTTTTGACGGTAATCGAAGGTTGACCATCAAATGACGACAACATAACCCGTGAAAGCTTCTTGGAAACACCACCCGTACGGCTAATTGTATACAAGCTGCCCGGTCAGAAATGATTGCCAAATCTGGATGCTCGCCGATACATTCTTTCAGTTTTGAAAGGAACCACGTCCACGACTCACCGTCTTCAGATTTACCAATGCCATAACCAATAGGCAAAATCTGATTGTTTCCGTCCATGCCAACAGCCAAAAACAATGTTCCTTTAAATTCACCCTTCAAGTGGGCCGCATCTATGATGATAAGCGGTCTTAAATTACGGACAAAGCTCCGAATCTGAAAGCAATACGATAATGTTAGATTTTTGGGGAAAATTTTATTTATTGATTTATTTATTTATAGTCTTTCACTTACCACCGCACCTATGGCCACAAATAACATTTCAAAACGACTTTCAGAATCAGTGCGTATGTGTGTCACTGTTCCTGGATTAACCTTCTCCAAGTTATAACAATAGACGGGAAGTTCCGCAAAAGAACCTGAGGAACTACCTTGCAAAAGTTGTAATGCGTTACATTTCCCACGCCATGCTTGCATATACGATAAATTGACTTTTTCTTTAATCCTAAAATCCTTTACAATTTCGGTCGAACGGTATATCCGTCCAGAATCTTTAAATTGTTCTATTAATAAGCTACCCACCACCATTGGGTTTGCTTGTCGCATATGTGGATATGTTTGCGTCTTAGAACATGTATGTTTGTTGTTAAAATGTTTTATGTAAAAAACATCACAAGATTCCCGACTCGCTGCCTTGAAATTCCACTGGCAATTCTCATCAATACAAGATACTTCGTAACGAGTTTTGGATGATCTGTCTACTTTATACGAAAAACTTTCGGAAAGACACAATTTTCCTAATTCTATTTTCATTTCCTGTTTGTTACGGAAAATATAACCTATGTAAAACTGGCTTTTATTTTCAAGGGGACAATTAACATTATCAGTAACTCCAGATTTATATGATGCGTTACATTCAACTTCAGGAAAATCAGTTACGTTAAGATCAGGACATTTAAAAAAATTGGAAGAACCCACAGATGAACCAACTTGTTCTTGCACCACATATAATTTAAATAACTCAAGAGGGTTTGTTTCCGCAATATTGGAAAAAAAAGTAAGATCGGAATCATCAACTATATCAATGGGATCGCTAAAACTTGACATTTTGTAAGATACACGTGTGATGTTTTGAAGACCTGTTGACTCACTAAGATTTTTTAAAAATGTGTTATAAGAAATTTTAGTAGAAGTTTCAAAACCACGTCTAACAAAATCCGGTTGGACCACGTACTCTAGCCTCCCATCAACGACTTCCCACTTGCCACCACAGTAAACAACAAATCTGATTGCCATATCAATAGAGAGAAAAAAAATATGAAGATGTATTTCTTGGTAACCTATATTCTAATCTAAAAATAGAAACGTGTATACATTTATAATAAAAGATAATAAATAAAAACGGAAACTAATTTTTTTTGTGTAATGCGTCTCTCGACTCCTCGGGTAGACGTCCGTATTACTAAAGACGCATCAAAAAGCTGACAAATGGATGCTTCTTCTAGACGCATTAATAAACGTGATAAGACGCATAAATAATCGTGTTAAGACGCATCCAAAAGCTGACAATGGAAGCGTCCCCTGACGCATACGAAGCAGCTCTAAGGGGCATCCAAAAGCAGTTTGGAAGCGTCTGCTGGACGCAAACGAAGCAGCTCTAAGGGGCATCCAAAAGCAGTTTGGAAGCGTCTGCTGGACGCATACGAAGCAGCTCTAAGGGGCATCCAAAAGCAGTTTGGGAAGCGTCTGCTGGACGCATACGAAGCAGCTCTAAGGGGCATCCAAAAGCTGACAATGGAAGCGTCTTCTGGACGCATACGAAGCAGCGCTTAGGGGCATCCAGCGTCTGACATTGGAAGCGTCTCCTGGACGCATAAGAAGCAGCTCCTAGGGGCATCCAAAAGCTGACAATGGAAGCGTCTTCTGGACGCATACGAAGCGTCTATAACCGACGCATAAAAACTTGTGCCCAGCCAGACGCATCACACTAAGCCAGACGCAAGCTAAAGTGGATGCGTCGGGTAGACGCCTTCGAAGCAGCAGAAGTTTTCAGACCCAATCATTGACACACGTGTCGCTTGACTATTCCCTGACGCGTTGGTAAGACCTGCAGACGCATCAGATGGCTCGAAATATGTGATGCCCTGGTCCAAGGTGCATCAGATGGCTAAATTGGTGGTCAAACTATTTTCTTGGCTAAATTGGTAATTTTCCCTTTTTTCTTTCTCTGCTGATGGTACTTTATTTATTTTTTACAGTTTTTCAAAAAGTGCAATTTATTTGGTTTTTTTTATTGATTATTTAGTTTTGTGCAGGATCTGCATTAGTGACAACAACAGATGCTGGGGAAAATAGGTGAAACGACTAGGTGATGGTCAAAACGGGTCGGGTCGGGTTGGGTTGGGTTGGGTATGGGTTAAACGGTTGGGTATGGGTCAAAATGGGTCGAATTGGTCTGCTGAAGTATCCTCTTTTTACTCATAAATGTATATGTTTTTTTAATAATAATCATTAAATAAAATAGTTATTAATTTAATTATCAAGTATTTCAAAGTAAGTTCTCGGTGCTAATGAATATCTTAGTGCATGTTGTTATCCCTTTTCTAGATCTTTTTTTTTGTAGGTATGACCATTCAAAAGTCGCTCGATGATCTCAGGCTACGCTCCATCACAGGGGCACAAAGGAAGGGAGTGGTGATTTTGAAAGGTCGTGGCGTCAACGATTTGGCACTTTAGCTTTTGTGACGCCTCTAATAAGCGACAATTTCAGGTAAGTTTTTTTGTTAGGTTTTGTGTTAAATGTTTGCACTTGGTTATAGTTCTTAATGATGTGTAAATGTGATTAATAGGTAGGTGCACAAACAACATAGATAAAGATGACTTCCGGGGGGGGGGGGGGGGGGTTGGCAGCATTTTCTTGGCAGTCTTATAGCGATGAAACATAATCATATTATGACAGTTTCTTTATGATCATTAGAACAACTTAATGTAGCTAGAGATTCTTTATATAATATATGGCGCACGCCAGAGTAAGTGCAATTCTTTTGTTATTTTCATAATGCATTTTACATAAATAAAATAAAGGTACCAGATTCAACTCATTTACCAATCAATTGTTGACTTGGGTTGTGTTTTGCTCAAAACAACACAAAAACAAAAGATTCAAGTAAAAGGTTGAAAGATACCAAATTAAGTTTTTGATGTATACATACATGTGGCGTATGATAAAATGACCCAAAAGAGTTATGAGGTGTGGAATTAGTAGACACTATGTTTTGTTAATTAATAATTGAATTAAGTGTATAACTTATTTATCAATTTCAAAGCTAAAAAAATTCTTACAATTCGAATAATTGAAAGATACTTTGTTTCTTAATTTCATCATAATAAATAACTTAAATCCGAATATGTATGATTGATAAAGTTAATGTCGTATTTAAACATTACTGATAATAAATCAATTATTAATGAGCTTAAAAAAATGAATTTATCTCAACCATAAGTGTCCATTTGGAACAATTATACAACGATATAACGTTTAAAAACATGTCCTTTTATTTTATTTAACGTCATAATTCGATTAATATAAATTAATTTTCCTGTTCGGGAAGTTTTCGGGTTATAACCTCTACAAAGTAAGCTATGGCTACTCTTAAGCAAGATTTTTCTACTATCTAGAAATTATAAGTGAAGCTTTTTATCTCACATGTTCAGAATTCCATCGTCTATCAAGCATAAAACCAGTTCTCATATTTGGTATGTGTTAGTTTGTTAGATTAAACATCTTATTAAAATCCACGTTTCTCAATAAAGGCCTACACTTCCTTTCTTGAAAATATTTTTAAGTCAAAATCACCTATCTGGTTGTCATCGTTATTTATTAGGACTAAATAGATGGGTTTTTTTTTTATAATTAAAAGACGAACTATCTGTCGAATCAAGTGTTACTATTCTCCTTAAAACATGTTCTGTTGAAGTAATATTTCGTTCTCATGTAGATTTGGAGCTCATGTTGGAAGGAGGTCAAAACCAGTTGTGTTAAGTTGATAATTCTAGCTTGGAAGGCATTGAGAGTTTTTCAGTAAAGAGTGGTGTTACTAATATCATGTTGGAGCTCATGTATATTATATGTGTCATATTCTTTTAGTTGTTTTCTCCTCGGTTTTGAGATATTTTTATAATAGTTGTAAATGACTGTATAAGCGAAATAATTAACCAAAAGAAGGTTATATCAATGTGATCAAAGATTAAAAAAAAAAAACCTTTACTTCTGGTGGAATGGATTTTGTGTCATTGTAAATTTAGAGTATGACGAGGACATGGTGGGAGAGGACAACAACAGTTTTTGCAAGCATTTTGTATTATTGTGTTTTTGTAATTAATGTTCCTCATGGGGTTAAAAGTGTTTTTATTTTTTCGTAGACAAAACGTATATACAAGATCTTTGACCAAATTGATATTATAGAGATTTAGAATGATGCTAGCCAAATAATTACATGGGCTTTACAATTTGGTGATCTTAAATTAGAAGTTCGCAATAAGCTTTTACTTATAAATACTGTACGATGAATAATTAGAAAAAAAATGTTGTTTCAAATGTGGTTGTATTAGACTAATGACTCACATAACATGAATGTTAGTATGCCAATTTGTTATTTGGATAATTTAATTACCAATCTTTGACTTCAAGGGGTCAAAAGGCACGAACAAGCAAAAGCAGGAAACGTCTACAATAAATTGATGACAACTCTTGACACGTTTAATTATAATTTGACAAAAAAAAAAACTTTGTTATAGTGTGAGGTTATGTGAGTAGGGAACAGTGGGGAACCGACTCAAACGAACTCCGATTGGACTCAATCCAGCGGCGTTGGAACCGTATCGTCGAACCCTAACTAGGATCTCTTAACCCTAAACCCTAAATCATAACCCCTAAACTCTAAATATATTAGGGTTTTGACTTTTAGGGTTTAGCCTTAGGGTTTAGCTTTAGGGTTTAGTTTTAGGGTTTAGGGCTTAGCTTTAAGGTTTAGTGTTTAGCTTTAGGTTTAGCCTTTAGGGTTTAGCTTTTAGGGTTTATAGTTTAGATTTTACGGTTTAGCTTAGGTTTTAGCCTTATTTTTTAGCTTTAGGGTTTAGAGTTTAGGAGTTAGAATTTAGGGTTTAGGGTTAAGAGATCTTAGTTAGGATTCGACGAGCCAGTTCCAACGCTGCTGGAATGAGTACAATCGGAGTTCGTTTGAGTGGGTTCCCCGCTGTTCCCCACTTTTTTAGTGTTCCCCAATGAACCTTCCCATATATATATATATATATATATATATAGAGAGAGAGAGAGAGAGAAAGTATAATGTACAAAAAGGCTTATCCTACATTATCATACGCGACAGAGTTATAACGTGCGTAATTAGTATCCCATGCGTGATTATCACTTTTTTTGATCAACATAACTTGCGTAATTAAGCTCCCATGCGTGATTAGGTCAAAAAAATTGATCCCATGCGTGATTAATTGCTCCCATGCGTGATTAACTGGCTCCCATGCGTGATTAACTGATCCATGCGTGATTTTTGGCCTGATCCAAGGGTTATGCGCGTCGCGTACATTTTGTAGGATAAGCCTTTTTGTATGTTAACCTTTCCCTATATATATATATATATATATAGGTAAAGAGTAAAATACAAATGCGCTTATCGTAGGATACGTACGGGATCATCCCAGCCGTTCGATCAGGTGCAGATCTGGTGCGAATTCAATACATATCGCATATGAAAAAATGGTTAGCATGGGGTAGTGTGAAAAATGGCATGGGGTGTGTAGATGGACAAAATCGCATGTGGAAGATTTGAATATCGCATGTGAAAAAACGGCATGGGGTAATGTGAAAAATGGCATGGGGTGTGTATGTTGATACATATTATGTGGACGCGACTTGGTTCGGTTCAACTCAGTTCGGTTCGACTCGGTTAGGTTCGGCTCAAGCCCGACGTCACGACATTCCTCCGTCGTACGTCCCAGAGTTCGTCACGCGAAGCACAGAGCGCCGCGAGCCGGTTCCCGTTGCCACATCATCATGACATCATCATGATGATGTCATAAGTTGACTAAACTTCAAAGATATGAAACAAAGTGAATTCTGGAGGTGAATGCTCTACATGTTGGGCCTAATCTTTGGGCTTTGACCAAAGCCAATCACACAAGCCAACATTGGGCCGTCCCGAACCTCCAATCTCACAAGACTTATAGTTATACCGAAATCACTTGTGATTTCGGTGGGTGTGTAAAGAGCGAACAAGGATTCGGTGGGTATCGAAGGATAAGCTCGAAAGATATCACACGAAGGATACTGATGGACTTCGAAGGATATGCCATCCTTCGAAGTGTTTGTGGATCCTTCGATGGCTTCATGATCGACAGATCATCTTTCGGGCAGTCCACATGATCCTTCGTCCATACAACCTGTGCTGGGCATATATATACCCATGCAGTGTGTGTTCAATAGGGAGAACACAGAAGAGAACACAGAGAGCATATTTGTGAGAGCACACACACGAGAGTTTTAGAGAGTTTGCAATACACATTTGTAAACATTGCTTTGTAACCGAACCTTTCATACGTATTAATACAGTGGTGTTAATCGGTGAATATTGTGTGTCGTGTATTTACGTGTTCGATCTCGGTTTGCTATTCCGGTTGGATTCCGCACAACCGGAGTGGTTCGTATACAAGGATTAGGCGACTAGATCCTCCCCTAGCCGGACCTACAGTGTAGAATCGCATGTGGAAGATTGAATATCGCATGTGAAAAAATGGCTAGCATGGGGTAATGTGAAAAATAGCATGGGGTGTGTAGAATCGCATGTGGAAAATTGAATATCGCATGTGAAAAAAATGGCATGGGGTAATGTGAAAAATGGCATAGGGTGTGTAGAATCGCATGTGGAAAATTGAATATCGCATGTGAAAAAATGGCATGGGGTAATGTGAAAAATGACATGGGGTGTGTAGAATCGCATGTGGAAAATTGAATATCGCATGTGAAAAAATGGTAGCATGGGGTAATGTGAAAAATGGCATGGGGTGTGTAGAATCGCATGTGGAAAATTGAATATCGCATGTGAAAAATCTGTGTGTGTGTTACTGTTCATCTTCTTCCATTGTTGGTCGATCATTGTCAGTCTTCTTCCGTTTGACCATTACAACTCCCAAATTAGTAGTTCTTATTATCGATATCGCACTAAAAGGAACGAAGGGAGGTTGGGGAAGAAGATTTTCAGGTTTTTGAATTTGATTTAGGGTTTGATTTTGAACTATCATCGGTCAATTACAGAGATTTATGACCTCGCAATGACGTTTTTAACCTTCCTGGTATGATTCAGATATATTAAAATGATTAATTTAATCATTTAAATTAGTTTCGCCCGCGTTTGATCGATTGAAGATCGTACGGCTGAGGGCATCGCGTACATAATGTATGATAAGAGATGTTGTACGTTAACCGGCCCCTCTCTCTCTCTCTCTCTATATATATATATACTTTGAAGTTTGAAGTATATATGCTTTTAATTTAATGGATATAAAGTCACACAGGTAGTGGTGTAACTAAGTTCAATTCATAATATTAAATCATACACGTAGTATTTTATATATACTTTGAAGTACATAGTATTTTATATATACTTTGAAGTATATATGTTTTTAATGGGTATAAAGTCACACTATTAGTGGTGTAACTAAGTTGAATGTATAACGTTAAGTAATTACACGTGTAGTGATGCCACTAATTTAAAAGAATAATGTAAAAATCATACTTTTATCTACTTTTGATATTTATATGAGTAACTCTCTTTTTTAATAAAAATTGTTAGTTTTTATTACATCTATCAACTTTAACATTTTTGGTTATAGAGTCATATTTGATATTAATAAACAACGTTCAATATTTGTTTCATACAAATTGTTTTATAGGTTTCCCTTATATACCTCCATATACACAACGTTTGTGAACTAAAATATAATTAAAACCTAACCCAAAATGAGATGTCATAAAAAGTCGTGGGTGATGGTTTCGTTATTACCATCCTTCGTTGCAAATTATCTCATTTATACTAAGAATGAATTGGTCAAATGGGTTGGATGAGTTAATTGGGTTAAAAAGTCACTTGGATTTTAAGTGTTCAAGTTGCATACTTTTTAAAAAAAAAAAAAAATTCATAATCAAAGCATTATCTTTTTATAAAAAATATAAAAATCAGACAAAAATAGTGTTTGAAAGTCAAACCCAACATGTTCAATTTAAAACTTTGAAAATCAGACAAAAATACCTTTTAACTCGTGACCCCGCCCGCCCATTTTGGCACTTCTCATATTTAGTACTACCTTTTATATTTGATACATTTTAAGATACTATTGTGAATAATATTTTTATCATTAAAATTGAGGTTTAGGTACACATTTTTGATAACTTATCTCAACAACCATATATAGTTGACATTTAAGGCTTTGATCACCATGATCAAAATACTATCTTTAACATTAATCGATGAATCTTAATAAAAGAAGAGCTAAAACCAAATACATATGATTTCATAAAAGACGTTGATTATAATTTCTTTATTAATGCCATTCATTGCAAATTAAAGTAACAACATATTTTAATAAAATTAAAAAAAAAACATAAATCAATAAAACATTTTGTATGAGTTTAGAAAACATTCTTATATAGAGATCTTATTATCAATTAAAAAGGAATAGCTTTACATGAAAATTTTAAATACATATGGAGACGAAGTTTGGATACTTATGAAACGAACCAAAAAATTGTGATGAAGAAGGGAAAGAGAATACTTAAGAGCTTCAAAGTATTATTTATCACTTTTGTTTATTGTAAATTAATTTTTCATAACCCGGGAAGTTCCCGGGTGATAGCCTAGTTTTATAATATACGGTTATAGTAGTACATTATGTTATAATTTTATGTTATACAATCTTACAATCCCATGTATTAAATGGGTTGAAAGTCGGGTATTTCACGGGTTAAATATCAGAAAAAATAGATTCAATATTATTTTAGTTTACAGATATTACAAACCCGTGTATTACACGGGTTGAAGGTTGAAACAAATGTATATATAATCTTTCAGTTTGTTGTCTTTCATGAAGCCAAAAAAATTTACTTCGTAGAGTACATTTGTGTTTCATGAAACTTTAACATATGGTTGTTATTTAGGTTACATGATTGTTACTGACATTGTACGTTCACCTTCATGTCTATGTTTTTATGTTTTAGTAGTCAATGGTTAATTTAAAACCTTGATGCATATTGAAATTGTTAATAACCTTGCTTTGCTATGTTTTTCAAGGCATAGCATACGAAACACTTTCGATTAAAAATCTCACACATTTTTTTTTGTTTTAAACAAATAATGTTTTCTTTTATAATACAAACAATAAAATACTTATTATATTATACCATTAATATGCCCGTCCACCGGACGGGTATAGAACTAGTTCACTGTGTGTTGGCAGTTTAATATTGATAAAAGACCATTTCAAAGAACATCAGTTGTTAATGAGGTAATATTGATTGTATCATATTAATAACTTGCTGCTACTTCACTTGTCAATTTCTTCATACAGAGTCATGTTTAAAATAGTGGCTTATATTGTGCTATGTACTGTTTTATTTTGTAATTGCAGACACAATTTGCTGAGCATGAACACCAACTTCTTTTGAGATGAATGCCAATTGAACAAACATATAATGAGCTGCAAGAGTTCAAGATGGTGCTGCAGATTACTCTGCATCATGGTCCTGTTTTGTTAAGCTCTAAGATGCAGCAGTATGCACATTTAAACAGGAGACTGTGAATGAGGCAGTCAATCTATTCATGGTATTGTTTTGTGTTTTAGTTTGCTCATTTTTTGTATTGTATAGGTCAAGGTTGTTACAGCAGTTCATTCAGACATAAGATCATTCAAACCAATTCCTTGGAAATAATTCTCAACTGGAAATTGAAAGAATATATGCAAAAGTGAATCGATTCTTTCAGGTATGAATATTGATACTCTCCGAAGTATGGTATGCACAATCGGTAACAGAGAGGCGGCCCAGTTCTAGCTTGACAATTGGACGACTACAGGTCCTCTGTTTCTGCCATTTATGAAGACTTGCAAAGTTGCAGGTAGGCTATTATTAAACCGCAATCCAAAGGAATGGCGGTAGAATTTACACAATGTTTGGAAGTCATTAACTCAACCACCATTATGAATGAAAAAGACAAATGGTGCTGGTCAAGGGATGCGTCTGGGACGTTCTCGACACAGGGGCTGGGAAGAGAGATGGCGAGAAGCTCGGGTTCGCAGGAAGAATATAAGCATGTATGGTTGAATTGGGCACCAATAAAGATAAATTTCTTTGCCTGACGGGTGGCGAATGACATGATCCCGACAAGGTTATTAATAAGGTTTGTAAGAAACTTAGAATTTAACCTTTATTCAAAGGAAAACCAAAAAACTTTGCCATAGATGTGAATGTCTTGATGGAAGGATGACCAAGACATGAAGCCAATCGTGAAAATTAGAGGTTGTGACCATGTTGACTTGGGAAACGGATGGAGCCGGTGCGTAATTATTAGACTATGTCGGCTATGTTAAGTTTATTATTGATGTTTTATATATTGTATAGGGTATCTAAGTGTATTTAGGTTCTCTATATATTTGGTTGTAATCTTCTATCAGAATTGAATAATACCGATTACTTTTTCATAAACTGATTTGGTATCAGAGCCAAATCAGCTCTGCCCTAAAACCCTACTGCCAAATTTCTGCCGTCAACCAGCTTCTGCCCTAAAACCCTACTGCCATCAACCAGCTTCTGCCGCCTAACAGCCCCTGCCGACGCAACTTCCGGCCAATAATCTGATTCAATGGCAGCAATACTTGTATTCTTAAACCAAGAAAAGACTACCCATAATTCTCACAAATTCGCTTTCACTCTCAAGCCTACTAATTATGGCTATTGGAGATCTATGATCGAATCCTTCTTAACCTCGCATAATCTCTTCGGCTATGTTGATGGAACAATTCCATGTCCAGAACAAAAAGTTACTGTTGAAGGTGCAACAACCGATAACCCCAGCTATAAGCCCTGGCTTTCAAACGATGCTCACATCCGCACGTTGATTATTTCCACCGTTTCTGAAGATTCGTACCAACACATTCAAGGGAAAACATCAAGAGAAGTCTGGTTATCTCTGGAACGGGCTTATGCGCCAGTCACTGCTTCTCACGAATTTACTCTCAAAAGTCAGCTTCTACGCATTACTATGAAGGGCGACGAAAAACCTATTGATTACCTTTGCAGGGCACAAGAATATGCAACCGCTCTTGCCAATATCGGAGAACCGGTAAAAGACAAAGATCTCGTAATGTTAACTCTTGCAGGGCTACGAGAAGAATACAATGGCTTAAAGACAAACCTGTTGGCTCGTCAACCACCTGTCTCTTTTCACGAAATCTATGCTTTGTTATGTGATCATGATTTTGTGGTCACCAAACTGATGAACACTAACCCACAGGCTCTCCTTGCAACGAATTCCCCATCTCCACAGCCGCTTCCGGCTGCCACCAATCCTGTGCCTACCCAACCGAACCTTGAACAATTGCAACAACAACTTCAAAACATCCAACTGATGGCTTCTCAATTGGGTTACCAGCTGAATTCCACTTCGTCACCACGTCCACAGGCTTATTTTGGATCTCGTTCCTTCAATACAAACCGTGGTGGTCGGAGTTCTCGTGGTCATTATCGAGGTAACTCACGTGGTTCATTCACTCCACGGTCTAGAGACAATGGTGGTACACGACAATTTTGATGGGCTTCCACTCAGAATACCGTATACGGTCATTGCAACCGATGCGGAATCGGTCACTTGCCATCTCAATGCCCAAGTCAGCCTATTCAGCAGAATCGGCCCCCACCCCAGGCCAATTTTACAGCCTTCTCGGATGCTGCTTCATCTTCTGGAAGCACTTGGAAGCCTGACACTGGTGCAAACTATCATGGAACTCCAGACTTATCAAGCTTGGACAACTCTGAGGCATATCATGGTAATGATTCCTTACTTGTTGGCAATGGTAACTCTCTACCCATTTTTCATATTGGGTCGTCCAAAATCTATTCCTCAAACAAAACCTTTAACCTTTCCGACATTCTTCATGTTCCTGCCCTTAAACATAATCTTTTATCTGTTCAAAAATTTTGTCTTGACAATGATGTTTATTTTGAATTTCACTCTGCTTATTTTGTTGTGAAGGACGAGTCTACACGCACTACCCTCCTCACGGGCCCCAGTGAACAGGGTTTGTACTCTATCCGCCTTCCACAACTCAAGTCTCTGCCCAAGGTTGCTTTCACTGCTGTCAAAGCTTCTTCAAGTATTTGGCATCAACGTTTAGGACATCCCCATGCTCAAGTTTTTCGTTCAGTTGTTTCTCATTGTTCTTTACCTGTTTCGGACAAATTATTAAATAATTTATGTTCTTCTTGTCAAATGGGAAAATCATCCAAATTACATTTACCTGATTCTAATTTTCGCAGTCATAATATTTTGGATCTTATTTATTGTGATGTTTGGGGTCCGTCACCGTCACCGTCCTTTGATGGTCACCGTTATTTCTTATTATGTGTTGATCATTGTACTCGATATATGTGGATTTATCCCTTAACACAAAAATCTGATGTTTATGCAATCTTAACAAATTTCATTACCATGACCGAACGTCAATTCAACACAAAATTAAAATGTATTCAATCTGATTGGGGGGGGGGGAGAATTTCGCTCCCTCACCAACCTTTGTTGCGACCTTGGCATCATTCATCGACGTTCTTGTCCTCACACCAGTGAGCAAAACGGCTTTGTTGAACGTCGACATCGGCACGTTGTTGAAACGGGTCTTTCCTTATTGGCTCAATCAAGCCTTCCTCAGCGTTTCTGGCATTTTGCTTTTGAGACTGCCGTTTACCTAATCAATCGACTTCCTTCCCGTGTTTCATCCAACAAGTCTCCCTTTGAACTTGTCTTTCATCGCAAACCTGATTACTCCTTTCTGCGAGTCTTTGGCTCTCAATGCTTTCCTTACCTTCGCCCCTACAACCGTCACAAAATAGAATTTCGTTCCACTCCCTGTGTATTTCTTGGCTATAGCCTTTCTCACCATGGCTATCGGTGCTTTGATCCTTCCACTGAACGCATCTATATTGCCCGACATGTCCGATTCAATGAACATGTCTTTCCTTATCAACCTTCACCAAACCCCAACCCGTCACCTACGCCCACTTCCCCATACATCTCAATTTTTCCCAACCCCCCACCCGGCTTCCCACCTGAGCCTAACTCTACACACTTATCATCTCCTTCTTCACCTACCCACCAACAGCCATCGGCCCACCCCATTCACTCACCACCTCCACCAAATTCGCCCGCTTTAGCCCAACCACCAACGGACCAAAATACTATTTCGGCCCCAATACCCATAGCCCAAAACACTGCTGATCCTACTCCTTCGACCCAAACACCCACGGCCCAAATGCCCAGGCCTCGGCCTTCTAATCTTCGACCGAACCCTAAACAACCCGACCGTTATAACCCGGCTGCCTATGCGGCCACTACTTCATCCAAGCCTGTTGAACCAACCAATTTTACCATTGCTAACAAGTATGCTGAATGGCGTCATGCTATGTCCGAGGAGTTGGACGCGCTTCATAAGAATGGTACGTGGACTCTTGTGCCCCCGGTTCCTAATACTAACATTGTTGATTGTAAATGGGTTTACAGGTTGAAAACTGATGAAAATGGCAAGGTTAGCAGGTATAAGGCACGTCTAGTTGCCAAAGGCTTCAATCAACAACATGGTGTGGACTACCATGAGACGTTTAGTCCTGTTATCAAACCTGCTACAATTCGGACCATTTTGTCCTTAGCTGTCACTAATAAATGGTCCCTGCGACAGTTGGACATTCAGACTGCCTTTCTGCATGGCGATCTTGAGGAAACCGTTTATATGCGTCAGCCGCCGGGCTTTGTTGATCCAACTAAACCGGACCATGTTTGTCTCTTGAATAAGTCTTTATATGGCCTTAAACAAGCTCCTCGTGCCTGGTTCAATAAATTGTCCACTGCCCTTCATCAACTAGGGTTTTATGGGTCCAAGACAGATCCTTCTCTGTTTATCCTAAACTCCTCGGGTTCTCTGGTTTATCTTCTTGTGTATGTTGATGATATTATCATTACGGGTAACAACTCCAATACTATTGCCATGCTTATTGGTCGTCTCAATTCCCTTTTTGCTCTTAAGGATTTGGGGCAACTACATTATTTCCTTGGGGTGGAAGTTGTTCATAAAAATTCTGATCTTGTTCTCTCACAGAAGAAATATATTGCAGACATCTTACATAGATCAGGTTTGGCGGATTGCAAACCCGTCTCCACCCCTATGAGCACATCTCAGGTTTTACTACCTGATGATAGTCCGTTATTGGATGATCCCTCTCGGTACAGGCACACGGTTGGAGCTCTTCAGTATGCTACCCTTTCTCGCCCTGACATTGCATTTGCCGTCAATCGGGTTTGCCAGTTCATGCACGCCCCAACCGAGAATCATTGGACTAGTGTGAAACGGATTCTGCGTTATTTGAAAGGTACAATCAACATGGGTCTTTGGATTCGTCACAACACGGGCTATCGTCTACAAGCCTTCTCTGATTCTCATTGGGCTACCGATCTACAGGCCTTTTCCGACTCTGACTGGGCTGGTTGCCCAGTCGACCGTCGCTCGACGGGGGGATTTGCTATCTACTTGGGTTCAAATCTTATTTCTTGGTCTGCTCGCAAACAACGAACGGTATCTCGCTCCTCAACGGAATCTGAGTACAAGGCGATTGCAGACACTGTTGCAGAATTACTTTGGCTAAAGTCTCTTCTTCGTGAGCTTGGTTTGGACAGCGAGGCGCCAACACTCTGGTGTGATAATCTTGGCGCTACTTATCTCACTGCTAACCCAGTGTTTCATGCTCGTACTAAACATGTTGAAGTTGATTATCACTTTGTTCGTGAACAAGTTACTCAGGGCAATCTCAATGTTAAGTTCATCTCCACAAAGGACCAAATAGCTGACATCTTCACGAAGCCTCTATCTTCTCAAAAGTTTGAATTTTTGCGGTCCAAGTTACAGATTGCTAACCGCCCTGAACTTGCGGGGAAGTATTAGACTATGTCGGCTATGTTAAGTTTATTATTGATGTTTTATATATTGTATAGGGTATCTAAGTGTATTTAGGTTCTCTATATATTTGGTTGTAATCTTCTATCAGAATTGAATAATACCGATTACTTTTTCATAAACTGATTGTAATACACATCATTGTCGTTCACTCCCCGAAGAAGAGGCGCCCCCGTGATTAGGTCCTTCACAAAAAAATAAGAAGGAAAAAAATCGACAGAAACTTAGTCAGTTTTGCATAGTTTAGCAACCGAAACTAAATTGCGATGTAATTTAGGAACACATAAGACACGTGAAAGAGATAGAGGACGAGAGGAAGTAGGAATAGTAGAGTCACCGGTATGAGAAATTTTTAGATTCGTACCGTCACCTAGTAGAATCTCACCGGGTCCACCATAGTCTTTTGGCACTTGTAGGTTGGATTAATTCAAGGTGATGTGGTCGGAGGCTCCTGTGTCAAATAGCCAAGGGGGTGGAATGGTGTTCGTTTTAACCATTTTCATGAGCTCAGGAAGGTAACATGATTGACTTCAAGAGTCAAAATCCGAGATTCTTTTAATGCTGACAAGAACTGAAAGCTTTGAGCTACTCCCCAATCAAAATCACCATAGTCAAGAAAGCCAAACCAACACCTGTTGAGAAAACGAACATCATTTTTTTCACAGAGAATATGCATTAAGTTGCATGTAAACGACTTGTGATGTATTGGCCGGACTTATCTAATGCATAACCAATGCATGATTTAACGTAGTAACCAGCCGATTCAGGTCTCTGTGATCTTCTGCGCTCCATCAACCATACAACACTCACTGAGTACATGTAGTTATTTGTTGTTTTGTGTTATGTCTATGTAAGATTTATTGTTTGGGCTTCTGGAAGTTGCATTAGAGGTCTGCCCTTTTCAATGAGAGGGTTAAATTGCTTCACAACTGAATATTGTTTATATATTTATTTTGTAATTACATACACAATTTGCTGAGCATGCATGAACACTGTTATGTGCAAATGGAAGTCAAGTCAATATGTTAGTCAACTTTTCTTAAGTTGTATACAGTTGTGTCAAGGAGTTGATGGTTACATGCTAACATTAAAAATAAGTTGTTAATCGTTAGTTAGCAGCAGATTAGTGGTTTGGGGGTATCATTAGGTTACATGGAGGTAACATAATTCTCAATATCTTGTTCTGGCCATTCACATTGGTATTCAGTTTCGTTTTGTGTCTTTGTAATTGTTCCTGTTTTCCATCAATAAAGTTGATTCTCGTTGATGGTGTTTGATTTTGTTCTTCAGTTATAGCTTCTCTGGTGTTGTAACTTTTTCAACAAGCACAAACTTATTGAGATGAATGCCAACAGTGAGAAACTAGGCTGCAAGAGTTTAAAATGGTGCTGCAGAAGATAAATTGTGCATCAAGGTCTTTTTTGTTTCGATCGAAAATGCAGCAGTTATCTAAAATAAGTTATGATATTGTTATTTTGATTAAATTTATTTAAATATTCATGAAATTGTTTCTGATTTCACAGACCAATGGTTGACAAACAAAATAAAAGTCAACTTTATCTAACTGCAGATTGATATTTTTTGCTCAATGGTTGAATACATCATCATGGTATTTTCGTGTAGGCGTGTACCCATGGTTGAATACATATCAGAGCACCAGCATGCAGCAAATACTTTCAGCTCAACACCTCAACTAATCCAGGACCCGTTTGACTTTATATTGCTAAATTTTGACCCATTTAATATTATTTCACTATATATGCAATGAATGATGGATAATAATGGGGTGAAATTTGTCATAAGATCCTAAGTAACTTATGACCCAGGTAAGTGTTAGGAATAAAGTCAGCATCTGTGATGAGTTTGACTTTTAGGCGTAATAGACTATTTTGAAGTCTAGATTTGACTAAATTGGTCAACTTCTATTCTAAATGCCTTTGTTAATTCATTTAAAAGATTAGTTAACAATTGAAAAAAAAAAAAAAAAAACCTCTTTTTTATGTATCAGAAACAACAAACGGGTCGAACGAGTAGGGTTTTGAAAGAACTGGAAATTTGTAAGTTCAACTAACTAATTTGTGTGTTTAGGAAATTTAAAATTCTGCAATAAGTGTAGAAACTGAACAGTTGACTTGATCATAGAAATCTAATATTATATACATATTAATAAATGGTAAAAGTTTGATATATTAGACCTTGTCACATTATTTATACAAACATCTCATGCCTCTCTTAGCCGATGTATATTCCCAGCAGAAGATCTCCAGAAGATTATGCCTTAATTTTAGGAATAGATTATGATCTATTTATTGTGTATGTTTTGTGTATATCGTTTCCTAAATTACCGATTGTATTCTCCCTATTTAAAGGGTATTGTAAATCAATAGAGATCATCAAATAATTGCAAACCATAAACACTTTTATGGTATCAGAGCCACGGTTCTGATTACCTTTTCTTTTTCTTCTCTTTTCTACCAAAACCCTACCATCTGTGAACAATAACGTCGTGAACAGTAGCGTCGTGAACAGTAACATTGTGAACAACACTTTTTTTTTCCAGCCACGATTAATCTGCTTATCACATCAATACCATGCCCAAATCAGACGAACAGCCCTCCTCCTCCACCCAGAAACCCTCGCCGGCCCTACACCCGGCTTATTCAGTCACCAATATCCAATCCAAAATCCGCACGCTCGATGGCACCTCTGTAACCTACTCGTCCTGGGTCAAACTGTTTAAGTTTCATGCGGTTGCCTATCGTGTTCTTGATCACATCGATGACACCTCCAAACCACCCGAAGATACAGACCCGACCTATTCTGACTGGAAAGAAGTGGACGCTTTGGTGTCTCAATGGATTTACAGCACTGTCAGTGATGAGTGGCTCGGCCGTATTCTTGATACTGAAGCCTCTGCCCGCAAGACTTGGTTGAGGCTTGAGAAAAAAAATTTAAGCAATAAGCAAGCAAAGGCTGCCCCTTTGGAAACCCGGTTCGTAAACTTGACTCTCGCAGCCTGCAGCTCAGTGGACGATTATTGCAAACAGTTGAAGGAACTTGCTAATCAACTTTCGGATGTCGATCAACCGGTGACAGAATCGCGTCTGGTTTTGCAGCTGGTTCGTGGTCTGTCACAAGAGTTTGATACAACTGCTTCACTCATTAATTCCCAACATGCAGATTGGGATCTTGCAAGAACAATGTTACACGATGAAGTTATCCGTCAGCAGGCTCGACAGCACGCTTCTCCGTCTTCTGTCCTCGTCGCCCAAACACCAACAAATCAACCACCAGACCAGCATCAGCAACCTCCCCAACAGCAGCAACTGCCGCCAACCTACAATTCCTTTCAGTCCAGCACCCGGGCTCGCGGACGAGGACGTGGCAGCAGCCGTGGACGCGGATACCGAGGCAACCCTATGGGGCCCTCGTGGCAATTCCAGAACCAGTCCGGTCCACCGTCTTACCCACAGTGGGCCTGGTGGAACACACCACCTTGTCCTTATCCGACCCAATCCAATTGGCGGCCCAATCAACCACAAAACCCAGCGGCCCACTACACTGGCTTCTCAGGACCATCTCCATACGGCCCAACACAGCAGTTCACGACACCACCAGGTTATGATGCATTGAGCCCGTCCGACTTGAGCGCCGCTTTTAACACTATGCAGCTCTCATACACTGACCCTACTAAGTACATGGACACCGGTGCGGAGCGTCACGTGACCGAAAACCAAGGTATGATTCGTATCCCAGACTCTTTTCCTGTTAATACTAAACTATTAGTCGGCAACGGGCAATGTTTACCAATTGAGGGTTCGGGCACAGGATACCTACCAATACATAACCGAACCTATATCCTACCCAACATGCTTTATAGTCCTCACATAATTAAAAACCTATTGTCCGTCCGTCGTTTTACCCGGGATAACAATGTTTCTGTTGAATTTGACCCGTTTGGTTTTTCCTTGAAGGATCTCACAACTAGACGGCTCCTTTCCCGCCACAATAGCACGGGTGACCTTTACCCGGTTACTCCACCCACTCTTCCGCCTCAAGCCTGTTTCCTTGCGTCTACAACTTTACCATGGCATGATCGTCTCGGACACCATGGAAGTCAAGTTTTAGATATTTTAACCAGAAAGTTTGGTTTTCCTTGTCATTCAAATAAACAATCGTTTTGTAATTCATGCCATTTATCTAATAGCAAACGTTTACCTTTTTATGATTCAAATTCTTTTACATTCTCTCCTTTTGATATTATACATTGTGATTTATGGACATCACCCATACCAAGTAAAACCGGGTACAAATACTACATGGTCCTAATTGATAATTTTTCAAACTTTGTTTGGGTATATCCTTTGAAATATAAATCCGAAACCTTCACAACTTTCACCAAATTTCACCGCCTAATTGCCACACAATTTAACCGCAACATAAAAACATTCCAATGCGATTTAGGGGGAGAATTTGACAATCATGTGTTTAAAACGTTTGCCCCCAACACGGTCTTTTATTCCGTTTCTCGTGTCCCCAAACCTCCTCCCAAAATGGCCGCACAGAGCGTATGATCCGTCGACTTAATGACATCATCCGCTCACTGCTCATACATGCGCATCTACCACCCATTTTTTGGGTTGAGGCCCTCCACACCGCCACATATCTTCACAACATTTTACCCACAAAACGCCTCAATTTCTTCACCCCCACCTTCGCCCTATATCTCCGTCACCCAACCTATGACCATTTACGTGTCTTCGGATGCGCTTGCTATCCTAACACATCCGCCAAACAACCCCACCGTCTTCACCCGAGAGCCATTAGGTGCATCTTCCTCGGTTACCCACCTGACTTCCGAGGATACCGATGCTTTGACCCCTCTACGGGTAACGTACACATCTCATGTCATGTAACTTTTGACGAACATACTTTCCCGTACACTATTCCTACCCCACCCGTCACATATTCCTTTTTGGACAACCCCATACCTTTGGGATTTACCTTCCCACGGCCTCTACCCACACCATCACCTACCCCACCGCGTCCACCTAGCCCACCGCATCCACCTATCCCACCACGTCCATTCCCTATTACTTATTCCCGTCGTCCAAAACCAACGCCACACAATCCTAACCAAACCTCGACTACCACCCTTCTAATACCCACCACTCTCCTGCAGCTGATACATCCCCTGCTGCTACTCAGCAGCCTACAGCCCCTCCTCCACTTCCCAGCAAACCAACGGTCCAACTACAGCCCCTCAAACCTCTCGGCCCACATCCTCCACAAACATTCACCCCATGACCACACGGTCTAAAGCTCACCACACTCTACATACTACAGCCATTAGCCCAGTTCCCACCTCATATGCTAGGGCCTTTGCCGACCCTCATTGGTTACATGCCATGCAGGCAGAGTTTAGTGCTTTACAGGAAAACGACACATGGGAATTGGTACCACGCCCACACGATCGGCCGATCATTCGATGTATGTGGTTATTCAGGCGTAAGTTTAAATCTGATGGGTCTTTGGAGAGATACAAAGCGCGGTTGGTTGTTAATGGCAAATCACAGACAGTTGGTATTGATTGTGAGGACACTTTCAGTCCGGTTGTTAAGCCGGCTACTATTCGAACAATCTTGTCTATTGCTGTCTCTCGTTCATGGCCTATCCGTCAATTGGATGTCAAGAACGCTTTCTTACATGGAACACTGAATGAAACAGTGTTTATGCATCAGCCCCCGGGCTTCACCGATAGACGTTTCCCTAATTTTGTTTGCAGGTTGAAAAAGTCTCTATATGGCTTAAAGCAGGCTCCACGGGCGTGGTACACCAGATTTGCCAATCATATTTTGTCTAAGGGATTTCGCAGTAGTGTCTGTGACAATTCCTTATTTGTTTACACCCATGGCACACATACTGCTTATTTGCTACTTTATGTTGATGATATCGTCCTCACAGCCTCTTCTGACGAGCTATTACAGAATATTATTCGCATGCTCTCGCGAGAGTTTGCAATGACTGATTTGGGTCATTTACATCATTTTTTGGGTATTCGGGTGACCCAAAATCCTATAGGTTTATTTTTGGATCAGACCCAGTATACAAAAGACATCATCGCACGCGCTTCCATGACCGCATGTAAACCATGCACCACTCCAGTTGATTTGTCCTCAAAGCTCAGTGCTTCAAATGGTCCTTTGTTTCATGATCCAACTCTTTATCGTAGTCTAGCTGGAGCTTTGCAGTACCTCACATTCACACGGCCAGATATTTCTTATGCGGTACAGCAGGTTTGTCTTTTCATGCATGAACCTCGTGATCCGCACTTTGCTTTTCTAAAGCTGATCATCAGGTATTTACAGGGAACAATCGACTATGGCATACGGATTGTCAAGTCCACCACTCATTCTTTGGTAGCTTATTCAGATGCTGATTGGGGTGGTTGCCCGGATTCTCGTCACTCGACTAGTGGTTATTGTGTTTTTCTAGGCGACAATCTTATTTCATGGTCCTCTAAACGGCAACCTACCATTTCGCGTTCCAGTGCTGAGGCTGAGTACCGTGGTGTGGCTAATGCCGTCGCTGAATCAACCTGGCTCCGAAATTTACTCCTTGAGTTACATCTTCCACTTCGGCAAGCTACCGTGGTTTATTGTGAAAACGTTTCAGCAGTATATATGTCCGACAATCCGGTTCAACATCAGCGGACTAAGCACATCGAAATTGATATTCATTTTGTTCGTGAGAAGGTTCGCGTTGGACAGATCCGTGTGCTTCATGTTCCAACATCATTGCAATATGCGGATATCTTCACTAAGGGGCTCGCACGTCAACTCTTTTAGTCTTTTCGCTCCAGCTTGAGCGTCTGTCCTCCGCCCGCTCAAACTGCATGGGAGTCTTAGCCGATGTATATTCCCAGCAGAAGATCTCCAGAAGATTATGCCTTAATTTTAGGAATAGATTATGATCTATTTATTGTGTATGTTTTGTGTATATCGTTTCCTAAATTACCGATTGTATTCTCCCTATTTAAAGGGTATTGTAAATCAATAGAGATCATCAAATAATTGCAAACCATAAACACTTTTAGCCTCATCTACAATTGAATGAATAGAGACTAGTTATTTTATTTTTGTGAGTTAACCAATGACTTAAAAAGTCAAAATATTGAATCTGTAAAACTCTGCGCTTCACAAAACAATACTATTTCCATCCATGAATAGCTGCCTTCTTTGGGATAAAGGGATGCATACTCGTTATGTTTCAAGATTCCTATTAAATTAACCATTCAACACACATACGGGTCAATTAAAAATCTCAATGTTTACATAAGAGTCGATATCGCCTTTCAACTGTGTTATCTTTATTTATCTATTCGTTCATACCACATAACATAGATAAACATTACATTCTCTAATTTGACCCGTTAGGAACCCCTTTTCCCAAGTTCTTTCTTTCTAAATGAGTTTAATTCATTTACTCAACAAGGACTTCTGCCATTAACGTTATTTTTACCATTGCGTCTATGTTTCCATTAAAAATTGGGTCGCCCCGCCGCAGAGCGCGGGCTTAACCCACTAGTTCGATTAAATTCATGATTTTCTCATGTGATCCTACATCACTATCCTCATCTCCTTTACTTCTTTCCAATACGCATTCAATTAATTTTATAGACTAATAATTCTAACATCACTCAAGATAGATATTTATCAGTTGTATTTTATCATGATGAGTCTACCTTGTAGGCTATAACTGTTAACTCACTTTCATAATTTTTATAAATACAGACATAGTTATATAAACATTGATAGATTTATGTATTTCACCACATGTACAATATGTTTTGTCAATTATTAATATTATTTTGATGGAACCAAGTGTTCTTCCATAACCAGACAGAAATAAGCATTGTTGCCAGGCTTCGGTTTATACTGATAAGTTTTCTCGGTCTCGGCTGAGAACCAGATTGGACCGGCATAACCAAAACAGATTGATCTAAAGGCTTATATCATTCGAAACAATGATATTCTACAAATTTGTAAGTTCAACTCACTAACTGTGATGAGATAACTTGATCATAGAAATCTAATATTATATACATATCATGTGATCACAATTTATTTAGTCTTGGTATTAACTTCACTGATGTTATGTCTTCATAGTTCCTCTCATACATAATCAAAAAAGTTAAAGGCTTATATCATTCGAAACAATGCATTATCAATATCATACAATGCATAACAGTAGATCACAATCTGTGCGCATATCCAAACAGTTTCTAAAAACTCAGCCCTGTTTAATATCACACGGGTATGGATCTGTTTACTTTGACTAAATTGGAAAACGCCTCAGGCCTCATCTACAACCGAATGAATGCAGACCAGCTTATTTTACTTTTGTCAGTTGACCCGTGACTTAGAAAGTCAAACTGTTGAATTTGTAAAAATCTAAGCGTTACAAAACCAATAAACCATACTATTTCCATCCATGAAAAGCTGCCTTCTTTGGGATTCAGGGATACATACTCATTGTTAAGCATTCAACACACAAACAGGTCAATTAAAAATCTCAATGTTTACCTAAGACTCGATATTGCCTTCAACTGTGTTATCTTTATTAAAATCTATTCGTTCATACCACATAACATAGATAAACATTACATTCTCTCATTTGGCCCGTCATGAACCCCTTTTCCCAAGTTTTTTCTTTCTAAATGATTTTAATTCATTTACTCAACAAGGACTTTTAACCAAAATCATACATGTATATACATATTCCATCAAGTGTATTTATATTCATTATAACGGTTAGAACACAACTAAAGCAAAGATCTCCAAATTATACGAAATACACACTTAAGGCATTTCATCAAACACCTTGCAGGCTTTAAAAGGGTAGTTCACACTAACCCAGTAACACCCAAAATCAACTTTCTTGTTATTCTAATCAATTCAGCCAATCTTTAAGAATACGTCGAGATGTTACAACATATTGTTTGATTAACTTTAGGCATGAATAATAGCAAACTGAACCAATCGGACATCAATTACACATACAGAGTCTATCTAGGGTGGGATGACATCATCAAGAGATTCAATAATAACTCATCAGTCAATTAACAAACCCATTCAATAATCACAAGAATACATATGAACCCATGTGTCATAGCTCAATAAAAATCAAAGCGCTGAATACGAATACGTTGCATTAAAGTTAAACATAAGAAACCAAACCGGTGAACAGATTGTGAACAAGAGAAACTTGTAATCTGCCATTATGTTTGCTTGTAGTTCATTATAAAATATGCTTGCAAACTTTCTTAATAAAAATGAGTGTACATTATTTATAGAAAAACAAAATCACACATACTTGATATCTGCCACTATTCCACGATCTGATAAAATAGTATTCCAACGCTCACAAGTTGCTGACTTTCACATGTTCAACTCCTTTTCCGGTCAACCAAGACCAATTCTTCAACAACCCTTTTGGCCCGTTCATGTGAAACCCGGTTTTGACCCGTTTCGATGACCCAGCTATAACCCAATCAAGATTAACCCAACACCAACAGCCCAAGTTCCTCTTCTGCAAGCCAATTAAACATAGCTACAGCCCAGTTGAGTCCATACCATTTTATCTTTCGATCAAGCCCATCTTGCATTTCTATTTCTAGCTCCCAAGTTAACTTCAGCAACTATTCTTTCAATATCTGTTTCTGCATTGAAATTAAACATTTTAGTTTTAATACTAATTCAACTCTCATGTGATGCTACGTCACTATCCTCATCTCCTTTAGTTCTTCTCAACACCCAAATCAATTGATTTTACAAACAATTAATTCTAACTTACTTTATTTTTGTGGGTTTTCCTTCGACTAAAAAAGTCAAATGTTTAATCTGCAAAAATCTGAGCTTCACAAAACCTTGCTTTCTCCATCTTTGAATATATCCGAAAGGTGGTACCCACTCTTCCTCTTCTTTGATCATCAAACTGCTGCTTCAGTGGGAGACCCATATTGACAAGAAGGCGTTAGTATCCTGCATTGCAATTACATATGAGATTAAAACTCAAGACTCATTTAATTGCATTTATGACTTTCTCATGTGATCCTACATCACTATCCTCATCTCCTTTAGTTCTTCTCAACACACAAATCAATTGATTTTACAGACAATTAATTCTAACATACTGTATTAGTGTATTTTTGTGAGTTGACCTACGACTAAAAAATCAAATGTTGAATCTACATCATTGAATATATGTCAACTACCTCCGGGTTCAGAAAATCACATAACTATTGATATATCCATAGAAAATGTTAACTGAGTAAAACTTGCAAAGAAAGTAAAAAAGTTTGACTTTTTAAGACTAAAAAACAACATTTTAGTCAAAAGATGTTAATAAATCTCATAATTCTGAATAAATTACTTAATTGACTTTAGACTGTATATAAAATTTGTTGTTTAAATGAAATAAAAAATAAATATATAATTTACACATATGAAAAAACCACAAGGAGTCAAAAGGTTATATAATAAAAAAGTACCTGGGGAAATTCTGATGCAGGGGATATGAGAGATGAGGGGATAGTAGTGGGAGCCTCTTCCTGCACACCTTTTTCTCAGATCTGGGCATTCATATATTGTCAAACTCAAAAGTGAAGTCAGCAGTTGTTTTGGCAGATGTTTCATCTTTGGGCAGATCCAAATGGAGAGATGTTGGAGGGATGTGAGGTGTTGGAGTCCCATTGAAAGTGATTCCAGTTTCTCAAAATTCCATATGCTAAGTTTAGTAAGAGAAGAGGGGAATAGGTGGGATGATTGTCTAAAATTCCTCACATCGGGTTCATCATATAATGTTAGGTTAACAAAGGAAGATGGAAAATTCTGAGGGCCCCACTCTGACATGGGCTTCTTCAACCCCCCTATTTCAAGGGAACACAAATTGGGGGGCCAAACCCCACCATGACAGGAAGCATCAATACCTCTACAATTTCTGATTTTCAAATCTTTTAATGAGCTGATTTGAAGGGCAGACAATGACTCCATGCTGTTACATTCTTCTATCGTCAAACTAGTGAGAACGGGAAGTTGGATGTCAGGAAATGACTCAATACTTGGACAATTGTATAGAAACAAATCAGTGAGGTAAATGAAGTTACCCAATTGCATGATTGATTTCAAATTGGTCCAATACCGTATACTTATGCTTTCAAGCATGGGCATGCTTGCGTTGTTGATCGTTTCCATTAGTTTCTCACAACCAGATATTTTAAGTGACTTGAGTTTCTGCCCTCCTTCTCCTGTTGCTGCTGTTGGGAAGGAGACATGTGTAAGTGAATTACATCTTCCGATATCCAAACTTTCAATGTTATTTGGACAACAGCAACGCCCCATTTTCTTACAATCCTGTACCTCCAAAATCCTAAGAGATGACAGGAGGTTGCTCCCAAAATTATCTTTTTCTTCTTTCTCTCCTAAACTCGCCAAATTTGAACAATAAGATACTTGCAATTTCTTTATATTCACAAGAACCTTACTCGCCTCTTCTTCTGATTCCCACAAGTATCTTATTTCATCACATCCCCATATACTTACTTCTTCAACTGCCCCAATATGCTCTATAACACCTCTCCACACCTCATATGTAAGCCCTGAAATAGAACTCATTTTCAACTTAGTAATTGATGAAGCTGCCCGAACCAGACTTCTCAACACACCATCGCCACATTTAGCAATTTCTAAAACGCTTAGCGAAGGTAGTGCATCAGCTGAGACATCAATCAATTCAGGACAATTGTTTATATGAAGCTCTTGAAGGCAAGGAAAAATTGCATCATTGGTAGACCATATCTTCCATCCCAACATATCTTCAAAATGTAAATATTCAAGTGCGGGTAATGCTTCGGGTGAGAATTCAATCATTTTGGGACAATTTACTATAACAAGTTCTGTAAGACACAGAAGCACTGAAACCTCCCTATTGGTTAACCATCCCTTCCACCCATGCATATTTTTAAACCAAAGAATTTCAACTGAAAGTAGTGGATTTAATGATACTTCAGTCAATTTGGGACAATCTTCTATCTGAAGCTCCCGAAGGCAAGGAAACACTGCATCAGAAACCTCATTATTGGTTGACCATACCTCCCAGCCATGCATACTTTCAAACCTTAGGATTTCAAGTGAAGGGAAGGAAGCAACAGTTAGCTGGTTGGTCCCAGTTAACTCCGAACCTATGAATTCAACATTAGGCATGCTACTTATATACAACTCCTTAAGTGAAGGTAGTTGCCCAAGTGGTGGTAGAGATATACAGTTTTTACAGTCACTTATCGACACATCAACCAACCGATGAAAAGAAGGATTCCCAACCCATTTCGGAAACTCTATTCCCCCATATGACTTAACTACAAGCTCTTTCAACCATTCACTATCAGGTTTCAGCTCTTCGAGAACCTCCTTTTGAGGTGTTCCATGTTGAGAACCCTCCCCCCAATTCAGCTCTAACTTAGTAAGCTTTTTTAGAGATAATTTTGCCTCATGTGCATCCACTGCGCTTTGCACTTTGCACAACCCTTCAATGGAAAGTTCCCCACCGAGATTATTTAATCCCTTAAGCTCCGTTATAGCAAACCCATCATCTCCTCCAATGACAATCTTGGTTAGAGTTTGTAGGCTTTTCAGCTCACCAATCCCCAAGGGAAACTCTATAAGAGACGAAGTATCCCTAAAGTCAAAATGCTGCAACTTTTTGAGCTTTGAGAAGCTCTTAGGCAACTTAGTCAATCTCTTACAGTCACTAACCAACAACGTCTGTAGATTAAAAAGATTGCCAATGTTCTCTGGTAACTCTTTGATGTTAGTTCGAGATAAGTTAAGATATCTCAAGTGCTTCAAACTACCAATGAAATCCGGTACCTCACTTATCCACAAGCCACTCAAAGAAAGGACCCTTAAGAGTGGTAACTGAGGAAGTAAGTCAACCAGAATCTTACTGGACAGGTACCTACTTTGATTTCGACCCATAGATACTGCCAACAATGTTCTCAGACTTCTTGCCCTTTTAAATGGCTCAAACTTCTGGTAAGCTTCATATGTCTCAGGAATAAATGACATATGACGGTACTTTGTCAAAGCTTCCTTCCCCAACTTGGTATGATTCTCAAACCTTAAAAGAAATTCTTTGGCAACAAATGTAGCCAAGTCATTCATCAGGTCATGCATCACATATAAATATTCATCATTAGGTGCTTGTTGAAAAAAGGACCTTGATAACAATGCTTCAAAATCTTCTTGTGCCTTGGTTGCTTCTGATTGGCTTAAAAACCCTTCCGCCATCCACAATAAGACTAACTCCTCTTTGTTAAACAAGTAGTCCTTAGGGAACAAGGAGCAATATGCAAACAACCTCTTCAAATTTGCAGAAAGATCATGGTAGCTTAGCATAAGGACCGGAAAAATCACCTTCCAATCTGCAGAAAGATCACCAACATATTCTGTATCCCATATTTGACTACTTAACACGTCGTCCCATTTTTCAGGTGTTGTTTTTGTTCTGAGTAGTCTTCCAATTGCTTTTAAAGCCAAAGGTAAAGTACCACACTTTTCCACAATAGCTTCACCCTTTTCCCTAAGTGTTGGGTATGAATCAAAGCTATCAACACCCAATGCATGGAATGCAAATAAAGACAAAGCATCTTCAGGTGACAAACTCTCAAGAAGGTCAAGATGATCAAAACCTAGGATTCTGAGAAGTTCCTTCTTGCGAGTTGTCATGATTATCTTACTTCCCGGTGCCCCCGAATGAAATGGGAGCACAAGTTTTTCCCAGTTTTCATAGTTCTCAGTCCACACATCATCAAGTACAAGCAAAAATCGTTTGTCTTTAAATTGCTCTGTAAGAGCAACTTGAAGCTGATTTAAATTTTCAAATTCCTTGTTTTCCTTAGACACGTCTTGAAAAATGGTTTTGCTTATCTTAAAGACATCAAAATCATCAGAAACACAAACCCAAGCCTTGAGTTGAAAGTGATCCTTCACGTGTGGATCATTATACAAAAGTCTAGCTAGAGTGGTCTTCCCAACCCCACCCATACCAACTATGGGTATGATGCTAAACTTTTCTGTAGATGACTCACCCCCGAACAGCTGGTTGAACAATCTCTTTTTCTCACCTTCTCGCCCAACAACATAAAGTTCTGGCAAAGAGGTTTCATTTCCTCTATTACCATCTTTCTGTTTTTCATTTTCCACAGTCAAACCTAGCTCACCTTTTTCCTGATATAGGTGTTTTAACTTGTTGGTAATACCATCTATCTTGGGAGACAACCTATGACTTAGTGAGAACTTTGTGCAGCAAGTTGGGACAATCAGTTTTTTTACCTTGCTTGTGCTTGCTCCTGATTCCTGGGTCAGCTCATGACGCATGGCTTCGGTAGCCACATCATCAAGTACGTCTTCGATATCGTAAGCCAGATGCTGGAGACGATTCAGCCATTGTTTAACAGCTTCTTCTTTTATTTCTTTGTCAGAAGCATCATGAAGCAGAGCTTGAATCTGGGACAGTTTTTCCCCCAGTTTCTCGAGCTCGGAGTGAATACCCTGAGCACGAGCATACTCCTTGAAGGCTACCTCACCAAGCTTCTCAAAAATGAGTTTGACAAGTGCAGAAGTAGCAGCATCAGCCATTGGTAACAGTAGTAAGCTGGGAATGAGAGTAAGTAGTTGGTTTGTATGAGAGGAATGAAGATGAGATATGAGTGGAGATAAGATGAGTGCAGAGAAAGAACGTTGTTTTATGGTCACTAATCGGATAAATGTTGATAAGATATGAGTGGAGGAAAAGAACGAGTGTAAGTCATCCAACTATAGTCAGTCATCTTACATTATGTAAATATTAAAAGTTACCTGAGGTCACTTGTTTCTTTTGTATTTTTTACACTTTCAGCTAGATGGGCTAGGCTTCCCGGCCCAGGTCTCTTCTTGGCCCACGTTTGGTAATTCATGATTCTGGGCCTTTTGGCTCACATGTTCATTAGCCACGTTTGGTAATCCAGGTTGATTGGGTAATTTTTTTTGAACGGCAAATTTCTTTTAAATTATGTGGTCTAAGACTTGAATCCAAGACCTCTCCCTCCTAAGGTGTTTAAAGGTTTTGTCTTTGACAATGGACCACCACCCATTGGTGATTGGGTAATTTTATTCCACCAAATTTTGCTTAACCAAATTTTGTATTTAAACATATTACTTTGGATTTCATCAACAGGTAAAATTGGTATTTGAGACTGCGAGATGCTGCGTATTTGCGTACTAAGCTAAACTTCAAAACTTATTTGTGACCGCGTATTTGTATTGCGTCTCGTTGAATCACTGAAAAAATTTATTTTCAAAACTTCAAATAAACAAAAGACGTTAAACGATGAAATAGATCAGCGTTTTCTAAAAAGGAAGAAAGAATGAAAGAAAAAGGATATGTTGAAAAAATTCAATTGACGTTAGTAGATGAAACGCATCGTCAGGGGGTGACAGGATTTTAACGTCTAGCGGGTGGGGAGGAAAGGCACGGACCAACTGGCTAGCGCACATCTTGTTTAAGTTTCTAACTTATATGGTATATGTATAAAACTTGATTCTAAAAACCTTGTATAATTTGCTTGCACCTTATGTTTTCCCACTTGTAATAAAGAACTTTCTTTGACATACTGACTTTGCCTTTTAAGATATTACTAGTAATATGACCCGCGGGACAGTTGCAAACATCGAATGGATTTGTCTAAGTTGTAACACCCCGTGTTTTCGGAGTCAAAGTCAAAGTCAAGGTCAAAGTCAACGACCGATTTCGCGCAACTTGACTTGTAGTGAATTTCTTTTGTGTGTTTATTTTAGTTGTATTATGTGGAGTAAGTGTCAATAATTACAATAATCGACGTATTTTAATCGCCATCTAATCAACTTACGACTGTGAACTGTAGGAAGTAACAATGCGATAAAGTTAACGAAACGATAATCAAACTATGCTAACCAAATCGACATCGAATCGAATCGCAACTCGAACTACGCATTTTAGTTATTGTTATACGTGTGTGTGTGCCTTAGGTGTTACTTGTGCATGTTCATTTATGTTATGTGTGGTAATCAATCGAAACGCAGTCGAAACTCGAAATGCAATCGAACTCGAATCACAATCGAAATGGTATGATAATTAGTGGAGAAGAGACAGAGCTAGATATGAATAGTTGGGATTAAAAGTAATTTGAATAGGAAACTCCATCGTATTCGCATCGCTCGCAATTGAAATTGAATAAGCAAAAAAATCGTCACGTCGAACACACGAACCAAGTGCCATCCGGCCGGATAGCCATCCGACCGGGCTGCCACTTGGTCGTGGTGCCAAGATGCCATCCGACCGAAATGACATCCCACCGGATGGTCATCCGGGCGGGATGCCATCCGACCGACCCACACTTTCCCCTTTTGGAATCCTATAAATACCCATGTCACTCTCAAACTTTCTACTTTTGGAAACTCTCTGACCGACCAGCTCGTGCTCCTCACCTTTTCTTCGATTTCTCTCGATTCCGGTAAGATCTCACCCTAAATCTTGTACTTTCTTGATCTACACGCACTCCTACACCTTTCTATCTTTTGAATCTTAACTTTTAACCGTGAAATCTATAGATTTGAGGTGTTCTAGGATGACGTCATCATGAGTTCTTGAAGAACTTCATGTTTTGGCTTCAATCCACCAAGAACAACTTAGATCTAACCGATTTCCATACGAATACACAAAGATCTTTCATAGATCTAAACACTTTCACGGTGAAAAAGGATTGAAAGATGGATTCTAACTTTCTTTCAACTCTTTTACACTCCATGCACTCAAAACCGATAGAATCGGACCTTGTTCTAGTCTCCTACTCATTCTTAGTGTTGTGCTAGTCCAAGATCTGGATTCTCCTCACGAGACCACCGATTTCGGGTTAAACAAGAACAACCGTCTTGAACAGGTTAACTGGCCGAACTAGAATGATTCCTGGTCAATCAGGTCACTTGGGTCAAGATGGGGTTCTGTTAGTTAACACAATGTCCAAACGTCTCGATAAAACTACAAACAAACAAAACGACCAAGTGTAAGACGGACAGAGCAACCGGGACGGAGTGTTATCCGACCGGACTACTGTCTGAGCGGATAAGCCACCTGAACGGATTGCCATCCGAACGGATCACACCTTGGGTCCCGCACTTAATCAACTTTATCTGAAGTTTGAGTATTGAACGAATTGCCATCCGATCGGATTACCATCCGACCGGATTACTCTTCGGATCATGAGATACTAGGACTTTAATGACTTAAACAATTTTCAACATGTTCATTAACAGGGTTGCCACCCGGTCGAATGGACATCCGACCGAGTGACACTTTTGCTCTGAATTTATTCCCACTAAGTAACCTTATCACTGGAGTCGCCGTCCGACCGGACTACCGTCCGACCGGATGACCATCCGAGTGGATTGTCATCCGCACGACTGACCGTCCGGTCGACCGACTTGAAGGATAGAGATACTTCAATGTTTTCAAAATGCTACAACGAAAAATTCAAAGGTCAAGCCATCATACACAAACACCTCCTTCTCATAGGAAGAAACAATCCACTCGAATAGTCATCCGACCGGACAAGCTGTCCGACCGGATGACCATCCGAACGGATTGTCACCCGCACGAACAAGCCGTCCGATCGGATTACCATCCGACCGAACTGCCGTCCGAGCCACTGATACTTTGCACCGTTTTACGCGCCGCTTATCGTTATGCTATCAAACTATTCAGGCTAACCTTACTCGCTAAGCGCTCCCTTCAATCCATCATCGCTGTGAGTATACTCGATCCCTTTTTGCTTTACGCACTTTTGGGTGTTACATACGTTACGAATATTCAAACCACAATAAACACACTACTCAATACTATTTGAACACTAACCGTTAATGCATGTTATACGTAGCTCATGAATGCTTGTTTGTTATGTTTACACATGGAATGTTGTCTACCTGCCTTAGCAACGATAGTACTATAGTTTGGACTCAGCACCTGTTCGCAGGGGTTGTTAAGGACAATTACTTGCATGGATTACGGTGGTAATCATGTATTGCGAACTGCCTCAGGCAGTCAACCCGCAGTCATTGGTATCGATGGACCTATGTCGATAACTAACGTGCTTCATTTCTCTATGTGTACGTGCTGGTTATGAGTAAACGAAATTCGAACTCTATATGCTATTATCAAACTCGTATGCTCACATTTACATTATATGTATTGATTTTCTTTTAACGTATGTGACAGGTGCTTAGGATGCATATCTTGTAGGAAATCGAAGCTAGAATACGGCTCTAGAGGCCAACAAATAGTTGTCTGTACAAATTAAATCAAAGGTCTCTAGAAGCAGATAAACAATTGCTCTATTTAAATCTGAGTTATCGGAATAGACTATGTTGATACATATTATGTGGATGCGACTCGGTTCAGTTCGACTCGATTCGGTTCGACCCGGTTAGGTTCGGCTCAAGCCGACATTCCTCCGTCGTGCGCTCCAGAGTTCGACACGCGAAGCACGAAGCGCCGCGAGCCGGTTCCCGCTGCCACATCATCATGATGATGTCATGATGATGTCACATGGTTGACTAACTTTTGCAATTGGATTTTGTGAATTCATGTTTACGTATTCTGTTGGGCAACTTCTATTGGACAAATGTATGTTGGGCCACTACTCATTGGGCCAAAACATCTAAGTGGGCCGGACCCCCATAATCATGTATGTCGACGAAACACATCTTGTTTCATCGACTTTGAAGGCATTTTATTGTGTTTCATCGACGAAACATCTGTTTCGTCGACCTTGAAGTGTTTCGTCGTCCTGGTTCAGTATATATACACAGATAACAGACAGGACACAAGAGACAAGTCTGAATAGATTTGAGAGCGAACACTGTAAGAACACACACACGAGAGAACCAGAGAGTTTACAGAGATCATTTTGTAAACATTGTTTTGTAACAGTTTCAAGTATTAATGCAATGGAGTGTTAATCGTTGAGTCTCGTGTTTATCATTTACGTGTTCGAACTTGGTTTAACTTACCCGTTTGGATTCCGCACTTTCGGGTTTGTCGGAAAATAGGGAATAGAGGTTACTCGATCCTCCGGGTGGACCTACAATTGGTATCAGAGCCTTGGCTCTTCTCCTTGTTAAAACCGAGTGTTTTCGGGTGTTTTTCCGGGTTTTTGACGTTTATACTTTTCTTAAAAATTATGTTTAAAGCTTCGAAAATCTTCATGTTTTGCTAAAAGTTCCTATAAAAACCATCCTTTTCTTCATGTTCACATGTTAAACTTTGGTTTTTAGTGAAGTTTTAAGCAAAATCTTGTGTTCGGGAAGTTACGGTTCACCGGAAAACTCATATCTTTGCCGGATAACCCATTGTGTTCTTCATATCTTCAAAGGTGTTCTTTATTGTTTTTACTTTTTGATCTTTGAAAATTAAGTGTTCAAGTTGTTTGTGTCTGGGAATTTGTTGTTTGATTAAAATATTACAAAGTCATACTTTGGTTGGTATGTTGGATATGGGCATGATGTATAGTTGAAAAAGTTGTCTGTGTATGTCAGTAAAGAGATAAGGTTCAGCCGAAAGTTTTACCAACTTTTTCACCAACTCAACTTATTGGGCTTCACTTCTGTTCCGGTTCGTCGAACATTGGGCCGCATGTACTGGGCTGTTTCGTCGATGAGGAGCCCAAATAGGAATTCTGTTTCGTCAACTTGAACAAGTTTTCTGTTTCGTCCATTTCGAAACAAAATCTATTTCGTCGCTTAATCAGTTTCATCGACATTCTGTTTCGTCGGGACTATTGTTAATTTTAAACAGAAGGTTTGCAAAAGTGGTTTAACTGTTTGTTTCAAGTGTGTTGTTCAGGTACTCATTCTTACGTATCAAATATGAATCCGAGTTGGTGGGGTACTCCGTCTATAGATGAAGGAAAATATAGAAGTACGGGTTTGTCTCCTTCGTGGGCCGAGTCTCCTGCACCGGTATCTTCGCAAGCTAATGCAATTTCTACCGGTCAATGGGCATTCGTATCAAACCAAACTCCTAGTATTCAAAGCATTCTATTAAGCGAGAGCGAAACCGGAAGTTTGAATCGGCCTCCAAAGTTGATGCACTTAAACGAATATCCAGGATGGGTTGATAGATTTCATACATACGTCCTTGGTCAAAATACAGAATTGTGGTTACGTTTTACCACAGATTTTGATCAAGCTATCGAGACTGCTGCTTCAACCGCTGCTACATTTGCCGATCTTCCAGAAGATCAGAAAAAGGCATATGATTTAGAAAAGAAGGCATATGCCATTCTCACTCAGGCGTTGAGCAAGGATATCTATCATCAATTTGTCAGCTTCAAAACGACAAAGAAATTATGGGATGCGTTGAAGACAAGAGGAGTAGGAAATGAAGCAACACGCCAATTGCGACACGACTTACTCAAGAAAGAATTTGATGGCTTCACGTGTATGGAAAAGGAATCCTTGGGAGATATGACTAGTCAGTTCTATCATTTGCTTACTGAATTGGGAAATTTTGGGGTAGTAACAACTCCAGCAGAGGTAGTGAAAAAGTTTGCAGATGCGTTGCCACCTCAATGGAATAGTTTCTTGGAGATTCTGAAATACAATGGAGTGTTGGCTACAACAAACATCAATGACTTCGTGCAGCTCTTGGAAAACAAAGATCAGGAAGAAACTCTAAAGGTAAAGAAGGTTCCAGTACCACAGAATCCTGAGATGTATTATGGAACCTCCAGTACTTCTTCTGCAAGACCTGTTTCACATGCTCCAATTCAGACGGCGTTTGTGTCTAGCACAGATCTATATGGCAATCCTATCCAAGTTCCTGTTAAGCCAGCTCCAACAACAGACTTGTACGGAAATCCGCTTCAACCTGTTCCTCAACCAGTGCCTCAGCAGCAAACCCAAAGGCCTCCTATGACAACTGATCTATATGGGAATCCGTTACCAGTTCCAAAACAAGCATGTTATGGAGGCACCTCATCAAATCCGAATACAGTTCGGCTTGACACTTCAAGCTTCTCTAAAGTAAGTGTTGAAGTAGCAAAAGAACATATGGAGCTACTAAACACATTGGTGAGCACATACTGTGGGTTAGTAGAAGGGCAGATTGGGAATATCAATCTGACACAAGAAGATTATCAGCAGATTGATAAAGAGGAAATAGATTTGATGGACATCAAATGGGCTTTCGCAAGTGTTGTAAGGCGAGCAAAGGATTTCATGGAGAGAACGGGCAGAACCAGCTTGGAAAGCAAGAAAGACACCAAGTATGGGTTCGATAAACAGGCTGTTAAGTGCTTCAACTGTGGTGAACGGGGTCACTTCAAGAGAGAATGTACAAGGCCAGCTCAGCATGGGAATCAGAATCCGTTCAGGAATCAAGGCAATCAAGGCAACCAACAGAATCAGAACAGGAATAATGAGCGTACGTTGATACCTGTTAACAACCCAAGTCAGGCAGGACCATCAAATGCCAACCAGGCACTTGTGGTTCAAGTAGATGAAGGTTGTGATTGGTCAATTCAGCTGGGAAATGATGCTCCGGATGGAACAGCTTGTTTTGCTGAGGTTGTCAAGTATCTTAAGCACGCTAGTGGTGGAGAATCTTCCACCAATGGTGATGAATCTTCTGAAGATGAAGACAGCTCCGGTTACAGTAGAAGCTCGGATGAAGAATCCTCAAACTCAAGCGATGATCATTTGGATGACACATCAAGTGTGCCTGTCGATGCAGAGGTTGATGAGCTATTGGAAGAAGCTGCAGCAGGAAATCATAGGAGATCTATATTGGTGGATCAAGCTGCTTATTCTTCTTCTTCTCTCCATTCAGCCTTTATGGCTAATGTCGACAGTTCATCAAGTCAGGTATGTGTCGATGAACCTACTGTTGTTGATTGTGATAATTGTGCTAGTTTAAGTATTAAATGTGCTGATTTGGAGGCAAATATGTCTGAGTTGCAAGGCAAACATGATGCTTTAAAAGCTAATGTGTTTGACTTGCAAGACAAACATGTTTCGTTGAATGCTAAGTGGTGTGATTTGCAAAGCAAACATGAGGCTTTGCAAAACAAGTATGATGTGACATTCATCCATAACCAAAAGTTGACAGTAGATCTTTCTAAGTGCACAGAAGCCAACATGTTTTATGAAAACCATGAAAAGGAATTTAAATCGGTGATTGAAAAATTAAAGAAAGATAAAACCGAGTTGACAAAAATGGTTTCTAGAAAACAAACCGACATAAATTTGTATATTAATCGCCTTGAGATAATGCAAAAAGAGATGGCTTGTGTTAAAACTGAAAGTGAGGCGATCCGACTCAAGTTAGACAGCTATTTAAGCTCTAGCTATGTGTTGGGTCACATCATTGATGTTCAGAAAGAGAAAAAGGATGTCACATGCATTGGATATAAGAAATGTCCACCACCTGTTAGACAAAATTACGATGCACTGCCTGATGAGGAGTATAGAACTCACTTTGAACCATCTGTTCCTTTGGACGTTGAGGAATTTGCAACAGGACTCGGATACAAGAAGGAAGTATCATCAGAATCGGATGTGTCAGCAGATACATGTGTGTCTTCTGCTGAACCGAATCAGGATCCTCCAGTTGTGATTGAGGATGCTGATTCTTCTGATGATGAATCTGATGATACTGATTCAACAAAGTCTGATGCGGTAATCAAAGAAGAGGACATACCTCTTGAGAATCATATTCTATGTGATCCTCCCGCAAAACCTGCTAAGACTGTTCCGACCGAGTCCACGTCTGCAAAAGAGTCTGAAAGTGTGGATTTGCTGTACACTCTTGTTGGTGATGATAAAATTTATTCTGACAAAGATTTTCCAATTAAGAATGTAAATCAATCTTTAATCAGTAAAGTTTTTGAAAATTCGACAAGTAAGTTCTTGGGAAAGACAGGATCACACGTTGTGGTAACACAGTGCCCTCCTATCCCAAAAGCTGAAGTTCGAAAACAATATGGCAATCAGAAATTACCAACAATGAAAACGCAGCAAAATCATACCAAACCAAAAGGTAAATCAACGACTCAAGGTCAAAGAAACAGAATCAGAAAAGGACAAGAAGGTGAACTTTGTGAAATCAAAGGGAACGGACAAAATTGAGACATTTGAAAACAAATCTAACTTAGATTTTGTTAAACAAGCAAAAGTGTTGAAAAGAAATGAACCAAACAGTTCAAAACCAAGTACCTCGGGATCACAAAGTTCATCATTGACAAGACAATCACATGGTTCTTCGGGGTTTGTTGAACGAAGATCATGTTTTGAATGTGGTGAAATTGGGCATATCATTCGAAATTGTCCGTATCTTCATAAGTTAAAAGCCAAAGTTGATGATCCCCGTGAACGAAATTACCAAAAGCGATCTGTTTCTGCAAAACAAGATCCCCGCCTTGTAAGAGAAAGGGAAAAGAGACAGAAACGCCAACAGGTCAAGGTAATTGAGAAAGCACTTAAAACTGAAGTGGTTAAAAAACAATCTGTTCCAGTTAAACCAGAAAGTTCAAAATTTTCAAAAACTTCAAACAATCACGAAGTTAAATTTTCAAACAACCAAGCTGGTAAAACTCAATAGACATGGAAACCTAAAATGACCACAAATTCAGGGAGACCATCACAATTTCCTAACCATCAAAAAGTGGAAGTTATTGTTGTTGATGAAAATGGAAGACCCAAGACCACAATGGCTTGGGTCCCCATCTCCAACTAATCATGTGAGTTCATGTGCAGGGTGTTCCAGGAGGAACCATCAGTAGTCATTGGATTGTTGATAGTGGGGCATCCAGGCACATGACAGGCGACATGAAGCTTCTCTACGACGTCAAATCTATTAGAGGAGGTTATGTTGCTTTTGCTGGAGATAAAGGCGGATATATTACTGGTGAAGGAATGATATCCAACGGGGTTGTAAGTTTTGATAAGATCAACTTTGTACAACAACTTGATCACAATCTTCTCAGCGTTTCACAAATCTGTGATAAGCAGTTTTCAGTACACTTTAATGCAAATGGATGTTATGTGCTGAAACCCGGCTTCAAAATTCCAAAAGAATGGATTCTCTTATCAGCTCCAAGGATAAATGATTTGTATGTCCTTGATATGAGCCAAGCTATTACAACATCTGCACAAGCAACCTGTTTCGTTTCGAAAGCCACAGAAAAAGACTCAATCTCTTGGCACAGACGAATGGGTCACATTCACTTACGCAAAATGAATCATTTGGTGTCAAATGAATTGGTGAATGGTGTTCCTCTTAAAAACTTCCATCTTCAAGACGTCTGTGTTTCGTGCCAGAAAGGAAAACAAACGAAGAAGCGACACCCTACAAAGAAAATCAACACGGTGGTCGTTCCGCTTAAACGTTTGCACATGGATTTGTTCGGTCCTGTCAAGCATAAAAGCATCCGGAATGATCAATATTGCCTCGTGATAACTGATGATTATTCAAGATTTTCTTGGGTGGCGTTCATGGCACATAAGAGTGAAACTTTCGGTATTATCAAAAACTTGATCATTCAGATTGAGAATTTGTATAAGTTGAAAGTTAGACGGATACGCAGCGACAATGGTACAGAATTTAAAAATCATGCCATGGCGGAGTTTTGCACTTCAAAAGGTATTCTTCACGAATTTAGTGCAGCTTATACTCCTCAACAGAATGGCGTCGCTGAACGTAAGAACCGTACATTGATCGAGACTGCTAGGACTATGTTGGTAGAGTCGCAATTGCCCATTCCTTTCTGGAGTGAAGCTGTGGCCTCTGCATGTTACACGTTAAACCGAGTCCTTACGGTCAAAAGGCACAACAAGACCTACTTTGAGCTTCTTAACAAACGGAAACCAGATTTGTCATATCTTGACCCGTTTGGAGCTCCGTGCACAATAATCGATCCAAATGGAAAGTTTGGGGAAAAAGCAATTGAGGGATACTTTCTTGGGTATGCCACCCCGAACATAAGAGTCTGGAATCTAGAGACTAAAAGGGTCGAGGAATGGTCTGAGGTCAGAGTACAAAGGCACACATTGCCAGTCAAATGTCCTGGTCAGCCATGGATGTTTGAGTACGATGACTTTTTCAATTCGATCAATGTTGAAGCAGTTGAAGAAAATGTTGCGGCAAGTATGTTTTTCGAGAGTGACAACGCAACAGATTCACCGTTGGTTCGTCCCATTATTGTCAATCAAGAACCATCTTCAGTGAACAATAATGCTCTCGATAATGAGGATTTTCACGATGCTACCGAATTGAACGAATCTTCAGAGGATGATGAATTTCTCGATGCAGATCAAGATGCTCCAACAACAGCAGTTCATGGTACTTCAGAGGGTACACCTCCAGTGGACGCCCCTAGAACAGCTGAAGCTACTGCATCATCCTCTTCGTCAATTCCGGGTATTGAATTGGTTGTTGATCTAAATCTCCACAATCTGGGTACAAATATTCCAGTTCAAGATAATCCAGAAACAAGGATTCACAATACCCATCCTCAACAAAACATCATCGGAAATGTACAGAGTGGCGTTCAAACAAGAAACATGTTGCGAAACAACAACAATGCAGGTTTGTATGCTGTTATCCGAGAATCTGGTCAACAAAATGATTGGTCTTTCGCGTGTTATGTCTCACAGGAAGAGCCAAGAACTTGGAAAGAAGCTTTGAAAGATAACTCTTGGGTTGAAGCAATGCAGGAAGAACTGCAACAATTCCAGAAGCTTGGTGTCTGGAAACTCGTAGAGAAACCTGCTGGTTACAAGAAGATTGGTACCCGTTGGGTTTTCAAATGCAAAAAGGATGACCGTGGAGTAGTTATCCGAAACAAAGCAAGATTAGTCATTCAAGGTTTTCGTCAGATTGAAGGGATCGACTACAACGAAGTGTATGCACCTGTTGCACGTCTGGAAGCAATTCGGATCTTTCTGGCTTATGCCTCATTCAAAGGATTCAAGGTTTACCAGATGGACGTCAAAAGTGCATTCTTACATGGTGTGGTGGAAGAAGAGGTGTACGTCGAACAGCCTCCAGATTTTGAAGATCCTATCCATCCCGATCGGGTTTGGTTGCTCAACAAAGCTCTCTATGGTTTACATCAAGCACCACGAGCTTGGTATGCAACCTTATCTAATTATCTGCTGGAGAATGGATTTCGCAGAGGTCTTATCGACTGTACTCTTTTCATCAAAGAACAAGATGGAGATCTTCTACTGGTACAGGTATACGTTGATGATATTATATTTGGTTCTACTAATGATGTTTTGTGTAGGAATTTCGAGCGTATTATGCAGGATAAATTCGAGATGAGTAATATGGGGGAAATGACTTTCTTTTTGGGCCTACAAGTGCAACAAACTGAGTCTGGGATATTCATCCATCAGACTAAATATGTTGGTGACATCTTGAGCCGGTTCCAGATGTCTGATGCAACGCCCATCGGTACCCCACTGCAGCAAAATCACGGAATTAATCCATACTTGAAGGGTGAAGCTATTAGCCCCTCATACTACCGCGCGATGATCAGATCTCTTATGTACCTCACAGCATCAAGACCATATATAATGTACCCAACGTGCCTGCTTGCCAGATATCAAGTGAACCCGAAGGCCTCACATCTTGCAGCTGTAAAAAGGATTTTTCGTTATTTGAAGGGTTGCCCTGACACCGGTCTATGGTACCCTAGGGATAATAACTTTGACTTGATCGCTTTCAGTGATTCTGATTTTGGTGGATGCAAAATTGACGGCAAATCCACAACGGCTGGATGTCAGTTTTTGGGAAATCGCCTAGTCACATGGCAGTGCAAGAAGCAGACTTGTGTCGCTACATCAACATGCGAAGCTGAATATATTGCTGCCTCAAGTTGTTGCTCCCAAGTCCTATGGATCCAACAACAATTGCGCGACTACGGTTTTGAATTCCTAACTACTCCTATTTACGTTGATAATTCTGCTGCCTTACAGATCACTAGAAATCCTGTGCAACATTCAAAGACCAAACACATCAAAATCAAATATCACTTCATACGTGATTGCTTTGATAAAAGGCTTATCGATGTTGTTAAGGTCCACACCGATGACCAACGTGCCGACCTTTTTACCAAAGCATTTGACAAATCAAGATTTGACTTTTTTATTATTGGTAAACGGCATTAAGGTCAAGCAAGAGTAAAACCAACATCGGAAAAGCATTTTTGTAAATATCTTTGTGTCTTTTAAATTTTATCTTAGTTTGTTGATTTTAGGGGGAGTAAATCCAAATTTAAAAAATCCAAAAACATCGAAAAATTTCAAAAACACAAAAACAATAGAAAAGCAAAAATGAGTTTCCTGGCGAGCAAAAGAGAAAATGATAGTACATCAGTGGTCTGTCCAAACCTCTTTAAACCTAAAATGAAAAGCGATAAGCAGCTCTATATAAGATGTATCGGTAGGCTCACAATCATTTTAAAGTGTGCAGGGTGATATAAACTTAAATCGACTGAAGACCAGGTGGGAACCATTCATTGGCATATGGTCTTAGTACCGAAATTTCGTTTGAGAGATTGCCGAGGTTCTGAGATATTCGGTCTTTATGCTGCTTATCATCTGGGTATCATGGTTGTATCTTTTTTCGAAAAATAACGGGGACGCAAGTCTAGATCTTCCATGATACTATACATACGTGTACATATTGCATTCGACCTCAATAAGTGATAAACAATCACATGTCCACAAATAAGTGATAATATATCACATTTATCCGGGAGTCAAGTTCGTCTCTTTGCTGTACGAAAGTACTGACCTGTTCACGGACTTGCTCTTGTGCCCTTCATGCATCTGAAAATCAAGTTCCTCATCAATAAGTGATTCTATCACATAAGGCTTGTTTTCAATCAAAATAAGTGAGTTTCTCACATCATATACGGTCAAACAGATGATAATCGGTATACTCACCAGTAAGATGAATCCTCGTGCATACCTTGATACGGGAATGTGTCGTGTGTGGATGAACACCGGTCGGTAAGTATAAATCATACCTTAACGTATCCCTTCGCCATGATTACATCTGATAAGTTGAGCTTATGTGGATAACAATACCGATAATCGTTATAGGATGTTTATCTAATTGTTAAAAAAAAAGGAACAACAAGAGCGTTTTGGCATGACCGTACACTGATATGATTCTCTTACCCTCGAAACTCGCAAAAAGAATGTTTGTATATATTTAATGCTTTCAGTTTCTGCATCTTGGTATATATTTATTTACTGCTTTCTGTCTTTACATTTGAAATATTCAAAAATTCCAAAAAGATTTTAGGTGTGTTTTAATTTAAACTTTATAAAAGTCAAAAAGATTTTATTTCTGCTTTAGTTTTGATTAACCGATGTTGGAACTCAAGTCTTCGTTGCCTGAAATCTGAATGAAATCCAAAACGACTGAATCTTCATAAACGGTCAGAGTTTGCAAGTTTTGAAAGTTAATAATCAAAATTGAAAAATCTGTTAACTTTTCAAACTAACTGTCGGACGGTAGTTGAAAACATGGTCACATGTGTGTTATTTGTTTAATGTTAACTATATTCCAAGCACTTGTTCTCATTATGCGTTTAGCTTTCTTGCATGTGCAGATGCTAAAGGCAAGGAGAACATGTTCGATGATAAGCTTCGGAATGAAGACACGACGTGAAGGCACTCAAATGATAAAAATGATCGAGTTGCCGCTGATCAATCACCAACACCACAAGGATCTCAAGCATTGAAGTCAAAAGTTTCACAAGCATAATCAAAGGGGGAGTTTATTGATACAATTCCTAAATACAAGCGGGAGTTTGTTGACTATGTTGTCGGAATAGACTATGTTGATACATATTATGTGGACGCGACTCGGTTCAGTTCGACTCAGTTCGGTTCGACCCGGTTAGGTTCGGCTCAAGCCGACATTCCTCCGTCGTGCACTCCAGAGTTCGACACGCGAAGCACGAAGCGCCGCGAGCCGGTTCCCGCTGCCACATCATCATGATGATGTCATGATGATGTCACATGGTTGACTAACTTTTGCAATTGGATTTTGTGAATTCATGTTTACGTATTCTGTTGGGCAACTTCTATTGGACAAATGTATGTTGGGCCACTACTCATTGGGCCAAAACATCTAAGTGGGCCGGACCCCCATAATCATGTATGTCGACGAAACACATCTTGTTTCGTCGACTTTGAAGGCATTTTATTGTGTTTCATCGACGAAACATCTGTTTCGTCGACCTTGAAGTGTTTCGTCGTCCTGGTTCAGTATATATACACAGATAACAGACAGGACACAAGAGACAAGTCTGAATAGATTTGAGAGCGAACACTGTAAGAACACACACACGAGAGAACCAGAGAGTTTACAGAGATCATTTTGTAAACATTGTTTTGTAACAATTTCAAGTATTAATGCAATGGAGTGTTAATCGTTGAGTCTCGTGTTTATCATTTACGTGTTCGAACTTGGTTTAACTTACCCGTTTGGATTCCGCACTTTCGGGTTTGTCGGAAAACAGGGAATAGAGGTTACTCGATCCTCCGGGTGGACCTACAGACTATTTGCCTAGATTTTGTCTGTAATAATTTGTTTACCTTTTGAGACATGGTATGGGACATGTTATTTTAAATTGATTGGTAATGATAATTGTTATGGAAACTTCTGGACAATCTGTTTCGCTCAGTGCCATGCCCCGATGTTCCCGCCATCAGTTGGGGTGTGACAGATTGGTATCAGAGCCATAACTATAGGGAATTAGGCAAGACACGACCTAGTCCGGGTCGATGTCTTTGAGACCTAGTCTATAGTTAGGAACCAACAGACCGACTTGTGCATATCCGTTAGGGATTATGTATGAGCGTGCTATTTCTCGATACTCTCGCTTATGCTACACTATCACCGCACTCGAATTTTCAACTAAGAAAGGAGTAACTAAGTCAAGATTAGGTGTGAAAACCGCAAACTCTTGACTAAAGTTGCTTAATCAACCCGCATTTTATCTACAAACGGGGAGAATTATGCCAAATCAGGAGTGAAATCCGTATTTTGATGAATAATCTCCTCTATTTTATCAAAACAGGGACGCAGTTGTTAAGCTAGGGGTGAAACCCTAACCTTGACGACTTGTTCCGCTCATTTTACAAAACTCTCACCAAAGTCTCGATGGACTCCAACGACTTGAAGTCACAATATGACTAACGGGATGTGTGCCAAACGCCCAAGAATCGAGGCAAAAGCATAGTCCGGAAGGTCAAGTGTGCACTACAAGTCCTTGCGAATAGTTGAACCACTTTGGATAGTCGAAGTCTACTAGCCGCAGACAATCCATTTCTCGATTTTTATGTGTTTCGATTCTGAGCCCGCAACTGCCGACTCTGATGATTCGTCGATTTTATGTGCTTATATGTGTGTTTACCTGTTTATGTTTTTAAATTTTTGGAGATTTACTCGATTTTTGCTTTCACTTCGATCGACACGCACGACTCGCATTGCACTTCTACCTCAAAACGTTAACAAATCGCTGTATTGTGGACAACTTTATGCTACGTTATACGCTTATACTACACGACTCGATATATTAAACGAGGTCGCCATATTCAAACGCTCGCGAACTGTGAATGATAGGTTTATGTATTCTGACTGCCTCTTGTGACTACATGGTTAGGTGCTTCTGTGATTCTGTGCTCTACGTGCTTATGTGCTTCTGTGTTTATATGAATCTGTGATTATGTGCTTACATGTTTGTGCGATACATGTTACATTGCGTGTTCCTAGGCTTTGGTAAGTAATAGACGTGTGAGGTGAGGTTCGATTATGATATGTCTGAGACCATGACGATGTCTGTTGCAGACAATGTCAACTGGACCATCATCCCGTCACACACCACTTTCTCGTCAAGAAAAGAGAGACAAACGCGTTGCTGTTATCATCGCTAAACAAGTAGCAAAAGCCGTGAGTGATGTCTATGAGAACGTCAGCAAATCGTCTGAGGAGTCGAGAACCGAAGCTCCTAAAGCTACTACCAAGGCTCCCTTCAATTTTAAGCAATTCAAGTCTTGTGGGCCAAAGGAATTCACTGGCGAGGAAGGCCCTACAGCGTTGTTCCAATGGTTTGATTCCATTGAGGTCACACTGCGACAGAGCGGTTGCCCCGACGACCTTCGCACTCTGAATGCTACCGGCGTCTTCCAGTCCCGCGCATTAGACTGGTGGACGGCTGAGAGAAACAAGCGGGGAAACGATGCAGCCTACGGTTTGTCGTGGGATGAACTCAAGGAGGTCATGCTGGAAGAATTATGCCCTCCTCATGAGCGCCAAAAGTTAGAAGATGAATTCTGGCACATAAAGCAGAAGGAAGGTGAAAATGTTGCTCTCACTGCTCGCTTCAAACAGCTCAGCATCATCTGCCCTGACCAAGTCAAGACCTCAGACATGGCGATCAAGAAGTATATCCGAGCCCTGCCTGACTGTGTTGCAGATTTCGTGCAAGCAGTTAAGACTAAGACGATCGAAGAGACCTATCTACTGGCCGCTGAAATCAACGACAAGCGGTTCAAGGCTGGTGTCTGGGATAAAACTTCAAAGCACCTGCATCAAACTACCACCACCACACCAACTGCTGAAACCACCACCGCATCGAGCAACAAGAGGAAGAACAAGAGAAAGAACAGCTCCAGCAACAAGAACTGTGCGATCACTGCTGCTCCGATACAAGCTGTACCAGCCCAACAGCGTCAAGTAGTGGCGCCTGTGGTAAATGCACCGCCTGCTAACCGTGCATACACTGGGCCACACCCGCTTTGCCCTACTTGTACCTACCACCACCTGGCTACCATCGCTTGTCGTTTCTGTGCTCATTCCAATATGTACGGCCATTTTACTACCAACTGCCGTGCTCGACAAGCTCCTGCTCAGCAAGCTCTACTCACCGCCCATCAGGGTCAACAAGCTCCTCCGGCACCCACGGTCAACGCCAGAGCCTGCTTTGCGTGTGGCGATCCTAACCATTTCGCCAACATGTGCCCAAACAGGGTTGTGAAACAAAAGCCCCAGCAGCAGCAGCCTCAGCAGCGGCAGCAACACCAGCAGCAAAAGCAACAAGCAGCACGCGTACGAACTTTCAACATCAACGTGCGTCAAGCCCAAGCTGACAACAACGTGGTTAATGGTACGTTCCTTGTGAATGGTATTTATGCTTCGTGTTTATTTGATACTGGAGCCGATAATTGCTTTGTGTCATTCGAATTCGAAAAGCTCCTTAGACGTAAACGCTCTCAACTCTCCTCGACGTTCGATGTTGAAGTCGCTACCGGAAGAACCGTCTCCGTAAATTCTGTTCTTCGTGATTGTACCCTTGAGCTCAACATCCACATCTTCCCAATCGACCTTATTCCGATGCAACTCGGAAGTTTTGATGTCATAGTAGGCATGGACTTTCTTCGCGAAAACCATGCTGAAGTTGTGGGCTTCGACAAGTTGATTCGATTCTCGCTCGCGAATGGTGATTTATTGTGCGTCTACGGAGAAAGTGCTTCGAAAGGTCTCAAGCTCATGTCATGTGTCCAAGCTAGCAAGTATCTCCGCAAGGAATACAGAGCTTTCTTGACTAACATTGTAGTAGCGGAGAAGGAAAAGAAAGGAAAGACAGAGGTGAAAGACGTTCCTGTGGTTCGTGAATTTCCAAATGTGTTCCCTGACGACCTTCCAGGTTTACCACCAAGTCGTGATATCGACTTTCGAATTGACCTCATTCCTGGAGCCAACCCTATTGCCAAAGCTCCTTACCGACTCGCGCCATCCGAGATGCGTGAACTCTCAAACCAACTCCAGGAATTACTTGAGAAAGGCTTCATTCGCCCGAGCACCTCTCCTTGAGGCACGCCAGTCCTTTTCGTCAAAAAGAAGGATGGGTCGTTCAGGATGTGCATCGACTATCGGGAATTGAATAAGTTAACTATCAAGAACCGCTATCCCCTACCTCGCATCGACGATTTGTTTGATCAGCTACAAGGTGCTACGTGTTTCTCGAAGATCGATCTACGCTCAGGTTATCACCAGCTACGCATTCAAGAGGAGGATATACCCAAAACCGCGTTTCGTACTCGATACGGCCATTAAGAATTCGTGGTTATGCCCTTTGGTTTAACCAACGCACCCGCGGTTTTCATGGATCTGATGAATCGCGTGTGTAAACCATATCTCGACCGTTTCATCATCGTATTCATCGACGATGTCTTGATCTATTCCAAGTCGAAAACCAAACACGCGCAACATCTACGTTTGGTTCTCGAACTACTCCAGGGGAATCAACTCTATACCAAGTTCTCCAAGTGTGAATTATGGCTGGAGGAGGTTCAGTTTCTGGGTCACATTGTTAATAGTCAAGGTATTCACGTCGATCCCGCGAAGATTGAAGCCGTTAAGAGTTGGGTTACACCTAAGAACCCATCTGAAGTCCGTTCTTTTCTCGGACTAGCGGGCTATTATCGAAGATTTATCTAAGGATTCTCAAAGATCGCTGTGCCGCTTACCGCTCTCACGCATAAAGACAAGCCTTTTGTTTGGGAAGCTGAACAAGAGTCTGTCTTCCAAACTCTCAAGCACATGCTTTGCAATGCTCCTGTTCTCACATTACCCGACGGAAACGACGATTTCATTGTCTACTGTGATGCTTCCAACCTTGGTCTTGGTTGTGTTCTCATGCAACGGGATAAGGTTATAGCTTACGCATATCGTCAGCTCAAAATCCATGAGAAGAACTATACAACCCATGATCTCGAGCTAGGCGCAGTTGTTTTTTCGTTAAAGATTTGGCGACACTACCTGTATGGTACCAAGTGTACGATCTTCACTGATCATAGGAGCCTACAACATATCTTTAATCAAAAGGAACTTAATATGCATCAACGCCGATGGGTAGAACTTCTCAACGATTACGACTGTGAGATTCGTTATCACCCAGGCAAAGCAAATGTTGTTGTTGACGCACTCAGTAGACGGAGCTATCTGCTTAGCACTCGTAATGTTCAAGCCCAACACGATCTCGAAACCCTCATCCGCGAAGCTCAACATGCGTGTTTTAATGAACCCACTCTGAAGAAGGAAAGAATCTACCACGATGGAGCCCAGCTTGTGAGCAAGTCAAATGGGATATTCCACTTTCTGGACCGAATTTGGATCCCTAAACGGACCGAATTGCGACAGATTTTGATGGACGAAGCCCACATATCCCGGTATTCTATTCACCCCGGTGTCGACAAAATGTACCAGGACCTTCGCTATAAGTACTGGTGGCCGGGCATGAAAAGGGATATTGCTCTCTATGTTAGAAAATGCATGACCTGTGCAAGAGTCAAGGCTGAACATCAAAGACCCTCTGGCTTACTCGAACAACCACCGATCCCTATGTGAAAGTGGGAGAGTATAGCTATGGACTTCATAACAAAGCTTCCGCACATGTCATCAGGTCACGACAGGGTTTGGGTTGTTGTTGACCGTTTGACCAAATCAGCTCACTTCTTGCCAATACGAGAAGACTACAAGGTAGAACGATTAGCCCGAATCTACACCGACGAGATCATTTGTAATCATGGGACGCCTCGCGACATCATCTCTGATCGTGTTGCTCAGTTTACCTCGCGACTGTGGGAAACGTTTCAAACGGCTCTCGGTACATCGCTTAATCTAAGTACCGCTTTCCACCCTCAAACCGACGGTCAGACTGAAAGAACGATTCGTACTCTTGAAGACATGCTCCGTTCGTGTGTCATAGACTTCGGTGGCAATTGGGATAGATACCTGCCGTTAGTCGAATTCTCGTATAACAACAGCTATCATGCAAGCATTCAAATGGCACCATTCTAGGCTTTATACGAAAGAAGATGTCGATCGCCTATTGTGTGGCACGAGATCGGGCATTCGCAATTAACCGGTCCCGAGCTATTGCAAGAAACGACAAACAAAATTTTCCAAATTCGAGACAATCTAACGAAAGCTCGGAATCGACAGAAAAGTTATGCCGATAGACGACGCAAGCCCCTTGAATTTGACGTTGGTGACTACGTACCCCTAAAGGTTTCACCTTTGAAGGGTGTGGTCAGATTCGGCAAGAAAGGGAAACTAGCGCCTCGATATGTTGGACCTTTTAAGATTCTGGAAAGGATCGGAAAAGTCGCCTACAGACTCGAACTACCGGAGGAACTTAGTAACGTCCACCCGACTTTCCACGTGTCAAACCTCCGAAAGTGCCTGGCTGAGCGTGATTTAATTGTTCCACTCGATGACCTTCAAGTGAACGAAACACTACACTTCATGGAGAAGCCTGTCGAAATCATGGATCGCCAAACCAAGCAGCTCAGATGCTCTCGCATTCCTATTGTGAAAGTCCGATGGGAAGGCAAACAAGGCGCAGAGTTAACTTGGGAACTCGAAAGCGACATGAAGGCGAAGTACCCGCAGTTGTTCTAGAGAGTGAAAGTCTAGAGAGAGAAAGTTCTCCAAAGTGATTCACGGTAGTGTACATCATGCAGCCTAATTTTGGGACGAAATTCCCTAAACAAGGGGAGGCTGTAACACCCCGTGTTTTCGGAGTCAAAGTCAAAGTCAAGGTCAAAGTCAACGACCGATTTCGCGCAACTTGACTTGTAGTGAATTTCTTTTGTGTGTTTATTTTAGTTGTATTATGTGGAGTAAGTGTCAATAATTACAATAATCGACGTATTTTAATCGCCATCTAATCGACTTACGACTGTGAACTGTAGGAAGTAACAATGCGATAAAGTTAACGAAATGATAATCAAACTATGCTAACCAAATCGACATCGAATCGAATCGCAACTCGAACTACGCATTTTAGTTATTGTTATACGTGTGTGTGTGCCTTAGGTGTTACTTGTACATGTTCATTTATGTTATGTGTGGTAATCAATCGAAACGCAATCGAAACTCGAAATGCAATCGAACTCGAATCACAATCGAAATGGTATGATAATTAGTGGAGAAGAGACAGCGCTAGATATGAATAGTTAGGATTAAAAGTAATTTGAATAGGAAACTCCATCGTATTCGCATCGCTCGCAATCGAAATCGAATCAGTAAAAAAAATCGTCGCGTCGAACACACGAACCAAGTGCCATCCGGCCGGATAGCCATCCGACTAGGCTGCCACTTGGTCGTGGTGCCAAGATGCCATCCGACCGAGATGACATCCGACCGGATGGTCATCCGGGCGGGATGCCATCCGACCGACCCACACTTTCCCCTTTTGGAATCCTATAAATACCCATGTCACTCTCAAACTTTCTACTTTTGGAAACTCTCTGACCGACCAGCTCGTGCTCCTCACCTTTTCTTCGATTTCTCTTGATTCCGGTAAGATCTCACCCTAAATCTTGTACTTTCTTGATCTACACGCACTCCTACACCTTTCTATCTTTTGAATCTTAACTTTTAACCATGAAATCACTAGATTTGAGGTGTTCTAGGATGACGTCATCATGAGTTCTTGAAGAACTTCATGTTTTGGCTTCAATCCACCAAGAACAACTTAGATCTAACCGATTTCCACACGAATACACAAAGATCTTTCATAGATCTAAACACTTTCACGGTGAAAAAGGATTGAAAGAAGGATTCTAACTTTCTTTCAACTCTTTTACACTCCATGCACTCAACACCGATAGAATCGGACCTTGTTCTAGTCTCCTACTCATTCTTAGTGTTGTGCCTGGATTCTCCTCACGAGACCACCGATTTCGGGTTAAACAAGAACAACCGTCTTGAACCGGTTAACTGGCCGAACTAGGGTGATTCCTGGTCAATCAGGTCACTTGGGTCAAGATGGGGTTCTGTTGGTTAACACAATGTCAAAGCATCTCGATAAAACTACAAACAAACAAAACGACCAAGTGTAAGACGGACAGAGCAACCGGGACGGAGTGCTATCTGACCGGACTACTGTTCGAGCGGATAAGCCACCCGAACGGATTGCCATCCGAACGGATCACACCTTGGGTCCCGCACTTAATCAACTTTATCTGAAGTTTGAGTATTGAACGAATTGCCGTCCGATCGGATTACCATCCGACCGGATTACTCTTCGGATCATGAGATACTAGGACTTTAATGACTTAAACAATTTTCAACATGTTCATTAACAGGGTTGCCACCCGGTCGAATGGACATCCGACCGAGTGACACTTCTGCTCTGAATTTGTTCCCACTAAGTAACCTTATCACTAGAGTCGCCGTCCGACCGGATGACCATCCGAGCAGATTGTCATCCGCACGACTGACCGTCCGATCGACCGACTTGAAGGATAGAGATACTTCAATGTTTTCAAAATGCTACAACGAAAACTTCAAAGGTAAAGCCATCATACACAAACACCTCCTTCTCATAGGAAGAAACAATCCACTCGAATAGTCATCCGACCGGACAAGCTTTCCGACCGGATGACCATCCGAACGGATTGTCACCCGCACAAACAAGCCGTCCGATCGGATTACCATCCGACCGAACTGTCGTCCGAGCCACTGATACTTTACACCGTTTTACGCGCCGCTTATCGTTATGCTATCAAACTATTCAGGCTAACCTTACTCGCTAAGCGCTCCCTTCAATCCATTATCGCTGTGAGTATACTCGATCCTTTTTTGCTTTACGCACTTTTGGGTGTTACATACGTTACGAATATTCAAACCACAATAAACACACTACTCAATACTATTTGAACGCTAACCGTTAATGCATGTTATACGTGGCTCATGAATGCTTGTTTGTTATGTTTACACATGGAATGCTGTCTACCTGCCTTAGCAACGATAGTACTATAGTTTGGACTCAGCACCTGTTCGCAGGGGTTGTTAAGGACAATTACTTGCATGGATTACGGTGGTAATCATGTATTGCGAACTGCTTCAGGCAGTCAACCCGCAGTCATTGGTATCGATGGACCTATGTCGATAACTAACGTGCTTCATTTCTCTATGTGTACGTGCTGGTTATGAGTAAACGAAATTCGAACTCTATATGCTATTATCAAACTCGTATGCTCACCTTTACATTATATGTATTGATTTTATTTTAACGTATGTGACAGGTTCTTAGGATGCACATCTTGTAGGAAATCGAAGCTAGAATAAGGCTCTAGAGGCCAACAAATAGTTGTCTGTACAAATTAAATCAAGGGTCTCTAGAAGCAGATAAACAATTGCTCTATTTAAATCTGAGTTGTCGGAATAGACTATTTGCCTAGATTTTGTCTGTAACAATTTGTTTACCTTTTGAGACATGGTACGGGACATGTTATTTTAAATTGATTGGTAATGATAGTTGTTATGGAAACTTCTGGACAATCTGTTTCGCTCAGTGCCATGCCCCGATGTTCCCGCCATCGGTTGGGGTGTGACATAAGTGTTATGTAATGCGTTAACCATATGAAACATGTGTTGTGATGTATGTTATCTAACTCAATGTAACCAATATGAGCATTACGGTTGGATCAAACGTAAAGTAAATCGAATTTATACCGTACAAAAGAGACGTAATCGAACCCGGGTTAGTTAGTTTTGTGGGGATTCACCTAACCACTACACCGCCCGTATCTTTGCATCAAGACTTAGCGCTGTCAAAACGCACATTAATTCTTGTTATACATATATAATCTGTAAATTCATATCTCTAAACTTAATTAACCTACTATGTTTGATCATTAAAATCATCCATGAAGGCACTCCAAGATCGTGTAGGACAACCAGCATCATCAAATCCTCAAAACAGTCAAGAAAACATTCGGGGTGAGCTAACCCTAAAAACTTCAAATTTATTGTAATAATGATGATATAACATGAGCATGATGATAACTGATCGTTATTTGATGTTGCATATAAGATTAGTACTTAAACTCTCGTTTAGAACAAAAATAGTCACAACAGTTTGCAAGTTTTCTTTAAGTCATAACTTGATAATAAAGAAACTATTTTGGACGATTTTTTAGTCTAATTTGTAATACTAAGATCCTAGACGTCAAAAATTAAATTTCGTAATATTTCAATAAACCTAGGTCGGGTTTGGGCCGGGTATTTGTAATCCCAGGTCCGTACTTGTTTGTAATTCTTTTTCCCATACCTGACTCCGTTACCCGTCGGGTAATTACCCGTCGGGTATCGGGCATACCCACGGGTATCGGGTATACCTGTTAACAGGGACGGAACCACAGGAGGGTCAGGGGGTCAGCTGACCCTCCGGCCCGCAAAATTTTCAGTTTATCGGAGTATTTAGTAAATTTGTTTTTTGTACAGTTGACCCTCCTGATTGTCTTGCGTAAAGCATTAAGAGTAGAAGAAAATAGAGATATTCGAAGACTTTTCGGCCGGCAAACGACGGTCAGGTGGCGGCGAGCGGTGGTGGGCAGTGGTCCGGTGGATGGAAATTATTTGTAAAGTAAGAATGAGGAAGATAAACAATCAGTGGAACACGTGATATTAATCTTTTAAGTGGGCTTTATTGGAACATCGGCTTTTTAAAAAAAATGGTTTAGCCTAAATCAAAAACCTAATTTTTTAATATTATAATTTATTCTCTCAAGAAATTTAGAGGTATGTAGCAGGCTCTATACTCTGCCCTAATCTCAGAAGTTTTTTTTTGGAGATTGACTTTCTATGTACATGACTAGGGGTCACCGGCAGTTTGTTGAAGACAGGCTCCCGTCAGCCTCGCACTTGAGGACGCGATATTCTATCGGGCCCCGGCCCCCACGCAAGCTGATCTCCCCCCGGAAACCATACTGCCCCCACACGAGAGACTCGCTGGGGTAACAGTTGGGTAAAACCGGGTGTGCCCTCAAGACCGCACCATGAACTGAATCGTCATACTATTTTTATTATCATTCTACAAATTTTTATTATATTTTTATGGTGAATTAACATTTTCAATTGTATATTTTTTATGAACATTTTGTTCTAATTTATTGTTATTTTTATGGTGCATTAACATTGTCAATTGTATATTTTAGAGTTAAATGCTTGGTTGGTCCCTGTGGTTTGCAAAAATTGCAGACTTGGTCCTAGTGGTTTAATAATTACACGCGTGGTCTCAAAAGTTGTCAAAAATGCACTCGGTTGGTCCCCTGACCTAACCTCTGTTAAATTTCCGAGTTAACTATGTGTGAAATTGTAACATTCCCATTTTTATCATAAAAGAATTATAGGTTTGTTTAAATTTATTAACCACTATTAACTAGTTTTATTTTTAATATAATTATTCGACCCAAATAGTTTTAAAAACTATTTTATATATAGTTGGTTGGAATGTTATACTAATTAATTGGCTTGTATATGGGTGACCTTTCTATTAAAATAAAAGTGTACAAAAACTTATATTATTAGACAGGTAGATTACGGGTAAGTTGACTGTTAGAAATATGAAGTACCTAGACGGGTCTAGAAACCGTTTAATTAAATTATAAAAATGCAATATATTTGAACCTACTCCGTTTTTAATGAAACTTTGTTCAAAATGTAGATAAGATTATTCTCGTTCTAATGACATATTCATTGTTTTATAAAACGTTATATTTTAGAAGTTATAAGCGCCAAATAAGTGAAGCAGTTGAATTAATTATAATATATAAATTAATAAAAAAAAATAATTGAAGATTTACATTAAAAGAAAAAAAGAGGACGTGTCTTCCATCTTTCAATAAAATAATTAAATAATTAAAATTTATACTAAATAGATCATCACTACCTGTAAGCAAGAAATGAATTAGTCTGGCTGCGTGAGTAGTTAGTGGGTACTACTTCGGGTAGTATGCGGCAATTGTCGTCTGTTGTGAAATGTCGCCGTTAAAAAAAAATGAATTCTTTTTGTACACTCATATGTATGCGTGTGTAGTAGGATGCTTTGCCTCTAAGTTAGTGCACTATAAATAGTAGAAGACATGAAGCCAGTTTGACATTCCTTTCCTGGCTTCTCTCTGGCCAACTTTTTCTTTCTCTCAAGATTTCTAATATTTATTTTATTATTTTCATCTATAATAATAATAAAGCCCTGCCCCGTTTTAAGTGTTTTAACTCCCGATCACCGCTACCCTTTCCGATTGATCTGGAGCCCCATAACGCATGTCAAAGCTCTGCCCGACTAAGTTCGTTAGGGTTCTGTCTCGTGACATAGGGATAAGGTTGAATTAGGGATACTATACTTAACGCGAGTGCATTATATATTTTATTAAAAAGCTCAGGAGTTATACCCAAGATTATACCAGGAGGCTTTCTAGTTGAACCCTAAAGTTACAAAGTGAGTCCATTCTCTTTTCTTACACTTTTATCACCTTTTTTGTGATACAGTTATATTTAAAAATGTTTTACAAAAATCCTACAAAAACACCAAATCAATGAAATTGACGTATCGATCCTTGAAAACTTTCCAACAAAAACACCAAATCAATGAAATTGACGTTAGGGGGTCGGTTTCGCGAAGAAAATGTTTAGGTTTGAAGATGAGAAGAAGATTAAACATACCAGTGTTACCTCCAATGTTTTGCGGTTAATCGGAGTTCTATCAGAAACCCGATTCATTGCCGGAGCTTCGTATCTCGAGTGTGACGCGAAACATAGGTGTCTCAGCCGTCAGTCACGGCCCCTCCGATCACCGGTATTGACGGCGCCGCCATCTGCCATCATCGCTGTCTCTCATCTCTCTGTTACTATCTCCCTCTCTCTCGGGTTCAGGTGTGTATGTGTATATGGTGCTACAAGAGAGCTATGTTTGGGGTGTGGTTTGCTTGCCGGAGAACGTCGCCGGAGTGCCGGCTCCTGTCGTCGTTGGAGGAGAGGGGTACAGGAGGTGCGGCTGCACATTAGGGGAGTGTGGGTTTGGGTTTTTCTTAGAGAAAAGAGAGAAGAGAAGAAGGTTTAAATATTTTTTTTATTTTTGTTCAGGGATAATATAGTCATTTCACACATAGTTAACTGAGAAATTTAACAGAGGTTAGGTTAGGTCAGGGGACCAACCGAGTGCATTTTTGACAACTTTTGGGATCACACATGTAATTAGTAATCCACTAGAACCAAGTCTGCAATTTTTGCAAACCACAGGGACCAACCAAGCATTTAACTCTATATTTTATTTTATATGAACATTTTGTCCTAATTTATTGTTATTTTTATGGTTAAAATCAAATATAGAAAGATATTCTAATAAAAATCCGTTAAAATTTAATGAAAATAATAACAAAAGAAGTCTTCATTAAATCCGTTAAACTTTAATGAAAATAATATCAAAAGAAGTCGGGAGAAACTTGGATTATTTGAAGATGAAATTGTTGATGACCTGACATTGTCTAAACAAATTAATGATTATTCAATTTATATACAAGAAGAAGTAACAAGACAGTATATAACGAAGGTTCTTGTCAACCAAGAGGTCATGTTTACTAGAGATTTTTTAAACAGTTCTATTACGACCCCCCGACCAAAAAGTTATGGTTCCGCCACCGCCCGTTAATTTCTTAAAAATACCCGTTGAGACAAATGTGCAATTTTTCCTTTGATGTTTATATAATTTACAATTTTAATTTTAATAACTATAACAAATGAAAATATGATTAAATACTTCTTTATTGTATTCAAACCACATATACCAAACTAAATCAAAATGATTACTTAATTAATTAATTGTATTAGGACTACTTAATTGCATAAACATCCACATAATAAAGAGTACTAACTTTCATATCCAATATACATGCTCAAAAATAAGTTAACTAGTACTTCCTTATTGTATTCAGACCCTAGTACTATAGAGAAGGTAATAAGTGCATATGCTAAGTTTATATATATGGATATTTATAATTTACAATATGATACTTTCGAGTACTATTTAAGTAAATGGGCCGGGTATTGGACGAGTATCACTAAATCCCATACCCGATTTTTTCCATTTTAAGCCCATACCCATTGGGCTTCGGGTATACCCAGTCCGTATGTTTCGGGTATACCCGTCGGGCTTGGAGTTTTTTTTGCCATCCCTAGTATGTATGTAAAATTTCAAATGAATTATCCAATTTACATAGCATAGGGGCAAGAAATGAAAATAAACATAGGGTGGGTACCCAAAAGAATATTCGGCATTTCCGGAAACAACAATTCAAACTTCTTTCACTAGCATCCAATGTTACCTTCACCACAAACCGTCAGATCAAAGTCTCATCATCCCATCCAACGGTCCAAACTAAACTTTGACTAGCGTACAGAATGAGGTAAGGAATGAATGAATGATTGGCTTTTTGTTTTCAGGTTTAGGGGCTGTTTGGTAGCCTCTTAATGACGATTCAGATGCTACCTCTTAATGGTTAAAACCTCTGAATGAATAAGAGGTAACCTCAAGTCTGAATGGTTAAGAGGTAACCTCTGAATGGTAAATCATCACATGTCACATTCTTCTGCCTTCTCATTGGTAAAATTCTTAATGGTTCCATTAAGAGATAGCATCTTAATGACCATTCAGAGGCTACCAAACAGCCCCTTACACACCTTTGACCAGATAGAGACTGAGAGAGAGATAGACTCACTCTACGTTTAGAGAGAGAAACCGATAGATTTAGAGAGAGAAAGTTGAAAACGAAGACGAAGAGGCGGTGGCGGAGGTTGTGTACTTGCGTACTCGCGTCTGCTGGTTCTAGTTCGTTCTCCACGGTTGAAATTTAGGAGAATTTGAGTAAATTAGGGTTATGATTTGTGAAACATAATGAATGTGATGCGTCGTTTGAAGAGTATTGCTTCTGGTCGTTCATCGGTTTCAGATCCTGTGAGTATTTACACTAATAATTATGCTAATTTCACTAGTTACAGTTATGTTTGATTGATTTTATGTGAAGTGTAAAGAGTGATTGAATGTTTTGATTTACTGTTGAGCTGATTGATGAAGGAGATTTGTTTATATTCATGTGATTTATCGACATTTATGCTAGACTAATTGATTTTATTTGAAATGTTGTTTGATCTGTAGTACTATTGTTTGATTTGAGGAGTGATTTGATATTGTTATTATCATTTTTTTGATTTAAGTAGCATTTTACTGTGAATATTTTGTTACTTTCAGTTATGTTTGATTGATTTTATGTAAAGTGTGTAGAGTGATTTGAGAGTTTTGATTTACTGTTGAGCTGATTGATGAAGAGGATTTGTTTATATTCATGTGATTTATCGGCATTTATGTTAGATTAGTTGAATACTTGCAACTGAATTTGTAATTTATTTGAAATATTGTCTGATCTGTATTTTGATCTGTAATTTATTTGAAATGTTGTTTGATTTGAGGAGTGATAGAATATTGTTCTTATTATTTTTTTAATTAAGTAGCATTTTACACTAATTATAGTTATGTTTGATTGATTTTATGTGAAGTGTATTATAGAGTGATTTAATGTTTTGTTTACTGTTGAGCTGATTGACGAAGGATATTTGTTTATAGAGTTAATTGCCATTTTAGTCCCTGAGGTTTGTCCAAATTTGCCATTTTAGTCCAAATAGTTTTTTTTTTTGCCTCTGGTCCCTGACTTTTCCCTTTTGTTACCATTTTGATCACATACCCTAACTCCATCCAAAAACCCCATTTTTAACCAGGGGTATTTTGGGGATTTTCAATTGCCAGTTTGATTCAATTCTAAAAAATCAAAAAAATTCTAAAAAATCCAAAAAAATTCTAAAAAGTCCAAAAAATAAAAAATCATAAAAATCAAAAAAATTCTAAAAATCAAAAAACTTCTAAAATATAAAAAATCATAAAAATTCTAAAAAATAAAAAAAAATTCTAAAAAATTCTAAAAATTCTAAAAAATCAAAAGAATTCTAAAACATCTAAAAATTCAAAAATATTCCAAAAAAATCCAAAAAATCTAAAAAATCACATGATGCTTAAGACGCAAGTATTCTTTGCATCAATCGATCAACGATCCGAACGAGCAGTCGGAGAGAGTGCATACACTGCCACAAGGGCGGTTATAGCCTATTGGTTCCAAAATAACCACAATCTCATGCCGATTAAGTCCCAACTTGATTCTTTGATTCGTGAAGGCTCGTTACAATGGAGAAATCTTTGTGAGAATAAAGTTTACATGGCCCGGTTTCCCGATAAATACTTTGATCTCGAAACCGTTCTCGAAGCCAATTTACGCCCGTTATCGGTCAATCCCGTGAAATCGTTCATCGGGTTTTTCCACCCTGAAGAAGTTGAAGAGGGTAGTTTCGACTTTTTGCATGGCGCGATGTCTTTTGATACTATGTGGGATGAGATTAGTCACGAGTCAGAGCCACGAGTCTACATAGTAAGCTGGAACGACTACTTTTTCGTATTGAAAGTTGATTCCGATGCGTATTATATAATCGATACTTTAGGGGAGAGGCTTTTTGAGGGGTGTGATCAAGCTTATATCTTGAAGTTCGACCGAAACACGATAATTTATCAACTTCATGCCACGGAATCCGGCTCTGACGATTCTAACCGAAAGTCAACTACCGAAACCGTTGAATCGGTGGTCAAGAACGCGAGTGAAAACGAGGTTGTTAGCGAGGGTAAAGAATCCTGTAAGGTGTATCTCAAAAGCTTCTTGGCGGCCATTCCAATAAGAGAACTGCTAGTGGATATGAAAAAAAAGGTTTACTTTCTTCAACACCGATTCATCACCGGCTACAGATTGAGTTTCACTACACTCAGTTACAACAACAGCCACCTGTTCCAGTCATCGCACCTGCGGTTGATGACTCAACAATCCCGGTTGCCACATATGATAGTTTCGCAGGCGATGTGAGTTGTAGTTTTACAGTTTTAAGTTCAGAGTTCAAACTAGCTTTGTTTTAACAACTTGTTTTTCTTATAGTTTTTTTTGTGTTACAAGACTCTTGGGATGGAAACTGAAAGGGAATCTCAAATGTGTAGTCTCTGTTTCCGTCTGTTGTTTGATTTTTTAGAATTCTTTTATTTTTTATAATTTTTTAGATTTTTTATGATTTTTTTGATTTTTTAGAATTTTTTTGATTTTTTAAAATTGGATCAAAATGGCAATTGAAAAGATTTAAAATGAAAATTCTCAAAATACCCCTGGTTAAAAATGGGGTTTTTGGATGGAGTTAGGGTATGTGATCAAAATGGCAACAAAAGGGAAAAGTCAGGGACCCAGAGGCGAAAAAACTATTTGGACTAAAATGACAAATTTGAACAAACCTCAAGGACTAAAATGACAATTAACTCTTTTTTATATTCATGTGATTTATGGACATTCATGATGTATTAGTTGCAACTTGCAGTTTAATTTATAATTTATTTGAAATGTTGTTTGATATGTAGTACTATTGTTTGATTGAAATGTTAAAAGGATCCTAAGGTTTCTGAATTGACGAAAATAAACCTTAATCACTAGAATATGCTCAAAAATTTTATAAAGCGCCACGTAGTAGACACATGAGAAGGGGGCTTTATCACTAACTTACACGGTGTGGAATAACGCCCCTCTTTTAACTATTAAAAAAATAAATAAATAAGAAAAATCTGATTGGTTGTTGAAAGTGGGGCTCCTTGATTTCTTCCTCTTGCGCCCGCTAATCCTTAATTTACTCTTTTAGAAATAGACAAAATATGACATATACATTCATTTTCATTTTAGAAACCGACAAAAAATGACAATTTCATTTTAGAAAAAAAAAAATGACAAAAAAAAAACATAAAAGGATCCTAAGCTTTCTGAATTGACGAAAACAAACCTTAATCACTAGAATACGCTCAAAAATTTTATAAATTGTAACTTTCACCTCTTGAGTTTTAACTTTTCAAATTTACCCTCGTATTTCTTGTTTAGCTTAAAATTAAATAAAAAACTATTTCCTCACGTGGTTACTTTTATATACGTATCGTTATAAAGTAAATTAAAGTACATCATCAACATCGAGAACATCATGAAGCACAGCTTGGATCAGGGAGAGTTCTCTCCCCAAATTCTCGAGCTCGGAGTGAATTCCCTGAGCGCGAGCATACCTTTTAAAGGCTTCATCAGCGAGCTTCTCAAATATGACTTTCACCAAAGCAGAAGCAACAGCATCAGCCATTGTTATCAGTAAAAGGGGAATTAAGACAAGTAGTTGCTGTGTATGTGAGGAATGTAGATGAGATGAGTGCACCCTTCTCCCATTGAGTCACCACTAACAGGTTTTTTTGTCTGTTTTATGAAATTAAAACTATTAATATGGAATAATTTATAAACTGTAAAAACACTTTGTTTAACATTCATAATCAATGGCTAATGGGCTTTGTTTAAACTTAAATTATTGTAAGGGGGCTGTATTCGTCCATCGTTGTCTTTTTTCATCTATCCCCCGTAAATCGAGCATATTCCTGCAGATCCGGATGCTCTTTTCACAGTTTTCAATTTCATTCAAAAATCAAATTCAATCATATGTTCTTTTCAAGTATTTGATGAATTGCATTCCTTGTGTTTGATGAAATGCTTGAATTAGAAATTTCTAAAATTAAGTTACTGGTGAATTGCATTCCATGTGTTTGATGAAATGCTTGAATTAGACTTTTCTAAAATTAAGTTACTGGTGAATTGCATTCCATGTGTTTGATGAAATGCTTCAATCAGAATTTTTAAATTCCAAATCTAATAATTGTTAATGTAGATGATGTCATCCAAATCTGAAATCCTCGGTTGTTGGGATTCATGAGAGTTTGCAGCGGAAGTAAGAGGGTAGTTTGAATCAGCATTCATGATGAACTTAGTATATGCAGAAACAGTTAATGAATGGCGGGAAAACAACACGAGTAAAATGGACAATCGAAATAGGATTTTCTGAATGTCTTGGTGTCGGACATTGATGCCGGACATTACATATATATATGTGAGATTTGGCGGTTGTATATGGCCGGAGTAACTGCCATAAACGGTTTGAATACTTAACCCGCTTATCTCCATGTTCATAAGTAATAATACATATCGAAATTATAAGTTGCATATTAAACACTAACATAATTAAGTTTACATATCTAACATCGGTGACCGTTGCCATGCCAACTGGCGAACAGTCCTTGATCACACTTGTCTCTGAGGCTACCGATTGTTCTGACCCGTTTAACCATACTTTAGCTGTTAAACATGGACGGGGATACCATCTATGCAAATACTCGACTCTCCATTGCCCCATAGCCAGGTGGAAGTCTACCTTAATTCTTGTTTTCGACCCGTTTCATAGAGCGATGGCTGAATTAACATATCAAGATATTTGCGTGTACCAATGGTTGAATACATATCATAGCACCAACTTGCAGTAATGATGTTTTAATAATAATTCATTATATTGTGGGTCGTTTGACCCGTTTCTTTTTAACATGTTTACACTCAAGTTACTGATCAAATAATTAACACATGCAGCTAGGGTTGACTTTTTAGGTCAAACATACTATAGACCCAAATCCAAAGTTGATAATATATCTTGAAACTTTCAATAACAGGGTTGAGTTTTGTCATAAAATTCAAGTTAAATGTGGATCTGGTAAGTATTAGGGCTTTGAACAGCATCCTTTATGACTTTGACTTTAAGGCGAAGTAGATTATTTTGAAATCCAGAACTGATGTGAAATCTTTAGATTACAAGGAATATTGATATTCATTAAATACCTATTCGTAAAATATGGTAAGTGTCATATTTGTCACAAATTCTGAATTGTGGAAATCTGCTTCATAAGTTGACTTTTAGGTACTAGACTAACTTCCAAGTTCAGAATTGTCACAGAATCAATAAATGTCCAAGGGATTATTCAATAAATACGTTTAACTCTAAAAAAATACTATCAATAAGAAAATTACTGTGTTATGGAGTTCATATTAATTCTGCAAATACAATAAAAAAGCACTGAACAATTTGACTTTTTAGGTCAAACTGTCTAACTTCTAAGTCCAAACGTTAGTATGAAGCAGTTAAATTGACAAGAGATATCACTGTATTACAACAAGACCATCATGAACTCAGAAGGTAACATGATAACTTCAAAAGTCAAAACCCAAATTCTTAAAATATTGCAGCAGTATAACCATTCAATTTTCATGATATTTTTTTGTGTAGCTCATTGTTCTTGCGACTCTTTGTTTAATATCAATTCCCCAGATTAAACCGGCATAGTATGAACCGCCCATCCATCATTTATTCCTAATAGTTTTTTGATACCTGCAGAGTTGCAGATAGGTTATTATTAAACGGCAATCGAAAGCAATGGTTGACAAACAAAATAAAAGTCAACTTTAGCAAACTACCAATGGTTGAATACGTATTAGAGCACCAACTTGCAGCAAAGACTTTTAGCTCAACACCTCAACCATCTCATGACCCGTTTCATTTCAAATTGCAAAATTTTAACCCGTTTAATATTCCTTCATAGTATTCATCGAAACAGGAGAATCAAGCATGTTTTGAGCCTTCTTTTGATGACGTCATCCAAATCCCCTGCTTCAACTTCTCTTCACTGGTTCATTTCATTAACGTAATCACCCAACGACTCAGCTTCCTCAGCATTATCCCCCGATTCTCTTTCATATCCAATTTCACCAAAGGAGACCCATATTCACAAGAAGGCATAAGTATCCTGCCAAGACTCATTTTATACTTCGTTTCCTGCATTGCAATTAAACAAGCAATTACATTAATTTTACAAACATTTAATTGTAACATGACTGAAGATAGATATTTCTCAATTCTATTTAATCATGATGAGAATAAAACTTACTTTATTTTTGTGAGTTTGACCTATTACTAACAAAGACAAATCTCTAAAATCGGAGCTTCGCAAAACCATGCTTTCTCCATTTTTGAGTAGTGTTGTCTTCTTTGGGATTCACTGAAAAAAATTGTTAACAGAGTAAAACCTGCAAAAAAGTTAAAAAAAAAAAAAAAGGAAAAAGGTTGACCTTTTAAGATTCGAAAAAAACATTAAAAACAAACAAACCTGGGTTCAAGAAGCTCTTTCTTGCTCCTGAAGAGCCTCATTCACTCTCTGATGTGAATTTTCTGATTGTAGTTCAGAATTTAGAATACATGATTGCAGTAGATATTCATACATATATTTGTCTGTTTGATTCAGAAAGGGTTTATTTAACTAAATACAGTGTGTCTCACTCTTACCTCCATGCCGGCGTTGCAGATTAATGCACTTATTGTTACCTATTGCTACAAAAACAGAAGTGGGATTAACCGTATAAACAAAAATTTAAGGATGTGAATATAACAACAAAAGACTTGTAAAATTATGTAATGATCTCTTACATGGAAGATGTTACCATGAGTTCCATTTCTGGTGTCACTCTGAGTCTGAGTCTGAATATTCTAGAAAGAAAAAAATATGTGTCAAAAAGATCCCAGTAAATCTAATACTTCTGTTGGTTCAGGCCCTTGGTTTACACACACACTATGGTACGATTTTATGCATATTCAACTTCAAAGAGAATTACAAGAGATAAAAATGAAACTACACTATAAATATTCTTATATAGTAAATAAAAACAAACACTGTAAATTTATGAAATGGTTGTCGGAAAACAACCGGTTATAACCAAGCGGTCAAAATTTTCCTGATGTTTTGTGTAGCTCATTATCTTGTAATTGTTCTTGTGACTCTTTGTAATATGTTATGGTTATCTAATAAAATAGTTTTCATGATATTGTTGTTGCATTGATTAATTATATATTTATATGTAAATTTTTTAAATGGTTGCAAATTTCACAGACCAACAGTTAATAAAAAAAATATGAGTCAACTAATAGCAAACTGTAGTAATGACATTTTCGTGTAGGTGCATACCGAAGGTTTAATACATGTATCAGAGCACCAACTTGCAGCAAAGACATTTTAGCTCAACACCTCAACAAGCCCGTGACCCGTTTTATTTCGAATTTCTAAATTTTGACCTGTTTGTATTAATTCACTGATGATCGTTAACAGAAGTGACATCATCTAAATCCCTGGTGATTATTGACTCGCCAACCCTCGAACTGTCCTTGAACACACCTGCCTCTGAGACTACTGATTGTTCCGATCCCATGTCAGGGCTTTTATCCCCTGTTTCTATTTCGGATATGAAATTTCATATCCGAAGGGTGGGACCCACTCTTCCTCTTCCTTGATTATCAAACTGCTCCTTCAGTGGGAGACCCATATTGACAAGAAGGCATTAGTATCCTGCATTGCAATTACATATGAGATTAAAACTCAAGACTCATTTAATTGTATTTATGACTTTCTCATGTGATCCTACATCACTATCCTCATCCCCTTTAGTTCTTTCCAACTCACATAAATTTTGATATATCCATAGAAAAAAAAATGTTGAGTAAAACCTGCAAAGAAAGTTAAAAAGTTGACTTTTTAAGAATCAAAAAAACATTTTTTTTGCAACTCCCATGAGCATAGTATGTAAAATTTGATGTTTAAATATAAGCAAAATGTAATATATAATTTACACATCAAAAACTAAAAGGAGTCAAAGGTTATTTAAGAAAAATGTACCTATGTATTGTATGTATTTCATAAACAAATTCGACGTATGGGATATGAGAGATGAGGGGATAGTAGTGGGAGCCTCTTCCTTTACATCTTTTTATCAGTTTTGGGCATTCCATGATCCTCAAACTCAAAAGTGAAGGCAACATGTGTTTTGGCAGATGTTTCATCTTTGGGCAATCGGCAATGGTGAGATGTTGCAGGGAAGTGAGGTGTTCGAGTCCCATTGAAAGCGATTCAAGTTTATCACAAGTTCAGTAAGAGAAGAAGGGAATAGGTTAGACAATTGTCTAAAGTTACTCACACAGGGTTCATCAAATAACTGTAGCTTAACAAGAGAAGTTGGCCAATTCTGAGGGCCCCACTCCGACATGGGCTTCTTCAACCTCCCTAATTCAAGGAAACACAAATTGGGGGGCCAAAACCCACCATGACAGGAAGCATCAATACTTGGACAATCTCTGATTTTCAATTCTTGTAACAAGGTGAGACTCGCCAACTGAAGGGCAGAAAATGACTCCATGCTTTGACATTTTTCTATTTTCAAATGGGTGAGAACAGGCAGTGGGATGTCGGGAAATGACTCAAGCCTTGGACAGTTGTTTAGATACAACTCAGTGAGGTAAACGAAGTTACCCAATTGCATGATTGATTTCAAATTCACACAATCATGTATATCAAGTGACCTAAGCTTCTGCCCTCCTCGTGTTGCTGATGTTGGGAAGGAGACATATGTAAGTGAACGACAAAAACCAATATACATATGTTCAATGTTATTTGGACAACAGCAACGCTCCATGTTTTCACAGTCTCTTACATCCAAAATCCTAAGAGATGAGAGGAGGTTGCTCCCAAAATTATCCTTTTCTTCTTTTTCTCCTAAACTCACCAAATTTGAACATTTATATACTTTCAGTTTCTTTATATTCACAAGAACCTTACTCGCCTCTTCTTCTGATTCCCACAAGTATCTTATTTCAATACACTTCTCAATACTTACTTCTTCAACTGCCCCAATATGTTCTATAACACCTCTCCACACCTCATATGTAAGCCCTGAAATAGATCTTATATGCAACATGGTGATTGACGAAGCTGCCCGAACCACACTTCTTAACACACTAATGCCACATGTAGCAATTTTTAAAACCCTTAGCAAAGGTAGTGCTTCAGCTGAGACATCAACCAATTTGGGACAATCTTCTATACGAAGCTCACGAAGGCAAGGAAGAACTGCATTGTTGGTTGACCATATCTTCCATCCCAACATATTTGAACATCTACCTATATGAAGTTCTCTAAGGCGTGAAAGTGCTGAAACCTCGCCATTGATTGACCATCCCTTCCACCCACACGTATCTAACCTTAGAATTTCAAGTGAAGGTAGTGTTTCAGGTGAGAATTCAATCAACTTGGGACAATGCAAGATCTCAAGCTCCCGAAGGCATGGGAACACTGCATCAAAAACCTCGTTACTGGTTAACCGTACCTTCCAACTGCTCATATATTCAAATCTTAGTATTTCAAGTGTGGGGAAGGCAGTAAAAGTTAATTGGTTGGTGCCGGTAAACTCCAAACCTATGAATTTTACATTAGGCATGCTACTTATATACAACTGCTTAAGTGAAGGTAGTTGCCCAAGTGGTGGTAGAGATGTACAGTTTTTACAGTCACTTATCGACACATCAACCAACCGATGAAAAGAAGGATGCCCAACCCACTTCGGAAACTCTATTCCCCCATATGACTTAACTGCAAGCTCTTTCAACCATTCACTATTAGGTTTCAGCTCTCCGAGAACCTCCTTTTGAGGTGTTCCATGTTGAGAACCCCCTCCCCCCCATTTCAGCTCTAACTTATCAAGCCTTTTTAGAGTTAATTGTGCCTCACGTGCTTGCATTTCGCTTTGCACTTTGCACAACCCTCCAATGGAAAGTTTGCCACGGAGATTGTTTAATCCCTTAAGCTCAGTTATAGCAAAGCCACCGTCTTCTTCTTCAATGACGATCTTGGGGAGAGTTTGTAGGTTTTTCAGCTTACAAATCCCCAAGGGCAGCTTCGTGAGCCATGAACTACCCCTAAAGTCAAAATGCCTTAAATTTTTGAGCTTTAGGAAACTTTTAGGCAACTCAGTCAATTCATCACATCCACAAACTATCAATATCTGTAGATTAAAAAGATTACCAATATTATCTGGTAGCTTTTTGATGAAGGTTTCAGACAAGTTAAGATACCTCAAGTGCTTCAAACTACAAATGAAATTTGGTACCTCACTTATATCAAAGCCCCTCAAAGAAAGGACCCTTAATAGTGGCAACTGAGGAAGTAAGTCAATGAAAAACTTACTGGAAATGAAAAAGCGTATATGATTTTGACCTACATATAATACCAACAATGTTCTCAGACTTCTGGCTCTTTTAAATGGCTCAAATTTCTTGTAAGCTCCATATTTCTCAGAAATAAATGACATGTGACGGTACTTTGTCAAAGCTTCCTTCCTCGACTCTGTATGATTCTCAAACGTTAAAAAGAAATCTTTGGCAACAAATGTGGCCAAGTCATTCATCAAGTCATGCATCACATATAAAGTTTCATCATTAGGTGCATGCTGAAAAAAGGACCTTGATAACAATGCTTCAAAATCATCTTGGCCAAAGTCTTCTTGTGACTTGGTTGAATTTGATTGGTTTAAGAACCCTTCGGCCATCCACAATAAGACTAACTCCTCTTTGTTAAACAAGAAGTCCTTAGGGAACAAGGAGCAATATGCAAACAACCGCTTCAAATTTGCAGAAAGATCATGGTAACTTAACATAAGGGCTGGAAAAATCACCTTCCAATCTGCAGAAAGATCACCAACATATTTTGAATCCCATATTTTACTATTTAACACGTCATCCCATTTTTCTGGTGTTTTTTTCCTCAGTAGCCTTCCAATTGCTTTTAAAGCCAAAGGCAATGTACCACACTTTTTCACAATAGCTTCACCCTTTTCCCTAAGTGTTGGGTATGAATCAAAGCTATCAACACCCAATGCATGCATAGCAAATAAGGACAAAGCATCTTCAGATGACAAACTCTCCAGTAGGTCTAGATGATCAAAACCTAGCATTTTGAGTAGTTCAATTTTTCGAGTTGTCATGATAACCCTACTTCCCGGAGCCCCTGAATATAATGGGCGCACTAGCTTTTCCCAATGGTCATAGTTCTCAGTCCACACATCATCAAGAACTAGTAGAAATCTTTTGTCTTCAAATTGCTCCGTAAGAGCCTTTTGAAGCTGAGTTAAATCTTCAAACTCATTTTTCCCAGACACAGCTTGAAACATAGTTTTGCTTATCTTAAATACATCAAAATCATCAGAAACACAAATCCATACGTGGAGTTGAAAGTGACCCTGCACCTTTGTATCGTTATACAAAAGTCTGGCCAGAGTGGTCTTACCAACCCCTCCCATTCCAACTATGGGTATTATGCTAAAATTTTCATTAGATGACTGGTCATCCCCCAACAACTTGTTAAGCAGCTTCTCTTTCTCGCCTTCTCGTCCAACAACACAAGATTCTAACAAAGAAGTTTCGGTTCCTCTATTGGGATCTTTCCGGTTTTCGTCTTTCACAATCAGACCAAGATCAGATTTTGCTTTATACAGACGCTGTAACTCGATGGTAATACCATCTATCTTGGGAGACAACCTATGACTTAGTGAGAACTTTGTGAACCAAGCTGGGACGATGAGGTTTCTTACCTTGCTTGTGCTTGCTTCTGATTCCTGGATCAGCTCATGACGCATGGCTTCCGTAGCCACATCATCAAGTACGTCATCGATATCGTAAGCCAAGTGTTGGAGATCATTGAGCCACTGTTTGACAGATTCATCTTTTATTTCCTTGCCAGAAGCATCATGAAGCACAGCTTGAATTTGGGACAGTTCTTTCCCCAGATTTTCCAGCTCGGAGTGAATTCCCTGAGAGCGAACATACTTCTTGAAGGCTTCATCAGCAAGCTTCTCAAATATAACTTTGACCAGAGCAGAAGCAGCAGCATCAGCCATTGTTAAAGGTAAACTGGGATAGAGAGTAGTTGGTTTGTATGAGAGAAAATGCAGATCAGATATGATTGAAGTAAAGGTTTTGTAGAATGAGATGGTACCACTAATGAACGTGTATTCTTGTAATATTGTATTGATTATAATGCCAAGTTGTCAGTGTAAACATCTGAATGTTAATATTGAATTTATAACTATTTTTAGGATAAAAGTAAGTTAAGAAACTAAATTTAAATTAAAAAATTCACAGCTTCGGTTATGTAAACACTCACTGGAGTATCCATAAATTCTTAAGGACTCTGGTTGGGTATCTGATAACCGCACCGAAACAAATTAGATATATATCTAACTGAAACGAATTTAACCAATTAAACCAATTTATTCGGTTTATTTGATTCAGTATTGGTTATCATTCCGTTTATTCATCTAAGTTCGGTTCTGTTATCCGAATAACCAAGATTTGTGGAACCCAAAATGAAACCACAATTCGGAAACGGTTAGGAACTGAAACAAAAATCTAATTTAGTTTAGTTTTTTCAGGTTAAACCAATTGCCCGCCATGGCCCAGTAAGTTATTTTGGCCCCTACGCGGTTATCAAGGATGTCCGAGGGATTTGCTGACCCCTAGCTCCGAATTGGCCACCAACGAGCCTCGTCATGTGTTGTTTGATTGTATTTGTTACACAGCCATAACATATCATTTTGATTAGAGTAAACTGCCATTTTGGTCCCTGTGGTTTGGCCAGTTTTGCCACTTTAGTCCAAATCTCAAACTTATTACATCCAGGGCCCTGTGGTTTGCATTTTGTTGCCATTTTAGTCCAAAATCCAAAGACCCTAGTTTTTTGACTGTTGCAACCTCCTATTTTGTCCTGTAGTGCAGGGGCATTTTGGTCATTTTAGTCCAAAATCCAAAATAAAACCCTAACTCTCTCTCTTCTCTCTCTCTTCTCCCAATTAATCATCAGCAGCAGCAGAAAATTTATCACAAAAAGAGAATCTATGGCTACAAGTTCTAACATTGATTTAATGTAATTGAAAGTTCTAGCTGTTATGAATAATATTTAATCCTTCCTAAACTATCTTACAACAGAAGCCAATGTTGACATCTATGTTGCCAGCGGTTGATACATCTTCGATCAAGAACTCAAGAACATCATCATCAAGAACATCATCATCATCAACCCAGAAAATCCAGAAAATCAAGAACATCATCATCATCAACCCAGAAAACACATGGTAAATCGAAGCTCAAACGCTCGAAATCGAAGCTCAAACGTTGCTGGTGCTCAAATCGAAGCTCAAATGCTCAAAATCGAAGCTCAAACGCTGCTGGTTCTCAAATCGAAGCTCAAACGCTCGAAAACCCTAACCCTAAGAACACACAGATCTCCGCCCCAAATCAACTTGAACCGAGCACAAATCCACACCTGAGTTCACCCGAGTGAGCTAACCCGGAGTCGGTTGTACTCGCCGGAGTCCACACCTGTTCATCTTCAAGTTCCAGATCCACACATCTTTCTTCCCCCAAATCTCAGATCCGTCATCGGAGTTCCTGTGTTGTTTTAGTGAGAGAGAGAGAACTGAGAGAGAGTGTGTGTTTCGATCTAAAGAGTAAACTGCCATGATGTTCTTGATTTTCTGCAGATGATGAAGATGATGACCTGTTATATATATAACAGTTTAATATGTTATAATAATTGTAAAATAATTAAAATGACCAAAATACCCCTGCACTACAGGACAAAATAGGAGGTTGCAACAGTAAAAAAAATAGGGTTTTTGGATTTTGGACTAAAATGGCAACAAAATGCAAACCACGGGGCCCCAGATGTAATAAGTTTGAGATTTGGACTAAAGTGGCAAAACTGGCCAAACCACAGGGACCAAAATGGCAGTTTACTCTTTTGATTATAAAACACATTTTGAATATATAGTTTACACAAAGCCACAACAGATCCAAATATTTTTAAATATTATAATTCTTACAAATAAATTTACGTACATTTATGGAAGTTACAACATTTTGCTTTGAATAGCATTTTTCTTGTAAAAAAGATTGTGCTGTTAGTGCTTACTTTATTTATGCATTGTTTTTTCAGTGGAATTCCATATGCATTGCTTTTTCAGTAACTTTTTTTCTTTTTATCTTACTTTATTTTATGACCATGGCTTTTGTATCTAGATATCTTACTTTCCTGATATGTTTCAAGTAAAGTAAGTACCACCAATTATATACATATAAATTGTCAATAATTGTAAGGGCCTTTATTAGCAGATTTTTTTCTTTTTCTTTTTTTAATCCTAGCCACACTGATGTGACATCTTTTTTAATTTTTCTGACTTTTTTTTTTCCTAAGTTTTATTCTGCCTCAATAAGGCCACATTTTAATCTGCCTCAATAAAACCAATAATTCACAGTATTTTTCTATTAATGTTTTTTTATGAAAGTAAAGTGACTGCCTTTCTAGCCATTGTGACCTGCCAACAGAATATATTATAAGTTAAGAAACACAAATGACAACATGAATATATAAGATTAAATAAAGATCACAGTTTGACTTTATAAGCAAAATGAAGGCCAGGGTTGACTTTTTAAGTCAAACCGACAGACTATGGTTACGGTTCGTCTACAGCCCTACTGTTCTCGATTCCATTCCAAAATCAAATTCAACCATATGTTTTTTTTCACGTATTTGATGAATTGCATTCCATGTGTTTGATGAAATGCTTCAATCAGACTTTCTAAATTTCTTTTGATGCAAACTGCAGATAATTAGTGGAGTAAGGATCTTTGTATAAAGAGAAAACTACTTGAAGCTTTGCAGTTCTTTTGATTGTTTAATATGGTGTATAATTGAAGTTTACTTTCCACTTGGTTTCTAGTTCTTTTATAATTCAGGCTGGTAAATGATGATGAAAGCCCATTTCAAAGAACATTTCTTAATCAGGTATTTTTGTTTATTTCGTATTCATAACTTGCTTCAACTTCCTTCACTTGTCAATTTCTTCATACAGGGTCATGTTTTATTTTGAGCCCAAACCTCTTCCACAGAGGGGTTAACTTGCTTCACATCTAAATATTGTTTATTTTTTTCTTATCTTGTAATTACACACACAATTTGCTGACCACGAACACCAACTTATTGAGATGAATGCCACCAATGGTTGAATACATATATTTGCTGCACCAACTTGCAGCAAAGACTATTATCTAAACACCTCAAGCACCCAATGACCCATTTCATTTCAAATTCCTAAATTTTGTCCTGTTTAATATTAATTCACTATATTCATCGAAAGAGGAGAAATCATCAGGCATGCTTCGAGACTTCTTCTGATGATTTTTAACGTAGATGATGTCATCCAAATCTGAAATCATCATTGACCGTTGCCATGCCAACTGGCGAACTGTACTTGATCACACGTCTCCGGGGCTACCGATTGTTCCAATCCAATGTACCAGACACACAACACTGATGCAGCAGTATGGCTATTCAAACAAGAGGCTATGAATGAAAAAAGTGGTCAAATTGTTTTCATGATATTGTTTTGTGTAGCTCATTTTCTTGTAACCGTTCTTGTGACTCTTTGTAATATGATATGGTTATCTAATAAAAAAAGTCATGATATTGTTGTTTTGATTAAATGTTCATGAAGTTGTTTCTGATTTCACAACCCTGAGGTGTTGAGCTAAAAGTGAACTTTAGCAAACTGCAGCAATATAATTTCTAGCTCAATGGTTGATTACAACGTCAGGGTATTTTTGTGTAGGCGTGTACCCATAGTTGAATACATATCAGAGGACCAGCTTGCAGCAAATACTTTTAGCTCAACACCCCAACCAACCCAGGGCCAGTTTGACTTTGTTTTTCTAAATTTTGACCCATTTAATATTATTTCACTATTTTTGCTAGAGTAAATTACAAAAAGTCAAAAATCGTCCTTTATGTATGCAACTTATTGCAAATTGTGTCCTTTATCTTCAATATATACAAGAAATTAGAAAGAGTAAATTGCCATTTTAGTCCCTGAGTTTTGTCCAAATTTGTCAGTTTAGTCCAAATAGTTTTTTTTGTGCATCTGGATCCCTGACTTTTACATTTTGTTGTCATTTTGATCACAATGCCTAACTCCATCCAAAAACCCAGTTTGTAACAGGGGTATTTTGAGGATTTCCTTAAAAAATGTTTTCAGTTGCCATTTTGATCCAATTCCAAAAAATCAAAAAAATTCCAAAAAATCAAAAAAATTCCAAAAAAATCTAAAAATAAAAAAAATTCTAAAAAATCATAAAAATTCTAAAAAATCCAAAAAAATCTAAAAATCAAAAAATTCTAAAAAATCATAAAAATTCTAAAAATTCTAAAAAATCCAAAAATCATTAAATGTTTCGGCACGAACCGTTTCGACCCGTACCGTTTCGACCCGTACCATATCGAACCGAACCGTTTCGACGCGAACCGTTTCGAATCGTACCGTTTCGACCCGTACCGTTTCGACCCGTACCGTTTCGAACCCGAACCGTTTCGACCCGTACCGTTTCGACCAGTACCGTTTCGAACCCGTACCGTTTCGAACCCGTACCGTTTCGACCCGTACCGTTTCGACCCGTACCGTTTAGACCCGTACCGTTTCGAACCCGAACCGTTTCGAACCGTACCGTTTCGACCCGAACCGTATCGAACCCGTACCGTTTCAAACCCGAACCGTTTCGACGCGAACCGTTTCGAGCCGAACCGTTTCGACGCGAACCGTTTCGAGCCAAACCGTTTCGACACGAACCGTTTCGACCCGTACCGTTTCGAACCCGAACCGTTTCGAACCGTACCGTTTCGACACGAACCGTTTCGACCCGTACCGTTTTGAACCCGAACCGTTTCGAACCGTACCGTTTCGACGCGAACGGTTCGGGTTCGAAACGGTACGGGTCGAACCGTTTCGGGTCGAAACGGTTCGGGTTCGATACGATACGGTTCGATATGCTTCACGTCGAAACGGTTCGGGTTCGAAACGGTACGGGTTCGAAACGGTTCGGGTTCGAAACGGTACGGTTCGATACGGTACGGGTTCGAAACGGTTCGCGTCGATACGGTACGGGTCGAAACGGTTCGGTTCGAAACGGTACGGGTCGAAACGGTTCGTGCCGAAACATTTAATGATTTTTGGATTTTTTAGATTTTTTTTTATTTTTAGATTTTTTTTGAATTTTTTAGAATTTTTTTGATTTTTTGGAATTGGATCAAAATGGCAACTGAAAAACATTAGTGATTAAGTACAAACTGTTACAAACTGGGTTTTTGGATGGAGTTAGACAAAATGATCAAAATGGCAAAAAAAAAATGTAAAAGTCAGGGACCCAGATGCACAAAAAAAACTATTTGGACTAAACTGGCAAATTTGGACAAAACTCAGGGACTAAAATGGCAATTTACGCAATTAGAAATGTACTCGATGTTTGCAAACCCTTGCAAGTTATGTCCTTTAGCCCTAATCCAGTTATTTTTTATGGTTAAATCTGACCTAGTGTACCCCACATAAGGGTATTTGGGTCATTATACCTTAAATATTAAAATTAATAATCATCTCCAACATCCACCTGCCACCACACCCACCTGCAACCACACCCCACCTGCAACCACCAACACCACCATCCACCAACACCCACCTGCCACCACACCCACCTGCAACCACCACCCACATGAATCTGTGTAAAAGAAAAAAAGTTTCACTCATTCCCATCTCCTTAGGCCCAAGCCTCATTTGGCTTACCCTTGGGCCGGCCCTACTCCTTACCTACAATCTATAGTTTCCAATTGCTACATGGAGATACAAATCGTGACACCCTCACCAGCGGCCACCCCCTACACCACTGCACCTTCTTCCCCTTACCGCTTTCCCCAGCTTCTTCTACAGCAAACCCACCAGCCCCATCCACACACTCGTGGGCTTCCAACAACAGACACCGATTTCGCATTCAATTTCACCGGAAACCCACAACCCCCTCCATCTCCGCCGCCGACGAACTCTTCCACGCCGGTAAAATCAAGCCCCTAAAGCCTGTTCCCGATGACCCATCTCGTTGTAACAACCAGGGACAAACTCTCACGATCCTCGTCTCCGTTCAGAATCTCCGACATCTTATCCGACGATGAGAACAACAATAATAATAACAACAAAAATTCTCTAGATTGGTACAGTAAATGGAACCTGAATTAAATCATATGGCGGTGGTGGTCGGTCTGCGGAGGTGTACGGCGGTGGTGGTCATTCTGGTGGTGGTGGTGGTCTTGCAATGAGAGAGAAAGATGATGGTGTGTGAGAGAGAGAGAGGGTGTGGTGGCAGGTGAATGTTGAAGATGATTATGATTATTAACTTTAATATAGGGTAAATTGCCATTTTAGTCCCTGAGTTTTGTCCAAATTTGCCAGTTTAGTCCAAATGGTTTTTTTTGTGCATCTGGGTCCCTGACTTTTACATTTTTTTCCCATTTTGATCATTTTGTCTAACTCCATCCAAAAACCCAGTTTGTAACAGTTTGTACTTAATCACTAATGTTTTTCAGTTGCCATTTTGATCCAATTCCAAAAAATCAAAAAAATTCTAAAAAATTCAAAAAAATCTAAAAATCAAAAAAATTCTGAAAAATCCAAAAATCATTAAATGTTTCGGCACGAACCGTTTCGACCCGTACCGTTTCGAACCGAACCGTTTCGACCCGTACCGTATCGAACCGAACCGTTTCGACGCGAACCGTTTCGAACCCGTACCGTATCGAACCGTACCATTTTGACCCGTACCGTTTCGAACCCGAACCGTTTCGAGCCGAACCGTTTCGACGCGAAGCATATCGAACCGTACCGTTTCGACCCGTACCGTATCGAACCCGAACCGTTTCGACCCGAAACGGTTCGACCCGTACCGTTTCGAACCCGAACCGTTCGCGTCGAAACGGTACGGTTCGAAACGGTTCGGGTTCAAAACGGTACGGGTCGAAACGGTTCGTGTCGAAACGGTACGGTTCGAAACGGTTCGGGTTCGAAACGGTACGGGTCGAAACGGTTCGTGTCGAAACGGTTTGCGTCGAAACGGTTCGGCTCGAAACGGTTCGCGTCGAAACGGTTCGCGTCGAAACGGTTCGGGTTTGAAACGGTACGGTTCGAAACGGTACGGGTTCGATACGGTTCGGGTCGAAACGGTTTGTGTCGAAACGGTACGGTTCGAAACGGTTCGGGTTCGAAACGGTACGGGTCGAAACGGTACGGGTCGAAACGGTACGGGTCGAAACGGTACGGGTTCGAAACGGTACGGGTTCGAAACGGTACGGGTCGAAACGGTACGGGTCGAAACGGTACGGGTCGAAACGGTACGGGTCGAAACGGTTCGGGTTCGAAACGGTACGGGTCGAAACGGTACGGTTCGAAACGGTTCGCGTCGAAACGGTTCGGTTCGATAAGGTACGGGTCGAAACGGTACGGGTCGAAACGGTTCGTGCCGAAACATTTAATGATTTTTGGATTTTTTAGAATTTTTTTGATTTTTTAGAATTTTTATGATTTTTTAGAATTTTTTTTATTTTTAGATTTTTTTGGATTTTTTAGAATTTTTATGATTTTTTAGAATTTTTTTGATTTTTAGATTTTTTTTGGAATTTTTTTGATTTTTTAGAATTTTTTTGATTTTTTGGAATTGGATCAAAATGGCAACTGAAAACATTTTTAAGGAAATCCCCAAAATACCTCTGTTACAAACTGGGTTTTTGGATGGAGTTAGGCATTGTGATCAAAATGGCAACAAAATGTAAAAGTCAGGGACCCAGATGCACAAAAAAAACTATTTGGACTAAACTGGCAAATTTGGACAAAACTCAGGGACTAAAATGGAAATTTACTCTTTAATATATTTAAGGTATAATGACCAAAATACCGTTATGTGGGGTATACTAGGTCAGATTTAACCATAAAAAATAACTGAGTTAGGGCTAAAGGACAAAACTTGCAAGGGTTTGCAAACATCGAGAATGTTTCTTGTATATATTGAAGATAAAGGACACAGTTTGTAATAAGTAGCATACATAAAGGACGATTTTTGTAATTTACACTTTTTGCTATGAACGATGGATAATAGTGGGGTGAAATTTGTCATGATATCCTAAGTAACTTATGCCCCAGGTAAGTGTTAGGACTAAAGTCTATTCTAAGACCATGGGGTATGGAATGGATAGCCCCAAAGGGACCATCCGTTATGTAGGCGTCAACTAAGCAAAGGTGGAGGACCATCCCCTTGGGGACTACCCAAGGGTGTGGTGGATGGTCCTCCCCTATTTTTTAATATTATTTTTTTGATTTAATTAATTAATTGAAACAAAGTAAATAAAAATAAAAAACTTACATTTAAATAAAATGGTAAACTGCCATTTTGGTCCATGTGGTTTGGCCAGTTTTGCCACTTTAGTCCAAATCTCAAATTTATTACATCTGGGTCCCTGTGGTTTGCATTTTGTTGCCATTTTAGTCCAAAAATGAAGTCAACTCAGATTTCTCAAAAAAAATCCTGATTTTTGTCCTTTTCCTCAAGGGTAAAATGGTCATTTTTTATTTTTTTATTTTTTTAAAAAATAAAAACCCCACTTCTTCTATCTCTTTCTCTCTAGATCTCTTCTACATAACAAAACAACCACCATCCATCTCCATCTCCACCTCCACCACCATCAATCTCCACTACCGCCACCATCTATCTCCACCTCCGCCATCAATCTTCACCCTCGAAACTCCCCTTCACCCTGATTTCAGAACTGAACCATCAAAATAATTAACAATCAAGCCACAAAGAGTTATGGCTAGTTGACAAAGAACTGACTCCATCAACAAGTGAATCCATTCAAATCAATCTTCAATTAAAAATCAAATTACACTAAAATCAAACCTTAAAACAAAGCAATAACATAGCAACAAGATCTGAATCATGATTTTAACACCAATCAATTCAACATTTTGATGTCAACCCAAAATTACCCAAAACTTTATTAACAATAATCAATTCGAAATTTCTGAAATAACCCTAAATTGACAACAAATTTCCCAAAAAAAAGTTAAAAACACTCTGTTTCACATTTCTAGGATTTGTAACAAATTTACGGAAAACATAATCAACAAATCAAGAATCCAGTAAAAGGGTATTACAATTAACCCCATTAGAGATGAAGAAACATACCTGATTAAAGATTCATATGTAACGCCCGGCTTATTTGCACCTTCCTATTTATTTCAAGTGTTGTTCGTATTTCTACTTTGGGAACTTTGTATTCTTGTAATCGTTCTTTCTTTGTAACCGTTGTAAAGTCCGAGACTTGGATCATGAATGAAACTCGTATTTTGTTAATTTCATGTTACACTTACTTTATACATGCTCAAACATTCAACTTCGTGGAACAATTGATGCTTATTCGTAATTCTTGGAAACAATGTGCTAAACTTGTAAATACTTGAAACGTATGCATGAAACGTGTTTCGATCGTAAACGATACTTGAATACAACCTTCATACGTATAATTATACTTGGTTATACTCCTCATACTTAATTGTACCTTAAAATATGCTCTTATGGCAAAACTAGTCCTTAAAACCCCTTAAAAGTCCAAATTAACAAACTGCAGGGACTAAAATGAAAATATGTGAAAGATGTTAGCTTACGGACCGTAACACTACCAGTGTTGAGGTCCGTATGCATGTCTGGTGGGCAGAAAACACAGCAGCTCATTTTCTACGCGATTTTGAGCGGGATTTTCCTTGTTTTGACCAAGTCTTGCACCATTTATGACCCAAAACAACCCTAATACACTTCCCTATATATACCACATGTTCCCCAAGCTCTTGACCACTTTCATCACTCTCTAAAACTCACAATTACACTCTCTAATCTCTTGCAAAGCTGCATTTTCGGGCAAATTCTTATCTTCACACTAAAAAGGGTATAACTTGCTCATTTCTCAACCAAATCACTTGATTCTTCTTCCTACTTGTTCATATAACCATGGGGTTGGATTCCTTGACTTCTCCTTGGAGAAATCAGACCTGGAATTGCCCTGAAATGGTCCAAGAACTTTCTGTTTTGTTGCAACTTTCTTAAACTACAAAGCAAGCTTGTGTTCTCATGCTTCTAGTCCATAACATGACTAATGAAGTTAAACCAAGATTGTTTTACACTTATTAGGAGTGTCTAAACACTCTAAACTTTCTGTTTTAATCAAGCTAATAGCTTGCAAGTGATGCCAAGTCTTGAACTTGAAGATAGTGTGACTACTTGGCTAGCATAGGCTAACCAACATAACAAGTCCACACATCACTTGATGTTTTGCCTAGATTAGTTGTATTACTTCTTGTACATACCCATGAGGTTCCTAAATGGAAGGTTCGCCTTCCTACCTCCTACATGACATATTGTTAATAAACAACTCGAGGTTCCTAAATGGAAGGTTCGCCTTCCTACCTCCTCCATGACATATATGTTAATAAATAACCCGAGGTACCTAAATGGAAGCTTGTTCTTCCTACCTCATGTATGAATTCTATGACACTTTGAGGTGCCTAAATGAAGATCTTAATCTTCTACCTCCTACATGAAATCTTTGACTAAATAATATGTAATATATAACCTAAGAACTATATTTATCCATTCGAACCTTTGATATTAAACTTGTGTTTATATGTTAAAGTAGTAGGATATCATCTAAGACCTAAAACACCAAGTATGATTCTAATGGGCATATTACCCATGCAAACATTCTAACCATATTGGTTACATAGTGTCATACAAGGGTTACTAAGTTCAAGATGATTATTTTCGTATCATATTTTCTTCTACTTTATGTTATGTTAAAACTCCAAATTCATAATCTTCCGTTAACGCCAAACTCACACACCAATGTTTCCTCGTGTAGGAGGACTAGGTGCTCCAACTTAATACATCCACCAACTCACTCGCGGGATTCAAGTCGGAAAGCTTGTGAACCGTGAGTATACTCGCAACCCCTTTTTATGTTTACCACTTTTTGGGGTGTAACATGTTTACTTATCAACAACTTACACATGAACATTTTGCTCAAACACATGAACATTCCTATAACATGCTTGTATACGTGATTGCTTGATACTTTAAACTTGGGTGAAACATTATGTGGTGGAACTTATCATTAACTTTGTACGAGCCTAACCGTGACATATGTAGCGCTATAGGACTGACGCCCCGCCCGTTAAACTTGGGGTTATGTCATGAGCATGTGCGTCTTGCCTGGGTTGATAGGTTATACACATGTCTTGTTTATTGCTTATCTTGAATCACATGCTTGCTATGAGGAATCGTTCGAAACTTATCTTTTGCTATGTATGTATCAAACTTGTATACTCGCCATTGCTTTTGCATTGAATTGTATTGTATTTTTAAACATGTTACAGGTTGATGATGATGATGCTATGAAAAGAAGTAGCGTTGATGCCTAGATACACATATAGACATTTAGGTTTAATATGTCGTATCAACTTTGCCTATGTTGTTATGTATTTCTTGAACTTATTGTTATTCGAATTTCTTGTAATGTTGACAGTTAATTTATGCAATGAAATCGGTTTATTAAATATTGTCACAAATAGCGTTATGATGTCTCTAGCAATCTTCACACTTCGTCTCATCCCGATGTTTCCGCCATTGGTTGGGGTGTGACAGATTGGTATCAGAGCCATAACTATAGGGAATTAGGAAAATTGCTATGCTTTTGCCCTAGTCTATAGTTCTAAGAATTTTGCCTCTTATTTGTTGTTTAAAACTTATGCATTCTACCTTTACATGCTTCCTAGCTACACTTCTTGTTGATTAAATTTACATGCCTTTCCTAAGGCTAACACAAACACACTTTTGTTTACTTTTATACTCTTGTAACATAAACGAGACGACTTTACCAAAATAGGCGTGAAACCCACAATTTGGTAAACGACTCTCATTCTACCTTAAACTATTTTGCACGAAATTTCACCATTAAGCTAGGAGTGAAATCCACAACTTAATGGTAATTTCCTTTTCAACTCAAGTGGACCCTTGTCAAAGTGTCGAAATTTTATTTTGACCCGACAAGTATCAACCACACTTAGGGTACGAAATCGTCAAGTTAGGGGTGAAACCCGCACCTTGTCGATTAAGTCCCACTCCTCGATTTTCGATCTCGCCAAAGTCCCGATTGTTTCAATCGATTAGAGACGTGTAGTAACTGGAAGGGTAAGATACCGTTAGTCGCCTCCCGACGAGAGTATTTTACCTATAGGCCAAAGCACGTTTTCTCTAATTCGAAAGGACTTTCGACCCACTTTGGAATAGTCGACGTTTCTCTACCTGAAACAATCCAATGTTTTATTGAGCCTCTCTTTTATGTATCTCAATTTATATGTGATTTTTATACTTGAACGTTCTTCATTTCAAATTTATTTATTTATTCTTTTTTTTCTTACTCATTTCGCACATCATCGCAACCAAGAACAATAATAACTCTCGCGAACAAACTAAATTTATACCCCTTTACGCAATCATATGTGTTATACTTGTTGAATGCATGTTGGAAACTTATGCTATACGTGAACCTTACATGATACTTCGTACTTACATGCTTGAAACTTGCAAACTCATTTTGAATTCATGATCAAGTCTCATCCATTCGTTCTCTTTTCATCCTTAGATGTCGTCCAGCGGTGCATCAAAGAGGACCAAGTCCAGGAGGGGTTCGACCTCCAAAACCATGTCACAAAAGGATTGCATGAGATTCATGGCCAAACAATTTGCTAAGGTCCTACCCGACGTTGTTAGCAAGATTCAGACAAACACCGATTCACCGCATGGCTCCATCGACTCAAGGGCAGACAGACCCAAATCGACCTTCCGTTTTAAGCAATTTATGGCTTGTAGACCCTTGGAGTTTACTGGCAAGGATGGCACTACCGCCATGATGAACTGGATCGATGCAATTGAGCTTACCTTCCTGCAAAGTGGCTGCCCTAATGAACTAAGAACCTTGAATGCCACTGGGGTATTTCGTGATGAGGCACTCGAATGGTGGACGACGGAACGCAACAAAAGGGGAAACGATGTTGCACATGCTATGCCTTGGGATGAATTCAAACAACTTAGGAAAGATCACTTCTGTCCTCCCCACGAACTCCAAAAATTGGAAAACGAATTTTGGATCCTTACTCAGAAAGGGAGCGACATGGCTGGTCTGATCACGCGCTTTAAACAACTTAGTGTCCTATGTCCTGGACAAGTCGAGACCATCCCCAAGACCATAGCCAAATTCACTCGTTGTGTTGCACCTTCCCTGACTAATCACCTTGCCTCCGCCAACCCCCAAACCATTGAAGATGCTTTTCGAATAGCCACTGAACTTAACAACAACTGCGTTCTTAATGGAACCTTTGACAAGATTTCAACGAAGAGTGCACGCCAAGCTACAACTGACACTACTACTGATGAAGCCTCACACTCCCGATCATCCAGGAGAAACCAGGGCAAGAAGCGGAAGGCTTCGAGCCAAAATTATGCGGTCGTCACTCCGCCAAACCCACAACCCCTACAAGCCATACCTGCTAATGCCAACGAGGGAACTCCGCGCAGACCTTACGCAGGGACGCTACCTAAGTGTGATAAATGTCAATATCATCACCCTCCGAACGCTCATTGTCGAAAGTGCGACATGTGTGGTCGAATTGGGCATACTTCCCCATACTGCCGCACCCCACCACAGGCTCATCAAAACCAAGCCCTTTTGGCCCCAAATCAAGTCGCTCCGGTACGAGCATGTTTCAAGTGTGGTGACGTCAACCATCTGGCCAACGTTTGCCCTCAGCGATACCAACCGCAACAACCTCGACAGCAACAACCACAACCACAGCCACAGCAACAGCCACAGCAGCAGCAACAGGCTCTACCACCCGCTCGAGGTCGAGCTTTTCTTCTCACCACTGCTCAGGCTCAGAACGCGAACGACGTCATTTCTGGTACGTTTCTTGTTAACCATGTTTATGCTTCATGCCTATTTGATACTGGAGCCGATAAAAGTTTTGTATCGTTAGAATTCGAATCTTTACTCAAGTGTAAACGTTCTAAGTTGCCAAAATCTTTCGCCGTCGAAGTTGCTAATGGTAAAACCGTCGCTGTTGATTCCGTTCTCTCCAATTGTTCTTTACTTCTTAACGATCATACGTTTTCTATCGACCTCATACCTATGCAAATGGGTAGTTTCGACGTCATAGTAGGTATGGACTGGCTTAGGCGAGTTCGTGCTGAAGTTGTCTGTTCTGAGAAGTTTATTCGCTTACCTCTTCCAAACGGTGATTTCCTACACGTCTATGGTGAAAAGCCTTCTCAAGGCCTTAAGCTTATGTCGTGTATCAAAGCAAACAAATGCTTACGCAAGGGTACCTTCGCCTTTCTTGCCCACATTGTGGAAAAGAGGGACAAAGGCCCAAGCATAAGCGACGTCCCCGTTGTACGTGACTTCCCTGATGTGTTTCCCGACGATCTTCCTGGTCCGCCTCCTGCTCGTTCTGTCGACTTTCGCATCGATTTAGTGCCTGGCGCAACGCCCGTTGCTAAATCTCCCTACCGATTAGCACCCTCTGAGATGCAAGAGCTCTCAAGTCAACTTCAAGAGCTTCTTGATAAAGGCTTTATACGCCCTAGTACTTCTCCTTGGGGCGCTCCCGTGTTATTCGTCAAAAAGAAAGATGGGTCATTTCGTATGTGTATTGACTATCGGGAACTCAACAAGCTTACTATCAAGAACCGATACCCTCTTCCGCGCATCGATGACCTCTTCGACCAGTTGCAAGGCGCGACCTGCTTTTCGAAGATCGACCTTCGTTCTGGGTATCATCAACTTCGAGTTCTCGAAGAAGATGTGCCTAAAACCGCTTTCCGTACACGTTATGGTCACTACGAATTCGTGGTCATGCCCTTTGGTTTGACCAACGCACCTGCTGTATTCATGGACTTGATGCACCGAGTGTGCAAAGCATATTTGGACCGTTTTGTGATTGTTTTCATTGACGACATTCTCATCTATTCCAAGACGCGAGAAGAGCACAAACAACACTTACGTCTTATTCTCGAACTTCTTCGTGCTGAACGTCTATACGCCAAATTCTCCAAGTGTGAATTTTGGTTAAAAGAAGTTCAATTCCTTGGTCATACAGTCAACGAACTCGGTATCCATGTCGACCCTGCTAAAATTGAAGCTGTGAAGAATTGGGTCCCACCTAAATCTCCATCCGAAATTCGTTCGTTTCTTGGTCTTGCTGGTTACTATCGTCGCTTCATCTCCAACTTTTCAAAGATCGCTGTTCCTTTGACCTCCTTGACTCAAAAGGATAACCCTTTTGTTTGGGGTCCCGAGCAAGAGGAGTCGTTTCAAACGCTCAAGGACATGCTATGCCATGCTCCTGTCCTCACACTTCCTGATGGAAACGACGACTTTGTCGTATATTGCGATGCTTCTCGCCTTGGCCTTGGTTGCGTGCTTATGCAACGAGACAAGGTCATTGCTTATGCGTCAAGACAGCTCAAAATACATGAGAAGAACTATACTACTCACGACCTTGAACTTGGAGCAGTTGTTTTTGCGTTGAAGATTTGGCGACACTACCTTTACGGTACTAAGTGTGTGGTCTTCACCGACCATAGGAGCCTTCAACACATCTTTGATAAAAAAGAACTGAACATGCGTCAACGTCGTTGGGTGGAACTATTAAACGATTACGACTGCGAGATCAAATACCACCCAGGTAAAGCAAACGTAGTAGCAGACGCTCTCAGTCGTAAAACTCATGTCAAAAGTATCTGTTGTTTCCAACTCGTCCATGATCTCCAGAATCGTATACGTGAAGCCCAATATGCATCTGTTAATGAGGGTAACCTCTACAACGAGATGCAATGTGGTGCTGAAAACAGTCTCGTGTCCAAACCAAATGGTATGTTGCACTATCTCGACCGTGTCTGGATTCCTAATCGCAATAACCTTCGCAAGTTCTTGATGAAAGAGGCGCATAACACGAAGTACTCTATTCACCCTGGTGCCGACAAGATGTACCATGATATGCGTACGTCCTATTGGTGGCCAGGAATGAAGAAGGATATAGCCACTTACGTCTCGAAATGTCTCACGTGTTCGAAGGTGAAAGCCGAACATCAACGTCCCTCTGGATTGCTCGAACAACCAGTAATTCCTGTCTGGAAATGGGAGGGCATTTCCATGGATTTTATCACTAAGCTCCCTCGCACCTCTGCTGGCCACGACAGTATTTGGGTAATCGTTGATCGATTAACCAAGTCAGCTCATTTCCTCCCCATTCGTGAAGATTTCAAGGTCGCAAAATTAGCCCAAATCTACACTGATGAGATCATTTGTCGCCATGGTATTCCCGTTGACATCATTTCCGATCGTGACGCTCGTTTTACGTCTCGCCTTTGGCAAACCTTTCAATCCGCTATGGGTACTCAACTTAACCTTAGTACCGCCTTCCATCCTCAGACAGACGGTCAAACCGAGCGCACCATCCAAACCCTAGAGGATATGCTTCGCGCATGCGCAATAGATTTTGGTGGCAACTGGGATATACACTTGCCCTTGGTCGAATTCTCGTACAATAACAGCTATCACTCGAGTATTAAAATGGCACCTTTTGAGGCGTTGTATGGTCGCAAGTGCCGCTCGCCCCTTTGTTGGCAAGAGATTGGTGACGCTCAAATCACTGGTCCCGAGCTCATACAAGAGGCGACAGACAAGATTTTACAGGTTCGAGACAACTTAGTGAAAGCTAGGCATCGACAAAAGATCTACGCCAATGAGAAACGCAACCCAGTGGAATACGAGGTAGGCGACTTAGTGCTTCTCAAGGTATCCCCTTGGAAGGGCGTGGTTCGTTTTGGCAAGAAAGGGAAACTCGCACCTCGCTACGTTGGTCCTTTCAAGATTCTCGAAAGGATTGGCGCGGTTGCGTATAAACTGGACCTGCCGGAAGAACTCAACAATGTGCACCCTGTCTTCCACGTGTCCAACTTGAAGATATGTCTAGCTGACGAAGGACTACACGTCCCCCTCGAGGACTTACAAGTCAACGAAACACTTCACTTTGTGGAAAAACCGGTCGAAATCATGGACCGAAGAGCCAAGGAATTGAGGCGCAGTCGAATTCCTATCGTCAAGGTTCGATGGGAAGGAAAACGTGGCGCTGAAATTACTTGGGAACTCGAAAGTGATATGAAGGAGAAGTATCCTCATCTTTTCCCTAAGTCTTCTTAAATTTCGGGACGAAATTCCCTAAAGGAGGGGAGACTGTAACGCCCGGCTTATTTGCACCTTCCTTTTTATTTCAAGTGTTGTTCGTATTTCTACTTTGGGAACTTTGTATTCTTGTAATCGTTCTTTCTTTGTAACCGTTGTAAAGTCCGAGACTTGGATCATGAATGAAACTCGTATTTTGTTAATTTCATGTTACACTTACTTTATACATGCTCAAACATTCAACTTCGTGGAACAATTGATGCTTATTCGTAATTCTTGGAAACAATGTGCTAAACTTGTAAATACTTGAAACGTATGCATGAAACGTGTTTCGATCGTAAACGATACTTGAATACAACCTTCATACGTATAATTATACTTGGTTATACTCCTCATACTTAATTGTACCTTAAAATATGCTCTTATGGCAAAACTAGTCCTTAAAACCCCTTAAAAGTCCAAATTAACAAACTGCAGGGACTAAAATGAAAATATGTGAAAGATGTTAGCTTACGGACCGTAACACTACCAGTGTTGAGGTCCGTATGCATGTCTGGTGGGCAGAAAACACAGCAGCTCATTTTCTACGCGATTTTGAGCGGGATTTTCCTTGTTTTGACCAAGTCTTGCACCATTTATGACCCAAAACAACCCTAATACACTTCCCTATATATACCACATGTTCCCCAAGCTCTTGACCACTTTCATCACTCTCTAAAACTCACAATTACACTCTCTAATCTCTTGCAAAGCTGCATTTTCGGGCAAATTCTTATCTTCACACTAAAAAGGGTATAACTTGCTCATTTCTCAACCAAATCACTTGATTCTTCTTCCTACTTGTTCATATAACCATGGGGTTGGATTCCTTGACTTCTCCTTGGAGAAATCAGACCTGGAATTGCCCTGAAATGGTCCAAGAACTTTCTGTTTTGTTGCAACTTTCTTAAACTACAAAGCAAGCTTGTGTTCTCATGCTTCTAGTCCATAACATGACTAATGAAGTTAAACCAAGATTGTTTTACACTTATTAGGAGTGTCTAAACACTCTAAACTTTCTGTTTTAATCAAGCTAATAGCTTGCAAGTGATGCCAAGTCTTGAACTTGAAGATAGTGTGACTACTTGGCTAGCATAGGCTAACCAACATAACAAGTCCACACATCACTTGATGTTTTGCCTAGATTAGTTGTATTACTTCTTGTACATACCCATGAGGTTCCTAAATGGAAGGTTCGCCTTCCTACCTCCTACATGACATATTGTTAATAAACAACTCGAGGTTCCTAAATGGAAGGTTCGCCTTCCTACCTCCTCCATGACATATATGTTAATAAATAACCCGAGGTACCTAAATGGAAGCTTGTTCTTCCTACCTCATGTATGAATTCTATGACACTTTGAGGTGCCTAAATGAAGATCTTAATCTTCTACCTCCTACATGAAATCTTTGACTAAATAATATGTAATATATAACCTAAGAACTATATTTATCCATTCGAACCTTTGATATTAAACTTGTGTTTATATGTTAAAGTAGTAGGATATCATCTAAGACCTAAAACACCAAGTATGATTCTAATGGGCATATTACCCATGCAAACATTCTAACCATATTGGTTACATAGTGTCATACAAGGGTTACTAAGTTCAAGATGATTATTTTCGTATCATATTTTCTTCTACTTTATGTTATGTTAAAACTCCAAATTCATAATCTTCCGTTAACGCCAAACTCACACACCAATGTTTCCTCGTGTAGGAGGACTAGGTGCTCCAACTTAATACATCCACCAACTCACTCGCGGGATTCAAGTCGGAAAGCTTGTGAACCGTGAGTATACTCGCAACCCCTTTTTATGTTTACCACTTTTTGGGGTGTAACATGTTTACTTATCAACAACTTACACATGAACATTTTGCTCAAACACATGAACATTCCCATAACATGCTTGTATACGTGATTGCTTGATACTTTAAACTTGGGTGAAACATTATGTGGTGGAACTTATCATTAACTTCGTACGAGCCTAACCGTGACATATGTAGCGCTATAGGACTGACGCCCCGCCCGTTAAACTTTGGGTTATGTCATGAGCATGTGCGTCTTGCCTGGGTTGATAGGTTATACACATGTCTTGTTTATTGCTTATCTTGAATCACATGCTTGCTATGAGGAATCGTTCGAAACTTATCTTTTGCTATGTATGTATCAAACTTGTATACTCGCCATTGCTTTTGCATTGAATTGTATTTTTAAACATGTTACAGGTTGATGACGATGATGCTATGAAAAGAAGTAGCGTTGATGCCTAGATACACATATAGACGTTTAGGTTTAATATGTCGTATCAACTTTGCCTATGTTGTTATGTATTTCTTGAACTTATTGTTATTCGAATTTCTTGTAATGTTGACAGTTAATTTATGCAATGAAATCGGTTTATTAAATATTGTCACAAATAGCGTTATGATGTCTCTAGCAATCTTCACACTTCGTCTCATCCCGATGTTTCCGCCATTGGTTGGGGTGTGACATCATAACTGTATAAGTGAGGTTGAGCTGCAGTTTGCAGATCCGATAGAACAAGATGAAAACAGAGGAAATCAAGAACAAGCAGCAAATTGGGAAATCAAGAACATAATAACCGGAATTCCTCGTCTCTCTCTCACTAACTCCCTAACTCTCACTCTCTCTCCGATTTGCTAAGTGTGAAGGTAGAGGTGAATGTGTGGTGTTGCCGGAGAACCTCGCCGGAGAAGACGAGAGTGAGAGGGAGGAGGAGGGTGGTCGTGGTGTGGTGGTTCGTAGGTAGGCAAGGGTTAATGGGACGATCCCTGCTAATTTAGAAGAGAGAAGAGAGACAATGGGTGTTTAGAGTGTGAGAGACAATGGGAGATTAGGGTTCTTGAAGAATGCAGAGGAAGATGAACGAGGAAGATTAGGGTTCTTCAAGTTTGAGCTGGTATTTATTTATATAATTGTGAAATGACCATTTTGCCCCTGCACTAAAGGACAAAATAGACAGCTCTTAACAGTCAAAAAGGGGGTTTTTTGGATTTTGGACTAAAATGGCAACAAAATGCAAACCACAAGGACCCAGATGTAATAAGTTTGAGATTTGGACTAAAGTGACAAAACTGGCCAAACCACAGGGACCAAAATGGCAGTTTACTCTAAATAAAAAGCTAAAGTTACATTTAAATAAAACCTAAAAAAAACAACACACTTAAAAAAACCTAAAGTTACATTTAAATAAAAACTAAAAAAAAAACACACACACTTAAAAAAAACCTAAAGTTACATTTAAAAATAAACTACACTCCCCCATTTTTTCCTAATTTTTTCCTTCATCATTTGTAAGATGTGACAGTCTTCCTTGGGATATTCGCTAAGGTTGGTGGTCATTATTTTCCATTCCTCCAACTACTGCGCTTCTTCTTGCCTCCTTTGCTTCTCCTCGGCTTGTCGTTTCTTCACCTTTACCTTCTCGGTTTGCGTCTCGGTAAAGGTTTGGTTGAATGCTTTCAACTCGGCCATAATACCTTCCAACTTCGAACCACCACCACTTCCTGATACGGCTTGTTTCCTTTTTTCAGCCGCTATCTTTTTACTTTTGTCCCTTCCTGGGGGACGTTCTTCCTCTCCAATCGGCTCCTCGTCATACTCGGGCTCGTCTTTGATATTTATTTGGCAACGACCGGTTGAGCCTCCAACGCTATAACTTCCTGACTCGAAAGTTTTAGACCGTTTGGTTGCTCGTTTCGCGCTTGCAACCTCATTTGGAGTTGCCTTCCATTTTGGATGATCCTTTACAATTTGCCAAGCACGGACATGTGGGAAAGAAGTTTTATGTTCATTTTCGTATAAACGCAACGCTTCATTGAAAAGTTGTTCCGCCAGGGACGGACTGAAGACATGCACAAGGTGGGCGGGCGCACCCCCGGGAAAAAAAAATTTAGTGCTAAGTTCCGTCGAAAATCCCATCCGCACCCCTTGGATTTCTTCGTCCGCACCCCTTGGATATATTCGTCCGCACCCCTTCGAATTTTTCGTCCGCACACCTTAGGTAAAAAATATTATGGATTATGTTAAAAAAAATTAGTGAAGTCTGATTTTTTTTCTAAAACTACCTATATTATATAAACTTATACTAACTAAACCCAAACCAAGCCATTATATAAACTTATCAATAGCCCACTAATAATCTAGCCCATTAACCCACCTAAATTAAAACTAAAACAAATAAAATAAGCCCAAAGCCCTTCAATTACTATCCCGCCCTCTCCCTCTGTGCGTGCGACTGGTCTGCCAACGATCTTCATCAGCGTCCATCATAGCAACAACACTGCAGGTCTGCCGCAGCCGGAATCCGACATCAACGTGACCGGAATCCGCTCCAAACCAACCGGACACCGACAAACGGTGAGATTTTATGTTTTTTATTTGATTTTTCTTGATATTATATGAGAAAAGGGGTAATAAAAAACTTAAACATGTATGAAAAATCGTGTGTTTTGACGTTGCGTATGGTTGTTTAGATTTTTTTTAGGATGATTATGTTATTTAGATGATTTTTAGGGGTGATTGCACAATTCTAGGGCTTGATTATGTTATAGAAATTAGGAAACCATCATGAGTAGGGGACTAAAATTTTTAAAATTTTTTTGTCTTACATGACCCGACCCGACCCGACCCGATACAACCGATTTTTTTACTTATGTACCTAGGGGCCTAAAATTTTTTAAAATGTTCCGCATCCCCATGGATTTTTTCCTGGGTCCGCCACTGTTCCACCCACTCGGTTTGTTGGTGAGCGTTGTGTTATAAAACCCACAAAAGCGTTGGATCAACGTATTCATCTTGCGCCACTTGGAGCCGATAGAATCAACGGTTTTGTACTCGCCTTGTTCCATAATCGCGTGGAATATATCAAGGATTTCTTGCCAAAACCCATCGCTTTGTTGATTGTTACCTACAAGTTAGTAACAATAATAATATTTTGTTAGAAAAATATAGTGTACAAATAATGGGGTGAAAAGGTTGAATATATAGTGGTGGGGGTGATTTTTTTTATTTTATTATTATTATTTTTTTTTATAAAAATGGGATGTTACCGTTGAGGGGGCCCCACTTTTTCAAACCTTTCTTCCGTCTCCTAGACGACATGGGCGCCGCGACAGGCCCCAGGGGGCGGTGTGGAACGATCCAGGACGAGGGAGGTGGGCCGGAGACGAGGCCCATACCGCATGGTCTAGATGCCTTTACTAACTAACTTTAGGTTGTAGGTATCAATAATTGATAGTTACATGCTAACATTACAAAAAAAAAGTTGTGAATCGTTAGTTAGCAACAAATTAGTGGTTTGGTATATGTGGTCTGAATATGATATGTAAGTTATTAATCATGTTTTCATTTGTTATAATCATTAAAATAGTAAATTATATAAACATCAAAGTAAAAATTGCACATTTGTCCCAACGGGTATATTTATAAAATTAACGGGTATACCCGATACCTGCAGGTATGCCCGATACCTGACGGATAATTACCTGACAGGTAACGGGCCAGGTATGGGACAAAGAATTACAACCGGCCGACCGGGTAACGGGTCTGGGATTACCAATACCCTGCCCATTGCCATTCCTAGTTTGAGGGTAACATATCTTTTCCCCCTTTCAACTCAATTTACCTAGTTAGACTCAACCACGCACCCTATCTTTTCCCCCCTTTCACCTTCCTTTCACGTCAGATTCACGTGAACAACCTGCTCCGAATTGAACTCCGGCCACCGTTGAAGACCACACGAACAACCTGCTCGGATTTGAACACCAGCCACCGTCGAACAAGCCCTAACCACGTCTGCTCGGGACGAACAACCCTTAATCACCATTTTGAAATCGGTAACACAATTTTGGTTATATGTTGTGTTGATAATTTTTCATCATACATGTCTCATTTAATTTCCCCTCTGTTTGGCTACTAGGGTTTGGTTGGGGAGTTTGTTAGATAGTTTTAATTTTGAAAACTGTTGGAGCATAACTTTCGATGGAAAATGCATTTGAGATGAACAGGATAGATGTTTTGTCCTTTTAAAAATGTTGTAAATGTGATTTCTTGATTTAATGTGATTATATTGATTGTTGGTTTTTGTCGATCGGTGGTGGTGTTATGTGTGAGTTATTTGTTGAAGGTTTTTGTTTGGATGGTAACAAGCATTAGGGTTACTAGGGTAGAAGAGGTATACAATAACACATTTACGGTGAGTTTGTATTAAGAATTTTGTTGTTGTTAAGTTATTGCTCTATTCCCTTGTACTGTTAGGAAGGACTAAGATATTTTTTTTAAGATGGACTGCAAAATCGTTTAAAATTGCAATCATTGTCAGTTTCAATCTTTTATAATCGCAATCCAAGTTATGTTTCAGCAATCATAATTGTTTAAAATCGTTTTAACATATTCATGTATAACTTGTAAAAGGTTCTTACCCGTCAAAACTAATCCGGAACCAACCCGACTACAAATCACATTTAGTTTTAGTTTTTATGTTAGTATAATGTTAAGATTAAAAGTTATGCATGCATTGTTTAACTTATTCTGTCAATTTCGTAGATAACTTTACCATATGATGTGCAACAACTTTCTAATGCAATCGAGATACGACAGCTCTTTAGTTGGCATGTGGCGTGGACACTTCAAAGTTCTTTGTTCGTGCAATCTCATGTTCGTACTCATGTAAAATTAATGCGCCTGCTGAGCTCTGCTACACTAATTGGTTGGCTTAACAGAATGATTCAGTTCAAGGAAAAATCACGAAAGGCGGTGCGTCTTTATTTTATGCAGCTCAAACTCTATAATTTATTAATTGATCATTCTTTCACTTGATCTTGGGCTATATGTGCATTCTACAGGCAATGGCTTAAAACATGTTAGGGTCAAAAATGGCTAATTTTTGTGCTGGTTGACCAAAATAATCTTTTGTCTTTACGTAGTTGATTAACCAAAATATGAGTGATGAAAATAACATGTATGTTCGCAAGTGCTTTATAATTACTCACATTTTACTATTTAATAAACTTTTGAAATTAAATATAGTTCACATTTTACTAAGTTACAGTAAATAACAAAGTTTTCTCTCATTTTTGTCAAGGGTAACCATCATTATATTCACTCACCAAAAAGCTCAAACTTTCAAAAAGTTTTTATTTAGATGATTCTACCAAGTTAACTCTGTTTTTTTGGTAGGCCATGAAGTGCTCTTTGAGAAGGCCAAAGGGACAGGTGAGAAGAATTTCCCATGGAAGACATGGACAGGTTTCTTGTCATGCAGATGGTAAAAAGTTTGAGCTTGACATTTAATACATGTATTTTTTTTTTTTGTCATTTTACAACTGGTTCTGATAATCTTTTACTAAATCAACTATTATTACCACAGGTAAAGTTCTGTCATGTTGTTGGCTGCAATTAATGAACATAATCAAGAACTTATGATTTCATTTATCTCCCTCTTGATTATAAGGCAAGTATTTATTTCACTTTACTTGTGTCACGTAATTCTTCACTTTTCTTTATGAGTCCCTTTTATTGATCCTTATGTAACCTAGGAACTATGCGCTTTGTTTAACTTCTGTTGTCCAGGACTGTTGGGTGGCAGGAAATGGTAATATTTCATTTATGTTAGGTGGTGGAGCAATACAAGCTGGGAAAAGAAGTTACCCTTTGCTCGTGACAGATTGGTGGAGTGTTTTATGTGGACAGCAGCTTGGTTTAAAAAAGCGGGAAGCGCACAAAAGCGATGAGGTCTAAAAAAGCTTTTTTTAAAGCGAAGCGCAAAAGCGGTGAGCTTTTCGTACGCGAAGCGCAAAGTGATTATAAAATTTATTTTTTATATATCCCATAAGTGTGTAGCCTCCAATACCTATGATTTAGCTATAATTAAGCTTTATATATGTTTTAAAATGAAAAAAACATAAATGTACACATAGTTAGTAGCAAAGGACTTATATGTTGGGTGTGTGAATGAAAGTCTCAAAAGGTGGTAAATACTTTGTCCCACATCGGTGTGGGGACAAAGTGAGTGGTTGTTTATAAGGTAAAGTCTTTACTACTCCATTGTAGCTTTATGACATGTTTTACCACAAGTCCTACCCACGCGCAGGGGGGGGGGAGGGGTGCAAAAAATGAGTTTCTGAATTGAAATTTAATTGAACTCGTGCATGCCCGCACGTCCTGCGGACACGAATGCAGCTCCGAAAACCCCAGGCACGCGTGGGCCAGTTTTTGCATTTAAAACCTTCATTTTTTTTTAAATGTGCGCCTTATGTCACACAAGGCGATCCAGTCTGCGCCTAGGGGCGCTTCGCGCTTAAGGCGCGCTTTTTAAAACCAAGGACAGCAGAGGCGTGGACATACTCGAGGTATTGGGCCTAAGTTTGGAAACGAAGATGCTGATGACGAAGAAGCGGATGATGGTATGGAGACACAGTCACACGAAGAAGCGGATGATGTTGAATTATGACGTATTTGTTAAGTACTTTTATGACGTGTTTGCGACTTAAAATGAACCCGGATTGTGACATTTGTGATATTTATGTAGTTTATGTTTATTTAGTTTCCGTGTGTCATGAACCAGATATTGGCGGGTTTTGATATGAAAAAAACTGGAAAAACAAAAAAAAGGACTTTTATTGGCGACAAAAGTCGTTGCTAACGAGAAAAAGGCTTTTAGCGACGAAAAATAGTAATAGCGACGACGGAGCAGTAGCGAAGATTTTGGGTTATTAGCGGCCGAGCAATAGCGGCGACCGTTTAGCGACGACATGTCGCCCCTATTGCTTTTAGCGACGATTTTGGCCATCAATGGCGACGATAGTTGTCGCCCCTATTGCTCCTGTTTCTTGTCTCATTTGTATTCAGTTTGGTTTTGTGTCTTTGTAATTGTATCCACAAGTGAATACAATTGATTTGATCTAGGATTGACCAATTTATTGACTTTGGTAATTAGACCCAAAAATTTGCAATTCTGCACTAACTGTATAACTGAAACAGATTGCTTGATCTTAGAATCTAAATTTTACATCATTTGTGTTAAAAAAATATTTGAACAAATGATAACATTTCATTTAGCCTTTGTATTAGATGTCGTTGCAGGGGATATGATATTTGGGCATCCAGAGATTCTCAATCTCAAAAGTGAAAGGCAACAACATTTCTCATAGATGTATTATCTTTGGGTAGTTGTTAATGGTGAGATGCTGAAGGGATGTGAGGTGATGGAATCCAACCGAAAGTGATTCCAGTTTATCAAATTTCAAGTCGAAGCTCTGTAAGAGTGGAAGGAAGAAGAAGGGACAATTGACTAAAATTACTGAGATGTTCGCAACGTTACGTCAGGTGAACAAGGGAAGTTGGAAAATTTTAAGGGCTCCGCTCTAACAAAGGCTTATTCAACCCCCCTATTAATTGGAAACACAAATTGGGAGGCCAACGCCCACAAGGAAAGAAATCATCTGTTCTTGGGACATTTTTCTATTTTTCAAATAATTTAACAAGGTGAGCTTTGTCTGAATGGCTGGAAAAGAAATCATCATACAGTGTTATGTTTTTGACACTGGATTCTATTATGCTATTTAATTTTTATTTTGAATACACATCTGTTGGATAATCTTGACATGACGGGTCAATGGGTATGGGTCAAACAGGTCATCTGGGCCAGCTGGTTCAGTTGCAGTTTATTTATTTGTTTAGTAATTTAGTTTGAATAAGTATTAAGTAGTCAAATTGAACGTTTGGATTTTGGTTTGAGTCGCACGAGTCTTTAGGAGGGTTCCTTTTGAATAGGTGATAGCACGTGTTGCAGTAGTTAGTTTGCTGTTTTGAATGGAGCTTAGTTTACGTGCATGCATGCCTATATAAGTGCTTCAAACTACAAATGAGCTACAAAGTTCAAGATGAATATTCTTTATATTTTTATGTTGTAATCACAGACCCAATTTGCTGAGCATGAGCACCAACTTAGTGAGACGAATGCTACTAGTGAGAAACTTGTGAATAAACATATAATGAGCTACAAAGTTCAAGATGGTGCTGCAGAATATAAAGCATGCGTCATGGTCCTTTTACGATGAGCTCGAAAATGCAGCAGTATGGTCCTTTTCAAAAATATTGTTTTGTGCTGCTCAATGTCTTGTAAATGTTCTTGTAACTCTTTGTAATATGATATGGTTATATAATAATAAGATTTTATGATTTTGTGGTTGTTCTGATTAATTTGCGTAAATGCTCATGAAATCAGTGGCGGATGTAGCATATACCGGGGGGCAACCCCCGCTACGGCTTGGCGCGGAAAAATTTGACGTTTTTAGTGTAAATTTTGGAAAAAATTGATGTTTTTTCGATTTCGTTACGGCTTATTTATAAAACGTTACGGCTTGGCGTGAATCCTAGATCCGCCACTGCATGAAATGGTTGCTAATTCCATAGACCAATGGTTGGAAAACAAAATAAAAGTCAACTATAACAAACTGCAATCTGCAGGAATGATGTTTTTAGCTCAATGCTTGGATACACTAAATTAACTATATAGTTGAATACCATATCAGGTTGTTCCTGTGTACCAATGGTTGAATGCATATCATTGCACCAACTTGCAGAAATAATGTTTTAATATTGATTCACTGTACTATAGGACGTTTGACCCGTTTTATGACTATTAGTTGATGTTGATTACTTGTATTTGTATGTAATATGTAAAGAACCATCTCTAAGTATCTCAAAGTTTCTACATCAAGTTTTCACTTTTTGTATATATGCATGGATAACTTAACGATTACTACTTTCCTTTTCTTGATTTCAATTGTTTCGAAATAGCAATTTAGGTTTGGAATGCAACCTCACAATTAGAGGTGGCAATCTTGACACAAAGGCTTTCAAGTGGGTTAATTTGGGTTGCTTTTAAAATTATATGGGTTAGTTTGGGTAAGTTATTTTAACTAAACGGGTCACAACGGGTCAATTGAAATTCCATGTTGTTATTTTCGGGTCAAAGCGGGTCGACAACTTTAAAGAAATGGGTCGATGTGGGTTAACACCTTAAAGAAACGGGTCAGATTTCGGATCAGTATGGGTTTCGGGCAGCACAAGTATCCGCACAAGACGGGTTACGGCACGGAATAGGTTTTGGATCGGAACGGTTTCAGTTCGAATTAAGTTTCGGACCGAGATGGGTTTTGGCACGCGGCAGGTTTTGGATCGGAACGGGTCGGTTCGGATCGGGTTCGGGCCGACACGGGTTTCCGCACGGGACAGGTTTCGGATCGCAACGGGTTTTAGGCCGACACGAGTTTCTGTACGGGACGGGTTTTAGGCCGACACGAGTTTCCGCACAGGACGGGTTTCGGATCGCAACGGGTCTTAGGCCGACACGAGTTTCCGCACGGGACGGGTTTCGGATCACAACGGGTTTTAGGCCAACACGGGTTTCCGCACGGGATGGTTTTTGGATCGCAACGGGTTTTAGGCCGACACGGTTTCAATATTTTCAGTTTTTTTTTGTTTCGTTTCGGTTTGTTTCCGTTTGGTTGGTTTATTCGGTTTCGTTTCGAGAGAAGTCTTTTAACGTTAAGATCTTTATAGAAGTCTTTTATCCTTTTGGCTTCTGCTTCCATCTTCAGTTTTTCTCAATGTTGCAAAAATCACGATTACTCGGCGATTAATCGCCGACTAGTCGCTAGTCGGCCTCCTACTGAGTAATTTTTCACTAATCAGTCAAAAAATCTCTAGTCGGTCAAAGCCGGTCCAAGCCGCCCTAGTCGCCCCTAGTCGGCCCAAGTCGCCCTAGTCGGCCCATTTGAAATCCTTACAAAACAGGTCCAAGATGACAACTTTAGCCCATTTTTCTTATCCCTTACCTAATATGACGAAGAATTTGAGTCGCCGAGGAGATTGAATACGAGTCGGATGGTGTCGAAATCATTGAACACTACGGGGATGACGATTACATTTGAGCTATTTGTTAATGTTTGAATTTTAAGTAGTGAGACTTGTTATATTATGACTTATATGTAAGTTTAGTTTGTATTTTGAACTACTTTTATCTTTTTAAGTATTATATTGATATGGATGTGTGAGTATATATATACATATTTATAAAAATAATAAAATTTACATATAAAGTTCTGATCCGATTAATCCCGAGTAATCCTGAGTAATCCCGAGTGGTAGCTAGTCCCCACCTCACCGACCGACTAGCGACTAGCGAGTTCTCCAACCTTGGTTTTTCTTTGTTTCTAGCCCTCTTATTCAGCTGTACTCTCTTTGTTTTAAAAAGCCCGCATCGTTATAAATTTCATGGTTAACATTGAACAAGAAACAAATCATGTAAAACTGCATCATAGATTAAGGTGGTATAACTTAATCCATGTATCATGAAATCAACAAAAAGAAATTAGCTTTGAACATTAGTGTTCGGCTAACCAAATCTATTCATTTTTCTAACTTAGACGTGAAAGAAAGCAATTTTTAACCAACCCGACCCGAAACCCGTTCTGACCCGGACCCGTTTCAACCCGACCCCGTTCTGACCCGAACCCGTTCCGACCCGAACCCGTTTCGATCCGAACCAAAACAACCCTTTTTTGTAATTGACCCGTTTTGACCCATGACCCGACCAGAACCGACCCGTTTGCCAGGTCTACTACACAATATCAGGGTATTTTCGTATAGGCATGTACCCATGGTTGAATACATATATCAGAGCACCAGCTTGCAGCAAAGACTTTTAGCTCAACATCTCAACCAACCCATGATTCGTTTCACACTTTCACCTTAATTTGCTAATTTTGACCCGTTTAATATAATTTCAGTATAGATACAATGAATGATGGATAATAATGAAATGAAATTTGTTATAAGATCCTAAGTAACTTATGGACCAGGTATGTGTTAGGACTAAAGTCAGCATCTGTGATGAGTTTGACTATTTTGAAGTCTAGAGTTGATGTGAAATCTTGAGTTACAACTTACAAGGACTACTGAATGATTTGCGTTAAACATCATAACAAATAAATTTTAAACATTACATATCATCTTGAATCTCCTTATATAAATATCTTTATAAACTTATAAAAACAGTTAGTGTAAATATTATATCAGATTTCTTGGATGTTAAATTGGTGACTTTTAGTGAGAACTGTTAGTTTTGACTTAAATTGGGTTTCTTGTGGAAATTGTGTTCAAAATCGTGACTCGAAGGATGTTAGTCACCACTGAATTGATTTGTGTTTGGATGAATATCCTAGTAAAAATATGTTTATTTAAATTATTTATGAAAGTTGGTTATTATTCAGCTAAATTGGAAGAACTCGTTTCTTTTTGTGATAGAAACAACAAACGGGTCAAACGGGTACGATTTTAAAAGAACCGGTAATTTGTAAGTTCAGCTCACTAATTTTGTTTGTTTAGGAATAGGGGCATGTCCACAAGTGATTTGATCTAGGATGAATCAAATTATTATGTTTTGGTTATTAGATTCAAAATTTGCAATTCTGCACTAAGTGCAGAAATTGAACAGTTACTTGATCATAGAAATCTAGAAATTTACACCACTTATAATAATAAATATATTAATAAAAGGGAAGATTTTAATATGGTAAACCTTGTCACATAATCATTTTAAGTCTTCATGGTTCCTCTCATACGTAATCAGCAAAGTTAATGGCTTATATCGAAATTCAAAACAGTGCATTTTGATCATACAACGTATAACAGTAAAGCACAATCAGGCCAGTAGATCTGTTTACTTTGACTTAAAACAACTCAGGCCTCATCTACAACCGAATGAATAGAAACTAACTTATTTTATTTTTGTCAGTTGACCTGTGACTTAAAAATCTGAGCTTCACAAAACCATACTATCTCCACCCTAGAATAGCTGCCTTCTTTGGGATTAAGGGATGCTTACTCGTTGTTATGTTTCAAGATTCCTATTAAATTAAACATTCAACACACAAACGGGTCAATTAAAATCTTAATGTTTACATAAGAGTCCATATTGCCTTTCTACTGTGATATCTTTATTTATGTATTTATTTACAGTTTTATTCAATGTAACTTTTAGAACTTGACACTTAAGGCATTTCATCAAACATCTTGTAGGCATCGTAAGGGTACTAACCCAGTAACACCCAAAATCAACTTTCTTGTTATTCTAATCAATTCAACCCATCCTTACTAATATGTTGAGATGTTACAACATATTATTTGATCGACTAAATTTAGGCACGAATAATAGCAAAATGAACCAACCGGACACCTATTACACATCTAGAGTCTATCTAGGGTGGGATGACATCATTAGGGGATTCAATCATAATTCGTCATTCAATTATCAAATCCAAACAATAATCACAGGAATAAATATGAACCCATGTGTCATAACAAAACAAAAATTAATGCGCCAAATACAAATACATTGCATCAAAGTTAAACAAAAGAAACCAAACCGGTGAACCTACTGTGAAGTTGCTGACTTTCACATGTTCAACTCCTTTTCCGGTCAACCAAGACCAATTCTTCAACAACCCTTTTGACCCGTTCATGGGAAACCCCGTTTCGACCCATTTCGATGACCGGCTATAACCCAATCAAGATTAACACAACACCGACAGCCCAAGTTCCTCTTCTGCAACCCAATTAAACATAGCTACAGCCCAGTTGAGTCCATATCATGTTATCTTTTGATCAAGCCCAAGTTAACTTCAGCAACTATTCTTTCAATATTCGTTTCTGCATTGCAATTAAACATTTTAATATTAAGACTAATTCAACTCTCATGTGATCTTACATCACTATCCTCATCTCCTTTAGTTCTTCTCAACACACAAATAAATTGTTTTTACAAACAATTAATTCTAACTTACTGTATTTTTGTGAGTTGACCTACGACTAAAAAAGTCAAATGTTGAATCTGCAAAAATTTGAGCTTCACAAAACCTTGCTTTCTCCATCTTTGAATATATGTCATCTACGTCCAGGTTAAAACCTGCAAAGAAAGTAAAAAAGTTTGACTTTTTAAGACTAAAAAAACATTTTCTTTTTGCAATTGTCATGAGCATAGCAAAATAATGTTAAAAAAAAAAATACAAACCTGCAGGGTGTAGAAACTCTTTCTAGTTCCTGAAGAGCCTCTTCCATTTTCCGTATCTTCTAACCTCTTTCAATTCAATATAGAAAAGAAAAATATGTGTCATAAAGATCTTATTTAATCTCATAATTTCTAAATAATTTACATTATCATCTACCTCCGGGTTCAGAAAATCACATAAATTTTGATATATCCATAGAAAATACTGTTAACTGAGTTAAACTTGCAAAGAAAGTAAAAAAGTTTGACTTTTTAAGACTAAAAAAAAACAATTTGTTCGTTGGCAACTATCATGAGTATAGATAAATAATGGTTAAAACAACAAAAAACAGACCAGGGTTCCAGAAGCTTGCTTTTTCTTGTTCCTGAAGAGCCTCTTCCATTCTCTAAACAAACTTGCATTTTCAGTTTCTTCTAACCTCTTTCAATCCAATCTAGAAAGGAAAAATATGTGTCGCAAAGAAGTTAATAAATCTCATAATTCTGAATAATTTACTTAATTGTCTTTAGACCGTATGTAAAATTTGTTGTTTAAATGAAATAAAAAATAAATATATAATTTACACATATGAAAAAACCACAAGGAGTCAAAAGGTTATATAATAAAAAAGTACCTTAGAAAATTGTGATGTCGGGGAGATGAGAGATGAGGGGATAGTAGTGGGATCCTCTTCCTTCACACCTTTTTCTCAGATCTGGGCATTCATGTATTCTCAAACTCAAAAGTGAAGGAAGCAGCTGTTTTGGCAGATGTTTCATCTTTGGACAGTACCAAATGTAGAGATGTTGGAGGGAGGTGAGGTGTTGGAGTCCCATTGAAAGTGATTCCAGTTTCTCAAAATCTCTTATCCAAAGATGAGTAAGAGAAGAGGGGAATAGGTGGGATAATTGTCTAAAATTCCTCACATCGGGTTCATTACATAACGTTAGGTAAACAAAGGAAGATGGAAAATTCTGAGGGCCCCACTCTGACATGGGCTTCTTCAACCCCCCTATTCCAAGGGAACACAAATTGGGGGGCCAAACCCCACCATGACAGGAAGCATCAATACCTGGACAATCTCTGATTGTCAAATCTTTTAATGAGCTGAGATTCATCATTTGAAGGGCAGAAAATGACTCCATGCTTTTACATTCTACTATTTCCAGAAGGGTGAGTACGGGAAGTTGGATGTCAGGAAATGACTCAAGACTTGGGCATCTGTATAGATACAACTCAGTGAGGTAAATGAAGTTACCCAATTGCATGATTGATTTCAAATTTGTCCAACCATTTATATCTATGCTTTCAAGCATGGGCATGCTTGCGCTGCTAATCTTTTCCATTAGTTTCTCACAACCAGATATTTCAAGTGACTTGAGTTTCTGCCCTCCTCCTCCTGTTGCTGCTGTTGGGAAGGAGACATGTGTAAGTGAACTACAATAACTGATATCCAAACTTTCAATGCTATTTGGACAACAACAACGCTCCATGTTGTCACAGCCTCTTACCTCCAAAATCCTTAGAGATGACAGGTTGCTGCCCCCCAAATTAGCCTCATCTTCTTTCTCTCCTAAACTCACCAAATCTGAACAATAAGATACTTCCAATTTCTTTATATTCACAAGAACCTTACTCGCCTCTTCTTCTGATTCCCACAAGAATCTTATTTCATCACACTTCTTAATACTTACTTCTTCAACTGCCCCAATATGTTCTATAACACCTCTCCACACCTCATAAGTAAGCCCTGAAATAGAACTCATTTTCAACTTAGTAATTGATGAAGCTGCCCGAACCAGACTTCTCAACACACCATCGCCACATTCAGCAATTTCTAAAACCCTTAGCGAAGGTAGTGCTTCAGCTGAGACATCAATCAATTCAGGACAATTGTGTATATGAAGCTCTTGAAGGAAAGAAAAATCTGCATCGTTGGTAGACCATGTCTTCCATCCCAACATATCTTTAAACTGTAAAATTTTAAATTTAGGTAGTTTTCCAGGTGAGAATTCATTCATACTGGGACAACTTTCTATATGAAGTTCTGTAAGGGATGGAAGCACTAAAACCTCGCTATTGGTTGACCATCCCTCCCACCCACTGATATTTTTAAACCTTAGAACTTCAACTGAAAGTAGTGTTTTTAATGAGACTTCAATCAATTTGGGACAATCTTCTATCTGAAGCTCCCGAAGGCAAGGAAACACTGCATCAGAAACCTCATTATTGGTTGACCAAACCTCCCACCTTTGCATATCTAAAAACTTTAGGATTTCAAGTGAAGGAAAGGCAGCAACAGTTAGCTGGTTGGTCCCAATTAACTCCGAACCTATGAATTCAACATTAGGCATGCTACTTATATACAACTCCTTAAGTGAAGGTAGTTGCCCAAGTGGTGGTAGAGATGTACAATTCTTACAGTTTCTCATAGACACATGAACCAACTGACGAAAAGAGGGATCCCCAACCCATTCTGGAAACTCTTTTCCCGGATATGAATAAATTGAAAGCTCTTTCAACCATTTACTATCAGGTTTCAACTCTTTGAGAACCTCCTTTTCAGGTGTTTCATGTTGAGAACCATCTCCCCAATTCAGCGTTAACTTAGTAAGCTTTTTTAGAGATAATTTTGCCTCATGTGCATCCACTGCGCTTTGCACTTTGCACAACCCTTCAATGGAAAGTTCCCCACCGAGATTATTTAATCCCTTAAGCTCCGTTATAGCAAACCCACCATCTCCTCCAATGACAATCTTGGTGAGAGTTTGTAGGCTTTTCAGCTCACCAATCCCCAAGGGAAACTCTATACGAGACGGAGTATCCCTAAAGTCAAAATGTTGCAACTTTTTGAGCTTTGAGAAGCTTTTAGGCAACTTAGTCAATCTCCAACAGCCAAAAATGATCAGTGTTTGTAGATTAAAAAGATTGCCAATGTTCTCTGGTAACTCTTTGATGTTAGTTCGAGATAAGTTAAGATATCTCAAGTGCTTCAAACTACCAATATAATCTGGAACCTCACTTATCTCAAAGCCACTCAAAGAAAGGACCCTTAAGAGTGGTAACTGAGGAAGTAAGTCAACCAGAAGCTTACTGGAAAGGTACCTTATTGTTCTTTGATTTTGATCCATAGATACTGCCAACAATGTTCTTAGACTTCTTGCCCTTTTAAATGGCTCAAACTTTTGGTAAGCTTCATATTCCTCACAAATAAATGACATATGACGGTACTTTGCCAAAGCTTCCTTCCCCGGCTCGGTATGATTCTCAAACCTTAAAACAAAATCTTTGGCAACAAATGTGGCCAAATCATTCATCAGGTCGTGCATCACATATAAAGACTCGTCATTAGGTGCATGCTGAAAAAAGGACCTTGATAACAATGCTTCAAAATCTTCTTTGCCAAAGTCTTCTTGTGACTTGGTTGCATTTGATTGGCTTAAAAAACCTTCCCCCATCCACAATAAGACTAACTCTTCTTTGTTAAACAAGAAGTCCTTAGGGAATAAGGAGCAATATGCAAACAACCTCTTCAAGTTTGCAGAAAGATCATGATAACTTAGCATAAGGGCCGGAAAAATCACCTTCCAATCTTCAGGGAGATCACCAACATATTTAGAATCCCATATCTGACTACTTAACACGTCGTCCCATTTTTCAGGTGTTGTTTTTGTTCTGAGTAGTCTTCCAATTGCTTTTAAAGCCAAAGGCAAAGTACCACACTTTTTCACAATAGCCTCACCCTTTTCCCTAAGGTTTGGGTATGGATCGAAGGTATCCACACCCAATGCATGCAAAGCAAATAAAGACAAAGCATCTTCAGAGGACAAACTCTCCAGAAGGTCTAGATGACCAAAACCTAGCGTTTTGAGTAATTCCTTCTTGCGAGTTGTCATGATTACCCTACTTCCAGGAGCCCCTGAATTTAGTGGTCGCGCTAGCTTTTCCCAATGGTCATAGTTCTCAGTCCACACATCATCAAGTACTAGTAAAAATCGCTTGTCTTTAAGTTGCTCTGTAAGAGCGACTTGAAGCTGATTTAAATTTTCAAATTCCTTGTTTTCCTTAGACACATCTTGAAAAATGGTTTTGCTTATCTTAAAGACATCAAAATCATCAGAAACACAAACCCATGCCTTGAGTAGAAAGTGATCCTTCACCTCTGTATCATTATACAACATTCTAGCTAGAGTGGTCTTACCAACCCCACCCATACCAACTATGGGTATTATGCTAAAGTTTTCCTTAGATGACCCATCATCCCCTAACAACTTCTTCAGCAGTCTCTTTTTCTCGCCTTCTCGCCCAACAACATCAGATTCTAGCAAAGAGGTTTCGTTTCCTCTATTAGGATCTGTCTCCTTTCCATCTTTCACAGTCAAACCTAGCTCAGCGTTTGCTTTATATAGACGTTGTAACTCGATGGTAATACTATCTATCTTGGGAGACAACCTATGACTTAGTGAGAAATTTGTGCAGCAAGTTGGGACAATGAGTTTTTTTACCTTGCTTGTGCTTGCTCCTGATTCCTGGGTCAGCTCACGACGCATGGCTTCCGTAGCCACATCATCGAGTACATCTTCGATATCATAAGCCAAATGCTGGAGACTGTTGAGCCATATTCCAACAGATCTGTCAGTTACTTCCTTTTCAGAAGCATCATGAAGCAGAGCTTGGATCAGGGACAGTTCTCTCCCCAAATTCTCGAGCTCGGAGTGAATACCCTGAGCGCGAGCATACCTTTTAAAGGCTTCATCAGAGAGCTTCTCAAAAATGAGTTTGACAAGTGCAGAAGTAGCAGCATCAGCCATTGGTAACAGTAGTAAGCTGGGAATGTGAGTAAGTATTTGGTTTGTATGAGAGGAAAGTAGATGAGATGTGATGAGTGCACCCTGCACACTTAACGTTATAATCATATCAAGTCTTGGTGAAAATATTTTAGTATTCTTTTGAATAGTCAAGATAGGCGGCCATGAGTGGGTGCCAACTTCAACGTTAATATTTATTTTAAAATGATAAAGTTGATCAACTGGGTGCTTTTACAGCTGTTCCTCTCTTATAATATTTATTTTAAAATGATAAAGTTGATCAACTTTTTTTTGAAAAGTAAACTTCATTAAAACACGCGAGACCTCAAATCAAGGACCGCAAAGGAAAACCACCAAACCAGCAAACCGAACGGGATACAGCAGACAACCGAACAACAAAAAAGCTAGACCTAAACGGAACCACACGAACGAGCACGAACCTCTACACCCAAACTGACTAACAAACTACCATAAAAACTACTAAAAACAACCGATATCACAATCAATCTTTATCCCGCTGTAAACATTCCTTAACAATTGTATCTCTCACCATACCCTTGAAATTGGTCAACCGGACGCCAAGCAATTCACCCAAGGCTATCGTAGCATTTACCTCCTCCTCAACACCATTAAGATGTTCATCTGTCGAAGTCCCATTATCACCCCCAGGAGGGGCATTTAGGTCCAAAGATTCTTCTGTTTCACTGTTGTCATCATCGTCATCTTCCAATCCCAAAAGATCGTTCAACCCAAATGGGTCATTTGTCCTAGCCTTCTTTCCTTGAAGTTTGTGTGAGCCACTAGAAGAGTAATTGCTTGGCCGGCCCATGTCCACCCACTTTTTAATTTTCTTACGTTTAGTGACGTTGTGTGAGTCGGTAATACAATCACCTTCTCCACCCAAATTATTTTCAAATTCAAAATTGGGACCCGGAATAAATTCCCCATGATTGCCACCTTCTCTAATTAAAGGCTCTTGACATAATGGAGAGTTATTTTCCATGTCTTTTTCACCAGTGGGACCCGGTATACAATCCCCTTGATTAGCAGCTGACCGACCGTTGCCGACTGATTCCTCACCGGAACCCTCGTGAACCGAAATTACGTTACCTTCCTGAACCGACTCACCCGAATTAATGGAAACCTCCTCCAGATTATCATTTACTTTCTGAACATGATCTCGATTCTCTAGACTCTTAGACTGTTGACTAAGTTCATCAATTAGCTCGGGCACCCAATCTCCCAATTCTTCCATTACCCAGACACAGAATTTCCTATCCTTCCAGTGCAACACTACCTCCTCTGAAATTCTCTTCCCCTCCCCAGTCAAGATCCCGATGTTTTCGAGAGATAAATCGTTATCGGATTCTGACCTATTTGCTTTATGCAATACCTTCCCAAAAAGATTGGCCACCGAATCAATAACTTCATTCGATAGTAAATTAAGAGGAATACCTTGAACTTTAATCCATGCTAGTCGTTCGAATCCCACTACTTGACCCTGCCAGAAATCAACCCTTGAAAAACACTCTGTTAACAACCGAGCCTCTTGTCGTACAGCCAATGCAGTTTCTTGTTTTTCAAAAGTAACTAGCACATCAAGGCCTCCCACATATTGAATCTTACTATACGACGGACATAACTCGTGCATGATCTTTTTAACCTTCTTGAGAGCATCTAAATCAACCATACGCGCAATAATTGCTATCCCCTGCACACTTGAAAAAGCATTAATATGATCCGGAATCCGGATCGTTTTGGCAGAATTCTGCGGCTTAAGACCCAGAAGCTTATCTCTAAACGACAAACCACCTGCATTCCATATAGGATTCCTAGCTTCTCCATTATCACGTGCAACATTATATGCCGGGCCGTGAACGTTGGACTTGTTTTGACCAGTGTCATTATCATTCCTAATCTCACCTTCTTCTAGTACAAAACGAGCCAGGCTAAACCATAAAAGACAGTCTCCCATACGAATCTTACGTAGACTTTTAAGTAAATCCTCTTTATCTTTAACATCCAACATAGAAATAAAACCAAAACGATTACCTCTTTTGTCTCTTTTTCTCGCAATGTAAAGATCGAAAATCTGGCCAAACTCACGTACAAACTGGGCCAAATCATTACCGCTGCAATTATCAGGAAGATTCGTCACAAAAAACTTGGTAATTCGACGTTGAAACTGATCGGGGATGGCTTTGGGAGGAGGTCGGCGGTCGCCCATCCCTAAGTTTTCAAATGATGGATGAAAACATTAAGATTGGCAGGAGTGGAGGAGATGAATGAGGTATCAAGATCTGGGTCTTGAACTGATGAAGAAACAGAGTGTTTCGAGATATGCTGGATCTTGAACGGAACGAAGAAGATGACCGGATCTGAGCGGATCTGCTGGAGGAGATGATCGAGATATGCTGGATCTTGACCGGATCTGACCGGATCTGAGCGGATCTTGCTGGAGCGGGCTTGCGGCTTCATAAAGTTGATCAACTGGGTTCTAAATAATAACCTTAACAGCTGTTCCTCTTACAATATTTATTTTAAAATGATGAAGTTGATCAACTAGGTTCTAAATAATAACTTTTACAGCTGTTCCTTTTATAAAAATTAAATTAACAAAACTTAGGAAATTGTTTAAAGGACATTTCAAGAATTAATGAAGGTGTCGAATATAATATTGAATATAATATTGTATCATATCGTATCGTATCGCATAGTCTAGTATAAGTCATGTATAGACATATCTGTGTAGTATCATCTCGTATAGGCCTATAGGTGTAGTACCGTATCATATGGTGTCGTATAAGTCTTGTATAGGTCTCGTATAGGCTTATAGGTATCGTATAGGCCTATGGATGTAGTATAGGTCCCATGTAGGCCTATAGGTGTAGTATAAGTCTCGTATAGGACTATATGTGTAGTTTAGGTCCTTTATAGGCTTATAGGTCTTGTATATATGTAGTTTAGGTCAAGTATAGGCCTATACTATACTATACGATATGATACTATACGCTATACGCTACTATACTATACACAATACGATATGATACTATACGATACGATATATAGGATACCATACAACACCCATATATGCATATACAAGACCTATAGGGGACATATACAATACTTATACAATACAATACGATACTACGTCTATACAGGACATATACTACACTATACAATACAATACGGTATCACACTTATAGTCTTATATGAGGTCAATACGTGACCTATACTACACCTATACGATACGTCGTATAAAAATGATTAATCTATACTATATAATAAAAGAAACCACTTTCGGGACACTTGTCATCATATTAGGCCATCTCTTATAGATAATATTATTATTTTAGTTTAATATCTTCTAATTAATTATAGATAACACTCCTACTAAATATTATTTAGTTTAATATCTTATGGATAATTATTATTTAGTTTAATCTCCTCCTCATTTATAATATTGTTTATTTAAATTAATTATTACTTCTATATTTATCTATTTACTTCAAATTCAAATTTACTTATCTAATTTGATCTTAACTATATATTTGAACGTTTTGTTTAGTTTGATATCAAATAGATTTTACGAAACTTAAAATAAAATTAACTAATTAGAGTAAATTACACAAACTGTCATTTATTTATATACTAAATTGCACTCATTGTCCTTTGTCTTTAAAAAAACATGCAAAATGTCCTTTAATTTCTAAGTTTTGCACGCTCTTTGTCCTTTAAGATAATTAATGTTAACCTTTTAGTTAACTTTAAGGTAAAATTACCATGTTACCTAAAAGATATAATTTTGAGTTTATTTATAGAAGACATAACCTGTAATTTACTTAAGTTCTTTTCTTTTATATTTTTTCATTTCTTTTTTATTTTATTAAATATACCACTACTGTTTTATTGATTACTTTAATATTTTCTTAATTCATATTTTACTATTCTTTTAATAATAAAAATATATGTTTTATAATTTATTTTTTTGTTTGATTAAATTATTTACTCTTTTTATTTCACAAACACTGTAATTTTTATACTATGTTTTTACATTAGCCGTTATTGAGATCGAGTTATTTTTTTAACACTTTTACAATTATAATATGTTATTCGAATGAAATTTACACCCAAATATGGGAAAAAGCATGTCAGTGGGGCGATACGATGTAGGATCGTTGTATGACACGAATAAGTCGATCAGAAGAGTTGTTTATCCGAATCAAAGGCGGAATCAATGAAACGGACGCTTGATGTAATTATAACCGTCTCTTGTATTAATCTGATAGAATTACAGCACCTGGAGACAATCCGGCAGCACTTCGTTACCAGATCGCACACACTAATTCCGTTACAAATGACAACACAGCACTCCTATATATAGTAAGTGTAATTTCGCTTGAATGGACCAAGGCCACCTTCAAGCGAAATTAACATTGTTAATTTCGCTTGAAATGGTCTTTGTCAGCTTCAAGCGAAATTACCAACTTAACTATAAATTTCACTTTCTAGCACCTCGAGCACTGGTCATTCTATCCTATCCTATCTCATGACTCGATACAAGACGAAGTCAATAGACATATTGCACTAACAGACTCCCCCTTGGATGTTGACGAAGTCTTCAGTGTCGAGTCTTTATCATGACACATCTTTAGTCTTGATCAGTCTTCATGCTCTGTCCAAATTGTCTAGCACTGTAAGCATCCATCAATCTTTATCTTCTTTGATCAGCTTCTATCTTCAAATGTTGTACCAGGATCTAACTCTGGCTCTTTCTTTCTTCAGGCTCCCCCTTTCATCAAGCTTCCGTGCTTTAGGGATCGACACCTTGCTTTCCGGTTACAAGCTCCCCCTTGCTTCGAGCTCGTCTTCAGACTCCCCCTTAGACTCAGCTTCCGGGATCGTAGTCTGGTACAGTATCTGCAATCACTCATACGTTTATAAGTAACAACATTTTGAATTTCAGTTATCCAGGAATTGTAACCTGGCTCACTCAATCTTTCTAAACTAACACATCTTATGAATATTGGCAGTTTCAGCGGCGAAGATTTTGGGTTATTAGCGGCCGAGCAATAGCGGCGACCGTTTAGCGACGACATGTCGCCCCTATTGCTTTTAGCGACGATTTTGGCCATCAATGGCGACGATAGTTGTCGCCCCTATTGCTCCTGTTTCTTGTCTCATTTGTATTCAGTTTGGTTTTGTGTCTTTGTAATTGTATCCACAAGTGAATACAATTGATTTGATCTAGGATTGACCAATTTATTGACTTTGGTAATTAGACCCAAAAATTTGCAATTCTGCACTAACTGTATAACTGAAACAGATTGCTTGATCTTAGAATCTAAATTTTACATCATTTGTGTTAAAAAAATATTTGAACAAATGATAACATTTCATTTAGCCTTTGTATTAGATGTCGTTGCAGGGGATATGATATTTGGGCATCCAGAGATTCTCAATCTCAAAAGTGAAAGGCAACAACATTTCTCATAGATGTATTATCTTTGGGTAGTTGTTAATGGTGAGATGCTGAAGGGATGTGAGGTGATGGAATCCAACCGAAAGTGATTCCAGTTTATCAAATTTCAAGTCGAAGCTCTGTAAGAGTGGAAGGAAGAAGAAGGGACAATTGACTAAAATTACTGAGATGTTCGCAACGTCACGTCAGGTGAACAAGGGAAGTTGGAAAATTTTAAGGGCTCCGCTCTAACAAAGGCTTATTCAACCCCCCTATTAATTGGAAACACAAATTGGGAGGCCAACGCCCACAAGGAAAGAAATCATCTGTTCTTGGGACATTTTTCTATTTTTCAAATAATTTAACAAGGTGAGCTTTGTCTGAATGGCTGGAAAAGAAATCATCATACAGTGTTATGTTTTTGACACTGGATTCTATTATGCTATTTAATTTTTATTTTGAATACACATCTGTTGGATAATCTTGACATGACGGGTCAATGGGTATGGGTCAAACAGGTCATCTGGGCCAGCTGGTTCAGTTGCAGTTTATTTATTTGTTTAGTAATTTAGTTTGAATAAGTATTAAGTAGTCAAATTGAACGTTTGGATTTTGGTTTGAGTCGCACGAGTCTTTAGGAGGGTTCCTTTTGAATAGGTGATAGCACGTGTTGCAGTAGTTAGTTTGCTGTTTTGAATGGAGCTTAGTTTACGTGCATGCATGCCTATATAAGTGCTTCAAACTACAAATGAGCTACAAAGTTCAAGATGAATATTCTTTATATTTTTATGTTGTAATCACAGACCCAATTTGCTGAGCATGAGCACCAACTTAGTGAGACGAATGCTACTAGTGAGAAACTTGTGAATAAACATATAATGAGCTACAAAGTTCAAGATGGTGCTGCAGAATATAAAGCATGCGTCATGGTCCTTTTACGATGAGCTCGAAAATGCAGCAGTATGGTCCTTTTCAAAAATATTGTTTTGTGCTGCTCAATGTCTTGTAAATGTTCTTGTAACTCTTTGTAATATGATATGGTTATATAATAATAAGATTTTATGATTTTGTGGTTGTTCTGATTAATTTGCGTAAATGCTCATGAAATCAGTGGCGGATGTAGCATATACCGGGGGGCAACCCCCGCTACGGCTTGGCGCGGAAAAATTTGACGTTTTTAGTGTAAATTTTGGAAAAAATTGATGTTTTTTCGATTTCGTTACGGCTTATTTATAAAACGTTACGGCTTGGCGTGAATCCTAGATCCGCCACTGCATGAAATGGTTGCTAATTCCATAGACCAATGGTTGGAAAACAAAATAAAAGTCAACTATAACAAACTGCAATCTGCAGGAATGATGTTTTTAGCTCAATGCTTGGATACACTAAATTAACTATATAGTTGAATACCATATCAGGTTGTTCCTGTGTACCAATGGTTGAATGCATATCATTGCACCAACTTGCAGAAATAATGTTTTAATATTGATTCACTGTACTATAGGACGTTTGACCCGTTTTATGACTATTAGTTGATGTTGATTACTTGTATTTGTATGTAATATGTAAAGAACCATCTCTAAGTATCTCAAAGTTTCTACATCAAGTTTTCACTTTTTGTATATATGCATGGATAACTTAACGATTACTACTTTCCTTTTCTTGATTTCAATTGTTTCGAAATAGCAATTTAGGTTTGGAATGCAACCTCACAATTAGAGGTGGCAATCTTGACACAAAGGCTTTCAAGTGGGTTAATTTGGGTTGCTTTTAAAATTATATGGGTTAGTTTGGGTAAGTTATTTTAACTAAACGGGTCACAACGGGTCAATTGAAATTCCATGTTGTTATTTTCGGGTCAAAGCGGGTCGACAACTTTAAAGAAATGGGTCGATGTGGGTTAACACCTTAAAGAAACGGGTCAGATTTCGGATCAGTATGGGTTTCGGGCAGCACAAGTATCCGCACAAGACGGGTTACGGCACGGAATAGGTTTTGGATCGGAACGGTTTCAGTTCGAATTAAGTTTCGGACCGAGATGGGTTTTGGCACGCGGCAGGTTTTGGATCGGAACGGGTCGGTTCGGATCGGGTTCTGGCCGACACGGGTTTCCGCACGGGACAGGTTTCGGATCGCAACGGGTTTTAGGCCGACACGAGTTTCTGTACGGGACGGGTTTTAGGCCGACACGAGTTTCCGCACAGGACGGGTTTCGGATCGCAACGGGTCTTAGGCCGACACGAGTTTCCGCACGGGACGGGTTTCGGATCACAACGGGTTTTAGGCCAACACGGGTTTCCGCACGGGATGGTTTTTGGATCGCAACGGGTTTTAGGCCGACACGGTTTCAATATTTTCAGTTTTTTTTTGTTTCGTTTCGGTTTGTTTCCGTTTGGTTGGTTTATTCGGTTTCGTTTCGAGAGAAGTCTTTTAACGTTAAGATCTTTATAGAAGTCTTTTATCCTTTTGGCTTCTGCTTCCATCTTCAGTTTTTCTCAATGTTGCAAAAATCACGATTACTCGGCGATTAATCGCCGACTAGTCGCTAGTCGGCCTCCTACTGAGTAATTTTTCACTAATCAGTCAAAAAATCTCTAGTCGGTCAAAGCCGGTCCAAGCCGCCCTAGTCGCCCCTAGTCGGCCCAAGTCGCCCTAGTCGGCCCATTTGAAATCCTTACAAAACAGGTCCAAGATGACAACTTTAGCCCATTTTCCTTATCCCTTACCTAATATGACGAAGAATTTGAGTCGCCGAGGAGATTGAATACGAGTCGGATGGTGTCGAAATCATTGAACACTACGGGGATGACGATTACATTTGAGCTATTTGTTAATGTTTGAATTTTAAGTAGTGAGACTTGTTATATTATGACTTATATGTAAGTTTAGTTTGTATTTTGAACTACTTTTATCTTTTTAAGTATTATATTGATATGGATGTGTGAGTATATATATACATATTTATAAAAATAATAAAATTTACATATAAAGTTCTGATCCGATTAATCCCGAGTAATCCTGAGTAATCCCGAGTGGTAGCTAGTCCCCACCTCACCGACCGACTAGCGACTAGCGAGTTCTCCAACCTTGGTTTTTCTTTGTTTCTAGCCCTCTTATTCAGCTGTACTCTCTTTGTTTTAAAAAGCCCGCATCGTTATAAATTTCATGGTTAACATTGAACAAGAAACAAATCATGTAAAACTGCATCATAGATTAAGGTGGTATAACTTAATCCATGTATCATGAAATCAACAAAAAGAAATTAGCTTTGAACATTAGTGTTCGGCTAACCAAATCTATTCATTTTTCTAACTTAGACGTGAAAGAAAGCAATTTTTAACCAACCCGACCCGAAACCCGTTCTGACCCGGACCCGTTTCAACCCGACCCCGTTCTGACCCGAACCCGTTCCGACCCGAACCCGTTTCGATCCGAACCAAAACAACCCTTTTTTGTAATTGACCCGTTTTGACCAGAACCCGTTTTGACCCATGACCCGACCCGAACCGACCCGTTTGCCAGGTCTACTACACAATATCAGGGTATTTTCGTATAGGCATGTACCCATGGTTGAATACATATATCAGAGCACCAGCTTGCAGCAAAGACTTTTAGCTCAACATCTCAACCAACCCATGATTCGTTTCACACTTTCACCTTAATTTGCTAATTTTGACCCGTTTAATATAATTTCAGTATAGATACAATGAATGATGGATAATAATGAAATGAAATTTGTTATAAGATCCTAAGTAACTTATGGACCAGGTATGTGTTAGGACTAAAGTCAGCATCTGTGATGAGTTTGACTATTTTGAAGTCTAGAGTTGATGTGAAATCTTGAGTTACAACTTACAAGGACTACTGAATGATTTGCGTTAAACATCATAACAAATAAATTTTAAACATTACATATCATCTTGAATCTCCTTATATAAATATCTTTATAAACTTATAAAAACAGTTAGTGTAAATATTATATCAGATTTCTTGGATGTTAAATTGGTGACTTTTAGTGAGAACTGTTAGTTTTGACTTAAATTGGGTTTCTTGTGGAAATTGTGTTCAAAATCGTGACTCGAAGGATGTTAGTCACCACTGAATTGATTTGTGTTTGGATGAATATCCTAGTAAAAATATGTTTATTTAAATTATTTATGAAAGTTGGTTATTATTCAGCTAAATTGGAAGAACTCGTTTCTTTTTGTGATAGAAACAACAAACGGGTCAAACGGGTACGATTTTAAAAGAAGCGGTAATTTGTAAGTTCAGCTCACTAATTTTGTTTGTTTAGGAATAGGGGCATGTCCACAAGTGATTTGATCTAGGATGAATCAAATTATTATGTTTTGGTTATTAGATTCAAAATTTGCAATTCTGCACTAAGTGCAGAAATTGAACAGTTACTTGATCATAGAAATCTAGAAATTTACACCACTTATAATAATAAATATCTTAATAAAAGGGAAGATTTTAATATGGTAAACCTTGTCACATAATCATTTTAAGTCTTCATGGTTCCTCTCATACGTAATCAGCAAAGTTAATGGCTTATATCGAAATTCAAAACAGTGCATTTTGATCATACAACGTATAACAGTAAAGCACAATCAGGCCAGTAGATCTGTTTACTTTGACTTAAAACAACTCAGGCCTCATCTACAACCGAATGAATAGAAACTAACTTATTTTATTTTTGTCAGTTGACCTGTGACTTAAAAATCTGAGCTTCACAAAACCATACTATCTCCACCCTAGAATAGCTGCCTTCTTTGGGATTAAGGGATGCTTACTCGTTGTTATGTTTCAAGATTCCTATTAAATTAAACATTCAACACACAAACGGGTCAATTAAAATCTTAATGTTTACATAAGAGTCCATATTGCCTTTCTACTGTGATATCTTTATTTATGTATTTATTTACAGTTTTATTCAATGTAACTTTTAGAACTTGACACTTAAGGCATTTCATCAAACATCTTGTAGGCATCGTAAGGGTACTAACCCAGTAACACCCAAAATCAACTTTCTTGTTATTCTAATCAATTCAACCCATCCTTACTAATATGTTGAGATGTTACAACATATTATTTGATCGACTAAATTTAGGCACGAATAATAGCAAAATGAACCAACCGGACACCTATTACACATCTAGAGTCTATCTAGGGTGGGATGACATCATTAGGGGATTCAATCATAATTCGTCATTCAATTATCAAATCCAAACAATAATCACAGGAATAAATATGAACCCATGTGTCATAACAAAACAAAAATTAATGCGCCAAATACAAATACATTGCATCAAAGTTAAACAAAAGAAACCAAACCGGTGAACCTACTGTGAAGTTGCTGACTTTCACATGTTCAACTCCTTTTCCGGTCAACCAAGACCAATTCTTCAACAACCCTTTTGACCCGTTCATGGGAAACCCCGTTTCGACCCATTTCGATGACCGGCTATAACCCAATCAAGATTAACACAACACCGACAGCCCAAGTTCCTCTTCTGCAACCCAATTAAACATAGCTACAGCCCAGTTGAGTCCATATCATGTTATCTTTTGATCAAGCCCAAGTTAACTTCAGCAACTATTCTTTCAATATTCGTTTCTGCATTGCAATTAAACATTTTAATATTAAGACTAATTCAACTCTCATGTGATCTTACATCACTATCCTCATCTCCTTTAGTTCTTCTCAACACACAAATAAATTGTTTTTACAAACAATTAATTCTAACTTACTGTATTTTTGTGAGTTGACCTACGACTAAAAAAGTCAAATGTTGAATCTGCAAAAATTTGAGCTTCACAAAACCTTGCTTTCTCCATCTTTGAATATATGTCATCTACGTCCAGGTTAAAACCTGCAAAGAAAGTAAAAAAGTTTGACTTTTTAAGACTAAAAAAACATTTTCTTTTTGCAATTGTCATGAGCATAGCAAAATAATGTTAAAAAAAAAAATACAAACCTGCAGGGTGTAGAAACTCTTTCTAGTTCCTGAAGAGCCTCTTCCATTTTCCGTATCTTCTAACCTCTTTCAATTCAATATAGAAAAGAAAAATATGTGTCATAAAGATCTTATTTAATCTCATAATTTCTAAATAATTTACATTATCATCTACCTCCGGGTTCAGAAAATCACATAAATTTTGATATATCCATAGAAAATACTGTTAACTGAGTTAAACTTGCAAAGAAAGTAAAAAAGTTTGACTTTTTAAGACTAAAAAAAAACAATTTGTTCGTTGGCAACTATCATGAGTATAGATAAATAATGGTTAAAACAACAAAAAACAGACCAGGGTTCCAGAAGCTTGCTTTTTCTTGTTCCTGAAGAGCCTCTTCCATTCTCTAAACAAACTTGCATTTTCAGTTTCTTCTAACCTCTTTCAATCCAATCTAGAAAGGAAAAATATGTGTCGCAAAGAAGTTAATAAATCTCATAATTCTGAATAATTTACTTAATTGTCTTTAGACCGTATGTAAAATTTGTTGTTTAAATGAAATAAAAAATAAATATATAATTTACACATATGAAAAAACCACAAGGAGTCAAAAGGTTATATAATAAAAAAGTACCTTAGAAAATTGTGATGTCGGGGAGATGAGAGATGAGGGGATAGTAGTGGGATCCTCTTCCTTCACACCTTTTTCTCAGATCTGGGCATTCATGTATTCTCAAACTCAAAAGTGAAGGAAGCAGCTGTTTTGGCAGATGTTTCATCTTTGGACAGTACCAAATGTAGAGATGTTGGAGGGAGGTGAGGTGTTGGAGTCCCATTGAAAGTGATTCCAGTTTCTCAAAATCTCTTATCCAAAGATGAGTAAGAGAAGAGGGGAATAGGTGGGATAATTGTCTAAAATTCCTCACATCGGGTTCATTACATAACGTTAGGTAAACAAAGGAAGATGGAAAATTCTGAGGGCCCCACTCTGACATGGGCTTCTTCAACCCCCCTATTCCAAGGGAACACAAATTGGGGGGCCAAACCCCACCATGACAGGAAGCATCAATACCTGGACAATCTCTGATTGTCAAATCTTTTAATGAGCTGAGATTCATCATTTGAAGGGCAGAAAATGACTCCATGCTTTTACATTCTACTATTTCCAGAAGGGTGAGTACGGGAAGTTGGATGTCAGGAAATGACTCAAGACTTGGGCATCTGTATAGATACAACTCAGTGAGGTAAATGAAGTTACCCAATTGCATGATTGATTTCAAATTTGTCCAACCATTTATATCTATGCTTTCAAGCATGGGCATGCTTGCGCTGCTAATCTTTTCCATTAGTTTCTCACAACCAGATATTTCAAGTGACTTGAGTTTCTGCCCTCCTCCTCCTGTTGCTGCTGTTGGGAAGGAGACATGTGTAAGTGAACTACAATAACTGATATCCAAACTTTCAATGCTATTTGGACAACAACAACGCTCCATGTTGTCACAGCCTCTTACCTCCAAAATCCTTAGAGATGACAGGTTGCTGCCCCCCAAATTAGCCTCCTCTTCTTTCTCTCCTAAACTCACCAAATCTGAACAATAAGATACTTCCAATTTCTTTATATTCACAAGAACCTTACTCGCCTCTTCTTCTGATTCCCACAAGAATCTTATTTCATCACACTTCTTAATACTTACTTCTTCAACTGCCCCAATATGTTCTATAACACCTCTCCACACCTCATAAGTAAGCCCTGAAATAGAACTCATTTTCAACTTAGTAATTGATGAAGCTGCCCGAACCAGACTTCTCAACACACCATCGCCACATTCAGCAATTTCTAAAACCCTTAGCGAAGGTAGTGCTTCAGCTGAGACATCAATCAATTCAGGACAATTGTGTATATGAAGCTCTTGAAGGAAAGAAAAATCTGCATCGTTGGTAGACCATGTCTTCCATCCCAACATATCTTTAAACTGTAAAATTTTAAATTTAGGTAGTTTTCCAGGTGAGAATTCATTCATACTGGGACAACTTTCTATATGAAGTTCTGTAAGGGATGGAAGCACTAAAACCTCGCTATTGGTTGACCATCCCTCCCACCCACTGATATTTTTAAACCTTAGAACTTCAACTGAAAGTAGTGTTTTTAATGAGACTTCAATCAATTTGGGACAATCTTCTATCTGAAGCTCCCGAAGGCAAGGAAACACTGCATCAGAAACCTCATTATTGGTTGACCAAACCTCCCACCTTTGCATATCTAAAAACTTTAGGATTTCAAGTGAAGGAAAGGCAGCAACAGTTAGCTGGTTGGTCCCAATTAACTCCGAACCTATGAATTCAACATTAGGCATGCTACTTATATACAACTCCTTAAGTGAAGGTAGTTGCCCAAGTGGTGGTAGAGATGTACAATTCTTACAGTTTCTCATAGACACATGAACCAACTGACGAAAAGAGGGATCCCCAACCCATTCTGGAAACTCTTTTCCCGGATATGAATAAATTGAAAGCTCTTTCAACCATTTACTATCAGGTTTCAACTCTTTGAGAACCTCCTTTTCAGGTGTTTCATGTTGAGAACCATCTCCCCAATTCAGCGTTAACTTAGTAAGCTTTTTTAGAGATAATTTTGCCTCATGTGCATCCACTGCGCTTTGCACTTTGCACAACCCTTCAATGGAAAGTTCCCCACCGAGATTATTTAATCCCTTAAGCTCCGTTATAGCAAACCCACCATCTCCTCCAATGACAATCTTGGTGAGAGTTTGTAGGCTTTTCAGCTCACCAATCCCCAAGGGAAACTCTATACGAGACGGAGTATCCCTAAAGTCAAAATGTTGCAACTTTTTGAGCTTTGAGAAGCTTTTAGGCAACTTAGTCAATCTCCAACAGCCAAAAATGATCAGTGTTTGTAGATTAAAAAGATTGCCAATGTTCTCTGGTAACTCTTTGATGTTAGTTCGAGATAAGTTAAGATATCTCAAGTGCTTCAAACTACCAATATAATCTGGAACCTCACTTATCTCAAAGCCACTCAAAGAAAGGACCCTTAAGAGTGGTAACTGAGGAAGTAAGTCAACCAGAAGCTTACTGGAAAGGTACCTTATTGTTCTTTGATTTTGATCCATAGATACTGCCAACAATGTTCTTAGACTTCTTGCCCTTTTAAATGGCTCAAACTTTTGGTAAGCTTCATATTCCTCACAAATAAATGACATATGACGGTACTTTGCCAAAGCTTCCTTCCCCGGCTCGGTATGATTCTCAAACCTTAAAACAAAATCTTTGGCAACAAATGTGGCCAAATCATTCATCAGGTCGTGCATCACATATAAAGACTCGTCATTAGGTGCATGCTGAAAAAAGGACCTTGATAACAATGCTTCAAAATCTTCTTTGCCAAAGTCTTCTTGTGACTTGGTTGCATTTGATTGGCTTAAAAAACCTTCCCCCATCCACAATAAGACTAACTCTTCTTTGTTAAACAAGAAGTCCTTAGGGAATAAGGAGCAATATGCAAACAACCTCTTCAAGTTTGCAGAAAGATCATGATAACTTAGCATAAGGGCCGGAAAAATCACCTTCCAATCTTCAGGGAGATCACCAACATATTTAGAATCCCATATCTGACTACTTAACACGTCGTCCCATTTTTCAGGTGTTGTTTTTGTTCTGAGTAGTCTTCCAATTGCTTTTAAAGCCAAAGGCAAAGTACCACACTTTTTCACAATAGCCTCACCCTTTTCCCTAAGGTTTGGGTATGGATCGAAGGTATCCACACCCAATGCATGCAAAGCAAATAAAGACAAAGCATCTTCAGAGGACAAACTCTCCAGAAGGTCTAGATGACCAAAACCTAGCGTTTTGAGTAATTCCTTCTTGCGAGTTGTCATGATTACCCTACTTCCAGGAGCCCCTGAATTTAGTGGTCGCGCTAGCTTTTCCCAATGGTCATAGTTCTCAGTCCACACATCATCAAGTACTAGTAAAAATCGCTTGTCTTTAAGTTGCTCTGTAAGAGCGACTTGAAGCTGATTTAAATTTTCAAATTCCTTGTTTTCCTTAGACACATCTTGAAAAATGGTTTTGCTTATCTTAAAGACATCAAAATCATCAGAAACACAAACCCATGCCTTGAGTAGAAAGTGATCCTTCACCTCTGTATCATTATACAACATTCTAGCTAGAGTGGTCTTACCAACCCCACCCATACCAACTATGGGTATTATGCTAAAGTTTTCCTTAGATGACCCATCATCCCCTAACAACTTCTTCAGCAGTCTCTTTTTCTCGCCTTCTCGCCCAACAACATCAGATTCTAGCAAAGAGGTTTCGTTTCCTCTATTAGGATCTGTCTCCTTTCCATCTTTCACAGTCAAACCTAGCTCAGCGTTTGCTTTATATAGACGTTGTAACTCGATGGTAATACTATCTATCTTGGGAGACAACCTATGACTTAGTGAGAAATTTGTGCAGCAAGTTGGGACAATGAGTTTTTTTACCTTGCTTGTGCTTGCTCCTGATTCCTGGGTCAGCTCACGACGCATGGCTTCCGTAGCCACATCATCGAGTACATCTTCGATATCATAAGCCAAATGCTGGAGACTGTTGAGCCATATTCCAACAGATCTGTCAGTTACTTCCTTTTCAGAAGCATCATGAAGCAGAGCTTGGATCAGGGACAGTTCTCTCCCCAAATTCTCGAGCTCGGAGTGAATACCCTGAGCGCGAGCATACCTTTTAAAGGCTTCATCAGAGAGCTTCTCAAAAATGAGTTTGACAAGTGCAGAAGTAGCAGCATCAGCCATTGGTAACAGTAGTAAGCTGGGAATGTGAGTAAGTATTTGGTTTGTATGAGAGGAAAGTAGATGAGATGTGATGAGTGCACCCTGCACACTTAACGTTATAATCATATCAAGTCTTGGTGAAAATATTTTAGTATTCTTTTGAATAGTCAAGATAGGCGGCCATGAGTGGGTGCCAACTTCAACGTTAATATTTATTTTAAAATGATAAAGTTGATCAACTGGGTGCTTTTACAGCTGTTCCTCTCTTATAATATTTATTTTAAAATGATAAAGTTGATCAACTTTTTTTTGAAAAGTAAACTTCATTAAAACACGCGAGACCTCAAATCAAGGACCGCAAAGGAAAACCACCAAACCAGCAAACCGAACGGGATACAGCAGACAACCGAACAACAAAAAAGCTAGACCTAAACGGAACCACACGAACGAGCACGAACCTCTACACCCAAACTGACTAACAAACTACCATAAAAACTACTAAAAACAACCGATATCACAATCAATCTTTATCCCGCTGTAAACATTCCTTAACAATTGTATCTCTCACCATACCCTTGAAATTGGTCAACCGGACGCCAAGCAATTCACCCAAGGCTATCGTAGCATTTACCTCCTCCTCAACACCATTAAGATGTTCATCTGTCGAAGTCCCATTATCACCCCCAGGAGGGGCATTTAGGTCCAAAGATTCTTCTGTTTCACTGTTGTCATCATCGTCATCTTCCAATCCCAAAAGATCGTTCAACCCAAATGGGTCATTTGTCCTAGCCTTCTTTCCTTGAAGTTTGTGTGAGCCACTAGAAGAGTAATTGCTTGGCCGGCCCATGTCCACCCACTTTTTAATTTTCTTACGTTTAGTGACGTTGTGTGAGTCGGTAATACAATCACCTTCTCCACCCAAATTATTTTCAAATTCAAAATTGGGACCCGGAATAAATTCCCCATGATTGCCACCTTCTCTAATTAAAGGCTCTTGACATAATGGAGAGTTATTTTCCATGTCTTTTTCACCAGTGGGACCCGGTATACAATCCCCTTGATTAGCAGCTGACCGACCGTTGCCGACTGATTCCTCACCGGAACCCTCGTGAACCGAAATTACGTTACCTTCCTGAACCGACTCACCCGAATTAATGGAAACCTCCTCCAGATTATCATTTACTTTCTGAACATGATCTCGATTCTCTAGACTCTTAGACTGTTGACTAAGTTCATCAATTAGCTCGGGCACCCAATCTCCCAATTCTTCCATTACCCAGACACAGAATTTCCTATCCTTCCAGTGCAACACTACCTCCTCTGAAATTCTCTTCCCCTCCCCAGTCAAGATCCCGATGTTTTCGAGAGATAAATCGTTATCGGATTCTGACCTATTTGCTTTATGCAATACCTTCCCAAAAAGATTGGCCACCGAATCAATAACTTCATTCGATAGTAAATTAAGAGGAATACCTTGAACTTTAATCCATGCTAGTCGTTCGAATCCCACTACTTGACCCTGCCAGAAATCAACCCTTGAAAAACACTCTGTTAACAACCGAGCCTCTTGTCGTACAGCCAATGCAGTTTCTTGTTTTTCAAAAGTAACTAGCACATCAAGGCCTCCCACATATTGAATCTTACTATACGACGGACATAACTCGTGCATGATCTTTTTAACCTTCTTGAGAGCATCTAAATCAACCATACGCGCAATAATTGCTATCCCCTGCACACTTGAAAAAGCATTAATATGATCCGGAATCCGGATCGTTTTGGCAGAATTCTGCAGCTTAAGACCCAGAAGCTTATCTCTAAACGACAAACCACCTGCATTCCATATAGGATTCCTAGCTTCTCCATTATCACGTGAAACATTATATGCCGGGCCGTGAACGTTGGACTTGTTTTGACCAGTGTCATTATCATTCCTAATCTCACCTTCTTCTAGTACAAAACGAGCCAGGCTAAACCATAAAAGACAGTCTCCCATACGAATCTTACGTAGACTTTTAAGTAAATCCTCTTTATCTTTAACATCCAACATAGAAATAAAACCAAAACGATTACCTCTTTTGTCTCTTTTTCTCGCAATATAAAGATCGAAAATCTGGCCAAACTCACGTACAAACTGGGCCAAATCATTACCGCTGCAATTATCAGGAAGATTCGTCACAAAAAACTTGGTAATTCGACGTTGAAACTGATCGGGGATGGCTTTGGGAGGAGGTCGGCGGTCGCCCATCCCTAAGTTTTCAAATGATGGATGAAAACATTAAGATTGGCAGGAGTGGAGGAGATGAATGAGGTATCAAGATCTGGGTCTTGAACTGATGAAGAAACAGAGTGTTTCGAGATATGCTGGATCTTGAACGGAACGAAGAAGATGACCGGATCTGAGCGGATCTGCTGGAGGAGATGATCGAGATATGCTGGATCTTGACCGGATCTGACCGGATCTGAGCGGATCTTGCTGGAGCGGGCTTGCGGCTTCATAAAGTTGATCAACTGGGTTCTAAATAATAACCTTAACAGCTGTTCCTCTTACAATATTTATTTTAAAATGATGAAGTTGATCAACTAGGTTCTAAATAATAACTTTTACAGCTGTTCCTTTTATAAAAATTAAATTAACAAAACTTAGGAAATTGTTTAAAGGACATTTCAAGAATTAATGAAGGTGTCGAATATAATATTGAATATAATATTGTATCATATCGTATCGTATCGCATAGTCTAGTATAAGTCATGTATAGACATATCTGTGTAGTATCATCTCGTATAGGCCTATAGGTGTAGTACCGTATCATATGGTGTCGTATAAGTCTTGTATAGGTCTCGTATAGGCTTATAGGTATCGTATAGGCCTATGGATGTAGTATAGGTCCCATGTAGGCCTATAGGTGTAGTATAAGTCTCGTATAGGACTATATGTGTAGTTTAGGTCCTTTATAGGCTTATAGGTCTTGTATATATGTAGTTTAGGTCAAGTATAGGCCTATACTATACTATACGATATGATACTATACGCTATACGCTATACGCTACTATACTATACACTATACGATATGATACTATACGATACGATATATAGGATACCATACAACACCCATATATGCATATACAAGACCTATAGGGGACATATACAATACTTATACAATACAATACGATACTACGTCTATACAGGACATATACTACACTATACAATACAATACGGTATCACACTTATAGTCTTATATGAGGTCAATACGTGACCTATACTACACCTATACGATACGTCGTATAAAAATGATTAATCTATACTATATAATAAAAGAAACCACTTTCGGGACACTTGTCATCATATTAGGCCATCTCTTATAGATAATATTATTATTTTAGTTTAATATCTTCTAATTAATTATAGATAACACTCCTACTAAATATTATTTAGTTTAATATCTTATGGATAATTATTATTTAGTTTAATCTCCTCCTCATTTATAATATTGTTTATTTAAATTAATTATTACTTCTATATTTATCTATTTACTTCAAATTCAAATTTACTTATCTAATTTGATCTTAACTATATATTTGAACGTTTTGTTTAGTTTGATATCAAATAGATTTTACGAAACTTAAAATAAAATTAACTAATTAGAGTAAATTACACAAACTGTCATTTATTTATATACTAAATTGCACTCATTGTCCTTTGTCTTTAAAAAAACATGCAAAATGTCCTTTAATTTCTAAGTTTTGCACGCTCTTTGTCCTTTAAGATAATTAATGTTAACCTTTTAGTTAACTTTAAGGTAAAATTACCATGTTACCTAAAAGATATAATTTTGAGTTTATTTATAGAAGACATAACCTGTAATTTACTTAAGTTCTTTTCTTTTATATTTTTTCATTTCTTTTTTATTTTATTAAATATACCACTACTGTTTTATTGATTACTTTAATATTTTCTTAATTCATATTTTACTATTCTTTTAATAATAAAAATATATGTTTTATAATTTATTTTTTTGTTTGATTAAATTATTTACTCTTTTTATTTCACAAACACTGTAATTTTTATACTATGTTTTTACATTAGCCGTTATTGAGATCGAGTTATTTTTTTAACACTTTTACAATTATAATATGTTATTCGAATGAAATTTACACCCAAATATGGGAAAAAGCATGTCAGTGGGGCGATACGATGTAGGATCGTTGTATGACACGAATAAGTCGATCAGAAGAGTTGTTTATCCGAATCAAAGGCGGAATCAATGAAACGGACGCTTGATGTAATTATAACCGTCTCTTGTATTAATCTGATAGAATTACAGCACCTGGAGACAATCCGGCAGCACTTCGTTACCAGATCGCACACACTAATTCCGTTACAAATGACAACACAGCACTCCTATATATAGTAAGTGTAATTTCGCTTGAATGGACCAAGGCCACCTTCAAGCGAAATTAACATTGTTAATTTCGCTTGAAATGGTCTTTGTCAGCTTCAAGCGAAATTACCAACTTAACTATAAATTTCACTTTCTAGCACCTCGAGCACTGGTCATTCTATCCTATCCTATCTCATGACTCGATACAAGACGAAGTCAATAGACATATTGCACTAACAGACTCCCCCTTGGATGTTGACGAAGTCTTCAGTGTCGAGTCTTTATCATGACACATCTTTAGTCTTGATCAGTCTTCATGCTCTGTCCAAATTGTCTAGCACTGTAAGCATCCATCAATCTTTATCTTCTTTGATCAGCTTCTATCTTCAAATGTTGTACCAGGATCTAACTCTGGCTCTTTCTTTCTTCAGGCTCCCCCTTTCATCAAGCTTCCGTGCTTTAGGGATCGACACCTTGCTTTCCGGTTACAAGCTCCCCCTTGCTTCGAGCTCGTCTTCAGACTCCCCCTTAGACTCAGCTTCCGGGATCGTAGTCTGGTACAGTATCTGCAATCACTCATACGTTTATAAGTAACAACATTTTGAATTTCAGTTATCCAGGAATTGTAACCTGGCTCACTCAATCTTTCTAAACTAACACATCTTATGAATATTGGCAGTTTCAGAATCGAAAAACTGGCCTTTTTAACAATTAAAGAATCCAATTCCCTCACAGTTTATCTTCCAAGTCCAAACTAATGACCTTGGAGATATCACAAACTGTTTTTTATTTTTGTTTAAAATTCATGTTTCAAATTAATGAACTTGTTTTATTTTCAGAAACACAATCAGCTTACTTAGATTTTGACACTCAGCATCTCAGACATCGGTTGTCGAAAATAAAGCAGAATCAAAAATCTTTTTGTGTTTTCTGAAAATATAAAGCAGTAAAGAAATATTTACAAATATATATACAGACACTATTTTTGTTTGAGTTTGCGTTAGAGGATCATATCAGTTTTTGACAAGTCACAAGTACCGTTGAGCTTAGTTACACATTAAGAATTAAACAATTCACTTAGATTGTTGTAACGACTCTCATCAAAAGTCATAATTATTAAAATAATTTGACCAATAGGAAACCCTAATTGAGACACCCAAGTGATTCTGTGCAAACCCTAAGATTTTCATAATTTTCAGAATCAGGATTAGGGCCCCTAAAACTCAGAGGGGGCATTCCCTACTTGGTGATTATCTATAATTGCGTGTTCAGGAAGTTGAAATTTAATATATCGTCGACTCAGCAGTGCTAGAAACACGTGGCAATCAGATAGCCCATTTTCAACCCATACGATGCGTAGGGGTTTTAAGCCTACGGTGCGTATGCGTATCATACGATGCGTATGGCATCTTTAGCCTACGATGCGTAGGGCAGACCAAATTTCACCTATAAATAGAGGACATTGGCATTCGCTTTCTGGTGTTCAAACGACGAAAGAATTCGTCCAATTCTTCGTGTTATCGTCTGTTTACTTCAATTAACACACACGAATCTCAAATTAAGCATAGCGGGGTGCTGCAGAACAGGGTATTAACTTAATCGCTATTACGATTCATTGTCCGATCGATCCATATATCCAATGGATGTTTAAGTGCCGCCCACATTAGGGTTATACTTTATCGTTCGTCATTAATTTGATGGATTGTCGTTAATTCGATAGGTAAAGTATTATACTTTGTCGTTCGTCGTTAATTCGACGGATCATCGTTAATTCGATGGATGAAGTATTGCACTTTGTCATTCGTTGTGAGAATATGATCTCGTGAGTTATCGTAAAATGCTATATTAAGTTACTTACCTAGTTCGTGTGCATTAGGTTAAAAAGGCTAATCAATAGGCTAGGCTCTGCTCAAGTTAAATCTGCAATATATCAAAGGATTATCTGTAGACTAAGCTTTGCCCGTAGAAATCTGCAATGTGAGTTCATTTCTCTTTTCTCACAGTTTGTGAGTCCATTATATTTTCTCACAGTTTTATCACCTTTTTGTATTTACAAAGATTTTACAGAATCCTAAATAATTACCAGTTATACTTACAGTGATTAAGTTTTTATATTAACTACTGGTATGAAAGATTTTATATATTATTTGATTCTTATTATTATTTGCCAGAAAGTTAGTTAATATTATCATGATTACAATAACATTGGAAATTATGTATTTTACTAAGATTATATTTTAGTCTTAGTCACATTAAAATATTAAATAATGATATTACAATTATTTAATTAACATATTTTATAATTATAGTAATTTGACATAAATTGATATATGTCATTTTCTGGATTAAATGGTTTTTATGCCAAAAGTAATATATTTGACAAAGAAATGTCACGGGACACAATTATGTCCAAGGACACGGGTTGAGAGAATGATCAACAGTGTTATGAATAGAAATTACTAGTTGAGAGAATGATCAACAGTAATATAATCTGAGTTACTAGTTGAAAGAATGATCAACAGTAACATGACCGAAAGCACTAGTTGAAAGAATGATCAACAGTGTTATAGAATCACTAGTTGAAAGAATGATCAACAGTGATATGACCAGAATCATTAATTGAAAGAATAATCAATATTGATATGATTATAGTCACAGGAATCGCCTAGTGACAGATAAATTGAATAATAGTCAAATACATTTATTTGATGAATTCACTATCGGACTAAAGTGAAGTCAATAATTGATATGATTACTGTCACATTGGAACTGTCATTATTTGACAAATACTGAGTGAATTGGGTAAATATAAAAACCTTAATACTGTAAGGTATAACAATATATTTATAAAAATGGAATGAATTCACTCAGTGTTATCGCTGACAAAACCTTTTTAAAACATTTTTCAGGTAAGTGGAATAAGAGCTGGATACGACACTGAAAAGGCTTCAAGAAGTGGCTTATTTTATTTAAATCAAATTAAGAAATATTGTAAACAAAATTCACATTATAAAACATGGGTTTATCCCATTTCTTTAAATAAAATCCGGTGTTTTCTAAACTCTGATATTTTTCCTAACTCACGGTCCTGATGAAATTTCCGCTGCAACGTTTTTAAAAACCGGTACCGCTGGACTGTTCATGGCACCCGATTCCGTCCAGGGTGGGTCGGGGGACGTGACAGAAGGTGGTATCAGAGCCAAACTCAAAGAGCCACTTGTTTAAGCTAATTAGGTGTTCTTTTTAATACCTAAACTTAAACAATAAAGTTAGGAAACTGATACAAATTAACATATGTGTTATATATGAATATATATATATGTTAATATGCACAGATAATATCCTGGAAGTATTGTTTATTTTCTGTGATGTTAATATGTGAAAATGTTTGCAATTCAGATGTCGAATGAAGTACCACATAATCCAGAAGTTCATGTTAATAATGAAAATCCTTTGGATAAAAATGCTATAGAAAATTTAATAGCTCAAGGAATAGCTAATGCTTTACCTTCAATAATTAAAGCTGTTAAAAATACCGTAGAACCTACCAAAGTTGTGAGTAGCAAGCATACTCGTGACGATGGTTTTAGCCATAGTATCAATGGAGGTAATGATGATATTATCAAAACCCCATTTCCTAAGAAAAAGAAGGCGATGACTCTTGGGTGTACCTACAAAGAATTTTTAGCCTGTAAACCAACTGAGTTCGCCGGTAATGAAGGAGCTACAGCTGCTCTGCGATGGTTGGAAAAGACAGAAGCTGTTCTTACAATCAGCAAATGTGCCGAAGAAGATAAGGTGATGTATGCATCTAATCTCTTTAAGGAAGAAGCCTTAGAATGGTGGAATACAATTCTTCAGGCAAAAGGAAGTGGCATGGCTTATGCCATGAATTGGGAAAAATTCAAGGAAATGACAGAAAGGAAATTTTGTCCTCCTTATGAAAAGGAACGAATAGCTAACAAGTTCCTAAATCATAAAATGATAGATGTCAATTGTCGTGAATATACGACTACGTTCTTCGAATATGCAAGAATGGTACCAACTCTGGCTTCGCCAGAACCTGTACTTATTTCTCGTTATATTTGGGGATTAGTTAGTGAAATTCGAGACATAGTTAAGGCCACTAGACCACAGACTATTGAAGAAGCAGTCGAACTAGCTAACATGCTGACAGATGGACTAATTCGCACCAGAGAAGAAAATAAGAAGAAAGAGTTAGCCCAGAAAATTTCCCAAGAATTCTACAAGAAGACAGGAACTGAGCCGTCATTGGAGCAACCTATCTGCAGAAGCTGTAACAAAAAGCACTCAGGAAAATGCCGTTTTAGGAAAACATCCTACTGTAACTTCTGCAAGATGGCCGGACATACAGAGGAAGAATGTAGAAGGAAAACTACTGTTTGTTTCAATTGCGGAGAAACCGGACACATTAAACCATATTGCCCTAAACTAACCAAAGCACCTGACAACAAGGCCAGAACAACAGACGGAGCTAAGAAGAACGCGCGAGCATTCGTACTTACTACGCAAGAAGCATAAATGATTCCAGACGTAGTCACTGATATGTAGTATTTAAGATAAGTTATTATTTGACCTTAGTACAAGTAAAAGTTTATAAATAAATACATTATGTCAAGAATTTCATCTATTCAAAACCATAACAGAATTGTTTGGTTTTCACTTTCACTAAATCATTCATTTGGTCACGATCACCTTGCGGTGACGTTTTCATAAAATTTGAAGCTTGTGCTAATCTCATATATGGGTTTAATTATTTATTTATATTGAATCCGTTTTGTTGGTTTATTCTATAAAATCAATCCTAACACAATTATGTGCTAAGATAATGATACACAATGTCATTTCATATTTCGGTGTATCTCTTAAAGATTTTTATATCAACAATCGAGCGTTTCGTAATCTTTATTATTTTATCATCTTTGATCGAAAAACATTATTCAAGTATTTCGATTTCAATCCTACTCGATTTATTTGAAACATTCGGATTTACTTCATTTGATTTAAAGCATGGTGAAATTTGTTTCATTCACCACTATTATTTTCAATTCCTATGACACCTTGTGGTGGCATTTTCTTTCAATTTGAATCTTGAGATAATCTCATTTTCACTCCTGATGAACGAATTTTAATTTCGGTTGGTTCATCATCTTAAACAGTCTTAATACAATTATGTGTTAAGATAAGTGTACACAAATTCATATCATATTCCGGTGTACCTCTTAACGTTTCTTTCATCATTTATCGAAAATTCTATACTATTCATTTGTTCTTTTCATTTGAAAACCCTCTTCATTAAAACTTTCAGTTGATTACACGGTGAAATTGTTCAGTCACCGTAATTATTGAATTATTTCAATCCTTACGACACCTTGTGGAGTCGTTATAAACTTGTAGCTTGAGCTAATCATAAGCATACGAATTTTTCAAAATCACGTATGTATTTCGTTGGACTCATCATTTGAAAGTAGTCTTGATGCAATTATGTATTAAGACAATGATACACTAAATTCTGTTGTACTCCAGTGTATCCTTGCAAATTCAATATTGTCAACACTCTGATTTTTCTCTTGTTATAATTCGATAGTTGACAATCATTTTCGTGCTTCTATTTCATTTTGAACTTGTTGATTCTGAGTCTTCTTCAGTTGCCAATCAAAGTAAGCTTTCTTTTGACAAAAGAATTTTTATTTGATTCTAAAAATTCTTTACATTCATTTGATCATATATCTTTTGACTTGAAAATAGTCACATTGGAAATTATATCATTTCATCTCATTCGTTTGACATCGATTTCTTCAATTCAGTTGAACCTTTGAAATTCTACCTATTGTACAACTTATATTCACAAAATTCAATTCCGTGTCATCTACCTTAATATTGTATTTATTGACTAGAATATGACATAAGTCTAAAAGAAATATCATAACCCAAATACACTTGGAAGCTGGAACCTGAAAAAGTATTCCTACTTATTCCAGCAAATCTCGAGGACGAGATTTTTATTAAGGTGGGGAGAATGTAACGACTCTCATCAAAAGTCATAATTATTAAAATAATTTGACCAATAGGAAACCCTAATTGAGACACCCAAGTGATTCTGTGCAAACCCTAAGATTTTCATAATTTTCAGAATCAGGATTAGGGCCCCTAAAACTCAGAGGGGGCATTCCCTACTTGGTGATTATCTATAATTGCGTGTTCAGGAAGTTGAAATTTAATATATCGTCGACTCAGCAGTGCTAGAAACACACGTGGCAATCATATAGCCCATTTTCAACCCATACGATGCGTAGGGGTTTTAAGCCTACGGTGCGTATGCGTATCATACGATGCGTATGGCATCTTTAGCCTACGATGCGCAGGGCAGACCAAATTTCACCTATAAATAGAGGACATTGGCATTCGCTTTCTGGTGTTCAAACGACGAAAGAATTCGTCCAATTCTTCGTGTTATCGTCTGTTTACTTCAATTAACACACACGAATCTCAAATTAAGCATAGCGGGGTGCTGCAGAACAGGGTATTAACTTAATCGCTATTACGATTCATTGTCCGATCGATCCATATATCCAATGGATGTTTAAGTGCCGCCCACATTAGGGTTATACTTTATCGTTCGTCATTAATTTGATGGATTGTCGTTAATTCGATAGGTAAAGTATTATACTTTGTCGTTCGTCGTTAATTCGACGGATCATCGTTAATTCGATGGATGAAGTATTGCACTTTGTCATTCGTTGTGAGAATATGATCTCGTGAGTTATCGTAAAATGCTATATTAAGTTACTTACCTAGTTCGTGTGCATTAGGTTAAAAAGGCTAATCAATAGGCTAGGCTCTGCTCAAGTTAAATCTGCAATATATCAAAGGATTATCTGTAGACTAAGCTTTGCCCGTAGAAATCTGCAATGTGAGTTCATTTCTCTTTTCTCACAGTTTGTGAGTCCATTATATTTTCTCACAGTTTTATCACCTTTTTGTATTTACAAAGATTTTACAGAATCCTAAATAATTACCAGTTATACTTACAGTGATTAAGTTTTTATATTAACTACTGGTATGAAAGATTTTATATATTGTTTGATTCTTATTATTATTTGCCAGAAAGTTAGTTAATATTATCATGATTACAATAACATTGGAAATTATGTATTTTACTAAGATTATATTTTAGTCTTAGTCACATTAAAATATTAAATAATGATATTACAATTATTTAATTAACATATTTTATAATTATAGTAATTTGACATAAATTGATATATGTCATTTTCTGGATTAAATGGTTTTTATGCCAAAAGTAATATATTTGACAAAGAAATGTCACGGGACACAATTATGTCCAAGGACACGGGTTGAGAGAATGATCAACAGTGTTATGAATAGAAATTACTAGTTGAGAGAATGATCAACAGTAATATAATCTGAGTTACTAGTTGAAAGAATGATCAACAGTAACATGACCGAAAGCACTAGTTGAAAGAATGATCAACAGTGTTATAGAATCACTAGTTGAAAGAATGATCAACAGTGATATGACCAGAATCATTAATTGAAAGAATAATCAATATTGATATGATTATAGTCACAGGAATCGCCTAGTGACAGATAAATTGAATAATAGTCAAATACATTTATTTGATGAATTCACTATCGGACTAAAGTGAAGTCAATAATTGATATGATTACTGTCACATTGGAACTGTCATTATTTGACAAATACTGAGTGAATTGGGTAAATATAAAAACCTTAATACTGTAAGGTATAACAATATATTTATAAAAATGGAATGAATTCACTCAGTGTTATCGCTGACAAAACCTTTTTAAAACATTTTTCAGGTAAGTGGAATAAGAGCTGGATACGACACTGAAAAGGCTTCAAGAAGTGGCTTATTTTATTTAAATCAAATTAAGAAATATTGTAAACAAAATTCACATTATAAAACATGGGTTTATCCCATTTCTTTAAATAAAATCCGGTGTTTTCTAAACTCTGATATTTTTCCTAACTCACGGTCCTGATGAAATTTCCGCTGCAACGTTTTTAAAAACCGGTACCGCTGGACTGTTCATGGCACCCGATTCCGTCCAGGGTGGGTCGGGGGACGTGACAATTGTCGATATACTGGTCCACTTAAATTTTCACACAAATTTCAACTCATTCAGGATACGAATTAGGTATTTTAAGAACTTAAACCCATTCATGTGTCCCACCTCTTGAATATACTCCCGTATCCAGATCCCAATATTCAGTCTTACAGGTGAGTATACCTAGATGATATATGTAAGGGGTTAAATTGCGAAGAACCATGAGAGCTCAGGTCAGAACTTCCGTTCAGCAGAGAGATGACGGCTTCGACTTTTGGTGTGTCCCCTTTAGAGGATCTTTTCTTCAACAGCAATGATTATCAATTTTATTGTTTCATCATTTTTTGCTGAGGGCAGCGCTATATTTCAAGCAAGCGGAAAGTATTATACGGGGACTAGGCCATTGCTTCCGCATTATCAGAAGTCCCGGGATAATACCCCAGATATCACTAAGCATAAAGACCTAGTATCTCAGAAAGAGGGGTCCTTCAAACGAGATTTCAGGGGTTACCTATATATCCAAGTAGTGTTCCCCACGAAATAAGCAAGTTTGAATTTAGGTTTATATCCCGAAAAAGTCTACTAAATGTATAAAAATCTACCGACACATCCACGGTGAGATCGTTTAACACATTTTGACTTTTCAATTCTTTAGCGTACTGTAACTGTCTACTGATGTACTATCATTTCCTCTTTTTACACAAAAACTCAATTTTGAATTTTATCATGTTTTTGGCTTTTTCAAATTTTCAAATGTTTTTGGATTTTCTAACAATATTACTCCCCCTAAAATGCAAAATCATTTAAAGAAAATTTGACAACCAATACTGATAGCTTTGCCTCGCTATCCATTTTCTGCTTCTCATGTACTGATTTACAGAAAATCTAACATACCCCCATGATTTACAACACATTGATATTTACAGTTTGAAAACCGTTTTTCAATCTTGTGAAAATAATCATGTTTGTTCAGCCGTGAGGGTTTCGGCGTATTCAATCAACCATATTTTTGAAATTTTTGAATTTTTGACAAAATAAAAACATATTTTTGGTTTTTCAAAATTTTTCAATTTTTAGGGTTTTTGAAATATTGTTTATTTATGTACAGAAAACAAACAAACTTCCTGTTTCAACCAACACATGATTCAGCAGCCTCCTTTCCTCGTTGTGCCAGGCTGCTCCAACTTTCATTCTCACAATCTTTGGTTTTGTTGAGCACCTGCACAATCAAACTACTTGATTACTTGAACAATTTTGCCCAGGTCTGGTTGACCTTAGGCATTTCAACATAATATGTATCATGCAGTTTCGGAAAATCTTTTTCATCAAAGACTTTTTCATCTTTGACTTCAACTGTCTCATCTTTTACCGAAGTCACTTGTTTCTTAATACTCCATGTTTGACCTTTCGGAGTACCTCTTTTGTAAAAATGTGACTCTTTTTGAACATTTTGATTTTGAACAACAACTTTTGGTTTCCAAAACTCTTGGGGTTTTGTCATATCAACAGATGTTTTCCAACTTTGTGTTGTTCTAAATCTGGGTGTGTGAGAATTCCAGGTCTGTTCTGAATTGAACCTATTCGGTTTTGATTTCCAAGTTTGGTTCGAAACAAAGTTGTTTGTGTTGTACCTCCAAGTTTGTTTTGAATCAAATTTGGTCGACCTTTGTTTCACATTCTCATATTTCTGTTTCACAACATTTTCAGACTTCTTTTTGTCAACATCCACAGGTTTCAGATTTGGACACTTTCGTGCAAGATGTCCAATTTGATCACATTTAAAACATGTTCTCTTGGACACGTCTTTGAACTGTGGTTGTTGCTTTTTCTTTTGAGCACAGAACTCTTTATTAGACTGTTGTCTAAATTTGAGTTTTTCCTCTTCTGCAAAACTTTTTTCCTTGAACAAAAATCATTTTTGCCTGAAAATTCGGCGTTTCATTTTTATGTCGACTTTGTTTCTTCTTATAACCCAACCCAGCCTTCATGTTTTTCTTCTTGTAACCAGGTTTGTTATAAAAAGTTTTGTGACCTTTACCAGTAAACTTTGGAATCTCAGATTTTTCAATCTCAACCATTTTGAAAACTTTATCAACCTTTTCTGAAATCACATTCTGAATCGGAAATACAACATCTAAGAATAATTTGTCCGATCCAATCATGGTATACACCAATCCTTTTGAATCATCATTCAAAATTTTCTCGGATTTTGTGTTTTTCAGATATTCATCATGAAAATTACCTTCATTTTCATCATGTGATTCAGATTTACCTGTATCAACCGACTCTTCTTTCAACACACTTTCAACGACCTTACCTACCACCTCTGAATCACTAGAATCATCAGATTTGGAATAGGTTATGTCAATGTTGTCTGGCAATTGATCTACCATGTTGAAAGCTTTTTCGACCTTTTCATCATCATAAAACACAAACTTTTCCGGTGGTGGAAGCCTTTCTTGTTTTTGCTCAGACTCACCATCCTCCGGTTTTATATTGAAAATACGTTCAAGCACATATGACGACGCGTGATAACTTTTTAACTTGTTATTATCCTGTTCTAAATCAGCAATCTGACGCTTTAGCTTAGCAACATCCTCAATGTAAGAATTAACAACTTGTTGCTTTATTTCATAATTTCTCTTATACGTATCAGTTGTTTCAGAACAATATTTCAATCTTGATTGAATAAGTTTCATTTCACTTTTTACTTTTTCATATGATTCTTTTGTAATATGATAAGCCAATTTTATTGAATCATATTCCTTTTTCATTTCCTGAAAAGCATTCTCTTTTTGATCACATTCTTCTGTCTTTTTCAAAACATTTTCTTTCAAAACTTCATTTTCTTTTTCTAACTTTTTACATTTTTCCAAAAGTTTATCATCATTATCTTTTAAAAAATTTTCATTTTCTAACATTTCTTTATATTTATCTTTGAAAACAGTTTCAATTTTTGTGAACTCAAGATCTCTTGTTCTGAACTTTTCATCTTTTTCAGTACAAGCACTGCACGTTTCCATGCATTTCTTGCACTGTTCAATGATTTTAATTTGAGTTCCAGAATCAGAATTTACCTCAGTGATTGGCACTTCTGTCCGATCAGCTTCTTTCTGCTGCTTCTCATCAACAACTTCAATATCAACACCAATATCACCAACAACATCAGCAGAACTATCAACCTTCACTTCAGTTTTTTCAACTTGTTGTTCTTCAGTAACAGCTTCTTTCTCAACCTCTTCATTCACCACCACTTCTTCTATCTTCACATCCTCAGCAATCTTCACATCTTCCTCCTTAACTGCTTCGACTTGAACTTCCTCAGCTACCTTCTTCAAATCAGCAACCAGATTCTCAATATTCTTCTTCATTCTTTCTTCATTCCTCTTCCTCAGATTTGTTGTCATAGCATCTCTGATAATCTTATCCAGCCTTTTTACATATGTTTTGTCTTTTTCAATATTTGAATAATATTCGCCGGATCGAGGAATTACTAGAAGAACATCATCGTGAACTATATCACTTCTGGGAACAACTGGTTCTCCTTCTTTGTTGACGAAACATTCTTGTTTCTTATCCCATCTCTTGTTTCGAACAACATTTTCATATTCTTCCTGTATTTTCTCCATTCTGCACCCCACAATGAATCTTTCTCTTTCAGTCTTCTCTTTCAAAATCTCTTCTCGAATTTTCTCTTTGATCTCAGCTGTGCCTTTTTCTTCTTGATTTTCCTCTTTTATTTCAGCAACAAAGACATAATGTTGATTTTTTGATGAACTTCTGCCATGAGCTGTAACTATATTTTCCAAACGATCTTCTTCTGGAAAAATCTGGCTCCAATCAAATCCTTCATCATGATGGATTACAACACAAGCTCTTGACTTATCTCTGGGTTTGTCTTCAATCATTTTTGGCTCTTCTTTGCTTCGGTGGTAGATTGCCTTTCGATAATAATCATCATTGAAAGGACGTTTATTTCCTCCAGCTTCAGAATTAGTGCATTCTCTCTTGAAATGACCTTTTTGCTTACATCTGAAGCAGGTCACTTTGGATTTATCAAATCCAAGCTTTGTTGACGGACCACCTAAAGATTGCTTCCCAGTAATCTCCATGTATCTTTGAGCTCTGCGAATGCAACTTGCCAAACACCAACGGATGTCAATGAGTTCCATCTCTTCCGGATCAATCTGGTCGTAGTCTTCTTTTGTTAATTCGGAGTTTCCAATTTTGCCAGCCACCAGACCTTCATACGACTCCAGAACAGATGCAAGGAAACTCATTTGCTGTTTAGCTGCATTGATGCTCATCGCAGGAGAATTCTTCAACTTGAGAGCAATATTACACAATATCTCTTCTGCTTCTGCAGGACTTGCTTTTGAAGATGAATGATATCCAGAATTGTAGCTTGATGAGATTGTTTGTGGTTCTTTCATCTTCTCACCACTGAATGCTGTCTTTGGTGAACTATCAGCTTTCACCGAAGGTAAATTGCCTTTGTAGTACAGACCAACATTCTGATGATACGACGAACTGCTCATCTTGCTTTGCTTTTGCAATTCCAGATCATGACTCTCAATTTTTTCTAACAGAACATCAAGAGAAATTGTATCATACAAAGCATCATTTTTCAGAATAAAAACAAATGTTTGCCACTGATCAGCTCGTGGTAACGCTTCAATGACTTTATCAATAATTTCTTCCCTTGTTTTCACAATCTCAAACCTTTCAAGTTCAATTTTTAAGTGACAGAACCGTTCAATCATTTGTCTAACAGTTTCACCTTTCAAACTATCAAACAAATCAAATTCTTTTTTTAATAATGCAATTTTGTTTTTCTTGATTTGTTTACCCCCCTCAGCTTTCACCCGTAAAGCTTCCCATATGGATTTCGAAGATCCATCATGACTTAACAACGAAAAAATATCATCTCGAATCGATTGCTGAATCAATGCGATCATTTTTTGCTCATATGAAAATCTTCGTTTATCTTCTTCTTGAAAGCTTTTAAGCGGGATTTCTTCTCCTTTGTCATCAATAGGTTTATCATAGCCAAACTCCAAGCAGAACCAACTTTCATGTGCATACGCTTTAGTCCAGTTGATAAACCTTTCTTTCCACCAGACATAATCCTCAATGTTATCAAGCTTGGGTGGTTTCGAGTAGGTTCCATAAAATTGTCATGTTTAATGTTTTCTTTGATAGTTTTTGTTATTGCTTTAGGTGTAGCATCTGAAGCTTCCACTGTATCCGAGGTGAACGCGTTGTAGAAATTGTTAAAGAATTCTTCAGCCATGATGTGATCCTGAATCAATGTACCTGGAGACAAAACAATCAAACAAACACAATTAGTTTAAACAGTATCAAACAACTTGACACAGACTGACACTCGGTTGACTCGAAATGATCCTGACGCGAAAAAGTCCACTTTCAAATGGAATAAGAATCTCAAGCGAAATCACAAGTTGAAACGAAATCACTTGTTCAAACTGAATATCAGCTTTCAACGGAATCCCAAGATAACACTTCAAACGAAATCACTTGGATGACAACTTCAAGCGAGATCACAACTTGAAGCGAAATCAGAACTTTCACACGAGACACTTTCAAGCGGAATCTCTTGTTCAAGCGAAATAACACTGTTTTAAAGCGGAATAACGATTTGAAGCGAAATCAGATGGACTTTTCAAGCGAAATAGCTGTTTTCAAGCGGAATCAGGTACTAATTTCAAACGGAATCAGAAGGTTCGTTCAAGCGGAATTAGCCTTTTGTCCCATTTTTGTCACTTTTACTTCGAATTTTGATCTGAAACTCTCAAGGGTTTGTTAAAACACTGTTTCGCATGTACTGTGAAAAATTCAATCCATTTTGACCGTGAAATCTTGTCCAATTTGAAAAAGAAGGTGTAGAAGTCAGAAAATAGATGAAATCAAGCTGAACTCTTCTTCCTGAGCTCTGATACCACTTGTAGGATCGTTGTATGACCCGAATGAGTCGATCAGAAGAGTTGTTTATCCAAATCAAAGGCGGAATCAATGAAACGAACGCTTGATGTAATTATAACTGTCTCTTGTATTAATCAGATAGAATTACAGCACCTGGAGACAATCTGGCAGCTCTTCGTTACCAGATCACACACACTAATTCCGTTACAAATGACAACACAGCACTCCTATATATAGTAAGTGTAACTTCGCTCGAATGGACCAAGGCCACCTTCAAGAGAAATTAACATTGTTAATTTCGCTTGAAATGGTCTTTGTCAGCTTCAAGCGAAATTACCAACGTAACTATAAATTTCACTTTCTAGCACCTCGAGCACTGGTCGTTCTATCCTATCCTATCTCATGACTCGATACAAGACGAAGTCAATAGACATATTGAACTAACATACGATGATCGATTTAAACATAGATAAAAAAAAACATGTCGCAATGTCGTATTTTGAGATGAATGTACGTCAAACATTATATAACATGTAAGAAATAACCAGGTGCCTTAAAAAATAACGTTACAAAATTTCAAAATTTATAGCACGTCGTATTTTAAACCGACACGTTGTAATGTGTGTCCAAAAAAAAAAGTTACAAAAATATATATTTTAAAAAAAATGTTAATTAATGAAGTAAGAAAATTTTAAAGTAACGGATAAAATAATAGTGATAAATTAGTTAAAATAAAAAGAAAAGAAAGAAAATAAAATAAAAGAAAAGAAAAAAAACTTAAGTAAATTACAGGTTATGTCCTTTATAGATAAACTTCAAATTATGTCATTTAGGCAAAATTGTCATTTTACCTAAAAGTTAACTAAAAAGTTAACATTAGTTAGCTTAAATGACAAAGAACGTGCAAAACTTAGAAATTAAAGGACATTTTGCATGCTTTTTAAATACAAAGGACAAAAAATGTAATTTAGTATATAAATAAAGGACAATTTGTGTAATTTAGTCTATTATTTATCATTTATACATTTAAGGAGTTTTAAATAAAGGTTAAATTTATTGAGAGTTCGTTGGTAAACAATATTACATTTATTCAACCCGTGTAATACACGTGGTTTTAAAGATATAACTTTTTTCTTTGGTATATAAAATTACATTTATTCAACCCGTATAATATGGTTTTTATAGATATAACTTTTTATTATTTAATATATAAAATTATTTTTATTCAAACCGTGCAATAAAAGAGGTTTTTAAAGATATATTGTTTTATTATTTAGTATATAAAATTTATTTATTCAACCCGTGTAATACACGGGGTTATAACCTAGTGTTGTATAAAAAGTTTGTAAGAAATACTTACTTTTTTATTTATTTAAAATAGAAAACTTTTTTTTATAAAACTTTACTAAAACGATTAATATTGTATAAATGTTTCTAAAGAAACACCTTTTATATACGCTGCGTATAGACCTATAGACAACGTATATAAAGGGTCAAAAAGACAATTTTATCCCTGGTTTGGGCTGCGTATAGCCCCCAATCCAAGGGTAACATGGTATTTTTTTACTATAGCCGCGTATAGCCTTGTATGTGGAGTATATGTGGGGCAAGTTTGGTAAAAAACGACCATTTTACCCCTGGATTGGGGGCTATACGTAGCCTAAACCAGGGGTAAAATTGTCTTTTTAACCTGAAGAAACAGTGGTTTGAATGACCGGAATCAATCGGATCACGGGTCAGGTTTCTGCATAAAAGGGTTAGTCCTCTCGCTTGGTTCGGGGGTTTAACTGAGCTCCTTCTCCAGTGATCACTGCAAAACAGAAAGCCGTTAGACTCGCCACGGGGAGAATGGGGGTTCTCTCCGTGACCACCCTCCGGCATGAGAATAAGTACACTGATCTCGATGAAGAAGAAGTAGTAGTAAAAGTAAAGTGAATGGAACTTGTGAGATCATACCTGGCCTGACTTATTTATAGCTAGATTTGGGTGGGAAAATATGTTGACGGATATAGTAACGGAAAGTATTTTCCGTCGGCGGTTATGCCCTTTTCCGTCAATCACTAACATCACATCCATGCACACGATCGTGAGTGTGATCGACGGCTGGGGAGATGCCACGTGGAAAGTGGGTTTGTGTGGATCCTTCTCCAAGTTAGTGCTATCATCGTGACCTAGATGAGCGTCCAGGATTATGCCACGTCACCTTTCAGTTGTAACCGAATGGTTGTGCACGATGAGCGTGCGGAAAGCCTTCTAGAAGATCTACAGCTGTAAACCTTTATGTTTTTGCCACGTGTCTATTCTGTTATAACAGAAAAGATACTTTCGTCCAAGTCTTGATTTCAGGCGCGTGGGGATGTTTTAGGGTTTTATCTTCAAGTCTAATTGTACCATGTGCTTAAAATGCTATACAATGTGTTTGAAATGCTTGTAGAATGGCAAATGACCATTTCTACCCTTCGAATATGCTTTTATACATAGTATAGATATTTGACCAAAAAATTGCCATTACTGATGATACATCAATACCTTAAAACCATGATATTCATCATGGGTAACTTTTTGTTCCAGTTGTCTTTCTTCTTTCAAATTTATAGCTCCCTGCAACACCATATATGGTCATAATCAGTACCGATTATTACATAAGACACCAATTAGCAGCTTACAATTTAAAAAAAAAACAAATAAATGTAACCATATAATAGCACAAGAATTAATACCTCATCATCTTCTTGAGTTTCACTCTTTTTTTCTGAAACTTCCCCCATGTATATTGGTCTTTTTAGACTTAACAGAGCTGCCAGGTCTGTCATTTTCTTGTCATCATCATCCAGTAACTTGTAAGTCCTAACCCAACCCAAGCTGACCCATTTCTACTTGTACAAATTATCCGTATTCACGTATTTATAAATCCACATAAACGGATAATGACTGTGGGTCAGCTAGCCAAACCCAACCTACCTTACTTTTGACACATTACCCGACCCGTTCTTATAAATGCATAGCAATGTGATAATCCATATAAGACAAGTAGTTGACTCAATTGTTTCTTCAAAGCCAGCACAACTGACCCCCAAAACATCACCTGTCACCACAACATTTTTGTTAAACATAAATGATATTCCCCTCAACATTACAAACTTTATGTCTACAATATGATATGGAAATTGAATAAGATTGTAAACAAAGAATTAAACTAAGCAATCGAATTAACATAATTTAGGGAACAACTTGATTAGAAAAGAAACTGTTAGACCTAGACAAAGGGGTGAGTTTCTGCGGATTTTAACTGTGAGGCGCAGCAAGAAATGACCTATAAAAATGACAAAACATGTAACACCTCGAAAAATTCACGTCCTATAAATTATTGACACGTGTCACAAGTTGAACGTGTGAAAGAATGTTCTAGAAGGACTAAAGTTGGCAAGCATGGAAAGTATGTGAATATACGAGTTCAAAATGTCAACAGCGATTAAATATATTGTACATTAACCCTACATGATGCTCATACCTTCAAACGAATAAGTCATGGATCATACGAAGCTAATTGTGAATGAAAGTGAGAGATTACAAACTACAAGGGTTAAATGTGTCAACATGTTTAAAGTATACCTTTGAGTGAACTTTTAGCAAACCCGAAGCTTTGTAACGGTTAATTATGCTCACTAGAATGCACGATAAAAATTTCATAAAGTTTCGTTATCGTATGAGAAAGTTATGATCAAATTCGTATATAAGGGGTTAAAGCGTCAACGTTGAAAGTTATGACTTTTCGGGTAACAATAAAGTTAACCGAGGACTTAACAAAGTGGGTATATGTCTTAAAGCCCTTATCAGTCAATTTTAAGGGTTCAAAGTGCAAGAAATAAAGTCGAAGCAAAGTTCCCAAGAGCCAAGGACCAAAGCGTAAAAATCAGAAAATTCAGATTTTGTCAGAAGGGGCCTCGCGCCACGCGAAGGCCCTGGGGGGGGGGGGGGTACGCGTCACGCGAAGGGTCCTCTGATCCGAAAACTTTGGGTTCTTGTCTGCCTTTGCCATTTAACCGACTTATGAACGATTTTCCTCATCTTGCACGACCCCTAGGCAACCCCTAGACAATTAGGGACATCCGGAAGTGATCCATGGCCATGGTTAGGCTTGTGTGTCAACAATCCATGAGTTCTTGAGCACTATATAAAGGACCAAGGATGCAACCATTTCTTCACACCTTCCTTCAGCATTTCTGGAGCTCCGAAACAGACTCAAGTGATCACTAATCAAGCATAGGACTTCAGTAAGTATGCTTCACCTTTCTTAGTTGAGTTTTTACTTAGTTTAAGCTTAAAAGTCAAACCGTCGTAATTAACGGTTGACTTCACGATTAATCACTAATGGTCCAGTGATTAGTCGAATTGAAAGTAGTTATAAGTTGGTAATTACGTGGGCATTAAACCCTTAAAAGGGCACCCTCTGATTCCCACTCTAACTAGGTCAAATGTCGGGTCAAACTTGTTATTAAAAAGTCAACAGAATGCTTATTTTCTAATTTATGCATAATTAGCAATGTAGAACACATACAACCTGTTTGATCATTAATATAACTTGGTAATTAGTGTAAGAACATGTCTAAACATGTTCAACCCGACAATTTTCTGTTTAGACCCGGTTCGGAACCGAAAGTCGCAAAGCTTTGACTTTTGCTTTGACTTCAGTTCTGACCCGTTTTGGTATGTTTTAGAAATACCTTAGAGCTTTAATTGGACTAGGTTACATGCTAGTATAACCCTCTGTGATTATACACCTTGGTTCATTAGTTATCCAATTAATATGCATGATTCCGTTAATTGCTCGTATGTTGACCATTATGCCCTTTCCACCTTAAAACGTGATTTTTGGAAATGTAAAAGAGTAGAAACCTTAGTTACTGAAATATAAACTTGTACTCAAAGTTTGACATCAGTTTGAGGTCTAGATTAAGAGTTATGCTCATTAGCGTAAATTAAAAGCTTTATGTTAAATAAACGACATAATTAGCGTATAGCCTATTTAAACCTACTTTTTGATATCAAACTTTTTACCCACTGATGTAATATATTATTTTGGGATTTTTGAAGATTTTTAATTAATTTTATGCTGAGCATAACTTAGAGTCGTAAGCTTATTTCGGTAATTGTCGGTTTTGCCCTTACGGGCTATAAAATGAGTTTTACATATCTTTTCGACCCCAAACCTTTTGATACTGATTACATATGATAAATAAATTATTTTAAGCCTTCTGGAATAATAAAAATATCAGCTTTCCATATAGAACCCGGAAACGGCTTCTAATCGCCTTTTTAAGCGTTTTTAACGCATAGTATGTACTAAGACTGTTTTAAACATACAAGGGTTGATACCTACTGATATTTTAGGTAAATTATAATATTTTAATAGTAAGAAAAAGTTGTTAAACTCAGACTTCAGTTTTGAGCTTTTCGGCCTATGTGAAATTACCAAAATGCCCATACGGTGCATAGTTTGGTTATAATTGATAAATTTCACATATATACTTTACCCTACTGTTATAACTTAGTAAACTAAGTATTTTTGCTGATTATATCAGACCTGTAACTCAGGTTAATACTTAGACCCTTTTATAATCTTGTAAATGACCAAACTACCCCTACGGGCATAGTTTGTGTTTAAATTCGTTCCGGGCATAATAAAAGACATCTTACTGATGTCACAACATATTTGAAGCATATTAACTTAGGAAACCTGTATATGGCTCTTATGTTTACCCGTTACGCTTATTACGCGTTCGGTTCGGTTTATGTAACTAGTTTGCATAAATTAGCCGAAACGGGTCAAACCTTATCGGTTTTATCTCAAAATCCAGAATGTGTATGAAATACCCATATTAAGCAAGTATTCAAACTTGTCGGGTCTAAATCACATTCTATTCCGGTCTTCGCTTAAATCGTGCGTACGAACCGTATCTTTGAAACTAACCGGTCTAAGCTTAAGCTTAACTAAAGACCCGTTAGGATTCTAATAGGTTATTATAAACCTTCGTTCCAGATTAGGAGGACCAGTAAAAGCTACTTGCATTGCTTATTGTGATTATTACTTTGCTCAGGTAAATACTTTTAACTTATTTTCCCTATACGGGCTTGGGGTACGGTATATAAAATACCGCTTGGTCGGGCATTAAATCTTCCATCATATGATGGCTAATTGATATTTGATCGGCCCGTTTAAAGTGTTTTGTTTGCTTAAAGCCTTTGGGAGGTTAATGACCATGTCCCGGATATCCTTGGCATCATTTTACGAAATGGCCACGACCTAAGCACGGGGTGTAGGCGTACACCTGTCAGTTGCCAAATAAATAATGTGGTGTGTCTATTGATCTTTAACCCGGCACGACCCGGGCTACTGAACACATAAGTAACATGTAATTCTTTTACGAGATTATATATTTAAATAATTATCCCAAGTTATAAATGTTTATGCCATGTGCATCCAAATAAATTTTTAATCATTTTTAAAATGAGTCAGTTGATTGTATTTACCAGTGTAAACTGACGTATTTTCCCAAAAAGATTAAATGCAGGTACTAAGCGTAATAGGCTGGATTCTCTCCTTAGCATCAATAAAGAGTCTCGCAAGCTTAAGATGTCTATCGTCTGTTGAACTACTGTTTCCTATTTATTTCGATCCGTCTGTGGATAAATTTTCAACTGTTTGTGATACACGATATTACAATATTTTATTCGGGTGAAATATATCTTTCAATTGCTTCCGCTGTGCATTTAAATATTGTGTTGTTTGACTATTATGTTGCCAACCACGTCACGATACTCCCCCACCGGGCCCACCGGTCAAGCGTGTAAATATCGGGGTGTGACAGGTTGGTATCAGAGCCAACGCTGAGTGAATTAAACACTAGCGTTTTGTGTTTAATCTCAGTTACACAATTGCACATTCCAAAATTTTCGAGTCTAGACAAAGAACATAGGAACAATCCAAATTTGTTTCAATTTATTTTTAACTTTGTCCTTTATTTTATATACTCTTGTTGTTATCTTATGTTATATTGACAGGACTAAAATATGCCGTCAAGATTCTTTCGACGAAGAGGACGAGGCAAGGGGCCAATCACCGCCCCCAATGACCACGAGGCTGGACCTTCGCACATGCGAGCTCCTTCCACCACTGCGAGTGATGACCCTAGAGAAAACCAGAGGAACCTTTTTGAGCCTGCGAGACGATCTGTTTCACACAGTTCGACACCTCCCATTCACAACTCTTATGGGCCACAGTCGGAAAATGAGCCCGATAACCCTCAACCTTCTTACATACCTCTACAGCGATCCCTATCGCACCATTCTTTTGGTGACCCTACACCTGCTTTTAGGGGCCGGTTTAACCCGGCAAATTACATACAAGAACCAGTGGGTTTTAACCCGTTGGGGCCAGAGGATCATTACTCCGGCGATCATGCAGAGGATATGGACGAGGACACCAATCCCGTCGAGCCCGCAACCGGAACTCCGAACCATCCTATCGAGGTCTCAGATGGTTCGTCCTTTCATGGATCACCCTACAATGGTCCGGACAGTTACAAGGCACGATTTAATCAGTACGAGTGGTATTTTACACCCTCGCATCATTTGTTGCCTCAGAAGCAGCAGCAGGATCCCTCTGAGGATTCACGATTCGTGGCAGTCACGCCACCGCCTCCACCGCCGCCAGTTCAGCTGGCACCTCCGCAACCGCCGAGGCGTAGGAGAACCGGAGCACGTATGTCTGCACGAGGAGGGGACTTTCATTTTAGCTCTCCTTGACAATCAAGTGGCAGTCATTATCCGCCACTTCAAGAAGATCCACAAATGGGTGGACCTTCGAACCCAGTTGCACCGCAACCACCACCGATGGGTTTTGATAACCCGATTCCTGCCTACACTGGTTCTAGGGCGTACAACCCGTTTGAGCCACCGGCTCACACCAACTATAATTACGCTGAAGCCGACCCATACTTGGTAGCGGCCAATTACAACGCCTTTAACTCGGAAGGACCGTATGGAGCTCCTTGGGGAGTAGGGTACCCAACCCATGGATACCAAATACCTGTTAGACCTATAATTCGGACACAATCACAGCCTCCACGGTTTTCCCCACCTGAAAGGGAAGAAATTCTTCAAAGGTTGGACCAGGTCGAGCGAGATTTTCACCGAGATCGCAGGGAGCGACAAAGTTTCTTCCAAGGATTGACAAGCCTGATAAAAGGGAAGAGCAAGAAGGACCATTGAATCCTTCCACTGTTGATGTAATTTCCTTGTATTAGTTGAGCCCCTGCGTGGGCCTGTCTTGCTGTCTTGACCCCTGCGTGGGCATGTTTTGCTTTTTTGACCCCTACGTGGGTATGATTGTCCTTGAGCCCCTGCGTGGGCCTATCTTTCTGTTAACCCCTACGAGGGTATGTTGTTTGTTTAAGTCCCTGCGTGGACTAGTATTTCAGTGTGACCCCTGCGTGGGTAAGTGTTCTGATAAAAAGACCCGTTTAGGGCAGTATGTAATCTTTTAATAATAAATGGAATGTTAAGTTTTAAATTTTATTTTTTGCTATTATATGCATAAATATATTACATGAAATAAATAAATCAAAATCATTCCTTTTAATAATAATCTGCTTATTAAATATTGAATAAGAATCTTAAGAGTGAAACCTAGTCTGAGTGTCATTGTAAAGACCTGGCAAAAATGGTAAGACCTGTTTAAAAGATTCGGATCCCTGTTAACATCTATGTTAACACTCCTGGCAGACGTGATTCGTTAAAATCACACACGTCATTCTTATATAAGGACTCTTCAAAAGATTCCTAACCCAACTTAATGATCTCTGAATCATGGGTTTAAATCATCAATTTAGATGATCATGTTTTGTCCATACATTGGTAATATAGTGCCTACGGGCCTTGCTCATTTCTACATGAGCCAAAAGACAGTGGTAGCTATGACTCCCTGTCCGAAAAAGGTAATGAACTATGTTTAAGCCTTAAAAGCTTTGATTCTCTGAAATCATAACTTATAATATATAAATGTCCTTGTGACTAGGCTTTTATGCTACTAATAAAACTGTTATTGTTTTTATAATTAGGATAAATTATAATAGAAATCCTAAATAAATATGATTAATAAATTAACCAAATATGGTCTATGTTACCATGGTTAATGAATTGCCATAAAAGACAGTTCCATAATAAACTCCCAAGTAAATTATTGTCCTTGTTTTATGTAACAGTTCAATTAAAATGGCTGACTCGGATGAAATTAATAGTCACCCAGTGGAGAATAATACGCCCGAATTAATATAACGGGTGCTGAACTGAAAGCGTTAGTAGACGACGCTGTTACAAAGGCCTTAGAGCGGCAGTATGAAGAATATAGTGGGACTCGAAGTAGGACCCTATCTACACCGCATTCAAAGCCACCTTCCAAGAAGGATGAACCCAAGAAAGGAGATGACGATCGTCACTCCTCAAATCATCATAGTGACCCGTCTCAGAAGATAATGCTAAATCAAGGACCTCGTGACAAGGGTTGCTCCTACAAATATTTTGTCTCATGTAAACCCAGGGATTTTACTAGGGAGAAAGGAGCTGTAGATTGTATGACGTGGTTAGATGAGATGGATACAGTTGTGGATATCAGCGGATGCGCTGAGAAGGATGTGGTCAAGTTTGTGTCGCAATCATTTAAGGGTGAGGCCTTAGCCTGGTGGAGATCGTTGATTCAAGCCACCGGGAAGATCCCATTGTACAACATGACATGGGAGCAATTTGTTGCCCTTATCAGGGAAAATTACTGCCCTCAGCATGAGGTGGAGAAGATAGAGTCTGATTTTCTATCGTTGGTTATGAAGAACCTTGACTGCCAAGCTTACCTCACGAGCTTCAACACAATGTCCCGATTGGTTCCGTATCTGGTGACCCCGGAACCAAAAAGAATAGCTCGTTTCATCGGGGGTTTAGCCCCAGAGATAAAGGCAAGCGTGAAGGCATCTCGGCCGACTACTTTCAGATCGGTAACTGATATATCCTTGTCCCTCACGCTGGACGCGGTCTGACAGAGATCGCTGAGGAACTTGGATGCCGAGAAGAGGAAAGGTGAAGATGACACTTCACGAAGGTCAAACAAGAAGCACCGAGGAAACGGTGACAACAAGAAGGGGTCTGAGTCAAAGAAGGACGGGCATCAGTCTGGTGATAAGCCCAAGTGCAAAGTCTGCAAGAAACAGCACTTCGGGAAGTGCAGGTTTGAGTCAATCTCACAGACTCGGTCAAGAACTTTTGCATGTGGTATATGCAAGTCCAAGGAACACAAGACCTTGGATTGCAAGAAGCTGAAAGACGCAACGTGCTACCGTTGCAATGAAAAGGGGCACATTAAGACCAACTGCCCGAAATATGCAAAGAAAGACGACGAAGGAAAGAAGACAAATGCTAGAGTCTTCAGAATGGATGCAAAGGAAGCGGTTCTAGACGACAATGTGATTACAGGTACTTTCCTTGTAAATGATGTCTATGCAAGAGTACTTTTCGATTCAGGCGCTGATAAGTCTTTCGTAGATAATAAGTTTTGCAATCTGCTGAATTTACCTGTTAAAACATTGAGTGTAAAATATGAAGTGGAATTAGCAGATGGCACCATAGAAATCGTCTCAACTGTATTAGATGGATGTGTTATATCCATTAAGAACCACTCTTTTCCTCTATCCCTACTTCCATTTAAGCTAGCCGGTTTTGACATAGTTTTGGGTATGGACTGGTTATCTCATAACCAGGCCCAAATTGTCTGCAACAAAAAGCAAGTGGTAATTAAGACTCCGTCTGGTGAATCACTTACCATTCGGGGAGATACCCAGTATGGACTGCCTAAGCAAGTGACTATGCTCAAGGCCTCTAAGTGTTTGAAGAAGGGTTGTGTCATCTACATGGCACAAGTGACTATTGACGAGCCGAAGCCCAAGATTGAAGAAATCCCCGTCATTTCGGAATATCCAGAAGTTTTTCCTGAAGAACTACCTGATTTACCACCAGATAGGCAAGTGGAATTCAGAATCGACATCATCCCTGGAGCAACACCTGTTGCTAGAGCACCTTATAGATTAGCACCAACGGAGATGAAGGAATTAAGAACGCAACTAGATGAATTGCTAACCAAAGGTTTCATTAGACCTAGTTCGTCTCCTTGGGGAGCGCCAATCCTGTTTGTCAAAAAGAAGGACGGATTGATGCATCTGTGCATCGACTACCGTGAGCTTAATAAAGTCACAGTCAAGAATAGGTATCCATTGCCCAGGATCGATGATTTGTTCGATCAACTCCAAGGGGCAAGTTACTTCTCCAAGATCGATTTGAGGTCAGGCTATCATCAATTGAAGGTTAAAGATGAAGATGTACACAAGACTGCATTTAGGACTCGTTATGGTCATTACGAGTTCCTAGTGATGCCTTTTGGGCTCACAAATGCACCTGCCGCATTCATGGATCACATGAATCGCGCCTTCAAGCCCTACTTGGACAAATTTGTCATCGTCTTCATAGACGACATCCTCATCTACTCGAAGAACAAGGCTGATCATGAGAAACATCTTCGATGTATTCTTTCATTACTTCAGCAGGAGAAGCTTTATGCCAAATTCTCTAAATGTGAATTCTGGCTTCGTGAAGTCCAATTTCTTGGACATGTGGTTAGCGAACGCGGAATCCAAGTAGATCCCGCTAAAGTTGAAGCTGTCATGAACTGGCAAGAGCCAAAGACGCCTACAGAGATTCGTAGCTTCCTAGGCTTAGCAGGATATTACAGACGTTTCATTGAAAATTTTTCAAGGATTGCTGCACCCCTAACTTCTTTGACTAGGAAGAAAGTGAAGTTCGTTTGGGGCCCTAAGCAGCAAGAATCCTTTGATATTCTTAAACAGAAGTTGAGCAACGCTCCTGTACTGACGTTACCTGAAGGTGCCGAAGAATTCGTGGTTTACTGCGATGCATCACACACCGGGATGGGATGTGTGCTTATGCAGAAAGGCAAAGTTATTGCCTATGCTTCACGACAGTTAAAGGCGCACGAAAAGAATTACACCACCCATGACTTGGAGTTGGGTGCCGTTGTATTTGCACTAAAGTTATGGAGGCACTATTTATATGGTGTCAAGTGTGTGATCTATTCTAATCACAAGAGCCTCCAGCACCTGTTTAACCAGAAGGATTTAAACATGAGGCAGCAACGATGGATGGAGACGTTGAATGATTATGATTGTGAAATCAGATACCATCCAGGCAAAGCAAACGTGGTTGCTGATGCTTTAAGCAGGAAGGAAAGGGTGAAACCCATCAGAATCAATGCCAAGAGCATTGAAATAAAGAACAGTTTGAATGAAAGGTTGTTAGCTGCGCAGAAGGAAGCTGTGCTAGAAGCTAACTATCCTAACGAAAAGTTAGGAGTCACTGAAGAGCAATTATCTCAGGGCAAGGATGGAATCCTGAGGTTAAATGGAAGAATATGGGTTCCAGTTTATGGAGGACTTCGAGATGTTATCCTCCAAGAAGCCCACAGCTCTAAATATTCCGTTCATCCTGGAGCTGATAAGATGTACCAGGATTTGAAGGCCAATTATTGGTGGATAGGCTTGAAAAAGTCTGTAGCAGCCTATGTAGCTAAATGCTTGACGTGTGCGCAAGTCAAAGCTGAACATCAAAAGCCGTCAGGTTTGCTACAACAACCTGAACTTCCCACATGGAAATGGAAAATGGTGACGATGGATTTCATCACCAAGTTGCCAAAGACAAGGAAAGGCAATGATACGATATGGGTGATAGGGGATAGACTGACTAAGTCAGCACATTTCCTACCCATAAAGGAGACCTATAGCTCCGACATGTTAGCCCAATTATACGTAGATAAGATTGTAGCTCTACATGGCGTACCTGTGGCTATTATCTCTGACAGAGATACTAGATACACGTCGCATTTTTGGAAGAGTTTCCAACAAGCTTTGGGCACGCGCTTAAATTTCAGTACGGCTTACCACCCTCAGACTGACGGACAGAGTAAGCGTACCATCCAAACATTGGAAGACATGCTACGTACATGTGTAATTGATTTAGGTGGTAGTTGGGATAACCACCTACCATTGATTGAGTTCTCGTACAACAATAGCTACCATACCAGCCTCAAGGCTGCACCTTTCGAGGCTTTATACGGTAGAAAGTGTAGAACGCCCGTTTGTTGGGCAGAAGTTCGAGATGTCCAACTGTCAGGTCCGGAAATAGTCTTTGAAACGACGGACAAGATTGTCCAGATTCGTGACCGACTGAAAGCTGCCAGGGATAGGCAGAAAAGCTACGCAGATTTAAAGCGTAAATCCTTTCACTTCGAGGTAGGTGAAAAGGTATTGCTTAAAGTATCACCCTGGAAGGGAGTGATGCGATTTGGTAAGGCAAACTAAGCCCGAGATACATAGGACCTTTTGAGGTTATCGAACGAGTCGGATCAGTTGCCTATAAGTTAAACTTACCTGAAGAGCTCAGTGGTATTCATAATGTATTCCACATCTGCAATCTGAAGAAGTGTTTCGCTGATGAATCACTGGTCATACCACATACAGATGTGCACATAGAAGAGAGCTTGAAATTTGTTGAAAAACCTGTGTCGATCGAGGATCGACAGGTTAAGAAGCTTCAAAGGAAGCATGTGCCTATTGTAAAGGTTAAATGGGATGCCCGTAGAGGTCCCGAATACACGTGGGAGGTTGAGTCCACTATGAAAGAAAAATACCCTCATTTATTTCAGTAAATCTCGAGGTCGAGATTTCTTTTAAGGGGGTGAGGATGTAACACCACGAAAAATTCACGTCCTATAATGTATTGACACGTGTCACAAGTTGAACGTGTGAAAGAATGTTCTAGAAGGACTACAGTTGGCAAGCATGGAAAGTATGTGAATATACGAGTTCAAAATGTCAACAGCGAATAAATATATTGTACATTAACCCTACATGATGCTCATACCTTCAAACGAAAAGTCATGGATCATACGAAGCTAATTGTGAATGAAAGTGAGAGATTACAAACTACAAGGGTTAAATCTGTCAACATGTTTAAAGTATACCTCTGATTGACCTTTTAGCAAACCCGAAGCTTTGTAACGGTTAATTATGCTCACTAGAATGCACGATAAAAATTTCATAAAGTTTCGTTATCGTATGAGAAAGTTATGATCAAATTCGTATATAAGGGGTTAAGGCGTCAACGTTGAAAGTTATGACTTTTCGGGTAACAATAAAGTTAACCGAGGACTTAACAAAGTGGGTATATGTCTTAAAGCCCTTATAAGTCAATTTGGAGGGTTCAAAGTGCAAGAAATAAAGTCGTAGCAAAGTTTCCAAGAGCCAAGGACCAAAGCGTAAAAATCAGAAAATTCAGATTTTGTCAGAAGGGGCCTCGCGCCACGCGAAGGCCCTGGGGGGGGGGGGGGGGGGTACGCGTCGCGCGAAGGGTCCTCTGATCCGAAAACTTTGGGTTCTTGTCTGCCTTTGCCATTTAACCGACTTATGAATGATTTTCCTCATCTTGCACGACCCCTAGGCAACCCCTAGACAATTAGGGACATCCGGAAGTGATCCATGGCCATGGTTAGGCTTGTGTGTCAACAATCCATGAGTTCTTGAGCACTATATAAAGGACCAAGGATGCAACCATTTCTTCACACCTTCCTTCAGCATTTCTGGAGCTCCGAAACAGACTCAAGTGATCACTAATCAAGCATAGGACTTCAGTAAGTATGCTTAACCTTTCTTAGTTGAGTTTTTACTTAGTTAAGCTTAAAAGTCAAACCGTCGTAATTAACGGTTGACTTCACGATTAATCACTAATGGTCCAGTGATTAGTCGAATTGAAAGTAGTTATAAGTTGGTAATTATGTGGGCATTAAACCCTTAAAAGGGCACCCTCTGATTCCCACTCTAACTAGGTCAAATGTAGGGTCAAACTTGTTATTAAAAAGTCAACAGAATGCTTATTTTCTAATTTATGCATAATTAGCAATGTAGAACACATACAACCTGTTTGATCATTAATATAACTTGGTAATTAGTGTAAGAACATGTCTAAACATGTTCAACCCGACAATTTTCTGTTTAGACCCGGTTCGGAACCGAAAGTCGCAAAGCTTTGACTTTTGCTTTGACTTCAGTTCTGACCCGTTTTGGTATGTTTTAGAAATACCTTAGAGCTTTAATTGGACTAGGTTACATGCTAGTATAACCCTCTGTGATTATACACCTTGGTTCATTAGTTATCCAATTAATATGCATGATTCCGTTAATTGCTCGTATGTTGACCATTATGCCCTTTTCACCTTAAAACGTGATTTTTGGAAATGTAAAAGAGTAGAAACCTTAGTTACTGAAATATAAACTTGTACTCAAAGTTTGACATCAGTTTGAGGTCTAGATTAAGAGTTATGCTCATTAGCGTAAATTAAAAGTTTTATGTTAAATAAACGACATAATTAGCGTATAGCCTATTTAAACCTACTTTTTGATATCAAACTTTTTACACACTGATGTAATATATTATTTTGGGATTTTTGAAGATTTTTAATTAATTTTAGGCTGAGCATAACTTAGAGTCGTAAGCTTATTTCGGTAATTGTCGGTTTTGCCCTTACGGGCTATAAAATGAGTTTTACATATCTTTTCGACCCCAAACCTTTTGCTACTGATTACATATGATAAATAAATTATTTTAAGCCTTCTGGAATAATAAAAATATCAGCTTTCCATATAGAACCCGGAAACGGCTTCTAATCGCCTTTTTAAGCGATTTTAACGCATAGTATGTACTAAGACTATTTTAAACATACAAGGGTTGATACCTACTGATATTTTAGGTAAATTATAATATTTTAACAGTAAGAAAAAAGTTGTTAAACTCAGACTTCAGTTTTGAGCTTTTCGGCCTATGTGAAATTACCAAAATGCCCCTACGGTGCATAGTTTGGTTATAATTGATAAATTTCACATATATACTTTACCCTACTGTTATAACTTAGTAAACTAAGTATTTTTGCTGATTATATCAGACCTGTAACTCAGGTTAATACTTAGACCCTTTTATAACCTTGTAAATGACCAAACTACCCCTACGGGGCATAGTTTGTGTTTAAATTCGTTCCGGGCATAATAAAAGACATCTTACTGATGTCACAACATATTTGAAGCATATTAACTTAGGAAACCTGTATATGGCTCTTACGTTTACCCGTTACGCTTATTACGCATTCGGTTCGGTTCGGTTTATGTAACTAGTTTGCATAAATTAGCCGAAACGGATCAAACCTTATCGGTTTTATCTCAAAATCCAGAATGTGTATGAAATACCCATATTAAGCATGTCTTCAAACTTGTCGGGTCTAAATCACATTCTATTCCGGTCTTCGCTTAAATCGTGCGTACGAACCGTATCTTTGAAACTAACCGGTCTAAGCTTAAGCTTAACTAAAGACCCGTTAGGATTCTAATAGGTTATTATAAACCTTCGTTCCAGATTAGGAGGACCAGTAAAAGCTACTTGCATTGCTTATTGTGATTATTACTTTGCTCAGGTAAATACTTTTAACTTATTTTCCCTATACGGGCTTGGGGTACGGTATATAAAATACCGCTTGGTCGGGCATTAAATCTTCCATCATATGACGGCTAATTGATATTTGATCGGCCTGTTTAAATTTTTTTGTTTGCTTAAAGCCTTTGGGAGGTTAATGACCATGTCCCGGATATCCTTGGCATCATTTTACGAAATGGCCACGACCTAAGCACGGGGTGTAGGCGTACACCTGTCAGTTGCCAAATAAATAATGTGGTGTGTCTATTGATCTTTAACCCGGCACGACCCGGGCTATTGAACGCATAAGTAACATGTAATTCTTTTACGAGATTATATATTTAAATAATTATCCCAAGTTATAAATGTTTATGCCATGTGCATCCAAATAAATTTTTAATCATTTTTAAAATGAGTCAGTTGATTGTATTTACCAGTGTAAACTGACGTATTTTCCCAAAAAAGATTAAATGCAGGTACTAAGCGTAATAGGCTGGATTCTCTCCTTAGCATCAATAAAGAGTCTCGCAAGCTTAAGATGCCTATCGTCTGTTGAACTACTGTTTCCTATTTATTTCGATCCGTCTGTGGATAAACTTTCAACTGTTTGTGATACACGATATTACAATATTTTATTCGGTTGAAATATATCTTCCAATTGCTTCCGCTGTGCATTTAAATATTGTGTTGTTTGACTATTATGTTGCCAACCACGTCACGATACTCCCCCACCGGGCCCACCGGTCAAGCGTGTAAATATCGGGGTGTGACAAAACAGAATGGTAAAAATAGTTTCACTTCTTCTCATGCAACCAAAATAATTGGAGAAAACACAAAAGAATGTAATCAAAAGAAGGGAATTGTCCTTGCACAAATTCCTTGGTACTCAAATCGCACCACATTCTCCGATTTATCGTTGCAGTGAACCCCATACGAAACTTCAAGAAAACTGACGAAGTTGACTTCAAACCTGCATTGGATCCTTCTATGGTTTGATCCGCATCACGTTCCAATAGCTTTTTGTTCATCGTTAGGATCTCTCCAGTGATCGTAGGGTCGATTAGGGAAGGAAGGCGAGAGATGTAGGAGGAGAGGTGACATCAATGTGGGTCTGGAGATCGAAAGGGGATTGAAGAGTGATGAGTGAGGGCTGTTTTTGTAGAACGTGGGTGGGATTTTAGAGGCGGTTCTTTATCAGACAGAGCGTTAACCATGGCCAACCTCTGCTTCTAGAAGAAACTTGTGAATTTAAACGAACCAGATTAAAAGTTGAGTGTTTTAAACGATCAGGATCATCCCAAAAAGCAGTTGAGATTAAGGGGAACATAAGAATAGATAATTTGGCTATGTGACATGTCAGATCTATTTAATATGACATATATATTTGAATATAAAATATATTATCATCAAAAAAATATTTAACTTGGTTAAATAAACCCAACCTCCCTCATCTCAATGAGTAGGGGTTGAAAAGTGAAAACTGTTATCTTAGGGACTCTTTGACACCTTCTGAATTGTTAAGTGCTGAATAAATAAGAGGTCTGAATCATTAAGTGTTAAACCAGTAAGTGGTCTGAACCATTAAGATCCAGTATAATGCTTAACCGTTCAGAGACAAATGTCTGACCAATTCAGATTAGAGGTCTTAACCATTCAGCCTCAGCATAAAACTTAACCATTCAGAGGCAAATGTCTGAACCATTTAGACATCTGCTCGCGAAACAAACAGTTTGAAACATTAAAAGTGTTGAACCAGTAAGAGGAGGTCTGAACCATTAAGAGCCTAATTAAAAGCTAAACAAACAACCCCTTAATTTTACATAAAGGTGTCAAAACAACCAAATTCAGGAGACTCTATGAATATATATGATTAGAAAGCTGTAATTTTATCATTATTGCAAACAACCATGTTCATAACAGTCAATATTCAGTTTGTTTCCCCAATCAATTGGCCATAAAAAGTATCAACAAACAATATTTTTCAATAAACCCTAAATACTGAAGTTGATCAAGAAAAATACAACAACAAACAAATATTCATCAACGAACAGGATTGTTTGGTGAATAACCAAAATTCAGCATTGTCGCAACCCCCGATCCCAAACCCCAGGGAACGGGCGGCCGCGAGCCAGTTTCGGTGGTATCTTGTATTGTCTAATTTGGCAGCGGAAATTTTCATCAGGACCGTAGTTAGGAAACATTAATCAGAGTAAAATACCACATTTTCATAATATTAAACAAATGGGTTAAAACCCAAATTCGTAGTACACGCGTTTTTATAAGAATAAATCCTATTTTATTAATAAAAACATCTATTTTATTTTAGGTAACTTTATTGCCACTTTTCCAAGCCTTCAGTGCTGTCCAGCTGGCTTCTATTTGGCTTTCACAATTTGTTACCTGAAACGCGTTTTAAAAACATTTGTCAGTGGGAAATACTGGTGAGTGAATCCAAGTTTAATCAAGTTTAAATAAAACTCATTGTACAGTATTGAGGGCGATCCCGCAATTATATTTGTTTCCAAGACATATCAATTAACATCCATGGTACTGTCGAACCCGACTTGTGGAAATGTTACTTCTTGACCAGGTGGTAACAAATTTTGTATACAAAACCCCAACATACTCATGATAATTGTATTCTTATAAATACTCAATCACTGTTTAATATATATTTAATTAAATGAGGTTTTGTAAAAACAAGTAACAAAAAGCGGATCAACTCACATTGCTGTCTTAGATTTTCCGTAAGGGTTTCCGGTGACAATCTATAATTTACACAAATGCACACGCGTTAGTATAATAACCCATTTTAACATTAGTAATACCCTCCCCGAGACGGCATTCCAACAACTACGTCAGGCAGAACCACGACAGCCGTTACGGAACTCTAGATCAATCGGGCAGCGTATCTAATACGTATCCAGGGGTTATAATACTTACAACGGAGCAGAACTTCGCTATTTAGGGGGTATAATACCCGTATAATAAGCCTACTATTCAGATTTGAGAGAAAAGAAACGTTTGTGAGCGAGTTCGATTGAAGATCTGATGGCCTTTACTTATAGTGCTGAAACCTCACTTTGTCGCGGCCCGCGTAAATGTAAGCTAAGGCTTACGCGGCCCGCGTCAAGCCAGGTCAACGCGTAGCTGGGCTGGGTCATCACATAGGTCTGCCGGGTGTTGGGCCACGTGGCCGCACCGGGCTTTGCTAGGTTTTTAAGTTCACGCGGCCCGCGTAAGCTTAAGGGGTGGCTTACGCGGCCCGCCTAAACCCCAAATTTCAAATTTTTAATTATTTTTATTAATATTTAGGGTATTCGGGGCCCGTTTTCACGTATGGGGTGTATTTTGGGACATATTGGGATATTTTAAAATATATTAGGGTGTCGGAAAAATTCGAGGGTGTCGGTTTTCTTTAAGGTTGTTATATCCTCCCCACCTTATTTTAGAGCTCGTCCTCGAGATCTACTGGAACAAGTGTGGATATTTCCTTTGCATTTCAGATTTAAGCTCCCATGTGTACTCAGGTCCTCTTTTGGAGTCCCACTTCACTTTGACCAGAACTAATCTCTTATGCTTGAGATTCTTAACCTTTTTGTCTTCAATCTGTAGAGGCCTTTCTACAAACTTGAGTTGTTCATTTACCTCTATATCCTTAAGAGGTACCATTAGCGATTCATCAGCTAGGTATTTCTTGAGATTAGATACATGAAATACATCATGTATTCCTGCCATTTCCTCTGGCAATTGTAGCTGATAGGCTACAGGTCCTATTCTTCTAATAATCTCAAAAGGTCCAACATACCTGGGACTTAGCTTTCCTCTTTTGATGAATCTTACTACTCCTTTCCAAGGAGAGACTTTTAATAATACTTTATCTCCCACTTGAAATTCCAAGGGTTTACGTCGGTTATCAGCATAGCTCTTCTTTCGATCACGTGCTGCTTTTAGTCGTTCCTTGACTTGAATGATCTTATCGGTTGTTTCCTGTACTATCTCAGGTCCAGATAGTTGCTTTTCCCCTATTTCTGCCTAACAGACTGGGGTTCGGCACTTTCGTCCATAAAGTGCTTCGAATGGTGCAGCATTGATACTTGTGTGATAACTATTATTATAAGAAAATTCTATTAAAGGTAAGTGATCGTCCCAATTACCTCCAAAATCAATTACACACCATTGTCTGAATTGTTCTTTCGCTTTGTCCGTCTGTTTGAGGATGATAAGTTGTGCTCAGATTCAACTTGGTTCCCATGGCTTTTTGGAAACTTGACCAAAAATGAGAGGTAAATCGGCTATTCCTATCAGAAACAATTGATAAAGGTATTCCATGTAATGAAACAATTTCATTTACATACAATTTAGCTAGCTGTTCCATACTGAAAGTTTCCTTTATTGGTAGGAAATGAGCTGATTTGGTTAGCCTATCTACAATCACCCAGATTGTATCATTACCTTTCTTTGTTTTGGGTAATTTAGTAACAAAATCCATTGTTATTAATTCCCATTTCCACATTGGCATTTCTAGTTGTTGTAACAAACCTGAGGGTTTCTGGTGTTCAGCTTTAACTTGTGAACAAGTTAAACATTTAGAAACGTAGATTGCTATATCCTTTTTCATTCCTATCCACAAGAAGTTCTTTCTTAAATCCTGATACATTTTATCATTTCCTGGATGCATCGTATACTTAGACTTATGGGCTTCTTCTAATATACGATGACGTAGGTTTCCTAATTTAGGTATCCACATTCTCTTCTTATGGAATCTCCAAATTCCATCGGTTCCTTGTTCTAATTCCTTAATCATACCTTTTAATTTTTCAGTATCTTCCTTGATTACTGATTCTTGTGCTTCTCTTATCTGATCATTTAAATCTACTTGTAGATTTAATTTAAGAAAACATACCCTTTTTGGCTTTTCATGATACTTTCGACTTAAAGCATCAGCAACTACATTTGCTTTTCCTTCATGATACTGGATATCACAATCATAATCACTAAGCATCTCCATCCAGCGTCTTTGTCGCATATTTAACTCTTTTTGCCCGAAAACATACCTTAAACTCTTATGATCAGTGAATATGGTAAACTTACTACCATAAAGGTAATGTCTCCAAATCTAAAGGGAAAAAATTATAGCTCCTAATTCTAGATCATGGGTTGAATAATTCTCTTCATGATTCTTAAGTTGTCAAGAGGCATAAGCTATAACCTTTTGGCGTTGCATTAATACACATCCATAACCTATCTTAGAAGCGTCACAATAGACTACAAAGTCTTCAGTTCCTTCTGGTAACGCAAATATGGGTGTATTAGTTAATCTTTGCTTAAGAATTCTAAATGCTTCTTCTTGCTTTGGTCCCCATTCAAACTTAATGGATTTACAGGTTAATTTAGTTAAAGGAATGGCTATTCTAGAGAAATCTCGAGTAAATCTTCTATAATAACCGGCCAATCCTAAGAAACTTCTAACCTCGATTGGTGACTCAGGTGTTTTCCATTTAGTTATTGCCTCGATCTTTGTGGGATCCACATGAATTCCTTCATGGTTCACTAAGTGTCCAAGAAATTGTACCTATTCTAACCAAAACTCGCATTTTGAAAATTTAGCATAAAGCTTTTCCTTTCTTAATAGGCTTAAAAGTGCGTGCAAATGCTTTGCATGATCCTCTTTACTTTTAGAGTAAATTAGAATATCATCTATAAAGACAATTATAAATTTATCCAAATATGGCTTACATATTCGGTTCATCATGTCCATAAATGCGGCTGGGGCATTGGTTAAACCAAATGGCATGACAGTAAATTCATAATGGCCATACCTTGTTCTAAAGGCAGTCTTAGGAATGTCCTCTTCCTGTACCTTTAATTAATGATATCCTAACCTTAAATCGATTTTAGAGAAAAATCAAGCTCCTTGCAGTTGATCGAACAGATCATCGATTCTCGGTAATGAGTACCGATTCTTAATCGTGACTTTGTTCAATTCACGGTAGTCAATGCACATACGCATTGATCTGTCCTTCTTTTTAACGAATAAAATTGGCGCTCCCCATGGCGATGAGCTTGGCTGTATGAATCCTTTTTCCAGCAACTCATCTAATTGTTTCTTCAATTCCTTCATTTCTGCGGGTGCCAAACGGTAAGGTGCTTTGGCAATTGGTGCAGTTCCTGGTAGCAGGTGAATTCTGAATTCAACTTCTCTGTCTGGCGGTAATCCTGGTAATTCTTCTGGAAATACATCTGAAAACTGAGATACTACTGGAATGTCTTTTAGTTCTTTTCCTTTAGGGTTAGTGATTATAGAAATCAAATACATTATAGACCCTTTTCTTATATAGCTTGCAGTTTTCATCACAGAGATGAATTTCGTGGATCTAGATGGTCTATCTCCTTTAATTGTGACCGTTTTACCTTTTGGTGAATTTACTTGAATTGACTTTTGATCACATAAAATACTGGCTTTATTGGCTATTAACCAATCCATTCCTAATACGACTTCAAATCCTGCCAGATTCATTAGGTAAAGGTTTGCAATAAACTTTTGATTTAAAATTTCTATTCTTGCTCCCTGCAAGATTTCAGAAATCCTAACAGTTTCTCCATTAGCTGTCTCTACTAGACATTCTTGTGGTAGTTTAGTTAATGACTAGTTTAGAAGTTTGCAAAACGAAGTATTAATAAAACTTTGGTTTGCACCAGAGTCAAATAATACTTTAGTAAAAACATCATTAACTAAAAACGTACCAGCTATCACGTCTGGAATCATCTTGGCTTCATTGGCAGTCAGAACAAATGCTCTAGCATTTTTAGTGTTCTTGTTGTTCGCAGCTGGAGCTAGTTTTGGACAGTTTGGCCTGATATGACATTTTTCTCCACAGTTGAAGCATGGTCCATTACTGGATTTCTTCCTGCAATCTTCTTCCTTGTGTCCTGGCATCTTACAGAAATTGCAAAGAGTAGAGCATTTTCCCGAATGCTTTTTCTTGCAGACCTTGCAGAAAGGTGCAGAGGTAGAACCCATATTCCTACGGTTGTAATTCCCAGTACGGAATTCTTGAGTAAGCCTTTGGGTTATGTTTCTCCTCTGGTCTTCTTCTCTAGTACGGATTAATTAATCTGTCAAGGTGTTGGCTAGTTCTACAGCTTCTTCTATAGTTTGAGGTCTAGCTGCCTTGACTACATGTCTAATCTCTCCTATTAATCCCCAGATGTAATGGGAGATTAATACTGGTTCAGGTGATGCAAGGGTTGGTACTATTCTAGCATATTCAAAGAATGTGGTAGTATAACCTTTACTATCTACCCCGGTCATCCTAAGGTTCAGAAACTTATTAGCTATCTGTTCCTTTTCATTGGGGGGGGGGGGGGGCAGAATTTCCTTTCTACCATATTTTTAAATTCCTCCCATTCCATGTTGTATACTCTATCACTTCCTCTAGACTGGAGGATAGTGTTCCACCATTCTAAAGTTGAGTTCTTAAACAAATTAGAAGCAAACATTATCTTATCTTCTTCAGCACACTTGCTTATTTTTAAAACAACCTCAGTTTTCTCTATCCAGCGTAGGGCTGCAATGGGTCCTTCATTGCCCGAGAATTCTATTGGTTTGCAGGACCAGAATTCTTTGTAAGAACAACTATAAGCATGGTTCTTCTTCTTTTGGGAATGGGCACCTGAAGTACGGGTCCATTGTTCACGCTGTTTTCTGGTTCAATTGGTCGCTTACTGCTATGTTTACTTTTATTATTTGCTTCTTGAACCGTTTGAATAATAAATGGCATTGCATCTATGATTCCTTGTGCTATTATGTGTTGGATAGCACTATTATCCACTTGGTTTCCATTGTTATTGATACTCGGATTCTCATTAACCACGTTAATGTTACACTGATTATCGTTATTCAGATTTCCTTGATTTCCTTCGTCGGCCATCTGAATTTTAAACATTTACCTCGTATTAATATCACAAAATAATATTTAATATAGTCAATCACATGACACGCATTTTTGTCAAAAGCGTCGATCATTGCGACTTTACTCTATTTATCTATTATACATCTATTACACACCAGTACTGAAATAAAAATTACAATACCGACTGAAATAAAATTACACTAATAATAGTAGGCATCCGTACACACATATTTTATTATTATTATTATTATTATTATTATTATTACTACTACCGTTTCCATCCTCACATTCACGGATATGGATTCATCCAAAAATCCATATTGCGCTCTTCATACTTCCAGACGAGTCGCTCTCCCACCTGTCTCATTCGTTCACTACTTTCTAAAATTTCCTCACCAAATGTCCTAAGTTCTTGTACGTTTTCTGCACTCATTGGGGGTGCAGGTTCTAGGACTGGGTTCGGAATCTGGGATGCGGGTTCCTGGTATGGGGGTGTAGGTGCCTGGAATCGGTAAGGATCTTCTAAAATCTCCCTAATGTATTCATCGTGGTAATAGGGATCTAAAGGATCCATACCTAGGTAGGCTCCTATGTTTTACATGGGTATGTCTTCATGTATTGGGTAACGTTGCACATAGTCCCTAACGTCATCCCACCATGGATCGTAATTTGGGTCTAGGGGGTTTGGTGCTGGTACCCTAGGAATTTCTTCCGGATTGAAGTCATGCATTTCTACTTGGTTTTCAGGGTTTTCTATCTCCATGGGTTGATCAGGGATTGGCAGTTGTGGTTGGGGTGCTATTATTTGCTCCAGATTAGGGTCAGCTACAGTGGTTGCTAAAATGTGGATGTTGGCTATACCCCTATTTATCATATCCTGGGCATAGGCATCTGTCTCTCTTTTGGCTGCTGCTAGTACCCACTGTTCCTGTAACTTTTTCATACGCTTCCTACGCTCGTGTGCCCCACGACTGAACCATCCCCTCTTTTTCTGAGGAAATGGCTCCTCGGACTGAGCCTTAAACACAAAGATTCCTTCTTCCGTATTAGCAGAGTACCCTGAGAGGATAGGCTGAGAAGAGGATGTACCTTCGCTTCTAGGCGAACCAAACAATTGACGGTACGCGTCAGATGGTCCTTGGTCGCTCATACTGTAAACTAACAAATAGTCAAATAACACATAATAATAAATACAATTATGCACGTATTTTCGTAATTTATTTCCTAACAGATTGAATTTTGATGTCAGCAGAACACTTCTGTGGCTGAATCAGTGGCTTAGCTCTGATACCACCTTCTGTCGCAACCTCCGATCCCAAACCCCAGGGAAAGGGCGGTCGCGAGCCAGTTTCGGTGGTATCTTGTATTGTCTAATTTGGCAGCGGAAATTTTCATCAGGACCGTAGTTAGGAAACATTAATCAGAGTAAAACACCACATTTTCATAACATTAAACAAATGGGTTAAAACCCAAATTCGTAGTACACACGTTTTTATAGGAATAAATCCTATTTTATTAATAAAAACATCTATTTTATTTTAGGTAACTTTATTGCCACTTTTCCAAGCCTTCAGTGCTGTCCAGCTGGCTTCTATTTGGCTTTCACAATTTGTTACCTGAAACGCGTTTTAAAAACATTTGTCAGTGGGAAATACTGGTGAGTGAATCCCGGTTTAATCAAGTTTAAATAAAACTCATTGTACAATATTGAGGGCGATCCCGCAATTATATTTGTTTCCAAGACATATCAATTAACATCCATGGTACTGTCGAACCCGATTTGTGGAAATGTTACTCCTTGACCTGGTGGTAACAAATTTTGTATACAAAACCCCAACATACTCATGATAATTGTATTCTTACAAATACTCAATCACTGTTTAATATATATTTAATTAAATGAGGTTTTGTAAAAACAAGTAACAAAAAGCGGATCAACTCACATTGTTGTCTTATATTTTCCGTAAGGGTTTCCCGGTGACAATTTATAATTTACACAAATGCATACGCGTTAGTATAATAACCCATTTTAACATTAGTAATACCCTCCCCGAGACGGCATTCCAACGACTACGTCGGGCAGAACCACGACAGCCGTTACGGAACCCTAGATCAATCGGGCAGCGTATCTAATATGTATCCAGGGGTTATAATACTTACAACGGAGCAGAACTTCGCTATTTAGGGGGGTATAATACCCGTATAATAAGCCTACTATTCAGATTTGAGAGAAAAGAAACGTTTGTGAGGGAGTTCGATTGAAGATCTGATGGCCTTTACTTATAGTGTTGAAACCTCACTTTGTCGCGACCCGCGTAAATGTAAGCTAAGGCTTACGCGGCCGCGTCAAACCAGGTCAACGCGTAGCTGGGCTGGGTCATCACATAGGTCTGCCGGGTGTTGGGCCACGTGGCCGCACCGGGCTTTGCCAGGTTTTTAAGTTCACCGCCCGCGTAAGCTTAAGGGGTGGCTTACGCGGCCCGCCTAAACCCCAAATTTCAATTTTTTAATTATTTTTATTAATATTTAGGGTATCCGGGGCCCGTTTTCACGTAAGGGGTGTATTTTGGGACATATTGGGATATTTTAAAATATATTAGGGTGTCGGAAAAATTTGAGGGTGTCGGTTTTCTTTAAGGTTGTTATAAACATACTCCTTTTTTTCTAATTTTACAAACCTAGTTGAGATGATAGACAAATTATTAAACAATCAAGAAGTGAACTTTAAAGAAATTAAGTATGAAAAGACTAACCATATCATGCAAATTGGTCGAACCACTAACGAGATTTGTGAATCTTTACTGAAAAGCATCGCTGGATGGGTTGAGATGATAGGAACACTGGGTGGTGATTTTGGTATTTTTAGTTTACTTTGGGAAAAGTCACTTGATTTGTCACCTACGAACATGAATGGAATACTACACCACCCCTTTGGTTGATCCATCATGGTTTGCATGGATTAAACCATGACAACCATGGTCATCTTTTTCATTTTTAAAGAAATCATTTCCTTTTTTCTTTAGACAAAGATAGATTAAAATAATTAAGGGGCTAGTGATTTGGACCAGGACCCACTCTTACACTGTGATCTCGAGTTAAGTTAAGGAGAGAAAAGAAATGATTCTCTCATTTTCTTTTCTTTCCAAATTGAAAAGATTAATTTTAGACAAAAAAATCTCTCATTTTCTCTTCTTTTTTCTCCTTTAATGAAACTCTGGAACACAATTAAAAATTATTTCCTTTCAAATCTTTTCTTTTCTCTCATTTAATGAAACTCGGGAACATAGCGTTAGGGTAGTGGTTTTGGATGGTTGATTAGAGGTGGTGACATAACACTAACGTGGAGGGTCATGTTGGTCAGAAGGGTCATGACCACACCCTATAGCCTAATTAACATAATAAACAATGCAATTAGTACATTCAATTTAAAAAAAAAAAGGTAAAATAACGGACTTATAACTTTTAATGAAGTTACGTCTTTGTAAAACCCATCATGCCCTAAAATTGGTTTTCATCAGCTCTTTCCAATGCAACCCAGCACAAGGTTAGTATGAAATTTTCATCAGTTTTTAAGATAGTTTCCCACGTAGCCCAGCAAACCAGTATGCTCTTCTCCATTCCATTCCATTACAAAATCAAATTCAATCATATGTTAGTTTCAAGTATTTGATGAATTGCATTCCACATGTTTGATGAAATGCTTCAATCACACTTTTTAAATTCCTTTTGATGCTTCTTATAATCTCCCATGACCTTGCAGTAGCTTCCATGCTCTTATTAAACTATCCCAACCATCCGGAATGTTCCAAACGTAAAACGTAGTAGCCAGCCAATTGAGGTCTCTGTGATCTTCTGCTCTTCATCCACCACACAACACTCATGGAGTACATGTAGTGATTTGTTGTTTTTTGTTATCAGTTATGTCTATGTCACTCTGAGATATAATACAAGGCTGCAAGAGTTCAAAATGGTGCTGCAGAAGATACATTGTGTGCTGTGCATCATGGCCCTTTTTCTTGTTGTGCTTGAAATTGCAGCAGCAGGATAGCCTTTCAATCAGGAAGGATATGTAGGTGTTCTTGTAACTCTTTGTAAGATGTTACGGGTATCTAATAGAAGTTTCATGGTACCATTGTTGTTTTGATTAATTTTATGTAAATGCTCATGAAATGGCTGCTAATTTCATAGACCATTGGTTGATAAACAAAATAAAGGTCAACTTTAGCAAATTGCAGCAATAATGTTTTCGCTCAACGGTTGGATACATTAATTCACTATATGGTTGAATAACATATCATAGCACCAACTTACAGCAATGATGCTTTAATAATAAATCACTATATTGTGGCATGTTTGACCCGTTTCTTTTTAACATGTTTTATGCTGCTAATAGGCAATATTACACTCAAGTTATTGATAAAAAAAATTAACACATACAGCTAGGGTTGACTTTTTTTTAGGTCAAACACATTATGGACCCGCACCCAAAGTTGATAATATATCATGAAATTTACAATAACTTTTGGATAAGAACAGGGTTAAGTTTTGTCATAAAATTCAAGTTAACTGTGGGTCTGGTAAGTATTAGGTCTAAAAACAGCATCCTAGATGAGTTTTACTTTAAGGTGAAGTCGATTATTTTAAAATCCAATATTTCCGTGAAATCCAATAAAATGTGTAGTGTTGCGGACCGGTTAGTGTCTGACTTGGCAGGGGACCGGGTAGTTTGGAGTTGGGCCAGATTGCCTCAGTCTGCCACTGAGGTGAGGGATTTGCAGTATCTGCAGCTAATGTTGAACCAGGTTCGGCTCAATACCACCATGGATCGATGGGAGTGGGGGCTGAACAAGTCAGGAGATTTCTCTGTCCGCAGTATGAAGGTTTGGTTTCAAGTACAAAACAGAGATGTTCCGGAGCAGGTTTTTGTGTGGAACAATTGGACGCCTAAAAAGGTTGGCGTGGTTGAGTAGAGAGCAATGGTTGATAGACTCCCAATGAAGGTGGCAATTAGCGCACACGGCATCCAGTTGCAGTCAACTTACTGCGTTTTCTGCAGTGATTTTCCCGAAACATGCGAGCACATATTCATTCATGTCAATTCGCTCAAACTGTTTGGTCCATAATTACTCAATGGTGCAAAATCCCGACTGCATTTATTTTCAGTCTAAAAGACTTGCTGGAATATCATAATTTTGTCCAAGGATCTGCGAAAAAGAAAAAAGCTTTGTATGCGGTGTCACTTGTCTACTTATAGAGCGTTTGGCGAATGAGGAACAATATGGTATTCAATCAAGGTCAAGTGTCGGTGCAGAAGGTAGTCCAGGAGATCAAGAACATGAGCTTTTTATGGGTTAAAAATAGATCAAAGGAGGTGGGTTTAACTTGGGATGCCTGGAGCAGCTTCGATGTATTTCCAGTTTAGTTTCTGTTCTGATTGTGCTGTATGTATTTTACTTTCGGTGGATGTAATTGTGGTGTAGCATCTTGCTATTTTTTTAATAAAGTTATGTTGGCCGTTCAAAAAAAAATATTGATTAATATTTACTAAATACCATAACAACTTCCATTCGTAACATAAAGAAAGTGTCAAATTTGTCACAGGTTCTGGATTGTGGGCATCTGTTTCATAAGTTGACTTTGAGGTACTAGAAATTCTCACATAATCAATAAATGTCCAGGGGATTATTCAGTAAATACGTTTAACTCTAAAACTTACTATCAATAAGAAGATTACTGTGTTATGGAGTTCATATTAATTCTGCAATTGCAATAAAAAAGCACTGAACAATTTGACTTTTTAAGTCAAACTGTCTAACTTCTAAGTCCAACATTAATATGAAGCAGTCAAAGCAACATGAGATGTCATTGTATGACTACCAAGTTTAATGTATACTATTGATTAAAACAAGACCTTCATGAACTCAGAAGGTAACATGGTTAACTTCAAAAGTCAAAACCCAAAATTCTAGAAAAATTCCTGCCATTAACGTTATTTTTACCATTGCGTCTACGTTTCCATTAAAAATTGGGTCGCCCCGCCGCAGAGCGCGGGTGTAACCCACTAGTTTAATTAAATTCATGATTTTCTCATGTAATCCTACATCACTATCCTCATCTCCTTTACTTCTTTCCAATACGCATTCAATTAATTTTATAAATTAATAATTCTAACATGACTCAAGATAGATATTTATCAGTTGTATTTTATCATGATGAGTCTACCTTATAGGCTATAACTGTTAACTCACTTTCATAATTTTTATAAATACAGACATAGTTATATAAACATTGATAGATTTATGTATTTCCCCACATGTACAATATGTTTTGTCAATTATTAATATTATTTTGATGGAACCAAGTGTTCTTCCGTAACCAGACAGAAATAAGCATTGTTGCCAGGCTTCGGTTTATACTTATAAGTTTTCTGGGTCTCGGCTGAGAACCGGATTAGACCGGCATAACCAAAACAGATTGATCTAAAGGGAAAAAAACAGCCCAGACGTCATCAACAACAGAATGAAAAGAGATTAAAACTTACTTTATTTTTATGAGTTGACCTACGACTAAAAAGTCAATTGTTTAATCTGTATAAAGTACCATAAAGGAATATAGGAAATTGTGTATTACTGCCTTGTCCCTTCTCATTCTCATTCACATAATATTTATAATACAATTTACATGATAAGTATGAAAAGAATTCATGCCTATCAACTAAAGGGAATAATCTCGCCTAAATATAAGTTATACATTAAAGGGTACAATCTTTGGCATAATTGTCGGCTATTACCAACTATGGGTATGATGCTAAACTTTTCCTTAGATGACTCGCCCCCTTACAGCTGCTTGAGCAATCTCTTTTTCTCACCTTCTCGCCCAACAACATAAAGTTCTGGCAAAGAGGTTTCATTTCCTCTATTACTATCTTTCTGTTTTTCATTTTCCACAGTCAAACCTAGCATTTGTTTTTCTTCATATAGTTGTTGTAACTTGGTGGTAATACTATCTATCTTGGGAGACAACCTATGACTTAGTGAGAAGTTTGTGCAGCAAGTTGGGACAATGAGTTTTTTTACCTTGCTTGTGCTTGCTCCTCATTCCTGGGTCAGCTCACGACGCATGGCTTCCGTAGCCACATCATATTTTTATCTTAGTTTAGGATATATATGATTCCTTATTTTGCTTCCAAGCAATGTACCACCATGCATTAAAAAAATATTAAAATTAAAGTGTAACGTCTTTGCATTAGTTAGTTCTTACAAAATAAGTGTTACATAAATTTATTTATAATCCTACAAGTAATTTTAAGATACTGTTTAAATCAATGGTTGATTAGTAATTGTGTATTATGTGAAATATCACTTTACGTATTTGAGCTGAAAAGAAACCCTAACGTAAGTCTATGTTCAATTACTAAATAATTTAGAGAATCTAACAAATCTCAACAACATAAAGCAATCAAAATTCCATTCCAAGAAGTAAGGGGGCGTTTGGTTCGCAGTAATTCAATGGAATTTAAGGGAATTGGAATCTGAATTCCATCTCTTACTATGTTTGGTTCACAGAATTTGATGGAATTGGAATCTCAATTCGAATATTCATGTGTTTGGTTGACAATGGAATTGGAATTGGAATTAGGCATGAATTCCTTTAACTAAAGGAATTCAAAATCCTTCCTATATGTGAAGGAATTAAAGTAAATTCATTGCAATCTTCGACCATTTCAACCCGTACTGGTTTCGAATCAAATCGTTTCGACGCGAACAGTTTCGACCCGTACCGTTTCGGCACGAACCGTTTCGATTTGAACCGTCTCGGCGCGAACCGTTTCAACACGAACAGTTTCGACCCGTACCGTTTTGAAGCAAACCTTTTCGTCGCTAACCGTTAAGAGTCGTACCGTTTCGACCCGTACTGTTTCGACGAGAACAGTTTCGACCCGTAATGTTTCGACAAGTACTGTTTCCACCTGTACCATTTCGACTCGAACCGGGGGTTGTGGGTGCAGGGATGATGGATTCCAATTCATTTGACAACCAAACACAACAAAAATAGAATTGAGATTCTAATTCCAACAATTTCCAATTACAGTTGCAATGTTTAAATTCCAAATCCAATTCTTCAAATTCTAATTCTTATACAAATTCCAGTTCCAATTCCAAAACATTCCGCGAACCAAACGCCCCCTAAAAGTACGCAACCAGTATAACTCAAAAAACAATTTCAAGAATAAAAATATGCGATTTAATTTGACTTACCTCTTTACTCCACTTATATAACCCTGATCTGAACGCTTTAATATTATGCCCGAGGGTAAAAATTAGAAATCTTTAACAATGGTTTTTTAATTTATTCTTGGGCTTCTACTACTTGCGACCTACAATGGGACGAGTCCACTGATCTCTTAATAGTATTGGCCCATTAATAATTTTTGGTCTAGAGAACCTCTAGTCTAGTCCACTGGCCACATATGATATGCTGTAGAGTGTAACTTGTAAGTTTTAGCTAGTTTATAATTTTATATAAACTAAATAAATGATTTATAACTTTATATTACGAAATTTTAATATTATGTTTTTAAAATATTGAACAGATATTAGTAATATACAAATGTTCCAACTAAATTATAATATACTAGATTAGAAGCCCGTGTACTACACGTTATGAATTAGTAAAAATTGGTTTTATTTTTGTAATATTAAAATATGTGATATCATAAAAGACAAATGAAGAAAATAAGAATCGTAACTCTTATTTTTTAAAATAGAAATAAAACAACGATAAGTTTAAACGTTATTATAGAAACCGTAAAGTTTAAATAATTAATACCTGATGAATAAAATGTAATATTTTTAAGGAAATCGGGTAAGTGTAGGTCCGGATGCGGATCGTCGGACTATGAAGATATCTTGTTTCAGATGCCGTAACTGGTGCGGAATCCCTGTTACGACATAAACCGAGCGAGAGATAAAACACAAAAAAGATATTCAAGGTTTAACAAGATGTGTATTCAAATCAAAGAGTTTCGGTACAAGATGATACAATAAGAAATAACTAAACTCTATGATATACTCTCTCTGTATTCTGTGTTATGCAAGTCCATATATATAACCACATAACCAGCAACCTACGAAAGATACATGTTCTGATAACTTGACCCACGAAAAACCTTAACCCACGAAGGATGTGATGTTTCGTGGACAATTCTGATGAAGAACTACAATACACGAATAACTCCATTCAACGAAGAACCAAAGGTCTTTCTTGGACCTCCATAAGGGACGAAACATGTCTTTCAACCATGAGGCTCTTCGTGGGATGAAGACAAGAACCAAACATATTCTTCGTTGATGTTATACTTCGTGGGTGTTGGTTCTTCGGCCATTAGATCTTTCGTGGGAATCAACTAACAACATGTCCACAAAGAATGTTCTTCGTGAACTTCCAGATGGTCCATATTCTTTCGTGAAAGGGCTGCAAACATGCAGACTTGCAGATCAAATGAACAAACAGCAAACAATACTCACTTATCTAAACAGATTACACATATGCAACTGTTTTACATCATGTGCAAATACAAATTCATTCTGAATCAAGACGGAGGATATCGTGCTTCGGTCTTCACTTCGTAACGTAGTCGAACCGAACTGAGCCGCATCCACAAATATGCATCAACAGTATGGATCCGTGTTTAAGTTAAATAGGTATACGCTTGAGATGGAAAAACAAAAATTAAGGATGCCTAAAATTGAGTCATGTCTCCCTTGAGTTTTTTATTTATTAGGTAATAGAGAATTGAGATAGATATAGAAATTATATAACTCAAACAAAGTTGGATGTATTTGTGATCAACTTGATGATTGATGATAGTAATATGATTTGAGATTGGAAACATTTTTTTAGTAAGATGATTTGAGATTTGAATTGGAGTGAACTTCCAGGTTATGAAAATTCATACTATTATAATTTGTTCTTTATTTGCTATCAAGTAGTTTGGAAAAAAACAATATCCTTTTGAGGTTGGTATTGTAACTTTCTCAAAGTACACCCTAAATACTAATAAATATAATAATAAATAGTAATAATAACAAATATATATATATATATATATATATATATATATATATATATATATATATATATTGGGTCGGGATTTAGATAAAACCGTAGAAAGTGTGAGAACGGTGAGAACGCTTATCAATCGTCCTATCAAAACAATCTATGCACTAGATTGACGCGGTGGCATTTTCGTAAATAACATCAATTTTATTACGTGGACGCGATTCAATAAGGGTAAAAGTGTCTTTTGACTACTCCAAACAAAACGCCATCTCATGAAAATAAAACGCCAAAACAAAAATCACACAGCATTATGCTAAAAACGCCATTAGATATAAAACGTTAAACTTAATTATAGTAAAATCCCGCCTAAAAAACCCCAAAAAAATCCTATATATACAACAACTCGGACCTTCAATTAAAAAACACAAACAAAAACCCCAAACGCCATATTTAATATATACCATTCGACTAATAAACGCCAGAAAACACAAAAATCAAATATATTGTTGTCAATAAAGTGTAGCTGTATGGTGTGGACAACATTGCCAGTTATCTTTCTTAACTGAGGATTAACAATGTTATCCAACACCATACAACAACACTTTATTGATTTTAGCATGATCAAATTTACAGTTTTAAGATGGTTTATTTTGGGGCGTTCTTTTCTCAGTAAAATGCCAAAAAAGATAATATTTTGGCTGAAAGGGTGTAAACTCTATAACATTTAAATTTCAGGTGCATTCATATATATATATATATAGAGTAAATTACAAGTTTTGTCCTTTATGTTTGTCTCAAATTTCAGGTGCTGTCCTTTACCTTTAAAATTGATGAGTTTTGTACTTAATGTTTTAAAATCCTGCACGTTATGTCCTTTAGGGCAAACCCAGATAGATTTTTTGGTTAAATTTGGTCATGTGCAAAGCACATGAGGGTAGCATTGTCTTTTCACATCCTAATTTATAAATGATTTTTTGAAAGAAATAAAACATAGGCTATCACCTGCCGCCACCACCTTCTACCCTCACCTACCACCGACCACCACCACCTCCCACCCTCACCTGCCACCGACCACCCACTATCTCCACCATCGCCCGACCCACCATCACCACTCCACCGTCTCCAACATCACCATCAACATATGCCTTCCTTTTCATATATAAACAACCTGTCTCTCTACCCCCTCTGTTTCTCTCAACTGCCACGAAATCATTTGAACAAACAAAAAATCCCTAAATCTCAAACTACAGTAAAACTAAACTGAATCATCATAATCCCAATTTTAGCTTAATATGAGTCTATGCACATGTTTAATTTATTGTATCCATAAGCGGCTGTGAAGGTGGCTACAAACTCTGGCGGCAGCGACACCCCCTCAAATCCCAACCTGAACCTACCCCCGCACCGGAAAATCAAAATCCCTAACCTTTCGATTCGTCCCCAAACCCCATTCCGGCCACCAACCTTTCGATTCGTCCCTAAACCAGCTCCTGTTAACACTACTCCCTAACCTCTTATCCACCCTCCGCCGCATCGCCGGAAAGCTTCTAATGCAGAGCAAAGTCATCTCGAAATGGCCACCGGATGGCTCTCAAACCAGCTTAACGACCTCGATTTGTTGCTCCGTTCCGGTGTTCTTCGTCAATCCAACGCTATTGTTCTCTCACATCCGGCTCCTGGATCTGCTAAAGAGGATTTGAGTTTGTTTATTCGAGATATGTTTACACAGTTGCAAATCGGAGGTAGATGGGTATATATAGAGAGATAGAGTAGGGTGGTGGATGGTGGTGGCAGGGGTGGCCTGCGGGGATGATGGTTGCAGTGGTGGATAGTGTTGATGGTTGTAGAGATAGAGAGAGAAGTAGAGAGCTAGACCTTTGGATGGTGGTAAGGATGATGTTTTAGATGTATGATTTTATATATATAAATAATAGTAATAATAATAACAATAATATTTTTTTAATAATAATGATATTAAATATAGGTAAAAAGACAAAAATACCGTTGGATGATCAGTTTTAATAAAAAAAAATTAACTAGATTTGCCCTAAAGGACATAACGTGCAGGATTTTGAAATATTAAGTACAAAACTCATCAATTTTAAAGGTAAAGGATAATGCTTGAAATTTGGGACAAATATAAAGGACAAAACTTAGTAATTTACTAATATATATATGTATATATATTTGATTTATGCATAAAGTTTAAGTTAATTGAAGCATATGCGTATGCACTTTAATATTCAAATTATAGATCATTTACGATTTTTTAAATTATAAGTTAGAATTACATCTTCTTAGTTAATAATCTATACTACCTTATTAAGAGAATTGATTTTTTTCCTCTTTTCGTAATTTTGCCATAGATACAAGTGTTGAAGCAGCATCTACAGTAAAGTCAAAGCCTTTTGAGAGGGGTTGAAATTGTAAAGTGTACAAAGTTCGAAGACACTTTCACTTTGAGGGTAGAAGTGACAAAGGCAATTCGATTCCTACCCTCATTTGTTCCATTTCCCCTCACCGCACCAAAAATTGAATGCGGCAATCCAATCGTTTCGCATCCAAGCCTCAAACCGTCAAAGATGCAATTGAAATTGATGAATGGGAGTTCAAATCGATTAATTGGTACTTGTATTCTACTCACTTTGGGTTAGATTCGAGAAAAGGTGAAGAATCTCGTTCTAGGGTTCCAGTCACTTGATGTATATCAAATGAAGTTGAAGCTTAATTTGAGTTTCATGGAGCATTATGAGCGGCATTGTCCGCCTGCAGCGATGAGGTATAATTGTCTTATTCCGCCTCCGGTTGGATATAAGGTTAGTCTGCGGTTTCATTTCGGTTTGTTTTTGGTTAAGATGTTAGTTTTTGAGTTAGGTTAATAGAGAGTAGGTATGCATTGTTGAATTATGATTGTAGATTCTGATTAGGTATGCATTGTTGAATTTTTTCGGTACCGGTAGTTTTGACGAATTTCGGTTCCGGTAGGTGATAGGAATATAGCTATACATATGTTTTTTTTTTCAGCAGGTGTTTATGGTGATATAAGGATGGGATTAGGATCAAATACAAAGGATCCTAATTGTAAGAAGTGTAAGAAGGATTTATAGAGTGACAAGTGTCCAATAACCTAAAAAACCCACTACACAAAAAAACCCACTAAAAAAAAAAAAAAAAAAAAAAAAACTTAAACATCCACAACCACCAACCCCCCCCCACCCACCCCGCCCACCCCACCCCCCCACCACCTCACCCACAAAAAAAAAAAAAAAAAAAAAAAATTTTTTTTTTTTTTTTTTTTTTTTTTTGCCGAGGGGGTGGGGGGTGGGGGTTTAGGTTTTTGGGTGGGGGTGGGTGTTTAGTTTTTTTTATATTTTTTTTTAGGTTTTTTGGGGGTGGGGGGGTTAGGTTTTTTTAGGTTTTTTTTTTTGGGGGGGGGGTGGCGGGGGGTTTAGGTTTTTTTAGGTTTTTGGGGGGTGGAGGTGGGGGGGGGGGGGGTTAGGTTTTTTGGGGGTTTTTTTGGTGAGGTATAGTTTTTTTTTTTTTTTTTTTTTTTTTTTTTGCGGGGGGGGGGGGGGGGGGTTAGGTTTTTGGGTGGTGGTGGGGTGGGGGTGGGTGTTTATGTTTTTTGTGGTGATGTAGTGGGTTTAGTTTTAAGTTATTGGACACTTGTCACTCTATAAATCCTTCTTACACTTCTTACAATTAGAAGTCTTTGTAGAATAACTTGACCCTATAAGGATGAGCATAAGTTGGTCATATCATGTTTATTAGATTTTTTTCTTTTTATGACCACCTTTTTGTAACCTAGGCTCTTTAAAAGGATTTTTGAGCTTTGACTTTTATTAATAAAGTAATTGGTGTATGGGTAGTGCTAAATTTCCGATAATATGATACTACTTTGATGCTGCATATTTTATTTTGATAAGACCTTAAAAATGACCTTAATATAATTTTATACAAAGGGTTTTGAAAAAAAAAGACCTTAAAATCTAACTCTGTTTTACAGATTGTTGCGGTCAAACAATTGGACAGAAACGGAGTCCAGGGTAACCGTGAATTCCTTGTGGAAGTTCTTATGCTCATCATCCCAATTTAGTGAACTTAATTGGGTACCGTGCGGACGGTAACCATCTTTGCGTATTAGAACCGGTTATGTTGATAACTTGATATATAATAATAATTCGACTAATTTATATATATACTCCTTGCAGATCTTCCACCAGATAGAGAAGCGTTAGATTGGAACACGAGAATGAAGATAGCGGCAGGTGCAGCTAAAGGTTTGGAGTTTCTGCACGACAAGGCTAACCCTCCGGTTATTTATCGGGATTTCAAATCGTCAAATATTTTGCTTGGTTAGGGGTTTCAGCCGAAGCTTTCTGACTTTAGGCTGGCTAAGTTGGGCCCCACTGGAGATAAGTCTCATGTATCCACACGGGTCATGGGAACATATGGTTATTGTGCTCCTGAATATGCTATGACCGGTCAACTCACAGTTAAGTCCGATGTATACAGCTTTGGAGTGGTGTTTTTAGAACTTATTACGGGTCGAAAAGCCATTGACAGTGCTGCACCACAAGGACAACAGAATCTGGTCACTTGGGTAACCCCTTTGTTTCCATCATATGGAGTTTTTATTTTATTTGGAGTAAAATGCCATTTTCGTCCCTGAGATTTGTTCAGCTTTGCGACTTTCGTCTACAGGTTTGTTTTTTCGCATCTGGATCCAAAGGGTTTAAAATCTTGCGATTTTCATCCGGCTCGTTAACTTCATCCATTTTTCTTCACTAAGTCAGGGGTATTTTCGTCTTTTTGGTTAACTTAAACGCAATTTTGTCTAATGAATTCGCTCAGGGGTATTTTAAATGCTTTGTAAATAAATTGAAAAAGACTGAATTGCCCTTTAAGTTTTTTTTTTTTTTTTTTTTTAATTCAATCACTTATATAAGGTCAAACAAATTACACCAAGATAGCCGGTAAGCGGGCAACAAGCTGCGCCGCTACCCCCTTTTGAATAGCGAAACCTAACCTAGTAAAAACGAAACCCCGATCTCTAGGAGACGAAATGTTGCTATGAACAACCCGTTGGACCCGTTCAAGAAATCTGATGGCTTCTGGGGCTAGCGAGCCAAAGGTATCAAAGGCAAAAGGGATAAAGGAATGTTGATTATCCTCGCAGGCTTTTGCATGTTTGTCCATTTTCTTTGCTGCCGCCCTTGCAATCGCCTGACCAGGGACAAAACCTGTATCCCGAAAGCCTACAAGGGGGGAAACCCCGGTAAGATCAACACAAGCGTGTTTACCTGCATCCCACCCGAAAACTAAAACGTCCGCAGGGCGCAATGTGGATCTTCCTTCCCTCGGATCTGTCAAAAAGTTTACGGGGGCTTCTTTCTTCACCGAGATCCCCGCCCGTTTGAGGATGTCCCCCAAGACATCCCGCACCCAGTCGTGCCTATACTTAAAACCTGGCAGTTCTTTACAGTGCAAAGCATGCTCCCCAAATTGGTCTAAGCAAGCTTTCCGGCAAATCGGGCATTGCTCATCATCAGGGAACATAGGAATCATGAGCCGATATTTTAAGATAGCACGATATTCAACGGCTGACATCTTTTGGCCTAAGCCCTCGATGGGGATGACCGATAGAAAATCTTGGGCGTGGGGGCCCCGCAAGCATTCTAGGACGGCGTTCTGACGAGGGGTCGTACAGAAATCTGATCCAATATTCTGAGCGATACGACAAAACAGAGCACTCGCCAAAGTCTTCTGGGTCTTCGGTGGGGCGGTGTCCCTGTTAGCGAAACCGTCAATATCCAAATCCGGGAGGTGTCTATGCAACTCCCCCAGAGCCATGTCATAATCCCTATCCATTCCAACAACCCCACTCTCGCGCAAGATGTGATCTTGCAGCCCCCATGATTGAGCTCGCGAGGCAACAAAACCGTAAATGGAGACATCCATGGCCGATAGAAGCCCCAGCCCCCCCATCTTACAGGGCAGAGAAGCAACCCGCCACTGAAAATCCCCAAAAAACGGACCCCCACACACCACAATGTCCTCTATAGCCCCCCGTAGCCCTTTATCGAATAAGGATACCGCCTCCTTTACAAACACAGGTTGACAAGTTCGCAGACCAAAAAGGAGCTTGGCGACACCCATGCAAGAGCGCAGCAGGAGAAGCTCACTTTGCGGGTCTCGGAGTTGCGAAAGGCTACTCATAAGGTCCACTGCCCGGGAAGCTCGCCGCGCAGCCAAAGCACTAATGAAACTGGGGTCCCGGCTCACAGCTCCCCCAAGGAGTCTCACGCCCCCCGTTGGTCTTCCAATCTCCTTCGGGAATAAACTAGCCTCCAATTTTTCTCCATTGCAAGACGGCCAATATACCTCTGTTTTTTTTATATTAAGCCGGAGCCCCAAAGGTGGCCCCTCAGATTGAATGATAGCCAGAGCCTTTGCTACCTCAGATGTTTTTCCAATAATAGTACCATCATCCAAATACCACGCGTGGAAGGGGAGGGTGCAACTGTCTCGTATACGTTGTGTGAGGGGGTGCAAGACAAGGGCGAACAATAGAGGCCCCAAAGGATCCCCCTGCTGGACCCCCGTGGACGACCCAATACAGTCATTACCCACATAAAGCCTAGCGGTTTGCCCATAAAGAAAATGTACCCACGGAAATATAGATGGGCATCGAATCCCAACCTCCCGCAGAAGAGCTGTGCGATCCACTAGGTTGAAAGCATTGGAGAAGTCAACGGTAAGCATGGCGAAGGCCCCATCATCGTGAAAGGTGTTAAGGAACCTGTTCGCGCTATGGAGGATAGCTTCAGCCCCATCTGGTGTCCCAACCCCGAATTGATGGTCCCCCAGGTACCTGACCATCTCTTTCCCTACCTTTTTCATCGCTATCTTGGAGACCAGCCTACGCCAAATGGCCCCGACCGCAATAGGACGGATCCCCCCATCAGGTTTCAGCAAGGGGGTCAGAGGAGCGGAGGCAACGAACTCAGCAAGAGACCTGGGGCATAACCCCCCCAAGAAGACATTGACTACCCCGGTGATGGCTAAAACTAAACCCGAGGAAGTTGAGGACCCCTCTCCACAAAAGCTATCCAGTAAGTGTTGCGCCCTGAGCCCATCTCTCCCGCACGAAGTTCCTTTGGGGAAAGACTTAATGCACCCCAAAACGCACTCTGCATCAACAGTTAAGGGTGGCTGAGGGATTGTGTCTGCAGGCACAACCGGAGGGGGCGTAACCGGGTGTTTCTCCGCGAGGGCCTCCAAAGTGGAGGGCCCAAGGGGGGCAACACCAGAAGAGGACAACACCTTGACCGCAGCTGTGAAATGACCATCTGCCACTTTACGAAGGCACTGCTTAACATTGGTACGGCCCTCCCGACGGTCGGAGCCAGTTACCGCCCCTTTCTCCTTTGCATCCTGAAAGAGGGAAGCAACTAGCTCGCTAATCCCTTCCCCGTCTTTCCAGACAGAAAGAGCCCGTTGGATGCTAAAGCACTGTAACGTTTTCCTGTTCCCGGACCGACGTTCCTGCCTATTGGCAGGGCGCACAACTTTTAAAGTACAGCGAGGCAACAAGAGTAGCTTAACCCAATATTCAACCGACCCAGGGGTAGCAACCACCTTCCGCATAGCCGATGTCAAAGCTTGCGCGAACGCCATTCGACAACTAGGAGGAATGCTCTTGACTGTCGTGATGGGAAGAGAAAAAACCCGCTCCAGAAGGGAGCCATCCACACCGACAGAGGCAATGCCTTCCCCTGAAGCCCCCCCTCCCGAAACTTGTGGTTTGGGAATCCCCACAATAAAGTCCTCGGTCCCCCTTGAGCTAGGGACGAATTTAACAAGGTCATCAACATGATGACACCCCCGGCTAAGAGCATGCACAACCATGCACTCCCCGCACAGCCAGTTGTTAAGCATTTTCAAAGTTTCTCCCACGTCCTCATATAAGTCGGGATCCTTAGCAATCGCATCCCGTAAAGCATCTTTCCTGTTATCTGACTTGAGGTGGTCCCGTTGGAAGTGAGAGAGCAGTCTCGCGTATCCTTTGGACCCTACAAAACCATCTTTGCAAGAGTGGAAATTCCTGAAGGGGCAAGGCCTAACACCCTCAGGGCCTCCCCCCTGCACAACACCTTTCATCATACACCTAAGAACAAAAACCCAACTCGAGTGAAGTAGGGGGATGTGCCAAAAACTAAAAACTCCCTGCCAGGGAGGAAGGAGGGGGAGCAACCACGAGTTGCCTGCCCCCCTTACGGGGTTAGGACCTCACGCTTTAAACCATGGACAAAAGGTGCGACTAGATTTATTATTATTATTATTATTATTATTATTATTATTATTATTTTTAATCGGCAGAATAACGACGCCGGAAAACGTGGCTTACCGGCGTATTTACCAAATACGCTGGAGAACTTGAACTCGCGTTCAAGATTTAAACACGCCAGAAAAATTAAAGTCACCGGGAAAGTGCAAATATGCCGGAAAAATAGCTACAGATCTGAAAACAGAGCTGAAACAGTTTGAAATGGTGGAAAAATAGACCGTTTGAATTCAAAATTTTTGAACAAAATTGAACATTGTAAGCGAATCTCGAAGAACATAAGTATGAATAGGTGTTGTTGTGAGAATGAAGATGAAGGTTTATATGAGATGAGAGTTTTGAGCTTCGGAGTGTTTTTGAGAAGATGAATGATTTTAGGGTTCGAATTTTTTTATAAGAAATTAGAGATCCGGTAGCAGGCGGTGGTTTAGAAAGGAGGTGAGAGTGTTGGACGTCGGAGAGATGCGCCGGGGTATGGTGGTTTGGGGCGGTGGTTTAGAAAGGAGGTGAGGGCGAGGTGGTTTATAGACATATGTGATGGAACTTATGACGTTTGAGGGATAAGAGCTGCCGGAGAGAGTGGATTGGGCACCGTCAACGGGCCAGATGAAAATGGCAAGACTTCAAACCTTTTGGATTCAGATGCGGAAGAAAAACAAACCTTTGGACGAAAGTTGCAAAACTGGTCAAACCTTAGGGATGGAAATGGCATTTTACTCTTTATTTTAAGTAAGATAATGTTTTGTTCTCGAGTGTCTAAAGGTTCTTACTGCATTCAGTAATGGGTCAAAATGAGCTAATAATTATATTTTAATAAATGTTCAGCGTGTGTCCGTGTCAAACATTATTCATAATCCTATTTTCCAATTTGTGAATAAAATTAATTTCACTGTTTGTAATTACAGGCCCGACCCTTATTCAACGATAGAAGGAAGTTCGCAACGTTAGTGGGCCCCAGGTTCAAAGGTCGTTATCCAATGAGGGGTCTCTACCAGGCTCTGGCCGTTGCATCGATGTGCATTCAAGAACAGGCTGCGGCTCGACCTCTAATTGGAGACGTGGTGACTGCCTTATCTTATCTCACGAACCACACCTATGACCCTGGTGAGAGGAATGGTAGAGTTTCAAAAAAGGTGGCGGGTCGGGTCGTAGCAGATGGGGGGGATCTAGAAGGTTCGGATAAAGGAGATTCACCTCGAGAAACACAACCTCAAAAAATAGTGAACCGAGATCTTGATCGAGAATGAGCTGTTGCCAAGGCTAAAATGTGGGTGGAAAAAAGACGACAAAGTGCACAAGGAAGTTTTGTCGGGAATCATAATGGTTAGGGGACGAGTATCGGTGAGTTGTTGTACGTTGTTTTTTTGTCAGGTTTTCGTCGTTTTCCCAATACCAGATTTAGGCAAAAGAGGCGTTCATGGTAAATTTTGGTTTGTTTTTCTGTAACATATTGGCTGATGATACATAACATGGTTTTAGACTTTTAGCAACTTATTAAATGTGTCAATTTATAGTTTTTTATTGAAAAAATTGATTTTAGTAGGTTTATTGATAAAAATATATGTTCAGTAGATGACACATTGACACCCATGACCTATTTGTAAAGTTAAATCACCATAACAAATTTGTTAGGCATGTCTACAGTTAAGAATGTTCATATATTTCAAGAATTAGCAATTTAAAATTTATATTTGATTTTTTGAAGACAAAAAAGGACATTGAAAGGGACAGTTTGGTCATTCAGTTTCTTAACTACCACTAATACAACAGTAGATGTCATATTGGACAACATTACCTGTACGAGAATCATATATAGTTGGTCATGAATAAATATAAAAGGTTAAAACAAATTCTTTTAATTTGCATACATGCAATGGGGATGCAATTATACACTCATTGAAGCTGAAGTTGTGAGTATTTTACAGGAATAACCTTGCCACCAGCCACAAAGTTCTAAATACATGACTTGAACCACCTTAAATTTGAACATCATTATTATATTTTTTTTATCAAAATTTATCATTAAATTACAAACTAATTTTTAAGGTCTTTTTTTTTCAAAAACCCTTTGTATAAAATTATATTAAGGTCATTTTTAAGGTCTTATTAGCAAACTGGGTTCTCCATTTCTTATGGCGCATAGAGCATTATTAATTATGTACCCCCATTGATTAGTTTTTTTTTTCCTATAACACACAAGCAAGTTAGTTATAAGTTTTTTTTTTTATTTACTGTATTGTGACGTATGCTAATGGATATGGTAGAGCCATATCAACGTGCGAGCATTCCCATACACGCGGGCCAAAAAAGGACATTGAAAACATATTATTTTTTATCCAAAGCCTTGATTAAGTTTTAAAATTTTATATAATTTGTTTCTGCGGCTCAACGATCCATCTATTAAAGCCGAAATCAAAAGAACACTATGTTGGTTTACTCCAATATCCATAAACACAACAAAGTAAGCAGATTTGACTCGGTTTAACCTTCTGTGATTTCAGCTAGCAAACTGACCAGCTTTTCATTTATCTTTTCGTAACTTGTGATTCAACAGGGCTCATCACGGTTTCCAGTGGCGTCTCTGAGAATTCATGTACTCTGTTCGAGGTCAAAAAATGTGCCCTTATATCTTAACGATAAACAATGCATTTACGAAAATGACAAAATCTTATTATTCGATAAACAATGTGTAACATCCGCCAATAACGGATCTCCGATACCCATCCGTTTTGAAAACCGGATCCTAAACGAACTTTTTTTTATTTATATTAGATGTCGCGTATTTAGAAATTACTATAACTACTTTTTTCGGGTTTAAAATATTAATTTTATGAATGAAACTTGTTAGTCTCGTTAATAATTACAAAAGAAATAACTAACCTAGTTATAAATTTTAGATTAAACTAATTTCCTAATTGAAGGGACTGATTTCGTAATTCTTTAGAACTTTTAAGTGCAGGGACCGGTTGTGCAATTATTGGAAACTGTTAAATGAAACTCAATAAAAAAGAAGTGAACCACGGGACTCGAACCCAGGTCTCACCGGCCCCAAAGAACTAACCAAAACACGCGCGCCACTGCAACAAAGATCATTTTATGTATATTGTTTGATTCGATTTCTATTTATTGACATATATACATTAGTTTAAAATAAAAACACGTGCCCCTCGAAATCATGGGCCCTGTGCGGAAGCCCTCCCCGCACACCCTCGTAGCCGCCCCTGACGGTTTCAGTTGGGTTGGTGAGTCAGCGGAATCGGGTGAGTCACAAATTTGTTTCGGTATACCGTTTACCATTGGATATATCTGGGGTAGGCAACGGGTCAACATGGGACGAGTCAAAATAGGAAACTTTGATAGCTGTGTCAAACCGAACATGACAGATTCTGTTAATGTGTTAAAAGTTCTGACAAAACTTAACTGACCCGATAGAGATATAACATAACCCAAATAAGCCCGTTTATACATAAACGGGTGAAAACTCAGAACTGACATATGTAATATTATAAAAAGCCACGTGTGTTAAAACACTAAACCAATTTGTGCAGTTCAGGAGGAGGGCGGAAGCCAAACGGGCTGAATGATATAAACTGGGTTGAAACATTTAACCATGCGAACAAAGGGCTGACAAAAGCTTATATTGTAGAACTAATGTTGTGGGCAAAATCTCAAGTTACATGTGGTGCTGTTGATAATTGTGTAGACCATCAAAAACATGATCTCTTTTGTTGCATCGTGTATTTTATATTGACGGTTTCCACTTTCTGGCTTCTTTTATCATTTCAGGTAGTTCGGGCCCCCGCCGCAACGCGCGGGCATTCCCACTAGTAAATAATATTATTAATGAATTGAATGAGATAATGCCATGTGACATTAATTGAAGCCTTTTATTAGACTATGGGTGTGGAGGGGCTTGGGTTGGGGGCATTGCTCGACACATGGCGAGGGTGGGATCCACAAGGTAATACTCAAAAACTAGGGGTGTGGTGTGGCGTGGCCAGGCGTGTGGATTTTTTTTTGGTTTGGTAACGGCTAGATCGAACCAGCCAAAGAAAGCCAGCCATGTCATGCAGCCCCACGCCAGGCTCAATCCCCACGCCAAAGAGGCAACACCATCCCCAATGCCAACCCGGGGTGGAGCCGCCGGCGTTGAACCCAAACCGCCGCCCCAACCCACAACCCACGCCCACACCCCACAGTCTTAGACCATCTCCAATGCAAGATGAAAAAATTTACAAAAAAAATTGTCACATCATCTCATTATTCACTCTCTTTCCTCTTTCTCTTTATTTAAGATCCTGCTACTCATAAACGTTATTCTCTCTCCACAAATGCATGCATTTAGCCAAGAACATATCTACTCTCCATGTATTCCCTCTCTCCTCCAACACAAATGCATTCTATTGGAGATGTTCTTAGTATTTAGAAGATTAGAAGATTATTATCCTTTTGTTGTTTGATTGGTCCTTAAAATTTATTAGTTATATTCAATTTATAATATAAAAAAAAATGTGCTTGGAAATCCAAAGTTGTAAATTGTAGTAATGGTCACAACACGTGAGCACGAAACAACACACATTTTTGTAAATCATCCAACTTGTAAATTTATGAAGTACATTATACTGAATATGTATTTGAGTTTGAGAGAGAATATAATCATGGCAATGTTTTTTGTATCAATGATGTTGAAGAAGCACCTAATGAGTTGGGGATGACGAGTGAGATTTTCCATGACAATGGTTGGTTTATTTTATTTTATTATTCCGTTCCATATATAAACAAACAACTTTTTAGTGCATCATGAGTTGTAGATTGTGTTTTGGGCATTTTTCAAAAAAAAAAAACCTTGATTTTTTAGTTTAAACCCAAAGGTTTTTACCTTTTACAATTTTAACCCTACATAATTTGTTTTTTTAACTTTAACCAAAAACTTTTCATTATTTGCAATTTATAACTTCACAACTTTTGTCACTTATACTTTTCATCTTCCGCAAATTTCCGTTTTACATATAGTTCTAAATTTTTCGTGTTAATACGACGCAACATGCATGTGTGGTTCAACGTTTTTACCTCTATTTTCCCATGTTTGACAGGTTCGTCGCAACACGCATACCCTAGGTCGAGTCAGTGTTGGTGGTTGATGACGGTTGTGTGACATTAGTACTATTTGACACCGTTTTACGCCCCGCCGCAACGCGGGGTGTGCTTTGTGGGTTTTTCAAAGAAAAAATGGTTATGCATATGGTTGTCGTACCGTTGGCTTTGGGGGTTTCCAAAAAAAAATTGATTTTTTTACTTTTCATCTAAAAGTATTTCATAAATTACTTTTAACCCAAAACTATTTGTTTTATTACTTCTAACCCAAAACTTTTTATCTTTTGCAATCTATCCTCATAACTTTTTTTACTTTCAACTTTGGTCCTTTATAGTTTTCATTTCCTCAATGTGTGAACGTTTTTACATCGTCTATTTTTCCCCGTTTGACAGGTTTAACATAACGTGTGGGTCCTATATCGACTTAGTTATAACTAAAGAATCCCCGCCGCATTGCGGCGGGTCGCAATCCTAGTTACTATAAATAAGCAACAAAAATATGCATTAGAACTTGTACATTGTGCTTTGGGGTTTTTTTCAAAAAACAAAAAAAACAAAAAAACTTGATTTTTTACTTTTAACCCAAAGGTTTTTACCTTTTGCAATTTTAACCCTACATAATTTGTTTTTTTAACTTTAACCCAAAACTTTTCATTATTTGTAATTTAACTTCACAACTTTTGTCACTTATACGTTTCATCTTTGGCAAATTTTCGTTTTACGTATAGTTCTAATTTTTTCGAGTTAATACGACGCAACGTACGAGTGTGGTTCAATTTTTTTTTATGTTTTGTTTCAAATTTTGCAAGTTAACACGGCGCAACGTGCATGTGTGGTTCAACGTTTTTACCTCTATTTTTTCATGTTTGACAGGTTCGTCGCAACACGCAGATCCTAGGTCGACTCAGTGTTGGTGGTCGATGACGGTTGTGTGGCATTAGTACTATTTCACACGGTTTTACGTCTCACCGCAACGCGGGGTGTGCTTTGGGGGTTTTCCAAAGGAAAAATGGCTATGCATATGGTTGTCGTAACCTTGGCTTTGGGGGTTTTCCAAAAATTAACCCAAAGGTTTTTACCTTTTGCAATTTTAACCCTATATAATTCGTTTTTTTTAACTTTAACCCAAAACTTTTCATTATTCGCAATTTAACTTCACAACTTTTGTCACCTATACTTTTCTTCTTTGGCAAATTTTCGTTTTACGTCTAGTTCTAAATTTTTCGAGTTAGTACGACGCAACGTACGAGTGTGGTTCAACTTTTTTATGTTTTGTTTCAAATTTTGCAAGTTAACACGGCGCAACGTGCATGTGTGGTTCCACATTTTTACCTCTATTTTTCCATGTTTGACAGGTTCGTCGCAACACGCAGATCTTAGGTCGAGTCAGTGTTGGTGGTCGATGGCGGTTGTATAACATTAGTACTATTTGACACCGTTTTACGCCACGCCGCAACGCGGGGTGTGCTTTGGGGGTTTTCCAAAGGAAAAATGGTTATCGTAACCTTGGCTTTGAGGGTTTTCCAAAAAAAAAATGATTTTTTTTACTTTTCACCCAAAAGTATTTCATAAATTACTTTTAACCCAAAACTATTTGTTTTTTTTTACTTTTAACCCAAAACTTTTATCTTTTGCAATCTATCCTCACAACTTTTTTTACTTTCAACTTTGGTCCTTTATAGTTTTCATTTTCCGCAAATTTTTCGTTTTATGCTTGGTTCTAAATTTTGTGAGTTAACACATCGCAACGTGCGTCTTTGGTTTAACGTTTTTACGTTTCGTTCTAAATTTTGCGAGTTAACACGACGCAACGTGCGTGTGTGGGTGAACGTTTTTACATCATCTATTTTTTCCCGTTTAACAGGTTTAACATAACGTGCGGGTCCTAGATCGACTTAGTTATAACTAAAGAATCCCTGCCGCATTGCGGCGGGTCTCAATTCTAGTTTATAAAATATAGTAATGATAGATACCAACTTAAATATTTTTGGTGTGGGAATGGATTCAAATAGGTTTGTAAACTATTTCTTTGTTTTGGTTTTGGTATGCTTGTTTATAAGTTTGATGACATTAAAATCCCGACATATATGTTAATGTTATTTAAAAATCTTTAGAAATTAAGCTTGATGACATTAAAAATCCAGACATATATGTTAAAATGTTATTTAAAATCTATAAAAAAATATCATAAAATATAGGGGTTTAGGCACTTAAGTTATAGTAATCCCCAAGGGAATACAAAACCAATGAATTTTGTTAAGCCTGGCAAATTGGGCGGGTCAGGTATGGTTGGGCCATGGGTTAGAATGGGTTCGGGTTAGAACGGGTCTTTAAAAATATGGGTCAATTTGGTCCGGGTCAGAATGAGTTTTGAGCAAAAGGGGTACGGGTCAAACCATGTCGTTTTAAAAAAACAAAATATTTTTTTTAAACGAAAACTAATCTGTTGACAAAATTAATAATAAACCTCATAGTACATAGATTGATATGCATATATATACACACATACGATATATCAATACACATGTATCTATTATCTATTATATATAATAAACGAAAATAATATACACATGTATGTATGTATATAACGAAATCCTATTTTCCCAAACACCAAACCGTCCGGAATCCGATGACATAATTTCCGATAGGAAACTGTGTGAAAAACGAAAATGCCTCCTTGCGACTCGTGAACGCCCGTCTCTTGGCGATTCGTAACCCTCGTCTCTTCGGGTCTGGCGATTCGTAACTGCCGCCTTATCATTTCCAATGATTCGTAGTTTCTACCGGAATAAAGAATGTTCAAAGGAGACGTGATTTTTTGAGTGTGGGACTTGATGAGTATTATAAGTCCTTAGTTTTGATACAAACCGCAGATAATAATCAGTGAAGTGAAGACTTTTAATGCCAACTGCAGATCAGTGAAAAACAATCTGTTCTTAATATCGAAACAGTTTATAAAAAAAACTATGGTCTGTTTAATATCACAAATAAACACAAGCTGATTCGTTGTTACTTTAATGGCCCAAACAGCTTCATCTTAAGGTATGCATCTGTCTAATTTGACTAAAGTGGAAAGCAATTCAGGCTTCATCTACAGCAGAATGAAAAGTCTTGAAAACTTAATTATTTTTTAGTTGACCCATGACTTAAACAGTCAAACTGTTGAATCTATAAAAATATGAGCTTCACAAAACCATGCTTTATCCATCCTTAAATAGCGGCCTGATTTTGGAACTAAGGGATGCATACTCGTTATGGTTTAAGATTCCAAATAGATTAACCATCTAACACTCATACGGGTCAAATAAAATCTCAATGTTTACATAAGAGTCCATATTGCGTTCAGACGTTGTTATCTATATTTACGTATTCGTTCATACCACATAACATAGATAACCATTACATTCTCTCATTTGACCCGTTACGAACCCCTTTTCCCAAGTTCTTTCTTTCTAGATGATTTTAATTCATTTATTCAACAAGAACTTCTAACAGTAATCGTACATGTATATACATATTTCATCATGTGTATTTAATTATTTATATTCATTATAACTTTTATAACACAAATAAAGCAAAAATCACCAAATTATACCAAATACACACTTGAAGACATTTCAGCAAACACTTTGCAGGCTTCAAAAGGGTGGTTCACACAGTTTTCATGTTGTTCGAATCAATTCAGCCCATCTTTAACAATATGATGAGATGTTACAACATATTATTTGATCAACTAACTTTAGGCATGAACAATAGCAAACTGAACCAACCAGACATCTATTACACATCTAGAGTCTATCTAGGGTGGCATGACATCATTAACAGATTCAACAATAATTCATCAGTCAATTAACCAACCCAAACTATAATCACAAGAATAAATATGAACCTATGTGTCATAACTCAACAAAAATTAAAGAGCCAAATAAAAATACATTGCATTAAAGTATAAACATAAGAAACCAACCAGGTGAACCGACTATGAACAAGAGAAAGTGTATTCTGCCATTATGTTTGCTTGAAGTTCATTATAAAATATGCAGACTCAAAATTCCTTTTTTGACTACCTCGGGTACTGTTCCAACTGTTGGTTTAGGCCAACACAAAGGTTTTCTGCTTGCAAACTTTCTTAATAAAATGAGTGTGTAAAAAACAAACTACTGCAACTACATTATTTATAGAAAAACAAAATCACACATGCTTGATATCTGCAACTATTCCATGATCCGTAGCATTCCAACGTTCACAAGTTGCTACCTTTCACACGTTCAACTCCTTTTCAGGTCAGCCAAGACCAATTCCGCAACAACCCTTTTGACCCGTTCATGTGAAACCTGGTTTCGACCCGTTTCGATGACCCGGCTATATCCCAATCAAGATTAACCCAACACCAACAACCCAAGTTCCTCTTCTGCAACCCAATTAAACGTAGCTACAGCCCAGTTACAAATCAATATTAAACATTACAAGTTTACTTCAGCAACTCCTTGTTTCAATATTCAATATTTTGTTTCCTGCATTAAAATTAAACATTTTAGTATTAGAACTAATTCAACTCTCATGTGATCTACATCACTATCCTCATCTCCTTTAGTTCTTCCCAACACACAAATCAATTGATTTTACAAACAATTAATTCTGACTTACTCTATTTTTATAAGTTTGACCTTTGACTAAAAAAGTCAAATGTTGAATCTGCAATAATTTGAGCTTCACAAAACCTTGCTTTCTACATCTTTGAATGTATGTCATCTACCTCCGGGTTCAGAATATCACATAAATTTTGATATATCTGTAGAAAATACTGTTAAGTGAGTAAAACTTGCAAAGAAAGTAAAAAAGCATGACTTTTTAAGACTAAAAAACCATTTTGTTTTTTTGCAATTGTCCTGAGCATAGAAAAATAATGTCTTATAAAAAACAAACAAACCAGGGTTCCAGAAGCTCTTTCTTGTTCCTGAAGAGTCTCTTCCACTTTCTAAAGAAACTGGCATTTTCTGTTTCTGCTAGCCTCTTTCAATTCAAACTAGAAAGGAAAAATATGTGTCACAAAGATGTTAATAAATCTCATAATTCTGAATAATTTACTTAATTGTCTTTAGACTGTATGTAAAATTTGTTGTTTAAATGAAATAAAAAATAAATATATAATTTACACATATGAAAAAACCACAAGAAGTCAAAAGGTTATATAATAAAAAGTACCTTCAGTCTATTACGATTCGGGGGATATGAGAGATGAGGGGATAGAAGTGGGATCCTCTTCCTTCACACCTTTTTCTCAGATCTGGGCAATCAAAGATGAACAAACTCAAAAGTGAAGGCAGCAGCTGTTTTGGCAGATGTTTCATCTTTGGGCAGAACCAAATGGAGAGATGTTGGAGGGAGGTGAGGTGTTTTGGCAGATGTTTCATCTTTGGGCAGTACCAAATGTTGAGATGTTGGAGGGAGGTGAGGTGTTGGAGTCCCACTGAAAGTGATTCCAGTTTCTCAAATCCAGTTATGTCTAGAGATGTAAGAGAAGAAGGGAATAGGTGGGATAATTGTCTAAAATTCCTCACATCGGGTTCATCATATAATGTTAGGTCAACAAAGGAAGATGGAAAATTCTGAGGGCCCCACTCTGACATGGGCTTCTTCAACCCCCCTATTTCAAGGGAACACAAATTGGGGGGCCAAACCCCACCATGACAGGAAACATCAATACTTGGACAACCTCTGATTTTCAATTCTTTTAACAAGGTGAGATTCGTCATTTGAAGGGCAGAAAATGACTCCATGCTTGGGCAATTGTCTAGATACAACTCAGTGAGGTAAATGAAGTTACCCAATTGCATGATTGATTTCAAATTGGTCCAGTCTTCTATATGTATGATTTCAAGCATGGGCATGCTTGCGTTGTTGATCTTTTCCATTAGTTTCTCACAACCAGATATTTCAAGTGACTTGAGTTTATGCCCTCCTCCTGTTGCTGATGTTGGGAAGGAGACATGTGTAAGTGAACTACAATCACTGATATCCAAACTTTCAATGCTATTTGGACAGGAGACATGTGTAACTGAACTGCAACTTCTGATACACAAACTTTCAGTGCTATTTGGACAACAGCAACGCTCCATGTTGTCACAGTCTCTCACCTCCAAAATCCTAAGAGATGACAGGAGGTTGCTCCCAAAATTATCCTTTTCTTCTTTCTCTCCTAAACTCACCAAATTTGAACACCCAGATACTTCCAGTTTCTTTAAATTCACAAGACCCTTACTCGCCTCTTCTTCTGATTCCCACAAGTATCTTATTTCATTACACTTCTCAATACTTACTTCTTCAACTGCCCCAATATGTTCTATAACACCTCTCCACACCTCATAAGTAAGCCCTGAAATAGAACTCATTTTCAACTTAGTAATTGATGAAGCTGCCCGAACCAGACTTCTCAACACACCATTGCCACATTTAGCAATTTCTAAAACCCTTAGCGGAGGTAGTGCTTCAGCTGAGACATCAATCAATTCAGGACAATTGTTTATATGAAGCTCAAGAAGGCAAGGAAAAACTGCATCATTGGTAGACCATGTCTTCCATCCCAACATATCTTCAAACCGTAAAGTTTCAAGTGCGGGTAGTGCTTTTGGTGAGAATTCAATCATTTTGGGACAATTTACTATATGAAGTTTTCTAAGACATGGAAGCACTGAAAGTAGTGTTTTTAATGAGACTTCAATCAATTTGGGACAATCTTCTATCTGAAGCTCCCGAAGGCAAGGAAACACTGCATCAGAAACCTCATTATTGGTTGACCATACCTCCCAGCCATGCATACTTTTAAACCTTAGGATTTCAAGTGAAGAGAAGGCAGCAACAGTTAGCTGGTTGGTCCCAGTTAACTCCGAACCTATGAATTTAACATTAGGCATGCTCCTTATATACAACTCCTTAAGTGAAGGTAGGTGCCCAAGTGGTGGTAGAGATGTACAGTTTTTACAGTCACTTATCGACACATCAACCAACCGATGAAAAGAAGGATGCCCAACCCATTTCGGAAACTCTATTCCCCCATACGACTTAACTGCAAGCTCTTTCAACCATTCACTATCAGGGTTCAGCTCTTCGAGAACCTCCTTTTCAGGTGTTTCATGTTGAGAACCATCCCCCCAATTCAGCTCTAACTTAGTAAGCTTTTTTAGAGATAATTTTGCCTCATGTGCATCCACTGCGCTTTGCACTTTGCACAACCCTTCAATGGAAAGTTCGCCACCGAGATTATTTAATCCCTTAAGCTCCGTTATAGCAAACCCACCATCTCCTCCAATGACAATCTTGGTGAGAGTTTGTAGGCTTTTTAGCTCACCAATCCCCAAGGGAAACTGTTTAAGAGACGGAGTATCCCTAAAGTCAAAATGCTGCAACTTTTTGAGCTTTGAGAAGCTTTTAGGCAACTTAATCAAACTCCGACAGCCAAAAATGATCAGTGTTTGTAGATTAAAAAGATTACCAATGTTCTCTGGTAACTCTTTGATGGGAGTTCGAGATAAGTTAAGATATCTCAAGTGCTTCAAACTACCAATATAATCTGGTACCTCACTTATCCGAATGTCACTCAAAGAAAGAACCCTTAAAAGTGGTAACTGAGGAAGTAAGTCAACCAAAATCTTACTGGAAAAGCACCTTCTTTGATTTTGATCCATAGATACTGCCAACAATGTTCTCAGACTTCTTGCCCTTTTAAATGGCTCAAACTGCTGGTAACCTTCATATGTCTCAGGAATAAATGACATATGACGGTACTTTTTCAAAGCTTCCTTCCCTGGCTCGGTATGATTCTCAAACCTTAAAAAAAAATCTTCAGCAACAAATGTGGCCAAATCATTCATCAGGTCGTGCATCACATATAAAGATGTGTCATTAGGTGCTTGCTGAAAAAAGGACCTTGATACCAATGGTTCAAAATACTTTTGGCCAAAGTATTCTAGTGACTTGTTTGCATTTGATTCGTTTATAAATCCTTCCGCCATCCACAATAAGACTAACTCCTCTTTGTTAAACAAGAAGTCCTTAGGGAACAAGGAGCAATATGCAAACAACCTCTTCAAATTTGCAGAAAGATCATGGTAGCTTAACATAAGGACTGGAAAAATCGCCTTCCAATCTGCCGAAAGATCACCAACATATTTTAAATCCCATATTTTACTCTCTAACACGTCATCCCATATCTCTTCTGGTTTTTTCCAAAGCAGACTTCCAATTGCTTTTAAAGCCAAAGGCAACGTACCACACTTGTTCACAATGCCTTCACATTTTTCCCTAAGTGTTGGGCATGATGAATCAACGGTATTCACACCCAATGCATGGAAAGCAAATAAAGACAAAGCATCTTCAAATGACAAACTCTCCAGAAGGTCTACATCTACATCACCACAATCTAGCTTGTCAAGTAGTTCCTTCTTGCGAGTTGTCATGATTATCCTACTTCCAAGAGCCCCCGAATGAAATGGGAGCACAAAGTTTTCCCATTTCTCTTTGCTTTCAGTCCACACATCATCAACTACTATTAGAAACCGTTTGTCTTTAAGTTTCTCTTTAAGAGCAATTTGAATTTGATTTAAATTTTCAAATGCCTTGTAATCTCCTGACACATCTTGAAAAATGGTTTTGCTTATCTTAAAGAGATCAAAATCATCAGAGACACAAACCCACGCCCGGAGTTCAAAGTGAGCCTCCACCTTTGTGTCATTATACAGAAGTCTAGCTAGTGTGGTCTTCCCAACCCCACCCATACCAACTATGGGTATGATGCTTAACTTTTCTGTAGATGACCCATCACCCCCTAACAACTTCTTCAGCAATTCATCTTTCTCAGCAACTCGTCCAACAACATTAGATTCTGGCAAAGAGGTTTCGTTTCCTCTATTAGGATCTTTCTGTTTTCCATCTTTCACGGTCAAACCTAGCTCACCTTTTTCTTTATATAGACGTTGTAACTCGATGGTAATACTATCTATCTTGGGAGACAACCTATGACTTAGTGAGAAATTTGTGCAGCAAGTTGGAACAATGAGTTTCCTTACCTTGCTTGTGCTTGCTCCTGATTCCTGGGTCAGCTCAAGACGCATGGCTTCCGTAGCCACATCATCGAGTACGTCTTCGATATCATAAGCCAAATGCTGGAGACTATTGAGCCATAGTCCAACAGATTTTTCAGTTACTTCCTTTTCAGAAGCATCATGAAGAAGAGCTTGGATCAGGGACAGTTCTCTCCCCAAATTCTCGAGCTCGGAGTGAATTCCCTGAGCGCGAGCGTACTGCTTGAAGACTTCATCAGAGAGCTTCTCAAAAATGAGTTTGACAAGTGCAGAAGTAGCAGCATCAGCCATTGGTAACAGTAGTAAGCTGGGAATGAGAGTAAGTAGTTGCTGTGTATGAGAGGAAAGTAGATGAGATGAGTAATCACTTCAAGTCTTGAATATATTTTAATATTCTTTTGAACACGGTCAAGATAAGGGGCCAGGAGTGGTTTTTAACGTAAACCATGTGAAAACAATAGGGCAATTTATTGAGAAATGTAGTTTAAAATGATAAGTTTGATCAAGTGGGTTTAAAATAATAACTTTCACAGCTGTTCCTCGATTAAAAGAATCAATGTACCTGTTTAGAACGTGGGGTATGAGGGGCTTGGGTTGGGAGCTTGGGTTGGGGCATTTGTTGACACGTGGAATGGGGGCCCCTCCACCACCAAAACCCACGCCCATGGGGTATGGTGGGGCTTGGGTTGGGGGCATGAGTTGACACATAGCCATTAAGAGCCTGCCATGTCACTTTGCTAGGCGCCCCACGCCCGGCTTGAAACCCATGCCCCAAGGGCCACGCCGAAACCCATGCCCACCCGGGGTGGTGGCTTGGGCGTTTTCCCCCTACCCACGCCCAACCTCCCGCCCCATACCCCGCAGTCTTAGAGCCCATTTTAAGAATTAAATAAGGTGTCAGATATAAAAAAATTATGATTAGAGTAAAATATACCCGCCTGATCTCTAGATCAAGTGGTGGAGGGCATGCATTTCTCTTGAGAGATGCAGGTTTGACTCCCACTTGGTGCAGAGTGAGGCATTGGTGGGCAATGATAGGAGACCCAGGGAAACCTGGGTTGGATCCTTGAGCCAAACGGGTTTTACCGGTAATTTCACCGTCGTGCCTACGGGCGGGTGGGTTACCGGGTTTTCCCCGGAATTGGTGGTGGACTCGGGTTACTCTCGGATTACTCCGTTTGTCCAGTGGGTACCCCGAGAGTACTCGGGATTGAATTTGTTGACCGTTAAAAAAAAAGTAAAATAAACCCATCCCCTGTTGAGAAATGTAATTTATAATGATAAATTATCATTTTGTCTTTTCTATTAATATGGAAGGAATAATTTGTAAAGTGTGAGAATAGTATTCGTAATCAATGGCTAACGGGACTATGTTTAAACTTAAATTATTGTAGCCATCCATTGCCGTCTTTTTGCACTCATCCACCAATTTTTTAAAGGTCGTATTTTTATTTTTGGCACACCTGACCCCTTAAATCAACACCTTCAATACGTATCGTATAAGCCTATACGATGCGTATTACTTTTTCAATTTCCAATAAAGATTGTTCTGTCAGATTTTGTCTTTTTTACTAGACCTATATGGGTCGAATAGGCCTATATGGGTCGTATTGGTTAAGTTTTTTTTTTTTACAATTTTTTTTTATACATTTGTTTATGATTTTAACAAAGTTTTCTAAAAATATTTATTTTTTTTAAATAAAAACTTCCTTAATTTTTTTTAAGAATACCATGTACAATGTAGTATAGTATAGATAAGGTATAGGTCATGTATGAGCATGGGTCGTATTGGTTAAGTCTTTTTTTACAATTTTTTTAATACGTTTGTTGATGGTTTTAACAAAGTTTTCTAAAAAATATTTATTTTTTTAAATAAAAACTTCCTTAATTTTTTTAAGAATACCATGTATAATGTAGTATAGTATAGATAGATGAGTTATAGGTCCTGTATGAGCACGGGTCATATTGGTTAAGTCTTTTTTTTTTTTACAGTTTTTTATACATTTGTTTATGGTTTTAACAAATTTTCTGAAAAATATTTATTTTTTTAAGAGTTAAATGCTTGGTTGGTCCCTGTGGTTTGCAAAAATTGCAGATGTGGTCCCAAATGTTTACTAATTACACGCGTGGTCCCTGTGGTTTTCAAAAATGCACTCGGTTGGTCCCTAGCCCTAACATCAGTTAAATTTCTCAGTTAAGTCCATGTTAAATGACCAAAATACCCTTGCCTTTTAGCTATAAAAGGGTAGTGAACCCTGTCTCATTCATCAGACCTTGAACCCCAAACCCTGTCTCATCACCACCGCCACCACTTCACCACCGCCATCATCACCACCACCGTCACCACCTCCAAACCCTGTCTAATTACACGTTCCTCTCCTTCAAAACACAGAGCCAAACAACCTCCTGCTTCCCCTCTTCCTTCTCGGTGAAGACCACGACAAAGAATTTGACGGCAGCGCCGCCGTGAGAAACGGCGGTGATGACGGTTCTGGTCTCTTCGACAAGCGAGACCCCCTGCTCCTCTCTCTTCTTCTCGGTTCGAGTTCTGGTACCCCTATCCTTCTCCTTCCTCACCCAATCACTCACCTCTGTTCGAAGGGACGACCGGCCACCACCATCTTGGTGGTGGCGTGCGGCGGCGGACACAGCGAGAACGGAGAGAGAGAGAGAGAGAGAGAGAGAGAGAGAGAGAGACGGAGAGAGAGAGATCGGAGAATGAGGGCAGCGGCGGCGGCTGTCAAGCACCGCGTTTGGCTCGATTTCCGTCAACAACACCTCAGTTTCAGGTTCACTCCTGATTCAGATTTGGTCAGTCTTAGCTCGGGTTCAAGTCGGTTCAAGTTCGGGTGCACATCGGTTCAGTTACGAGTATCAGATTTTATGTTCAGTTCGAGTTTGATTCGGGTCTTACTTCAGTCTTAATTCGGGTTTCAGCTATGTTCGATTCGGGTTTGTTTCGGATCCTCTCCCGTTTCGCGTTCACGGTCAGTTTCGACTCAGGTTCAGCTCAACATCAGTCGCGGGTTTCGGTTCGGTTCATGTTTGATGAGCTTTGGTTCAGAATCTTGGTCCGGGTTGTTTTCGTTTTAGTTTTGGGTCAAGATCGGTCAACAAAGTCAGCTTGGTTCTGTTCGGGTCAGCTTTCAGTCCGGTCAAACGTAGTCAACAGCAAGTCGAAGCGGAGGTGGTGACGGTGGTGGTGATGATGGCGGTGGTGAAGTGGTGGCGGTGGTGATGAGACAGGGTTTGGGGTTCAAGGTCTGATGAATGAGACAGGGTTCACTACCCTTTTATAGCTAAAAGGCAAGGGTATTTTGGTCATTTAACATGGACTTAACTGAGAAATTTAACTGATGTTAGGGCTAGGGACCAACCGAGTGCATTTTTGAAAACCACAGGGACCACGCGTGTAATTAGTAAACATTTGGGACCACATCTGCAATTTTTGCAAACCACAGGGACCAACCAAGCATTTAACTCTTTTTTTAATAACAACTTCTTTAATTTTTTTTTAAATACCATGTACAATGTAGTATAGTATAGATGAGGATAGGTCCTGTATGAGCATATATAGGTGTAGTAAATTTCTCGTATATTTTTTAATTTTTTTTAAATACCATGTACAACGTGTAATCCAGAGATCAGTCTCGGGTGGGCATAAGATCCGTTGGCCCTATTATCGGATCTGTGACTCCATGGAGATGAGTGCACCCTACACAGTTTAGGTTTTATATTAATCACTTCAAGTGATCTTGGTGAATATGTTTTAATATTCTTTTGAACACAGTCAAGATAAGGGGCCAGGAGTGGTTTCCAACGTAAACCATGTGAAAACAGTAGGACAAATGTAATTTAAAATGATAAATTTGATCAAGTGGGTTCAAAATACTAACTTTCACAGCTGTTCCTCGATTAAAAGAATCAATGTACCAGTTTAGAGCCCATTTTAAGAATTAAATAAGGTGTCAGATATAAAAAAAAAATTATGATTAGACCGGACGTAATGGGCGTGTTCTTGCCCCAATCCCGCCTGAAAACGCGCCACCTCCGCCTCCGTGGGCGTGTTCTTGCTCCAAACCACTTCCGGCGTTATAAATTCCACGCCAACCATTCCTTTTGTGTCAAATCAGATTCATTTTCCATTTTGTTAAACCAACCAGATTTTTTTGATTTTTTTTAGGGTCTACATATTCTCACACCTTAATGCATATTTCCACACTCTAATAGACGCCTCGTATAGGCCTATACGAGGCGTCTAGGGTTACTTTTTCCGACCAACCTCTGAACCTCGTACAACATCACATCAGACGGGGCGTCTAGGCCGGTACGAGGGAGCAATACGAGGGTACTAAGAAGCCTCTTATAGCCCTATACGAGGCGTCTTAGAGACTGACGTGACTATGTATCTGGCATGTGACATAAAGCAATATGGGGCGTCTAGAGCTATACGAGGCGTCTATATTTCATATAAAGTGCAACTAATAGTGCATTGTTGGTCCACCCGAGCATTCAACATTCATTCTGTTTCTTCTACTATCTCTTCGAAAGAAACTCTTGTTGTTTGCATTTGTGTTCTTATCATCCCGAATTGTTGAAATGTCATCATACTGGGACGGCAACTATGTCTTCGGGCAGTATTCTAGCAACAACTGGGTGCCCGAAAGCGTTATGGTAACAGTTATTAGCTTAAATGTTTTAATTACTTGTTGTTTTAGTTTATTATTTACTAATGATGATACGGTCGTCTATTTTGGAGGAGTCTGGCGTTCCCGATTCTAACGAGCAAGAGGAGGTTGTGTCTAGTATACAAGGAAAACAAAACAGACCGTTTCTAGATTTGAACACGCATCCCCCTATTGATGAAACAGCCCCTGTAGATGACTCATACCATGCTGGTCAACCAAGTTATCCGACGCAACAAGGGTATCCGGATTATAGATACGAGTGTGAATATTCTTACGGAGGAGACGGTGGATACAGATGAGACAGTGGATACGGAGGAGACTGTGGATACGGAGGAGACGGTGGATACGGAGGAGATAGTGGATATGGTGGATATGGTGGATACGGAGGAGACGGTGGTCATCAGCAATTCATTTCCCCGGGCGGTCCTTACGTTCATCAAAACAATCCGGACGTTGGAGGATATGGTGGTTATGGTGGATATGGTAGATATGGTGGTGAGGCACCCCCCATCCCGGACAATCCGTACTTAAAAAAGCAGGTATCAATTTTATTTTGTTATGTTACATAGATTAATTGTTATTATTATTATTATTAATATTATTATTATTATTACTATTATTATTATTTTATTATTATTATTATTATTAATATTGTTATTATTGTCGCTGTTACAGGTTTTCAACTCTTTAGATGAACTAAAGAAACGGATACAAGAAATTGCAAACGCGGATGGTTTCGTTATTGTCACCCGTCGATCAAAGAAAATCGGGGGAAGAACAGGGAGGGTATGGCTTGAATGTGACCGTGGTGGTGAGCACCACACTACAGCAACACTTAGAAAAGTAGGAAGCAAAAAAACCGGTTGCCCGTTTTACCTGCTGGCTGTGCTAGACCACCCATATGAAACCTGGGAGATAAAAGACGGAAAAATTGAACATAACCACGAACTTTGCGAGGACCTGTCGGCCCACACGTTTGTGCGAAGGTTTACTCCAAGCGAAAAGAAACTGATCGACCAGCTGACAGCTCAAAACATGGAGCCGCGCAAAATATTTCAAACGATAAGGAAGCAGGACCCCGACAGGTTTCATGTTCAGAAAGACGTTCAAAACGTTGTGGCGAAGATTAGAGCCGAACAAAGACAAGGATTGACTCCCATACAGTCACTAGAAAACGTGCTGATAAACAACGACTTTATTTACGAGACACGGGAGGAACCCGGAACAGAGATCGTAACAGAGATCTTCTTTCTTCATCAGTACTCGAGAGACATGTGGCGTGCATTCCCCCACGTCATGTTGATCGATGCGACGTACAAGACAAACTTATACAATATGCCATTTATCCAGATTGTTGGTATGACACCTACCAACCATTCGTTTTGTATCGCACATGCCGTTGTTAGTAAAGAACGGGGTGATAACTTTGTGTGGGTGCTTGAGAGGATCAAGTCAATGTTGGATGAATGTATGGAGCCACGTGTGATTGTAACGGATAGAGACCTGGCCTTTATGGGCGTGTGTGCTAAAGTATTTCCAGACGCCTCCAGGCTTCTTTGCAGGTGGCACATACAACAGAATGTTATGAAGCACTGCAAGGCTGCCTTCACAGAAGAAGACTGGGATAAATTTTTATCATTCTGGGGGACATTGATTGAGTCTCCATCCATACCCATCTACGAGTACCACTTGCGCAACATGCGAAAGAGACTTGTGGAGTGCAAACGTTCTAGTGAGTTTTTCTAATAACATACGACTCACCTATGTAAATTTTATTAAATTATTTTTACTTTTTAGGGGTCTTCAATTACGTGTATGATAACTGGCTAAAAGACTATAAGGAGATGTTCGTCTTTGCATGGACTGATAAGAGGCGCAACTTTGGTAATTGTACCACAAACAGAGTTAAGAGCCAACACGCCAACTTAAAGAGATACGTCCTAGATAGGAGCTCGCTGGACCGTGTAGTTGGTTGTGTCCGAGATATAGTTGAGACACAGATCGGTGAAATAAGGAAGAGTTGTCGAGACTGCATCGAAAAAAGAATGAACCACCACAAACACCCGCTCTTTCAACACCTACATGGAAAAGTATCCCATACAGCCCTTGACTTGTTGAGTGGAGAGGCACTTAGGAAGCTAAATGTCTTGGAGCGCTATCATTCATCATGTGGTTGCCAAATGTGGTACAGTTGTGGGTTGCCCTGTGCTTGTAGGCTAGAAAAGTACATGCGTGAAGGTAATAATTGTTAAATGTACAACACTTGTGTGATATATTTCCATTAATCATGTGACTTAAACAATGTTGTTTTTAACCGTGCAGAGCGTCCGATTCAACTCGAAGACATAGACGTCTTCTGGCGGAAGCTTAACTTCCAAAGTTGTAAATTGATAGACGATGACGTTGACGTGGTCGAAGAGCTAAATATTGTTAGACAACAATTAGAGTCGCGCCCCCAGCTCAGCAAAAAAGCCTGATATCAAAGATTAAAGCGGTGTTGACTCCAAAGAAATCTACCAAGAAACCACCGGTTGTCCAACAAAATACTCATGGCCGACCAACAACAAAGCAGGTACAACAAAGGTTGGACGAAGCCTCTCGTATAGATGAAGAATTGAGGAGAAGCTCCTTCGGTGATGCAAACACGTGCTTTGAAGGTTCCCGACAAAGTAAGTACGATAACCCTCGCCACAGCTCGTACGTTCCGTCACAGGCCTCTCAACAGTCGGTTATAAGGTCCTAAAAACCCAAAGCGAGCCTAAGACGTTCAAAGAGTTCTAAGAAGAAAGAGACACGTACGAGATGATCACGGTTTTCCTTTAATCATTGGGGACGAGAACGTGGGAATCATCAAACAATTTAAGTCTGCCATTCCGCCAGTGTTTCATCCGCACATCTCGTGCATACGAGATGTGATGCCGGACGGTCATTGTGGGTTTCGGTCTGTGGCTGTGGGCTTATGTATGGATCAGAGTTCATGGGGGCTCATTCGAAGGGACCTCGTCTAAGAAATGGATCAGAACGAATTGATCTGGTTCCCAATATTTGAAGCATGGGATGAAGGTTATTTTTACACGCATCGTCAGGGCCTAATTTGGGACTCAGTGTCCGGTTGTCCCCAGGATCACTGGATGGACTTCTCCTTAGCAGGACTTCTTATTGCACAAACGTACGGTATCGGGGTGCACCTGTTAACGACAACCATGGGTGCGAGTTCCACTTTCTTCCCGATACTAAGTCCTCCGGCTAATCAACAACCATTATTCATAACGCTTGCACATGTTAACGAGAACCACTTCATACATGTTAAGCTGGAAGGGGATTATCCAATGCCACCAACACACGGGCTATGGTTAAACCACCGAAGACCCCATACAGAACAATGGGAAGATATGTACTTGCCAAGTCTAGAATGGTATACATCGATAATGAATCCTCCACCAAGATCAAACCCCAGTCTTAATTACATCGACAGTGATACGGAAGAATGCTTTTTGTAATTAATAGTATTTTTTGTATCGATAATTATTGTAATTAATAAGATTTTTTGTATTAATTTCTATATTTTTTTTATAATTACAATTGCATAAAACAATTTAATAACATTTTTATAAAAATTTCTGACATTTTTTATAATTAGAATTGATTAAATGTCACACCCCGGATTTCCACGTGACACTGGTGGGCCCGGTAGGGGAGTATCGTGACGTGATTGGCAACATAATAGTCAAACAACACAATATATAAATATGCACAGCGGAAGAAAATGAAAAATATAATTCAACTTTAATAATGTTTGTAATATCGTGTATCACAACAGTTGAAGGTTTGTCCACAGAAGGATCAAAAATAAATAATAGTTCAACAGACGGTAGGCATCTTAAGCTTGCGAGACTTCTAGTGATGCTAAGGAGAAATCCCAGCCAATTACGCTTAGTACCTGCATTTAATCTTTTTGGGAAAATACGTCAGTTTACACTGGTAAATACTATCAACTAACTCATTTTAGAAAATGATTGAAAATTGATTTGGATGCACGTGGCATAAACATTTTATTTAACTTGGGAGAATTATTTAAATATATAATCTTCTGAACGAATTACATGTTCCTTGTGCATTCAGTAGCCCGGATCATGTCCGGGTTAAAGATCAATAGACACACCACATTATTCTTTTGTGCACTGACGGGTGTACGCCTACACCCCGCGCTTAAGTCGTGGCCATTTCGTAAAATGATGCCAAGGATATCCGGGACATGGTCATTAACCCCCCAAAGGCTTTAAGTAAACAAGACTGTTTAAACGAGCCGATCAAATTATTCAATTAACCACCCAACGATGGAAGATTTGATGCCCGATCAAGCGGTATTCTATATACCGTAACCAAGCCCGTATAGGGAAAATAAGTTAAAAGTATTTACCTGAGCAATGTAATAATCACAATAAGAAAAATGCAAGTAGCTTTTACTGGTACTCCTAATCTGGAACGAAGGTTTATAATAACCTATTAGAATCCTAACGGGTCTTTAATTAAGCTTAAGCTTAGACCGGTTAGTTTCAAAGATACGGTTTCTACGCATAATTAAGCGAAGACCGGATAGAATGTGTTTTAGACCCAAAAAGTTTGAAGACTAGTTTAATATGGGTATATTATACACATTCTGGATTTTGAGATAAAACCGATAAGGTTTGACCCGTTTCGGCTAATTTATGTAAACTAGTTACATAAACCGAACCGAACGCGTAACAAGCGTAACGGGTAATAATGAGAGTCATTTATAGGTTTCCTAAGTTAATATGCTCCAAATATGTTGTGACATCAGTAAGATATCATTTATTATGCCCGAAATGAATTTAAACACAAACTATGCCCCGTAGGGGTAGTTTGGTCATTTATAAGGTGATAAAAGAGTTTAAGTAGTATTCTGAGTTATAGGTCTGATGTAATCAGCAAAGGTAATCAATTTGCTAAGTTATATCAGTAGGGTATTGTATATATGTGAAATTTATCAATTATAACCAAACTATGCACCGTAGGGGCATTTTGGTAATTTCACATAAGCCGAAAAGCTCAAAACTGAAGTCTGAGTTTAAGGACTTTTGCTTACTGTCAAAATATTGTAATTTGACTCAAATATCAGTAGGTATCACCATTTGTATGTTTAAAATAGTTTTAGTACATACTATGCGTTAAAAACGCTTAAAAAGGCGATTAGAAACCGTTTCCGGGTTCTATATAGAAATCTGATATTTTTAATATTCCAGAGGGTTTAAAATAATTTATTTATCATTTAGAATCAGTAGCAAAAGGTTTGGGGTCGTTTAGATATGTAAAACTCATTTTATGGCCCGTAAGGGCAAAACTGACAATTACCGGATTAAGCCTACGACTATGAGTTATGCTCAGCCTAAAATTAATTAAAAATCTTCAAAAATCCCAAAATAATATATTACATCAGTGGGTATCAAGTTTTATACCAAAAGTAGGCTTAACTAGGCTATACGCTAATTCGCCGTTTAATTAGCATAAAGCTTTCATTTTACGCTAACGAGCATAACTCTTAATCTACACCTCAAACTGATGTCAAATTTTGTATAAAAGTTTAAATATCAGTAAGTAAGGTTTCTACTCTTTTACATTTCCAAAAATCACGTTTTAAAGTGAAAAGGGCATAATGGTCAACATATGAGCAATTAACGGAATCATGCATATTAATTGGATAACTAATGATCCGAGGTGTATAATCACAGAGGGTTATACTAGCATGTAACCTGGTCCAAATAAAGCTCTAAGGCCTTTGTAAAACATACCATAACGGGTCAGAACTGAAAGTTAAAGCGAAAGTCAAACTATGCGACTTTCGGTCCCGAACCGGGTTTCTACTGAAAATTGTCGGGTTGAACATGTTTAGACATGTTCTTATACTTATTACCAAGTTATATTAATGATCAAACAGGTTGTATATGTTCTACATGGCTAATTATGCATAAATTAGAAAGTAAGTATCCTGTTGACTTTTTATTAGTAAGTTTGACCCGACATTTGACCTAGTTAGAGTGGGAATCAGGGGGAACCCTTTTGAGGGTTTATTACCCATATAATTACCAACTTATAACTACTTTTTATTCGAGATTTGACTGAGCTATTATTAAGTAATCTCGAAGTCAAACCGTAATTACGACGGTTTGACTTTTAGCTAAATAACTAAGCTAAACTCAATAAAAGAAGGTTAAGCAAACTTACAAGAGTCCTATGAATGATTTGTGATCACTTGAGAGAAGACTTGAGCTCCAGAAGTGATCAGGAATGCAAGAGAAGGTGTGAAGAACAATGGTTGCAACTCATGGCCCTTTTATAGTGAATTTTTCACCACAAATTGTTGACAAGCAAGTCTATCACTGACCACAACTCATCAACATGTGTCCCTAAGTGCCTAGGACTGTTTAGGGGTCGCCCACAATGCAAAAATATCGATTAAAGATCGGTTCTGAGCGTTTACAGGCTGCTTTTCATACTTTCTGTATCTGGGCGGTTAACGCGGCCCGCGTAAAAGACCTTAAGGTCTTACGTGGCCCGCCTGGACCCTATGATCAGACAAAACGTTTTCAAGATGTTGCATCTCACCTCTTGGCCCTTCCGAAAGGTCAACTGACCTATTTCTTGCAATTTGAACCCTCTAATTTGAGATATAAGGGCTTCAAGATTTGTACCCACTTTACTAAGTCCCTGGACACTTCTGGTTAACCCGAAAAGTCATAACTTTCAACGTTAACACTTTAACCCCTCGCATACGAATTTGATCATAACTTTCTCATACGATAACGAAACTTTATGAAATTTATATCGTGCATTCTAGTGAGCATACTTAACAGTTACAAAGCTTCGAGTTTGTAAAAAGGTCACTCAGAGGTATAACTTAAACATGTTGACACATTTAACCCCTGTAGTTTGTAATCTCTCACTTTTAGCATCGCATGATCCATGATTTATTCGTTTGATGCTATAAACATCATGTAGGGTTAATGTACAATATATTTATTCACTGTTGACATTTAGAACCCGTATACTCACATACCTTCCATGACTGTCAACTTTAGTCCTTCTATAACATTCTTTCACACGTTCAAACATATGACACGTGTCTACACATTATAGGACGTGAATTTTCGAGGTGTTACATCCTCACCCCCTTAAAATAAATCTCGACCCGAGATTTACTGAAATAAATAAGGGTACTTTTCTTTCATTGTGGATTCAACCTCCCACGTATATTCGGGACCTCTACGGGCATCCCATTTGACCTTTACAATAGGTACATGCTTCCTTCGAAGCTTCTTGACCTGTCGATCCTCAATCGACAATGGTTTTTCCACAAACTTCAAGCTCTCATCTATATGCACATCTGTATGTGGTATAACCAGTGATTCATCAGCGAAGCACTTCTTCAGATTGCAGATGTGGAACACATTGTGAATTCCACTGAGCTCTTCCGGTAAGTTTAACTTATAGGCAACTGACCCGACACGTTCGATAACCTCGAAAGGTCCTATGTATCTCGGGCTTAGCTTGCCTTTCTTACCAAATCGCATCACTCTCTTCCAGGGTGATACTTTAAGCAACACTTTGTCGCCTACTTCGAAGTTAAAAGCTTTACGCTTTGGATCATCGTAGCTCTTCTGCCTATCTCGGGCAGCTTTGAGACGGTCACGAATCTGGACAATCTTGTCCGTCGTCTTGAACACTATCTCCGGTCCTGATAATTGGACATCTCCAACTTCCGCCCAACAAACAGGCGTTCTACACTTTCTACCGTATAAGGCCTCAAAAGGTGCAGCCTTTATGCTGGTGTGGTAGCTATTGTTGTAGGAGAATTCGATCAATGGTAGGTGGTTATCCCAACTACCACCTAAATCAATTACACATGCACGTAGCATGTCTTCCAAAGTTTGAATAGTACGCTCACTCTGACCGTCTGTCTGAGGATGGTAAGCCGTACTAAAATTCAAACGCGTGCCCAAAGATTGTTGGAAGCTTTTCCAAAAATGTGACGAGTATCTAGTATCTCTGTCAGAGATAATAGACACAGGTATGCCATGTAAGGCTACAATCTTATCCACGTATAACTAGGCTAACATGTCGGAGCTATAAGTCTCCTTGATGGGTAAGAAATGTGCTGACTTAGTCAGTCTATCAACTATAACCCATATTGTATCATTTCCTTTCCTTGTCTTAGGTAACTTGGTAATAAAATCCATAGTTACCATTTCCCATTTCCACGTAGGAAGTTCAGGCTGTTGTAGCAAGCCTGACGGCTTTTGATGTTCTGCTTTGACTTGCGCACAAGTCAAGCACTTAGCTACATAGGCAGCTACAGACTTTTTCAAGCCTATCCACCAATAATTTACCCTTAGATCCTGGTACATCTTATCAGCTCCAGGATGAACGGAGTATTTGGAACTATGGGCTTCCTGGAGGATGACATCTCGAAGCCCTCCATGAATTGGAACCCATATTCTTCCATTTAATCTTAGAATTCCGTCCTTGCTAAGAGTTAACTGCTCCTCAGCTACCCCTAGCTTTTCGTTAGGATAGTTAGCTTCCAACACATCTTCCTTATGTGCAGCTAACAACCTTTCAGTCAAACTGTTCTTTATCTCCATGCGCTTGGCATTGATTCGGATGGGTTTCACCCTTTCCTTTCGACTCAAGGCATCAGCGACTACATTCGCCTTGCCGGGATGATATCTGATTTCACAATCATAATCGTTTAAAGTCTCCATCCAACGGCGTTGCCTCATGTTTAAATCCTTCTGGTTAAACAGATGTTGAAGGCTCTTGTGATCAGAATAGATCACACACTTGATACCATACAAGTAATGTCTCCACAGTTTTAGTGCGAATACAACGACATCCAACTCCAAGTCGTGGGTGGTGTAATTCTTTTCATGCACTTTTAACTGTCGTGATGCATAGGCAATAACCTTGCCTTTCTGCATAAGCACACACCCCATGCCAGTGTGAGATGCATCGCAGTAAACTACAAAATCTTCTATTCCATCTGGCAATGTCAGAATGGGAGCGTTGCTCAACTTCTGCTTTAGGGAATCAAAGGACTCTTGCTGCTTAGGGCCCCAAACGAACTTTATTTTCTTCTTAGTCAAGGAAGTTGGGGGTGTAGCAATCCTTGAAAAATTTTCAATGAAACGCCTGTAATATCTTGCCAATCCCAGGAAGCTACGAATCTCTGTAGGCGTCTTTGGCTCTTGCCAGTTCATAACTGCTTCAACCTTAGCGGGATCCACTTGGATACCACGCTCACTGACCACATGTCCAAGGAATTAGACTTCTCGAAGCCAAAACTCACACTTGGAAATTTTGGCGTAGAGTTTCTCATGATGTAGAAGTTTGAGGATACAGCGAAGGTGTTTCTCATGGTCAGCTTGATTCTTTGAGTAAATGAGTATGTCGTCGATGAAGACGATGACGAATTTATCTAAGTAAGGCTTGCAGACGCGATTCATGAGGTCCATGAACGCGGCCGGTGCATTAGTGAGCCCAAAAGGCATCACTAGGAACTCGTAATGACCATAACGAGTCCTAAATGCAGTTTTATGCACATCTTCATCTCTAACTTTCAGTTGATGGTAGCCTGACCTTAAGTCAATCTTCGAGAAATAACTTGCCCCTTGTAGCTGATCAAACAAATCGTCGATTCTGGGCAAAGGATACCTGTTCTTGATCGTGACCTTGTTAAGCTCACGATAATCGATGCACAGACGCATTGATCTATCCTTCTTCTTGACAAACAAGACTGGTGCTCCCCAAGGAGACGAACTAGGTTTAATGAAACCTTTAGCTAGCAATTCATCTAATTGCGTCCTTAATTCCTTCATCTCCGTGGGCGCCAACCTATAAGGTGCTCTAGCAACTGGTGCTGCTCCAGGGATGATATCAATTCTGAATTCGACTTGTCTATCTGGTGGCAAACCTGGTAGTTCTTCCGGAAAAACTTCTGGGTATTCAGAAATGACGTGGATGTCTTCAATCTTCGGTTTAGGCTCATCAATAATCACTTGTGCCATGTAGATGACACAACCCTTCTTTAAACATTTTGAAGCCTTGAGCATAGTCACTTGCTCAGGTAGCCCATACTGGTATCTCCCCGAATGGTAAGTGATTCACCAGACGGAGTCTTAATCACCACTTGCTTTTTGTTGCAGACAATTTGGGCCTGGTTGTGAGATAACCAGTCCATACCCAAGACTATGTCAAAACCGGCTAACTTAAATGGAAGTAGAGATAGAGGAAAAGAGTGGTTCTTAATGGATATAACACATCCATCTAACATGGTTGAGACGGTTTCTATGGTGCCATCTGCTAACTCTAGCTCATAGTTTACGCTTAAGGTTTTGACAAGTAAATTCAGCAATTTGCAAAACTTATGATCTACAAACGACTTATCAGCGCCTGAATCAAATAGTACTCTTGCATAGACATCATTTACAAGGAAAGTACCTCTAATAACGTTGTCGTCTAGAACCGCTTCCTTTGCGTCCATTCTGAAGACTCTAGCATTAGTCTTCTTGGCCTCTTCAGGCTTCTTGGCGTATTTAGGGCAGTTGGTTTTAATGTGCCCCTTTTCATTGCAACTGTAACAAGTTGCATCCTTCATCTTTTTGCAATCCAAGGTCTTGTGATCCTTGGACTTGCATATACCACAAGCATAAGTTTTTGACTGAGTCTGTGAGTTTGACTCGAGTCTGCACTTTCCAAAGTGTTGTTTCTTGCAAATCTTGCACTTGGGCTTCTCACCAGAATGATGCCCATCTTTCCTTGACTCAGATCCTTTCTTGTCGTCACCGTTCCCACGGTGCTTCTTGTTCGACCTCCGTGAACTATCATCTTCACGTTTTCTCTTCTCAGCCTCCTTATTCCTCAGCGATCTTTGCCTGACCGCATCCAAAGTATGGGACAAGGATATGTCAGCTACAGATCTAAAAGTAGCTGGCCGAGAAGCCTTCACGCTTGCCTTGATTTCCGGGGCTAAACCACCGATAAAACGAGCTATTCTTTTTGGTTCCGGGGTTACCAGATACGGAACCAACCGGGACATCGTGTTGAAGCTCGTGAGGTAAGCTTGACAGTCAAGGTTTGTCATCACCAATGATAGAAAATCAGACTCTATCTTCTCCACCTCATGCTGGGGGCAGTAATTTTCCCTGATGAGGGCAATGAATTGTTCCTAAGACATGTTATACAGGGGAATCTTCTCGGTGGCTTGGATCAGCGACCTCCACCAGGCCAAAGCTTCGCCTTTAAATGATTATGACACAAACTTTACAATATCCCTCTCAGCGCACCCGCTGATATCCACAACTGTGTCCATCTCATCTAGCCATGTCATACAGTCAATGGCTCCTTTTTCCCCAGTGAAGTCCCGGGGCTTACATGAAACAAAGTATTTATATGAGCAACCCTTCTCACGGGGTCCTTGGTTCAATACAATGTGTTGAGATGGAGCACTGTGGTGGTTTGAGGAGTGTCGATCATCATCTTTCTTGGGTTCATCCTTTTTGGAAGGTGGCTTTGTATGCGGTGTAGATAGGGTCCTACTCCGAGTCCCACTATACTCTTCGTACTGCCACTCCAATGCCTTTGTAACTGCGTCGTCTACCAACGCCTTCAATTCAGCACCCGTTAGATTAATCCGGGCGTTATCTATATTCTCCACTGGATGGCTATTAATTTCATCTGAGTTAGCCATTTTAATTGAACTGTTATAGAAAACAAGGACAATAGTTTATTTGGGAGTTTATTATGGAATTGCCCCTTAGGGTAATTCATTAACCATGGTAACAGAGACCATATTTGGTTAATTTATTAATCACATTTATTTAGGATTTCTATTATAATTTATCCTAATTATAAAACAATAACAGTTTTATTCGTGGCACAAAAGGCCTAGTCACATGGACATTTTAATTTATAAGCTATGATTTCAGAGAATCAAAGCATGAAGGTTTGAACCTAGTTCATTTCCTTTATCTGACAGGGAGTCATCGCTACCACTGTCTTTTGGCTCATATAGAAATGAGCAGGGTCCGTAGGCGCTATATTACCACGTACGGTCAAGATATGGTCATCTTAATTGATGACCTAAACCCATGATTCAGAGATCATTAAGTTGGGTTAGGAATCTGTGGAAAGATCCTTATATATAAATGACGTGTGTGATTTTAACGAATCACGTCTGCCAGGAGTGTTAACATGTTTTCAGATGTTAACTGGGATACGAATCTTTTAAACAGGTCTTACCATCTTGGCCCGGCCTTATAATGACCCGAAGGCTAGGTTTCACTCTTTAAGATTCTTATTTAAAAAAAATTTACATAGGCAGATTATTTCAAAAGGAATTATTTTAATTCATTTATTTCATATATAAATTATTTATGAACATAAGGCAAACATGAAATTTATAAACTTACATTCCATTAATTTATTAAAATATTACACGCTGCCCTAAACGGGTCTTTTCAAATAACAAACTTACCCACGCAGGGGTTTAAACAAGGATTTACCCACGCAGGGGCTTAACAACAAACATCATAATAGTCCACGCAGGGACTTACACAAATAACATAATAGTCCACGCAGGGACTTAAACAATAACATACCCTCGTAGGGGTTAACAGAAAGATAGACCCACGCAGGGGTCAAAACAAACAAACATACATACCCACGCAGGGGTTTATATAGCAAGACTGGCCCACGCAGGGGCTCAACAACAATTGGAAGGATTCAGTGGTCCTTCTTGCTCTTCCCTTTGATCAAGCTTGTCAATCCTTTGAAGAAAGTTTGTCGCTCCCTTCGTTCCCTGTGAAATTCTCGCTCTACATGGTCCAACCTTTGCAGAATTTCTTCACGCTCTGGTGGGGAGAACCTTGGTGGTTGCGATTGTTGCCTGATAATAGGTCTTGGAGGTATTTGGTACCCATGTGTTAGGTACCCTATTCCCCATGGATCTCCATACGGTCCTTGGGCGTTATAGTTAGCCGCTACCAAGTATGGGTCGGCTTCTGCGTAGTTGTAGTTGGTGTGCACTGGTTGTTCAAACGGGTTATACGCCATGGAACCCGTGTATGCCGGAATCGGGTTATCAAAACCCATAGGCGGTGGTTGCGGTGCAACTGGGTGTGAGGGTCCACCCATTTGTGGGTCCTCCTGAAGTGGCGGGTAATGGCTGCCACTCGATTGGCGTGGAGAACTAAAATGAAAGTCTCCCGCTCACGCAGACATACGCGCTCCGGTTCTCCTACGCCTTGGCGGTTGCGGAGGTGCCGGTTGAACTGGTGGTGGTGGAGGTGGTGGCGTGACTGCCACAAACCTTGGATCCTCAGAGGGATCCTGTTGCTGCTGCTGCTGCTGAGGAGGTGAATGGCGAGGAGGTGTATAGTACCATTCGTGCCTGGTAAACATAGCATGAAAGCTATCTGGACCAACATAGGGTGATCCGTGGAAAGAAGATCCGTCAGAGATCTCTATCGGGTGGTTTGGTGTACCACTGGCAGGTTCGACGGGGTCCGTATCCTCGTCCATATCATCCGCGTGATCTCCCGAGAAATGATCCTCTGGCCCAATGGGTTAAAACCCGCTGGTTTTGGTATGTAATTGACCGGGTTAAACCGGCCCCTGAAGACAGGTGTAGGGTCTCCAAAAGAATGATGCGATAAGGATCGCTGTAACGGTATGTAGGACGGTTGAGGGTTGTTGGGCTCATACTCCGGCTGTGGCCCGTAAGGGTTATGGACAGGAGGTGTTGAACTGTGCGAAACCGACCGTCTAGCCGGCTCGAAGAGGTTCCTCCGGTTTTGCCGGGGATCGTCACTCTCTGTGGTCGAAGGAGCTCGCACATTCGAAGGTCCTGCCTCGTTGTCATTGGGGGCGGTGATTGGCCCCTTTCCACGTCCTCTCCTTCTAAAGAATCTTGGCGGCATTTTGTTAATCCTGTCAATATAGCATGAGATAACAACAACAATATATAAAATAAAAACAAAGAAATATAAGTTGAAACAAATTTGGATTGTTCCTAAGTTCTTTGTCTAGACTCGAAAGTTTAGATATGTGCAATTGTGTTATTGAGATTAAACACAAAAGGCTAGTGTTTAATTCACTCAATGTTGGCTCTGATACCAACCTGTCACACCCCGGATTTCCACGTGACACCGGTGGGCCCGGTAGGGGAGTATCGTGACGTGGTTGGCAACATAATAGTCAAACAACACAATATATAAATATGCACAACAGAAGCAAATGAAAAATATAATTCAACTTTAATAATGTTTGTAATATCGTGTATCACAACAGTTGAAGGTTTGTCCACAGAAGGATCAAAAATAAATAATAGTTCAACAGACGGTAGGCATCTTAAGCTTGCGAGACTTCTAGTGATGCTAAGGAGAAATCCCAGCCAATTACGCTTAGTACCTGCATTTAATCTTTTTGGGAAAATACGTCAGTTTACACTGGTAAATACTATCAACTAACTCATTTTAGAAAATGATTGAAAATTGATTTGGATGCACGTGGCATAAACATTTTATTTAACTTGGGAGAATTATTTAAATATATAATCTTGTGAACGAATTACATGTTCCTTGTGCGTTCAGTAGCCCGGATCATGTCCGGGTTAAAGATCAATAGACACACCACATTATTCTTTTGTGCACTGACGGGTGTACGCCTACACCCCGCGCTTAAGTCGTGGCCATTTCGTAAAATGATGCCAAGGATATCCGGGACATGGTCATTAACCCCCCAAAGGCTTTAAGTAAACAAGACTGTTTAAACGAGCCGATCAAATTATTCAATTAACCACCCAACGATGGAAGATTTGATGCCCGATCAAGCGGTATTCTATATACCGTAACCCAAGCCCGTATAGGGAAAATAAGTTAAAAGTATTTACCTGAGCAATGTAATAATCACAATAAGAAAAATGCAAGTAGCTTTTACTGGTACTCCTAATCTGGAACGAAGGTTTATAATAACCTATTAGAATCCTAACGGGTCTTTAATTAAGCTTAAGCTTAGACCGGTTAGTTTCAAAGATACGGTTTGTACGCATAATTAAGCGAAGACCGGATAGAATGTGTTTTAGACCCAACAAGTTTGAAGACTTGTTTAATATGGGTATATTATACACATTCTGGATTTTGAGATAAAACCGATAAGGTTTGACCCGTTTCGGCTAATTTATGTAAACTAGTTACATAAACCGAACCGAACGCGTAACAAGCGTAACGGGTAATAATGAGAGTCATTTACAGGTTTCCTAAGTTAATATGCTCCAAATATGTTGTGACATCAGTAAGATATCATTTGTTATGCCCGAAATGAATTTAAACACAAACTATGCCCCGTAGGGGTAGTTTGGTCATTTATAAGGTGATAAAAGAGTTTAAGTAGTATTCTAAGTTACAGGTCTGATGTAATCAGCAAAGGTAATCAATTTGCTAAGTTATATCAGTAGGGTATTGTATATATGTGAAATTTATCAATTATAACCAAACTATGCACCGTAGGGGTATTTTGGTAATTTCACATAAGCCGAAAAGCTCAAAACTGAAGTCTGAGTTTAAGGACTTTTGCTTACTGTTAAAATATTGTAATTTGCCTCAAATATCAGTAGGTATCACCCTTTGTATGTTTAAAATAGTTTTAGTACATACTATGCGTTAAAAACGCTTAAAAAGGCGATTAGAAGCCGTTTCCGGGTTCTATATAGAAATCTGATATTTTTATTATTCCAGAGGGTTTAAAATAATTTATTTATCATTTAGAATCAGTAGCAAAAGGTTTGGGGTCGTTTAGATATGTAAAACTCATTTTATGGCCCGTAAGGGCAAAACTAACAATTACCGGATTAAGCCTACGACTATGAGTTATGCTCAGCCTAAAATTAATTAAAAATCTTCAAAAATCCCAAAATAATATATTACATCAGTGGGTATTAAGTTTGATACCAAAAGTAGGCTTAACTAGGCTATACGCTAATTACGCCGTTTAATTAACATAAAGCTTTCATTTTACGCTAACGAGCATAACTCTTAATCTACACCTCAAACTGATGTCAAATTTTGTATAAAAGTTTAAATATCAGTAAGTAAGGTTTCTACTCTTTTACATTTCCAAAAATCACGTTTTAAAGTGAAAAGGTCATAATGGTCAACATATGAGCAATTAACGGAATCATGCATATTAATTGGATACCTAATGATCCGAGGTGTATAATCACAGAGGGTTATACTAGCATGTAACCTGGTCCAAATAAAGCTCTAAGGCATTTCTAAAACATACCATAACGGGTCAGAACTGAAAGTCAAAGCGAAAGTCAAACTATGCGACTTTCGGTCCCGAACCGGGTTTCTACTGAAAATTGTCGGGTTGAACATGTTTAGACATGTTCTTATACTTATTACCAAGTTATATTAATGATCAAACAGGTTGTATATGTTCTACATGGCTAATTATGCATAAATTAGAAAGTAAGTATCCTGTTGACTTTTTATTAGTAAGTTTGACCCGACATTTGACCTAGTTAGAGTGGGAATCAGGGGGAACCCTTTTGAGGGTTTATTACCCATATAATTACCAACTTATAACTACTTTTTATTCGAGATTTGACTGAGCTATTATTAAGTAATCTCGAAGTCAAACCGTAATTACGACGGTTTGACTTTTAGCTAAATAACTAAGCTAAACTCAATAAAAGAAGGTTAAGCAAACTTACAAGAGTCCTATGAACGATTTGTGATCACTTGAGAGAAGGCTTGAGCTCCAGAAGTGATCAGGAATGCAAGAGAAGGTGTGAAGAACAATGGTTGCAACTCATGGCCCTTTTATAGTGAATTTTTCACCACAAATTGTTGACAAGCAAGTCTATCACTGACCACAACTCATCAACGTGTGTCCCTAAGTGCCTAGGACTGTTTAGGGGTCGCCCACAATGCAAAAATATCGATTAAATATCGGTTCTGCGTGTTTACAGGCTGCTGTTCGTACTTTCTGTATCTGGGCGGTTAACGCGGCCCGCGTAAAAGACCTTAAGGTCTTACGCGGCCCGCGTAAAAGACCTTAAGGTCTTACGCGGCCCGCGTAAAAGACCTTAAGGTCTTACGCGGCCCGCCTGGACCCTATGATCAGACAAAACGTTTTCAAGATGTTGCATCTCACCTCTTGGCCCTTCCGAAAGGTCAACTGACCTATTTCTTGCAATTTGAACCCTCTAATTTGACATATAAGGGCTTCAAGATTTGTACCCACTTTACTAAGTCCCTGGACACTTCTGGTTAACCCGAAAAGTCATAACTTTCAACGTTAACACTTTAACCCCTCGCATACGAATTTGATCATAACTTTCTCATACGATAACGAAACTTTATGAAATTTATATCGTGCATTCTAGTGAGCATACTTAACAGTTACAAAGCTTCGAGTTTGTAAAAAGGTCACTCAGAGGTATAACTTAAACATGTTGACACATTTAACCCCTGTAGTTTGTAATCTCTCACTTTTAGCATCGCATGATCCATGATTTATTCGTTTGATGCTATAAACATCATGTAGGGTTAATGTACAATATATTTATTCACTGTTGACATTTAGAACCCGTATACTCACATACCTTCCATGACTGTCAACTTTAGTCCTTCTATAACATTCTTTCACACGTTCAAACATATGACACGTGTCTACACATTATAGGACGTGAATTTTCGAGGTGTTACATTAAAACAATTTAATAACATTTTTATAAAAATTTCTATCATTTTTTATAATTAGAATTGATTAAAACAATTTAATAATATTTTTGCTCATATTTGTATCATTTTTTGATAATTATAAATATACGCCTCGTATAGACCTAGATAAGTCGTATACGTATGGTCAAAAGACCATTTTGCCCCTGATATGCCCTTAGTCTAGGCTTAAACGAGGGGCTAAAAGGTCATTTCACCAAACCCAGACTTCTCGTATAGAGTTAGACGGGTCGTCTATTTTGAGCGGCATTTTGGGTTTTGAATTTTTAAAAAAGATTTATGCATTTACCATATTACCCTGAGAACCCCCAGTATAGGTCTCAACTAGGGGTTAAAAAGTAAATTTAACAAACATGGACGCCTCGTATAGAGCTGGACGGGTCGTCTTATTTGGGCGGCAAGATTTTTTTTTTTAAATTTGAATTTTGAAAATCTTTTAATTAATTACCATTAAACCTCTGAGAAGTCCCCCAGTATAGGCCATAATCAGGGGCATAAAGGTAATTTAAAACCCTAGACGACACGTATAGGTCTATACGCGTCATATATGGTGGGCGGCAACTGTTGGGGGTTTTTTTTTAATTATTAAAAAAGTACTTATTAAATTACCATTTTACCCCTGTAAAGCCCCCAGTATAGGCCTTAGTCAGGGGTAAAATGGTAATTAACCATTCCAGAAATATCTTTTTGAATTGGTTAATTACCATTTTACCCCTGATTAAGGCCTATACTGGGGGCTCTACAGGGGTGAAATGGTAATTACACAAAAAGGCAAGACGGGTCGTCTAGCTCTATACGAGGCGTCTATGCCTCGTATAACAGGGGGAGACCTAGACGACCCTGGTTATCACCCCCAAACCACAAAACACACACACATACGATAGACATACATTTATAGGCCCCGCACACGTATTTGGACCGTATTTTCAAAGATTTGAATCATCCCCTATACGTATTTCAGCCCATAGTTTAATATTCTTGCTTCGTTTTTGCATTTAGACCATAGGTTTGCCCTAGATTTAGGTTTTTGTTGGGTTTGGGTGTTTAAGATTGATGTTGAAGATGATGAGGGTAGAACAAGACGCCCCGTCTACCTCTATACGAGGCAGATACGGGGCAGTTTTTTTTGTTATTATTATTATTGTTGTTGTTGTTGTTGTTGCTGCTGCTGCTGTTGTTGCTGTTGCTGCTGTTGCTGCTGTTGCTGCTGTTGCTGCTGTTGCTGCTGTTGCTGCTGTTGCTGCTGTTGCTGCTGTTGTTGTTGTTGTTCTTATTCTTATTGTTATTATTATTATTATTAATGTTATTATTAATATTATTATTATTATTATTATTATTATTCTTATTATTATTGTTATTATTCTTATTGTTATTGTTATTATTATTATTATTGTTATTATTATTATTATTATTATTATTATTCTTATTATTATTGTTATTATTATTATTATTATTGTTATTATTGTTATTATTATTATTATTATTATTGTTATTATTGTTATTATTATTATTTTTATTATTTTAATACTAGGTTATAACCCCGTGTATTACACGGGTCGAATAAATGAATTTTATATACTAAATAATAAAACAATATATCTTTAGAAACCTGTTTTATTGCATGGGTTGAATAAATATAATTTTATATATTAAGTAATAAAAAGTTATATCTATAAGAACCATATTGTACGGGTTGAATAAATATAATTTTATATACCAAATAAAAAAATTATATCTTCAAAACCGTTTGTTTTACACGAGTTGAATAAATTAAATATTGTATACCAAATAATAAAATAATACATCTTTAAGAAACCTCATTTATTACACGGGTTGAATAAATGTAATTTTATATATTTGGCGCCTACCAAAAGGGTTAGAAAAAAAGACGTTTGGGTCCAAAAGGGTTAGAAAAAAAAGACGTTGAGGGTTCAGATGTTAAAAAAATTCTTTTTGAGCTAAAAGGGTAAAAGTGATACAACCACAGGGGCCAAAATCGTAATTTACTCTAATATCAAATTAGATAACTAAGTTTGAATTTGAAGTAAATAGATAAAGATAAAAGTAATAATTAAACTAAATAAATATTTAGTAGGATGATTAATTATCTATAATAATTAATTAGAAGAGATTAACCTAAAATTATAATTATCCATAACACATGGCCTAATATGATGACAAGTGTCATCAAAGTGGTTTCTTTTATTATATGTATAGATTATTATTATTGTTATTATTATTATTATTTTAATATTATTATTGTTATTATTATTATTTTTTTATTATTACTATTACTATTATAATAATAATTATTTTCTTTTAATTATTATTATTTTTATTATTATTATTGTAATTATACGTATACGATATTTATTTGTAGATTGATTATGGAGGACGATCAGATTCAGGGCGATGACATTCAGATGGATCTTGATGGGGCACCGCCGGGGGGTCAGCGGGGTCCGCGACGGAGGCGGCTACCGCCTCCGGATATGCTGCAGGGTCACCCGTATCTAGAGTTTTCCGACAGCACCCCTGCCGCCCGTCATTGCCAGAAGCTTAGGAGGATGCACATTGGATCGCATGCAGCGAACCACTGGGATGCGATAGATGAGATTAGTGAGACGGCTAGAGTGCGTCGGTTTATACCTGTCGATTCGCCGTGGCATCGTCTTTTTGAGTTGGCGCACACGCCGAGCTACAGGGAGCTGCTGGTTGAGTTCCTTTCGTCATTCACATTTCACCCTCCTGGGGCCACAGTGCCGCTTGCGCACCCAGATGCTCCCCTTCCGCCTAAGATTTCTTTCAGGCTTGCTGGCGTTTTGCGTTCGATGACGCTAGCACAGTTTGCGGTGCATTCCGGTTTATACAGGTAGGAGGAGATCGAGACTGACGTTTACACAGCGGGGCTAGTGGTGGTTGATAGACCCACTCTTTTAGGGTTTTGGCAGGTGATTGCGGGGACAAATACTTGGAAGCACGACAAGTCGAAGGGGAGTGGTGACCCATTGAATAGGTACGTACATTTATTACAGCAATTATTGTGATTATGTGTATTGTTTATTAATTTCTGTTTCTGTATTTCGCTAACACTATCTGCAGGTATACGCACCATATGCTCGCTACCTCTATTGGAGGGCGCAGCTACAGCCGTGGGTGGTGTACGACCACAGATCTTTTTTTCTATTATTGTTTGTTGTACAGGAGGCCGTGCGCACTAGCACACGGTCTAGCCCAGTACTACGCCTCCACCCATCACCGGCAGGAGCACGGATTTTTGTATGGCGGCGCGTACGTGACCATCATTGCCCGTTCATTGGGCCTCGTTTCGGAGCAGGACCCACATTTACAAACCGCTTTGGGGGATAGGACTGGTCAAGAGGTTCGTCGTTGGCCCGCGGTTTAAAAACCGCAACGGGGGCATATGGAGAGAGAATCCGCTACCAGTGCAGTTCGAGCTAGTCTATCCTCCGCCAGATCCTGCTGCAGTGCCCGTGTCGGACCCTCCGGTGGATTTATGTCACACCCCCAAAATACCACCCATGGGAAACCCTAGTAGGCGTATGACAAACCAATAACGAGCCACTAATCATATTGAACCAACCACAAGTTGTTAAATAAAATCATCAATTATTAATGAAAAGTTCCATCAATAAGTTTAAATGAAAACCAACATGTTCAGCGGAAGCAAATAAAAGAAATCATAGTTTAACTGTTTCATATCAAATGTATGTAATCAATAAACCCATCATTCGTATCCAATTAGCACGACCCAGACCACTCCAGCCACTTCAGACAGCAAGTTCCAAATCCATATAATCTAACGACCTGCGAGCATGCAACAAGTTTATCAGACAACGCTGGTGAGTTCATAGTTTAACGAAAACGTTGGTTACCAAGTGTTTAGTTAATCCATTGAATTTAATTCCGAAAGTAATGTTGATAATACCCCAAATACAAGACGGCTTCTGATTATTTTGCCCTTTTTCCAATGCTCCTATCAAAGCATTGGTCATGACTAGGTCATTAGTTCAACACCCGTCCTCCCAGGTACGGGGTGAGGTTGCCAAACCTAAGTAGCGCTACTAACTAATACCATGTTACCTCCCCGGTAACCAAACAATACGGAGGGACTTTAAAGGTGATAGGAAGAGTATATTATCCAACATTCCCGTTTTTACCCAAAAGACTTATCCCTCCCCGGGATACACACTAACTGTCCCAACCACCGGGACGCATGCTCAAGAGAGATGAACTCACCTTTGGTTTGCTCGGTAAGACTAGTTACTTTGTTTAACAGTTAGGCACCCAAGTCCTAATATGGTTCCAATGACAGCCAGTTTTGTTGTATATAAATTACGTATTTCTCATTTACACAACACAGGCAACAAACAAGAAACACACATGCTTTATAAATCATTACAATTATCATGCAACACACAGCCAGTTATTACCATGACATCTCATAGTAAATAATTGGTTCATTTACAAGTCCTCATTACTAAATTCCTGTTTCAACATCCTACCAAGTGTTAGTCCCTTGCCCACCAGTATATATATAATCCGACCCAAACACTGGCCCACTGAGCAAGAGCGGCCCATTAATGATCAGCCCACAAAGAGTGGGTGTGCGGGTTGTGCGGCCGTTTCCTATTATGCACCTACTAGGTGGTAAGATTCAATAACACCACCAGCCCAATTCGCATATGAAGCCCAAGGTAAACCTTAACCCAACTGTGTAGTCCAGTACGCATGAAGGCACAAAATCATGAATAAAACATTAACAAATCCATCTGTTGACAACCATCAAACCATCTATCCTAACTATTGTTTAATAGTTTTATATCCTAATTACCTAACCCTCTGACTACCCGTACTGTTTAAAAACATTAATGTTAAAATCCCATTTAGACACCACAAATCCTACATGAATACAATTTTAATTGGCGATATCAATTTTTAACACATCGAACCATCTTTGCAGCGGATTTATTAGTGTCTCAACAACATGCATCCCTAAACACCATGTAATATGTAAATATCATAACAGCAGTTTCCCATGTGACCCAAACGTTCCCCGTTCGTAGTACCCGAATCAACAGTATTATGCCACCCTAGTCATCAATTAACAAGAACACTAACACATTATAACAAACCGATTAACAACCCTAGTGCACCCATGATTCTTTACCATATATTCATGCAAATAACCAAGACCCCTATTGCCATGCAAATAATTATAACACACATCACATCCTGTACGCACATAACTCATGACAACAATTACATATCAATACCAAATCAACAACCCTTCACCTACCATGAATCATAACACACGACCCATACATATGCTCAGTACAATCAACACATAACCAATACCAACAAAGTAGTTCTCAAACATAAACAACACACGCACACACACACACACACACACACACACACATATATATATATATATATGCATGAATAAAAACTAACATGTTGATGTATAAACCAAGCAAAAGGATAAGCTCCAAAGGAAATAGGGTTTCGAAGAGGGGGGGGGGGGGGTTACTGTCGTCGCGATTTAGGGAGGGGTGAGGGTGTTTAGGGTTTGTAAAACTGGTTCGTATATTAACACATAATTTACGTACAAGTCATAATGCCAAACACCTAAGCAAGCAAGTGGGCCGATCCTACCTATAATCTTATTTTGTGACAAGTGGGCCGATTACCAGTTTACTTTGGCTACTCACTATGGGCCAAGTTAAATAAATCACACACAAGGAACAATCAAGACACATTAAGGACCAGTTGGGCTCAGGAGTTCTATTTGGGCCGCGAGTTCTATTTGGGCCGATATCAGGATTGTGTATATTGTGCAATCTCAACACATCATAATTTCCGTATACATAAAGATTTACTATTGGGCCGAGCTAATTAAAGGGGGAGGGGTGTGCCGAAGAGTAACAGGTTGTATACACAAGTAAACTGGGCCGGCTTATTTATGTGCAGTGGCACCCCAAACACATAAACATGTAACATATAACATTTAACAAAGTTAACATATAACAAAGGTTCGCACTTACCAAGGTTAACACGCGTTTAGGTTTAAGTTCAAGCTTAACGGAGTGATACTAGTTTAACGCACCAGAAAGGGATAACTAAAAGTTAAAATCGCAACATAAGACGTCGCTAACCTAAAGAGTTCGGGTTGTCACATCATCCCCAACTTGAAAGAAATTTCGTCCCGAAATTTGACAAGTACGCATAAAGGAATGAAATGATAAATCAAGAAGTGATAACTCAAGATTGTTGCAGGTTTTCCTCAGGTGCCACATCATCCCCAACTTGAAGAGGAATTTCATCCCGAAATTCACCAGTTGCACCAGAATTAGCTTGATCAGTAGGAAAGAGTTGAGGATATTTGAGCTTCATCTGATCCTCGTGCTCCCACGTGAACTCCGGTCTACGTCTTGAGTTCCAACGAACCCTCACGATCGGAATTCGACAAAGTTAACGAACCTTGACTTCCTGTTCCATGTGTTCGATAAATTCCTCCAGTAAAGGTATCACACATGTTTCATCAGACAACCACTGCCTTAGATCTGAAACATAAATGACATCATGAACGTTACCCAATTCGTCGGGTAACTCGAGTTTTAGGCAACGTGACCAATTCTTTCCAGAATTCCGAATAACCCAACGCAACGTAAATTAAGCTTGTCTCGCTTCCCAAGCGTATCACACCCTCCCAGGGTGAGACTTTCAACATGATACGATCGCCTACAGCGATCTTCCAGCGTTTCCTAAGTTTATCAGCTTTCCTGACGGTCACGCGTTGCCGCCAATCGATTCTCGCTCCAAACATCCTTCCCGAGAGTTTGGAGTACCAATCCTGGACCAGTAATTAAGTTGTCAACCATCTCAATCTAATAAGAAGGTTGGCATGATTATCTATGTAGTGTCTCCACAGAGCTGTCTGGTTACCAAGATGATAACTGCTGCAGTAGTACTCAACCATAGGTAACAGTCCTTCCAATTTGCACCAAAGCCAGTTACACGCATGCTCGTAGCATGTCTTCGAGTGCCAGGAGAGTTTGTTTTATTTGATCGTTTTCCCAACGACGATAAGAAATGCCCTGGTCTTGACGTGAGCCAAGGGTGTTGTGTATTGCCTGATATAAATCATGCATAGATCAAATTCAGAGGTAACAGGAGTTGGCACCTCACACCCAAAAGCCGCCTCTCTCAAAGGAACATTCACAACTGTGAAGACTCGTCAGTTTTCTTGATTGCAAGAAAGTGTGCTGGTAACATGAGTCCCTCAATGATAATCCAGGTGATAATGTTTCCGTTTCCGTTTCGAGTTGTAAGTAGACTAGTAACAAAATCCATGGCAGTCTGTTCTCATTTCTATACATGTGTTCCTGGTTGCTAATATCCCACCTTGACTTTCCCACGTGTCAAACATCGTTCCCATGCGTGGCTATGTGGGCTTTCAGGCCTGGTCACCCGCACATGGTCTTCAGGTTTTAATACATCCTATCAAAATTCCGATGAATAGGATATCGAGTCCCGTGTGCTTCGCCTGCACCAGGTCCGTAAGGTTGTTGTATAGTGAGGTTCATATTCATTCCATGAAGTAGCAAATATCGTCCGACCTGCCAAATGTTGCTTCCCCATGCCCCACATGGGTCAATCTTGAGAACTCTCTTCCTCCAGTTCTTCAATTTGATCAAGGCGAGTCTGTTCAGGTATGTTAGAGTCGATAGCAGGCTGCAAAGCTCGTGCACGTCCAGGTTTCACGGTCGTATTCATCCAATAGCTCCATACAGCGATGTCGTTACATGTTTAGCTCCTTCGAAACAAGGGTATACGGGAGGCCCTTGTGATCGGTCTAGGTAGTGCATTTGGTACCGTCCAAGTAATGCTTCCAACTTAAATCGAAAGACCATGGCTTCCACCATAGGTCGTGACTTGTGCAGTTCTTCCTGTAAGTCCATCACGTGGGCCATCTCCTTCTCGTGCTGCATTGATGTGTAACTGGGACTCTGATTCGAACCCTCATGGTATACCGCCAGATCATCAGTACCCTCGGATAGAAGTGATGCTCAATGCATTGCAGGGTTGGGTTTCAAAAACTGAAGAAATGTTCCCCTGTTTTATTTCCCATGAATTCACAGCTCCCCGTTGTGCTAAGTAGGTTGAAGTTGCGCCATCTTCGAAAATCCCATGATGAATTTGCGATGGTATCCAGCGAACCCAAGGGATTGCTGTATCCCAGAAGGAATCTCAAATTGCATAAGATCAATCTGAAATTCCACCTGACGAGGTGGAGGTAAACCAGGTAACTCTTCAGAAAACATGTCAGAAAATTCACGAACAACTGGAAGATACTCGATCTTCCTTTCTTCAGGTTGCGAATTGGTGACGAGAGCTAGTATAGCAGGGTAGCCCTTCCGTAGACACTTCTAGGCGTTCGTGACTAAGACGATGCCAACAATGGCACCACTACGATGATCTTGAACTAATAAGGATTCCCCACTGGGGAGAGGGATACGCACGATTTTCTCTTTACAGAGAATTTCCGCTTGATGCATAGATAACCAAATCCATGTCAACGACCACGTCAAAACTTACAAGGGTATCGAGAAGTAGGTCAATGTCGAACACTTGACCCATGAGATCAAGTTTACAACCAAAAAGAACATAAGAAGCTTCTATCGGTGTACTATCAGCTAATTCTACTACATGCTTATATTACAAGAGGGGTGGGAGTCAGTCCTAACTGGCGACTAAACCCCAGAGGCACATAACTCAAATCGGCACCAAAGTCGAATAAAACAGAAGCAAAAAGATCATTCAAATAAGACGTACCGGTCTCAGCATTGCCATCATTGCGAGCTTCCCCAGCGCCAATAGTAAATACTCTTCCACGTGCCCCATTCCCACCGTTGTTCCCGTTGTTGTTATTTCCTGCGTTGTTGTTGTTGCCAGCATTCTGGTTAAGCTGAGGGCAATCCCGCTTAAAATGACCCTCATCACCACACTGAAAGCACCCCTTTTGATTTCCCCGATTCTGTTGAGGCTGTTGTCTCTCCTGTTGTTGTGGCTGCTGCTGCGGCTGCTTTGGGAGCCAGACCCTACAATCTTTAGCTATATGACCCACCTTGTTGCACCTATGACATACCCGGGTGCATGGCCCGCGATGGTGGAACATACACTTATTACATTTTGGTAGTTTTCCCTCGTAAGAACCCTGATTTAAATTGTTGCTCTGATTCTAGTTCACAGAAGACGACTGGCTAAAACTACGATGGATGTTGTTGTCTGCCCTTTTCTGAGATTGGCTGGCACTGATTGCTTTGTCAGTATCGTTCCATTTGCGCTTGTTATCACTGGCAGGTGTGGTAGCTGTAGCAGTCGAGGTAGTAGCAGAAACACGTGGCGGCAAGTTGCCACGTTCGACCTCTTGGTCAGTAATCTTATGTGCCAATCGGACGATACGGGGCAGATTGTCTAGGTTTGCAGCAGTAACGTACCCCTTAACAGGTGGTGCTAAGCCCTTGAGATACAACTCAATTCGCCGATGTGGGGGTCGAGACAGGTTAGGGTACAAAGTTGCCAAATCATTAGACCTCCTAGTGAATGCTTCAATCTCATATCCCTCCATTTTCAGATTGTAGTACTCGTTCTCCAGTTTCTGAACCTCATCACGAGGACAATACTCATCTCGCATCAACTCCTTGAAATCATCCCAAGTAGTGGCATTCGCCATCTCAATACCCAACATCTGAACCTTGGCACTCCACCATGTCAGGGCACCATCCTCGAGTGTGCCCGTAGCATACTTCACTCTGTCCCCAGCAGTACAGTTACACATTGCAAATACCGATTCTGCCTTTTCGAACCATCGCAGGAGTCCTACAGCCCCTTCAGTCCCACTGAAGGTCTGTGGCTTACAATCCATGAACATCTTGTACGTACAAGCAGGTGGAGCAGGTAGATTGTTTTGATTCGCAGGTTGACCTAAAGCGAAAGAACGTACAACGCACAGGTAAGATTCGAGTACACGACACAAGGATAGAAAGTAATTGGCACATATCGTACCAGCCTGGTAAGCCTCTAGGGCTTCAGCTACACGAGTGTTGATCAAGTTGGTTAATTCAGCCTGCGTCATACCAATGTGGCCGCGTCCATGGCCTCGTCCGCTCATGATTCTATAGGAGAAGAGGGAAAAGGTTACGAGTCGAAATAAGGTAGGAGTCAAACCTCCTAATGACTTTTACAGACTACAGAGTTCACATCAAACAACAGAGCGGAACCCCTCTCACACTCGTTAAGCCTTACTTGGACTCACATGCACCCAACATTGTTATTATGTGTGCACCCATAATAATAAGGCAATTTGCATGCTTATCTCAGTGTCTCTTAACTCGCACTAAAAGGTTCCCCTCATCCAAACAGCAAACGATAGGTATTACAAGGTTAAGAATCACAATAGTCAATGGGTAGTGTCACACTAACAGATCACATAACAGGGGTTGGTAACATAAGGGCTCATACTGTTGTGCCAAGTGTGCATTCACGTGTAATGTTATACATAAGTGTACACTAGATATACTATGCAATAGTAAATGAGAAACGAACCTTGCAGTCTGGAGCTGAGTGTCATGGTCGATTTCGGTACTGTTCGGTTATAGTCTGGTTTTATAAAAAAAATCGTTTTAAAACCAAGTTCACTATAACCAGTGGCTCTGATACCAAACTGTCACACCCCCAAAATACCACCCATGGGAAACCCTAGTAGGCGTATGACAAATGAATAACGAGCCACTAATCATATTGAACCAACCACAAGTTGTTAAATAAAATCATCAATTATTAATGAAAAGTTCCATCAATAAGTTTAAATGAAAACCAACATGTTCAGCGGAAGCAAATAAAAGAAATCATAGTTTAACTGTTTCAAATCAAAAGTATGTAATCAATAAACCCATCATTCGTATCCAATTAGCACGACCCATGACTACTCCAGCCACTTCAGACAGCAAGTTCCAAATCCATATAATCTAACGACCTGCGAGAATGCAACAAGTGTATCAGACAACGCTGGTGAGTTCATAGTTTTACGAAAACGTTGGTTACCAAGTTTTTAGTTAATCCATTGAATTTAATTCCGAAAGTAATGTTGATAATACCCCAAATACAAGACGGCTTCTGATTATTTTGCCCTTTCTCCAATGCTCCTATCAAAGCATTGGTCATGACTAGGTCATTAGTTCAACACCCGTCCTCCCAGGTACGGGGTGAGGTTGCCAAACCTAAGTAGCGCTACTAACTAATACCATGTTACCTCCCCGGTAACCAAACAACACGGAGGGACTTTAAAGGTGATAGGAAGAGTATATTATCCAACATTCCCGTTTTTACCCAAAAGACTTATCCCTCCCCGGGATACCCATTGACTGTCCCAACCACCGGGACGCATGCTCAAGAGAGATGAACTCACCTTTGGTTTGCTCGGTAAGAGTAGTTACTTTGTTTAACAGTTAGGCACCCAAGTCCTAATATGGTTCCAATAACAGTCAGTTTTGTATGTATATAAATCACGTATTTCTCATTTACACAACACAGGCAACATACAAGAAACACACATGCTTTATAAATCATTACAATTATCATGCAACACACAGCCGGTTATTACCATGACATCTCATAGTAAATAATTGGTTCATTTACAAGTCCACATTACTAAATTCCTGTTTCAACATCCTACCAAGTGTTAGTCCCTTACCCACCAGTATATATATAATCCGACCCAAACACTGGCCCACTGAGCAAGAGCGGCCCATTAATGATCAGCCCACAAAGAGTGGGTGTGCGGGTTGTGCGGCCGTTTCCTATTATGCACCTACTAGGTGGTAAGATTCATTAACACCACCAGCCCAATTCGCATATGAACCCCAAGGTAAACCTTAACCCAACTGTGTAGTCCAGTACGCATGAAGGCCCAAAATCATGAATAAAACATTAACAAATCCATCTGTTGACAACCATCAAACCATCTATCCTAACTATTGTTTAATAGTTTTATATCCCAATTACCTAACCCTCTGACTACTCGTACTGTTTAAAAACCTTCATGTTAATATCCCATTTAGACACCACAAATCCTACTTGAATACAATTATAATTGGCAATATCAATTTTTAACACATCGAACCATCTTTGCAGCGGATTTATTAGTGCCTCAACAACATGCATCCCTAAACACCATCTAGTATGTAAATATCATAACAGCAGTTTCCCATGTGACCCAAACGTTCCCCGTTCGTAGTACCCGAATCAACAGTATTATGCCACCCTAGTCATCAATTAACAAGAACACTAACACATTATAACAAACCGATTAACAACCCTAGTGCACCCATGATTCTTTACCATATATTCATGCAAATAACCAAGACCCCTATTGCCATGCAAATAATTATAACACACATCACATCCTGTACGCACATAACTCATGAAAATAATTACATATCAATACCAAATCAACAACCCTTCACCTACCATGAATCATAACACACGACCCATACATATGCTCAGTACAATCAACACATAACCAATACCAACAAAGTAGTTCTCAAACATAAACAACACACACACACACACACACACACACACATATATATATATATATATATATATATTTGCAAGAATAAAAACTAACATGTTGATGTATAAACCAAGCAAAAGGATAAGCTCCAAAGGAAAGAGGGTTTCGAAGAGGGGGGGGGGGGGGGTTACTGTCGTCGCGATTTAGGGAGGGGGGGTGAGGGTGTTTAGGGTTTGTAAAACTGATTCGTATATTAACACATAATTTACATACAAGTCATAATGCCAAACACCTAAGCAAGCAAGTGGGCCGATCCTACCTATAATCTTATTTTGTGACAAGTGGGCCGATTACCAGTTTACTTTGGCTACTCACTATGGGCCAAGTTAAATAAATCACACACAAGGAACAATCAAGACACATTAAGGACCAGTTGGGCTCAGAAGTTCTATTTGGACCGAGAGTTCTATTTGGGCCGATATCAGGATTGTGTATATTGTGCAATCTCAACGCATCATAATTTCCGTATACATAAAGGTTTACTATTGGGCTGAGCTAATTAAAGGGGGAGGGGTGTGCCGAAGAGTAACAGGTTGTATACACAAGTAAACTGGGCCGGCTTATTTATGTGCAGTGGCGCCCCAAACACATAAACATGTAACATATAACATTTAACAAAGTTAACATATAACAAAGGTTCGCACTTAACTAGGTTAACACGCGTTTAGGTTTAAGTTCAAGCTTAACGGAGTGATACTAGTTTAACGCACCAGGAAGGGATAACTAAAAGTTAAAATCACAAGATAAGACGTCGCTAACCTAAAGTGTTTGGGTTGTCACATCATCCCCAACTTGAAAGAAATTTCGTCCCGAAATTTGACAAGTACGCATAAAGGAATGAAATGATAAATCAAGAAGTGATAACTCAAGATTGTTGCAGGTTTTCCTCAGGTGTCACAATTTAGACGGTGCAGCGATGCCACAGCCACCGCCACCTCCTGGGGCGCCTCAGTTTCCACGTCACGTTATTCCAGGACATGCCCCAGGAGCTACGCTACATCCGGAGGTACAAGCCGAGCTTGACAGGCTCAACGATTTGATAGGTTGCTTGGTTCGGGAGGCGCAGGATAGACGAGAGAGAGAGATGGGTTACCCGCGATACCGCTCCCACCACCTCGAGCACCACATCAGTAGCAGCAGCCGCAGCAGCCAGATACAGATTCGGATTCTGATGCATAGACCTGTTGTTGTTTTTATTTTTGTTATGGATGTACAAACTTATCTTATATATTTTTGTTATGGATGTACAAAAGTTATCTTATATATGTCATATTTATGTTTGTTTTCAGTTATTCGGTTACTTAATGATTGTTGTCTTAAATTGATATAATACGGAAATAATATATGTTTTGAATATAATACAGAAACAATATATCCCTTGAATATAATACGGAAACAATATTTGAACGAGATAAAATTTTAATCGGAAGAATAATATTTAAAAAAAATAAAATGTTAAAAACATTATAATATTTAATCGATAGAATCTATTTAAAGAGCCGATTTTTAAAGTAGTTGAATTTTTTATAGTGTAAAAAACAAAAACAAAAAAAACAAAACTTTTTTTAAAACCAAAAAACATTTCGTTAAAAAAACACACCTTAAAAAACTATAAAAAAAACACACCAAAACCCACCAAAACACCCCTTCTTTCAACCAAAAAAACACCCAACGCCTGGACGCCTCGTATAGGCCTGTACGAGGCGTCTAGGGTTTCTTAAACTTTGTGCCTGACATCCCCTGAAGACCCTCTTGAATTCAGTGCCTAGACGCCTCATATAGCCCTATACGAGGCGTCTAGGGCACAAAAAGTGTCCAAATAGTGTCAGATGGTGTGTGGATAGATCCTGCCTTTTTTTATTTAATTTTATTGCAAACATAATGCCCCACAATACCCATATCCTCACTACACCCATTTTAGAAAACGTCACATAATGCCCCATTGCTGACTGGGATGCCACATGACGCAAAACGCCCATGGGTGGGATGTTATCACTACACATGGTCTTAGAGTAAAATAAACCCATCCCCTATTGAGAAATGTAATTTATAACGATAAATTATTTTTTTGTCTTTTCTATTAATACGGAAGGAATAATTTGTAAAGTGTGAGAAAACATGTTTAGGCCGGAGGGTGTGGGGGTGCCACCCCCGCCAGGTCACCTTCTATAGCGCCCCGGGGCGCTATCACACCACACCCTCAAATTCAATTGTGGGTGCTATGGGTTGGGCTTTATCATGGTAACGCCAAGGTTGAAAGGTTCAGGTGGGGCCCACTTGTGTTTGCACCAATGAAATCTTTTTTTTTATTTAATATGGGGCTCCATCCACAACATACAAATTAAAGGGTCTTCATGATTGAGGTGGATCCTAGGTGGTGTTGACGTGGCCTGATAAAGTCTCTAGGGGGCTCCAACCACACCCTCCAGCCTTAGTATTCGTAATCAATGGCTAATGGGACTATGTTTAAACTTAAATTATTGTAGCCATCCATTGCTGTCTTTTTCATTCGTCCACCAATTTTTTAAACATGGATCAGTTTCTTATATAATAATTTTTGAAGTATACCATAAATATGGGTTTTTATCTTTAATTTGTTGATTTGTTTTTGAATGAAGATCCTAATAAAATTGTTGAAGAAGCTCTTTCTTGCTCCTGAAGAGTCTCTTCCGCTCTCTGAAGTGAATTTTCAGTTTGTATCTACTGATATAGGCTTTTTATATCAGAAACAACAAACGGGTCGAACGGGTAGGGTATTGAAAGAACTGCAACTCACTAATTTGTGTGTTTAGGAAATTTGAAATTAAAGTGTAGAAATTGAACAGTTAACTTGATCATAGAAATCTAATATTATATACATATCATGTGATCACAATTTATTTAGTTGTTGTATTAACTTAACTAATGTTAAGTTTTCATGGTTCCTCTCATACATAATTAACAAAGTTAAAGGCTTATATGGAAACAATGCATTATCAATATCATACGAGGCTTATATATTGTGATATCTACGGAGTAATACCAAAAATAACTTCAAGTTTCTGCTAACATGATGTAGCGAGTGATACGATAATGAAGAACAAATCACGTTGATTCTATGAATACCTGTGATGATCTTCTCCAACCCCCAAAATTTAACCGAAACGGTAAAAAAAATTGAAGTGAAAAGTGGTTATTCTCAAAATTGATTTTGTGACCATTAGAAATAAAAGAGAAAGATATAAATAAAGACTGAATTCGAAATGGGCCACAAAAGGGCATTAGGCCGAATGCCCAAAAACAATATATAAAACACCATGCAAGTAGTTATCGTTTTATAATCACTTCAAGTCTTGGTGAAAATATTTTAATTTCAACCTGCTATTCTTATGTAATTTGCCATGGAAGGGAGATCTACATTAAGACCAGCGGACCTGCTCGTCTTTGGCTGGGCGGGAGGGAAACATGCTTGTGTAGATCTCACAGCAGTGGCGGACCCAGGAAAAAATCCATGGGGGTGCGGAATATTTTTAAAAATTTTAGGCCCCTAGGTACATAAGTAAAAAAATCGGTTGTATCGGGTCGGGTCGGGTCGGGTCATGTAAGACAAAAAAAATTTAAAAATTTTAGGCCCCTAATCATGATGGTTTCCTAATTTCTATAACATAATCAAGCCCTAGAATTGTGTAATCACCCCTAAAAATCATCTAAATAACATAATCATCTTAAAAATCATCTAAACAACCATACGCAACGTCAAAACACACGATTTTTCATACCTATTTAAGTTTTTTATTACCCCTTTTCTCATATAATATCAAGAAAAATCAAATAAAAAACATAAAAACTCACCGTTTGTCGGTGTCCGGTTGGTTTGGAGCGGATTCCGGTCACGTTGATGTCGGATTCCGGCTGCGGCAGACCTGCAGTGTTGTTGCTGTGATGGACGCTGATGAAGATCGCTGGCAGACCAGTCGCACGCACAGAGGGAGAGGGCGGGATAGTAATTGAAGGGTTTTGGGCTTATTTTATTTGTTTTAGTTTTAATTTAGGTGGGTTAATGGGCTAGATTATTAGTGGGCTATTGATAAGTTTATATAATGGGCTTGGTTTGGGTTTAGTTAGTATAAGTTTATATAATATAGGTAGTTTTAGAAAAAAAATCAGACTTTACTAATTTTTTTAACATAATCCATAATATTTTTTACCTAAGGTGTGCGGACGAAAAATTCGAAGGGGTGCGGACGAAGAAATCCAAGGGGTGCGGACGAAAAATTCCAAGGGGTGCGGACGGGATTTTCGACGGAACTTGGCACTAATTTTTTTTTTCCCGGGGGTGCGCCCGCCCACCCTGGACATGTCTTCAGTCCGCCCCTGTCTCACAGGAGTCTCTCCCTTAGCTGGGTTAAGGGAAAATGGGTTTGTAGCAGGACAAGCGGTAAAGAAAGCAGAATCTAAAAAGGTGGACAAACACGCTAAAGCATGTGCTGATAACCAACATGCATTTGTCCCCTTCGCCTTCGACACCTTTGGATCCCTCGATTGAAAGAATTTGTTAATTAACAAAACTTAGGGAATCGTTTAGTGGACATTTCAAGAATATAAATAAGGTGTAAAATATAAATAAATCTTGGTTAAAAAACTCACATTTCTTTATATCTGTTTTTCGAATTTACAAAATTAATGTGCAAGAATCTATAAATCTATATCTATTTTCCGATTTAGAAAAATTAATGTGCAACAATCTATAAAGTGTGAGAAAATTTGTGTAACATTGCTAATCAATGGCTAATTTGACTGCGTTTAAACTTAAATATTTTGTAAGGGGAAGCAACAGGAGTTGTAGTCGCCCATTGTTGACCTTTTTTCACACTTAAATAAAAAATTAAACACTTTTTAGGATGACCCATATATATACACTGATAAAAGATCAAATATAAATAAAGTTAACGTATAAAACGTACGAACTGAACGAAAAGACAAAAAAAGACGGTGACATTTTTGTAATTATCAGTAACTATCAAAGTAGAGTGAAGTTACTCTACAAATGATTCTGTAGAATAATTTTGATCTTTTGTAGAGTAATTTTGTAAAATATACTTGTAGAGTAATTTTGTTTTTGTGGGTAATTATCAAAATTACTCTACAAGTGTATCAAAATTACTCTGTATTAAAATTACTTTACAAGTGAATCAAAATTACACTGCAAGTTTATCAAACAACATACAATTTAAAATTACACTACAAATGATCCTGTAGAGTAATTTTGATCTTGTAGAGTAATTTTGTTAGCATTTAGTTATGGGGTTTAGCTTTATGGTTTAGTTTTTAGCTTGGGTGGGGGATAGGAATTTTTTAGGTTTTTGGGGGGTGGGGGTGGGGGGGGGGGTTAGGTTTTTTGCTGAGGTATAGTTTTTTGATCAAAATTACTCTACAAAACCAAAATTACTCTACATGAACATTTTTACAAAATTACTCTACAAAAGATCAAAATTACTCTACAGTATCATTTGTAGAGTAATTTTGATAATTATCCTACAAGCAAATAATTACAAAAATGTCACCGCATGCTTTTGTCTTTTTCATGTAATTCATACGTTTAGTACGTTAACTTTATTTGTACAGTAACTTTCCCCTATATACACTCTCTTTAGGGATGTAACCAAAAGGATTAACCTAATATGATAGGGAACTGTTTTATTTCTAACATCATAACATGTGAAGTGATAACCTAAAAGAACGAAATAGATCAAATGAATATCACATGTAATTATTTAAAATATTAAATCAGATTTTTTAGGATGTTAAATTGATGGATTCTAGCCAGAATTTTTATTTTTGACTCAAACTAGGTTTATCACTCTAGCCGTGTTGTGGCGAACTTCTTTTGTTATTTAATCGTTTTTTATTACAAAGAAAAAAGAAATGAAATTAAAGTAAATTTAGTTTTTGTTAAAAATGTAAAAATTACAGTTTCTATATTATTTAAAGATTTAAAAATCTAGTTTTACATTGGAGAATTAATTATCCTATAAATATCTTTAAGATTTAAAAATCTAGTTTTACATTGGATAATTAACTAGGTTTATCACCCTAGCCGCGTTGCGGCGAACTTCTTTTGTTATTTAGTCTGTGTTTACATGTGTTTTGAAATCACTACGAGCGCATTGCACGCGGAACCACTAACAAGAATAAAAAGAAAATGTAAAAAAACAGTAAAAATTAATCGAAAGAAAATTAACCAAAAAAGTTGTATGTTAATGATGTTGTTCGTATGAAACTCATGGTCAGAGATGAGCAAATAATACTGGGTACCGGTACCGAATTTCCCAAACCGAAGGATCCTAAGTACTAATTCGGTACCGACTTTTGGCGTTCCTAGTACCGGTACGCTACCGATTTTTACATTCATATGCCGGTACCGTAACCAGATATGCAGATGATTGCGTAACATACATAGTTTTTGATTTGAAAAAGAAAATGAGAAAAGAATCCGGTTTATAATTGATAAAGGAAACGAATTCATAATTATGGAGAATGATTAGAATTGAATGAAAATTGATTGGGGTTTCCTAATTGAGGACAGAAAATTAGTGGTTTCCATATGAAGAACAAATGAGCGATTTCCCAAATGAAATTGAAGGAGAATACAGAGAATGAAGATTGTCTCATAAAGTTCTATTAACTGGCTAAATAGCAATGCCACATCAGCAGTGATGTGGCAAACTTATTTAGCTATAATAATAGAGATAGATTTAGAAGTGTAAATTAAAATTAATATAACTGATAACGATGGGTTGTAAATAATTACTAACAGTATTCGACGTCACGCGTTGCAGGGTACAACATACGTGTTTTGCAGGTTATAACAGTGCGCGTTTTTGGTTCAGTTTACGCTTGAGGCTTTTTTCTTTGAATTAATTTGCACAATATAAATATGTGTTGGTTAGCTAAATCATTATGTCGAATATTGAAAGTAGCACTTCAATACTGGTTGTACTCGAGGGTTAGCAAGGTAGACCCGACACAAATCCGAACGTCATGTCGCACCGCTTTTTTCTTAACTTTTGCAACCTATCTTGAAATTAAATGTAACAAACTTACATTTCATACCTATTTTAGCAACCTAAGTTACATATATTGCAACTTATAGTTGTGACAATGACATCTTTATCCTTTTTGCTTATATGATATGGGTGAGATCAAATAGGAAGTTTATTTTGGCTAGGAAGGATAAGAAGCAATAGGATTAGGACATGTGGCAAAATTTAAAATAAAGAGAAAGGGTATTTTAGTCAATCTTATCCTTTTCTTCTTCCTTCTTCTTCCCAGTAACATCAAAACCCACTATCTTCAACCATTTCTTCACTTTCTATCTCAATAATCACTACATTATAGTGCGATTTTCGTCACCAATCATTGAATCAAACACCCGATCAACGTGTTCTTCAGCTTTTTTGAGGAAAACCCAGTTTAATTTCATACAAAATCTCGTTTTTTCCTGTGATTTTGAAGATAATCACTTGATCCATTCGATTCGATTGCTGATAAGTGTTTCTATCATTCAAATTTCGTCAATCGTTGAAGAAACCGACTTCGATCCATGTAAGAAATTCTTTAATTTTATTTTTATGATCTGGGTTTTTGATTTAGTCATTGCGTTTTACGATCTTGGCGGGGATCCGGGGGCAGCGCCCCTGGTAGCAGGGTCCCAGGGGTTGCCGCCCCTGGCGGGGTTGTCACACCCCGATTTCCACGTGTCACCGGTGGGCCCGGTGGGGGAGTATCGTGACGTGGTTGGCAACGTAATAGTCAAACAACACAATATAATAATGCACAGCGGAAGCAATTTAAAAATAAGATACAACCAAATTTATTTATTGTAATTAAAGTCACAATATCCGGTGTTTATCCACAGAACGGATCGAAACAAAATAACATTTATGGTTCAACAGACTTCTGACATCCTAAGCTTGCGAGACTTTTATTGATGCTTAGGAGACAATCCAGCCAAATTTCGTTTAGTACCTGCATTCAGTCTTTTTGGGAAAATACGTCAGTTTACACTGGTAAATACATTCAACTTTCTCATTTTGGAAAATGATTGAAAATTGGTTTGGATGCACGTGGCATAAATCATTTTATTTAACTTGGGAGAATTATTTAATATTATAATCTTGTGAACGGATTACATGTTACTTATGCGTTCAGTAGCCCGGAACGTATTCGGGTTAAAGATCAATAGACACACCACTTTAAGTGAGTTATACACGGGAGTACGCCTACACCCCGTGCTCAGGTCGTGGCCATCTCGTAAGATGATGCCAGGGATATCCGGGACATGGTCATTAACCCCCCAAAGGCTGTAAAGTAAACAAGACTGTTTTAACGAGCCGATCAAATTATTCAACTACCCACTAAGCGTGGAGGTTTGATGCCCGATCAAGCGGTACGCTATGTACCGTAACCCAAGCCTGTATAGGGAAAATAAGTTAAAAGTATTTACCTGATGCAAGTATAAATCACAATAAGCAGAATAGCAAGTATCTTTTACTGGTTCTCCTAATCTGGAACGAAGGTTAAATATAACCTATTAGAATCCTAGGGGTTCTTTAATTAAGCTTAAGCTTAGACCGACTAGTTTCGAAGATACGGTTCGTACGCACGATTAAGCGAAGACCGGATAGAATGTGATTTAGACCCGACAAGTCTGAAGACTTGTTTAATATGGGTTTACTATTCACATTCTGGATTTTGAGATAAAACCGATAAGGTTTGACCCGTTTCGGCTAATTTATGTAAACTTGTTACATAAACCGAGCCGAACGCGTAATATGCGTGACGGGTATCCGTAAGAGCCATATACAGGTTTCCTAAGTTAATATGCTTCAAATATGTTGTAACATCAGTAGGATGTCTTTCGTTATGCCCCGAACTAGTTTAAACACAAACTATGCCCCGTAGGGTAGTTTGGTCATTTTAAGGTTTGTAAAAGAGTTTAAATGTTTAACTGAGTTACAGATCTGATGTAATCAGCAAATATACTCAATTTGCTAAGTTACATCAGTAGGTTAGAGCATGTATGTGAAACTTATCATTTTTAACCAGACTAGGCCCCGTAGGGGTATTTTGGTAATTTCACATAAGCCGAAAAGCTCAAAACTGAAGTCTGAGTTTATCAAACTTTTCTTACTGTTAAAATATTATAATTTTACTCTTATATCAGTAGGTATCAACCCGGGTATGTCCAATATGATTTTAAAACATACTATGCGTTAAAAACGCTAATTTAGGCGATTAAAGGCCATTACTGGGTTTGGTACTTAATTATGATATTTTTATATTTCCAGAAAGGCTTAAAATAATTTATTTATCATAACTAATCAGTAGCAAAAGGTTTGGAGTCGTTTAGATATGAAAAACTCATTTTATGGCCCGTAAGGGCAAAACCGACAATTACCGAATTAAGCCTACGACTACGAGTTATGCTCAGCCTAAAATTAATTAAAAATCTTTAAAAATCCCAAAATAATATATTACATCAGTGGGTAAAAGATTTGATACCAAAAAGTATGCTTAACTAGGCTATACGCTAATTACGCCATTTTATTAACATAAAGCATTAGTTTAGCGATAATGAGCATAACTCTTACTCTACAAGTCAAACTGATGTCAAACTTTGCATACAAGTCTATATATCAGTAACAAAGGTTTCTACACTTTTACATTTTCATAAATCACATTTTAAAGTAATAAGGGCGTAACGGTCAACGTATGGGCAATTAACGGAAATATGCATATTAATTGGATAACTAGTGAACCAAGGTGTATAATCACAGAGGGTTGTTCTAACATGTATCCTAATCCAATTAAAGCTCTGAGGCATTTCTAAAATATGCCATAACGGGTCAGAACTGAAAGTCAAAGTGAAAGTCAAACTATGTGACTTTCGGTTCCGAACCGGGTCTAAACAGGAAATGGTCGGGTTGAACATGTTCTTAAACTTATTACTAAGTTATAACAATAATCAAACAGGTTATATGTGATCTAGATAGCTAATTATGCATAAGTGACATTTTAAGCATTATGTTGACTTTTTAAGTAAAGGTTTGACCCGACATTTGACCTGGTTAGGATGGTGATCAGGGGAAACCCTTTTGGGGTTTTATTACCCACATAATTACCATCCTATAACTACTTTTAATTCGAGATAAGACTGAGCCATTAGTGACTAATCTCGAAGTCAAACCGTAATTACGACGGTTTGACTTTTAGCTAATTAACTAAGCTAAACACAACTAAACAAGAACTAGCAGACTTACAAGAGTCCAATGCACGAATTTTGATCAGATGGGAGAGTTCCTTAGCTCCAGAAATGCTCCAATGATCAGATGCAAGTGTGGAGAATGTTGTGATCTTGGAGTTCCTTTTATAGTGCATTAGATCACCACAATTGGTTGACAACAAAGTCTACAACACTCCACAACTGATATACACATGTCTCTAGTATGTAGGAGGTGCCTAGGGGTCGTTTACAAGTGAGAAAAACCGGTGGAATAGGTCACAATCGCGCATAACAGCCAACATAAGGTTTCTGGTCGCTGGCAACATGCTTACGGACCGTAAAGGTTTTGGCTTACGGTCCGTAAGCCTCCTGTCTGACGCGGAAAAACGTTGATCTTTGGCGTTTTGAAGGGGTAAACAGGTAGATACGACTTGTGGACTTATTTTTGATAGTTAGGGACTTCAATTATCAGTTGCATACCCTACCACTTCAATTTGTTTCACTTTGAAACCAAAACCAAGTACCGAAATTTAAGGTTTACCATTCTTTTCTTTGTGGGATCATATCATGCACTTCCGATTTATTTTTGTCAACCCATTTCTGGATTTTAGGCATGATAGATGTTTAATATATAAAAACTTTGGGTCTTGGGATTTATAAATGAGGTGTTCAGAGGTAAAAATTTAACATGACGCCACTTTTAAATCCTGCCAATACGTCTTTATTTAATCCGGGTTTACAACGCGTTTTGTCTTACATGACACGTGTCGTTTTATTATTTAACACGAATTTTCGAGGTGTTACATCCTCACCCCCTTAAAATAAATCTCGACCCGAGATTTAGTGAAACAAATAAGGGTACTTTTCTTTCATTGTGGATTCAACCTCTCACGTATAATCGGGACCTCTACGGGCATCCCATTTGACCTTAACAAAAGGTATATGCTTTCTCCGAAGCTTCCTTACCTGTCGATCTTCAATCGACACAGGTTTTTCCACAAATTTTAAGCTCTCATCTATATGCACATCTGTATGTGGCATGACATGTGATTCGTCAGCGGAACACTTCTTTAGATTGCAGATGTGGAACACATTGTGAATTCCACTGAGCTCTTCTGGTAAGTTCAACTTATAGGCAACTGACCCAACACGTTTGATAACCTCGAAAGGTCCTATGTATCTCGGGCTTAGTTTGCCTTTCTTACCAAATCGCATCACCCCTTTCCAGGGTGACACTTTAAGTAGGACTTTTTCACCCACTTCGAAATGAAAATCCTTACGATTTGGATCAGCGTAACTCTTCTGCCTATTCCGGGCAGCTTGGAGATTGTTACGAATCTGGACAATCTTGTCCGTTGTTTCAAACACGATCTCTGGTCCTGATAACTAGACTTCTCCAACTTCCGCCCAACAAACTGGCGATCTACACTTTCTACCGTATAATGCCTCAAAAGGCGCAGCCTTTATGCTGGTATGGTAGCTATTGTTGTAGGAGAATTCGATCAATGGTAGGTTCTTATCCCAGCTACCTCCCAAATCGATCGCACATGCACGTAGCATGTCTTCCAACGTTTGAATATTATGCTCACTCTGACCGTCTGTCTGAGGATGGTAAGCCGTACTAAAGTTCAAACGTGTGCCCAAAGATTTCTGGAAGCTCTTCCAAAAATGTGACGTGTACCTAGTATCTCTATCAGAGATAATAGCTACAGGTATGCCGTGTAAGGCTACAATCTTATCAACGTATAACTGGGCTAACATATCGGAGCTATAAGTCTCCTTGATGGATAAGAAATGAGCTGACTTAGTCAGTCGGTCAACTATAACCCATATCGTATCATTGCCTTTCCTCGTCTTGGGTAACTTGGTAATAAAATCCATAGTTACCATTTCCCACTTCCACGTTGGAAGTTCAGGCTGTTGTAGCAAACCTGACGGTTTCTGATGCTCGGCTTTGACTTGTGCACATGTCAAGCATTTTGCTACATGGGCGGCTACAGACCTTTTCAAGCCTATCCACCAATAATTTGCCTTTAGATCCTGGTACATCTTATCAGCTCCAGGATGAACGGAGTATTTGGAACTATGTGCTTCTTGGAGGATGACGTCACGAAGTCCCCCAAAAATTGGAACCCATATTCGTCCATTTAATCGAAGAATTCCGTCTTTGCTAAGAGTTAACTGCTCCTCAGTTACTCCTAATTTTTCATTAGGATAGTTAGCTTCCAACACAGCTTCCTTCTGTGCAGCTAACACCCTTTCTATCAGACTGTTCTTTATTTCCATGCGCTTGGCATTAATTCGAATGGGTTTAACCCTTTCCTTTCTACTCAAGGCGTCAGCGACTACATTCGCTTTGCCGGGATGATACTTGATTTCACAATCATAGTCATTCAAGGTTTCCATCCAACGGCGTTGCCTCATGTTTAATTCCTTCTGATTAAACAGATGTTGGAGGCTCTTGTGATCAGAATAAATCACACATTTGATACCATAAAGATAGTGCCTCCAAAGCTTCAGTGCGAATACAACGGCACCCAACTCCAAGTCATGGGTGGTGTAATTCTTTTCATGCACTTTCAGTTGTCTTGATGCGTAGGCAATTACCTTGCCCTTCTTCATAAGCACACACCCCATGCCAGTGTGCGAAGCATCACAATAAACCACAAAGTCTTCAATTCCATCTGGCAGTGTCAGTACCGGGGCGTTGCTCAACTTCTGCTTCAAAATATCAAAGGATTCTTGCTGCTTAGGGCCCCAAACAAACTTAACCTTCTTCTTAGTTAAGGAGGTTAGGGGTGCAGCAATCCTTGAAAAGTTTTCAATGAAACGCCTGTAATATCCTGCCAATCCCAGGAAGCTACGAATCTCCGTAGGCGTCTTTGGCTCTTGCCAATTCATAACAGCTTCAACTTTAGCGGGATCCACATGGATACCACGCTCACTAACCACGTGTCCAAGAAATTGGACTTCTCGTAGCCAAAATTCACACTTAGAGAATTTGGCGTAGAGCTTCTCCTGACGTAGAAGTTTGAGAATACAATGAAGGTGTTTCTCGTGGTCAGCTTGATTCTTAGAGTAAATAAGGATGTCATCGATGAAGACGATAACAAATTTATCTAAGTAAGGCTTGCAGACGCGATTCATGAGATCCATGAACGCGGCTGGTGCATTAGTGAGCCCAAAAGGCATCACTAGGAACTCGTAGTGACCGTAACGAGTCCTAAATGCATTTTTGTGCACGTCCTCATCCTTGACCTTCAATTGATGGTATCCTGACCTCAGATCAATCTTTGAGAAGTAACTTGCCCCTTGAAGTTGATCGAACAAATCGTCGATCCTGGGCAATGGATATCTATTCTTGATCGTGACCTTATTAAGCTCGCGATAGTCGATGCACAGACGCATCGACCCATCCTTCTTCTTGACAAAAAGGATTGGCGCTCCCCAAGGAGATGAACTAGGTCGAATGAAACCCTTAGCCAGCAGTTCATCTAGCTGCGTCCGCAACTCCTTCATTTCTGTGGGTGCCAATCTGTATGGTGCCCTAGCAACTGGTGCCGCTCCGGGGATGATATCTATCCTGAATTCAACTTGTCTATCTGGTGGTAAACCAGGTAGATCTTCAGGAAACACTTCTGGGTAATCAGAAATGACAGGGATGTCTTCTAACTTTGGTTTGGGCTCATCAATAATTACCTGTGCCATGTAGATGACACACCCCTTCTTCAAACACTTGGAAGCCTTGAGCATAGTCACGTGCTCAGGTAGTCGATACTGGGTATCTCCCCGAATGGTAAGTGACTCACCAGATGGAGTCTTTATCACTACTTGCTTCATGTTACAGACGATTTGGGCCTGGTTATGAGATAACCAGTCCATACCCAGAACTATGTCAAAACCGGCTAACTTAAACAGAAGTAGAGACAGAGGAAAAGAATGGTTCTTAATGGATATATCACATCCATCTAACACAGTAGAGACGGTTTCAATGGTACCATCTGCTAACTCTACCTCATAGTTCACTTTTAGGGTTTTGACAGGTAAATTCAACAATTTACAAAACTTATGATCTACGAAAGACTTATCTGCGCCTGAATCAAAAAGTACTCTTGCAAAAACATCATTTACAAGGAAGGTACCTGTTATGACGTTATCATCCTGCACAGCCTCCTTCGCATCCATCCTGAAGACTCTGGCATTAGTCTTCTTAGCCTCCTCAGGCTTCTTGTTGTACTTAGGGCAGTTAGTCTTTATGTGGCCTTTTTCATTGCAACGGTAGCACGTTGCATCTTTCATCTTCTTGCAATCCAAGGTTTTGTGTTCCTTGGACTTGCACAAACCACAAGCAAAAGACCTTGACTCGTTATTCGAGTTTGATTCGAGTCTGCACTTTCCAAAGTGCTGTTTCTTGCAAGTTTTGCATGTGGGCTTCTCTCCAGAACGATGCCCATCTTTTGTTTGACTCCGATCCCTTCTTGTGATCACCGCTCCCACGGTGCTTCTTGTTCGATATACGCGAACCATCATCTTCTCGCTTCCTCTTCTCAGCATCCTTATTCCTCAGCGATCTCTGCCGGACCGCATCCAGAGTGAGGGATAAGGAAAGGTCAGTTACAGACCTGAAGGTAACTGGCCGAGAAGCTTTGACACTGGCCTTGATCTCGGGTTCTAAACCACCAATAAAACGAGCGATCCTTTTAGGCTCCGGGGTTACCAGATAAGGTACCAACCGGGATAGCGTATTGAAGCTTGTCAGATAAGCTTGACAGTCGAGGTTCTTCATCACCAACGATAGAAAATCTGATTCTATCTTTTCCACCTCATGTTGAGGGCAAAAATTTTCCTTGATTAGGGCAATGAATTGATCCCACAACATACTATACAATGGGATCTTTCCGGAGGCCTCCATCAGAGATCTCCACCAAGCTAACGCCTCACCTTTGAAGGACCGTGAGACAAATTTAACCACATCACCTTTAGCGCATCCGCTGATGTCCACGACCGTGTCCATCTCATCCAGCCATGTCATACAGTCGACAGCTCCTTTCTCCCCCGTAAAATCCCTGGGTTTACAAGACACAAAGTACTTATATGTGCAACCCTTGTTACGGGGTCCTTGATGCAGTACTAAATGCTGAGATGGATTACTTTGGTGGTTGGTGGACTGGCGATCGTCACCGTTTTTCTTTGGTCCATCCTTTTTGGGAGGAGGCTTGTTATGAGCCTCAGAATGAGTCCTAGGCTTTGAATGTGACGCAGAGTGGGTCCTACTTCGAGTACCACTGTATTCCTCATACTGCCTATCCAAAGCCTGTGTGATAGCACCGTCTATGATTGCCTTTAATTCCGCACCCGTTAATGTAATCTGGGCGTTCTCATTTGGCTCCACTGGATGGCTATTCACTTCATTTGATTCAGCCATTTGAATTGAACTGTTGCAGAAAACAAGATCAATATTTTATTTGGGAGTTTATTATGGAATTACCCCTTAGGGTAACTCGTTAACCATGGTAACAGAGACCAGATGTGGTTAACTTATTAATCATATTAATTTAGGATTTCAATTAAAATTTATCCTAATTATAAACAATAACAATATATGTTAGCACATAAGGCTTAGTCACATGGACAATTTAATTTAAATCTATGATTTCAGAGAATCAAGACTTTTAGGGTTTGAACCTAGTTTATTACCCTTATCAGACAGGGAGTCGTAGCTACCACTGTCTTTTAACTCATGTGGAAGTGAGTTGGGCCCGTAGGCATCATAATACTACGTATGGTAAAATATGATCATCTAAAGTGATGATCTTAACCCATGATTCAGAGATCGTATAACTGGGTTTGGAATCTTCTAAAGAATCCTTATACATATATATATGACATGTGATTTTTAACGAATCACTTCTGCCAGGAGTGTTAACATGTTTTAAGATGTTAACAGGGATTTGAATCTTTTAAACAGGTCTTACCATTTTGGCCCGGTCTTATATTTGACACGAGGCTAGGTTTCACACTTTAAGATCCTTAATTAAATAATTACATAAGCAGATTAATTTAGAAGGAATGGTTTTAATTTATCTATTTCATTTGTAATTATTTATGCACAGAATGGCAGACATGAAATTTATAAAAACAACATTCCATTAATTATTCAAAGCATTACACACTTGCCCTAAACGGGTCTTTCAAATTACAAACTTACCCTCGCAGGGGTTAATTAACACTCATGCCCACGCAGGGGCTAAATATCACACATGTCCACGTAGGGACTACATAATATACTAGTCCACGCAGGGACTCACGCTAACAATACACCCACGTAGGGGTTCAAACAAACAAGCATGCCCACTCAGGGGCTCAAAGCAACATACCAAATATACCCACGCAGGGGCTCAACAGTAAATATAGGAGAAAATAACTATGGAAAGATTCAACGATCCTTCTTGTTCTTCCCCTTGATCAATCCCACTAATCCCTGGAAGAATGTTTGCCTCTCCCGGCGGTCTTCGTGAACTACTCGTTCAACTTGATTTATCCTTTGCAGGAGTTCTTCGTGTTCGGGTGGGGAGAATCTAGGTGGCTGCGATTGAGTCCGGATGATGGGTCTAGGAGGTATCGCGTATCCCTGTGTCGGGTAACTCACCCCCCATGGATCCCCATAGGGTCCTTGGGTGTTGTAGTTCGCTGCTAACATGTACGGATCAGCCTCCGCGTACCCATAGTCGTGATGCGTTGGGAGCTCAAACGGGTTGTAGCCCATGCCACTCGTATATGCCGGGATTGGGTTATCAAATCCCATCGGCGGTGGTTGTAGTACAGCAGGGTTGGAGGGTTCACCCATTTGTGGGTCCTCCTGGTATGGCGGGTAGTGACTAGCACTCGACTGACGTAGGGAGCTAAGATGAAAGTCCCCTGGTCGCACCGACATGCGTGCACCGGTTCTCCTACGCCTTGGCGGTTGAGGAGGTGCCGGTTGAACTGGTGGCGGTGGAGGTGGTGGCGTAACTGCCACGAATCGGTGATCCTCGGATGAATCTTGATGATGCGGCTGTGGCTGTGGCTCCTGCTGCTGCTGAGACTGCTGCTGCTGATGCTGCCCATGAGACGACGAGTGGTGTGATGGTGTATAATACCACTGGTGCTGATTAAAGAGGGCTTGGAAACTATCTGGACCACCATAGGGTGATCCGTGAAAAGAAGATCCGTCCGAGATCTCTATCGGGTGGTTTGGAGTACCACTTGTCGGCATGACGGGGTCCGTATCCTCGTCCATATCATCCGCGTGATCCTCTGAAAAGTGGTCCTCTGGACCCAGTGGGTTAAAACTCACGGGCTCTGGGATGAACCCTACCGGGTTAAACTGTCCCCGGAAGATAGGTGTAGGGTCTCCATATGAATGATGAGATAGGGATCTCTGAAGTGGTATGTATGAAGGCAGAGGGTTGTTAGGCTCGTCTTCTGAATGTGGTCCATATGACTTGTGGACCGGAGGGGTAGAACTGTGCGAAACGGATCGCCTTGCTGGTTCGTACTGGTTGCGCCTGTTTCGGCGTGGGTCCTCGCTTTCCGTCGCAGCTGGAGCTCGTGTATTAGACGGCCCTGCTTCATGGTCGTTGGGGGCTGTAACTGGCCCCTTTCCTCGTCCTCGTCCCCGTGTCCGGAGAAATCTTGGAGGCATTTTTGATATTCCTGTTAATAAAGCATAAGATAACAATAACAAAAATATAAAATTTAAAGGACAACAAAAACCGAATAAGGTGGAATTTGTCCTAAGTTATAAGTCTAGACTCGAAGGTTTAGATATGTGCAATTGTGTAACTGAGATTAAACACAAAAGGCTAGTGTTTAATTCACTCAGTGTTGGCTCTGATACCAACCTGTCACACCCCGATTTCCACGTGTCACCGGTGGGCCCGGTGGGGGAGTATCGTGACGTGGTTGGCAACGTAATAGTCAAACAACAAATATATAAATGCACAGCGGAAGCAATTTAAAAATAAGATACAACCGAATTTATTTATTGTAATCAAAGTCACAATATCCGGTGTTTATCCACAGAACGGATCGAAACAAAATAACATTTATGGTTCAACAGACTTCTGGCATCCTAAGCTTGCGAGACTTTTATTGATGCTTAGGAGACAATCCAACCAAATTTCGTTTAGTACCTGCATTCAGTCTTTTTGGGAAAATACGTCAGTTTACACTGGTAAATACATTCAACTTACTCATTTTGGAAAATGATTGAAAATTGGTTTGGATGCACGTGGCATAAATCATTTTATTTAACTTGGGAGAATTATTTAATATTATAATCTTGTGAACGAATTACATGTTACTTATGCGTTCAGTAGCCCGGTACGTATCCGGGTTAAAGATCAATAGACACACCACTTTAAGTGAGTTATACACGGGAGTACGCCTACACCCCGTGCTCAGGTCGTGGCCATCTCGTAAGATGATGCCAGGGATATCCGGGACATGGTCATTAACCCCCCAAAGGCTGTAAAGTAAACAAGACTGTTTTAACGAGCCGATCAAATTATTCAACTACCCACTAAGCGTGGAGGTTTGATGCCCGATCAAGCGGTACGCTATGTACCGTAACCCAAGCCCGTATAGGGAAAATAAGTTAAAAGTATTTACCTGATGCAAGTATAAATCACAATAAGCAGAATAGCAAGTATCTTTTACTGGTTCTCCTAATCTGGAACGAAGGTTAAATATAACCTATTAGAATCCTAGGGGTTCTTTAATTAAGCTTAAGCTTAGACCGACTAGTTTCGAAGATACGGTTCGTACGCACGATTAAGCAAAGACCGGATAGAATGTGATTTAGACCCGACAAGTCTGAAGACTTGTTTAATATGGGTTTACTATTCACATTCTGGATTTTGAGATAAAACCGATAAGGTTTGACCCGTTTCGGCTAATTTATGTAAACTTGTTACATAAACCGAGCCGAACGCGTAATATGCGTGACGGGTATCCGTAAAAGCCATATACAGGTTTCCTAAGTTAATATGCTTCAAATATGTTGTAACATCAGTAGGATGTCTTTCGTTATGCCCCGAACTAGTTTAAACACAAACTATGCCCCGTAGGGGTAGTTTGGTCATTTTAAGGTTTGTAAAAGAGTTTAAATGTTTAACTGAGTTACAGATCTGATGTAATCAGCAAATATACTCAATTTTCTAAGTTACATCAGTAGGTTAGAGCATGTATGTGAAACTTATCATTTTAACCAGACTAGGCCCCGTAGGGGTATTTTGGTAATTTCACATAAGCCGAAAAGCTCAAAACTGAAGTCTGAGTTTATCAAACTTTTCTTACTGTTAAAATATTATAATTTGCCTCTTATATCAGTAGGTATCAACCCGGGTATGTCCAATATGATTTTAAAACATACTATGCGTTAAAAACGCTAATTTAGGCGATTAAAGGCCATTACCGGGTTTGGTACTTAATTATGATATTTTTATATTTCCAGAAAGGCTTAAAATAATTTATTTATCATAACTAATCAGTAGCAAAAGGTTTGGAGTCGTTTAGATATGAAAAACTCATTTTATGGCCCGTTAGGGCAAAACCGACAATTACCGAATTAAGCCTACGACTACGAGTTATGCTCAGCCTAAAATTAATTAAAAATCTTTAAAAATCCCAAAATAATATATTACATCAGTGGGTAAAAGATTTGATACCAAAAAGTATGCTTAACTAGGCTATACGCTAATTACGCCATTTTATTAACATAAAGCATTAATTTAGCGATAATGAGCATAACTCTTACTCTACAAGTCAAACTGATGTCAAACTTTGCATACAAGTCTATATATCAGTAACAAAGGTTTCTACACTTTTACATTTTCATAAATCACGTTTTAAAGTAATAAGGGCATAACGGTCAACGTATGGGCAATTAACGGAAATATGCATATTAATTGGATAACTAGTGAACCAAGGTGTATAATCACAGAGGGTTGTTCTAACATGTATCCTAATCCAATTAAAGCTCTTAGGAATTTCTAAAATATGCCATAACGGGTCAGAACTGAAAGTCAACGTGAAAGTCAAACTATGTGACTTTCGGTTCCGAACCGGGTCTAAACAGGAAATGGTCGGGTTGAACATGTTTGGACATGTTCTTAAACTTATTACTAAGTTATAACAATAATCAAACAGGTTATATGTGATCTAGATAGCTAATTATGCATAAGTGACATTTTAAGCATTATGTTGACTTTTTAAGTAAAGGTTTGACCCGACATTTGACCTGGTTAGGATGGTGATCAGGGGAAACCCTTTTGGGGTTTTATTACCCACATAATTACCATCCTATAACTACTTTTAATTCGAGATAAGACTGAGCCATTAGTGACTAATCTCGAAGTCAAACCGTAATTACGACGGTTTGACTTTTAGCTAATTAACTAAGCTAAACACAACTAAACAAGAACTAGCAGACTTACAAGAGTCCAATGCGCGAATTTTGATCAGATGGGAGAGTTCCTTAGCTCCAGAAATGCTCCAATGATCAGATGCAAGTGTGGAGAATGTTGTGATCTTGGAGTTCCTTTTATAGTGCATTAGATCACCACAATTGGTTGACAACAAAGTCTACAACACTCCACAACTGATATACACATGTCTCTAGTGTGTAGGAGGTGCCTAGGGGTCGTTTACAAGTGAGAAAAACCGGTGGAATAGGTCACAATCGAGCATAACAGCCAACAGAAGGTTTCTGGTCGCTGGCAACATGCTTACGGACCGTAAAGGTTTTGGCTTACGGTCCGTAAGCCTCCTGTCTGACGCGGAAAAACGTTGATCTTTGGCGTTTTGAAGGGGTAAACAGGTAGATACGACTTGTGGACTTATTTTTGACAGTTAGGGACTTCAATTATCAGTTGCATACCCTACCACTTCAATTTGTTTCACTTTGAAACCAAAACCAAGTACCGAAATTTAAGGTTTACCATTCTTTTCTTTGTGGGATCATATCATGCACTTCCGATTTATTTTTGTCAACCCATTTCTGGATTTTAGGCATGATAGATGTTTAATATATAAAAACTTTGGGTCTTGGGATATATAAATGAGGTGTTCAGAGGTAAAAATTTAACATGACGCCACTTTTAAATCCTGCCAATACGTCTTTATTTAATTCGGGTTTACAACGCGTTTTGTCTTACATGACACGTGTCGTTTTATTATTTAACAGGAATTTTCGAGGTGTTACAGGGGTCCAAGGGGCAGAGCCCCTGGCTGGGTTGCTTTAATAAAAATGCATAAGAAAATTTAATTTTTCAGACACTGGCTCATTTCGAAGACAGTAATTCGTAGACAATTCAGACAGTTTACAGACAATTCACAGACAGTTTTATGTGTCCATTGCGTTTTAGAAATAAGAGAGTTTTATGTGTTTTCTGGCTATTGCGTTTTAGAAAAAATGTAACGCCCCAAAAATCTGAATGTTAATGTTTGTTGTATGTTATAATGTGACACGTCAGGAAATAAATAACTAGGTTATTTAACCTAGTTAAGGGTATGGTTGAAAGTCTTAAATGATTAAGGTAGTGTCAGTTATGTTTTAAAAGTAAACCCGAGGGGCTAAAATGGAACAAGTGAAAGTTAAGTTATAAGATAACTAAACACACACATAAACACACACATCGTGTGTGTTCGAGAAAGATCAGGAGGCTCCCATGGAGCCTCAAACCCTAAATCGCCTTTAAGCTCAAATTGGAAGGCAAGATGAAGTTGAAATCCATAACCGAGCATGAATTAATGATCACCAACACGAGGGGATCATAAGGTATGTCTTAAATCTAAGATTGGTGATCATGGGTGAAGTGGGTTATGTTCTAATCCGTAAGTTAATATGAAATTGATTATGTACGAGGGTTAGAATCCTCGTGTAGAACGTGGGTTATGAATGGTTTGCGTTAATTTGATGTTTAGAGGTGACACCCGTTAGTTAGGGTGAAGATTATGACTAGTAATCACCTCCTATGTTCAAGTCTTGTTGAATGATTGATGTATTATGTGGGTATGATGAATTATTGTCAAATGAAAGTATAGGAATATGATGATGTTATGTTTAATGTTCATTTGGAATGATACATGATGATTAGTAATATGTTTTGATGGGTTATGTATGAGTTTAGAAGATTTGAGTATGAAATAGTTGTACGTTATGCTTAAAAGGTAGTACTCGCATCAAGTGTATGATGAAATGTATATGGTGTCATCCGTATAAGCGGATATGATGTTACGAGTATATAATGATAAGTCGATAGTTAAGTATGGTTAATAGTTGACTTTTGAAAGTCAACTAAGTATAAGAAACATGACTTGACTCGTTGTCGTAAATGTATGTTGATGGAAAGTCGTATGGTACATATTATAGCAATCCGTGTTAAATGTAATGACATGAGGAGTTGCATGAGTTTAACGTATACGGATATGATGATATGAAGTCGATTATATGTTTTAATGCTTGTTAGTAATGACTAAGGAAAGTTAAGTGTGAGTTATGCGAATGATATGATGGTTACATGTACAAATGAGTATGCTAATAGGGGCGTGGTTTCGATGAAATGAAAGTATAGGAAACACGTCAAGACGGACTCACGCCTGAAAGGATAACGGGTCAAGAAAAGGCGAGGAATCGGATACGAGCACGAACGCATAAGGTAAGTGATTTCTGTAATCACTTCGTAGTACAAGTAAGTAATAAAGTGTTGTAATGAATTAAACATGATGTTTGAGGTCAAATATGTGTTTAAGGTCTCTCGTCGTAAATGATGGGTAAAGAATGACCAAAATGCCCTTGATGGGTATTTTGGGGTAAACGATCTTAAAAGTAGATTAGAAACAAGTCATTCGATTAGTGTTATGTTTTGGACAAGTATGAAAGTGGGGATGATGGTTTGGTTAGTCATAGACCAAACTAGTGAGTGAATACCCTTAACGGCTCGAAATGAGCATATGAATGATAATGTGATAAAAGGATGCAAGACATCCAAGAGTTTAGTAATTTATGACAGACGTCATTGATATCATTATGTGTATAAGGGGTTATGGCAAAACGAACAAGTTACGTTGATGAATGCATGAATGGGTCAAGGTTGGGGAAAAGGGGAATAAGCCGAAGAGATAAAAGTCTGAAACTTTGTTAATCCGGATGTCGGATCTTAACTCCGAAAGATGGAGAATTAAATTACGGACGTGTAGGAAAAAGAATCGGGTAAAACGGACCAATAACGAAGAAGTTATGACCGTTTCCGTGAAACGCGGACGTGCTGAAATCTGCAGCACAGCAGCAACAAACATTCTGTTTGTTTGATGACGTCGCGCTACGCGACGGCCCGTCGCGCTACGCGACGGGGTGGCTGGTTGTCGAAAGTTGTTTGTTGGCTCCGTTTTGTATCGGGAACTCGTTTAAACGCGTTTTAAGTCGCGTATAACTAGTTTAACTCATGTTTTATGATCATTAGGGTAAGCGTATGTGTGAATGTGTAAAGGTGGGATGACATGATCGTGCGTGACGATATAGGTATGTTGGTTCCCCTTGGGATCCCATAGCCCAGGTAAGAATCCCACCTTAGGTTCCATTTATGAACCTTAAAGCGGGATCCCATAGCCCAGGTAAGAATCCCACCTTAGGTTCTATTTATGAACCTTAAAGCGGGATCCCATAGCCCAGGTAAGAATCCCACCTTAGGTTCTATTTATGAACCTTAAAGTGGGATCCCATAGTCCAGGTAAGAATTATTAATTTAATTCTCATTGGCAATCGCCCTTATGTGGATAAGCAAGTATGTATGTATGTATGAGTATATACGGGGATGTAATGATGTACGAGTAGATAGTATGTATAAGTAGTCAAGGGAGCATGTACGAAGGTATGCACGTATGTAAGTTGTGAGAAGGTATGGAATAAGTATGTATGCATGTATGTAATTATGTATGTATGTTGGTATGCAAGTATGTATGTAGGGTTGTATGTAAGTATGTATGTAGGTATGTATGTATGTATGTAGGCATGTAAGGATGTATGTATGTATGTATGAATGGATGTGTTTAGGTATGCACGAACGTATGTATGTAGGTACACAGGGATGTATGTTGCTATGTGTGACCGTAAGTTTACGTATAGGTTGTATGAAAGTACGTACGCATGTATTCAATGAAATTGAGCACTAACGATAATAACATCGTGCCTGGTGATGAAGTGTAACGCAGGAATGTCAAAGATGTCTCACTACGGATCTTATGATCAGAAGGAAAGACGGGATGTAAAGAGTTAATGAAACGAAAAGTAAACGTGAACAAGTCTTGTATGCTTATGATACGTACTAATGTATGAATTTTATGTGGTGAGCGCAGGTAGTACCAGTCATGAGGATAACCAAGGTTTGGAGATCGAGGATCGAGTCACAAGACAGATTGTACGGGAATGCTTAAATATGTAATTTAGTGTTGATAAGGCATGTTCTTATATTCTAAAAATGAATTATTAGAATGTCAAGATGTATGTCATGAAAGAAATTTTCAAACTCGAATTTCCGCTGCGTTGTGTTAAGGTTAAATGAATTAGGGTCTTACAAGTTGGTATCAGAGCCCTGGTTTGAGGGAATCAAGTACGAGAAGGTAAGTACTTGAACTCAAACTTGTGTGCTCTTGAGATAAGAAATCCGTACAATCTAGGACTCGATCAAGATCCAAAGGTAAAGGTTGATGAAAGTATGCATTTATGTATACGTATAAAGAAACTGACGGTTTTGTATGTGCAAGGTAAGCATAAGTGTTGAAAGAGGATGATCCGTGAATGCAGTCTAGGATAAATACTACGGCAGGCAAAGAGGTAATAAGACAAATAGGCAAATGAGCCCAGGTACGTGAATGTAATATGTGGAGGTATGTAATGGAAAAGTTTATTCAGGGAAGGGAAAAAAAAATTTTAAGATGAAAGACAATGATAGTATAGTAATGAAGTATTGGAAGCAATACACGCGCCGAAGCCTAAGTCTACGGACATAAGGTGACAATTACACGAAGGCACGAAACTACTATGTGGATTGTGTACCTGGCCAGTACATGAGAAACGTATGACGTTCGTGAGATCATGATAATTGTTACAGGTATGTCCGGTAGAGTTGGGTAGCAGGCGGGCGTGTGGGTGAAATGGGAAGTAAGACTCTCGGGAAATTGAGAGTACTATGTAAGAATGAAAAACATGCCTGATAAGAATGAAGAATGTTGAACCCGTGATTAAGTACGGATCAACAAGATAAGAATGTAATGTTTGAATCCGCGAGACGGATTCAAGGATGAAAGGCATGAATGAAATGTTTGAATCCGCGAGACGGATTCAAGGATGAAAGGCATGAATGAAATGTTTGAATCCGCGAGACGGATTCAAGGATGAAAGGCATGAATGAAATGTTTGAATCCGCGAGACGGATTCAAGGATGAAAGGCATGAATGAAATGTTTGAATCCGTAAGACGGATTCAAGGATGAAAGGTAAGAATGAATGTTTGAATCCGTGAGATGGATTCAAGGAGGAAAGGTATGAATGTAATGATTGAATCCGTGAGATGGATTCAAGGAGGGAAGGTATGGATGTAATGTTTGAATCCGCGAGGCGGGTTCAAAGATAAAAGGCATGAATGTAATGTTTGAATCCGTAAGGTGGATTCAATGAATGAAAAAGCATGAATGATGCGTCTGAATCCGTAAGACGGAATCAAAAATATAAGAAGATGAAATTAATCCGCCTAAGAAGATGTCGACAGTTTGACCATGATTGAGTCGAACGGGTCATAGAAACAAGTATAAAGTAAAAAGTGATAGTATAATAAACGAAGTTTTGTATAAGTTACGTGTTAGATGTGTTAGTAATTGACTCTTAGAAGTCGGAATGATGACGGGCTGTGACCCGGACAATAACTTGAGTATGGGCGGAAATGGTAAGCTCAGTAAGAAATATTGAAACGATGTAATAAGGTCTTTGCAAGTAAGCATGAATGGAAGGAAGTACGAGCGTGTACTTCCGTTGGCAAAATGATTAATTGAATGAAAAGATTGCATGTAAGAAATAGAATGTGCGGTAAGTTATAGCAGAATTATTGATGTGATGAAACCAATCGTATTGGGGAAAGGATGTGCACGAGTGGAAACTCATGACACGGATGAATGAAATCTGGCCTATTATGGCTAGTACTCGAGGAAAAGATGAATCGATCTGGGTTGCAGATCGTGGTTTGGGAAATGAAAAAGAGGTTAGTAAGAATATTTAACTCATGATTTGATAGATATGAAATAGTATGACACCTGTACCTGTGTAAATTAAGTAATGCATGAAGTGAAAGCAATAGTAATGTGAAATGAACGAAATGATTTAAAGATAAAATAAAGATATGCAAGGTGTACGTAACTGTAGAAAATGTAGAATGAGGGTAACGTTAGAATTAAGCACGTAGGAGTGATTATGCAATAAGAGTTTTGTTGTAATAACAAAACAAAAGTTAAATGTTATACAGAGTATGTAGAGAATGTAAATTTTTAAGGGGTGAAGTGGAGATATTAGATCCATTAAGAAAGGATCATATCAAAGGACGGAAGAGTATGTGTATTGACCAGTTATTGACAGGTCAAGTAAATGAAAATGATATAAGAAAGAATGATCAGGAAAGTATGGGCTAGTAGTCGTATGGATGGACTAGAAGAAAAGATAATGTGTGTTTGATGAAAGTGAGAAAGGTTTCGGGGACGAAACCTTGTTTAAGGGTGGTAGACTTGTAACGCCCCAAAAATCTGAATGTTAATGTTTGTTGTATGTTATAATGTGACACGTCAGGAAATAAATAACTAGGTTATTTAACCTAGTTAAGGGTATGGTTGAAAGTCTTAAATGATTAAGGTAGTGTCAGTTATGTTTTAAAAGTAAACCCGAGGGGCTAAAATGGAACAAGTGAAAGTTAAGTTATAAGATAACTAAACACACACATAAACACACACATCGTGTGTGTTCGAGAAAGATCAGGAGGCTCCCATGGAGCCTCAAACCCTAAATCGCCTTTAAGCTCAAATTGGAAGGCAAGATGAAGTTGAAATCCATAACCGAGCATGAATTAATGATCACCAACACGAGGGGATCATAAGGTATGTCTTAAATCTAAGATTGGTGATCATGGGTGAAGTGGGTTATGTTCTAATCCGTAAGTTAATATGAAATTGATTATGTACGAGGGTTAGAATCCTCGTGTAGAACGTGGGTTATGAATGGTTTGCGTTAATTTGATGTTTAGAGGTGACACCCGTTAGTTAGGGTGAAGATTATGACTAGTAATCACCTCCTATGTTCAAGTCTTGTTGAATGATTGATGTATTATGTGGGTATGATGAATTATTGTCAAATGAAAGTATAGGAATATGATGATGTTATGTTTAATGTTCATTTGGAATGATACATGATGATTAGTAATATGTTTTGATGGGTTATGTATGAGTTTAGAAGATTTGAGTATGAAATAGTTGTACGTTATGCTTAAAAGGTAGTACTCGCATCAAGTGTATGATGAAATGTATATGGTGTCATCCGTATAAGCGGATATGATGTTACGAGTATATAATGATAAGTCGATAGTTAAGTATGGTTAATAGTTGACTTTTGAAAGTCAACTAAGTATAAGAAACATGACTTGACTCGTTGTCGTAAATGTATGTTGATGGAAAGTCGTATGGTACATATTATAGCAATCCGTGTTAAATGTAATGACATGAGGAGTTGCATGAGTTTAACGTATACGGATATGATGATATGAAGTCGATTATATGTTTTAATGCTTGTTAGTAATGACTAAGGAAAGTTAAGTGTGAGTTATGCGAATGATATGATGGTTACATGTACAAATGAGTATGCTAATAGGGGCGTGGTTTCGATGAAATGAAAGTATAGGAAACACGTCAAGACGGACTCACGCCTGAAAGGATAACGGGTCAAGAAAAGGCGAGGAATCGGATACGAGCACGAACGCATAAGGTAAGTGATTTCTGTAATCACTTCGTAGTACAAGTAAGTAATAAAGTGTTGTAATGAATTAAACATGATGTTTGAGGTCAAATATGTGTTTAAGGTCTCTCGTCGTAAATGATGGGTAAAGAATGACCAAAATGCCCTTGATGGGTATTTTGGGGTAAACGATCTTAAAAGTAGATTAGAAACAAGTCATTCGATTAGTGTTATGTTTTGGACAAGTATGAAAGTGGGGATGATGGTTTGGTTAGTCATAGACCAAACTAGTGAGTGAATACCCTTAACGGCTCGAAATGAGCATATGAATGATAATGTGATAAAAGGATGCAAGACATCCAAGAGTTTAGTAATTTATGACAGACGTCATTGATATCATTATGTGTATAAGGGGTTATGGAAAAACGAACAAGTTACGTTGATGAATGCATGAATGGGTCAAGGTTGGGGAAAAGGGGAATAAGCCGAAGAGATAAAAGTCTGAAACTTTGTTAATCCGGATGTCGGATCTTAACTCCGAAAGATGGAGAATTAAATTACGGACGTGTAGGAAAAAGAATCGGGTAAAACGGACCAATAACGAAGAAGTTATGACCGTTTCCGTGAAACGCAGACGTGCTGAAATCTGCAGCATAGCAGCAACAAACATTCTGTTTGTTTGATGACGTCGCGCTACGCGACGGCCCGTCGCGCTACGCGACGGGGTGGCTGGTTGTCGAAAGTTGTTTGTTGGCTCCGTTTTGTATCGGGAACTCGTTTAAACGCGTTTTAAGTCGCGTATAACTAGTTTAACTCATGTTTTATGATCATTAGGGTAAGCGTATGTGTGAATGTGTAAAGGTGGGATGACATGATCGTGCGTGACGATATAGGTATGTTGGTTCCCCTTGGGATCCCATAGCCCAGGTAAGAATCCCACCTTAGGTTCCATTTATGAACCTTAAAGCGGGATCCCATAGCCCAGGTAAGAATCCCACCTTAGGTTCTATTTATGAACCTTAAAGCGGGATCCCATAGCCCAGGTAAGAATCCCACCTTAGGTTCTATTTATGAACCTTAAAGTGGGATCCCATAGTCCAGGTAAGAATTATTAATTTAATTCTCATTGGCAATCGCCCTTATGTGGATAAGCAAGTATGTATGTATGTATGAGTATATACGGGGATGTAATGATGTACGAGTAGATAGTATGTATAAGTAGTCAAGGGAGCATGTACGAAGGTATGCACGTATGTAAGTTGTGAGAAGGTATGGAATAAGTATGTATGCATGTATGTAATTATGTATGTATGTTGGTATGCAAGTATGTATGTAGGGTTGTATGTAAGTATGTATGTAGGTATGTATGTATGTATGTAGGCATGTAAGGATGTATGTATGTATGTATGAATGGATGTGTTTAGGTATGCACGAACGTATGTATGTAGGTACACAGGGATGTATGTTGCTATGTGTGACCGTAAGTTTACGTATAGGTTGTATGAAAGTACGTACGCATGTATTCAATGAAATTGAGCACTAACGATAATAACATCGTGCCTGGTGATGAAGTGTAACGCAGGAATGTCAAAGATGTCTCACTACGGATCTTATGATCAGAAGGAAAGACGGGATGTAAAGAGTTAATGAAACGAAAAGTAAACGTGAACAAGTCTTGTATGCTTATGATACGTACTAATGTATGAATTTTATGTGGTGAGCGCAGGTAGTACCAGTCATGAGGATAACCAAGGTTTGGAGATCGAGGATCGAGTCACAAGACAGATTGTACGGGAATGCTTAAATATGTAATTTAGTGTTGATAAGGCATGTTCTTATATTCTAAAAATGAATTATTAGAATGTCAAGATGTATGTCATGAAAGAAATTTTCAAACTCAAATTTCCGCTGCGTTGTGTTAAGGTTAAATGAATTAGGGTCTTACAAAAAACACATTTTTAAGTGTTCTTAGTCATTGCGTTTTAGGTAAAACACATTTTTGAAGTGTTTTTAGTTATTGCGTTTTAGGTAAAACACATTTTTAGGTGTTTTCAGTCCATTACGTTTTAGAGAGAACACTTTTTTTTTGTTTTTTTAGGCCATTGCGTTTTAGAAATGAGACATTTTTAAGTGTTTTCTGGCCATTTCGTTTTATAAATAAGACATTTCTTTGTGTTTTTTGTGCATTGCGTTTTAGGTAAAAGACATTTTTATGTGTTTTCAGTCCATTGCGTTTTAGAAAACAGACATTTTAAGTGTTTTCTGGCCATTGCGTTTTACAAATAAGACATTTGTTTGTGTTTTTGTTGCATTGCGTTTTAGGTAAAACACATTTTTATGTGTTTTCAGTCCATTGCGTTTTAGAAAGTACATTTTCTTTTGTGTTTTTAGGCTATTGCGTTTTAGAAATAAGACATTTGTTTGTGTTTTCTTGCCATTGCGTTTTACAAATAAGACATTTCTTTGTGTTTTTTGTGCATTGCGTTTTACAAAAATGTCATTTTTTAGTTTTTTTTCATTGCATTTTACGAAACTGGGTTTTTTCTATTGCGTTTTACGCAACTGGGTTTTAGAAAAATTTTTTCGAAAATATAGCAATAGTATACTCGTTTTAAAGATAAAAAAACGCTCGTTTTTTTTTTGGTGCAATTTTTATAAAAAAAATAATGTCGTATGAAATAGTTATTAACGTTTAAAAAATGGGGGGGGGGGGAATTGGAGGAGAGAGAAACTATTGCCTTTTCTTCCCTTCAATTTCCCTCATTTAATCTTAGCCCTTGATTAACTAAATGGATGGTCAAGATCACTTCCTAGCCTTCTTAACCAAATAAACTTCCGATTATATCCTAACCCTATATGATATTTGTCAATTTGACGTTTATGTTTTAAACACATGGTATCCACCTGACATTCTTTGATTATTTTCTTTTGAATTGCATATAATTGCTTTTTAATTCTCATAACCACTTTTTGCATACGTAAAATAAATCTAGTGGGGGAGTTGAGGTGGCCCCAACAAGTGCAACATCAACAATTATCATTATCATTATCACCATATACAATTATATAAGTGGATGACGTCATCGTGTAATAGTTTTGATAAGGCTAGAGGGTGTAGGAGGCGCCACCCCTCCACCTCAGCCCTTGGGCTTCATCCCCACACCCTCCATTTTAAAGGGGGGGGGGGGGGGGGGCGCCATAGACACTTCGCCAGCATGATAACGCGGGGAGAAGGGGTTATCAGGTGGACCCCACAATAATCAGCCAATGAATTTTTTTTTTAATTTTGTTTAATAGGGGGCTCCATCCCACACCCTGCAATTTAAAGGGGAGGGGGGTTATAACGTGGCGCCTAGGTGGCGCTGACGTGTCCGTATAAAGCCCCATGGGGCTTCATCTCACACCCTCTGGCCTAAGTGATTCGCCACTTTTGGCGGCAAGTTTTGACTTTTGTTTTGTTTTTTTTTTCTTTTTTTATATAATAGTGATTTATATGTGATGCCAAATTACAATTTTATCCCAGATGTAAAATTACGATTTCGCCCTCGATTCAAAATAAAATTTTGCTTTTGTCCTTTGCTTAAATTTACGATTTTGCCCTTAGTGAAAAAAATACAATTTTACCCCCAGTTTAAAATACAAATATGGTTATGCCCTCAGCAAGAGTCCTGCCAAATTACGATTTGGTTCCCAGTTTAAAATTACGATTTTGCCCCCAGCTAAAAATTACGATTTTGCCCGCAGCTAAAGTATTACGATTTTGCCCCCATTTCAAAATAAAAAAATGGTTTTGCCCTCAGTTCAAAATATTATTTTACCTCCATTTTAAAATTACGATTTTAGCTCCGCTAAAAATTGCAATCTTGCCATCGTTTTATTTTTCTTTGGCAAAACCATGGTAGTATTTTATTTTACTTTGTTCACTTAATTTTGTTTTTATTCATGCCAAACAGCTGCCTAGCGCTCGCTAATTGGTCCTGACAAATTATTGTTTTGCCCCCAACTCTAAATTACACGCTTGTCATCGTTTTAGTTAAATTTTTTTTATCATAACTATGGTACTGTTTTTCTTTAATTGGTTAACTTAATGTATCTTTTTTTGATATCGTGTTATAGGTAGCATGTATAACTAACCGACATAAATGCGTACATGTTATTAACCTAAGAAATACTCGGTTTAGCGCCCCGCAACGCGGGTGTCGCATAACTCTAGCTGCCTAACACTGGCTCATTAGTCCAGAAAATTTACAGTTTTGCCCAGAGCCCAAAATTACGGTCTTATCATCGTTTTTTTTTTTCAAACTAAAATTATAGCAGTCTTTTTTTAATTGATTGAGAATTATTCGGCCATTGCCCCGCAACGCGGGCGGGGCATCTACTAGTTACATATAACATGTAGATCAAGATAACTAAAAATAAATAGTAAGATGGTTTCTATTATGGGTCTAAAATGGGGAAAGGTGAGAAGTTTTTTTTATTGTTTACATTTCCCGCAAATTTATTGTCACACCCTGTTTAGCGGAAACCCGTGAGTAGTGGTGGTAAAGTGGGCAAGTTGAATGGGTTTGGGTAATGGGTCAAGATGAGTTTGGGTTAGGATGGGTATAGGTCAGGATGGGTATTTTAAAAAAAGGTTTGGATGGGTAATGGGTCAAGATGGGTTGGGTTAGGATGGGTTTGAGTTAAGATGGATTATAAAAAATCCAAAAAATCTCTAAAAAATCAAAAAAAATTATAAAAAACCATAAGAATTATAAAAAAATCATAAAAATTATAGAAAATCCAAAAAACTCTAAAAATCAAAAAAATTCTAAAAAATCAAAAAAATTCTAAAAATTCTAAAAAATATATAAAAAATAAAAAAATTCGAAAAATTCATAAAAATTCTAAGAAATTATAAAAAAACAAAAAATTATAAAAAAATCTAAAAAATCTAAAAAATCATAAAAAATCCAAAAAATTCAAAAAATTCAAAAAAATCAAAAAAATAAAAAAAAAACCCTAAAAAATCATAAAAATTCTAAAATATGCAAAAAATTATAAAAAATCAAATAAAATCTACAAAATCTTAGAAATTCTAAAAAAATCCAAAAAAACTCTAAAAAATAAAAAAAATCTAAAAAATTACAAAAATTAAAAATTCTAAAAAATCATAAAAATTCTAAAAAATCATAAAAATTCTAAAAAATCAAAATTATTATAAAAAATTCAAGAAAAATCTAAAAAATCAAAAAAATATAAAAAAATCAAAAATTCTAGAAAACCAAAAAAAATAAAAAAAAACAATAAAATTATAAAAAAATCAAAAAATCAAAAAATTCTAAAAAATTATAAAAATTGTAAAAAATCAAAAATATAAAAAAAAAATCCCATTTTTATAAATTTTTAGATTTTTTATTATTTTTTGATTTTTAAATTTTTTTGGATTTCTTTGATTTTTTATTATTTTTTATGATTTTTTAGAATTTCTTTGATTTTTTTTGAATTTTTTGGATTTTTTAGAATTTTTTGGATTTTTTAGAATTTTTATGAGTTTTTTGAATTGTTTTTGATTTTTTGCGAAATTGGCCTGTAATAAACCCACCTAGACCTTATTGGCCATTAATAATCCCACCTCAGAATATTCCCCCCACCAGTCCCACCTTTCACTTATTTTTCCTACAATGGTCCCCCGTTAAAAAAACTTAACGGAGTTAAGCTTTTTTCCAAATTACAAACAGATTTTTTAGGGCTTTTGTTTAGAACGACGATACAAGTCCATTGATGTAAAACTTGCCTCGAAACCCTAAAAAGCCCTAAAAATCTGTTTTTTAACGGGGGACCATTATCATCGTTCTGATCAAAAGCCCTAAAAAATATGTTTGTAATTTGGAAAAAAGCTTAACTCCGTTAAGGTTTTTTAACGGGGGACCATTGTAGGAAAAATAGGTGAAAGGTGGGACTGGTGGGGGGGAATATTCTGAGGTGGGATTATTAATGGCCAATAAGGTCTAGGTGAGATTATTACAGGACAATTCCCCTTATTTTTTAGAAATTTTTTGATATTTTCGAATTAATTTAGAATTTTTTTTTGATTTTTTAGAATTTTTAGAATTTTTATGATTTTTTATGATTTTTTAAAAAATTTTGGATTTTTTAGGATTTTTATGATTTTTTAGAACTTTTTTGATTTTTTATAATTTTTTTGATTTTTTGGATTTTTTTTAATTTTTTAGATTTTTTTTGTTTTTTAGAATTTTATGGAATTTTTAGAATTTTATAGAATTTTTTGAATTTTTATGATTTTTTTGAATTTTTTGGATGTTTTAGTATTTTTATGATTTTTTAGAATTTTTTTATTTTTTAGAATTTTTTTTATTTTTTACAATTTTTTTGATTATTTTTAAACGACGAACGACCCATCCTGACCCGCTTGGGTTTTATCTCATACCTAGGGCTGCAAACGAACCGAACGAACACGAACACGGCCTTGTTCGTGTTCGTTTGTTAAGGATTTCATGTGTTCACGAACAGTTCACGAACACTTACCGAACGAGATTTTTTGTTCGTGTTCATTTGTTAAGGAAATGAACTTGTTCGTGTTCGTTTGTGTTCGTTTGTTAATTTAGGTACCGAACACAAACGAACGTTCATGAACGCACACGGACGCAAATGAACACAAACAAACGTTAATGAACATAAATAAACACAAGCGAACATATATTTACTTTCGAAGATGATCATAACAAAAAAAAAAACACTAAGTAGATCCACCCAAAATATACCAAGCTAATTATCCAAACTTGAGTAGCTTAACATATAATTTTTATAAAAATAACTAACACAAAGTAGCTAATTCTGACTTCACACTTTCAACACAATCAGCAGTTCTAATATGTTGAGCATATTTAGCACTACCAGTATTGATACCTTTACCAAATCTAGAAGCCAAAATATATAATATAATATAAGTTGGGTAACAAAATATATATTCTATATATATATATATATATATATATATATATATATTCCTATACACAAACGAACATAAACAAACGAACACAAATGAACGTAAACAAACACGTTACCGAACGTTCAGGAACACAAATGAACGAACACGACCTTTGTTCATGTTCGTTCATTTAACTAAACGAACGAAATTTTTTGTTCGTGTTCGTTCATTTATTAAACGAACGAACACAAACGAACTTCCCGCCGAACGGTTCATGAACTGTTCGCTGAAAGTTCAGTTCGTTTGCAGCCCTACTCATACCCATCCTGACCTACTCTTTTTTTTTATCCACCACTTCATAACCCATCCTAACCTAGTGACTAATTTTGTTTGGCCCATCTTAACCCATCTTAAAATTTGTAATACCCATATCAACCCAAAATAGAATGGATGAGCTTGTTTTGCCAGGTCTACCCGCGAGTGTAATAAAAAAGGTTTTCAAAGCATACAATCTCAAATCAATGTGTTTGATGAATTGCATTCCATGTGTTTGTTGAAATGCCTCAATTAGACTTTTATAATATTTGATTTACTCATTTTTTTTTTGTATAAATGTGGGACTTGATGAGTATTATAATGCACGTGGGACATTTTATTTCGCACGAAACTGTTAAAAGCCATAGTTTTGATGCAAACTGATTGAAGCTTGCAAGTCTTTTAACTCTTTGTTTTTTCTTATCCGCTTCGTTTTCTGATGTGCGTAAAATGTGCTATATTTTTTATGTATATTTTAAGAGAAGGTTTTTTGGGCTTGTCATAGAGTGTCGGGATTTCCAAGATTCTTTATTAAGTTTTATTTTTATTTATTTACAATCCTATTTATCATGATTTATTTAAAACATTACATAAGATAAATTACTTATTAGGGCTTAACATGCCTTTTTAAAATTCCATTTATATACAAGTTCACATACCTCACGGGGGATCACTCAACACTCGGCCGAAGATGTATTTTAGTGAATCACTCGAGAGCGGCATGTAACTTACTCCTACCATAAGCTTGCCAAGCAATCAATCCTCCTCCTTTTTAACTATACACCTTTGTAAATATCAAGAGGACTTTTTGGATGAAGGGTTAGGCTTGGGTTAAAGGTAGGTGGTTGGGTTAGTGGTTAGTAGAAAAAGGGCGAAAGGCGTAAAAAGCGTCGGTTTTCATAAGACTTGTTATTATTTTGTAACTTTTTATTTTGATGAAGCACTTCTCCAAACAAAGTTCTTTTTGATAGACTTGTTTGTTTATTTCTTTTGGTTTCATCATAATCATTTTTTTTAAACAAGTCATAAGAAAAACCGAGCTTTGTTACTAAAATAAAGGGTTTAAAATGAAAAAGGGTTTTGGTGGGTAAAAGGGTGTTTGTTTTGGGTTAAGAAATGAAAAGGTTTAGGCTCAAAGGGGTTAACTAGGGGGATTTTGGGTAGGTGGTAAAAAAAAAAGAAAAATAATGATGTAGAAATAAAAAGGGGTTAGTCCTAATGCCTCCATCATTTACTTACTCGGGTTTAAGTTGGTAGGGACTGGGATTGTATCGTCGTGGCAAGTTCTAGAGTCGTAAGAACCAAGCGGCTATTCACACAAGAAACGGAAAATGAGCATTTAGTTTAAGGATATGTATTCGTATGCTCAATAAAGGCTCAAAACTCACTTTTTGTGGGAATGAGTTTTTATGTGATCAAGTATATATAATCAAATTTTAACTAAACTTATCATGCCGTTTCATAATTTTCTTATGTTGGTTCTTTTTATCACGACGCTATCGGTTGTAAATTTGTATAAATATAACCTTTTTAGAACTTGAAATTCCCAAATTAAACCTAGACAAGTAAAAAAAATGAATTTGTTTGGGTGATTAACGGTTCCAATAGAGTTTTGTGTAAGGCTTGTAATTAGGACTTGCAAGATTCAAAGTTTTAGCATCCCCCCCCCCCACACTTAAATTACACATTGTCCTCAATGTGTCTCAAAAATAAGTTTTTAGGTTGATTGAATGTGTAAAAAGGTGTGAAAAAGCAAAAAATTATGTTACTAGGCGTCTGGACACGGCCCCGTGGTGTCCGGGCACGGTCCCGTGTTCAGATCGCCAGTAACAGAAATTGGTAAAAAGAAACAGAAGCCTAGGCACGGGGGCGTGTTCAGTGAGCACGCCCCGTGTCCAGTTACCTGAACTGGGCATTTTCTGCAGATGGTTGGGCACAGGTCGTGTTGGGTGAGCACGGCCCCGTGCTAAACTTGCTGTAATGAAGAAATTTTTGTCGGATGCCCCTGTTTTTGTGCATGGGGTGCTGGTTCAAGTTTCCCTTGGTATCCTTCACCATCCCGAGTGTGTTTTATTCCTGAAAATTAAAACTAAACTAGAAAACATAAAAATTTAATCTAAACTAAACTAAGGATAGTTCCGCGGAATGCCTCCGTGGTGCGCCACGTTTATATGGGTCCTTGGCTAGACCCAAAGCCTGGTCATATGCCACCCAAGTGGGATGTTTTGCATCCCATGCTACACCGTCGGAGAGCATCATCCAAACTTGAGTCAATGACCTTCATGTAGTTGACCGGGTCTTCGTCTTCTACTCTTTTTCCAACTCCAAACTTCATTTCCTCGTCCCCAATCCTCAATGTTAGTGTTCCATCATTCATATCTACCACTGATTGGGCCGTAGCTAGGAATGGCCTCCGTAGGATGAGTGGTACTTCGGCATCTTCCTCCATATATAGTATGACAAAGTCGGCCGAAAAGACAAATTTTCCGACTTTAACCAATAGATTTTCAGCGACACCTTGTGGATATTTGACGGATCTATCGGCGAGTTGTATGCTTATTTTTGTAGGGATTGTTTAACCTAAGCCGAGTCGGTTGAACATTGATGAGGGCATGAGGTTGATGCTTGCCCCGAGATCGGCTAGTGCATTACGAATGGGGGATTCCCCAATCGAGCAAGGAATTGTGAAGCTTCCGGGGTCAAGCTTCTTTTGCGGGAGTTTGTTTAGTAGTAAGGCGGAGCATTCTTCGCCTAAATTAACTAATTGCAATGATTCAATTTTCCTTTTATAAGTGAGGAAGTCCCTCATAAATTTTGAATATCTAGGCATTTGAGTTAGGACTTCGATAAGTGGAATATTAACATGCAATTGTTTTAGTAAATTTTCGAACTTTGCGAATTGCTCATCGGTCTTTTGACGAATTAACCGACCGGGGTATGGAACCGGGGGAGTTTTAGTAGGCTCTTGAATTGGTGGAGAAGCCTTCTCTTGCTGGAGCGTGGGTGGAGTTGTGGATTGGCTTCTTTCAGTTGGCGGTAATGGAGCCTCTTCGGGACCCACGGTACGGTTTCTCAATGTTATGAGATGTACTTGTGCCTTTGGGTTGGTTTCGGTATTACTTGGTAACGCGCCTTGTGGTCTCTCGGAGAAATTCTAAGCTATTTGATTTAATTGTTTTTCAATGTTTTGTATACTAGCTTGTTGATTTCTAAAATTCGATTCCAATTGTTGAAATAGATCTGGGTTTTTCTTTTCGGTGTCGGAGATGAGGCAAGATATAGTATCTTCAAGCCTTTCTCATCCACCTTGTTGTTGAGAGAAATTTTGTGACTCGACTCTTGGTTGTTGAAAGTTTGTTCATTGGTTTAGATTTTGTTGGCTACTACCATTGCCGGGTTCTCTCCAACCAAGGTTAGGGTGGTTACGCCATCCTTGGTTGTAGGTGCCCGTTGGAGGACCCGACGGCCTAGGTCTATTATCAATGTAGTTTACCTTTTCTGTTTGATCATCTAATTCTTTCATACAACTCCAATTCTCATGTGGCCCACCACACCCTTCACAAGCCATAACCGAGGCCTTTTTTGTCATTTCCAATTTTTTGATTTTTGAAGAAAGGGCCTCGATTTGGGCTTGTAAAGAAGTGCTTTCGTCAACCTTATGTGCGCCCGGGGCAATAGATTTGTTGGCTCGGGGAGTGTGCCACTGAAAATTGGTTTGGGCAGTTTTCTCAATTTGATTATAAATTTCATTTGGGCGACGATTACCTAAAAGTCCCCTGGAGCTAGAGTCAAGTGTTTGTCTTGTGTGTGGCAACAATCCATTGTAGAAAGTGGATACTTGTTGCAAAACCGCAAGACCATGATGGGGACACTTTCTCAGTAGCTCCTTAAACCTTTCCCAAGTTTCATATAAGGATTCCCTATCTTCTTCTGAGTATGTATTAATTTCAGTCATTAATTTAGCCGTTTTAGCAGGAGGGAAATACTTATATAGAAACTTTTGGGCTAGTTCATCCCAGGTGTTTACCGAGCCAACTGGGAGGGCATTAAGCCAAGCCTTAGCTCGGTTTTTTAGTGAAAATGGAAACATTTGAAGGCGGATGGCGTCGTTTGATGCTCAATTGATCCGAAAGGTATCACATATTTCTAAGAAATTAGTAATATGTAGATGAGGATCCTCGTCCGCAGGCCCATGGAAGGTTGCGGAGTTTTGAAGCATTTGTATCAAATGTGGCCGAAGCTCGAAGTTGTTGGCTTCGACATTCGGTGCATTGATAGCGGCCCCGAGATTACCCACGGTGGGTCGTAGGTAATCCATGAGGGTACGTTGGTCCGCCATTGGAAGTGGGTCCCCCGAAACTTTCTCTTGGTTTTTAGCTTTAAGTCTTTTTCTTAGAAAGCGTTCGGGTTCGTCTAGGGGTTCTTTTACGTCTCTACTAGAACTGAAGCTCATACACTAAGTGGAGAGTTCAGATGTGGCGCCTGAGTTCCAAGTCCTGTAATAAAAACAAAAAGAACGTTGGTCAGAAGCTTCACCACGGCCCCGTGTTCAGATGAACACAACCCGTGATCGGAGATACAGTGATTGTTTTCCGGATCCCTGTTACTGGGGAGTTTGACACGGCCCCGTGTTGCACCGACACGTCCCCGTGCTCAACTCTCTGTAACTCGGAAAATAAAAACTGCCAGTAACAATGCTGGGCACGGCCCGTGTCCGACCAGGCACGGCCCGTGCCGAGCTCTGCAGAAATTGAGAAATTAAGAAAATCCTAAAAAAATAGAAAAATAAGAAAAAATGATTAGGCCGTTGATTTTAAGCTTTCTTAAAATCCTTGTGTCCCCGGCAACGGCTCCAAAAACTTGATGTGCGTGAAGTGTGCTATATTTTTTATGTATATTTTAAGCCCTTTTACACTTTTTAGCCAAGTTTTAAATTTATAAAACACGATATTTACTAACACTAAACACACATATGGGCAAGTGCACCCATCGTGAGCGTAGTATAGTGTTGGTAAGATACCGAGGTCGTCCAAGGACACAACAGCTTTTAGTACCGGTTTATCCTCAACGTCTAATCAAATCAAAAGTTAGAAAAAGGTTTTTAAACTAGAAAAATAAAACTAACTAAAATGCTGAAAAATAAAATAAAAGTACAAACAGATAGACAAGATGAATCACTTGAATCCGACTCGTGGGTAGTGTAACCTTTGATTATTTCCGCACTTTTGCACTTTTTAAGAGATTATCTTAGTTATTGTAGTAGGCCCCTCTTTTGAAGGTGACGTTACCCTCAACCCAGTAGTTTGAGTCAGCAAGGATACAATCCTAAAGGGTGGGATTATTGAAAGATAATTAATTAAGTTATTAATGCATAATGTGGTAGGCCCCTCTTTTGAAGGTGACGTTACCCTCGGCTAAGTAGTCTGAGTCACCAGGGATACAGTCCTAAGTAGCCAGGTTAAAGTTTTAATAGTAGCTTATATATGAGGGGATCAAAGAGTTTGGACCCCCGCCATCCAATACCGGTGGGTATTGAAGGAGGTGCTACTAAATTTGACCCAGGTCCTTGCAGGATCTATACACTGAACAAGGCAAGACTCTTACCAAACCGTTCCCTTAACCCCCGACCAGGTAGCCAACATATCTCCATATAGACCGTGGAGATATGAATGGTGAAAATCTTTTATTTTATATAGACAGTAAAATAATGCCAAGACACCACGGACAAACGATAAGGAAGAATCACCTTCAACATAAGAAACTAGTTATTAAAGTCATTAATACATAACCAAATAAAAAGTGCGAAAAGATTAAAAATAAAAAGTATTACACTAAGCACTTGTCTTCACCAAGTGATGTAAGAGACTTAGGAAAACATGGCCTTTGATTGTCAAGAACTCTTACGATCAATCTTGGATCCCGAGACGACTCACACACTCTATGATGGATGATGGATGATGGTGGTGGATGATGGTGTTGTGATGGTGGTGGTGGGTGGGTGAAGTGTGAGAGAGGTGGTGTGCTAAGGGATGGTTTGCAAATGAGCCAAGCACCCCTATTTATAGCCTGAACAGCAGCTCGGGCACGGCCCCGTGTCCATCCTCCTTCTCTTTCTTCATTAATTGCAGTTTTTCTGCATTAGTTGACCACGCCCCCGTGTCCGCTAGGCACGACCTCGTGTGCAGAAGCGTATCTGTACTATCAAGATTTCCCTAGATTCTGCGAATCTTAGAGTTGACCATGGCCCCGTGTCCGCTGAGCACGCCCCCGTGGTGGGTGATAGAAGCTTCTACAACTTTGTCTTTTCTGCAGACACTTGGGCACGCCCCCGTGCTCACTGAGCACGGGGCGTGTTCAATCTTCTGTTCTCTTGTTTTGCTTGGGAAGATGCTGTCGGGGGGTCGGGCATGCCATGTTTGTTCCTTTTCTTGTATTTATATTAGATTTAGCTGCCTTTTTGCTTCTTTTGTTCATTTGAGCTCATTTAATCCTGAAAATACAAAAGGAAGACAAAAACACACTTTTTCCAACATAGTACTAAAAAAGGATTAGTTTTATGCCACAATTGATGTAATTTATATGTTGCATTTTGTGCACATCATTTTCTAATTCACTGTGTGTTGGCAGTTAAATATTGATAAAAGACCATTTCAAAGAACATCTGTTGTTAATGAGGTAATATTGATTGTATCATATTTATAACTTGCTGCTACTTCACTTGTCCATTTCTTCATACAGAGTCATGTTTATACTAGTGGCTTATATTTTGCTATGTATTGTTTTGTTTTGAGCCTGAATGGGGGTTATCTGTCTTCAGAACTGAATATTGATTATATTTTTATTTTGTAATTGCAGACACAATTTGATGAGCATGAACACCAACTTCTTTTGCTATGAATGCCAAGTGAACAAACATATAACGAGCTGCAAGAGTTCAAGATGGTGCTGCAGATTACTCTGCATCATGGTCCTGTTTTGTTAGGCTCTAAGATGCAGCAGTATGCACATTTAAACAGGAGGCTGGGAACGAAATAACAAGCTTGTGGGAAAAAAAGGGGTTGGAATCAGGCAGTCAATCTATTCATGGTATTGTTTTGTGTTTTAGTTTGCTCATTTTTTGTATTGTATAAGTCAAGCTTATTACAACAGTTCATTCAAACCAATTCCTTGGAAGCAATTGTCAACTGGAAATTGAAAGAATATATGCAAAAGTGAATCGATTCTTTCAAGTATGAATATTGATACTCTCCGAAGTATGGTATGCACAAACGGTAACAGAGAGGCGGCCCAGTTCTAGCTTGACAATTGGACGACTACAGGTACTCTGTTTCTACCATTTATGAAGACCTGCAAAGTTGCAGATAGGCTATTATTAAACCGCAATCCAAAGGAATGGCGGTAGAATTTACACAATGTTTGGAAGTCATTAACTCAACCACCTTTATGAATGAAAAAGACAAACGGTGATGGTCAAGGGATGCGTCTAGGATGTTCTTGACACAGGGGCTGGGACGAGAGATGACGAGAAGCTCGGGTTCGCAGGAAGAATATAAGCATGTATGGTTGAATTGGGCACCAATAAAGATAAATTTCTTTGTCTGACGGGTGGCGAATGACATGATCCCAACAAGGTTAGTAATTTGTAAGAAACATAGAATTTAACCTTTATTCAAAGGAAAACCAAAAAAACTTTGCCATAGATGTGAATGTCTTGATGGAAGGATGACCAAGACATGAAGCCAATCGTGAAAATTAGAGGTTGTGACCATGTTGACTTGGGAAACGGATGGAGCCGGTGCGTAATACACATCATTGTCGTTCACTCCCCGAATAAGAGGCGCCCCTGTGATTAGGTCCTTCACAAAAAATAAGAAGGAAAAAATTCGACAGAAACTTATTTAGTTTTGCATAGTTTAGCAACCCAAACTAAATTGCGATGTAATTTAGGAACACATAAGACACGTGAAAGAGATAGAGGACGAGATGAAGTAGGAATACTAGAGTCACCGGTATGAGAAATTTTTAGATTCGTACCGTCACCTAGTAGAATCTCACCGGGTCCACCATAGTCTTTTGGCATTTGTAGGTTGGATTAATTCAAGGTGACGTGGTCGGAGGCTCCTGTGTCAAATAGCCAAGGGGGTGGAATGGTGTTCGTTTTAACCATTTTCATGAGCTCAGGAAGGTAACATGATTGACTTCAAGAGTCAAAATCCGAGATTCTTTTAATGCTGACAAGAACTGAAAGCTTTGAGCTACTCCCCAATCATAATCACCATAGTCAAGAAAGCCAAACCAACACCTGTTGAGAAAACGAACATCACTGTGTGTTATTGAAACTAAGATGGAAAATGTTCATATATTTTTTCACAGAGAATATGCATTAAGTTGCATGTAAACGACTTATGCTGTATTGGCTGGACTTATCTAATGCATAATCAATGCATGATATAAAAGAATAAACTCCCATTGTGCTAAATTTAGGGGAGGTCTTACTACTAGAAGCAACACTGAGAATATTTTAAGGGTGTTTTCGTCTTAAACCAAGAATAAACACCCCCCTTTTATTTAGCAGAACATAAAAATCTCAAGATAAACGTTACATTCTCACATTTGACCCGTTACAGACCCTTTTTTCCCAACTTCTTCCTTTCTACACGATTTTTATCCATTTACTCAACAAGGATACCGAACCATAACCATACATGTTGGTATTCCTCTATCATTCATTTATTTGGTCGGGAGCAAAACAGATGGTTTATTTATATTTTAGGGATTTTTACATATTTCCCCCTCCTAAGAAGCTTTATTACATATTTTCCTAACCCATAAATTTAATTACATATTTCCCCAATCTCTAAATTTAATTACATATTTCACCTTCCTAAACCTCATATATTACATATTTATCCATTTCATTAAAAATACTTTTATAGCTTCACCTTTAAACCCAGATATTTATTTATTTATTTATTTTCTCCTTCATAAAACTAAGGATGTGGGAACTCCACCAATACCTGCACAATCCCCTAAACTTCCAAATCCATCAACCAGAAGCCGAAACAAAAGTCCCGTAAGGCCGGACATGTAAAATGGCACAGGTTGTTGTGGTGACTGGTGGTTGACCAAAGCTCCGGTGACCGGAGTTCTGAGAGTAGATGCTGCTGCTGAGAAATGAGAACCATGAGGATTTAATTCATACCTGAAGATACATATCCGAGGCCGGACATGATCCCTTGGGACGAACTGGACTCACCTGAACGGATATCCCAGATACGCCCGTTCCCCCAAAACTCCGAGGACGAACCTCCATTCAAGTGCGTCTGGACGAATGACGTAATCTTAGTTGACCATTATAAATACCCCATCAAGTACAAGGCCAAGTACGATTTTCTGAACCTTCGTCCCTACTTTCTCTCTCTATTTTCTCTCTCTACCAATACTTATCCTCACGCCGGAGGGTGGTCGCAGAGGGGCCCTCCCATCTCTGCGGCGAGCCTAACAGTTTTCTGTTTTGCAGGACTGCTTCCTAGAGTTCTCTTACAAGATCCAAACCCTCGATATCAGGCTCCGGCCTTAATTCGATTCTTTGGTTCTTCAATTGGCGCCATCCGATCTCAAAGCTCACAGTCCTTCACTTTGGTGAATTTCTTGAGCAATGAACTGACAAATGGCGGCCTCAGGTTCTGTGAATCTGGGATCCATGGCTGTTAGTACGCAAACTATAGCACCAGCAAGCACTGTTTCCGCAATCTCAGCTCCTTTAAGCTCGGAACCAGGAACAACCTTGCCATTTATTCTACTTCCTACTTCGCAAACATAAGAGTTTGATGCGGAATTTCTCTCCAAAAATGCAAGTCTTCTACGAAGATTGAAAGCACAACAAGCTAGAGACGAACAGATCCTCAGTTTACGAACCTGGCTCTTCCATGATGAAACTCCGGTAAGGACCATGGGTCCTACGATATTCACCTCTCCTACTTTCTCCACAGTTGTTACCTCGGAAACTTATAATGGATATGTGCATGCTTCCTTCGGACCTTCTCCTGCAATGACAATACGAAATGAAACACAAATGGAAGTAATTAATGATCCGGAAATCACAAAGCCATGTCATCCGGTTTCCATGACTGCTAAGTCCAAGTTCAGCGTCCGCATCACACACGCCAAGCTCCATCCGAAGCTCAAAATGCCAACCACAGTAAAGAAGTATGACGGTACAACTGATCCAGATGATCATATGTTCGATTTCGACGGAGCTGCGCGAGTAGAACGATGGCCGATGCCGGCGTGGTGCTTCATGTTCGCACAAACACTAACCGGGGCTGCCCGGGTGTGGTTTGATGCGCTGAATGAAGGAGAGATCAATGACTTCGAGGAGTTCCAAAGATTATTTCTCCAGAATTTTAGCCAACAACGGCACTACTCCAAAGAAATCACCGAAGTTCACAACATCCGGAGAAAGGATGGGGAATCTTTGGATAGTTTCATCGACCGGTTCAACCGGGAAAGTATGCAGATCAGTGGGGTAGTTGACCAATTAAGGATCTCCGGATTCTGTCACGGTGTCCGGAACAACCAGCTGGTCGAAAAACTGCACGAAAATATTCCGAAGACGATGGAAGTACTCATGGAACGAGCCAGAGCTTTCGCTCGAGGAAAAAACGCATGTAATCCAGCACCGGAGTCAGATCATAAGATGTCCTCCTGGAAGAAAAATGGTGGGTCTATATTCGATAAAACTCCATCCGTAAGTAGGGGGCGAACACACCCTTACAACAGGAACGATAGATCCCAACGAGGAAGAATCTCCGGGTCAAGATTTTACAATTTATCGGATCTTTCCAAAACTCCAAGTGAAATCCTCAGCGCCGAAGGTGCAAGCTTCCCCGTCCCACCAAAGCTCCGAAATCCAGGAGACAAGAACTCCAAAAAATATTGTGATTACCATCATGCGCGAGGCCATAATACAGACGATTGCTGGTCTTTAAAGCAGGAGATAGAAAAAGCAGTGTGGTCTGGTAAGCTGTCGCACCTAGTAAAAGAAGTAAAGGAGGGAAAGTCTTCAGGGAATTCGGCGGATAATCCGAACAATCAACCAGCAATTTGCATGATCAGGAAAGTAGGTAACCAGGGCATCAAACGGTCCAGTCACCATATGGCCGCTTGGATGCAACAACCAATCGCTTTCCCTCCCATCACTCCCGGAGAAATCAAAGATGGACCAATCATAGTGTCTCCGATAATAGCAGGCCACAAGGTCCGGAGAGTTTATGTTGACAGCGGAAGTGCCACTGAGATCATGTATCAGCAGTGCTTCCAACCGCTAGCTCCGCAAACCAACGCAAAATTGATACGAGTCTCTATGCCGTTGGTAAGTTTCTCCGGAGAGGTAGTACAGCCTATCGGGCAAATCACTTTGCCGACAACATTGGGAGAAGGAAGTATGGTCCGAACCGTCAATTTGACATACCTGGTGGTGGAAGCAAGATCCGTCCACAACGTCATACTAGGGAGACCAGGCATGTGCGCTTTCGGTATTATCAGTTCTACCATCCATGGCTCGTTAAAATTCCCCACCGAAGCAGGGGTAGCAACTTTGCACTCTGAGTCAACAATCTGCGTAGCTGAAATACGACAAAGCAACGGTAATATCCAACCTCTGAACCTCCTTACAGAACAATGGGCCATACACCCACATTTCCCGGAGCAAAAAATTGCAGTTGGGGCCCAGCTCCCTGAACGTACCAAAAAGAAGCTGTGGAAGCTTTTGTCAAATTCACTTGATGTATTTGCGTGGCAAACCTCTGACATGGTCGGAGTTCCCCGATGTTTGGCCGAACATAGACTGAAAGTGTCGCATTCAGTGAAGCCAGTAGCTCAAAGAAAAAGAAACATGGCTCCATCCCGTAACAAAGCCATCTCCGAGGATGTGCGAAAGTTGCTTAGCGCCGGAATTATCAGAGAAGTGCGGTATCAAACATGGGTCTCCAATCCAGTGATGGTAACCAAGAAAGACAAAACTTGGAGGATGTGCGTCGATTTTTCCGATCTAAACAACGCGTGTCCGAAGGATTGCTATCCTCTGCCGGAGCTCGATCTAAAGATTGACTCTCTTTCCAGCTTTCGTCTTAAATGCTTCTTGGACGCGTACAAAGGCTACCACCAGATACAGATGGCTTTAGAAGACGAAGATAAGACGGCATTTGTAACGAATGAGGGACTCTTCTGTTATACCAAAATGCCGTTTTGGCTGAAGAACGCCGGAGCCACATACCAAAGGTTGATGGATAAAGCATTCAAAGATCAGATTGGAAGAAACTTAGAAATTTACGTGGATGATCTGGTCATAAAAAGTCAAGCCGAAGACAACATGATCGATGACATACTCGAAACCTTCACCAGGCTTCGTAGTATCAATCTCAAGCTTAATCCCAAAAAATGTTCTTTCGGTTTAGAAGAAGGAAAGTTCCTGGGCGTATGGATAACACAGTCCGGAATACAGGCACACCCGGATAAAATTAAAGCGGTAATCTCCATGCAGCCTCCTAAAACGGTCAAGGAAATCTAATCATTGAACGGTAAGTTGGTAGCTCTCCATCGTTTCGTCTCAAAAGCAGTCGATCACACTATTCCTTTCATGAATGTGTTAAAAAAGCGAACTGGAAAGGGTCAGATAGAGTGGACACCGGAGGCTGATTTGGCATTCCAAGAATTGAAAGTTTGTCTCGGGTCATTACCCTCACTGACCGCCCCAATCACCGGTGAAACTGTCACTGTTTATCTCTCCGCCTCACATTTCGCTATAAGTGCGGTACTTGTGGTTCACCGAAATCAAGCGCAAATACCGGTTTACTATGTAAGCCGCATCCTGAAAGATTATGAAACTCGATACCCGATGATAGAGAAACTGGCACTCGCATTGGTACATGCTTCCAGACGCCTCCGAAGGTATTTTCAGGCTTTCAACATAGAAGTACAGACTGATCTTCAGATCCAGCAAATTCTCAGGAAGCCGGAGGTTTCCGGACGCCTCACCAAATGGGCGATTGAACTCAGCGCTTTCGATATCACCTACCGAACCAGAGGTCCGGTGAAAGGCCAGGCTGTGGCCGATTTCCTCACGGAGGTACCCAACGGAGAAAGCGTCAAAGAAAAGTCCGCCCTACCAAGGGTGTGGAACCTATATACGGACAGAGCCTCCAGCAAAGAAGGGTCGGGAGCAGGTTTAATCCTAATAGATCCGGAAGGGATAGAGTATACATACGCTCTGCGTTTCGAGTTTAAAACTTCAAACAATGAAGCAGAGTATGAGGCTCTTCTCACAGGGATCCAAACCGCAGCTAAGGCCGGCGCGACTTCCGTACTAGCACATGTCGATTCACTACTAGTCGCTAATCAGGTCAGCGGAGAGTACGAGGCACGAGAAGAAAACATGGTTCGGTATCTCAACCAAGTTAACAACTTAATCTCCTCTTTTGACTCTTGCAAGATAGTGCACATACTGCGGAGCAAGAACAAAAAGGCCGATGCTTTAAGCAAACTTGCATCCGTGGCATTTTGTCACTTATCCAAAGAAGTTTTAGTTGAAACTTTGCAAGATCCGGCCATCCAACAGACGGGGTCAGTTATGTCGGTCTCCATGCAGGAGAAATCATGGATGACTCCGATCTTGGAATACTTGAAAGATGGAACACTCCCAGAAGACAAGGCTCAGGCCCGGAAGCTAAAGGTAAAAGCGTTGCAGTATCAGATTCACGATGGGCAACTTTACCGAAAGACCTTCTTAGGTCCGCTCCTAAAATGCCTAACACCGGACGAAGCCAGCTACGTTATAAGAAAATCCATTGGGGGATATGCGGCATCCACTCCGGACCAAGGATGGTCGTAGCCAAGGCTATGAATGCCGGCTATTTTTGGCCGGGCATGCATCAGAGCGCTGTCAATGAATTACTAGCAAGTGAAGACTGTCAGCGGCACGCCCCCATCAGTCACCGAGCCAAAAACAACCTTGTCCCTGTAACTTCGGCATGGCCATTTCAGAAGTGGGGGATTGACATCGTCGGTCCTTTCCCTGTTTCCACCGGAGGAGTGAGGTTCTTGTTGGTGGCCATCGATTACTTTACAAAATGGATCGAAGCCAAACCACTCCGAACTATCACCGGGGATCAGGTGCTGAGATTCGTTTGGGAAAACATAGTGTGCAGATACGGAATGCCGCTCTGTATGGTCAGTGACAATGGGAAGCAGTTCGCAGAAAAACCATTCAAGACCTGGTGCGAAAGAATGCACATTGAGCAAAATTTTGCTTCGGTTGCCCACCCCCAGGCCAATGGGCAGGTAGAAAGAGCCAACCGCAGCATTGTGGAAGGCATTAAAAAGCGCCTGGGGAAGGAAGGCGTTTCATGGGCAGATGAACTTCCGCATGTCCTGTGGGCTCACCGGACGATGCCAAAGACAAGAACAAGGGAAACTCCTTTCAGCTTAACGTACGGTACAGAAGCAGTCATTCCCGCCGAAGTAGGGATACCTACCCCTCGTATGCAACAGAGTCAAGAAGAGAATGAACAAGAACTCCGTCTGAACCTCGACCTGGCCGAGGAAAGAAGAGAACTTGCGGCCATCCGAGAAGCAAAGTGCAAAAAAGAGTTGGAAAAACATTACAACTCAAAAGTAAAGGAGGTCCGGTTCAAGGTCGGAGACTACGTCATGCGAAGCAACGAGGCAAGTTTGGCTGAGGGTACCGGAAAGATGGCTCCGAAATGGGAAGGCCCTTATCAAATTAATACCGCAGGAAAGGACGGTGCTTACACGCTCAGCAGGATGGACGGAACCCTCGTCCCTCGTACCTAGAATGGAGCGCACCTTTTCTGTGAAGAATTTTTTCTTGTTTGAAAATAAAATTGTAAAACGGAAGCTACGGCCTCCATCACCTTTACTTTTCTTGTAATGCGGATGGTTTCTACCCGCACCGAACAATTTTATAATTCCAAGAACCGCAGAGGGTTTTACCCGCGGATTATTTATAATGTTTTTACCGTGTGTTAACCGGAGAAGTATAAATCCGGATTGGATAAATAGAATAACGAAAATTTTCTATCACTAACAAAGTTGCAACATAAAAATAATTTCGGCCGAACTAGGGATGCCAACCCTAAAAGGGAAGAATGAACTGGCTTCGTTCATATTCTTCCCTTCACTTAAAATTATCCTAAAAAAGTAAAACAAACCGGATCCGTACCTCGAAAAAGAACATTCTTAAAAAGAAGAAACGTAAACACAAGCATGGACGCATGCACAAAAGTGATTACACCAAAATCAACTGGACTAATATAGCCGGATGATACAAAAAACATTTACATATCAAAAGGATAATTGTCAAACACAAGTAAGAACATCATTACATTCATTCCGAATCCAAAAAACATGGTGCATATCCCAAACTACCGGATATGTCCACCCTCTAAAAAGTTAAACAAATTAAAAATTTCCAAGGTGCATACCCCAAGGAGCCGGGCATGTCCACCTCATTCTTTCGGAGAACCACCACTTGAAAAGAAGAGAGCCTTCTTGATTTCAGAAAGTGGCTCATTGACAAGCTTCGGAAGGTCCTCTACCACCGGAAAGGTAAGGGAATCAAAGCAAGCAACCGCCGCATTCAGCTCCTCTGCGGCGTTACGATTCAACAATGGAACATCTGCATAAGGGGTCTTCTTCCTCAAAGCATGGACGTAACCATTATGAAGACCAGAGTTAACGCCCACGGCGCTTATCGCATTGTTAACTGCGGCCACGGCAACAGTCATCTCCGGGCCCTTATGAATGTTTTTAGCCAGAAGCTTGGCCCCTTCCGAAAGCATCCAGGTTTTGGTCGCCTAAAGCTCCTCCACCTTAGTTTTCAAAGAAGCATTCTCCACTTCAATCTCCTCTTCATGCCCCTTCATCTCCTCAATTTGTGCCTTTAAATCAGCTTCCCCTGATTTGAGCACATCCCGCTCTGGCCAAAGTGTTAGAAAAAAAACAGAGAAATAAAAGAATGTTTAAGTCAAAACAAGGTACGTACCAGCCATCCTATTCGCATAAGCCAGACGAGCGTTATTGAAAGACTCTTCCATCTTTGCCAAGACCGTTTTATGCTCTTTGTCCTTCTTCTTCATAGACTCAGAAAAACTCTTTAGCTATGTTGATATTCTATCACGATTCTCCGCAGCAGAAGCAACGGCTGCCAGAGAATATTGGTTTTGGGTGGTCAAGGCTTTGATCTTCTCCTGTTGAGATTGGAGATCCTGGGTAAGCTGGGCGACCTTCTTTTCCATATCCGGAGCCCTCAAAACCTTCCGTTTTAAAGAACGGGTCTCCTTTTCCAAAATTTCCCTCACCGACTCCGCTTCCACCCACCGACGATAGAGTTCCGTCACAAAGACATTAGATTGAGCCTGGTTAGATAAGACCGCGACCCCCAAGTCTTGGCTTTTCATCCTTCGGCTCCGGGCGTGGTCAAGCGGGGTGCTTATATTAAAAAGGAGAGTTCTTGCAACCAGCTCGTCCATCACCGAGTCCTTGTTCCGAATATCCCAATCAGGAACGAATTTATCTTCAGCCGTTGCCGGATCGATCTCCATATCGTCCGAGAATACATCTGCATATCGAAAAAAGGACATCAACTCAGGTCCGAACCAAGATGAAGGAAGAGAAGACACTTGGTCTTCCTCATCTTCAATAAAGCGGTCCGGACCCAAAGACGAGTCCAGCATCGTACCTGAAAAAGTCACCACTTTAGGCTCACCATGAGTTTTTTCCTTCTCCTTGCTCGTAATTTCTGGGACCTCCGTCTCCATACTCTCCACTTCATTAATAGGAAGAAAACCGCCCGAAAAGGTAGGGGTTGGTTCAGTTCGAGCCCGAGCGGCTTCCTCCCTAGAAAACTTGCCACCAGTAAGGTGTTCATCCAGCTCATCCATCACGTCACCACCAGAGTAAGAGGAACTTTTCTTGGTCTTCTTCATATTCGGCATCGGAAGAGGATCAGAGGATCGAATTTGTGAAGTTTCATTTTTTCTCTTACGAACAAGAGGCTTCGATTCAGGATCGGGTGCAACACCTTTACTCTTCAAAGAAGCGGAAGATGGCCGGGATTGAAGGGCTTCATCCAACTCACGTATCTCTGGATCATCACCCACATCGTCCAAAATAGATCCCTTATCAGCTTTAGATCCGGAGGAACCGGCCGCTTCTTTCGTAGAAGCAGGAACGGAAGAAGCTCCTTCAGCAGTAGACGGTTCAGCCGCGTCCTGAGCAACTAGAGGACAAATCTCCTGGGCCGAAGAGGCCACCTGCTTCATAAGGGGAATATCATCCTCACCCTGCTCCCCCAAGTCGAAGTCCAAAACGTCAAAACTCGGAACCTTCATAGCATCCCTTAGAGACATTATAGCTCCTGCATTTTCCAAAAAGAACAAATTAGTAAAATAAGGAAAAAAGTGCCGAAGGGGGGGGTAAAGGGCCGGAACTTACGATCACGCTTTCTGCGAATAACCGACCAATCCCTGTGCCCTTGGCTCCACCGAAAACAGACTCGACCTAATAAAAGAAAATGTTCATGAAGGGGACGAATTGGGGATTTGTGCTCAATCAGGTCACGGGCCAGTTCTTGGTTGAAGACGAAGTCTTCGCCCAGATCAAAAGACATTGTCTGGTCTTTGAGCCGCCACCTCATATCCTCCGGAAGGCAACGATCGTCCAGCCTGAAAAAGTTATCCTTCCAATTCTTTAGGCTGGACCGTTCATCAGAGGAAGGGGGAGGTATGCCCTTCCGGTGGGCAAACGTATACCAGTCTCCGGCCGTGATAAATTCATAGAAGTACCGGAAGACATCTAGGTCCGGTCTACGGTTTTGGGCCCTACAGGATATTTCAAAGTGACTCACACGACTCAGGCCGAACGGGTTCACTTGGCTAATATGAACTCGAAAAAACTGAAGTACTCTTATAAAAATTTTTGAAAATGGAACCCGGTAGTTTGCAAAATTACAAACGCGGGTATAAAAAGGAAACTTCCCTTGACGGAAGGGACGAATGGTTTCGTCCTTTGAAGGAAGAACCGGATTCAAATCTAATGGAATGTTATATTCACGGATGAACTTATTCAACTGCCGTTGAGTAAGCACACTCACGCTCGCTGACATATTATCCTTACCAGGTGCCATAATGTAAAAAAGGACGCACCTTAGCTTGAAGAAGAAGAAGTTAAAAATAAGAGGATAACAGAGGAGAAGAAGAAAGTGAGAGGAAAAAAGGTAAAAATAAAATGGTAAAAGTCGTTTTTATAGGAAGATTAAGTCGGTTATGGGGTGGTCAAGTTGGGCCATCACTTCAACTGACCCTCAGGATTCCCAGCGTAGGGTTTCGTAACCGTCACATGTAGGTGACTAACAGTCGAATAACTTCAGTCACCCACGCCACGTCTGCACCATTCAGATCACGCCACGTCATTGACTCGGCCCACTCCAGCGATGACACGTCATTCAAACGAAACAATTCGAATAAACATTTTGCTAAGTCCCGAACGAAACTTAACAAACTAGGGGACTTGAAGATACATATCCGAGGCCAGACATGATCCCTTGGGACGAACCGGACTCACCTGAACGGATATCCCAGATACGCCCGTTCCCCCATAACTCCGAGGACGAACCTCCATTCAAGTGCGTCTGGACGAATGACGTAATCTTAGTTGACCATTATAAATACCCCCATCAAGTACAAGTCCAAGTACGATTTTCTGAACCTTCGTCCCTACTTTCTCTCTCTATTTTCTCTCTCTACCAATACTTATCCTCACGCCGGAGGGTGGTCGCAGAGGGGCCCTCCCATCTCTGCGGCGAGCCTAACGGTTTTCTGTTTTGCAGGACTGCTTCCTAGAGTTCTCTTACAAGATCCAAACCCTCGATATTAGGCTCCGGCCTTAATTCGATTCTTTGGTTCTTCAATACCTTTGGCTACTTTTATTAATATTGATTATTATGATTTTTTTGGCTTACATTCATGTGCATATTCTGACAAAATTGTTAACGGATTTTTTGTTTTTTTGTCAATTTTTAGCTCTAACTTTGGCATTTATGTATTTATTTTTTCTTCTTCAGATATTAGATTTGAAATATTACTGTCACTGTTCAAATAATTATTAAAATTGCTTTTTTTTAAGTTACAAAATCAAACAATTTCACCAACACGCAAATCGCAAAACCTATATTTTTTCACTCCTTCATTGTTAATTCTTTTAAAGTTTTATATAATTTTTTTCAAGTTTTGGTAATATTACTATTTAATTATTTTTTTCCAAAATCATTTATTATATTAGTTGTTCATTTAAACTATTGTTTATTTAGTAATATGTATTTTAGATTTAACCTGAATGGTTTGATTAATATTATTTATTTATTTTTTAATTTAAAAATAAATAAAAATATTCGAGTTCAAAGGTGAAGCTAGGAAATATATTGTAGTTATTTATTTAATAAACTCATTAGGGGTAAAATAGTAATTCTATAAGAGTATTTTTAATGAAATGGATAAATATGTAATATATGAGGTTTAGGAAGGTGAAATATGTAATTAAATTTAGAGATTGGGGAAATATGTAATAAGGTTTCTTTAGGAAGGGGAAATATGTAATTAAATTTATGGGTTGGGAAAATATGTATAAAGATTCTTAGGAGGGGGAAATATGTAAAAATCCCTATATTTTATTTAGTTCTTGAATAGTGAACCTATCAACCTAATCTTAGAACGTAGAGCTTTTTATCGTGTTGACCAAAATTTACATATTTATCTTTTTTCCCTAATCATATGTAGAGGCCAACTATGGAAGTGAATCAGTGATCATGTACAAAGCAGCCAAGTTGTGTTGTGATTGCCCGAGTAAGTATCTTTTTCCACTACCCCCTTATTATTAATCAATACATTGTTTCTTCATAATTTGTCATCTCCGCTGAGGCAATATGCTTAAAAATGAAAAAGCATGCTTGTATTTTTTAAACATGGATCAAACTTTAACCCTAGTTACAGTCCTGAAACAATTACTGTTGCTATTGTTTTCTAAATCATATCAAGGGCATCTACGATACATACCTCAATTTATCTCTAAACCAGGAAACCATATGCAGTTTGCCCATAAATACCTAGACTAACTGTAACACCTCGTAAAATCGTGTCCAATGATGTGCTGACACGTGTAATGAACCCTAATAAAGTCAAACGTTGACTATGAGGGACTAACTTTGTCAAAAATCGAAAACCTTGATTATACAAGGACTGAAAGTGTCAACATGCTTAAACCAAGCCTCTGAGTGACCTATTACGGTGTCCGTATTCTCAAATGAGCCACTTGTTGGACGAGAGGAGCCGTTTGCTTAATTATTGAAAGTTTGCGCGACAAAGGGTTAAAAGTGTCAACATGTTAATTCTTACCTCTGAGTGACCTTTTAACAAACCGAGAGCTTCATAATGTTTGATCATATTCTCGGGAATGCCTAATATTGGCCATACAAGACTTTTGTGCCAATAAGTGAAGATACGCGCAAGTTTGCGAGTTAGAGGGGTTAAAAGCGTCAATATGTTTAATTATACCTCTGAATGACCTTTTAACGAAACCGAAGCATTTCGATGTGCCATCATACTCTTGAGAATGTCTAATATGGATTAGATAAGGCTTCGATACTATTAAACGATGATATTCGCAAGTTTGCGCATTAGAGGGACTAATCACGTCAAACTGCAAAAGTATACCGATTCGTATGGTATCGAACCTTATGGAATATGATCATAAGTTAAACATGCCCTAAATATCCTTTACATAGCTTAGAAATAGGCTTTGAGGTGTTTGGTGCGTGAAAATAAACTTAATTGATCAACAGGGACTAAAAGCGTCAAAAAGTGCATAAGTTTGCATTTTCGCACATATCACACGTTCTGAATATATCCGGACATCCAAAAATTTATGTAATCATTAAAATATTATATTTTAGTGATGGGAATGCAAAAATACCATCCGTCGCGAAATCTGGATTGTTTTCGCGTCCGTTCGAACGTTCGTCGTAATT